>CM062807.1:873879210-876279210 GCA_031772625.1 Pinus tabuliformis
GATTAAAGGAAGGATGACATGACCAACATGGTTCATGAAGGAAATGATGGATGGTTGATGCCCTACGAAGAAGTCTCAAATTATGAACGCTCCATAATCTTGAAATGAATTGCATGACATCAAAAAAGAGCGCTTCAAACACCTGAAGGAACCATCATCTCCACCAAGGATTGTTTGAAATTAAGTCCCTGGTTAAGAGGGAGCTTGAACAATGCATGTATAAGAGGGGAGCTTAGGTCATTCATTCATAGGAATGGGTACATTCCTACGTAGTAATGGGCATATCCTCCCTAGTCGAGAGGAGAGATAGACACATCATTCTTGTCTTCACTTGGAAGAAAGAATGAAGGATTGGGTAAGCATTTGGCATCCAATACACTTTGAGAATGAGGAAGGACATCCAAGATACGAGTAGTTGTAGAGGACTGATATTCTTTGAGGACTAGGAATCCAAGATAAGAATAGTCCTAGAAGGACATACCCTATGAACTCCCAGGTGGGGTATGTGCATTGAGAGACAATCATGATGGTGTTTATAAGTCATTGTCTCGTCGCATTGTGCTTTGATCTTGTGGAGAGATAGAGTTGTTAGTCAAGGCCTTGCTATGTGACAATGCTGGTTGATTTGATGCTAAATATTTGGGTTACCAATCTGACTCTTCTTATGAGAATTCTTCATATTAAGAATGTCCAAGTACCTTCTATGGATTATGAATACCTCCCTAGTTAAGAGGGAGTGTTGAAATATGTAACTAGTTCGGTCTTCATAATGACATATGTAATCATCATTTTATGTATTTGATGGTATAAGAAAAATAAATTATATTGTTGTTCTGAGGCATGGAAATTTATTTTTTAGGTCAAGCTCCCATTGTGAGCTTTTAGGTCTTGTCATTGAGACTACAAGTCATTGTCATGTATGAAAGACCTAAATTAGGCCATGTTACATATTGTAAAGAAATTTTATGTGAGTCAAAGTATAGTCAAAAGACCCTCCAAGACCTCATCAAGTGCTAGCAAGCAAGTCGGCCTATCTAGAAGGTGACGTCAACCTATCTGAGGGCTCAAGAAACTCTATATAAAGGAGGACTCGACCTCATTCAAGGATCATTCACTCAAGCATCAAGAAGAGTTCGATCAAGATAGAGAAAAAAGCCTAATACCTAGCAAAGAAAGGAGAAGGATGAGCGAAGCATTTATATTCAAAAAAACATCCCAAATACCAAATTAGTATTAGAAGACATGAAAACATGCATATTTTTACATAAATCAGATACATATGGCATCCATGATTCCATTGTACATCAATGATTAATTATTCGAGCATCACCATCTAGATTCTAGCAATTACGAACATACATCAAATTTTTAAGAATATTATAAAACATAAAGCATTTAGAAGATAAAATCATCAAACATTAGAGTAACTTATCTAACAAGTGAGCAACTGTCAACATGAGTCATGTCCAAAATTTAAATAATAATGTTTACAAAATAGGCCACTTGGCCACCACCAAGACTCAAGTACACACTGAACTAGGAAGAGTAGACAAAAAGGTTCAAATTCACAACAGGGTCTACACGCCTAATCTATACAAAAGAAGTAAATTGTGAATATATCTACTAATCTCTCCTCCTTCCACCACGAACAGACGTGAACTTCCACGTGGTCGCAATGAAGAAGATGGTGGCTCTGGAATTTTTGGCAATGGTTGTGGAACTTATGAAGATGAAGCCCATGTTGTTGGTGTTGAAGCATGGAACTTGGGACCAAGGGACCGGATGGGGATGGCATCTCAACTCGATCATCATCATCCGGATAAGAGCATCCTCCATTGCTCTAATCGCAACACTCCATCCTCCATATCGGGTTTTGTCCCAAACCTTAAGGTCTTTATTAGTCTTTGCATCATCACAGTAACGAAACAACAATTGCAAGTTGTAGTGAACATAAACCAAGCTCTCTGCCCAAGAAGAAGAAATATTAGTCTTTGCACCACTAGAAGAAACACCAAGAACATTTCAAATGTTGGTTTCTAACATTTGTCCACCCATCTGATATCAATGGATACCCCATGTCCACCCACTAATTTGTAAATCATGTCAAGCTCTTTGAACCTTTGCTTTTTCTCTTTCTAATAACATTGTTCTAGCTTTCTCATAGTTGGGGCTCTTGTATCCTTTTGGGGCTTCATTGATGGCCTTAACCATATCATGCCAATAGGGAGAGCGAAGCACATTGAATGGTACACTGCAAGCATAAAGAAACCGAATTATCCTTCCAACCACGTCATCCCTCCCAACAACATTCAAGACATTCCCTATTGTTCTTCAACTTCCAGAGGTTGCAGAAGTACCATGAGGAATGAGCTACCAAATCTAGAGATTCAGTTTTTGCAACTTGATTCAATGAAACCTTTAGCCAAATTGTTATCCCCACGGCACCCTTTTTGTCATCACTGTCTAAAACCCCACAAAGATGCCTCCTCACACAGGTATGTGCACCACTATATAGTTTTCCTCCATGACAACCATGAGGGCACAAAAACTTGTAGCTTCCACCACCTTTTCCCCCTTCAAGTTTGATCACATAATTCCACAAGGGTGTCAATGCAACTTTCCCCTGTAACATTTCAATGTTCTCTTCATCCCCTTCCTCTTCAAACCCTTCCTCCTCATCGTACATTGGGTCACTCATATGGGGACCCACTATCCTCTTGCTCTTCTTCCTCCTACTCCCACTTGCCATCATGAAAAACCAAAAGTGGAATGATACATAAAGCCAAAAGAACACCATTTTGGAATGCAAATATAGATGGACAACCTGCAATGAAATAAGCAAGAAGAAAGAATGGAAAGAGTGGGAGGAAAGAGAAAAAATACAAACAACAATGACAGAAAAATGAGGGAGTTTAGGGTTTGCACTTAACTCTTTAGCTCTTGTAAATGGAAGCCTTTCTTTAGTCCTCCAAGCTCCCCTTCACTACTCCTAGTTCCTCCTCCTTCACTCCTCCAAGCTCTCTTCAAGCCTTTCTTCTACAAGCTCTCTTCAACTCTCTTTCTCCTCTCTTCTACAAGCTCTCTTCTCCTCTCTTTCTTCTCTCTTCTCCAAGCTCTCCAAAAATACAAGAGTGAAGAAATGAGCTTTATTCCCAGCTATCATTTCCCTAACTCAACCTAAACCACCACCAACTCAAGATAAACAGATAATGAATAAATAAAAATTGTTTTTTTGGGTCGGTCATGCAGAACCGCTGCCAAGCATCGGATATGATGAATTCATGCTCGATCTGCTGCAGATCTAATGTCGGATCCGCAGTTCGGAAATCTAGAAACCGCGAGTCACGCCAGAACAATTTTGAAATTCTAGGAAACATTATTTCCGGCTCGATTTGCGGTTCCGAATTTCCGAACCATGGATCCGAGTTTAGATCCCGAGGGGTTTCGTGCAACATTGGTCTATATACAAAATCGAATTCCTTGCATAATTCTTGATGACATGACCCTAGAAGAAGCATTCACAAGAAAGAAGCCAAATGTTGATCATCTCAAAGTTTTTGGATGTCATGTGTACATTCACATTCCCAAGGACAAAAGGAAGAAGTTGGACTCGACAAGTATAAAAGACATCTTTGTGGGATATAGCAACTCATCAAAAGCATATATAATCTACATCTAGGTTGCACGAAACAGGGAAACAGATACAAGTTTCCGAAACAGGAACCGAAATGAAACGTGTTTCAGCGTTTCGTGCCTATTTCCGTACGAAAACACCCCCTTGCCCTACGTTTCCTGCAACATAGGTCTACATCAAAGAAGAACGTCACATTCAAGTAAGCAGAGATGTCATTTTTTATGAAAGCGTTGCATACAAGAAGTCCAAGGATATTCCCATTGATTTTGACGAAGAAAAAGAACCTATCTTTACAAGTGAAGAAGCTTCAAGGCAAGACAATCTTCCAGAACATACAACTAATCATGAAGAAATTGAAGGACCAAGTGAACCTGTACAGCCAGTCATCATTCCAAAAACTTGAAAAGGCCAGCTCAGTTAAGGCCAACTCTACAAGAAGTCAAAGGACATGCAACAGCAAAAGGAACACTAACAAAAGCAAGAAGCCCAAGAGATATTCAGGTTATGTGACTTCCATGACTAAACTTATTGAAGAAAAACCTACCATTTATAAAAAGGCAACAAAACATCAAGAATGGAAGAATGCAATGCAAGAAGAATACATGTCTAAATGAAGAATGATGTTTGGGAAATTGTTCCTAGACCTAAAGACAAATCAGTTGTGACTTCCAAATGGGTGTACAAAACCAAGCATGTAGTTAATGGAAGTATTGACAAGTATAAGGCAAGATTTTTGGCAAGAGGTTTCTCTCAACAATAAGGAATCAATTACGAAGATACTTTCAATCCAACAACCAAATATACAACAATTAGATCACTCATTTCTATTGCAGTTGCTATGGGATGGAACATCCATCAAAAGGGCGTAAAAACAACCTTTCTGAATGGGATGATTGATGAAGAATGGTGGATTGGATAAGCATCTGGGACTGATACTCCTCGAGGAATGGTATCCAAGATAGAAGTAGTCTCGAGGACTGATACTCTTCAACGATAGTGAATCCAAGATATGAGTAGTCTTGAGGACCGATATTCTTTGAGGATGGGGTGATATCCAAGATAAGCTTAGTCCTGTAAGGACATACCTGGTGAACATCCAAATGGGATATGTGCCTTGAGAGGCAGTGGTGGAATGCAAATATATGCCTCCCAACATTGTGTTATGATCTAATGGAGAGATAAAGCTTGTCAAGTCAAGGCTTGCCTTGCTATTTTGTAATTGACAATGTTGGTTATGATGATTCTTGATGATGCTTATCAATATGAACTCTTCTTATGAGAATATTTAAATTTGAGAGTATCCTAGTATCCTATTGAGTCATTATGAATACCTCAACAGTTAAGAGTGAGTATTGAAAAATGTAACTAGGTTCGGTCTTATAATTATCATTGTACTTGTATCAATATGTATTTCATGTAAAAACAAAAACGAAGAAAATTAAATTTTTTGTTTTCATTATTATTTTCTAATCAAAGCATGTTCTTCATGCCTCTAGGGTTTATTACGTCGAAAATAAAATTGTCACAAGTCAAAGTCCCATTTGGACTTATTTCTAAGACAAAGAAAAAATTTATTTTGAGTCAAAAGAGTCAATTTGTCAGCTCAAGACCAAGTCGACCTCGCCTGGACAAGTCAGCCTAGAAGAGGCTTCTATTCAATCTCTTGGACAGTTATAAATAGAAGGCACTTCAACCTCATTTGTTTTGAAGAATGTAACTAGTGTCGGTCTTCATAACTGTATTTGAATCATAATGAATTATGTTTGCGAAAAGAAAGAGAAAGAAATTTTATTATTAAAGAAATTGACTTGTTAAATCATGGGTTTTCATTCTTGGTCTCTGTTTCTCAAAGAAGAAATTTATTTATTTGTAAAATAGGTCAATTAGGCCTCCTCCACCAAGTTGGCCTCAAACTAGATAAGTTGCCCTAAACAAAGGGGCATAAACTCTTATAAAGAGCAACAACCCAACCTCATTTGTCACACACACTCCACAAGTTCGATCTACAACTGCCAGGGCCAGAAAAAGCGTGATTTCTAAGGAAGAAGAGAAAGGGCTACCGAAGGAGGTGGACCTTATCAAGCAAGACAAGTTGAGTTTTTCTCTCCTATCCCACACATGAGAAGTTTTGGAGTATTACATGGGGGCCAAAATTTGCAATAGTTGGGGAGGTCGAAATTCTACATCTAGGTCAAAATTCTATAGCTGGGAAGTCGAATTTCTGGATTGTTGTTGGGCTGAAGTTGTTGGATAAGAAGAGACTACTAAAATCATCTTGGAAGGTTGACTTGGTGGAGGAGGAAGGTTTGTTGGTCTAAGGTCTTGGTCTATCTCATTTTGAATCTACTAAAGGAAGAGTTATTTGACTGGGTTTCCCCCTATATAGGGGTTTTAGCCCTAGCTGAGTGGCTACATCTGGTCTCCATGATACTCGTGTTTTTGTTTTGATAATTGCTTGATGAGAAGAAGATAAAAGAAGAACACAAATAAGTTAATAAGAATTATAATATCGCAAGTAATTATCAATATAAGAAAATCTTTCTGCCTTTCTGATTTTCTAACATGGTATCAGAGCTAAGGTGAAAGAAGGAAGAAAAAGGCAACCTAGAGATCTACTGAAAGGAGAATAAGGAGTTTCAAGGTTAGGTCACAAGGAGTAGCAGAAATCAATATGACAAACTCAATGAAGAAAGAAAACAAACTAGAAGGAGCCTCCAACCATAGGGCATGGAAAAAGAGGATAAATCTTATCCTCGAAAAGCACAAAGTATTGAATCTTGTTCAAAGGAAAATCAAGAAACCAAAAGATGAAGCAAAGAAAGAGAAGCTTATAGAATTTGAAATTGTAGCCATGAACCTAATAGTGAATGGGGTAAAGGACAATTTAATTCCATACATTTCAAACATAGATTCCGCTCAAGAAATGTACGGTGCTCTCTCCAAATTATTCACAATCAAAAACATTGGTCAAATAAAAATCCTCAAGGATGAACTAAGAACTGTTAAAACAATGAATGGTGATACCATTTCATCATATTTTATAAGGATATCTAGAATCAGAGATGAACTCCAACCAATAGATGAAGTTGTACCAGAAAAAAAGCTCGTAATTACTACTCTTCTAGGACAACCGAAATCTTGTAGTGCTTTTGCATCAAGAATCAACAATTGGAAGGATACACCAACATTTGAGAAAATGTGGAATGCATGCAGTCAAGAAGAAGCTTGAATATCGTTAGTAAACAACAAGGAAGATGAAGAAGAAAACACCTCTAATGCCTATTATGCTCATCACAAGAAGAAGGGAACCTTCAAGAAGTTCAAAGGACCAAAGAAGAAAGTTGACCTATCAAAGATTGAATGTTATAATTGCCATAATATGGGTCATTATAAAATCCATTGTCCTCAGAATCCAAGGAATAAGAAGAGAGATAAGGATCAAGCAAATATTGTCGACGAAGCAACATTGATGAAGAATAACACTGAGGAATCGGAAGTCAAGTCTTATCCTACATATCCTTCTTAGTTTTGTATTGTTTTCCTTCATGTTACGATTTCTAGAATTTATAGGTCTAACATGTCTTGTTAGAACATTTTTGAATTATTTGTTGAAATTTGGTACCGAAGGACAGGTGGTTCCCTTAGCTTTGATCTTTGGCCTAGGGAAAAGTGTCCAAAAGAATTTAATTTTTCTCCTAAAGTGACTTTATAATTTTATAAAGTTAAATCTAATTTAAAAGTGACTTTAAGTGATAAAGTTACTAAGTCTAATTTTAAAGTAACTTTTATAAAATAAATGAAAAATTAGAAAGGAAAAGTGACTTTGGAAATAAATGACTAAGTGGGTCTTTATTAAAGGGGTGAATTAAAAAATAGAAAGTGAGATTTAAATGAGCATTTAATCTCAGACATTGATCTAAATCTATTTCAGCCATTGGATTTAGAAATCACCCAAAAGTCACTTGGATCACCCAAAAGTCACTTGGAGTTATATTAAAGGAGGAAAAGAGGAAAAGGTCATTCATTCTTTCATGAGCAGATTGGGAGAAGGAGAGCAAGAGAGCAAGAGAGATTTCTGAGCAGGGAGGAGAAGGAGACAGCAGCTTGACACACATTCCAAGGCAGCAGTTGAGCAGATTTGTACAGCTGATTCAGCACATAGTGAAAGGCAGATTTTTGCACAAAAATCAAGGAGCAGTTTGCTGATTTTTCTGCACACAAAACGGAGGCCGTACAGCATTTATTGATGTCCTGTTTGCTGTAATTTCCAGATTGTTGTGAGGCACGGGAAAGGAGATAAGTTGTAAATTTGTTTGCTGATTTTTTGCTGAATAATTCTCACTGTAAAAAGGCAATTTTCAAAAATAAAGAAGAGCTCTCAAACTGGTTTTCCCCAAGAGTTGTAGGGGGTTTTTCCAGGGTCACGTTGACCAAAAATATCAGTGTTTTAATGTGTTTTAATGCTGTTTTTTTTGCTGATTTTTAATTCTGCAATTTCCAACATTCTGAAAAATTTCCAGAATTTGTGTTTTCAGCAATATTTATTTTTTTCAGTCTGTTAAATGTATGGTTATGGGAATGGGCATTTAACTACATGGGAGAAATAAGGAGAAACTGAAAACCGGGGTGGGAAAACAGAAATTTCTACATTATTTTAATTGGTTGTAGGTATCCCTCAAAAAGATTGGGTTAACAGGGAGACTCCACCATTTCACCAAAAAGATAAGTATTTTATTCTTTGTTTCATCTTTGAATGTTTGGTTCCTCTGCACATCAAGACTTCAGTATTGGGGGGTTTTCGTAGTGCATTATATTAGATATCATTTTTTGGGATCAACTGGGTTAAGTAGGTCATTCATCTATGACCATTTCCATGAGAGGTAGTCGTAACTGACTAATTTCTCATGATTTTTGAATAGTCCACTTAGCACTCATTGCATCGGGTGATGCTCACAGGGGTGAAGAAGGGGTATTGAAACTAGTGAAATAAATCACATAGCGCCAATCATCACTTCCGGGGCTTGCACCCAGTAACCAGGACTTCCCAGGAGGTCATCCCTATGACATCACCCGATGCAATGAGTGCTAAGTGGACTATTCAAAAATCATGAGAAATTAGTCAGTTACGACTACCTCTCATGGAAATGGTCATAGATGAATGACCTACTTAACGCAGTTGATTCCCAAAAAAATGATATCTAATATAATGCACTGTGAAAACCCCCCAATACTTAATTCAAAAGATGAAGGGAACTCTTCTTGAATGGTTCATGAGGCACAATACTTGCTAAGGTTTTGCAAATGGGGTAGCAAGCTAAGTGGGCTTGATTGTGGAGAAAACTCCACAGTTAAGCGCGCTTGAGCCAAAGGCGATCTGGGATGGGTGACCTCCCAGGAAATCCTGGTTACCGGGTGCGAGCCTCGAAAGTGATGATTGGCACTATGTGATTTATTTCACTAGTTTCAATCCCACTTCTTCACCCCTATGAGCATCACCTGATGCAATGAGTGCTAAGTGGACTATTCAAAAATCGTGAGAAATTAGTCAGTTACGACTACCTCTCATGGAAATGGTCATAGATGAATGACCTACTTAACGCAACTGATTCCCAAAAAATGATATCTAACATCAAGACTCGTTTATATTTGTATGCTAATAACCTTTTTCTTAATATTTTCCTTGATTAGGAAAGACTGCAAAATACACAAAGGTTATGGAGGAAACCTCAAAGGATAAATTTGAAGCTCGGAAGAAGTTTTGTTGCAAAGAAGAGCTCTTCAAGAATTGATGTCCTACAAGGTTTGTTAAGGAACAACTCAAAGGTATGCCTTACACTATTATCTTTGTTATAAAGTTCTCTTCATATAAAAGGTGAGATCATTCTTCTTTTGAAATTTGCTTTACATTACTAACGTTGTTATGTCTAGGTTTTGAATCACAAAGATTCTTGTTTAGGTGATTAATCATTAGATTGAATCTATCCTCATGATATTATTTGACCATTCTTGTGTAACCCTAACCTTTAGGGTTCACTACAAAACACTAGCCTCTTGTTGCTAAGGGCATGTCAATGTTGATTACGAAACCCTAGTCTACATATGGTTGTTGATGAAATCTAGAATTCCTATTCTTTTGATATTATAGAAACCTTAGCCTTTAGGGTTTGTTGTTAATGTCTAAATTATGTATTGAAACCCTAGAATTTTAGGGTTTGGTAAATTAAGGTTTATGAGCAAAACCCTTGTAATGACAATAGTAAGATCTTGAGAATGAAGCCCTAGGCCCTAGATCTTTAGGGTTTGGTAAATTAAGGTTTATGAGCAAAACCCTGTAATGAAAATAGTAAGATCTTGAGAATGAAGCCCTAGGTGTATGCTTGTAATTTTTACTGAAACCCTAGCTCGGTGAAAATTGTTTTATATATAACTCTGATGTATGATGTTTGTGTCCTGGGTTTACCTAGTACATATGAATATTGATATAAAATGCTAGTACGTGAAATCCTAGATATGTATATGCATTGATGCTCATGTTTTAGTTTATGAATTCTAGGGTATGTAACAAAGCCCTAGTAGAAATTGATATTCTAGGAGATGATGATGTTGTTTTTAATTTTCGATATGATTTAGTTTTGATGATAAAATCTAGCATTTGCAACTAACCCTAGTAGAAGTCTCACATGTAAAAGCATATTGTTGATGTAAAGCACTATGATAGGAATGTCATTTGTTTGAATTGTTGATATCTAAGGCTTTGTGTCTCGAAGATGAAGTCTAGGATTTGTGACAAAACCCTAGCAAGAAGTTGAAGTCTAGTATGTAAAGAGATGTAACTTTTGTTGATTATGAACCTAACTAGGTTTAGGTGTTTAATGTCTAAAGTCAAAATGCTTCCATATGTTTTTTAACTTCATGCTTCTATGTGTTCGTACTTAGTATTAAAAGTTTTGAAGGTACATAATATTCAAGATGTTGAAGCTTTTCGTATGTAAAGATGACTTAATAATATTGATTGTTGAAGAATCAAGGGCAAAGAGGTGTAGTGTGATTCTTCTTGACTTGATAATAATTTGTGGAGTCTTTTTATTTTTCTTTTAGCTTAATCTTCTTCTTCTTATTAATGCAAGTGTGTGTACTTCATCAAACTGTTATCAAAACATAGGAACAAGAACACAAGATGTTAGCTCTCTGCCAAGGCCAAAACCTCTCACTTGAGAGGAAACCCTTTAGTAAGTTTCTCTTATTGAAGCTTCTTATTTATCAATGCCAACCCTAGACCCTTGACTAGGATGTCCTCCAAGCACAAGTCAAGTCCTTCCTCTATTCTGCACTTTGTTCCCAGCACATAGACTTCCTCCTTCCGGCACTTTTCTCCCCAACACTTCGTCCTCCTTCTCTACTGCTTGTCTAGAGATAGACCTTCCTTGAGTGAGCCTTCTAGAAGAGATGTTCTTCTATCTTTTACTCAAGTAGACTTCTTTTGTTGACCATACGAGATCCTTCTTGAGGTATGACTGTAATACTGTTCTACTACCCTAGTTTTTCCACGTGTGATAGGTACCCTAGAGAATTAGGGTCCTTTTACCTTCGATAGAGAGAGAGACTTCTTTGCTTGACTTGAGAGGCCTTGTAGGCCTAATTTCTAACCCAAACAATGATGATTCTTGATTTTTTCTCTAGTTGTTGTTATACCCGTAGATTTACCCTCCTTTTCTTCGCACGTGTGACTGTTTCTAGCCCTAGAAACAGTCCTATACCTTCGCTTTTCTTCCTCCTTTCTTCATTGCACTTTGGAGACCCTTTAGACTTGTTTCCCTTCACTTCTTCTCAGCTTCTATATTCGCTAATTTCAGAGATGCTTCATTGATGTTGAGAGGGAGTGGAAAACCTCTATATATAGAGGATTGTCCCTCCTTTAGGCTGACTTGAGGCCGACTTGTTGTCTTTAGGCCGACTTGACTATTTCTTCATTATTTTGTAACTTGATGGCTTTCGTTGCAAGGAGATGACTTTGACTTTGCTTGGAGGTATTCCTTTGACCTTTATACCATTTTATACATAGTGTAACATGCCCTCAAAGGGTCTTACATAAATACATTGACTCTTTGACTTCCTAGAAGCACTTAAACATGTGCTTGACCTACTTCAATGAGCAAGAAAGTCATTGACAAATATCATAAAAGTAATTTCTCTTTTCTTGAATAAATACAAATATCAAAGATACATTTTGAAGATCAAACCTAATTACACTTTCTTCAACACTCCCTCTTAACTAGGGAGGTATTCATAAATCATTACAAGGTGTTTGGCTATTTTTCAATCTTGAAGAATTCACATAAGAGAAATCGGATTTGCAATCCATCTGTTATAGCATCATAATAACCAACATTGTTTCCACAGCAAGACCTTGACTGACAGTTTTATCTCTCAATAGATCAGAGCACAATGTTGGCGAGACCAATGACTTATAGACACCTTAGTCATTGTCTCTCAAGGTACATACCCACCCGAGTATTCACTGAGTATGACCTTCTAGGACTATTCTTGTCTTGGGTTCCCAACCCTCAAAGAATATCAGTCCTCTTGCCTACTCTTGTCTTGGATTCCCTACACATCCTCAAAGAGTATCGGATGCTAGATGATTACCCAATCCTCCCATTCTTTCTTCCCAAGTGAAGACAAGAATGTTGTGTCTATCACTTCCTCTCAATTGAGGAAGACATGCCCAAGTATCCTCTGACAAGGTACTTGTCCAAGTTCCTTTGTAATGGGAACTTGTTATAACTCCCTCTTAGTTAGGGACTTGTCCATTCATCAGCAACTTCTTCTTTGCGGGTTCTCCAACTGCTTGATCTCCTTCCTTCCTTTGATGTCATGAAGTCTTTGTTCGAACTTCTTCTTGGTAGGGCACCATCCATCGATCACTTTCCTTCTTAGTCATGTCATTGCTTCCTTTGTGGAAAGTGGCCTTCTTGTCACATATCAGGTTCTCTTGTCATCTGATTATTCCTTGTCATCTTGTCTATGCTTCGGACTACTCTTCACATGGATGCTTCTTTGTACTTGCTTGTTCCCATACTTTGATCTAGTAGCTTTTCATGACTTCATCCTGATATTGCTTCAACATTAAATGGTGTTTTTGCTAGATGGTTTCTTCATCATGACATCTTCGTAGAGTAGAATTAGTTATTTACACCTTTCATGTCTCCAAGGCCTTCAAGGTCCTTTGATCTTTCCTTTCTTAGTCACAGTTGTCTTGCCTTGTTCCGAAAGATGTTTTCAATGGATCTTTATCAAATAGTGATTCTTTGTGATCATGGTGTTCTTCGCATGCTTGTGATCTTCTTCATTTGCTTCTTCATGGATAGATTGATCAACCACCTTATGCTCCTTGTGAGAGCACTTCTTCATTGCTTGCTTCTAGGACTAGTCAGCATTTCTTCTTGCTTCTTAGTCAGCAATCTTATACTCCTTATGTGAGTATTTCCTTTTGTTGACCTTCATTGCATTGTAGTACATGCCTTGGAGCATGTCATTGATGAAAGAGTTTCTTTCCTACTTGATCATGTCATAGAACTATTCCCAACTCAATAATATAAAAATGCTAACATGACTAAACTTTGATGCATACATATCGCATCTTGATTCTCCTTTGATCATCTTATAGCTTCATTTAGTTGTCCTTCGTGTGGCCGTTCTTGCTTCATCATGACTCAATAATATACAAATGATAACATGACTAAACTTTGATGCATACATACCTCATCTTGATTCTCCTTTGATCATCTTATAGCTTCATTTGGTTGTCCTTGGTGTGGTCGTTCTTGCTTCATCTTAGCTTGCCTGCATATCATCCTTTTCTTGAATCCCATGAATGGGATTCCCAATGAGACATCTACTTTTGTTTATGAATCTTCTTTTGAAGATTCCATCATAGGATCTTGAAGACCCTTACCCTGCAAATGTTTCTTTCCTTTTGATGATGGAGGTCTTCTAAGATTCTTAATCATGATCAATTTTATTTCATTATGGATGAGGTCCTATTCTAGGTATGCTCCTCTACATGAATAACTTGAGCTATATCTACCATGCTCCTATATTCTAGAAGATATTTCTAACCATGTATTTTGTTCTATTTATAAATGCTCTTCTACATGGGTATTTTGAACTCTATGTACATCATGCTTCAAGATTCTAAAAGATGTTTCTAGCCATGCAATTTTATCTATTCCTACATCTTTCTATCCTACTCAAAACCTTGAAAGAAGACCTTAATTAAGAAGTAGACTTTGTCACAGTAGAGATCTGGAGGATCTTCCTTCTTTTGCTTCTTGTCTTCTTCTTTCATTTCTTGAGTCACATGAGCTTCTTCCTTTTCTTTTATTGTTGTTGTCCTTCTTAGTTTAGGACAATTCCTCTTGTAGTGTCCTTATTCTTGGCATCCATAGCATTTGGATTTTGGACATATCTTTGTTGTTTGTTCTTCGTGGACCAAATTTGCCAAATTTTCCCTTTCTCTTGGCCATGGTAACCAATGCTTGCTCCTTTGATCACACATCTTCCTTGGCTTGAGTCTGGTTTGCTCTGTTTTGTATAGAGACACATTTCACTTAAGTGTGGTAGCTTCCTTCTGGCATATATGCTTGTGAAGTTGCCCCAATCCTCAAGTAGAGCATTGACTACTATAGTTGTCATTTCTTTGTCAGACATGACTTCCCTATCTCTTGAAGTTGATCTCTCATCTCAGAGATCTTCATGAAGTAGGGAGCTATTCCTTCCTTGATATCTTCATTTTGTACAATTCATTTCTTAAAGATATCACTTCTTCAATGTGGTTACCGAAAATAGCTCTACTATTTATCATAGTTTTTTTTGGATGTTTCAAATTTGGACACATAAGGAATGAGAGTCCTTGATAGATTTTATTACAATCCTTTGAGCTCTTGTCTCATCCTTATTGTACTTGGCTAAGTTGAACACTCTAGAAGCATGCTTGGACAAATGGATATATCTAGTTTGATAGGGAGAGTTGAAGCATCTAATGGTGGATGCTTGGGAGGAAATCTAACCGACTTATGTGTTGATCTCCAATCCCAAAGAGGGAGGGTGGCGTTGATCACGCAGCTCCAACCTTGGATACGCACCTAGATCCTTGGGTTAATGGTTAACTAGTAAGATTGATAGTACCTAGACTGGTTGAGATCTTCCATGTACCTATATATAGATGTAATTATGAATACCTCCCTAGTTAAAAGGGAGTGTTGGAAAATGTAACTAGTGTCGGTCTTCATAATTGTATTTGAGTCATAATGAAATATATTCATCAAAAGAAAGAAAAAGATATTTTATTATTAAATAAATTGACTTATTAAAGCATGGATTTCATGCTTGGGTCAATTGTTTTTAGGTCAAAGCCTCCATTGAAGGCTTCTAGGGTTTATGCCAAGTGTCCTTGTCCATAAATATTGTAAACGGCCCTTCTTGGTCTCTATTTGTCAAAGAAGAAATTTATTTTATTATAAAATAGGTCAATTAGGCCTCCTCCACCAAGTTGGCCTCAAACGCAGAAACTCCTATATAAAGGCCACAACTCCACCTCATTTGTCACACACACTCATAAAGTACAATCTACAACTTCTAGGGCCAGAAAAAGTGTGAATTTCTAAGGAAGAAGAAAAGGGATAGAAAAGGAGGAGGACCTTATCAAGCAAGAGAAGTCGAGTTTTTATCGCATATCCCACACGTGCAAAGTTTTGGAGTATTATAGGAGTCCAAATTATGCAGTCGCTGGAAGGAAGGGCCGAAATTCTGCAATAGCTGAGGAGGCCGAAATTCTACAGTAGCTAGGGAGGTCGAAATTATGATGTTGGGGTTGAAAATTTGTTGAATTTCTAGATTGTTGTTGGGCTAAAGCTGATGGACAAGAAGAGACTACTAAATCATCTTGAAAGGATGACTTGGTGGAGGAGGAAGGTTTATTGGTCTAAGGTCTTGGTCTATCTCATTTTAAATCTACTAAAGGAAGAGTTTGCGAAGAGGAATGTTGAAAATTGGGTAGCTTGGGAGATCTCCTACAAAACGGTGCTAGGTTTGTGAGAAGAAAACCCACAAAAAGACATGTTTGTGGGGAAAGTACCCAAGTTTGGGGTTTTTGAAGTTGTGGACTTAAAACCTAAGATAATTAATATTATATTCTAATTATTGTTGAGGAGTCTCTTAATGGATAAAGAGGGCTCTCAAGGCATCTTTTAGAGAGCCACATGTTGAGGGCCAAAGGAGTGGTGTTAATTTTAGATAACAATGGTATCTTCTATGCTTAAGAGCAATTTTACTTCAAATTTCTTATTAGCCCATACCAATATCCAAATTAGCAATCACATCAACATGATAGTAAAATGCGGATAAAACATAAACAATAATAGTAGAAGACAATCCAAGACAATAGGACACAAGATATGGCACCATCCAGGGACAAACCCCAATGTGGGGAAACCCTTGATCAATTCTTCTTATAATTCTTCAAAAGTTCAACAAAGAGAGAAAGAGAGAGGGTACAATATACAATTTTCACTTGCCCAAGCAAAGTGAAATCTAACGAGTCAAACAACATAACAGAAAGCCCTAACCAGAAAGTCAACGCTGGTCAATAGGCAAAGTTTGACCTCCAAACAACTCGGTCAAAATTGGTCAACTGGACCTCCAACAGCTAGTCAAATCAGCCCAAAAACCGTTTGAAAAAGTCCAATCAAATCTGATCAACGAATGTCAACGCTACAATAAACCCTTCTGCAGTCAACGTGGGTCAAATAGTGGTCAAACAGCCTCTGTTTCTATGCCCAGAAATGCAGCCTACCCAAACAAAGATCCTCCACAGAAAACCGCAGTCAAAACAAGTCAACGTTGGTCAACGCAAGTCAAAATAGCCCTCCTGCAACTTCGGTCAACGTTGTTCAACTCAAGGACAAAAAACCCTTCTCTTCTTCTCACGTGTGGAGAGTTGCCTCTGAAATTTGTACCCAGTCAATGAAGGAGAGAGAAGAATTAGTGTGAGATAAGATGCCAAAATGAGGAGGAAGTTCCTTGTATTTATATGCAACGTTGTGGGCTTGAGGGTGCAAGGCCGACCTTGACAATTTGTCCATAATCAAAATAAATTCATAATTCCATTTGTACATGTCAAAATGGATGATCTTTAGATCAATCCTACACCTCTCGGAAAGAGGAATCCAATAAAATATCAGTTGTCTCATATGAGCTATCTAAGGGGAAGTATGGCCCTAGTTGCCAAATTTACACACTCACTCTCAACTAGGAAGAACTTCACCTGCCCAACAATTTGTATCATCCCTATCTTTGCTTTGTTGGACCATGAAGAAAGAAGAAATGATCGAGACCTGACGTCAGTCTCCAATAATAGAGCGTGTGTCATACGGCTCTTAACTAACCCGAAGTCAGTTTCCATTGATCCCATATCAATATCAACATCCTAGCATAGGGAGTACGATAGTACACGATGCGTCCATCAGTAGTACTATGGTCCCTATCCTCATTTCCCTACTCATTGGCCAGATGAAGGTAATTCCCATGAGTCTCGGGCTGCATGGGTAGGATGTGCCAGCAGGAGAAGATTAACCACTCATCCTACTCATATGCCATAGGAGAAGGTGATCCACTCAACCTATGCATATGTCACCATGTATCACATGGGAAGGTGAACCACTCACCTTGTACATCGTGCACCATTAGGGGAAGGTGAACCACTCACCATATGGTCACTCATCGCTCCAAGAAGTACCCCAAGCCCCCCGGAGCTCCCAGAGCTCAACATCCATCTCATAGGGACCCTCATAAGAGGGTCTCTCCACGAATCCAATTCGTTCACAGAAGGTTAAGAATTTGACCTTCCCCAAGGGCTTCGTAAGAATATCGGCGACTTCATCATCAATCCCAATATGTGAACCAGTGTTTTACAACTAGGCCGAGTCGACTAGGAAACGGCCTGGTCAGACCAAGCCGTTAAAAAAATTTATGACCAGGCCAGCAAACCGGCTAGGTGGACCGAGTCAACTATGACTCGGCTAGTCATCCAATGACAGGCCGAGTCATAGTTGACTCGGTCAACCAGGCCGAGTCCGTATTGACCAGGCCGAGTATTAATGGAAAGTATCAAATACCGTTACAGTAATGATTTCTGAGTTTTGGTTTGAGTTTTCAGTGATGATTTCTTCAAACATTTGTCTACCTCTGCTGTAGCTGTTCACTGTAAATTTTTTAACTTCTGGGCATTGCATCCAATGACTAACATGAACCCAACAGACTACCCAAATCACAAATATACTCCTTATAGCAACTCAAAATAATTACACAGTTGATACCATAATAATCTAATCCACAAACAGCCTTCTCACATTCAAGATCTGAGTATAGTGAAATTAGACAGAAGTAAGACCCTGATAAGTAGTGGCAACAAACAAGGCAGCACATAAATAGATATCAGCCCTCTTGAATACTATACAGCTTTGTTGGAAGACCAAGAAATGCCCATGTACAGGAAATCAAACAGAACTCCCAGGTATTGAGACACACTTAACCAGCAGCTGATAGATGGGTATAACTAGCAGATTTGGTCACCATAAAGAGTCCACAGCTTGTCCAAATCACCAGCAGAGGCTCTCATCCCACTGCAGCTCCAAATAGACACAAAATCGAACACCTCTATAGACAATATGCAGCCCCAACACACAGCAGCTTTGTGACACCCAAATAGCGGTTAGACTTGCTCATGTAGACAGCGAAACGACCCAGAAAATGCAGAAAAATGTTCCCAGCAGGAAGAGAACTTGTCTAGCAGAAAATGAGAGGGGATTCAACCTCACTCCTCTTCATCAAAATTCGTGTCTCAACTATAGAACTTCGACCAGCAAGGAAATGAAGGATTTTCGTTGACTCCTGGTTATTTGTATTTTGTTTTGAGTCTTTCACTTTGATCATGTATGACAGTTGACTATGTAGTGTGTATTGCCATTGGGTACCATTTTGATATAATGGATTGGTTCATGAGCCTACTTTGATCATATGTTGTCTTCCATCTATATTATAATGCTATGTGTTTGGAAACATGAATGAAAATCTTTAAAATTATGTTTAAAATATTTAAAATTATGTTTTTTTATAAAAAAAATAAATATTTAATGTACTTTTTACAACGACCGAGTCATTGAAATCGACTAGGCCGAGTCATTACCGAATCCTGGTCGGAGTCGGAGTCGATCCTCGGCCTGGTCGGAGTCCTGGTCCTAGTTGTAAAACACTGGTTGGAACCTTATGGCTCCCCGTTTATCATATCTCCGATAAAGCGGTACCTAATATCAATATGCTTGGAGTGGTCATGAAACATGGGATTCTTAGAAAGATGAATCCTACTCTGCTTGTCGCAGAAGATCACGGTGGTATCCAACACATGTCCAAACAACTCATTAAAGAGCTTCAACCAAACAACTTACATTCCCAATAGTGTATCACAGTCCACAAGTGATTGTGCCCCAAGATATCTCAAGAGATTCTTGGCAACACCATAAACTGACTCAATGTATTCACTACAAAAACCTATGTCTGGACGAGAGTTCACCAGAACATCAAGGCCCCCACGAGCTGACGATACTCAGAAGGATTTACCAAATTGGGCCCAACAACACTTTCGCACAACTTCTTGAAGTTAAGTTCCATCGGAGTGGCCACGGACTTGAAGTCCACCATCCTAAATCTTTATAGTAGCTTCACGATGTATTTTCCTTGAGAAAGGAAAATTTCAAATGGATTTTTCGAGAACTCCACCAGTCCTAGGTCCTTCATCTCGAATTCAGAAGCCAACTCCCTCTTACACTGATGGATGAGAGGGCCTGCACCTGTCAGAAAGAGATTGTCCACATAAACAACCAAGATGAGAGGTCTATCATTCTCAACCTTAAAGTAAAGTTTCGGATCAGCTTCACTTCTTGTAAATCCCAACTTCATTAGATAGTTGTCGATCCTCTCATACGAAGAGCCCGGGGTGCTTGCTTCAACCCATAGAGGGCTTTTTTCAACCTGCATACATGTTTCTTACGATCTTGAGCTTCGAACCCCTCAGGTTGTTCTACATATACTTCCTCCTTAAGTGAACCATGCAAAAAAGCAGTCTTGACATCCAACTAGTGTAGATTCCATCCTTGTGAGGCAGCAAGGGCAATGATTGAATGGATGATGGTATAGCGGGCAACTGGTGAAAATATCTCATCATAACCTACATCTTCCTTTTGAGATAAGCCTCGAGCAACAAATCTGGCCTTGAACTTTTCAGCACTTCCATCAACGCCATCCTTGATCTTGTAGAGCCATTTCAAGGTCACAACGGATTTGTCCTTGGGTCAAGGGACCACATCCTAGACATCATTCTTCATAATCAACTCATACTCTTCGTTCATTGCATCCTTTCAAATTTGGTGTTTTACGGCCTCTTTGAATGTGCAAGGCTCAAATTGAACAATGGTGCTCATTGCAGTTAAGTACCCTTGGTCCCTATTCGGCTTCTTGCTTTCACGAAATGACCATCTAGGTGCAACATGTCTCTCGGCATCCTCGAGAGTCTCCCTAAGCCATGAGGGTCTCCTCTTTTAGGAGGAGGGCTCATGAGGGGGTGAATCAATGGTATCCATTGGTCCTTCAGCATCGGGCATCAGCTCATCCTGTGATTCTCACTGCTTTCCTGAATCTGCTTCTTTGTCCTTCATTGGAAGAGGAAGGTTACTAATCTTCCCAAGGGTAGCATCCTCATCGAAGGTGACATCATGACTTATCTCCTCTTCTCTTTAGCCAAGCACATAGATTCTATATGCCTTAGGAGTTTCACTATAGCCCACAAAAGTTCCTTTCTTCCCCAGAAGCATCCAATTTGCTTCTCTTTTCTTTCGACACATGAAAATATATGGGGCTACCAAAAATTCTAAAGTGAGAAACATCAGGTTTTTTACCAATGAAAACTTCTTTGAGAGTTTTGGATTCCAACGCTTGATGAGGCCATCTATTTTGAACATATACGGCAGTGTTTGCAGCTTCTGCCCATAAGAACTTCAGAAGGTTTTGATCATAAAGCATGGCACAATTGGCTTCTACGATAGAATGGTTCTTCCTTTCAGCAACACCATTTTGCTCAGGAGTATATGTGGTAGTAGTCTCCCTCTTCATGCCAGCTTCTCTACAATAATTATTGAACTCATTTGATTCATATGCGTTCCATTATCAGTCCTTAATATTTTGATCTTCTTCCCGGTTTGATTTTCGACCAAAGCTTTGAAAAACAAAACCATGAGAATACTTCGTCCATCTTCTTGAAGAAATATATCCAAGTCTTGCGAGAGAAATCATCCATAAATATAGCATAATATAAATATCCTCCGAATGAGATCACGGGCATCATACCAGATATATCAAAACGAACCAATTGCAATATGTCGGTAGTCTTTCTATCACTTGAGCGAAAGGTCCCCTTATATGCTTTCCTTTGGCACACCCCTGAAAAACACCTTCATGTTATACTTTAAATCCGGGCATACCTCTCACCATCTTCTTCACATCGGGTAGAGCCTTATAATGTAGATGAACAAACCTTGGGTGCCATAATTCGGACTGAAGTGATGTGTCGCAAGGCATAGCTCCCAATGTACTTCCTCCAACTTGATATAGGCTTTCAACCCTGAAGCCAAATGTAAAGGCACCATTGAAATTTTTATTCCATACACGTACGTTTCCATCAATGAATGCCACCTTGAATCCTTTGTCCTCCATTGTCGAGACAGATGCCAAGTACTTCTTTAGACTAGGTATATATAGTAGTCTTCTTGTAGATGAATGGTGTTACCTTGATTTAATTCAAGAGTAACATTCCCAAATCCCTTCACTGGATAGGTGGCATTTTCTCCAAGGATAATTTCCAAATTTGTATCATTTTCAAGGAGATTTGAAAGAGCTTCCTTATACCTAGTGAAGTGCCTTGAGGCACCATTATCAATCAACCAATTTCCCAAAGTGTCCGAAGGAGATAAAGTGGAGAGGGCAAATATAAGATAAAATTATTTTTGCTTGTTATCAACAACATTAGATTCATCATCCCTGGTGTTTCTTAATATCTTGGTGTTAGGATAGTCTGACACATAGGAAATAATTAAGTATAACTTAACTTGGTCTAGTGTATGGTTAAGTAAGGTGTGTTTCTTTAGTATGTACTTTTTGTAACTTACAATTTGACAGTCACGATATGTTCTAGACATGAAGTGATCTGACAGTTCATTCTCTCCTTGGTATTACCGACACTTGATCTGTGGCTTAACATCCGATTAGTCCATGATCTTTATTTAAAGAGCATGGAGGGTCATTTGTTAGGTGACTGTTCATGAGAGAAGCTTATGTAAATTTTCTTTCATTTACATTAATAAATTGCCTGAAGTGGTTGCGTTGGCTCAGGCCATGGACTGTTTCCCTCTTTGAGGGTTTTAACCACGTCAAAAATAATGGTGTACTGATTTGTGATCTGTTTGTGAGCGATGTCCTTTGGTGTTCTATCTAAGGAACTTACCCTGTAAATTCTTACATTATATTAGAGCTATTCGAGGGTCGCATCCGTTGGTGATCCAAATCTGAAGTCGGTACAACTGCATCCGACTGTCGTTCCCTAGATCTACTGTTTCTGACCGTTTTCGGGCCGAGAGCACTGCTCTATTGTGTTAAGAGCATCTGTTCTAGTGGGGAACCCCTTTCATCATACGCGAAAAGGTTTCCAGTAGCCCTAGCTACGTCATTTTTAAGATCCGGGGGTATACAGTCTTTATTTGCAGTTATAGTTATTTATCTCTCTGTTTATTTCGATTTATAATCCTTTATAATTTTTTATCACCAGATATATACCTTTCATTTCTGTGTATGCTCTTTGCCCCATGACCCTATGCAATCTGGCCAAACCAGAAACAAAAAGAAATGATTTTTCTCATGCGTATGCTCTTTTCCATTGCACCTTAGTGTGATCTCGAAAAATTACAACACTGAGAAAAAGATGTAGTTTTCGATTAAATCTAACTTTACACTGCAAGGCTTGCATTACTTTTTGCTTGTTCGTTTTTTGGGTTGTGTAGTTGTTTTTTGTTTTGTAGGCAAAAAAGGAGTTTTCCAAGTAAGCACGCACTCTAAAGCTTCAGTGAGCTAAAAACAAAAAACTCCCCTTCCTCCTTTCCAAAAATTACTAACCTTTTAAACTAGCTCACTTCATTTAAAGTTACATTATGAGAATAAAGGTCTTGGTTTCAAGTCTTCTTTTTGTTGAATTACTTTTCCAAAAAGCACATGTGACTTACGTTTTAAAGTTACTTTATGTAAAAGTGTTTTCACCCATATAAAAAGTGAGTCACTTATAATTCTCAAGTCTCTTTATCTTTTATTTAAGTTACAATTTAGTGAATAGTTCATAAAGTACCATTGTAAAAGTGAATTTCACTTATTTATAAAAGTGAGTCACTTATAAAAGTGAATTTCAGTTATTTATAAAAAGTGAGTCACTTATAATTCTAAAGTCTCTTTATCTTTTATTTAAGTTACAATTTAGTGAATAGTTCATAAAGTACCATTGTAAAAGTGACTTTCACTTATTTATAAAAGTGGGTCACATAAAGTAATCTTTTTTTAAAGTGAGCTAATTAGATTAAGTTTGGAAAGGAGGGGAATTTCTTTTTAAATATAACATTATAATTCACATTCACGTAGTTCGTCAGCATATTCAACAACTTTTCTTCAAAAAGCCAAACTTCTTCATTCGAAAGCAGTTTTCATAATCGGCCTAATTTTTCAAGATCTTTCCATTGGAACACTTCGTTTCAGCATCTACAACTTCAGTTTCTTTTAAAATGGAAAGTCCATGCCTAGTTATTCTTGACAACACCAACTACTTCCAATGGCTATCCTACATTGTGGATTTACTTAGAAGTAAAGGTCTTTACAGAATAACCTCAGGCCAAATGTCTAAACCTAAAGTTGAAGATAAAAAAGCCAAATGGGAAAATAAACAAGATCAAGCACATGGGTTGACAGCGATGTCTATTTCTCCAAACCTTAGATTCCATATCGCAGAAATTGATACCCCCGATGAAGCAATGAAACAGCTCAATAAAGTTTTTGGAATAAAAATGAAATTAGAGCCCATCAACTCGAAAATGAGTTGCTTACGTGGACCCCAATAATTTTCTTCCACTGAAGATTTTTGTCCGAGTTCAAGACCCTTAGACTTCTCTTGGAAGGTGTTAAGGTTAAGAAAGAAGATGGTAGCCTTATCTATTCCATTCTTACTAAGTTAGGACCAGCCTACTTTGTGTTTCTTTCCACCTTCCATTCTACTAGAGAACCCTTTATTTCTCAAGGACAAGATTACAATTCCCCCTCTTCTGATGTCTTTTATGATATTTTAGTAAGAGAACAAGAAAAACCCTTACATCTTGGCCTTCTTAATATTGGAAATTCTTCTAAGAAAGCCTTATCAACCCAGTAGCAACCAAATTCAAAGAATCCTAAGAAGCAACGTCCTAAAAAGAATGGTCCTAAACCAAACAAGGGTCCCAAGCAATTTCAGTCTCAAAATGAAGAATCAATTCAACAAAATGATAAGGCAAATAAAAACAAAGGGAAGAAGAGTGATAGACATTGCAACTTTTGTAATCGTCATGGCCACTTAGAATCCAAATGCTTTAAGAAGATCAAAGCCTTAGAAACAGCCATGAAGAAGCATAACATCCATTTGGAGCACTCTTCAACTTCAACTTCATCTTCAGGAATAGCACTTTCTGCATGTGGATTCAAGCATCTCGTCTAGTTATGCACTAAATGTATCTTCTTCTCATTCTAATGAGTGGCTCATTGATTCTGGAGCTTCTTATCACATGGCCAAAAACAAAGCCATGTTTTCTTCTTTAAATGATTGTAGTACCAAAAATATTTATGTTGGTGATGATGGATATCTTAGTGTTGTAGGGACTAGAACTATTCATCTAGACAATGGTCAATTTAATGATGTATTATGTGTTCCTACCTTATCTTGCAACCTTCTATCTGTATATCATATAACTCATTCAGGTGAAGGTAAAACCGTTGAATTTTCACCTCATGATGTTGTAATTAAGGACCTAAGAGATCCTAGACAGATTTTAGCTATTGGCATTGATGATGATTCTACAAGATTGTATAAGTTTAACAACTTTGAGTCATCAACTCTTTCCTCGGTCTTTGTTTCTCATAATAATGAAGTGAGCAAACTTTGACATGAGCGATTTAGTCTTAAACTATCACTCCCTTCAAAATCTATGTAAAGAAAATATGGTGACAGGTCTTCCTATGGTATCTTGAAAAGATGGTGTTTGTCCTAGATGTGTACTCAGAAAACATCATTGGGATAGTTTTGAAAAACGTGCCTCGGCTCCTTTACAACTTGTGCATAGTGATTTATGTGGTCCACTTCCAGTTGTTTCATTCTCTGGCTACAAGTATTTCTTAACTTTCATTGATGATTTCTCCAAACGCACTTGGCTATACTTCTTAAAACTCAAGAGTGAAGTCTTTAACATCTTGGCCTTTAAGGCCTTTGTTGAGAAACAATATGGACATCAAATTCTTAAGCTAAGATTTGATAATGGCGGAGAATATGTTAACAACAAATTCATCAACTTTTGCACTGAGCATCGAATTCAATTGCAACATATTGTTTCCACATACTCCACAACAAAATGGTGTAGCTGAAAGAAAGAATTGCACCTTAAAGGAAATGGCTAATTGTATGCTTCAAAATAGAGGACTTAGTCTTAATTTTTGGGGAAAAGAAATTAACTGTGCAAATTACATAGTAAATCGCACTCCTACTAATGTTTTAAAGAATATCACTCCAAAAGAAGCATGGAGCTCAATTAAACCAGATGTAAGTCACTTTCGTGTTTTTGGAAGTGAAGCATGGGCCCATATTCCAGATGAGAAACATAAAGCCTTAGAACCTAAGAGTAAAAAAAGTATCTTTGTTGGATATTTTGAAGATGCTAAAGGATATAGACTTCTTCAACCTAAATCCAAAAATGTTATCATTAGAAGAGATGTAAAGTTTGTTGAAAACTATCGGCCTCCGAGCCTAGTTCGGCAGATGTGCCACCTCTCTCTATCCCTTCTACCTCTGAAAATATTCCTTCTTCAGATGATGACAGCGAGGACGACAATCCTCCCCCACCTTCTCGGGATCCTCCTTCAGCTCCTCAGCGTCCAAAATGGGTCTGCGCTACTCAGGATGAAACAGGTGCTCTTGCAGGTGATCCTATAGATCAGCGTCGTACATGTTCTCAGTTTGATAGAGCCTCTTCTTTACTAGCTCAAGCTTCAGCGAATTATGATCCTCACACCTTTGCAGAAGCTTCAGGCCATCCAGACTGGGACGCAGCTATGAATGACGAATATCGTTCTCTACTGGCAAATGATACATGGGACCTTGTTCCTCTTCTAAAGGGACGAAAACTTGTTAGATGCGAATGGGTTACAGAACCAAGTTTGGACCACATGGAAAAGTTGATAAACATAAACTCGTCTTGTTGTTAAGGGTTTTTCACAAGTTGAAGGCATTGGCTATACTGAAACCTTCTCCCCTGTTGCCAAAATGAACTCCATTTGCCTTGTTCTTTCCCTGTTGCCAAAATGAACTCCATTTGCCTTGTTCTTTCCCTGTTGCCTCTTTCAAATGGGAAGTCCATCAAATGGATGTTAAACCCGCCTTCTTGCATGGGGACTTGCATGAAGAAATCTATATGAAACAACCTCTTGGCTTTATACAAATAGACTCAACCTTGTATGTCAGCTTAAGAAATCCCTTTATGGTTTCAAGCAAGCTCGAGGTATACCAAATTGGATAGCTTTCTTTTAGATACTGCGTTTTCTAAGTGTCATTCTGACAATACTGTCTAAAGTCTCTTATCATTCTTGTTCTTTATGTTGATAATCTTATCCTTACTAGTAGTGATCCCAACCTTATAAACTATGTGAAGTCCAACCTTAAAAAGCAGTTTGAAATGGCAAACTTAGGACACTTGCATTATTTTCTTGGTCTTCAAGTCTTGCAATCCAAATA
This sequence comes from Pinus tabuliformis, assembly GCA_031772625.1. Lineage (NCBI taxonomy): Eukaryota > Viridiplantae > Streptophyta > Pinopsida > Pinales > Pinaceae > Pinus > Pinus tabuliformis. The sequence continues at coordinate 873,906,015 of CM062807.1, forward strand.
AAGTATTTCCCTTTCCTAGTGCAAGTATGTTTGTAATCTTCTACGCCACTTTCACATGGAAGATTGTAAGCCAACCCCTTCTCCCTTTCAGTTTGGAGCCAAACTTTCAGTCAGTTATACTCCCCCTGAAGTGGATGCAACCTTATACCATCATCTTGTTGGAAAACTTTTATATCTGACCCATACCTGTCCTGACCTTTCCTTTGTTGTTGCCCTTATCGCTCAGTTTATGCAAACCCCACATGAAAGTCATTGGAAAGCAGCTAAAAGAATATTTCGTTATGTTCGACGTACAGTTCAGCTTGGGATTCATTACAATGCAAAAGCATCTCCTCTATTGGTTGGTTTCACTGATTCTGATTGGGTTGGTGACCTTGATGATCGGAAGTCTACTGTAGGTTATCTCTTCACTCTTGGTTCTGTACCTATTACATGGGCTTGCAAGAAACAAAGTGTCATTTCTCTTTCTTCAGCAGAAGTAAAGTATCGTAGCGTCGTTGAAGCTAGTAAGGAAGTCTTGTGGCTTCGTCAGATCTTGTGAGAGTTTGGTTTTCAGCAACAACATCCGACTACACTTTGTTGTGATAATCAAAGTGCCATTCAACTATGCAAAGATCAAGTCCAACATCAGCGTAGCAAACACATTGAACTACACATGCACTTCATCAAAAAGCTCATACATGACCATGTTCTTGAAGTGCACTATTGTTCAACCAATGATCAAGTTGTAGACATCTTTACAAAGGCTCTCACAGAGGCGAAGTTTACTAAACTTCGATTTACGGTTGAAGTTCAAGAAGTTGTCACTAAGGGGGGATAGGCTCTAATGCCTCCTTCCTTAACATATTGTGTCATCTTTGTACATCCTTCAATCCTATCCCAAGTTGTTCTTAAGGGGGGATGTTAAGATAATTTCGACACATAGGAAATAATTAAGTATAACTTGGTCTAGTGTATAGTTAGGTAAAGTGTGTTTCTTTAGTTTGTACTTTTTGTAACTTACAATCTAACAGTCACAATATGTTCTAGACATGAAGTGATCCAACAGTTCATTCTCTCCTCGGTATTATCGACACTTTATCTGTGGCTTAACACCTGATTGGTCCATGATTTCTAATTAAAGAGCATGGAGGGTCATTTGTTATTCTTCAAAACCTAGAATACTGTCGTTGTTAAGAATAGTGGTGTTGAACACGTGCCATTCACGAGGGAATCCTCCAAGGGCAATGAGAGTAAGCTCCCTATCAGCAATAGCTTCTCCAATCGAAACAATCATTTTTTATCTTTGTAATCCTCATGGAATAGGATTGAATATCTTCATTTCTTCCCTTCTTTATATCCTTCAACTTGTTCTTGAGGAAAAAAACTTGGATTGCATAGCTAGATTTGAACATGCCAACCAACCTGTCATATATTTCCTTTGATGAGTTCAAATCGGAGATGTAAGCAACTAAATGCTTATGAATAGAATCACTAATGATCTTCTTGGCTTTGACTTCACCCTTCTTGTGCTTTGTCTTAGCAACATCCAATGCATTTGAAGGAGGTTCTGAAATCTTTCCCTGCACATAATCCACAACATCTTGCTCTTCTAAAGTCAAATCAAGAGCAATCTTCCATGCATGATAATCAAACTTATCATGAAGCTTATCATCAGACTTGAAGTAGGATGTGGAGGCCATTGAATCTTGTCCTTGATCAATGATTGCTCCTCTTATTGATTTCTCTTCTCACTCTTGCTTGGGCTTTTTCTTCACCTCAGCTCTGATACCATGTTAATTTTAGATAACAATGGTATGTTCTATGCTTAAGAGCAATTTTACTTCAATTTTCTTATTAGCCCAATATCAATATCCAGATTAGCAATCACATCAACATGATAGTAAAATGCAGATAGAACATAAACAATAACAGTAGAAGACAGGCCAAGACAAGAGGACACAAGATATGGCACCAGCCAGGGACAAACCCCAATGTGGGGAAACCCTTGATCAATTCTTCTTATAATTCTTCAAAAGTTCAACAAAGAGAGAGAGAGAGAGTACAATATACAATTTTCACTTGCCCAATCAAAGCAAAATCCGACCAGTGAAACAACAGTAACAGAAAGCCCTAACCAAAAAGTCAATGCTGGTCAACAGGGCAAATTTTGACCTCCAAAACAGCTCAGTCAAACTCGACCAACTTGGCCTCCAACAGCTAGTCAAATCAGCCCAAAAGAGTCTAAAAAAGTCCAGTCAAATCTAGTCAACGAAAGTCAACTCTGCAGCAAACCCTTCTGCAATCAACACTAGTCAAACAACCTCAATTTCTGTGCCCAAAAATGTGGCCTACCCAAAAAGAGATCCTCCACACAAAACCGCAGTCAAAATAGGTCAACGCAAGTCAAAACAACCCTCCTACAACTTCGGTCAACATTGGTCAATGCAGGGAAAGAAAACCCTTCTCTTCTTCGCACGTGTGGAGAGTTGCCTCTGAAATTCGTACCCAACCAATGAAGGAGAGACAAGAACAAGTGTGAGATGAGATTCCAAAATGAGGAGGAGGCTCGTATTTATATGCAACGTTGTGGGCATGAGGGTGTAAAATAGATGGTTGGCCGACCTTGACAATTTGTCCATAATCAAAATAAATTCATAATTCCATTTGCACATGTCAAAATGGGATGATCTTTAGGCCAATCTTACACCTCTCGCAAAGAGGAATCTAATAAAAATATCAGCTGCCTCATATGAGCTGTCCAAGGTGAAGTTTGGCCCTAGTTGCCAAATTTAACAAGTGGCCAAGACACAAGTGCAAGACTCGTCTTGTGAGCAAGAGATAAATTCGTAGAGAGTCGTTATATACAAATGGAGGATGAAGAAGAGATTGAATTAACGTTCTATGCTCAAAGAGATCGTAGAAGGTATGAATTTTTTTTTAGGCTGAGTATTCATACTAGAGGGAGGACGAGGGTTCTGTGTGTTGGACGCAAGACGTCGGGGGTTTGTTTATGGTGAAAAAGGTTGGGTAAGGCTACTTTAAGGTTTGTTTGTAAGGGTCACAAGGTCGAACTATGCCCTAGTCTAGGTTGCAACCAAGAGGAGACCTCGACTGAGGTTGGACAAAGATAATAGACTGGGTCGAGGTCATCTGAGGTGAAGCTTGATAATTGCTTATGAACATATGTCGGCTTCTTATTTCTTTTATTATGTTCTTTCCATCAAACAAATATCAAAACCATAAACCATGAAGATCGCAAAAAGATACTAAACACAAAATATAGGCTCTAAGCCAGGGCAAAACCCCTCCAAGGGGAAAACCCAATCAAACCTTCTCTTCCTGTAAAACCAGATCAAAGTGAGAAATCCAAGACCAAGACCTCCCACAAGACCCAAGTTAGCCTTCCTTCCAAGCTCTTCCAACAAGTCAACAAAGATCGATCCTAGCAAGCCTTCTTGGATTCAAGCAATTTTATAAGACCTTGAGGTAACTGGCTTAACACTAATAAGCTCATTGTCAAGTTTAATGGCCTTCATCTACTACGTTTCACTTAACCCATCATGCTCTGTCCTAAAAATTTATGATGAAGGAATGCTCATTGAATTTGAAAAGATTGTTCTACTTTTGAATAAAGGATACCTAACTTATATGGGTAGGAAAGAAAATAAAGTAAGGAGGTTCTGTGAACTCTAAGAATGAAAACTGTCTTGATAGTCGACCAAGACACAGAGAAAAGTCAAAGCTTGAGCTACGTATACTTCATTGTTTTAATACCTGTGAGTTACATGTTACTATGTATGATGTTTTGTAACCCTGTTCCTTGGAATTATATCACGTGTTAAAAAAATGGAGCCTTGAATATTGTTCTTTTATTGACTAAAGAATAGTTATGATACCCTAGAATGCAAGTGTCTGAATCTTAAACTAGCAGTTGGTTAAATAACTTTTAACGACTTGGACAGCTTCAAAATTTTATATTGACCTTTGGGTTTTGAATGATTTTTATATGTTGAATGAATAATATATAAATAAATAAAAGAGGGCCAACTAGTCATAAATTATATGATCACCTGCTCAGTCTTCAAAATGAATTACTACCAGGCCATTCTGTTGTATGCTATTATATAACCCAAGCCGTGAAGCCATGCCAGATGGTCATGAAAAAGAACTTATTGTGTTATTCCTCTACATACAATATATGAAATCAGAATGCTCTCGTTTTGCTAAACACATTATTTATATATCTTGTAAATCCTGAAATTATTTGGAATGATGTGAAAAATTAGGGCTTTGGATATTGTTCTGTAGACGATTATTATAATTGAATTATTAAAAATTCAAACTCTCTCCTAGTTTTTATGTCATATACAATAATGAAATGGTGTTGACTTAAGAACATAAACTATTGCTTTCATTATATTATAACTTACAATGCTTCATATTCCTCGTACGTACTATCTCTTTGCATACATTATTGCATATGAAGACTAATTGATGAGCCTGAGTATTCTCTAATTGCTAATGATACAATCACCGGTATAAAACAAGCTTAATGTTATGCTCAAGTATAAAGTATCTATAGCTTGAAGTCAACAAGGAAAAGACTGTGTTTGACATGTGGTTATATTTGGTTGTAATTCCTTCATATGTACCATTTTCCATTACCTATAAGCTATACCCCCTGTCCCGTTATTTATTAAAGGAGGATGTTGAAATGAGGATTGAAGATATCTGGAATCCGATATTAATTGGATCTAAAATAGATTATGCATGCATTGTCCCTATTCCATTTTCCCATTTCATTTCTTTCTTGCATGCTTGGTCCATCTATGCTATAATCTGGGCCTTATTAAGCATATTTAACAGAATTTAGTGAAGTATGTTTTTACTGCATATTGTATTTTATTTCAAGATATTAACAGACTTTGTGGAATGGCACAAATAACTTCTTTGGCAGGGGCAACCAAGGAAACACAAGAGGGAGAGGTACAAGACCCAATGTGGTCTGGCAAGAAGGAAAAGATAAAAAAATAATGTTTTCTATACACTTTGATGCAAACTCTGATGAGTTCAATCAACTCATTCAAACTATTTGCGTAAACTTGAGTGGACAACCAGCATTGCCATAACTTTTTGGTCAGCCTGATTTGCCATTGCAACCCCATCCTAGCATGATTGATATTCCAGAACCTCCTCCTCCGCCTATGCATGATGGATAGAAAAAGTATTCCTACTAGACCCCCTTTTGGTGTAGTTCATTGACCTACCAATCCCAGAGATACACCACTTCCACCAATTTTTTGTCGCATGATTCCTTCAACTGCTTCTTTTGCCCCCTCTTCCCTCGGATATGAAAAACATCTGTGCTTCCTGAAGATAATGGAAAGAAACCTATTGAAGGGCAAAGTATTGATTCTTCACAATCCACTTCTGATCATTCAAAAGTGCAATCTATGAATATAGAGGATGAAGACAAAGGAGATATTTCATACAAGGATATGCACCCTGAGATTTTATAATTTAATGTTTTCTGACAAAATTTATATTTTGAATTTTTGAGAAAAAATTTAAGGCTGACACAGATTATATGATATTTAATTTTGGAAACTTAAAATATCATATATTTTTTATAAGGGAAGGCATAAGTATTATGATGATGATGCATTCTTTCATTTATATATTTCTATCATATATATATATATATATATATATATATATATATATACTTTTGGGAGTCACAAGGATAAATTTTGTAAGCGAAAAACTTTATAGAGTCTAGTGGAACCCCATCTACTTTTAGATATTCTCTTTGGAAAAACATTCGTGACCTTTTTCTTAAAACATTTTACTCCCCCATGAAATAAAAAAATTAAATAATTAAATTGTAGTTGAACTACCTATCTACTTTATATAAAGATAAAAGGAGAGAAGTTACAAACTGAGAAGGAAAAAAATCTGTGGGAAAGTATGCCTAAGCTTTGAAAGTGAGGTCATTATGTTTATTCATTTCCATTCTGAATTTCTTGACTGACCAAATTGTCTCGCTGATCGCAAGGATATCTTGAAAAGTGACAAAGAAAGATTCAGTAACATTGAACTGTGATTTCCTTCAAGGTTAATTATTTCCTTTGTAATCAACTCACAATTGTTAGAAGTTATAAACTAACTCGATGCTAATTAGTGTAAATTTTGCAAAGTTTGTTCATTTTATTTGCCTCTTGAAGTGGTCCAGATCAGATCTTATTATTCTATCATTTTATTTTGGCACTTGGTTGCCTTTGTATGATTCTTAATATATCTAAGGCTTCTAGGGACATCTCCGGTCCTGATCCTCACACGGATCTGTAAAATCTGTTTTGTTTTATAATTCAAATTGCCATTCAATGAAGTTTATTTGATTTTTGGTTTTTAAATTTATATTGTTGTTTAGTTATATTAATTTCAGCAAGTTTTGAAATTTCCCATTTGAGAGTTTCATGCTATACTATTTCATTCTTTAATCTTTAGTTTAATATAAACAAAACATAATAATTTCATGTTCTAAAAATGGATTTCAGATTTCAAGGATTTATTTTTGAAATTTGGTTGTAAAATACAAGAGCTACAAGCCTCACATAATATTCCCATCCATTCTACTTAGGCTAATGAGGTTTGAGATGTTTTCTGTGAGAAACATCAAAACTTCTCCATCAACAATTCTCCAATTTGAAGGGGATTCACTTAAAGGGCTTGACTTTTTCCTTGTAACCCGCACCACCCTTTCATGCTAAATGGAACAAGGCAAAGAAGGCTACTCAAGAATTCTTTGCTAGATGGTGGTATGAAGAAAACATACCTTTCAATGCTACTAATTTTGCCTATTATCAACCCATGATAATTGCTGTACTTCATGCCGTTCAAGCTTCAAAAGCCATTTTTCATAATATCAAGAGGCCACTTTTACAAAACAAGGTCCAAAGAATTGATGAATACCTCATAGAGTTCAAGTAATCAGACTAAAACAGGGTGCACAATCATGTCTAATGGATGAATTGATGGAAGTTCCCAGGGTGCACAATCATGTCTAATGGATGGATTGATGGAAGTTCCCACATCATTTTCAATTTCTTAATTGTTTATTAGCCAAAAGGAACCACTTTCTTAAATATGTGGATGCATCTAATCAAGTGAAGGATGCATAATTATTATTTTGTCTTTTGGATGAAACAATTGTAGAGTTGGGGTGGAGAATCTTGTACAAGTCATCACAAACAATGCCTCCAACTAGGTTACAGCAAGAAGGATGTTGGAGGAGAAAACACCCCAGTGGACTCCATGTGCAACTCATTGTTTGTACCTCATGCTTGAGGATACTGTCACAAAAATGAATGGGTGAAAAAATGTGTGAAACAAGCAAAGTCCATAACTAAGTGCATCTACAACCATAAAAGGGATTTCAACCTTGTGAGGAAAAAAAATTGGGGGTGTAGAGCTTGATTGGTAAACTATTACACGATTTGTAACAGATTTTCTACATTGCAATTCATTGTTCAACAAAATGGTTAAGGGAAAAAAGTGGTTGAGAAAGTGTTTGCAAAAACTTTTTTTAAAGCGAATAAGAGATGGTACGCTTCAATGAGTCTCTTGTGAAAGTGTTGCAAATGGTGGATGTCTTCAACGAGTCTCTTGTGAAAGTGTTGCAAATGGTGGATGGTAATAACCTACCATGGGTTTTGTTTATAAGGCCATGGATCAGGCTAAAGAGCCAATAAATTTTGCATATGAGGATGAAAATCAATAACATCTTCCTTTATGGGAAATCATTAACGAAAGATGGAACAAACAACTCCATAGACCTTTGCATTCAACTGATTATTAATTAAACCCAATGTATATAATTTCTAAGTTTTAACTTGTGTTATTCATCACAAATGCTTAGCCAAAGATTTCTTGAATACTTTGTCTTTTAAACTTTGAAAGAACCATTATAAAACATTCGGAAACACATGGAATGTAAAAATGGGATTGTATAGATAAATTGAGCATATGGTCATTGATCCCAAGATAAAAGATAAGATACATAGAAAGCTCCTGCATTTCAATATGCAGTGGTAACTTCAACATGTCTATGGCTATATGAAACACAACAAAGGATCCATCAAGCACAAAAAGTTCACAGCTTTCCAATTATATCATTCATTGCAAAAGTTGAGTCAAAGTTTCAAATTCATTTGCTAAAGCTCATTTTCCTTCAACTCTTATTACAGCCTATTGGTGGCAACAGTTTTCTGGTAAATACCTTGTTTTGCAAAAATTTGCAATTCGGATATTGAGACAGACATGTAGTGCTTCTAGGTGCTGCACTGTATAACACAAACTTCCACAAGATTTGATGCCAAGTCTAAGGGTATATACTTTGACAAATCTCATGAGACATGCACTAAACCTCATCCTTTAAGCATGACATTTGGTTGTGACAAACAACCACAAGAATCAAACCCCAGTGGATGGCTTAACAATACACCAAACTCACCAAGGAACCAATACCCTATTTGCTTCAACAAAAAATGTTAATATATCTTTTCAATTTATTTTATTTCAGAAAATCAAATTTTTACCAACACCAAAAATTCACTATAGTTAATAGATCTCATCTTACCCAATAAGCAAGTCTCATATACCCAAACATGGGACAATAAGATAACTCAATTGCTTGTGAGATTTCCAGTCCACACTACATATCTAGCTATGCTATAAAAGACGATACAGATAACTATCTAAAACAAAAAGCCTTACATGGAAAATTATGCTAATAAATCTAAGTATTAAAATTTAGTCTATCATCACAAACTAAGAAAAACAATGATGACAACAACATTTCTTGATCCTCCATATCATAATGTTAAAAATAAGAAGACCTAGTACTTCAAGAAACTCAACGAAGTTCAGAAATCAAACATAAAGTTGTCTTAGACTCAAACTGCACAGTCAGATGACAATCCTTTCAATATTCCATAATTATGGACGATGAAGTAAGAAATAATAACAAGAAATATTCTTAGAACAGGAAATGTATATTACATAACAGAACCAATAAAACTAACCTATAAAATAAGATATTTATTCGATTCCACTCGAATATAGAACACACATGGAATGATTTCATTGAATATAAGCAAGAATATTTCTTTCAGCAAGAGCTTTAGATTTTATAAAACTTCAATCAATAAATAAATCATAAAGGAAAAATTAGCCATACAAAAACAAAGATCATATTCGTTAATAACAGCATCCTAAAAGCTATTAAGTTGATGATAAAGGCAACATACGCGCTAAAATCAGCTGATCCTGATGCTGCACGTAAAGCACGATTATCAAGACAACAACTCCACACAGCACCCTTATGCCCTTCAAATGTCCCGATCCAGTCCCCTGTTTCACCATTCCTCAACATTGTACTAGAATCTGTACAAATTGCAATGTTAGACAAGGAAATATTTTAATTTCAAAAACAAATTTAAACAAAAAGAAAAAAAAAACCATTCAAATCCAGCATTATGGTAATCATTTTTTAAAACTACAAAGATTAGGCAGCTTGCAGAAACAAATGTGCCACTCCAAGAATGAAGACAAATTCTCCATGCCATTCTAGTAAAAGGTCAATGCTTAGTTATTTAACAATCTCAATGTCAACAACAATTAGCCATAAAATGTTTAAAATTCACGAATACCTACGCACCCTAGGAAGCCACCGCAATAATAACACAAAAGGAAATCATTTGCATTATGAAAGAACAATGGTAAAAGTCATTCACAGGTGAGAGGATCCACAACCTCAAGTGCACAGAAAAGACGATGGAAGTAGCATGTAATGAGAAAAAAACTAATGATAAGATAAAATAAGAATATCAATGTCCAACAAATGAGGACTAAGTAGGTCAATGGCACTATTGAGTACAATGACTTCAATACAAAGCAGGAGTACCAAAATTTTTCCTATATAAAAAACAGGAAGGTAAAGCAACTAGGTCTAGGATAAATCATGAAAAACCCTTGACTCCAATTGCAGATGGCCCCAACAAGAGGAGGGAAATGTACAGAGGGAATAGATCATGGCCCACTAGATCCATCTCTCTTATCATCCAAGGTCGAAAGAAGAATATTGTTCGAACAAAAAGCTAGGAGAAGATCTGGACTGCCTATGTGTAAATGTCTAGGACTAACACTCCTCTAATGTCTAGGTGATCCCAGCTATATGCTACTAAGAGATCTGGTCTGGCAATGTCTCTAAGGTCTCTAGGAAAGGGGGGGTGGGGCGTGGTCGCTCGAGTCCACACCTATTTGTAGCTAGAAGTAATGTTTATATCAGTCTCTCTCTTGGTGCCCCTAGATAATGGGGGCAACATAAAGAAGGAAGTAATATGTTGAATGGGATCTAGTTTCGTAGGTCGAAGAATGCGAGCACTCTAGTACAAGTACCACAAGAAGCTAGATAGGGTTTAAATCCCTCTAACCAAGCAAAGAAACCTCCTCCAAATCCCATAATAAAAAGAAAGCGGAATATCAAGTGCTCTTCTATTTCCACCTCACAAAGATGACAAAGCCGGAAAATCGTTTATACTCGTATAGATTGGTAGTCTATCTCAACTCGAAGTCTACGTGAGCCCACTAGCAATTGGCCTAATCGGATACAAAGAAAATGCGCCCAATGACAAGTTGTCTATAGGGGTTGGATAATAAGTCCATCCCTCACCTCCATGAAGTGCTCAACATAAAAGGCCATCTTTGAGCCTAATCCCCTAGGGGGGGCTTTATCCAAGTCGCTTGCAAGAACTATTTGTAAATTCCATCCCTGAGAATCTTGTTCCAACCCTACCTAGTAGGTAGGAGATGGCTATGTGCACCAATGGAGTATCTAAAGGGAGCAAGTCTATCAATTGAAATACCAACAAACACTAAAACGTCTAAAGACCCCGACAAACTAACAACTTGTGTGACCACAACAACCAGACAAGGTAATGGACTACAATGAGTAATAGGCCAAGTATAGGCAATGGTCTTGACCCATCATTGAACCGAGGAAACTCCAAATATGATGCAGAAGTGAGAAAAGGAAGAAAATACTCTCAAGCCAAAAGGGTCAAGCACCAAACTCTACAAGGATGATTTGTTCGAGTGTTGTCTTCTTTTCCTATCATGTAAAGAGGAAATGGTGGTCTAATAGAACCTTCTTCGACTCATTATAGATCATCCACTTGCTTTTATCACAACCGAACATCAATTGCCAAAGCTCACAAATAAAAGAAAATAAAAAATTTTAAAAACCGATATATATATATATATATATATATGTATATATATATATATATATATATATATATATATATATATATCTTTCTGTGTGTGTGTGTGAATGAACAAGATACGAAGAGATTACAACCACGAAAATGTTTGTAATCAAAACTAGACATGTAATACAAGAGCCAAAGAAACCAAAAACATTGAAGCACTATATAAATTATGAGGGCATTAGTTGAATAAGGCAAGTTAGTTTTATTGGTTACAGGCATGGAACATATTAATGGAGTACTCCATAGCATGCAACTTGTATATATTATATAAATCACAGTTTTCAACATCCATTCAACAAACATAACAAGCAGATGGGAATTCCTTACTATAGAAGATGTGTTCTCTCATCACCTTATTAACCAATGCTTGAAAGGTAGGAGATGACTAAGTGCATCAAAAGATTACTTGAAAAGCGATGACAAAATTAATGGAAATGTCAACATATTGGAGGTGTAAAGATGTCTCAAAGAAAAGACAATGTCATCATCCTAAGGAAAGAACTATAAAAGTGCAACCAATATCTTATAATGAGCTAAGTGCCAAGAAAGTATACTACTACAATCCCAACGCTAAATCCCCTTAGAGCTCATATCTTGTAAATAAAGGAGATCAATATCAAAATAGACTAGAGGCACATAAGATGTATAGTGAACTCAACCTATATGTTGTCTTGTGGAACAATCCCCTCACAACAAATCATGTGTTGCAACATCAAAGATTAGACTCTCTTGACTTTAGCTTAATTGGGTGGAAAAAAAGCTCAATCCCTAAACCTCATAGTCATGTGGCAATATGTGCTCCTCCCTACAATAAATTTTGTCTTGTTGCATGAGTGAGTCAACTCTCTCTAACTCGACCCATTTGGGTGGAAGGAGACTTGGTCCTTGTTACCCAGCAAAATGGTAACCCTCTACAAGAAAAGTTCTCCTATCTTGGACACCTAGCCAGCTAGCAGCGCTGCACATTGCTCAATGATGATGATATGACACATTCCATGCACTAGTAATGCATCTCTCACCATCTGACATCCCTCTTGGATGAAGATGGGTTATCACTCAACAAGTACTTTAATCATTTTGCAATCAAGTGGTTTTACTTAATGTTTTGGGCAATTGAACATGGATAGAGGCGTGAACTAGATGATTGACCGATCTTGACTATAAAGTTGTTCTCTCACCTTACTAGGGGGTTAATCTTTAGCCCTAGTCTAGTGGGACCTCCTCTAAGGCCTTAGGGTTATACAAGGAGCACTACATGGGATACCTTGACTAAAGTAGCATGTCCATTGCCCATTCCATACTTAACATCTTCCATCTTTCATCATTCCCTTGATACCACCTCCATCCTTCGAGTTAATCGTCATTGGTTCGTTGGGATTTGGGATTTGCACATCCACATCCTTGAGAAGATTCGGAAAACTTTTCACTAGAGGTTGATGCAACTAAAAGAATTAAAGTGTGAGACTACCACCACGAAAAAAAATGAAAAAGATGGTCGAGACAAAAGTTAGCACTTGGGCCCCCTCATTGGCTATCGCTTGGTTCCTGGGCACTTGATGTTCCATCTCATCATAAGGATACCTTGCGTGGGCCAACCATGGTGAGCAAGAAACTGACTAATCTTAAGGGGTAAAATAAATTGTATATCATAGAGACCAAGCTTTGATTCTTGAGGTATGCACCATTAAAATCATTATCAGAAAGAACTAAAAGGTGCACTAGAGGGGTGGAAAAAGCAAGTCGGGGAATGGGTTAACTCATGCCTCCTCGATTGCTCCCTCCTTTACATCTATACACTCAGGATGTGGACTCTCCTTAGTTGGTACCCTAACCATGGCACTTGGCTTTGAAGTCATTCCCCTCCATTGCCACCTTCTCACTAACACCTTTGAAGTTTGGATTGAACAGTTGACCATAGAAATACCACCTCCCCTTGGGTACTGGAAGCAATTAATAGGGTTGATTACCTAGCCACTCCTACAAAGGTAGGTAACACTTTTAGAGAACTTGGTTTAGTTAGATATTCGAAAGTGATCCAGGTTTGGAAGTATTATTATGCCCTTATTAGTTAAGTATGGTCCACTTAGATTCATTTATGGTTATTGTCTCTAATAAATACTTGCTTTCGCATGAGTTTGAGACTTGAAATGGTTTTGCCAGGTGGTTTTGCACAAAGCAATTGATGGCTAAGTGTACATTAGTCCACTCCTACTCCTCATGATGCTCGGGCCATATACACTTCTGAAGAGCATGATGACCTTGCAAGTGTATTGTTGCCCTTATTTAGCAGAGTATTGGGCACTTCGATGATCATAGCAATTGATGGACACCCAAGAGCACCCTCATATGCAAGAACATTGAGCTTATCTTCCTTAGCATTAAGGATTCTTCCCTACAACTGCCCTACAACTGCAATTGCCCAAAAAATATGTGAACTGGAGAAAGAGAGATCCTCCACACATGTGAGCTAGATAGAGAGAGAAAGAGATGAATTCATCCTTCTTTTTCATCCTCATTGTCCTTATTGCCATTCGTTTGGATCCCCAGAAGATTCTTGCTTGAGTGAATTGTTGCCTTAGAGGAAGAGGTTGAATGTCTATATATAGTAATATGTTGGATCGAATGGGTATCTCTTCTTCCTGGGCCGACCTGACCTGGAGGGAGGCAGACATGACTTGATTTGGAGCCAAAAATTCAATTTTGAAAATTTACATCTCTTTTAAAAAGTCCACAAGTACATGATTCAAAATAAATTATCTTTTGACTTTAGCATGAAGAACATGCTTTACAATAATCAATATAAATATATAAAGGGCCAAAATATGCATTATGAAGACTAACCATAGTTACAAAATCCAAAAGTCCCTCTTAACTAGGGAGGTATTCATAATGATTGTCTTTAATGTTTTCAAGTTGAAAAATTTCTCTATGAAAAGGTTATAATAGATCATCCTCACCATTATCATCAACCTAGTCAACAACTCTAACATTAGGTAAATCATTAGCCACGACTGGTGGGTACCACTAACCCATAATCTTGGTACACATGTCATAACATTTAGCATCAACTAGTCTTCATAACTCTGGTCGATATGACTGACCCATAATCTTGGTCGTTACTCCCGATCTAGACTAGTCTTGGTTCACCATCCTGGTCAATCCCTTTGACTCATGGTGAAACTCCAAAGGCCACACTCTACATGAGGAACTAGGTTTGACGCTAAATGAGCTCCTCATCCTATTTGGAGAGATTGAGCTTGATGCTGAAAGCCACGCACTCAACTTGAGTGATCTTGGGCTTCTAGGACCATTCTCCTCAACTGGTCAACAACTTTGACACAGGGAGAACCACTATCCTCTACTAAACCATTCTCCCCAACTAGTCACCATCTTTGACATAGGGAGAATTATTGTCCATGATCATATCAACACTCCCTCTACTATGAACTTCGCTCTGGGCAGCAATTGTCTGCTCATCAATGAAGATGTACTTGTGCCTCACTGCTCCTTTTTGCACTAGAACCCTAGGGCCATACAAGCACTTTGCCATCAACAAATGCTACTCTATCTCCTTTACCCTCCAAACATGAAATAGGGACTAAATTCTTTCTCAAACTTGGCACATATAGCACATTGTTGAGATGAACGTTGTTGCCAGATTCCAACTCAACAGATGTCTTCACAATTCCTTTAACTGCATAGTTGTGGTTGTCTCCAAGCTCTACCCTTTTGAGATAATATTGTTTCCATCATGCTAGTGAGATTGCCACAATCTCCTCTCATATGTCTTGAAGCGTGACTATCCACAAGCCACATATTATCGTCATCTACAATAGAACCTGTTAGAGCAAAAAAAAAAAGAAATCTTTGTCACCTTTGGATTTCTTTGAATGTTCATCAATATCTATTGTTAAGGCATGTTGTTTTCCTTTCCTCTTTCTATCATTTGCTCCTTCAGGACATTGGCTCATATAGTGACCAAATCTGTGACAGCAATAGCATTGAATCTTTGACATATCCTTTTGTCCTTATGGAGTAGGTCTTCTTTTTGGTTTTCTATTTTGGAAACCAAACTTCTTTCCTCCATTCTTCTTAAAACTGTTAGGATATTCCGACACATAGGATATAGTTAAGTTCAACTTGGTCTAGTATAGAGTTAGGTTAGAGTTAGGTAAAGTGTGTTTCTTTACCGTTGTACATTTTGTAACTTACAATCCGACGGTCACAATATGTAGTGATCCGACGGTTCACTCTCACCTCGGTATTACCGACACTTGATCCGTGGCTTGACACCCGATTGGTCCATGAGTTCTATTTAAAGCGCATGGAGGGTCATTGTTCGGGTAATCCGTGCATGAGAGAAGCTTATGTAAATTTTCATTCTTTGATTAATAAATTGCCTGTAGTACCCACGTTGGGACAGGCCGTGGACTGTTTCCCTCCTTGCACTCTGAGGGTTTTAACCACGTCAAAAATACTGGTGTATTGATTTGAGATCTGGTTGTGAGCGGTGTCCTTTTGGTATTCTTTCTGTGGAACTTACCCTGTAAATTCCTACATGGTATCGAGCTATTTGAGGGCCGCGTCCGTTGGTGATCCAAATCTGAAGCCGGTAGAACTGCATGCGGCTGTCGTTTCCTAGATCTGCTGTTTCTGACTGCTTTCGGGCCGAGAGGACTGCTCTGTTGCGTTCGGAGCATCTGTTCCAGTGAGGAACCCCTTTCGTTTCACGCGAAAAGGTTTCTGGTAGCCCTAGCTGCGTCATTTTTCAGATCGGGAGGTATACAGTGTTTTTTTGCAGTTTACTGTTATTTTCTCTCTGCTTATTTCGGTCTCAGTTTATTTAGCCTTTTTTTTTAACCGGATCTATACCTTTCATTTCTGCGTATGCTCTTTGCCCTGCGACTCTGTGCGATCTGGGCAAATCAGAAACAGAAAGGAAGGATTTTTCTCATGCGTATGCTCTTTTCCCTGCACCTTAGTGTGATCTCGGAAAATCAGAAACATTGAGAAAAATATTTAGTTTTTCGGCTAAAGCTAACTTTGAGTTTTTTTTTTAAATTTCTAGTTTTTTGGCTAAAGCTAACTTCGAGCCGCAAGGTTCGTTTTTCTTTGCATATTCGTGTTGGGTTTTGTGTTTTGTGTTTTGTAGGGAAAAAGAGCTTTCTCAAGGCAAGCACGCAAACCAAGGCCCCCCCCCCTCTCTCTCTCTCTCTCTCTCTCAAATTTTTTGTATAGATCAATTGGTTCAAAGCTATTTTAAGAGAGTAGAGGTCTTGGGTTCAAGTCTCCATTTTGTGGGGGCGGATTTTTTCATTCCCGCACATTCGCGCACTTTGCCGGCAACGTCAACAATTTTTTTTCAAAAAGCCATAACTTCTTCATCCGGAAGCCTTTTTCAGAGCCGTTTTTTTTAAAACCGCCTATTTTTTCGAGATCTATCCATTGGAACACTTACTTTCAGCATCTTCAGCTTCAGTTTTTTTTAAAATGGAAAGTCCATGCCAAGTCATTCTTGACAGCACTAACTACTTCCAATGGGTAGCCTACATGGAAGATTTACTTAGAAGTAAAGGTCTCTTCAGAATAGCCACAGACCAAGAGAAGAAACCAAAAGATGAAGACAAGGCGGCAAAATGGGAAAATAGACAAGATCAAGCACGTGGTTTGATAGGGATGTCTATTTCTCCTGATCTTAGATTCCACATTGCAGACTTGAGACTCCTCATGAAGCATTAGAAAAACTTGCTAAAGTTTTTGGGATTAAAAATGAAATTAGAGCCCATCAACTTGAAAATGAGCTGCTTACTTTGGATCCTAATAATTTTTCTTGCATTGAAGATTTCTTGTCCAAATTCAAGACCCTTAGATATCTCTTGGAAGGTGTTAAAGTTAAGAAAGAAGATGGTAACCTTATTTATTCCATCCTTACTAAGTTGGGACCAGCCTACTCTGTATTTGTTTCCACTTTCCATTCTACAAGGGAAGCTTTCATTTGTCAAGGACAAGACTACAAGGCCCCTTCCTTTGACTCCTTTTGTGATTCCTTAATAAGAGAACAAGAAAAACTCTTACACCTTGGTCTTCTTAATCTTGGAAACTCTTCCACGAAAGCGTTAGCCGCCCAGCAGCAACCAAATTCAAAGAATCCTAAGAAGTCATATCCTCAAAAGAATGGTCCTAAACCATCTCAGCCTCAAAATGAAAGATCATTTCAGCAAAATGATAAGACCAATAAAAACAAATGGAAGAAGACTGATAGACATTGTAACTTTTGTAATCGAGATGGCCACTTAGAATCTAAATGCTTTAAGAAGATGGAAGCCTTGGAAGCCGCAATGAAGAAACATAACATCCATGTGGAGCCTACTTCAACTTCAACTTCCGGAATGGCACTTTCTGCATCTCATTGTCAATCATCTCAGTCTGGTTATGCATTAAATGTATCTTCTTCTTCTTCTCATTCTCATGAGTGGCTCATTGATTCTGGAGCCTCTTGTCACATGGCAAAAACCAAGCCATGTTTTCTTCTTTAAATGATTGTAACACCAAAAATATATATATTGGTGATGATAGATCTCTTAATGTTGTAGGGACTGGAACTGTTCATCTAGACAATGGTCAGTTTAATGATGTATTATGTGTTCCAACCTTATCCTGCAACCTTCTATCTGTCTATCAGATAACTCATTCAGGTGAAGGTAAAATTGTTGAATTTTCACCTCATGATGTTGTAATCAAGGATCTAAAAGATCCTAAACAGATTCTAGCTACTGGTCTTGCTGATGATTCCAAAAGGTTGTATAAGTTTCACAACTTTGGGTCATCCAATCTTCCCTCAGTATTTGTTGCTCATAATGATGAAGTGAGCAAACTTTGGCATGAGCGATTTGGTCACTTAAACTATCGCTCCCTTCAGCATCTATGTAAAGAAAATATGGTGACAGGTCTTCCTATGGTATCTTGCAGAGATGGTGTTTGTTCCGGATGTGTACTCGGAAAACATCATCGGGACAGTTTTGACAAACGTGCCTCTTGGCACGCCTCAGCCCCTTTACAGCTTGTGCACAGTGATTTATGTGGTCCTCTTCCTGTTGCTTCATTCTCTGGCTGCAAGTACTTCTTAACTTTCATTGATGATTTCTCCAGACGCACTTGGGTATACTTCTTAAAACTCAAGAGCGAAGTATTTAACACTTTTTTGGCCTTCAAAGCCTTTGTTGAAAAACAATCTGGACATCAAATTCTTAAGCTAAGAACTGATAATGGTGGAGAATATGTTAAAAACACATTCATCAACTTTTGCACCGAAAATGGAATTCAAATGCAACATACTGTTCCATACACTCCACAACAAAATGGTGTAGCTGAAAGGAAAAATCGCACCTTAAAGGAAATGGCTAATTGTATGCTGCAATCTAAAGGACTCAGTCTTAGTTTTTGGGCCGAAGCAATTAATTGTGCAAATTATATAATCAATCGCACTCCTACTAAGGTTCTAGAGAATATCACTCCAGAAGAAGCTTGGAGTTCCATTAAACCAGATGTAAGTCACTTTCGTGTGTTTGGAAGTGAAGCATGGGCCCATATTCCAGATGAAAAGCATAAAGCTTTAGAACCTAAGAGTGAGAAATGTACTTTTGTTGGATATTCTGAAGATGTAAAAGGTTATAGACTTATTCCATTTAAGTCCAAAAATGTTATCATTAGAAGAGATGTAAAATTTGATGAAAATAAATCGGCCTGCGAGCCTAGTCCGGCGGATGTGCCACCTCTTCCTATCTCTTCTACTTTTGAAAACATTTCTTCTTCAGATGATGAAAGCGAGGATGATAATCCTCCCCCACCTTCTCAGGATCCTCAACTTCCAAGATGGGTCCGTGCTACTCGGGATGCAGCAGGTGATCTTGCCGGTGATCCTACAGATCAGCGACGTACACGTTCTCAGTTTGAAAGAGCCTCTTCTTTACTGGCTCAAGCTCCAGTAAATCATGATCCTGACACTTTTGCAGAAGCTTCAGGCCATCCACATTGGGAAGCAGCTATGAATGAAGAATATCATTCATTGATGACAAATGATACATGGGATCTTGTTCCTCTACCAAAGGGACGCAAACTTGTTAGATGTAAATGGGTTTACAGAACCAAGTATGGACCAGATGGGAAAGTTGATAAACATAAAGCTCGTCTCGTTGCTAAGGGCTTTTCACAGGTTGAAGGCATTGACTACACTGAAACCTTCTCCCCTGTTGCCAAAATGAACTCTATCCGCCTTGTTCTTTCCCTTGCTGCCTCTTTAAAATGGGAAGTCCATCAGATGGATGTTAAATCTGCCTTCTTGCATGGGGACTTGCAGGAAGAAATCTATATGGAACAACCCATTGGCTTCATACAAACAGACTCCAGCCTTGTTTGTCGACTTAAGAAATCCCTTTATGGCCTCAAGCAAGCTCCTCGGGCTTGGTATGCCAAAATGGATAGCTTTCTTTTAGAATCTGGCTTTTCTAGGTGTCATTCTGACAATACTGTCTACACCAAGAAAGTGGGCAACTCTCTTATCATCCTTGTTCTTTATGTTGATGATCTTATTCTTACTGGTAGTGATCCCAACCTTATAAACCATGTGAAGTCCAGCCTTAAAAAGAAATTTGAAATGACAGACTTAGGACACTTACACTATTTTCTCGGTCTTCAAGTCTTGCAATCCCAAGAGGGTATTTTCCTGTCCCAGTCCAAGTATGCTTGTGATATTCTTCGTCATTTTCACATTTCCTGTCCCAGTCCAAGTATGCTTGTGATATTCTTCGTCATTTTCACATGGAAGACTGTAAGCCAGCCCCTTCTCCCTTTCAGTCTGGAGTCAAACTTTCAGTCTCTTGTACTTCTCCTGAAGTTGATGCTACCTTATACCGTCAACTTGTCGGAAAACTCTTGTATTTAACCCATACTCGTCCTGATCTTTCCTTTGCTGTTGGCCTTGTTGCTCGTTTTATGCAAAACCCCCGTGAAAGTCATTGGAAAGCAGCTAAAAGAATACTTCGTTATGTTCGAGGTACAATACAGTTTGGGATTCATTACAGTGCCAAAGCAGCTCCTCTGTTAGTTGGTTTCACTGATTCTGATTGGGCTGGTGACCCTGATGATCGGAAGTCTACTGCCGGTTATGTCTTCACTCTTGGTTCAGGACCTATTACATGGGCTTGTAAGAAACAGGCTGCCATTTCTCTTTCGTCAGCAGAAGCAGAGTATCGTGGTGCCGTGGAAGCTAGTAAGGAAGCCTTGTGGCTTCGTCAGATCCTATCAGAGTTTGGCTTTGAGCAGCAGCATCCAACCACACTTTGGTGTGATAATCAAAGTGCCATTCAGCTATGCAAAGATCCAGTCCAGCATCAGCGCAGCAAACACATTGAACTACACATGCACTTCATCAGAAAGCTCATTCATGACCATGTTCTTGAAGTGCAATATTGTCCAACAGATGATCAGGTTGCAGACATCTTCACAAAGGCTCTCACAGAGGCGAAGTTCACTAAACTTCGATATATGCTTGGAGTTCAGGAAGTTGTCACTAAGGGGGGATAGGCTCTAGTGCCTCCTTCCTTCTCCTATTGTGTCATATTTGTAAATCCTTCAATCCTATCCCAAGTTGTTCTTAAGGGGGGATGTTAGGATATTCCGACACATAGGATATAGTTAAGTTCAACTTGGTCTAGTATAGAGTTAGGTTAGAGTTAGGTAAAGTGTGTTTCTTTACCGTTGTACATTTTGTAACTTACAATCCGACGG
The DNA here is from genome assembly GCA_031772625.1 of Pinus tabuliformis. Taxonomy (NCBI): domain Eukaryota; kingdom Viridiplantae; phylum Streptophyta; class Pinopsida; order Pinales; family Pinaceae; genus Pinus; species Pinus tabuliformis. Next base: position 873,927,113 of record CM062807.1, read on the forward strand.
TCACAATATGTAGTGATCCGACGGTTCACTCTCACCTCGGTATTACCGACACTTGATCCGTGGCTTGACACCCGATTGGTCCATGAGTTCTATTTAAAGCGCATAGAGGGTCATTGTTCGGGTAATCCGTGCATGAGAGAAGCTTATGTAAATTTTCATTCTTTGATTAATAAATTGCCTGTAGTACCCACGTTGGGACAGGCCGTGGACTGTTTCCCTCCTTGCACTCTGAGGGTTTTAACCACGTCAAAAATACTGGTGTATTGATTTGAGATCTGGTTGTGAGCGGTGTCCTTTTGGTATTCTTTCTGTGGAACTTACCCTGTAAATTCCTACAAAAACGAGCTACAAATTCTTGAGTCTTCTTCCTTTCGATCTCTTGATATAAGACTTGATTCTTCTTGAGCAAAAGAAGTTCAAAAGAGGGAACTTTCTTATTGATACTTATACCAGCTGCAAATGCATCCCATGATCTAGGCAGTTCATTAGGTGCTCTAGTCATGAGTTCCTTCTTAGATATGACGTCAACAATTGCTTGAAGTTGGTATCTAGTTGAGAGATTCCTATGAAATATGAGACCACAGTATCATCATTTGATACTTATACTAGCTGCAAATGCATCCCATGATCTAAGTAGTCCATTAAGTGCTCTTGTCACGAGTTCCTTCTCGGAGATGACTTCATCAATTGCTTGAAGTTGGTCTCTTAGTTGAAAGATTCTTATCAAATATGAGGCCACAATGTCATCCATCATTTGTCATCCTTACATCACAAAGCTCATTTTTCATACTCGTGACTTGACTAATGTTGTTGACTGTAAATAGATTAATTAGGGCTTCATACATTGCCTTTGAAGTCTCAAGCTTTGAAATATAAGGGAAGAGGTGATCTCGAACGGAATCCACAATAAGGCTCATGGAAGTGATGTCATCCTCCTTGAACTTCTATTTTCTTGCATTATCCACTGGTTTTACAACCTTGCCCTTCACAATATCCAAAACTTTGTTCTTTGTAAGAATAAGATCAATCCTAGTTTTCCAAGCTCCTCTCATATATCTTGAAGCGCAACTATCCACAAGCCACATATCATCGTCATCTGCAATAGAACCTGTTAGAGCAAAAAAAATAAAAGATATCTTTGTCACCTTTGGATTTCTTTGAATGTTCATCAATGTCTGTTGTTGAGGCATGTTGTTTTCCTTTCCTCTTTCTATCATTTTCTCCTTCAGGACATTGGCTCAAATAGTGACCAAATCAAAGACAGCAATAGCATTGAATCTTTGACATATCCTTCTTTCCTTGTGGAGTAGGTCTTCCTTTTGGTTTTCTATTTTGGAAACCAAACTTCTTTCCTCCATTCTTCTTAAAACTAGCTACAAATTCTTGAGTCTTCTTCCTTTCTATCTCTTGATATAAGACTTGATTCTGCTTGAGCACAAGAAGTTCATCATTCTTCAAAATAGGGAACTTTCTTCTTGATACTTATACCAGCTGCAAATGCATCCCATGATCTAAGAAGTCCATTAAGCACTCTAGTCATGAGTTCCTTCTTAGAGATGATGCCATCATTTGCTTGAAGTTGGTATCTTAGTTCAAAGATTCTTATGAAATATGAGGCCACAGTGTCATCATTTGATACTTATAACTATTGCAAATGCATCCTGTGATCTAAGTAGTCCATTAAGTGCTCTTGTCACAAGTTCCCTCTCGGAGATGACTTCATCAATTGCTTGAAGTTAGTCTTAGTTGAAAGATTCTTATGAAATATGAGGCCACAGTGTCATCATTTGTCATCCTTACATCACAAAGCTCATTCTTCAAACTCATGACTTGACCAATGTTGTTGACTGTAAATAGATTAGTTAGGGCATCATACATTGCCTTTGAAGTTTCAAGCTTTGAAATATAAGGGATCAGGTGATCTCTAATGGAATCCACAATAAGGCTCATGGAAGTGATGTCATCCTCCTTGAACTTCTATTTTCCTGCATTATCTGTTGGTTCTACAACCTTGCCCTTCACAATATCCAAAACTTTGTTCTTTGCAAGAATAAGATCAATCCTAGTTTTCCAAGCTCTAAAATTTGAAGCCCCTTCTAACTTGTTCTCTAACTTCATAGAGGAAGCCATGGATGTAGATCAACAATCAAGGTCTCAACAATAGTAATCGCAGTGTCCCTTCCTTCACCAAAGCTTTGATACCATGTTGATTTTTCTAGTGCAATAGATACAAGCACAATATTTCTAAAAATTGATAATTACTTCTAATGATGTTGTTCTTTTAATTTTTCCATTATATCATTAAGCAATTACACTTCAAAATTTCAACCATATAAATAAAGTAGGACAATAGAGATCACAATGCACAAAGAGAAATTCTTCTTTTCAATAGAGAAATTCTTCTTTTCAACAAGAGACACACCTAGACTTCTAGTCAACAACTAGGTCAAACTGGCCTTCAACAAATATATGGTCAAACTTGGTCAACACCCTCCAAGTCAAGCCTCCAATCTAATCTAGCAATTCAACCCTCTTATTCTGCCCTAGGCTAAATTTCAGCCTCCTAGTAACTACCCAAAATCCCAAAATTTTGGCCCTGCAACTGCACAAAAAAACATGCAAACTAGAGAGAGAGAGAGAGAGAGAGAGAGAGAGAGATCCTCCACATGTGTGAGCTAGATAGAAAGAGAGATGAAATCATCCTTTTTCGTCCTCACCATCTTTTATCCTTCGCTTGGATGCCCAGAAGATTCTTGCTTGAGAGAGATCAAATTGTTGCCTTGGAGGAAGAGATCAAATGTCTATATATAGTGATTTGTTGGGTCGAATGGGTGTCTCTTCTGCTTGGGCAGACTTGACTTGGATGGAGGCCAACTTGACTTGATTTGAAGCCAAAAAATCAATTTCGAAAATTCCAATTTCTCTTTTAAAAATTCCACACAGCCATGACTCAAAATAAATTTTCTGTCTCTAGCATGAAGAACATGCTTTTACAGTAATAAATATAAAGACATCAAGGGCCAAAATATATATTATGAAGATCAACTATAGTTACGAAATTCAACAGCCCACAAGGCCACACCAAGTAGAGTTAAAGAATTTCTCCACGATAATAAGTGTTGATTCAAGTGACAACAAACCCTTAGAGGGAGGTGTGGCGCAAAGGGGAATGTCAACCCAGTGAGTGAAGGAAAGAAGAGCATGTACGATGAGTTGGGGGGGGGGGAGAGAAACAAAATAGTGATGAATAAAGGGGCAAGAAGTTTTAGCTATAAAGGATAAATAATCAACAAAACTCCTTCCTCTTCCATTAATTAAAACACAATAATCTAGGAAATGTGGGAGCATATTAACAGTCAACAGCTCCTAAGATTCCCCTAAGTGAAAAAGGTGTCAACCATAGGCCCCAATGCATCATCCGACATCTGGTGAAGCCCCACTAATTATAGATGACAACATTGCTTCTAGCTCCAAATCAGTGTGGACCAAAGAAATCATTCTCCCTCCTTAGAGACCTCCAAGTTGTCGCCAGACCAAATCCCTTACCAACAAACAAATGAGATCACCTAGACATCAATAGCCAATTATAGTTACCAGGCTACAACGCAATAAAGGGTCCATATCTTCCTTGGCTACTCCTCAAGGCATTATTCTACCTTGAGTTTTCCTCATTCAATCTCAAATGTTAACAGAGGTAGGATCTAGTGGACCATGACCCAATCCCTAGAGTCGTTCGCTCTATTAATCTCCCTCCCATTGCAACCACCCACACTTAGATCCAAGGGTTTCCCATGTTTTTGTATATATACTTCATGTTTTACTTTATTTCTTGTTTTCTATATCGGAAACTTTTTAGTACTCCTACTTTGTATTGACGTCATTATACTCAACAGTCTCATTGACCTACTTTTGCAATCATTTGTTGGACATTAATATAACTATCTTATCTCCTGGATGTAGAAGACATCCTCTAACCGAACATGGAGAGGAATCTAGAGGGCTCTGGTGCTGTAGTTGAAGTGCCTAAAAGGATAACCTCTCCAACTACTAACTATAGAGTACTAGGGGATGTTGGCATACAAATTGATAAAAGGGTTCTTGGTGGGCCATTATCAATAGCATATGACGTATAAGTTAAAGGGAAGTAACATATGGCAATGTGAATCCCTGGGAAGAGGGTTAACACGTCAAACCCAAACCCACATAAATCTAGCAAATGCATCTATGGCCACCAAAGAAATCCTGCTCTAAAGGGGGTCTCCAAAGAAACAAGCAACTCCACCTAAATCTCTGACACCTCCCCACCAAAGTTCATCGTCTCCTATCTAAATGTTGAAAACCAATGGCATCATGTAATGTCTAAAAGAGGCCACACACAGCCCTCATGTGCCTTAATGATGAATAAAATGTCCGACAATCTCAAAGCATCATACAATAGACTCAATAATAACCAAAAAGACCCATTGCCATTCCAACAATTGATGGTAATGGATGCGCTCTATCACCCATCCCAATAGGCCCATCATTGGAAGCCCTAAAACATGACTTCCACTTAAGTAGATCACCAATGGAGCAATCAATTACGAAGAGTAATCCTTTTTGTTCATTGTCAACTAATAAAAAACAATCATTTTTCAAATTTCATTAGTAACTCATGAACATAAATAAATCTTCAATACTTACAAACTAATTTAAGTCGATAGTTTTTTTTCATTTTCCAAGACCAACACATAATCAAATGTAAATATCTGTTATTATTATTATTGACTTATGGTAAAATTAACAATATTTTATATTTTTAGTTTTAACTCAAACACATATTTAAATTTACTTTTAAAGTTGACTCATATTTTTTTACTCTATAGTCGATTTGTATTTTTTTTTAAGTATATCTTTGTCACTATTACTATTAACATATGGTAAAATTAATAATCTTTTTAATTTCTAGTTCTAATTCATAAACATAAATTTCAATTTACTTTAAAGCCAACTTGTATTTTTCTTGATTTTTTAATAATACTTTTTTTTATTAATTATGCTATTTAACACTAACATGACAACATCTCCCCCATACTAAGATGTAGAACAATTTATCAGTGCAACAACCTCAAGCTAAAACCAAATAGAACACCCACACCCAACTCTAGTAGGATGGTTTAAATTTTACAATTTGGCCCAAACACTTTCTTTAAGCAACATAAAGGACAAGGTGGATCACCAAGTGGGATAGAAGACCCAATTTGTAAGCAATTGGGCCAATATGTTGGAGGATAGTATTAGGTCCATGAAACTTAGATTCGAGCTTTCTAGCGGCTCTTCTCCTTTAGTGAGGCCTACTTATAAGATTGGAGATGAAGAAACACTTGATTTTCTCTTAAAAGTGCCACATGAATCCATGCTGATTGACTTGTTACTTCATTTCACTCTAGGCCAACACCAAATTTTCTAGCACCTTTTCTCCTTGAGTGAAGCCTACTTATAGGATTGGAGATGAAGAAACACTTGATCCCCTTCTATGTACCACTTGAATCAACATTGATCGACTTGCTACTTCATTTAAATCTAGGCCGACATCAAATTTTCCTAGAGTACAATAAACATCAACATGAGCTATCAAGGTTTTGTCCACACCCTAAATGTAAAATAACCTAGGTAAGTAAGATATAACTAAAGGGGGCATTTGTCCATATATTGCCTCAAAGGGGGGGCATTTCAGTAGAACCGTGATAAGTAGTATTGTACCACCATTCTATAAGAGATAACCACTACACAAAATTCCACCATTCTATAAGAGATAACCACTACGCAAAATTGGGCCTATCATTCCAAGGCAAAACTACACAGGTAAACTTCCAAACAATTAATGACTAGCTCCTCCTGACCATTTGTTTGGGACTAATGGGCCATGCAAAGGTGAAATTGGTTACGTTGAAGACAAAACAACCTCTTCCAAAAATTGCTAATAAATGTAGGATCATGATCTATCACAATGGAAGCACGCATGCCATGGATTTTAAAAACATTATCCATGAATACTTGTGTGATTATGAAGGCCTTGCAAGCCACAAAGGTGAACATACTGAGAAAGGCAATCAACAACTACCATGATGATTCATTTGTTGCCCACTTCCAATAACCCCACAATGAAATTCATGGAAATGCCAATATACATTATGGAAGGAATTGGTAAAATCTTGTAATGCTCCTAAAGGCTTTATCGTTTTTTCTGTATGTCATTAGCATGTGTCACATTCTGCCACAAAGTTGCAAAGATCTTCCGTCATGCCTTTACAAAGAATGAAGGCTAAATCTATTTAGATGTTTTATGAAACCCCAAGTGACCAAAAATAAGAAAGGAATGTAACTCACTTAACACTCTTAAGTTGAAATGGTGGATTCTAAACCAAAAAATATGCTCTTTATGTTAAGTTCGACTTGGTCTAATGTCTATTAGGTAAAAGTGTGTTTCTCAGTGTGTCTCTTTTTTATGTGTTAGTTGCATTGTAATCTAACAATCACAAGATGTTCTAGATATAGAGTGATCTAACAGCACATATTCTCCTCAATACTAATGACTATTGTTTTGTGGCTAGACCCTCGATTGGCACATGATCTCTATTTAAAGAGTAGGTCGAGTCATGGTTAATGATCGATTGTGAGGACTATTTTATGTAAAATATAGAACAAAAAAAAAAAAAAATCCTCTTGCATTGATAAAATTGCCTCAAGTGGCTACATTTGCTAAGGTTGTGGATTGTTTCCCTCTTAGAGGGTTTTAACCACGTAAAAATTTTGGTATTGTGATCTTTAATATGGTTGTGAGTGGTCACTGAAGGTGTTTGTTCTATATGGAATTCCTTGTTTGCCCAAACACTCTATAACACAATGCATCATTCTACCAAACGTAACCCAAATGTGCATGTGGGTCAACATGTCATTGTTGGAGAATGTGCACTGCCTTAGCATCAATTAACCACTCTTGGTATACCTACTATGTTCAATCGAGCACTAGTAAATATAAAGCAAATAGGAAGCCTTTTGTAGATAATATCATAATCATAGCCTCACATTTTAGTGACTTATTTTTATTGTTCAAGGAAGGACAAATGATATTCCAAGAAATATTACGATCTACGGTGTTTTGTTTTCCCTTGGAAATGACACCACATTAGGTAAGGGCACCACAAATGAATTGCACAAAGCATAGCCAACATTTCATTTTCTTTGGTAGATTTGGCCAAGTTTCTTGCACTCAATTATTTTCTAGTGCAAATTAAAGGTGAAGCCCAAACGGCATCCCGCTTACACTCTATGTCACACAGTTTGGTGAATCTCACTAAAAAAATTAAGTTTGTTGAGGTTCAACGATGAAATTCATTGGCTAATCATACAACCTGTGTTTTGAAAAACAAACACTTTCTTCTCGACTATTAGAAAAAACGAAGAGAAAATACAACCAAATTCATTGATCTACAATATAGCTCGAATAAAAAATGTTAAGCCAAGCCATCTCAAGTGGACGAGAAAAGAAATAAGAGGTTCAGCTAATTGATTTCGCTCTCTCTAGACACTAATCACTCACTCTGGACACCAAAAAGATAAATTAAATGCACAACATAAAACTAATTGATCCTTTGAATAGAACCAGTTTTTGAGGAAGGGATGCCCTAAATCATGGTCAACACATGATTGCAATTATGACAAGGCTTTGAAAAGTGCTTCAGTAGAGAGAGAGTACAATAAAGATTTAGATCTAATGACCTTTGTGCATCAACAAGACTGGTTAGGGCACATCAACAGCCCTAAACCAATGCTCTAAACATGGTGTATCCTCCTCCCAATGGTCTTGCTCCCTTGTTGTCTACTTCTAGACATCCATACATTGATCAAGGGTTTGAGGCTCCTCCTCAATGCACCCCACAACAGACATGTATCAACAGTTATATGAAATAATCCCAAAACCAATGAAGAAGCCCCTGATCTACTGCGTTGTACCTTCTTCTGACTACGACTTGAAGGGAAGAGCCTTTCTAGGCCTTATAGCCCCTCAAACAAGTGACCCGATCTATTGTTGTAGTTGTCCCTTTCCTGCAGCCTAAATAGATATATAAAATATACAAAATTAGCATAAAAGGCCTTCTTACCTCTCCTCTGAATTGCGGCTTGAATCTGCAAAGGATTTACTACCCTAAACAAACTTGAAACATCCCTCCAAGCCTCCTTGCTAGCTACGACAATCCTCAGTCAATTGTGTCCTCTCTCCCACAAGGAAACGGCACCCAAACAGAAGCAATCCCCTCACAAACTCGGCTCCTTGCTCTTGGACGTCCTAGCCTCAAATTCACACCCTATTTCAGAAGTATTTTGCACCTTAATGATGTATCAAATGAGGTTGGAAGCACCTCTATATATAGGAATCGTTGGCGGGTTAAGTGACATGACCATTGGGCTTTATGAGCCTAAATAGAGGTGAGGCCGACCTTGATAATTTACATATGAATGGGCATAAATTCAAAAACCCATTTCTCCTTATCCAAATTTGACGATCTTTAGGTCGATTTTGGTCCTCTCGAAAAGAGGAATTCAATGCCATAATTATCTTCTTCAAGTTGCCAATTTTAACAAGAATATTTTCTTACTTCATTATAATTTGGTGATAAACAAAACAATGATCCAATTTAGTGAAGAACTAAGCTCCATGTAGCTCATATCAAAGATCACTAATGATAAACATGGAAAATTTATCTTTGACAATCTTTTGTTTGAGTTCAAAAGTCAAGACATATCCAGCGAACACCTTGTTTTTTGAGAACCATCACAACCAAATTGGAAGAAGAGTTCTTGCTAGGGCAACTGACACCTACAACCAACATCTCCTAGGTGATCTTTTTTATTTCATTCTTCTGTGCAAAAGGATGGCCATTCGTGCAGAGATTTAGCAATTAGCTACTCAAGACCAATTGGATAGTAATAAGTATGTTCATACTCACCACATAAGGTTGGTAGTCCTTAGGGAAAATAAAGGATATGTTGGTGTTTGTTCAAAACTCACTACAAGTCAAGGTGATCTAAATAAGAAGTGTCGCCATGAACTTGACTAGCATGGAAATGTACAATAATCCCAAATGACCCTTCCTCAAGAGCTTCCCCACACAAACAAAACTAATTATTTCCACAAAGCCTAATTTGAGACCTTTAAAAGTGTAAAAATGCTCATCCTTCTTGAAACTTGTGTATGATTCCAGGAAAGCCATAGTGATGGGGACTAATGTTCTCAACCACTTAACACCCAAAACAATAGCACATCGACCCATTTCAATGGTGAACATGTGAGCTTTTAAGTAGTCACTCGTTTGGAGTTTCACATTTTCACACTTGCTTTCACATTTCACAAAACCCTCATTTTGAATAATAATTTAGTTGTTAACAACATTAATATAGCAATGTGTTTCTTTTGTGAGGAAATGATGAATGAAATTGCAAATGTTACCGCTATCAATTGGGACAAATGCCTTCTGATGCATGATATAGCCTACCAACTTAAAGATTTAAGCAGAAGAAATATTAATCAAATCATGAAGGGGGGTTTATGTTTCTTCAACCTACCACTCCAAAAGAGGAACTTCATCCCTCGATGTGAACGTCCTCAAAAATCACTATGTTACCTTCATCATCAAAAATGTCCTCAAAAATGGACATAAATCATTTATAGTTCTTACATTTAAGCATTGAGAAATATTTTCCATCACAATGTTCAAGAATCTAGGGCAATTAGATTAATAAGATTCTTCTGATGATGATAACTATTTGTGAGGTACTTTTTACTTTTTCTTATTAGCACAATCTTCTCTTGATATTATTAATGTGTGTTTTCTTACTTCATCAAATAGTTATCAAAACAAAAGAGACACGAACACAAGATGTTGGCTTTCTTCCAAGGCCAAAACCTCTCACTCTTTGAGAGGAAAACCCGCACAAATTCTTCTTATAGAGATTCAAGTTGACAAATACCACGATCATGACCCTTGACCTATTTGGCCACTCCAAGACCAAGACACCAATCATCTTCTTCGTCATTGTTGAGATCATCATCACTGCTACTAAAGTCATCCTTGTTGCAACACTGAGGCCTTCACTACTACACCACCAAGATCATTATTGTTGCACCATTGTTGTACCTTCACTGAGATCTTCACCATAACAATGAGATCTCTATACTGAGATATGGATATATATATATATATATGAGAGTTGCACCTAGATTCACTGAAATCGTGACCTTGTAACTATGTCTCCATCAAGATCATGATTGTATCTAAACCGAGACCATCTATGTCGAGATTATGATTGCATCTAGAATGTGTGTCGAGACAGAGTGAGTTACTATGGGATCACTGAGATCCTCCTCATCACAAATATGTCGAGACTGAGTGTGTCACTGTGGGATCACCAAGATCCTCCTCATCACAAATATGTCGAGACTTCGTCTCTGTGGTTCCCATCTGAATTGACTGTGATTGCTCACCAAATACAGAGATATGAACTTGACTTGCACGTTGTCCATTCGAGACCACAAAGAGGTCTGTTGTACAAGACTAGAGAGATCTACGAGATTCTCTCTATGATTCATCATCAAAGACCTCAGAGAATCCAAACTTTTGTATGTCCATACTCCATTACCAAAACCTCGGAATAAGTATGAACTTGTCTTATGCTTATGCCATTCGAAATTACAAAGATATCCGAAGATTTCTCACTGTTTAAATGACAGGGGTATAGGCTCCTATATATAGTTGTTTGCCCCTACATTTGAGCCGACATGACCATTTGAAAGGGTGTTTCACCATATGTGAGCCGACTTGTCATTTGTATACATTCTGAGGTCGACATCAAGAAGAGGGATTGTGCTTGTCTTTGGAGGGCTTCTAGACATTTCTATAGACGTGTATACATTAAACATAGGCTCGAGAGAGCTCTTCAGAGGTGACATTAATTCTAGACTCTAAATGACAAATCCTATTATTCTAAATCACTTTCTCATGAAACCCATGAAGCAAGTTTACAATATTAATTTTGTTCTTTTTATTACATCAATCATATTTACATGTCATTATGAAGACTGAACCTAGTTACACTTTCTTCAACATACAATTGTAACACACCCTTGAGTTGAATTTCCACCATTTCAACACATGTCAACTTATGGATCTTGAGAAAGCAATTTGTGGACGAGGCACAATATTTTGGCATTGGCATCAAACAAAGGACTAGCATTTGGACTAGGCAAATGACACGACTTGTACACAATCAGAAAGCTAGTAGTTAGGCAATTCATCTCAATGTGGCATTTTATTTCCTCCTTGAGACCAATTGATGAAACACTACTTGAAAAAGTCATCGATTAAGAGCTCAAGAGCAATAATATACTTTTCCACCAAGCTTGTTTGATGAAATTCAATACATTTCCCTATACAATTATTGTCCCTTACAAAGCAAGCAAAAAGAGCTTTGACAAACTATTTCCAAGCCATGTATCCCAAAAAAATCCTTATAGCATTGTCAGCACGCCCAACATACTTGATCCAAATATAGAGTCTAAATTTCAATGGATCATCCTCTATAGCATGGAGGGAAAAGTACGTTTCACTTGATCAACCCAACTAGTTAGATTTGACCCATCAAACTTATCCAAATCAACCTTCAGTGAACGAGCTACAATATTTGAGGAATGATCAAGAGAGGGGTTAATGGGTTGCCAATGTGGAAGCCTCCCCTCGAAATCTTCATCATTAAAGTGTTTACCCTTAACTCAAGCTTCTCAATTCATCAAAATAAAGGGAGGTTTGTCCAGCGACGATAGTCATGTGGGCCTATTGTTGGCTGACCTGATGAGGGTTTGGACCACTTGCTTGAGGTCTTGCATAGTTCTTAGGTTTTGAGTCCAAGGACCACCTAAAAGGTTGCTCAAGAGTTGTATCAAACAACTATTGTCAAGCCCCCAAAAAGATGTTATCATATAAATATACCAGCATGATCAACATTGTGCAAAAAAAATTTAAGGATCATATAATGGTGTTGGATACCCCCAAACCGCTTTTTTCACTATAATGGGAACATTACTACTATATGAGTATCACTTGCGGTGTTCCTCGATAGTTGAAACAAAATACTCAAGAACAAGATAAACAAATACAAGCCTAGATCCATCTTAACTCCAGATCTACCAAGTGTCGAGAGAGATCAAATCTCTTGATATGCAAACCTCTTTTAGAATGAAAAGAGATTTGATCCCTCTCGGCACTTGGTAGATTCGGAGTTAAGATGGATCTAGGTTGGTTTAATTTCCCTGTTTAAATAGGCTATATTCCACATGAATACTATGGGTCAATACCATGGGTTCTCAATACAATGAGCCATTTTTATTTAATTATTACTTTATTTTTATAGGGTTATTTGTATTTTTATTATTTATTTATTTATTTTGACCAAGTTAAAATATTTTATTAAATTATTTTCTTTTCTTTTATTTTTATGTAATTTGACTTAGTCAATATTAAACATTACATTACAACATCTCTCCCATACTAGGCTGGAGAGCGCCTCTCAGTGTAATAAATGCAAAAAAGAAAATAAAACAAAACATAAGCATGGAAACAACAACAACAGGCAAACCTTATTACTATTATGAATAAAAAGAATTGTTCATTTGAAGGTCTCCTCGATGATGGCCCACGGAGTTAGATCCACACTTCTCACCAATGTCATTAGGTATTTGGCCAATTCTATGCCAACAAGTTCCCTATTCAAATCCCCTTAAGTGAGGTGCACTAAACTACATCAATGGGTTTACTAGAGATGTTGCCCACCAATGTGGGGAAGCATCCCTTGGATTTCCTTACAAAGTTGTCCTTTGAAAACAAGATATCCTCTATAATCACGTCATTCAAGTCTTCTTCACATAATAAAAAGTAACTTTGGAGCACCTAACACATCCAATACCCTCACACGTCACAAATCCAACATGTCAAACATGGATTCATGAGGACACATGTTGGAAGCGTGTTTGGCGTGTGTCTTATTCACATGACACATGTCATGCAATTCAAACATGTATCCCTCCAAAAAGCTAGAGAATAGAAGCAAAAAGGTGGTACTCACTTCCAAAAACCATAACTTTCAAACTATGATTTTATTGAAATAAATTATTGCCTAGCGTCCACATGGATTGGCTAATTCTCAAATATATTAGACATACTAAAACTAGATAGGTGTTGGACACACATAAAAATGGACAAGATAGATTGATAAGTGTGTGATCCATTTCTCATTAAAATGATACACATAAATACATAGTTTTTGACCCTTAGTTTCATCTACCCAGAGATCTCTTGGACTCTTGATGGCTATTCAAGTTCACTTGTGACTTTTTGTCTTCCTCTCAAGTGAATAATACAAATTTACATAATTCCTAAGAATTAGGTTTCCAACGTTCCACCATTTAATCCAAAGTGGTGTAAGTCCAATAAGAGAGCAAGAATCTCAACATGGATAGTGATCAATGACTAAATATGCTCTATGAATCTCGTGGTTTAAGGAAGTCCACAAACCAAATGGGTAATAGAGGCCAAAGTCTTCAACTAAATGGTGGTTTAAAGTTGACCACCAACTGTAGAACCTGGCTTCAAGCAGTTCCTGAAACATTTTCGTATCTAGCAAGAAGTAGATGTCTTATGCAAAATGGAAGTGCTCTAAGACGATAGTTCGGATATGTCCATAACTTGATGAGATGGTGGTTCAAAGAACCACAAGCCGTTGTCTAGCAAACAATGCAAATCTTCTACTGAGTGGTGGTTAAAGGAAGAACACAAACCAAACCAAACATGGAACATGACTCTATCTTTGTCTACATCTTTTGTCGTTGGCTCTAGCGGATGTTGGATCTAGTTCTAGTCATGGCTTAGGCTCCCATGTTTTTGCTTGATTGATAAGACTTCGAAGCTTGAAGCCTAGTTGTCAATCATTGATATCCCCCCTTATCAAATAAAAGGTTAAATGTCGAAAATGTCTCCATTACAAGATGTGTCAATACTCGAGAGTGAATTATGTGATATGATTGGTTGTTGATAACCACTGCCACAAAGTAATACATCCATGGTGAATCTTTGATCTTGAAAGGTTTTTATGACTAGAAAATATGTCCAAATGATGATTATAATCTCCATAATTCTTACATGAATGAAGATCAAAACATGGATCCTCCATGTGGCCAACTCAATGACAATGATGGCATTTAGGAATTTGATGAGGAAGTGGAGTAAGAAAAGATGAGTTTTTTGAAGGTACCCAACACTCTAGAAGTGGATTTGTATGGAATAGAATGGAATGTAAAAGGTCACTTCCTTTTAATATCCAAGACCAATTATGTGCTTGTTATTGATGACTATTTCCCGAAGTCTGATAATCGGCTTGAGAAGAGCAAGCAGAACTTCTACATCTTCATTTCAATTTGCTTCCAAGGTGGCATCTTGTGTTGGCCATTGATAAGAGTCTCTCTCAAAGTCAAAAAGAGAATTGTTTTGAACAAGGACTAGTTCAAACTGATGACTCTTGTTAAATTCATCTAGTTGAAGTTGTGATTCAAGCTGGAGAAACTCATCCTTGTACTATAAATTCTATAAATAGGTTAGAATATCAATGAGTGGCTTTGTCGATTTTCAATGTATAATCAACATTAAAGAATATCAAAGTATTCAATAACTCAAATACTTTATCAATTCAAACCATGTTCTCAACAACCAAAGTAAATGAAACTTGTGAACTCCATCAAAAATGCACCCGTTTACAATTGTGTACTATGCCCACTTCTATCTCTAAGTTCTCTTCTTCACGGTCTGTAAAGGTGTCACATAATGGAAATATTGCCCAATTACAAGCAGGTTATCTCTTTCTAGAGATGGGAATTTATAAGTCATGGAATTGGAGATTCAACTGAACCTATTCTAGAAGTTATAACTTTTACAATGGCACGACGTACACAAGCATTATCGACTCCACTATAAAGACCAAAACCTAATTGGAATATCCAGCGTGGCCAAGTGGTCTACAAGATTCTATGTGTTGAGGCCTTCAAGATAAGCAGTGGTTGTCCTTGACATTGAATAGTACACATATCAATAGAGACTACCTGAACAAAGTGTCACACAACAATAAAAGGTTTGCAATAATAAAGAATTGGCTTCAAGCTAAAAACTACAAAATTAGTGTCAATGTGCGAGGTTTCAAGTTTCTGACAATTAATGGAAAGAGATTTGAACACTAGACTAATGCGTAGGGTTTTGAACTTGAGACCAATAACAACCAAACTCTGATGATTCTCACCAGCTCTAATGATCCCAAAAGAGTGTAAGCAAAAAAACTCCCCTTGACATTATTTCTTTGAGAGACTTGTAGTTTCAAAGCATATTGAGGGTGTCATTTGTCAGACTTCTGCAACTAAAACTTGGTGTAGACATGATACAGTGTGGAGAAAGTTACCAAGCGAAGGAGATGCAATCAAGAGAGGGAAGGCACATATATTGTGTTAAAAACTAAAATGGACAAACACCCATGCTACCACAAACTCAATACCCATTGGCTAAAAGGCTTCAAGCTAGCAAATAATCCTAAAGTAGCGCCAGATTTCAAAAATTGGGCTAGAATTTTAGTATTCAAACCTAACTTCATTGAATAAAGCTAAATTTTCAAGTCTAGCGATAACAACTAGCTTAGTAACAACTCACAAAGGAAATTGTAAATTTTCCACAAAATTCTATAACTGCTATGATGAACAATCTGAAACTAACTTTGTTTCACCAAGACATAGAATTTCTCTACTCTACATAAGCAGCAGAATAATAAAAAACTCAGAGATAAAGAACACAGTCACACAAGAGACAGAATCATTTTTCTAGGGAAACAACTGGGAAAACCTTCTCTTTGTTGTAGTACTCTTTATTGATAGAGACTGAGAAATCTAGTTTCTTTACAAGGCAAACAGTGACCTAGAGAATGCAATTGTCCTCACTATACTAGTTAGACACACCCTACAAATCCTCGACCTCTGCTCACCTAATTCCTTGCGTTGAGATAACCCTGATTTCCTTCCACACAAGTTGCCTATTTCCTAGTGCAAATGTGGAACAAAGAAGCTCTCTACAAACTGTGAACTAGCTCCTCCAAAATACGTTGCCACAACAAGGAACTCTCTCACACACAAACTCGTGCAATACAAATAACGATACAAGTTGTGCCTTCATCCTTCCTTTATAGGCTCAATCCATGCTAAATTTGGCAAGTATAAACTTAGAACAGAAGTTTAGTTTGACTTGCTAACTAAGTCGAACTAACCCTCTAACTTGTCCTTGCCTCAATTAGAAACTGAAGCTCCAGTTCGTTTTATCTAAATTTATAACTACCACTTATTCCTGTAGTCAAACTAAAGAAGGTGCATGTAACTGGTCCTCCAACACTACGCATGGATTTGTGAACTTATTCTCACAACTAAAAGCTAAGTTCACTATCTCTATGATTCACTCCATGGTCAAAGGAAAGACAACTCGGTCTTTCTCGCTAAGGCACGAGCCAGAGAAGACCTTCTTCGCTACACTTTTCAACACTCCCTCTTGGCGAAGAAGTTTCTTCTAGAAGAACTTTGTGCACCTAGATATGTCTCCAACGCCACCACGTTTTCCAATGTTGCAGTGGCTCCCTCTGAACTAAAATTTTCGTACTTTCTTTTGCGAAATTTGATCTGAAGACTTGTTCTTTCCAAACATGCTTTGCGAGTCTATCACCTCAATCATAAGTGCCATGTAACCTATGTACCCCTATGGTTGCTTACTCTAGCTGATGGTGGTACTAAAAGATCTAACTCTATCTTGATCTCCCTTGGGCTAAGCTCCTCATCATCATGTTGGTCGGCCTAACTACCAACTAGCTGAGACTCAAATTGAGACACTGGCTGAGACTCCATCTTGAGAGCTCTATCTTGCTCTCGCTCAACCATCACTTTTCTAGTCGAAGAGCTTCCACCCTTGCTACTCAAGGTTGCCCCTGTGTCAACCTGTAGTAAGTACAAATTCTTCTTTCTTACACCTATCTTCTTCTTACATCCAGAAGCTAAGTGTTGGATGCAAGCCTTACCTCTGTTAAAGATGACATCGTAACCCTTGTCCTCAAGGGTAGCTACGGAAACAAGATTTTGCTTAAGGCTTGGAACATAAAGGGCATCTCTGAGATGAAGAGGATTCCCTAACTTCCTCTGACAACTCACAATACCAACTCCTCTAATCTCATACATACCATCATCTCCTAGCTCAATCTGAAATTGCATGTCCTTCTCCTTCAGGTGGTTGAAATACTTCTTGTTCTCGGTGATGTGGAAGGATGCTCCTGAATCAATATACCATACACTACAATCTGTTGAGCTTTGCATGCAAGCAATCAATGAGAAATATTTCTTGAACTGGGTAGAAAATGACCTTCGCTGGTGCAGTTACATGACCCTTCTTGGACTCCTTTCAATTAGGACACTTATTGCCATAATGTCCAAACTTATGGCAATGGAAGCACTTGATCTTGCTTAGATCCTTCTTCTTCTTCTCGCCCTTCTGACTGGACTCGGCCTCTCCTTGGCCCTTCTTTCCATTGGCTTTCCTACCTTTGCCTGCCAGGAGAAAGTTCTCCTCGTCCTTTGCCTTTGTTGATCTACCATCTATGGTCCCTCTCTAGATTTCCTCTTGAACGCAATCACTCCATAACCTTTCCCAACTCGGAAATTTTTCTCTATCACTCACTGCATCCTAGAAGCCATAACAAGACTTATGGAGCCCCAGAAGCGCATGACTCACAAGCTCTTTTTCTACTACTCTCTGGCCCACACCACCTAGCTCATCCCAAATCTGAGTGAATTTTGAAAGATATGTGACAATAGGCTCGTTTTTGCTCATCCAGATACTTCTCAGCTTCTCTTTGAGAGCTAGCTTCCTGACATTACTGGGACTCTGATACAGATCTAAGATGGCCTTGAACATCTCATATGGTGTCTTCTTCGCATGGAGATGAGGAATAATATGGTCTCTTACCCCACTCTAGAATGATCCTCGTCGCCTTGGTGTCATTCTTAGTATGTTGGGCCAATTGTTAAGGATCTTGAGGTGCCACTATCCCCTACTTGAAAAACTCTCACACCCCATTATCTTCTAACACTACTGTGATTCGCTCCTTCCATGCATAGAAATTTGAGGCTCCCTCTACACTATGATCTAACCTTAGTCCTAGGAATGCCATATTGTTATCCAAGGAATTGTTCTGCTCTACTCTTTAAAATTTGATCTGCACCTTCAAAATTCTGATGAGTAGGGAAAGCCTGACTTAGGGCTAAATCAAGCCACCCTCCCATAATGACAAGTGTGCTCCTTTATCACCTTCCTTAGGGATTTCTAATCATCCCACTCACAGCTCCTTAACACCACTCTAGAATAATCCTCGTCGCCTTGGTGTCATTCTTAGTATGTTGGGCCAATTGTTAAGGATCTTGAGGTGCCACTATCCCCTACTTGATAAACTCTCCCACCCCATTATCTTCTAACACTCCTGTGATTCGCTCCTTCCATGCACAGAAATTTGAGGCTCCCCCTACACTATGATCTAACCTTAGTCCTAGGAATGCCATATTGTTATTCAAGGATCTACTCTTCAAACTTTGATCTGCACCTTCAAAATTCTGATGAGTAGAGAAAATCTGACTTGGGCTAAATCAAGCTACCCTCACATAGTGACAAGTATGCTCCTTTATCACCTTACTTAGGGATTTCTAATCATCCCACTCACAACTCCTTAACACCACTAAGAAAGACAGATCTAGGGCACACAAAACATCAGCTACTATAAACCTTCTTGACTCAACCACCTATCTAGACACCTTCCAGACTTCCATTCATCACTTTCAGGTTTGCGGCCTATATCTCCTCACTTGAACCAACCCTTTATTACACCTTAAGAGACCCCTCTCATGCTCGCTATCACCTGAGGCTACTTCAGCCTCCTTTTCGCACCTAAATAGGCCTTTCGGTCCTTCCTATACCAGCAAACCAAGACCCTCAACCCTCTTCCTACGGCAGAGATTCTCGACCTTATACTTGTCTCAGATTTGAGGCATTACAAGCCTCTCCTAGGCCGCGTCCTTGACAGCATAACAATGATATCTTCCTTTAACCAAATTTCCTTCTTAAAAAAACACACAAACTAATCTCTATGTGTTGATCTTTATGCGGATCTCTTCTCTGATAACAGGTATATTTTCCAGGAAATTCTGCAATTGTTATGAACAATTTCAAACGAACTTCGTTTCACCAAGACACAAAATTTCTCTACTCTACATAAGCAGCAGAATAAAAAAACACAGAGATAAAGATCACAATCACAAAAGAGACACAATTATTTTTCTAGGGAAACCAAATTGGGAAAACCCTCTCTTTGTTCCAATATTCTTTATTGATAGAGATTGAGCAATTTGGTTTCTTTACAAGGCAAACGCTCGACCTTTGCTCACCCGCTTCCTTGCATTGAGATAAGCTCGATTTCCTTCCACACAGGCTGCTTAGATCCTAAAGTAGGGGACTCCCTATTACTTAGGGCTCAACTCCTATTTCCTAGCACAAATCTGCAACAAGGAAGCTCTCTACAAACTGCGTATTGGATCCTCCAAAATACATTGCCACAACAAGGAACTATCACACACAAACTCGTGCAAGACAAATAATGATACAAGTTGTTCCTTCGACCTTCCTTTATAGGCTCGATCCATGCTAAATTTGGCAAGTATAAACTCAAAACAAGAGTTGAATTTGACTTGTTAACTAAGTTGAACTGACACTCTAACTCGTCATTGCCTTAATTAGAAACTAATTTCCAATTTGTTTTATCTAAATTTATAACTACCACTTATTCCCGTAGTCAAACTGAAGAAGGTGCATGTAACTGGTCCTCCAACACTACGCATGGATTTGTGAACTTATTCCTGCAACTGGAAGTTAAGCTCACCATCTCCATGGTCAAAGGAAAGACAACTCGGCCTTTCTAGCTAAGGCACGAGCTAGAGAAGACCTTCTACACTACACTTTTTCAAGGGATCTTAAGGCAGTTATTCAAGATTCTCCTCCTTTAAGCTGGGCTTGTCTTAAGATCCCCAAATAGCATGAGCATGCCCAATGGGAGAGGCTACAAAGCTTCAAGATTTCAATGAGATGTTGAAATGGCAACGGGAAATAAGATCATCTTGAAGCTAATGTTTGAGCTAATAAGCTAATAAGATGTTGAAATTAAATGTTTGAGCTAATAAGCTAATAAGTCTCTTTACTAAGCTAAAGCATATTTTAACTACAACATACCTATAAATGCATCATAAACCTACGTCTATCAAGTGTTGTGAGGGATCAGTTCCGTTGAAATTCGATCCATTAAGGAGAAATAAAGGAAATAAGCTAATCTTGAAGCTTCATGGATCGAATTTCAATGGTCTTTCCTTATTTCCTCAAACATTAAGCTTATTTCCTCATGGATCAAATTTCCTTATTTCTTCATGGATCAAATTTCCTTATTTCCTCAAACATTTAATTTATTAATTATAGGAATAAGAGCAATCACTCAATCAACGTACCCATGTAAACGATGTGTATTGGGATATGACATTATTAGTTTAAAGCAACACTTCACGTTATTTCACTCTCTACATATTCGTTTTATTTAAGAATTTTCGGCATCTTGCTTTATTTAAGAGCCACTTTCCACATTCTCACTATGTATTTACATTGTTGTACTCAACAATCCCATTGATCTACCTTTGTGGTCATTTGTTGGACTTCAATAAAATTATTGCATCTTATCCTATTTCATTGCTATTGCACTTGTTTTTTGCAACTATTGTATGCATTTACTAACACAAATTTAAGCAAAGCCTCTGTCTATTCCAAATAGATGATGCATTTTGAATGTTCCCACATTACAAAATCTTTGTGCAATCGAGGCCACAACACAAGAACTACATCAAATCATAGTTACTAACTCGTTTATATGTAATTTTTCAATGGAACTTCCAAATTGTATGATAATGTTAGTGTACTACATAATAACACAATACTTCAAAGTAGAAAATATCTGGCTAGTTTAAGGTTGGTGAAGGTTATCAAAAGATGAAGTTTGAAACTCACAAGTTCAATGTTATTCTCATTAGTTCAATCATATAGCACATACAACTAATTAAAAAGTAAATTTAAATATGGTAGCCACATATTGTCAAGTAAAATTATCTCTTCAGGGCAGAAAAACCAATCTATAAACTACCATGGATATTCCACTATCATTACAACAAATCTAAAAATAGGATGAAATCTAAAATCTATATCATGAGCGTTAATTTTCCTTAGATTTCAAGATTTATTAATTATTGTTTTTACATACGCATGCAACAAATAAAATGTGCAAAATAGAGAACAGTGAAATGCAAAAACACACTAAACACTATGAACACCAACATATGGTCTAAGAAACCCTTTTGAGAGAAAACCCAACTAGAACGTGATGTTGCTCTACTCTACCTTGTCTAAAATGGAAATGATGCAAATACAAAAGAGCAAGCACTCTTTATGGAGTTTCCTGAGACCTATGGCCCATGGGTTGCTACAAGACACAAACCCCCTCTATTTAACACCTTCCCTCTCTACTCTGCTCTAATATGCAACAAAAAGGAAAAAAATAGAATGGAACCAATTTTCCTCCTATTGGCCTAGTCATAACACATCCCAATAACCAACTAAGGGTTAAATTTGACCCATTCAACCCTCAACATGAGTTACAATTCAACCCTTCTAGAGTCGTCTTCATCATTCCCACATGGCTAGCCCCCTTTCCATGAGTAACAAGGGTTGATTTGGCATCCTCTCATATTATGGTGGTCAATCATAATATGTAAAGATCCTTGAAGCATAACTTTTGCATCCAAACTACAATTGACATCGTTCTTGGACCATTGGAAAGGTCCTTATGTCTAGAATAGTGTCAACAAGTACAATGCTTAAGCGACAAAGTTTTACCCCCAAAAAATGTCATTTAAGAACTCAAAGTGGCCCTGGAAGGTCTTCAATCTGAATTCTCCAAAACGAGTTTCACTGCTAAAACTACTGTTGTAATCTAATTTCACTTATTTTCCACCCTGAAAGCATCGAGATGGATGACATACAATACAATGATCCAATTTGGAACATACCTCCCATTTTGGTAGGCTTTTGGTCCCCAAAAGCTTTTACTAAATGACGTGAGAAAATTATTACTCTACCTTCTCCCTGGAGTACCATTTAGCCTTACTTGGAAGCTATCCTTTCAACCCAATTTGCCAAAAGTCCATGCTACTCCTGTCTTGTAGTTCTAGACCTCTTTTGCAATATTGTATCCTTTGTCAACTTTGCTCGAGCATTTGGAGATAAGTCCTCTATGGAAGGTAGGAACAGCTCTTCCTAATTCAACATGAATGGTTCATAAGACTTTTAGATTTTCCACATTCACCACTTAATAAATGTGCATGTATTGGGGTAGACTAAGTCAATTGGCATTATCATGCACCTTTTCCAGTATCATGAAAGGACGATAATGCAAAGACTTGGTTTTCTTACCAAGACCCTGTAGTCTCTCCTTGTTCAACTATAATTATAATATATATTGTCTTCCACTCCAAATAACTTTGTTGCTCTGCACTTATCATGCCTAGCCTTGTACTTTTCCTGTGACTTCTTTAGTGTCCCTTGTACTTCCAAATGGATATGCATGATCTTCTCAAAAAATTTCTCTACCCTTAACGCATCCCCCTATGAGATAATCCCTCACTCCTTACTTTCCATATGCAATATCCAAAAGTGAAGGTGGCAAATATCCAAAACAAGTTTTGAATGGGGACTTTCCAATAGATGTGTGGACTACTTTATTATAAGAGTGTTGTATGTATACCAGAGTTTTATCCCAAGTCTTCAGATACTTCTAATTATAACCCCTCAAAAGCAACACCAAAGTCTTGTTGACTACTATTATTTTTCCATCTGTCTATGGATGTAATTTTGTAGAACTCTTCAAATTTGTGTCCATCTTCTCCCACAATGTAAAGGAAAATGCACTGAGAAATACAATGTACTTGTATGAAATGATGCTCCTTCGTATCCCAAAGTGCACCCAGACCTGTCCAAAGAACAAGTTTGCTACTTCTTGCCCATCGATGTCTTTTTACATGAAAACACACATCTTGTTGAACTTGTCAAATACCACGAACAAGTAGTCATGTCCCTTGGTTGTTAGTAAAGCTCCCACAAACTCCATAGGATGGTATATACCCTATCTCCTATTACTAAGCTTACTAGTACAACAAAGCATATGTCCTCTTACGAGCCTAGCTACATCTTACTGCATTTTGGCCTATACACATACCTCTATAAGTTGGTCACTATTTTTCCTACACCAAAATTCCCTAAAAGCTTGGAGGTGTGAGCCTCACTAACTAGTTGTAGTTGATCACCTTCAAGAACACATAACTTGTCCAACTTGTAAAGTAACCTATTCTAGAGATGATAGGCAATTGTGTTATCTCCATTGCCTGCATGACTTTAGTTTTATAATTGTTGAAACACCTCGTTAAGGTCCCCGCCCTTCTATATATACCTCTTTGTATGCATCATGGGTAAATGGCCCCATATGCATCAGAGGTCCCAGAGCTGTATTTTTTTATGTGGGTGGCCTTGAAAGCAAGTCAACCAACCTGTTTGTACTAGCCTTCTTGTACTTGGTCATTAAATGGAGTTGTTATGAAAACTCTGTCCACTTGTAATGCCTAGTCTATTGTAACTTACTATCAACCTGCAAGTACTTTAGGGCCTAGTGATCTATGTGGATAATTGCTTGTACCAAGGCATAGAATTCCTAAATGTAAGTAGGTTAAATGAGAACAATCCCATGTAACACTTCATAATGGTAACATACAAGCCTTCCTCCCTGCATCAAAATCGCTCCCATAACATAGCCACTCACTTCCATCTCCATTTCGAACAGCTATTGCAAGTTTGGTAATGCAAGAACCAGTGCTTGACTGATTTTCTTATTCAACTCCTCAAAGGTGCCCACTGAAAACTCTTGCCACTCGCTATTATGACATGGAGTAGTGAAACTAATACCCCCAACAAAACTCCTCATCTCAAAAACATTGGTAGGCATCAACCACTTCATGATAACCTCCATCTTGGTAAGGTTTATAAGCTAAATACACCAAAGACTACCAATAGTTGGTGCTTCTTCAAAGTCTCTAACACCTGCATCAAATGTGAGATGCGCTCCTCCCACGTAGCACTATATACCAATATATCATCTAAAAAAATAACAAATGAATCTAGGTATGGGTGCAATATATCATTCATTAATCTCATAAAAGTAGTTGATGCTTTGCATAGACCAAATGGCATGACTATGCACTCATACAAACGTTGTCTCGTTTTGAATCTTCTTCTTTGGCTCGCATCTAGTGATACCTTAATTTTAAATCCAGTTTGGTGAAGTATTTTGCTTGTTGCAACTTGCAACTGGTCTAACAGGTGATCAATCCTAGGCAAGGGGTACCTATTTTTTAACATAATTTTAACTTTTGTAATCGATGCACATATGCGAAGCCCCATCGTTCTTTGGTGCAATTAAAATGGATGGCCCACATGGTGAGGTAATTGGTTAAATAACACCCTACTCCAAGAATTGCTACAACTACATCTTCACCTAGTTTGCTTCTAGAACAAATTGCTTATACAACTCAATGTTTGGTGATGGACAGTCCACCAACAATTAGATCTCATGCTCCTCTTCCCTCCGGGGTGCTAGCCTTTTAGGCTCCTGGAACACTCCCATGTATGCATGTAGCAACTCTTCTAATTACTATCTCTATTCCTTAGTGCACCCTACTCCAAGAATTGCTACAACTACATCTTCACCTAGTTTGCTTCTAGAACAGATTGCTTGTACAACTCAATGTTTGGTAATGGACAGTCCGCCAACAATTAGATCTCGTGCTCCACTCCCTCCGGGGTGCTAGCCCTTTAGGCTACTAGAACACTCCCATGTATGCATGTAGCAACTCTTCTAATTAATATCTTTATTCCTTAGTGCACCCCCCCCCAAGGATACATTCGCTCTCATTGTCTCTTCTACACACTGAATTTCTCTTAAAAACAATAAAACATACTTCTTACTAGAATTTATCAATTTCTTGCCTTGGTTGGCACTTGCTAGTAAAATTTAACCTTGCCCTTGTGCACATTAATGATGAATGATTTTCCATCTTTGATGAGACAGTATTGATGAAAGTTGCATCTCGCATGTACATATAGGAACTCCTAAACACAACCCCACATACATCAAATGGAACTACATCCAAATATACTTCAACAATAAAATCAGCACTGAAATCAAATTTTATTTGACAATGTTTTGTTACTTTGATTTTTGCATCCTTATTTACGCATCCAATGGATATGGGCTAGGATGATCTCGAACCTCCAATACCAATTTGTTGACCAACTCAACTACAATGAGATTAGCCTATGATTTTGAATCAAACAAAGCATCATTTTTGATCTCCTTGACTTGTATCTTTATATGGAAAAGTTTGACAATCTCCTTCTCTTCCTATCACTAAAAGTTACTCATATTCACCCCATTCTGCATTGATGTGCATACAATCTTCTCATCCACATCCAAGCTACTTTCCACCTCATTGCTCAAATATGTGCCTATGAGATGTTTCTTCTTCGTGTACTCTTTATGATTCTTTGAGTTAAGTTCTAGATGTAATTTCCAACACTTCTACTTCATGTGACCATTAATGTTACAGCAATTGAGTGGTTGTTACAATCTTTGCACTGGTGTACTGTGTTTGTGGCTTATCCTCCCCCACCCCACTTTCGATCTTTTCTTCCCCTCTTTGGAAGTTTTATGGTGTTGCTTTTGCTTTTAAACACTCGACTACCCTTTCTTATAACCTATATTTTCCAGGTATTGTGCCAGAACACAACCTTCATCCATTGCTATAAGCGCCCCGATGTGGTAGATTTGAGACTTAATAAAAAGTTTAAAATCTTCCAACTTAGTTACAAGAAGATCTCCCTCTAGCCTCGAGATTTCCATGGGGCCTTCCCACCAAGTCAGCGCATGGCCCTTTAATTTCAAATGAACAAATGAAATTTTATATTCCTCCTCTATATGGTGAACACTAAAATAAATCTCTAACTACTGCAACCAGTGATTTAATATCAAAGCCTCAATCTCATCTTCATACGACTTGATACCCACCTTTGCTTCCATCTTGAGGAGAGACTATGAATGGGTCA
Organism: Pinus tabuliformis; assembly: GCA_031772625.1. Classification (NCBI taxonomy): domain Eukaryota; kingdom Viridiplantae; phylum Streptophyta; class Pinopsida; order Pinales; family Pinaceae; genus Pinus; species Pinus tabuliformis. The sequence goes on from CM062807.1 coordinate 873,953,557, forward strand.
CAACACTCAAATTCGATTGCTCTTTTTCAGGTTTCCTAAATTCCTTTAGTTCTTACTTCTTCCTAATCCCCCAATTTCCCCTCCTATTTGACCTCTGCATTGGAACCTCCATCTTCTCTAAACAACCTAAGATTATTAATTGTTGTTGCCATGAGGAGGCCCTAAGATTATTAATTGTTGTTGCCATGAGGAGGCCCACATTAAAGTTATATCTACAACTTGCACTTCCATCCACACAAACCTCTTCTCTACCAGATCTCGAGGGTTATCATGAACTCATTCGTCAACCATTGCAGGGATTTTATGAATTTCTGCTTAAAGCAATGTAATCCCCTACAACTTTCCACAAAATACCCAAAGAAACTTGTTGTGATACCAATATGATCTATAAACTATCATGATATCCCATTGGACAATTCGTCGCAAAAAACCTAATAATTTGAAATCTATACTAAGGAATTAAGTCTGTATATTTGTTGATTTATTGATTATTGATTTTCTACATATGCATGCAATAGATAAAATGCAAAAAATAGAGAACACACCAACCACCATGAACACCAAGATATGATCTAGGAAACCCTTTAGAGAGAAAACCCAACTGGAAGGTGAGGCTACTACGCTCTCTTTTGTCTAGAATAGAAATGATATAGATACAAAGGAGAAGACCTGTGGCCCATGGGTTGCTACAAAACACAAACCCCCTTTGATATGCTCGTTCTTTCTATCCACATTATAATTTACATTACTCTATTATGTAACAAAAATGCAAAAAAATAGAATTGAACCACTTTTTCTCCTAGTGGCCTTGTTGATTTTCTACATATGCAATAGATAAAATGCAGAAAATAGAGAACACACCAACCACCATGAACACCAAGATATGATCTAGGAAACCCTTTAGAGAGAAAACCCAACTGGAAGGTGAGGCTACTACGCTCTCTTTTGTCTAGAATGGAAACGATATAGATACAAAGGAAAAGACACCCTCTAGATTTTCCAAAGACCTGTGGCCCATGGGTTGCTACAAAACACAAACCCCCGTTGATATGCTCGCTCTTTCTATCCACATTACAATTTACATTACTCTATTATGTAACAAAAATGCAAACAAATAGAATTGAACCCCTTTTTCTCCTAGTGGCCTTGTTATAACATAACAAATTTGGCCCATTCAACCATCAACATATGAGTTACAATTCAACCCTTATAAGAAACTTGTTCATCATCCCCACATGGCTAGCCCCTTTTTCCATGAGCAACAAGGGCTTACAAGGCATCCTCTCAAATTATCAATCACAACATTTAAGGCCTCAAATTGGTCTTAAAAGGTTTTTGACCCCAATTCTCCAAATTGGGTCCCGTCGCTAAAACTATTCCTATAGGTTGATTTCTCTAGTTTTTCCACCCTAAAAGCATTGAGATGGATGACAAACAATATAATGACCCAATCCTAATAAAAAAAATGACTCATGAATAACTAGGTAGTGAATATAGCTCAATTTGCCAACTTGGAAAGCCAACTCAGCTATTTTGGTGAAACTTCGGACAGATTTTGTCACACACATCTGACTCAGATAAACTAGCCAAGTTTGCTACAAATTCAGGAGTACACTCAACTCCTAAAGTATTCTCAGCATTTTAAAGCAAATGATGATGAGTTCTCTGTATTTCCTCACTGCTTATAAACTTAATGAAATTATCTCATCTATCTCATCTCTGAGGGTGAGTTTGCTGCTGCTGAAGAAGTTAGACAATCATTGGACAAGATCTTTGGAGAATTCCAGAGGATTTATAGAGTCAGGCTCCAAAAAAAAAACCACTATCCAAACACACTCCAAATTGTCTAGCAATAAATTTATTGAGGCTGTGTTGCCGCAAGACAAACCATCAAGAAAGCTGGGCCAAGATATTAGAGGCATTTGATGGATATTCACCTGTACTATCAAAATCCATCGCATTTAAACTCTGAATTTGGATTGTAAACCATTAATTATTTAAAATAAAATTGAAAATCGGGAATATGGATTTCTACATTAATTTTAATACTAGAGCTGATGTCTTTTTTCGTAATTTAAATAATTGAATAATGGTAAAACTAAAAAATATATATTCTTCTGTTGGGGTCTTATAGTCAAACAGAAGACTCCACTCTTTAGGTTTGCCCAACCGTTTCCTCCCTGACACGTCACATTGGTTCAGGGTATAGTCGTTTATGATCAGGTATGCCTACAGGGCTATCTCTATTTACCATGGTTCCCTATGGTGATTAACATATTCCTCTTACATAAGGTACATTTGGCTTTTCACGGTTTGAAATCAGGTCATTTTACTCATACGTTCCATCATTCTTGGGGAGGCATGGCAGGAGTTCAAGTCTAACGGAGAACAATACTGAGCCGCTCTGCGAGGTGAAGGAAATTACAAATTATCGCAATGACCCATAACCTATTTCAGACAAATTTACAAAAATCCTCAAATGCCCAACACATTACATTACAATCAATTACAAATTCTATATTCAAAAAACGTAACAAAACCCTAAAACAAGCTCGAATTTAAAGAAAAGAGAACTAACCTTTGCTAGCGCTGATAAGGAAGAGGCCGTCGGGGGTGACGGGGCTGTAAAACAAATCCACAATAGGCCTTGAATGTCCATGGCAGACGATTGGCACCACCACCTTCTTCTTCTCCATACTGCCACCTTTTACCCTCTTCTAAATAAGAATTAAAAGAAGAAAAAAATGCACACCAAAAACTATACTTCTCTTCTCTACCAGAGAATAAATTTCTATTTAGGGAAGGGCTTCCCTGCCCTCTTCAAACTGTACAATTTTCGGCGCTTGAGATGCCAACGTACAGATATGCCTGGAACTGAGAGTTTGCAGCGGATTTTTAATTAAATGGAAATTAAAAGGCGGCCAGACAGTGCGTAGAAACGGGTGAAAATGTGAATGAATGGCCGGCTGGGAAAAGGGTGCGAAAGGGAGTCGAAGCCGAAGCCGAATCAGGATGGATGGATGATGGATCGATGGATTTATTATTTGATGGTTTGGGCTGAAAACCTCAAATGAGGGTTTGAGGAGCCGACGAGTGAGGGAGGCGGGCTTTTATAGCTCGGCAGGGATAGCAGCGGGCCCCCTTCGATTTCGTTTCAAAGACACTAGCGGAACTTAACGGAACGAAACGGACCTTTCGAAATCCGCTTTTGTATCTTCGTTCCTCTTATTTTTATGTTTTCTTAAGTTTTACCTTGGTACCTTGACGATCGATCACAACCCAGGGTAGATACCTGTTAATTTTAAATTGCGAATTACATTTTTTCAGTGTAAATTAAAAAATTTTCAAAATAAATAAATTATAGGTTAAGAAATTTGATTTAGAATTAAGATGAAATTATATTATATTAATAAAATCAAAATTATGATATAATAAATTAAATTAAATTTCTTTATTATTTTTATGGTCTTTTATTATTATTTTTTAAATAAAGTTTTTATTATTTTTTAAATAAAGTGAACTTTATGTTTTATTGTTATTATTATTTACAAAATTACAATACAATTGTATTTATTTATTATTTTATTATTGTTATTATTTAATATAAAATCTTAAATTATGTGTATTGATCTTTTACCTATTATAAAGTGCCTTTTTATATAAATGATAATTAATGTTTGCGTTGAAAAGTGTTTTACATTTTAGTAGTGGAGTAAATGATAATTAATGTTTGCGTTGAAAAGTGTTTTACATTTTAGTATTGGAGAAATAATTAATTATAATTATAATAGTTAATTTTATTTTCATGTAATTTTATTTAGTCAAAATGTTTTAATTAATAATTTTATTTATGCTTTAATAATAATTGATAATTTTATTTTTTAATTTTATGTAATTTGATCTGGTGAAAATGTTCATATAACATAACACAACAGTCGGCCTGGAGTATGCCGTAAAACTGCTTCTGCTTGGCTAAGAGCTCGTCTTCCTCGGACGTAAGGAAACAGGTTAACGGCCCAAGGCCCAGAGGCATCTGGCAGGAGTGAGAGCCTGCTCCCGATTACGGACCACCAGCAGGGTTATGCCAGGTGGCGTGGTTTTCCTATTTAACAGTGATGAGTCAAACCCAGCATTCGCGGATAGCAGCCAGAGATGGTTGTCCTCACTGTTGGTTTGACACCTGAGTTGATAGGTTTTACCACCTTCGGAAAAAAAAAAACATAACACAACAGGACATTACAACATCTCTTTCATACTCGGCTAGATAGTTGGATGCAATAACAAAGATATGATGATAGGTATAGGGGAGGCTATTTCTTATGTAAAAGAATCTTGAAGTTCACTTTCCATTGAACTTTGATAACTAACAACAAGGGTTGTTATTGGCATACCAATGGGGTATAAGAAAACTATTGATATTTGGGGATTTCACAGTAATCATCAAGTAAAAAATTATGTTATGTGAAATTTTGCATAAAAAATTATAACTTACATTGGTCAATGTTAGCTAAATTAATAGTGGTTAATAGGCAAATGGAATCCTTGAGATTTGAAGTGGATTTATTAATTGTTTGCTTAGGCACGTTGGGTAGTAACCACTAGTAAATCTACACATTTGTAGTTTTACTCCTACATAAGTATTGCCCAAAACATAAATAATGGTGAGAAGCAACCCCTCGTAAATATATTTATTTACATCTTATTCCTATCCATTTTTTATGCAAAAACTTGCTTAAGTTATGGGGAAGTTGTTTTAACATGGTCAACTTTAACAAAAGAAAAAATAAGAATTACACATCTTATTGTAAAATGGATCATTTTGATCAACAAAATTTGGTTATATATAAATGAATGTTATAAACAATAATGAGGAACTTATTATAATTGGAATAATCTCAAATCTCTAGGAAATTGGTGGGTGGGGAGCCACCTGGCACTAATCTAATTTTTCTAAGTTTATTAAAAGCAATGGACCATTTTGCTAAATAAAATTTGTTTATATATAAATGAATGTTATAAATAATAATGATGAACTTATCAGGTAGGAACATATTAGAATTGGAATCATCTCAAATCCCTAGCAATCTTGGGCATGAAGCCACGTTGCACGAATCTAATTTTTTAAATTTATTAAAAGTCAATGCAACGTAACAAACTTTGTAGTGTGTAAGACACTACAGTGATTGATTGAGCTGAGAGGCTCATTCTAGAGCACAGTATGATGTGTAACGTACGTCATTAAAGTTGAAATTTTGCTCATCTCGGTCAAAATATATGTGTGTGTATGTGTGTGTGTGTGTGTGATGATGATGATGATGGTTAACGTCCACTGAGACCAAACTTTGGTCTATCGGACCTAAAGAAACAAATTATTTAGTTTGATTTAAGATTTTATTCCTATGCTCAAAAAGCTTGGAGAGAAGCCTCCAGAGCTCACTATAATTTTGACATCGTAAAAGGCTAGGAAGGTCAGTATTGCAACAAAGATTATGAAACTGAGATCTAATGTGGTTGTACGCGGGGCACTTTAAGAGGAAGTGATTTTCATCCTTGATGTTCATATTCTCACAGAGATGACAGATCATTTCCATCCATGGTGTTTTAGGAGTTGCCCAACGACCCGTTTCACTATGGAGCTCATGAGAGTTCATTCTGATCTTCGCTATAATAGTTTTCTTCTTTGAGCTAGTTAAAACAGAGAGATACTTTTGATCTTCTAGGGTGGGGTTGATAACCTCCTTATAATATCTTAATTTTTGTTGGGAACGAGATCCCCAAAGGACAGTTTTGGGGCTAAAAGCCCATTTTTTGGGTCAAGTTTTGTAGTAAAGTGTAATGTCTCTGCATTTTGTGGTCACGGAGTGTGAAGATGTCATGAGTCATAAAGGGTTGTCTGCCCTTATTTTGTAAAGTGTAAAGTCGGCTGTAAAGATCTACCCATGGTCCGCGAACCATTAGATTATATAAAAAGAGCTAAGTAAGTAAGCTCTAAGTAGTCATAAGTTTTTGGGGAGAAGTAAGAAGTCTTGAGCGATAAGGAGAGAAGTCTAAGTTTCAAGTCTTAGTGTAGGTAGAGGTTTTGCAGCTAAGTGCGCAGAGGCCTAAGGTAGAAGTCCGCAACTGAGTGCACAAACCCCTGCAGCTGTGTGTGCAGGGTGGATAGAGTGTGTAATCATCTGAAGATATAATAAAGGGAAGTATTCTACAAATTATGTGTCTTTGTTTCCAGTTAATACATCTTATCCTATTGTGTATGAATTTCATTTATAATGCTTATGTAGTGCATGAATGTATGTAATTACGTTGGTTAATTTAAGGATATGTGTTTACGCAGTGCTAACTGTGATTGTTTAAAAAGATAAGTAAGACACTTAAGCTAGTTTGGGAATCTTCACGATACACTGCCCTAGTAGCGCGAAAGTACTTGAACCGCAGGTTAGGGCTGCGCGAAGGCCAATCGTAACCCTTCGAGGAGGTAATGAAGGGCGGAATAAAGGGCTAGACTGATAGAGCCCTAGAACTTAACAACTTGCGCGAGAGCAGGAATAGAAGGAATAAACTGACAGCACGACCATCTCAAGGTGCGGAAACTTGGTTCCAACATCCCCCCATACTGCTTCGGGTGAGACTTCCGTCTGCACTCCGCAAGTTGATGCCAAAAGGGCCAGTAGTGTAGGGATTTGTTTGCCTAACTAACGCTAAAACTGGGTCACGCCCCACGCAGCCAACAAATGGTTCTGTTGCTGAGACCGGAATCTGCATAAGATATGTGTGATGTCGTATCACTAGAATCCAACTAAGAAAGAGATCGAAGACTGATTGGATAGGAATATCCACGCATTCGCGGCGCAGGAGAACAGAAATCCGCAACTGACAAAGAAACAATCGTTGGACAGGTACCTATTCACAGAGACCCACGATATATTTTTCTGTTCCTTTCTGGTTGAGTTATACAAGTGGATCGCGAAGCTAGCGGATAGTCAAGGAAGGTGGAGACTTGATGGTCCTATTGTCTCAACCCCGGAGCTAGTACACAGATTGGAAGCCTTTGAGGATAAGATCGTCTGCACTGTCGATCATTGGCTCAATTGCACCATAGGAGGATTTGTGACCGAATTCGCGGTTGATACCTCAATCAGCTATAACGAGCCGGAGCGACGCTTTTTCACAAGTCCGCGAGGTAAGTACTTAAAGTCTTTAAATACCTGGATTAAAATGTTATTGTGTGAAAAATGGGTTATGCAGCTACCTTGATGTTTGGAGCTACGTGAAGCGGAAAAACTTACAGGAAAGAAGGAAGAAAGGGTTCTGAATATAGTCCATTGATTTCACCTCCATTGGGTGACGAAGGGGGAGTAGCGCAAGCTTCTCCGCAAAGTGCTATTTAGTTAATAAGACAAGGATTCCCGCGACTGCCACCTCCACCCACACCACCTCCAACTTCACAACCATCACCTGTGACTTCAGCCATACCACCACCGCCTCCACTGTCGTTCAGCATGGCAAATTCAATGAAGCTACCTCTGTTTAAAGTCTTGGGAAATGAGGACCCGGACCAGTTCTAGTTCGTCGTGAAAGTTGTATGGGAAGCTTAGGGCATTACAAATGATCACATGAAGAAGGCAACACTGGTTAGTGCTTTGCAGGATCGCGCGCTAACCTGGTACATCAAATACTCTAATGACAACCCAAACGTTGGGGTGGCAGACATCTAGACTGCACTGAATAAAGAGTTCAATAGGCCTAAATCTGAGGCACAGTCAATTGTGGGGTTCAAAAAAATCACAATGAAGCCAAGCGAGACACCTTGGGAATTAGATCAGAGGTTGAAGTGTAAAATCCGTGAAGCTAATATGAACTTAACAGATGGAAAACACCGCAAATGGTTTCTAGCTTCGCTCCCGTTATAGACATTTTTGGGCACTGCAACCCCAATCACATATGTCCATAAACCAAGGGCTTCTAAGTCCCTAAAAGTGTTGTTTCATACCCTAAAGGGACAAGGTCAGCTGATTACATCATCTCCTAGAAGTTCTCCATGAAAAACTACTCAGAACTGGTCAAAACTGGATCATCTCACTTGTTCCATGACCAGGGTGCGATGCATCTCACCTACTACACACGGGAGGTGCAATTCATACTGAAAAGTCCTTCTATAGGGTGCGATGAGCGAGAATAGACAAATGGCAAAGACAGTTTGCTAAGTGGATGATCAAGGAATCTTCTAGAAACTTCTCATATGACACTTGCCTCTCAGAATTCGCCAAAGGATGAGTAAGAGATCCATGAAATCTCCAAGTGGAACCAAGAACTATCAATGGAATGACACTAATCAAAAACCCAGAGCTGGCTCACACCTTTGCAAATATCTATATATGGATCCCTCATCCCAGAGATCCAAGGGTTAGAGGCTGGAATTTTGTATCTTGTAAGGAAGTGTTGTTGGTTTCCTGGTGGAATATCATAGTTTTGGGTGATCTAAGCTTTTCATGAGGTGAAGAAGGGCTTTCATGCTGGGAGGATGACGTTGGGTCAGATCAATGGGTTGTAATCCTCTCTTCTAATCTTTACATCAATAAAGCTATTCAAGTTTTCCTCCATATTCTTGTATGTCTGATAGTATATGCATTTGTGTGGTCAATATATATCTGGTCCTATATTGTTTATGATTGTAGATCTCTTCACTTTGAAGGTATTATGTTGTTTTGACTTTACAGGTACTCTTTGAAGCAGAGTGGTCAAGGGAGAAGCGGCAAAGACCTGTCGGTGAGGAGAAGGAACAAGCAAAGAACCGAGCGAAAGATCGAGGTTGGTATTCTTTGATCCTCTCCTATCTACTTCTCATAAAGGAAAACGAAAGTAACTTTAATTTGTTTGTTTCTAAGATAGCTACCCATCTTAGTGGGACTAGCAGCTCTGCATAGACACTAGATTTCCCGATAACAGCTCCTGCCACACTTAACGGTTGCGTTGTCACAACAAAAGATAACAACTCAGGCAGAGGCCTTAGAGATTGCAATGAGACTGCATGAAACACCGATGCAGGATCTAAATCTAGGGGTTCAACAGATCCATGCGAAGTTGCAAAATATTTGCATTGAAATGCCAAGCTTGAAGTAGGACAAGACAGTTCGATCGAAGGTGCGCGAAGAGGTATGGTGCCTAAAATGCAAGGGTCAGGGGCATGACAAATACCATTGCCCGGTCTTTGTGAACTATATTGCAGGAGGAGGACCAATGCCTTTGAGGCCGGAAGCTCAAGAAAGATCGAGCGAGGGTCATGCATTGTGGTGCGCTACATGTCAGGTAGCAGGATAACATACGATGGATAACTGCCATTTGTTGCAGAAGTTTGTACAAACACCATAGTAACTGTTCTACAACTTCTATAGGTTGGTAGGGCATGATGAGCGCAACTGCAGAAGTTATGAATTGATGATGGATAGAACACCCGCCTGTTGGGTTCAAGCAGAAACACGACCCCCTGACCAAAGCACAGGGATGGCACGAACGGGCTTTCATGGGCACGGACGAGGATGAGGCGGAGGAGGACTTGGCAAAGGTTGGGGACAACTAAGTTGCTACAATTGCAGGGGACCAGGACACTATGCCCGTGATTGCACTAACCCAATGCGTCCGTCGTGCAAATATTGCACTTTGTTTGATCATGAAATGGAGGACTGTCCTACACTAATAGCGAGGATACGCGACAAGGGGCACTACCACCTTAGTCGACTCAGAACCTGCAGATGATGAGGTATGAGCCTCGCGAAGAGGATCCGAATGTGAATATAATGCTCCAAAGTGGAGTTGCAACAGGGGATGATAAGGGAAAACAGCCTGAAGACAACGCATGGGTTTGCAAAGCTTCAGCGAAGGAGGCTGAATTTGATTTGGAGCGCGCACATGAAACGTTCATGGGAGCAAAGAAGAGCTTCGGTGAGGCCTCCACCTTAGGGAGCAAGGATAAGCCTAAGCAAGAGATGGACTCTTCGACACTAACAACCTTCCTAAAAACCTGCATGAAGTTGTTGCGCAATAGCAAGGCCGTGAAGGGACTACAGGAGCTTATAAATAAATGCGCCGGAAACACTCTGGGCGAACCACGCATGGTACAAAAGATTGGTAAGCATAAAACAAGGACAGGACGAGAGCTGAGGCTGACCGCACAAATAGGAGAATACGGAATGGATCAGGTTATTTTGGATCTGGGGTCAGACGCAAACGTCCTACCGAAGCAAACTTGGGAATGGATGGGAAGACCCACGATGTAGTGGTCTCTGATTCAATTAATGATGGAAAATCAATAGAAGATCATCCCATGGGGTGGCTTCATGGGGTGATTATATATATTGAAGGCGCGAGCACGTTGGCTGACTTTAAAGTAATAGAAATTGTGGATGATAGCAACCCCTACCCTGCGCTCCTTGGCATTGATTGGGCTACTGATATAAACGGGGTAATTAACCTGAAGAAGTGAAAGATGATATTTGAAAATAAATTGCTCCACATAATAGTACCCCTAGATCCTGTTGAAGGTTCGCGCTATACTAAACCAGTCCGCGATTATGACAGCAATGACGATCTGCATTGTATCTATAAGATAACAGCGCAAGACCAAGATTGGGTGAATCCAACAGCGGATGGACGAATTACATGGGATCGTGAGAGTTCCTGCACCTCGGACTCTGATGAAGAATTAGAGCACTAGCAGAATCGGTTACATGAAGTAACCACGCTAAGTTGTAACATGATGACCTGGTCGCTACGCTGTGTGTCATCATAGGTAAGAAATTTGCCCACTTATGATGGCCTGAATGATGTAGATATCTTTTTGGATGCATTTGAGAGGGAGGTACCAGAAAAGCAGCGCTTCCAGGCTTTGGACTGGGCACTGCGCGCTATGCCCACAAGGTGGTGGGGTACGCACAAGGGTAGCTTTGATGATTGGCGTGAATGTAGAAGGATGATGAGAACACGCTTTGGGAAGCCGAAGGTATGAATGAAAGACAAATATGATGGGAAGGATGATCCGCGCACGCACTTAGCCAAATGGGTCGAGGCTTATGGAGTGAAGCCCCAACCTAAATGGGTGCACTTGTTTTGTCACACCCTAGATGTCATCCCAATGAAATGGTACTTGGAAACAAAGCTCCGCCATGGTACAGGTGAATGGGATATTTTGCACGAAGGATTCATAATGACATTCAGCTTTGAAGACGGATTTGACTGTATTGACGAAGCGCTACAAGAAGTGAAAGCAACAATCTTTAGGATACTGCAGGATCCTTTGGACCTGATTCAACCCGATTGGACTACTCAGCTGAGTCACGCGCTGGAATGTTATAACGTGACCACTAAAGAAGAAGATGAGGATCTGCGAAAGATTAACATCCTTAAACAGAAGGTCACTGTGAGGTTGAAGGACCACAGATTGAGAATCTTGATATAACTGCGCCACTAAAAACGAAACAGTTGAATATTGGTATGGAGGTGAAGCCCAAGTTCGTGAAGATTGGAGATTACTAGGATGACGCGACGGTGGATAAAGTCGCTGAATTGCTCCGCGAATACCAGGATTTGTTCCCTACCAAGTTTACAGATCTAAAAGGGATAATAGGAGACCTGGGTGTTATGAAGATCACATTGAAGCCCGACGCGAAGCCGATTAAGCAAAGGCCTTACCGTCTCAATCCGAAGTATAAGGAGAAGGTCCGCTTAGAGCTAGATAAGATGCTCGCAGCAGGCATCATTGAGCCCGTAGAAGAATCTGATTGGGTAAGCCCAATGGTGGTATAGGAAAAGAAGTAGAAGGATGAAATAAGGATATGTGTAGATCTCAGGAAGTTGAATGACGCTTGTGTACATGATCCTTTCCCGACTCCATTCACTAATGAAGTGTTGGACAATGTAGGTGGCCAAGAAGCATATTCCTTCATTGATGGGTTCTCTGGGTACCATTAGATCAAAATCGCGTCGGAGGATAGGAGCAAGACGACCTTCGTGACTGAGTGGAGGTGTTTTTAGTACACTGTAATGTCGTTCGAATTGAAGAATGAGCTTGTTATTTTTTTGCGTGTAGTTGTTGCTGCGTTCAAGGAATTTATTCATAAGTTCCTAGAAGTGTACTTTGATGACTGAACTATATTTGGACTGGTGAAATGCCATGTGGCAAGTTTGTGCCTGATGCTAGATACCTGTCGATGATACCAGATCGTGCTCAATTTGAACAAATGCCTGTTTAGTGTTCCTTTTGGGACCCTACTAGGTCATGTGGTTTGTAGACAGGGACTGATGGTAGATTCTTAACTCAGAAGCACCGAGGAGTGTGATGATACTTAACTTAAAAGCACCGAGGAGTGTGAAACAGTTGCATGCTACCCTAGGGAATACTAAATATTACAGAAAGTTTATTAAGGGTTATGCCTAGATCACCATGCCTATGGAGAAGTTGTTGAAAAAGGATGTCACATTCTGTTGGAACGAGGATTGTAAGAAAAGCCTGGATATATTGAAGGAAAAGATGGTCACCGTGCCGATTTTAGTCTTCCCAGATTGGAAGAAGGAGTTTCATGTACATGTCGACACGTCATTTATAGCGCTGGGAGCAGTACTGACATAGGCTAGCGAAGGACACTTGGACCATCCTACAACGTTCGTAAGCAGAAGGTTATCCAAGGCGGAGAAGAACTATTCCACCACCGAGCACGAAGGGTTAGCCATGGTATACGCGCTCTAGAAGTTTAGACACTATTTGCTGGGTGGCCATTTTAAGATGTATACGGATCATTCTGCGTTGAAATACCTGGTCAATAAGCCTGTGTTGGGGGGGAGAATCTGCAGGTGGTTGTTATTATTCTAGGAGTATGATTTTGAAGTTATTGTAAAGCCTGGACGACTGAACGTGGGACCAGACCATCTGTCGCGCATCGAAATAGGGGAAGAGCCCACTAATTTGGAGGAGGGATTGCCTGACATGCAACTATTTGCAGTGCGCATCGTGGATGGTCATTTTGAAGATATCATACACTTCCTAACAACAGGAACTGCCTCAGAAGGATACACCATCCAGTAGAAGAAGGAGTTAGTGGTGCACGCGGCAAACTTTTTTGTCATTGTCGGGCATCTATACAAAATGGGGTCTGATGAGATATTGCGACGATATGTCCCGGAGTTTGAAAGGAGCAGTATCCTCATGGACGCTCATGGGGGCGCTGCGGGAGGACATTATGCAAGGAGAGCGACCGCGTAGAAGATTCTACATGAAGGGTTGTGGTGGCCAACCCTCCATCAAGATTCAAAAGCATACTGCAAAGCGTGTGATGTATGTGAAAGGACTGGCAAGCCATCACGGAGGGATGAGCTGCCTCTAAATCCACAAGTGACATTATAACCCTTTGAAAAAGGGCGATAAATTTTGTGGGACCCATTCAGCCCCAAGGGAAGAAGACAGGAGCGAGGTACATTATCACCGCGACGGAGTATTTGACTTGATGGGCGGAGGCACAGCTGTGAAGGATTGCAAAGGTGCGACTGCTGCAAAGTTCCTCTTTGAATATGTATTGACGCAATTTGGGTGTCCAAAGATTTTGATGAGTGATTGCGGTACGCACTTTCTAAATGAGGCGATCAACGCGCTAACGGAGGAATTTCAGGTATATCACCATAAGAGTATGTCTTATCACCCGCAGGCTAACGGGATGGTGGAAGAATTCAATAAAGTGTTGGAGAACGCGCTGACCAAGGTTTTCAATGCTCAACGAAGTGATTGGGACCTATGCATACCCGCAGTATTATGGGCCTATCGGACGACATGTAAGAAGTTGACTGGACAAACACCCTTTAAGCTTGTATATGATGTTGAAGCAGTGATGCCCATGGAATACATTGTGCCTAGTATGCGCATAGCAGCACTCACGGGTATGACGGATCATAGAGCCCTGGAAGAGAGGCCCGCGCAGTTGGCTGAGCTTGAGGAAGACAGATTTCTAGCTGGATTTCACTAATAGGTCCAAAAGCAGCGCGAGAAAGCATGGCATGATCGACACATTAAGTTGCGCACCTTTAAGGTAAATGACCTAGTTTTGTTATATGACAGCAAGTTTGATAAATTTCCAGGGAAAGTCAGAATGCACTGGTTATGGCCCTATGTCATTAAGGATATAACCGATGGAGGAACGGTTCAATTGGTTAAATTGAATGGAGATCCCTTCCCAGGAAAGGTGAATGGTAGTCGATTGAAGCCATACATCGGTGGTCCGACCATGTGACTATATGAAGGTAGCACAGTCTTAGCACCCTAGGCAGCTGAAAGGAGTTGCGGGACTATAAACTACATTGCCTGGGTTGGGGAGTTGTGCAATTGGAGGATTGTGTGAAGTAAGGAAGTGTCATAAGGTTCGTAGTAGCGTGAAGGGAGCTGCGCTACCCAGGAAGAAATCACACAGGTTGGCTTGAAAGTAACCGTTAAAGTCATTGTTCATGATTTGATGGTAGAAATGCAAGCAAATGGAGCAGGTGACCGACATTTAAGACGCAATTTATGGTTTAGATCCTTGAAAATCTAGCACCAATCTGGCATTAATGAACCGAATGTGGGGGGAATGGTCGGATTTGAATTCAAAATGCCCTATAAATTACAGGTGGCTGCCTAGCGAAAAACACTTGGAATTTTGAGCATTGAGTTGTTGAGCTCTCAGGCGCACATGAACCGAGAATTCTTCGAGGCTTTGATAGCGAGTCCAGTGTTTGTGAACTTACCAAAGACGTTGCGAGCACTGTTGGAAAGCGTTATGTTGGCACTCACGGAAGCTATAGATACTGAGGAAGTAGCAAAGGAGTCGGTTCCAAAAATTGTTATGGAAGTAAAAGAAGTTGCTCCAGAGGTTGCTGAAGTATTAGTGGAAATCCCTAAATCACCAAGGAAGCCAAGACCAAAGCCCACCCCAACCAAGGAGAGCGCGAAGGACAAGAAGGGAAAGCAGCCTACCATACTGGTGCGTGCGTCGCCAAGAAGAAACCCACTAAAGGACAGGCCCACCACACATGAGAAGGGAAAAGCCATCAATCTAGAGCCGAAGGAGGAAGAAATCAAAGACATCCCGATGGATGATGAGGATGTGGGAATAGACGTGGAGGAAGTTGAAGCCCAGGGTGCTGACCCTATCACTCGGTTGCCTGAGTACGTCCCTCCATGCAAGGGCAAGGCCAAGGTACCGAAAGATATCGACGAGAGCAAGGTACCCTTGCAAACTCCTCTACTGTTGGATGAGATTGTGTTTGAAGGGCTGCACTTTGGTGCGGGTTCCTCTGTTAAAACTCAAAGACTAGGACTTGGCTGACCATGAGAAGTTCCCACACTTGGCGATCGAGCAACTGATGCACCACATTATCGATACAACCATCGGGATGACCACATTGGAGCCATGGAGGTGGCTCAAAGGAGTAGATAAGGATGGTCTACTCAACCTGCTATGGGTGTCGCACTACAACTGCACCTCGATTATAGTCTTGGTCATCAAGTAGCTGTTATGCTTGGTGCATGATGGGTGTCTGTGGCTGGAGGAGCCAATACCCATCACTGACAGATTGATCCACAAGATGACGCGGTTGCCCTACATTGGAGAAAATCCGGCCATGATATTTGGCAGAAAAGGTGGCGAGCAGGCCCTCGTAGAGGCCAGGAAAGAAAAGTTTAAGTTAGTAAAGAAGCCACGTGGATATGCCATATCCAACATCAGTGACCTTGCTATAAAGGTGGCTATGCTGATTTTAGCAGGGAAGGTGATGAGGAAGTGTCGCGCCAATGAGGTGTCGACGCGCTAGCAGCCTAATGCACCGAAGGAGTTCAGTTCAATTAGCCAAACTATCTTTGCAGTGAGCTCCTTACGAACTGCCACAAGGCACAGGAGCTCAACAAGACGTTCCACTATGCGTGGCTCTTGCTATCAATTGTGCTGGTAGCATGGGAGCTACTAGAGGACAATCAATTCCCTTCGGTCGCGCTAGACCTACCAGAAGCAGCGAGGTACGCTTCGCTGTGGGCGACCAAGGATGCACAATGTATCAAGGATAGCAAGATCTTCTAGATCTTGATGGAGATGAACATTTGCATGGCCATCAATCGCAAATCGCAGTTGTCGCCTACGGTGTTTGCCAATCTGTAGGGCTATGCTTAGTTTTAAAGCAGATTTTCACCATGTGTCCATCAGGGAGCTGAAGGACCTTGCGCAAACATGGTATGACTTGCCTTACCTGGAAACGCATGACACCATTAATGCAGTACTTGGTCGTTGGTCAGCAGAATGGCGCACTACAACATACTTGGTGGTGGGAGGGAGCAAGTCCGTCGTGTAGCGTAAGAAGGAGGAGGACAAGCTCAAGATGACGTAGCTAGACGAAAAGAGAAAGTAGGTCACTGACAAGGCCCAGGCGGAGTGCGATGTCGCTTAGCTGATGGAGAAGTAAACAGGTGGAATAGAGCGAGGCTTTGATAAAGGCGCGAGGTCACCTTCACCTGAGACAAAAGAAGAGATGGATGAGCAGTCAGAGCAGCTCGGCGTGGACCCATAAGCGACATCTGCCTGCATCAAGCGTCCAAGGGAGCAGGAGAAAGGAGGGTCCAGGGAGAAATCCAAGGCCACTAAGACATCGCTGGACCCAATCACACTCATGGAGGGCAATTTGCATGACATCGATGACACGATGCAAGATGTCACTGCAGAGGCTCTACAATAGTTTGAGCAGCAGCAACAACTAATCTTGGGGGCTATCCAAATAGGTTTGCAGGAGCTGCAGACCCGCGTGTCACATCCTGGCACGGTGTCAACCAGCCTTACTATCGGCACTTCAGAAGCTGCCGCGATGTTGCGCGCAAAGGCCTCCAGCAGGATAGTGCTACGTGATGGAGCACTGACCATGGAGAATGAAGCTGACAGGCCCACTGTCAGTGCCCTCAAGGGAGTAGGGTTGAATCTGGCAACACTCCCTAGCGAGGCACTCCACCTATTGCAGGATGGAGTAATAACGAAGTTGAGGGCCCATGAGCACCACTCCCTATTGGTAATCAGTGAGCAACGCATTAACAATGAGAAGATGGCACTACAACGAGACTCTGCCATCGACGCCTTTACTGAGGTGACTGACCAGAACAAGCGTATACTCCAAGTTATGGAGGAGGCATGCCAAATGGTCCCAGAGTTGGCCATTCCTGAGAAAGAACCAGTCGAGGTGCGCGTCTGCAAGCTAGGTACAGGGGTGCGCGACGCTCGTACAGAAATGACGAGGGTTTAGTTGGAGTTGAACCTACAGATCACCGAGTTATAGTTGAAGGCCCAACCTTCAACTCTGCCAGAAGTAGAGGAGCAACGTGCAATCATTGTCACAGAAGCAATAGCGGCGGTTGACAGTGCAGTAGCAGACTGCACACAACTTTTTGAGCAGTCGTTTGAGGTCTTGACGAGCTTGTAGGAGGACCCTAATGTACAATAACTAGAGACAGAAGCGCGCGAGCTACAATAGCGCTATGGTGAGGTTAAAGGCACAACGCGAATCGTCGTGCTCACACAAAGATTGGCGAAGTTGCAGGAGGCCAAGCAACTGAAAGAACAGGTGGATGCAGCACTGCACAAGGAAGTAGTTATGAAGGCGTGACTGAAGCCCTAGCTGGATGACGCTTACATGGTCACAACCTCTATTGAAGGAAAGCTTGCGACTATGCCAACAACTTAGCAAAAGCTTTAGGCCGACAGTTCAGGAGCAGTGACCGAGCAAATGGTTGAAGATGCGAAGCAGGCGGCCGCACAGTGCACTACTGAGGTTGCAGTCATACAGGTCGAGCTGGGAGGTCTTCGCGCTAAGATATTCGTGCCTGCAGAGTGACTCGAGGGTGAGTCACGATGTTTGTGTTGGGGGTCTATTGGGAACGGGATCCCCCAAGGACAGTTTTGGGGCTAAAAGCCCATGTTTTGGGTCTAGTTTTGCAATAAAGTGTAAAGTTTATGCATTTTGTGGTCGTAGAGCGCGAAGGTGTCATGAGTCATAAAAGGTTGTCCGCCCTTATTTTGTAAAGTGTAAAGTCGGTTGTAAAGATCTACCCATGGTCCGTGGACCATGGGATTGTATAAAAAGAGCTAAGTAAGTAAGCTCTAAGTAGTAATAAGTTTTTGGGGAGAAGTAAGAAGTCTTGAGCGATAAGGAGAGAGTCTAAGTTTCGGGTCTTAGTGTAGGTAGAGGCTCTGTAGTTGAGTGCGCAAAGGCCTAGGGTAGAAGTTTGTAGTTGAGTGCGCGGATCCCTGCAGCTGTGTGCACAGGGCGGATAGAGTCTGTAATCATCTGAAGATATCAATAAAGAGAAGTATTCTACAAATTCCATGTCTTTGTTTCGTGTTAATACATCTTGTCCTATTGTGTATGAATTTCATTTATAATGCTTATGCAGTGCGCGAATGTATGTAATTACGTTGGTTAATTGAACACAAGTAAGGATGTATGTTTATGCGACGCTAACTGTGATTGTTTAATAAGATAAGTAAGACACTTAAGCTAGTTTGGGAATCTGCACAATACGCTACCCTAGCAACGTGAAAGTACCTGAACCACAGGTTAGGGCTGCGCGAAGGCCAATCGTACCCCTTTGCGGAGGTACTGAAGGGCGGAATAAAGGGCTAGACTGACAAAGCCCTAGAACTTAACAACCTGTACGAGAGCAGGAATAGAAGGAATAAATCGACATCATGACCATCTCAGGGTGTGGAAACTTGGTTCCAGCATCCCCCCATACTGCTTCAGGTGAGACTTCGGTCCGCGCTCCACGGGCTGATGCTGAAAGGGCCAGTAGTGTAGGGATTTGTTTGGCTAACTAACACTGAACCTGGGTTAGGCCCCACGCAACCAACAATTTTCTTTTAGCTGCTAAATCTTTCTCACACCACATTTTTTCTTTGAACTTAGAAGTAACAATATTTTGAATGTTGTTAATGTTTTGCAATGCAACATTCTCGTCGATCTCCCAATGGTTTAACCAGGCCCTAGTGTCTTTATACCAACCTTGTTTGAGCCTTAGGTGGTTTTGGATGGCATTTAAATCTAGCTTAGGAAGTCTATGGTCTTTTATGTTATTGAGTTTGTGCTTGTACAACAGAAGCCTAGTCATAGCTAGGCTCTCAATAGGCGAAAGACCCACTTCAATAAGGAGATTAGGATAGGGTGTATTGCTTTTAATTTTGAGGTTATACATTATAAAACGCTTATGGATTTGCTCAATCTTTCTCCAGGATTCTCTAGAGATGTAGCAACCCCAAACCTCACATCCATATAAGATAACAGGAGTGACTAAAGTTTCAAAGAGGAATTTCTTTCTATCCCACATTACGAGGTTTGTCGTTTTACAATTATTTTCAAGACCAAAACAAGCTTTCCACCCTCCATTAATCCTTTTCTCAATGCTATAGTTCCAGTTGTGCTTGTGATGAATATCAATTCTTAGGCACTTGTAAGAAGACACTTCCTCCAAGTTACTATTGTCATACATAAAATTAG
This sequence comes from Pinus tabuliformis, assembly GCA_031772625.1. Taxonomy (NCBI): domain Eukaryota; kingdom Viridiplantae; phylum Streptophyta; class Pinopsida; order Pinales; family Pinaceae; genus Pinus; species Pinus tabuliformis. The sequence goes on from CM062807.1 coordinate 873,973,096, forward strand.
TGTAAGTTTCCTTCTTGGATTTGATAATCATAACTTTTGTTTTGTTAGTGTTGACAGTCATACCCATGGTAGAGAAGAAATACTTTGTAATATCCCTTATCAGGAATATACCTCACACACAAGCAAACTCCAACCAGAGATGGACTAGGAGGGCATTTACCAGATATGTCGCCTCTGAAAAGAGGACGAGATTTGGAGGCTACCTGGCCCTTTTCCAGACTCTGTCTAAGAGTATAAGAGAAACACACAAGTGGTATAATAGTCGAGAATGCTCAAAGAGATACAAATAACAATGATGCAACGTATTACAATAAAACCATAAGCAGATACTCAAGAAATGCAGAGAGAATGCTAAGCCATTTTACTATACTGAGTAATAAAATGAGTACAGGAGGTGATCAGGAAGATGGCACCTCGACTTGCACAAGGCAAGTGAAGAAATACACTCAGAATAGCAAAGGAATGACCCCTCTTTGAACTGCGTCCCAGCTGCTGGAGAACTGTTGTGCTACTGCTACTACTGCAAATCAAATGAGGATTTGGGGCTGCTCCCCTCCTCATAAAAGGTTGAAACTCTGGAATCGGACTCTACTCAAGAAACCCAGAAAAGCCCAGAAAGCTTTTCTGAAATGGCCGACCCTCGAAAATCACTCCCTTGGGGTTCTGCGCAGTCCCTCAATGCTCTGCGCTGCCACTGAATGAAACACTCCATAACCTGCCTGAAACCCCTACCAAAACTCTCCAATATACAAGGGTTGATCCCCTACTCTACCTCTCAGCACAAATCCTCCGGCAAACCCTCAACCCAGACTCCTGCCAGAAAGAACTGCGTCCTCCTCTCAGTGTTGCGCAGTCCTCCAAAAAGCTAATGGAACTGTTGCTAAAACGCTGATGAAACTACTGCTGGAATGCCAATGGAAATACCTTGCCCGAGTAGGCACTCGAAGTCCCCCGGGGCTAAGGGTGAGATCTCCGAACGGAGACACTCATTGCACTAAACAATGCTGTAGACTAGCTAAACATCCAACGTGCTCTAAGTCAAAATGACTATCACAAATGCTCATAATAGAATGATCAAAATGAGGGGGCTCCTCTCTCTTTATAGCCCTTGCCTATCTCAATCCCAAGGCTCACCTCCTCCTGCGTGATTCCTCTCTTGCCACATGTTTCTTCCCTCCTACGCAGTCCCTCCATGTGTTAGCGTGGGCTCCATTTCTGCGTCCCCCTTTGGCCCCCTTGGCTCCCCTTTAAGTCACAATGTTGTGCTACTAGGAAGTGACTTTTTATTCTAAAAGTGAGTTATGTTCCCCTTCCTCACTTTTTTATTTACAAATAACTATAGAAGGCAAAAATTGAACAAAATCGAATATTCCAATTAGCCATGGCTAATTAGGAATATTACAGTCTCCCTCGACAAAATGTTGCTTGTCCTCAAGCAACTGAAGTGATGGATGCTGCAAGATCTTCTCACTCTCCTAAGTGGCATCCTCATCTGGCAAATTTTTCCACCTCACCAAGAATCCCGGACCGTCCTGCTCCACAGCTGCCTCTCCCTGGTATCAATGATAGCCTCGGCTGCAATACCAAATGCCCCTCATCATCCATGGGTGGTAGCTCATCTGTCACTGTCACCTACTACCCCAATGCCTTTTTTCATACATGATACATGAAAAACGTTATGAATCTTGCTGCCTTGGGGCAGCTTCAATTCATATGCAACATGTCCAATCCTGCGTATCACCCTGTATGGCCCATAAAAGCGGGTCTTGTGCTTCTCAACCCCCTTCTGCTTCGGTGATGACTATTGGTATGGCTGTAGTCATAGGTAGACTGTGTCCCTTACCTCAAACTGTCTCTCCACCCGACCCCTGTCGGTATACAGCTTCTGCTAATTCTGCGTTGTAGCCATGTTATCCTTAAGAACTCGGATGATATCCTGACTCTCTTGGATCCAAATCTTGGCTCTAGGAGCCTTGCTATCACCAAACATCACGTCGGCAAAAGATAAAGGACGATACCCATATAAGGCATAGAATGGTGACATACCAATGGTCATGTGATATGAAGTATTGTAGCAGTACTCCCCCAGATGCAGCCATTTCCGCCATGCTCGTTGCTGCCCACTGACATAGTTATGCAAGTAGCCCTCCAGCCACTTGTTAACTATCTCTGTATGTCCATCCGTCTATGGGTGATAACTAGTACTCGGAGTCAACTTCGTCCCCACCAACCGGAAAAGCTCCTGCCAAAACCCGCCCATGAAACGGCTGTCCCTATCATTGACGATGGTCTTAGGAAGACCATGTAGCCTAAAGATCTCTCTGAAGAATAGCTCGGCCACCTGTGCTGCTGTATAGTGTGCGGATATGGAAAAAAAATGTACGTACTTCGTCAGTCGATCAACGACGACAAAGATACAATCCTTGCCCTGTACCATGGGCAACCCTGTGATGAAGTCCATCGAAATACTCTCCCATTTCCCCTCCGGAATGGGAAGAGGTTGCAATAAACCCACAGGATGGCTCATCTCTCCCTTGTTCCTCTGGCAAAAATCGCACTCCCAGATGTGCTGGAGAACATCCTCCTTGAGGCCCTTCCATGAGAACCTCTCTCTAATTTCCCTGTAGGTTTTGGTAAACCCCTGATGTTCTACCAATGGTGAATCATGTGATGCTTGGAGTATCTTCTTCTTGAGCTGAGACCCCTCAGTCAAGAAAATCTAGTCCCTGTAATATATGATCTCATCGACCACCTTGTACCTGTCATCTGCCACCTGCCCATCCAGAACCTCACATGTAAACCTATCCTTGGAGTACTCTACTAAGAGTCGAACCCCCTAGTCTATATCCAAGCTCATAAGAGACAATGTGGCTGGTCTACGCGAAAGGGCATCTGCTACCACGTTGTTCTTACCCTTGACATACTCAATGTCAAAGTCATATGCTTGGATCTTACTGATCCACTTCTGCTACCTCTCCTGTAGCTGCTTCTGCTCCAAAAAGAACTTGAGGTTGTTGTGATCAGTCCTCACCCTGAACCTGTTACCCACCAAATATTGCCGATACTTGGCCAATGCATGCATTATGGCCAGCATCTCCTTGTCGTATATAGAATACAACCTCTCGTGCGGAAGGAGCTTCCGGCTCTCAAAGGCTATAGGGTGACCTCCCTGCATCAACACTGCGTCGATCCCCTCTCCCGACGCATCACACTCTAAAACAAATGGCTGCGTAAAATCTAGCAACGAAAGCACTGGGCCGCTGCTCATAACCTCCTTGAGCCTGTCAAAGGCTTGCTACGCTGTATCCGACCAACTGAATGCCCCCTTCCTCATCAAATCTGTCAGGGGTGCAGCAAGCTGTGAGAAACCTTTGACGAACTTTCGGTAGTAAGTAAAAATGCCAATGAATCCTCAAAGTTTCGTCACGTTTCTCAGCTCCGGCCATTCTCTAATGGCCTTGATCTTCTCCTCGTGGACTCTCACTTGTCCACCCCTATGATGTGTCCCAGATACAACATCTCCGTCAACCCAAACTCACACTTGGAGAGTTTGGCATAGAACTGTTGCTCCTGTAAGATACGCAATACTGTCTCAATGTGCTGGAGATGCTCCTCCCAAGTCTTGTTGTAAATGAGAATATCATCAAAGAATACCAACACCAACTTGCTCAAGTGACTACAGAAGATGTGATTCATGTAGGAATGAAATGTAGCGGGGGCGTTGGTTAGCCCAAAAGGCATCACCAACAACTCAAAGTGCCCATAGTGACACCTGAAGGCGGTCTTGGGAATGTCTTGCTCCCTCACGCGAATCTGATGGTACCCAGATCTCAAATCAATCTTTGAGAAGAAACGTGCTCCTCTCAACTCGTCCATCAACTCATCGATCCTGGGTATGGGATACTTGTTCTTTAGGGTCTTCTTGTTTAGGGCCCTGTAGTCAATGCACATCCTCAATGTACCATCCTTCTTCTTCACCAACACCACAAAAGAAGCAAAAGGACTCGTGCTCGGTCGAATGTGCCCAAGAGCCAGCAACTCTTGGATAGCCTGCTCAATCTCATCACGATAGGCCTTGGGGTGCCTATAGGGGGTGGTGATCACTGCCTATATGCCCTTCTCAAGCTCGATGGTGTGCTCAAACCCCCGATCCAGTGGCTGTCTTGGTGGAATCTCCCCAAACACTATGGCATACCGATCAAGGATGGACTGTATCTCTGGACGTACCGTCTGCCCTGTAGTCCCTGCCTCTGATGCACGCAGCTCCACTACCCACTCTATGTCTCCCTTCTAGAAGATTGCCTCCATCCGATGAGCCGAAACAATCTGAGGTGGATATGTGTGTTGTCCTTGTATCTTCTCATGGCTCCCTGTCTTCTCATCATCCCACTCCATCTCTAAGGTCTTCCAATCTGTCGTGACCTTCACTAGAGTGATGAGCCACTGAACACCCAGTATCATGTTGGTGTCCGGAATATCGATCACAAAAAAATGGTCAGTCAATGTGTAGGTGCCCATCGTCACTGAAAGCTCTGGAACATAACGAGCACACGTCATGGTCTGATCTCCTGGGACCAAGACTGAAAACCCATCGAAGCTCTCTATCTATAGACTTCTCTGCTCAACATTCTGTGCATCGATGAAGTTGTGGGTCGCCCCACTGTCAACCAAAACTAATACTCGTTGGCCACGTACTGTCCCTCGTATGCGTAGCGTCAGATACTTAGGGACTCACAAGGCTGCAAGGGCCCCTCCAGTGGGTGCAAAAGATGCACCACCTGCTGCTGGCGGTGGAGGTGGCAAAGGTCCCTGTACGGCATGGCTATCTCCTGCCTCCACATAATCCTTGTCATCCTCTTCTCCACTACTCTCGGAGAAGACCTCAATAAAATGTGCCTTGCCAGCAGCACATCTATGTCCTGGTGCCCATGGCTTCTGACATGTGAAGCACAACTGCTTCTTCTTTAGCGCCCTCCTGACATCATCGTCAATCTGTACTCATCTTGGATTCCCCTTTGGAGGCGGAATCCTCACATCCTTCCCCTTAGATTGGAAAGTCTGTCTTTGGGGGCAAGCTGTTCGGGTCTTGGGTAAGACATCCTGTAAATCCCAGGTCCCGCTGATAGCGTCCTGGAGTGTGGCTGGCCTAGTGGATTGGACTAGACCTCGAAGTGGCTTTGCTAACCCATCAACATACATATAGACCCTCCACACCGTGGATAGGTATGGCACCATCACGGAGACCCTCAAGAAATCGGCAATGTAGGTCTCTGGGTTCCCTGTTTGTTTGAGCCTCGTCAGCTCAACAAAATGCTGTTCTGGATCCCTCTGATCAAATCGCTCCATCAATCTCCTGGTAAACTCAGCATATGTCGTCACTATAGAGTGCCCGAGTGTAACCATCCCATGAAACCACCAATCCTGGGCCTCACCATCCAGATGCAATGTTTCCACCTTGATGGCCTCTATCTCCGACATCAGGCTAAGCTGGAAATAAATGTCCAGCTTCTCCACCCAAGATTTTTCCGAACTGTTTGTTGAGCCATCAAACGTAGGCAAGTGGAATCTACTGGCTGCACAGTGGGTGTCACCATCATGGTAATGCCGGTACCCTCTGTGATGGTCGCGGGGTCTGCTATCTCGCTAAAGCTGAACAAAATCTTTGAATGAAAGGGCTTCACTTAACTCCTGCCCATAGGCTTGGTACTCTACAAAATAGTCGCCCATATGTTTGGGCTCTACCTCCTTCTGGGCTACGGCCCCCGTGTTTGCTCCCAAGAAAGTGGGCATGGTAAAGCGTGTAGGGGCATGTGAGGCCACCTGCTGCACAGTATCACGCTGCTCTAGCAAATGGTGGGATGCGCCCGATCCCTCACCAACCTAGAAAACGCGTGAGCTCTCACGCTGTTTGGCCTCTACTACCGTGAATCTCTGCCCCATCACTTCAATCACCCTTGACAGATCCTGCACCGATTTGAGGAGCATATTCGCAAATCTCTTCCCGTCATCATCTGCCATCCGAGCCTCCTGCTCTGCGGCCACCACAGGCTCCTTCTATTTTGCGTCCACCACAAGCTCCTCCTGTTCTGCGTCCACCACCGGAACACAGTCTTCCTCTCCATAAGTGTTCTCCAACCTACGCCTAGTGTCTCTGTATCTCCAACCTTTGTAACAGATGTGGGGTTTTTCCCCCGGTGTCATAGATTGCTAGCTCCACAGGCTGAGCCAGATCTATGCTCTGATACCACTATAATATCCCTTATCAGGAATATACCTCACACACAAGCAAACTCCAACCAGAGATGGACTGGTAGGGCATTTACCAGATATGTCGCCTCTGAAAAGTGGACGAGATCCGGAGGCTACCTGGCCCTTTTCCAGACTCTATCTAAGAGTATAAGAGAAACGAACAAGTGGTATAATAGCCGAGAATGCTCAAAGAGATACAAATAACAATGATGCAATGTATTACAATAAAACCATAAGCAGATACTCAAGAAATGCAGAGAGAATGCTAAGCCATTTTATTATACTGAGTAATAGAATGAGTACAGGAGGTGATCAGGAAGATGGCACCTCGACTTGCACAAGGCAAGTGAAGAAATACACTTAGAATAGCAAAGGAATGGCCCCTCTCTGAACTGCGTCCCAGTTGCTGGAGAACTGTTGTGCCACTATTGCTGCTGGAAATCAAATGAGGATTTGGGGCTGCTCCCCTCCTCAGAAAAGGCTGAAACTCTGGAATCAAACTCTACTGAAGAAACCCAGAAAAGCCCAGAAAGCTTTTCTGAAATGACCGACCCCCAAAAATCACCCCCTTGGGTTCTACGCAGTCCCTCAATGCTCTGCGCTGCCACTGAATGAAACACTCCAGAACCTGCCTGAAACAATTGCCAAAACTCTCCAATATGAAAGGGTTGATCCCCTGCTCTACCTCTTAGCACAAATCCTCTGGCAAACCCTCAAACCATACTGCTGCTAGAAAGAACTGCGTCCTCCTCTTAGTGCTGCGCAGTCCTCCAAAACGCTGATGGAACTGCTGCTAAAATGCTGATGAAACTATTGTTGGAATGCCAATGGAAATACCTTGCCTGAGCAGGCACTCGAAATCCCCCGGGGTAAGGGTGAGATCTCCGAACAGAGACACTCAATGCACTAAACAGTGTTGCAGACTAGCTAAACAGCTAGCATGCTCTAAGTCGAAATGACTATCACAAATTCTCATAATAGAATGATCAAAATGAGGGGGCTCCTCTCTCTTTATAGCCCTTGCCTATCTCAATTCCAAGGCTCACCTCCTCCTGCGTGATTCATCTCTTGCCACGTGTTTCTTCCCTCCTCCGCAGTCCCTCCATGTGTCTGTGTGGGTTCCATTTCTGCGTCCCCCTTGGCCCCCTTGAATCCCCTTTAAGTCACAACATTGTGCTACTAGGAAGTGCCTTTTTATTCTAAAAGTGAGTTATGTTCCCCTTCCTCACTTTTTTATTTACAAATAACTATAGAAGGCAAAAATTGAACAAAATCGAATATTCCAATTAATCATGGATAATTAGGAATATTACATCCTTAAGAAGTCTAAGTTGCTTATCAAGATCAGAAGGGCACCTTGCAAGAAGAACAATATCGTCAGCATAGAGAAGAAGAATGATGACTATCCCAGCTAAGATCGTGCCAGCACAACCTGCTTCCTCTAAACAACCTTCTAGCTTGTCGATGTAAATACCAAATAGGGTAGGGGAGAGGGGGCAGCCTTGTTTAACTCCGATATTACACTTAATATCTTTCAACCACTTCATTGCGCTTTAACTTGGCAATTACATTCTCGTATAACCTTATAAGGCAACTCTCAACTCGAAAGGAACCTTTAGCTCTTCTAATCTATTCCATAGGTTGCTTCTAGGAACCGTGTCGAAAGCCTTTCTAAAGTCCACAAAGCAACATAAGAGATTGGATTTATCATTACGGCATTCCTCCACCATGATCCTAAGTGTAACGAGGTGGTCCGTTGTTGAGTGTTGCCTTCTAAAACCCACTTGGCCTTTAGCCCACTTACCTTCACTTTCAAGCCATATGTTCCACTTCTTTTCCAAAATAATACCATATAACTTGGCTAAGAGAGGGTTGATCATAATTGTCTGATAATTAGAGGGGTTATTTGTATCCCCATTTTAAAAAATAGGGATAATGAGGCTCTGAGTCCATGGCTTAGTGAACCCTTACTTGATCGCATGATTGAAAAGCTTGTGGATGTGGGGGATGAGGACAGAACCTCCAATTTTTAAGATTTCCGCCTGGTAACCTTCAATGTCCTTAGATTTCCCATTTGTTAGGCGTTTAACCCCAAAATCAATGTCTTCTAATGAGAAAACTTCTTTCGTTGTGAGCAGGTTTTAAAGTTATCCATGACATTTGGAGATTCATAAAGCTTTTTAAGATAGGAATTCCAGTCGTGTAAAGAAATTTTATTATTATCTTTAGTTTTTCTAGTTAGAATCTGCCTCCAGAATTTCTTAGGAGCTACCTTAGAGAGGTGTAAGAGATTCTCTTGTCTTTTACGAATATACTACCTTTTTTTCCTTTTAGTTAGGGCTTTGTATATTTTTATCTTACCAATTTTAAGAGATTCATCGACAACTTCCTTAATTTCTTTCCTCGCACTTTTACAATCTTTGTCATACCATGGGTTGGTTTTGCTATTTCTTTTATTACTTGAAACTTCAAATGAGAACTTGTTAATAGAATATGAGAGGGTTGTAGTAAAATTATGATAGAGGTCTTCTATGTTGTCTATACTAGATAAAGGAAGCAAATTAGTTTTTAATTCATTTAGAAAGAGATCTTTTTTATTTCTATCAAAGATCAAGTTCTTTTGGCTATAAGGATTATCTTCTATGGGATCTCTGTGCATGACAAAATTGAGAGTTATAAGTAAAGGCCTATGATCAGAGTCAGCCTCGTGGTTGTTTAAGATGTCAAAATTTATTATTTCATTGTATAAAGGGAGATCGGAAATAACATAGTCTACCACGTTGCTACCAAGCCCATGGATGCAAGTCATCTAGCTAGAATTGGGCCACTTCTTTAGACTATTGTAAATTATGAGATCTTGAGCATCACAGAGCTTGACTAGCTCCGACCCAAACAAATTCTCCCCGAGGTCTTCAGAGCTCCTTTTGACTCATAAAAAAATAAAATAAATAAAAAAAATTTTAAATAATGTTGACTCATAAAAAAAATTGCATGTGAAGAAATTGGATCCCTCTCGACTCATGTTAGATCCGTATTTAATATGGATCTATGCTCGTAAACATTTCACCACGTCATTGATGAAGGCATAAGTTTACATAGATAAATAAGTGCATATGTATATATGCTTATGCATAAAGAAGAATACATATATTCATTTGCATATATGAGCTAAATATCACATAAGATATGAAAACCATCAACATACAAAGATACACGCGAGCTAAAAGTGAAACACAAGTAAAAAAACATAAGAAGAAATCAACCCCAAATTCATAAATGCAATAGTTGGATATTTCTTGGTTTTATTATTGTGCTAACGAAGATCAAGGCACCCATGTTCTCACGGGTCACTTGGAGGTCCACATTAATTAGTTATGAATTCTTATTAATAATTATTATGTGGATAGTAAGGATTTAACCTCCATGAAATATTCGAGAATTTTCATAGTACTATACACAAATCAATGATTGAGATTTATCTCCAAAGTAGTTATGTATTTTTTATCCTTCTAATTAAATTATTTAATTAAAAAAGAATAAGTGTCATATAAAATGAGTTATGGTTTTTTTGGCATGTAGTATTATAATCCATAGTAATGGCCCATAGTATTATAACAAAGCCTACTTACAAATTAAGAATCTCCACAATAAAGTAGGGATAAATATATTTAATTAATTTTTAATATCTAAATTAAAATTAAGTTTGTCATTTATTTATTTTAATGTTTTTGAAAATAATAATGATAATTTAATTTTAAGATTATGGCTAAATTAGATATTAAATTGATATATGAGATTTTTTCATTTAAAGTTTATAAAGGTATATATATTTTAATCCTCTTTGAATTTGAACTTATAACATTTTACCAAAGTCCCCGATTGGGGTGATTAACCAAGCCAATGACGATACCGAGGCAACACGTGGGCTTTCATGAATACCACATGGCCGAAGACGCGAGGACCGACCTCCATGTCCTCTCAATGCACCTTGTATATGGGAGATGGTAATGTAACTTATGTAAGACCTCAATCAGTCTTGTGTTAGGATATTCCAACACATAGGAAATAGTTAAGTATAACTTGGTTTAGTATAGAGTTAGGTAAAGTGTGTTTCTTTACTATGTACATTTTGTAACTTACAATCCGACGGTCACGATATGTAGTGATCCGACGGTTCATTCTCTCCTCGGTATTACCGACACTTGATCCGTGGCTTAACACCCGATTGGTCCATGATCTCTATTTAAAGAGCATGGAGGGTCATTTGTAGGTTAACTGTTCATGAGAGAAGCTTATGTAAAATTTCATTCTTTTATTAATAAATTGCCTGAAGTGGCTGCGTTGGCTCAGGGCGTGGATTGTTTCCCTCTTTGAGGGTTTTAACCACGTCAAAATAATGGTGTATTGATCTGTGATCTGTGTGTGAGCGGTGTTCTTTGGTGTTCTGTCTTAGGAACTTACCCTATAAATTCCTACATGGTATCAGAGCTATTCGAGGGCCGCGTTCGTTGGTGATCCAAATTTGAAGCCGGTAGAACTGCATCCGACTACCGTTTCCTAGATCTACTGTTTCTGACTGCTTTCGGGCCGAGAGGACTGCTCTGTTGTGTTAGGAGCATCTGTTTCAGTGAGGAACCCCTTTCGTTTCACGCGAAAAGGTTTCTGGTAGCCCTAGCTACGTCATTTTTAAGATCTAGAGGTATACAGTGTCTATTTGCAGTTTCTAGTTATTTTCTCTCTGTTTATTATTTCAGTTTATTTAGCTTTTTTTAATTACCGGATCTATACCTTTCATTTCTGTGCATGCGCTTTGCCCTGCGACTCTGTGCGATCTAGGCAAATCAGAAACAGAGAGGAAGGATTTTTCTCATGCGTATGCTCTTTTCCGCTGCGCCTTAGTGTGATCTCGAAAAATCAGAAACATTGAGGAAAATATTTAGTTTCTGGGTAAAGCTAACCTCAAGCCGTAAGGCTTGTTTGTGTTTGTATGTCCGTGTTTGGGTTTTGTGTTTTTTTTTTGTTTTGTAGGGAAAAAGAGCTTAAAAAAACACCCACCCCACCCCCCCCCCCCTCTCTCAAACTTTTAGTTTAGCTCACTTGGTCCAAAGCTAATTTATGAGAGTAGAGGTCTTGAGTTCAAGTCTCCTTTTTGTGGGGGCGGACTTTTCATTTCCGCACATTCTCGCACTTCGTCAGCATCTTCATCAACTTTTCTTCAAAAAGCCATAACTTCTTCATTCGGAAGCCGTTTTTTTTTTTTAACCAGCCTAATTTTTCGAGATCTTTCCATTGGAACACTTAGTTTCAGCATCTATAGCTTTAGTTTCTGTTAAAATGGAAAGTCCATGCCAAGTTATTCTTGACACACCAACTACTTCCAATGGTGGTCCTACATTGTGGATTTACTTAGAAGTAAAGGTCTCTACAGAATAGCCTCAGGCCAAGAAACCAAACCGAAATATGAAGATAAGGCAACTAAATGGGAAAATAGGCAAGATCAAGCATGTGGGTTGATAGGGATGTCTATTTCTCCAGATCTTAGATTCCATATTGCAGAACTTGATACTCCTGAGGAAGCAATGAAACAGATCACTAAAGTTTTTGGAATTAAAAATGAACTTAAAGCCCATCAACTCGAAAATGAGTTGCTTACATTGGACCCCAATAATTTTTCTTGCATTGAAGATTTTTTGTCCAAGTTCAAGACCCTTAGACTTCTCTTGGAAGGTGTTAAGGTTAAGAAAGAAGATAGTAACCTTATCTATTCCATTCTTACTAAGTTGGGACCAGCCTATTCTGTGTTTGTTTCCACCTTCCATTCTACAAGAGAAGCCTTCATTTCTCAAGGACAAGCCTACAAGTTCCCTTCCTTTGATTCCTTTTGTGATTCTTTAATAAGAGAACAAGAAAAACTCTTACACCTTGGTCTTCTTCATCTTGGAAACTCTTCTAAGAAAGCGTTAGCCGCCCAACAGCAACCAAATTCAAAGAATCCTAAGAAGTTGTATCCTAAAAGGAATGGTCCTAAACCAAACAAGGGTCCTAAGCAATTTCAGCCTCAAAATGAAAAATCATTTCAACAAAATGATAAGACAAATAAAAACAAAGGGAAGAAGACTGATAGACATTGCAACTTTTGTAATCGAGATGGCCACTTAGAATCCAAATGCTTTAAGAAGATGGAAGCCTTGGAAGCAGCAATGAAGAAGCATAACATCCATTTGGAGCACTCTTCAACTTCAACTTCATCTTCAGGGATAGCACTTTTTGCATGTGGTTGTCAAGCATCTCGGTTTGGCTATGCACTAAATGTATCTTCTTCTTCTCATTCTCATGAGTGGCTCATTGATTCTGGAGCTTCTTATCACATGGCCAAAAACAAAGCCATGTTTTCTTCTTTAAATGATTGTAACACCAAAAATATATATGTTGGTGATGATAGATCTCTTAGTGTTGTAGGGACTGGAACTATTCATATAGACAATGGTCAATTTAATGATGTATTATGTGTTCCAACCTTATCCTGCAACCTTCTATCTGTATATCAGATAACTCATTCAGGTGAAGGTAAAATCGTTGAATTTTCACCTCACGATGTTGTAATTAAGGACCTAAGAGATCCTAGACAGATTTTAGCTACTGGCATTGCTGATGATTCTACAAGGTTGTATAAGTTTCACAACTTTGGGTCATCAAATCTTCCCTTGGTATTTGTTGCTCATAATGATGAAGTGAGCAAACTTTGGCATGAGCGATTTGGTCACTTAAACTATCGCTCTCTTCAGAATCTATGTGAAGAAAATATGGTGACAGGTCTTCCAATGGTATCTTGCAGAGATGGTGTTTGTTCCGGATGTGTACTCGGAAAACATCATCGGGACAGTTTTGAAAAACGTGCCTCTTGGCACGCCTCAGCCCCTTTACAGCTTGTGCATAGTGATTTATGTGGTCCACTTCCAGTTGTTTCATTCTCTGGCTACAAGTATTTCTTAACTTTCATTGATGATTTCTCCAGACGCACTTGGGTATACTTCTTAAAACTCAAGAGTGAAGTATTTAACATGTTCTCGGCTGAAAAACAATCTGGACATCAAATTCTTAAGCTAAGATCTGATAATGGCGGAGAATATGTTAACAACAAATTCATCAACTTTTGCACTGAGAATGGAATTCAAATGCAACATATTGTTCCATATACTCCACAACAAAATGGTGTAGCTGAAAGGAAGAATCGCACCTTAAAGGAAATGGCTAATTGTATGCTTCAATCTAAAGGACTTAGTCTTAATTATTGGGCAAAAGCAATTAACTGTGCAAATTACATAATAAATCGCACTCCTACTAAGGTTTTAAAGAATATCACTCCAGAAGAAGCATGGAGCTCAATTAAACCAGATGTAAGTCACTTTCGTGTTTTTGGAAGTGAAGCATGGGCCCATATTCTAGATGAGAAACATAAAGCTTTAGAACCTAAGAGTGAAAAATGTATTTTTGTTGGATATTCTGAAGATGTCAAAGGATATAGACTTATTCCACTTAAGTCCAAAAATGTTATCATTAGAAGAGATGTAAAGTTTGCTGAAAATATATCGGCCTACGAGCCTAGTTCGGCGGATGTGCCACCTCTCCCTATCTCTTCTACTTTTGAAAATATTTCTTCTTCAGATGATGAAAGCGAGGATGAAAATCCCCCCCCACCTTCTCAGGATCCTCCTTCAGCTCCTCAGCTTCCAAAATGGGTCCGTGCTACTCGAGATGCAGCAGGTGATCTTGCCGGTGATCCTACAGATCAGCAACGTACACGTTCTCAGTTTGATAGAGCCCCTTCTTTACTGGCTCAAGCTTCAGTGAATTATGATCCTGACACCTTTGCAGAAGCTTCAGGCCATCCAGATTGGGAAGCAGCTGTGAATGAAGAATATCATTCATTATTGGCAAATGATACATGGGATCTTGTTCCTCTACCAAAGGGACGAAAACTTGTTAGATGCAAATGGGTTTACAGAACCAAGTATGGACCATATGGGAAAGTTGATAAACATAAAGATCGTCTTGTTGCTAAGGGTTTTTCACAAGTTGAAGGCATTGACTACACTGAAACCTTCTCCCCTATTGCCAAAATGAACTCTATCCGCCTTGTTCTTTCCCTTGCTGCCTCTTTCAAATGGGAAGTCCATCAGATGGATGTTAAATCTGCCTTCTTGCATGGGGACTTGCATGAAGAAATCTATATGGAACAACCTATTGGCTTTATACAAACAGACTCCAGCCTTGTATGTCGGCTTAAGAAATCCCTTAATGGTCTCAAGCAAGCTCCTCGAGCTTGGTATGCCAAAATGGATAACTTTCTTTTAGAAAATGGCTTTTCTAGGTGTCATTCTGACAATACTGTCTACACCAAGAAAGTGGGCAAGTCTCTTATCATTCTTGTTCTTTATGTTGATGATCTTATCCTGACTGGTAGTGATCCCAACCTTATAAACCATGTGAAGTCTAGCCTTAAAAGGAAGTTTGAAATGACAGACTTAGGACACTTACATTATTTTCTTGGTCTTCAAGTCTTGCAATCCAAGGAAGGTATTTCCCTTTCCCATTCCAAGTATGCCTGTGATATTCTACGCCATTTTCACATGGAAGACTGTAAGCCAGCCCCTTCTCCCTTTCAGTCTGGAGTCAAACTTTCAGTCACTTGTACTTCTCCTGAAGTTGATGCTACCTTATACCGTCAACTTGTAGGAAAACTTTTGTATCTAACCCATACTCGTCCTGAACTTTCCTTTTCTGTTGGCCTTGTTGCTCGGTTTATGCAAAACCCACATGAAAGTCATTGGAAAGCAGCTAAAAGAATACTTCGTTATGTTCGAGGTACAGTTCAGTTTGGGATTCATTACAGTGCCGAAGTAGCTCCTCTATTGGTTGGTTTCACTGATTCCGATTGGGCTGGTGACCCTGATGATCGGAAGTCTACTGCAGGTTATGTGTTCACTCTTGGTTCAGGACCTATTACATGGGCTTGCAAGAAACAAGGTGCCATTTCTCTTTCTTCAGCAGAAGCAGAGTATCGTGGTGCCGTAGAAGCTAGTAAGGAAGCCTTGTGGCTTCGTCAGATCCTGTCAGAGTTTGGCTTTCAGCAGCAACATCCGACTACACTTTGGTGTGATAATCAAAGTGCCATTCAACTATGCAAAGATCCAGTCCAACATCAGCGCAACAAACACATTGAACTGCACATGCACTTCATCAGAAAGCTCATTCACGACCATGTTCTTGAAGTGCAATATTGTTCAACAGATGCTCAAGTTGCAGACATCTTTACAAAGGCTCTCACAGAGGCGAAGTTCACTAAACTTCGACTTATGGTTGGAGTTCAGGAAGTTGTCACTAAGGGGGGATAGGCTCTAGTGCCTCCTTCCTTCTCCTATTGTGTCATATTTGTAAATCCTTCAATCCTATCCCGAGTTGTTCTTAAGGGGGGATGTTAGGATATTCCGACACATAGGAAATAGTTAAGTATAACTTGGTCTAGTATAGAGTTAGGTAAAGTGTGTTTCTTTACTATGTACATTTTGTAACTTACAATCCAACGGTCACGATATGTAGTGATCCAACGGTTCATTCTCTCCTCGGTATTACAGACACTTGATCCGTGGCTTAACACCCGATTGGTCCATGATCTCTATTTAAAGAGCATGGAGGGTCATTTGTAGGTTAACTGTTCATGAGAGAAGCTTATGTAAAATTTCATTCTTTTATTAATAAATTTCCTGAAGTGGCCGCGTTGGCTCAGGCCATGGACTGTTTCCCTCTTTGAGGGTTTTAACCACGTCAAAATACTGGTGTATTGATCTGTGATCTGTGTGTGAGCAGTGTCCTTTGGTGTTTTGTCTGAGGAACTTACCTTGTAAATTCCTACATCTTGAAACTCGTGGGAGGTGGCATCCGTCGACGATTTATGGAGGGTGGCAAGGTTTTCTATCAAACATTATGGGTTTGGTCTTGTTATGGTAAATGTAGTTTGAACTTTGAGCAAGGGAGTGGTTGTTTTCGAGGGCACCCTGTCTAGGAGAGGTGGCGTATTTGTTGTTAGCATCCCCTTCTAAGCTTACGGGTGTGCATTCTTGTTAATTGCCAGTTTGGTATTATGTTTATGCTCATCACGTGCAGAGAAGGATTCGTCCTTTTGGCTCTGGTTTTGTTTTGCTAGTCCTGCTAGGGTCCGGTGGCATCCCCTGTGCATTGGAGTGAAATTTGGCTCGCTCCCATTAGTGGTCCCCTCTCGGGGTCTGACAAGGTTAAGCAGTGTTTATGGAGCGTGTGTGCTGGATTTTTGATGGTTTGGTTAGCGAGGGTCCTATTTAGGGAGAGGGATTGTGAATTGCAGACCCAGGTCCTCGTTCTTGGTTTGGAATTGTGGTTCTTTAGGTTCATCCTCGGTTGGTTGGTTGTGGTCTCGTCAACGAGGGTGGGGCGTTTCTCCTCGGTGACAGTTGAGGTTTGCAAAGTCACCCGTGTCTAAGCTTCAGCTCATCCCAACTGTGCAGGGTCGGTCAAAATGCTATCTGACTCTCCGTTTGTCTCATTTCTCTTCACAACTTAAGCCCAATTCGGGTAGGTCGGGGGAGTTGTGTGTCTTCCTTGCAGATGGAAATGGGGTCCACTAGCTCTAGGCAACACTTTTTAATGCAGGCCGCTCATGATTGGTGGTCTTTGGTAGTCGTGGTGGCAGCAGGGCAGGTCGTTCTGGTCGGGTGGCTTATGAGGTATGTGATGGTCGCAGTCGTGGTGGCTCAGTGATTGGTTGTGGGAGTCACACCCCTAAAAGCTAGTAACAGAATGGGACGATTTGTCGCGACGGTTCGTGGCGACAAGGGAAGGTTCATATTTTGGGATGCAGTCAGAGGCAAATTTTTTGTTTAGACCACTGTCGGGATTTGATTCGGTCGGTACTTGAATGCTTGGTAACCTTGAAGCAAATGAGGCAAGAGGCGCATGCAGAGCTCATTGTCACTTTGAACAAAATGCACTACTTCTAGTGCCATGTCCGGGAGCGTGTAATGGTGGTCTGGCGAGGCAAGAATATGTTATCTAAGAAAGTAGAGAATTTGGAGGCTTGGATGGTGTAACAAGCCCGGTGAAAAATTTATGTATTAAAAGTTAATAAAGGAAAAATAAGACCACGATTAAGGGACACTTATTCCAAGCTGAATGTTGGACAAATGTATCCTGGTGGGCATCACTAGATGTGTGTTTTGGCTAATGAAGATTGACAAGGCTAAGGCAAAGGCATTAAAAGGGAAAAAGGTGTTTTTGGCACATTTATTTATGAAAATAAAGGAAATTAGGAGAAAAGTAAGGTGAAAGGTCACAAGTTGCATGTGAGGAGGAAATTGAAGGAAAATAATGGAAAATGAAGAAAATAGAGGCCTCATTCATAAAAAGGCTTTTGAGGATAAATTGGTAACATTTTATCAGTTCAAGCTTGGAGGTCTCACATTATTTTCTCTCTCTCTCACTCTTGGTCACTTAGAGTTTTCTTGGAGCACACTAGTTTGGAGCAAGGAAAGGAAAGCGAGAAAAGAAAATGAAAAGCAAGAAAAGAAAAGGAAAAGCAAGCAAGGATCAATGAAAGGAAAGCAGGATCAAGCAACTTCAGCATGAATACTTGCAGGTAACTTTTTTCATGTGTGATTTCCTAGCTGGTTTGGACATGCATGGATTTGCATGTTGGTGTATGGTTCTCTTGCTGTCTGTGGCATGGTTTTGTTGGGTTATGACAGTGGATTTCAGCTTATCCTAACCTTTTTCCGGATGCCATGGTATGTTGGGATGTTATTTCAGTTTTTGAGCTTTGGGATTGTCGGATGGAATTCAGAATCTAGGGCAGAGATTGTCTCAAGGTTCATTCCCAAAGGCCTAGGAATCCCTTGATCAGTTTTGGCGGGATACATGGTAAAGCCTGAGGGATTAGTCTCAGTTTAGGGCCTAGTGATCCAGGTTTGGATTGCGGTAAAGCCTGAGAGACAAGGAGACGGAAAATTCCTCAAGGATAGTGATGGATTCCGGATGGCATTCCAAGTTTGGTTTGGTTGTGATCAAAGCACCAGTTTTTGGTGTGATCACGGTTTGATAAGGGTGGAGGTGGTTTAACCTCTGGATTCCCTTGGTTGTTCTATGAGATATGACATCCATGCTTGGAATATAGCACGGGGGTGACTGGCTGAAAGAGAGATTTGGTTTAGCCATGTCTATGATCAGGTGGTACATGGAAGTCCCAAACCTAGTCGAATTTGCCTATGATTAATAAAAGCTAAGTTATCTTACTTTTGCACTGATTTATATGTGGATTTAATGGTTGTCATATCTCTTATATTTATATGGTTTTATGTTGGTTACAAGCATGGTTGAATGACTGGTTCATGTCATGGTTATTTCATGTATTTACTTGTAACTGTGAAATGGATGGATGCAAGACCTAGTTGATGATGTAGTAGTTCAATGGAGAAGTAGGTGATCCTTCTATTTATGTTTCATAAGTTGTTTGAGTCGTTTATGCTCTGTCTTGTATCCTAGACCTGTAGGTTGCATCGATGCCAAGTGTTTGACAGAATGTCAGTCCCGGTTGGGGATGCTCAGGGCTAGTCCTAAGGGTGATTTTTGATTGATCAGTATTGTTATTATGTTTTTAATGAATTTTGGAAGTTACAAAATGTTCTGGGCAGAGGCCAGGATTATGGGTTAGAAAAGTAGCTTAAATCTCAGGGTTGCTGGCACAGAACTAGTAATTTTTGTCCATAGTCGTTGGCAGGCGGGCCTGTGAGAGCGACTTTGGGTTTATGGTTGCTCCTTTTCCCATAGCATGAGAGCGACTATGGCCTAAGAGCTGCAGAATATTAGTGGGACCCAGGGACAGGTTGTCTAAGTCGCTGAATTGCCTCCTGAAGGTTTTGTGGATGATGTACTGTGTTGTAGCTCCCAGAGACAGCCTTGGATTACTTACAATACTAGTGCCTGGGCACATCTAAATTGGTGTGTCTCAAATGATTTACAAAAAATTGGAAACATCACTTATGTTCCATCTATATATATATATAGGGAATGGGTTGGTTCATTTATCCAAAGGAATAAAACATGGATTTCTGGTACTTCCACACAGGTCCAGATCTCAAAAATAAGCATAAAAATAGTGGAGGTCGAGTGTTTCAAGGTCTTAAAACTTAATAAGCTTTTGTAAAGTAGATGAGAGGGGATCAAGAGAAGGCGAAACTCATCACATAGAGTAGAGCTTGAGGCATTAAGGTCTATACTTATTTGAGTTACAAGTAAAAATAATGAATGAAGGAGAAGTTGAAAGCTATGATTCATATGTTTCAGATTTAAAGATATAATTTCAATAGTCCACACAGACATATTCATAAACAATGTTGAGACAAATGAATCTATGAAACGGTTACAGGCATTTGCATTAGTATGTAGATACTAATGAATCCGTGAGGGAGCTTGAAATATTTCTAGCAACTATAATTGCATGAATTCGGGGAAGAAACATGAACATAAAAATGAGTTTGACAAAGGGAACACATACTGTAATACTTGAAGGGGGAATCACCATTGTTTCCTTGATATTCTAAAAAATATCTGTATTACAAAGAGATACAGTCTGAAAATATCATGCAATGTTTTCTATAGAATTTATGAACCTTTTCCAAGCCTTTCTTTCCGCTATTTATCTAGAGAGAGGAGCAAGAACATTCATTACAACAAAATATCTCTGGCCTAGTCTTAGCTGTCGGGTCGACTAGCTGTCTAAGTCAGAGATGGCTCTGTGACCCAAAATATTACAGAATTAAAAGCCTCATTGAAAGGAGGCATGTTACAATACAACAAATAAATAAACATAAGATGTAAAATATACAAAGATCTCCTTACCCATCTTGTGATCGTCTTTGCTACAAGAGCTGCTCTACCTAAGGTATGGCTTCCTGCACTACTTCACCCACCTCTGTCTTTTCTGCCTTCAATTCATTTGGCACTGGCTCCCGACCCGTGTCACAGTGGGCTTCTTCTGGATCAGACCATCTTGTGCTTTGAATGCACCACCTGTTCCTCTTAAAACTATAGTTGTCGACCCATCATGGGCCTTTAAACTTTTGTCATGCACTATCGGTGCCTTCACATGGTGGGTGATATGTGTTATAGTGTACAACGCAATCTCTCAAGCGCGGGTATTTTTCTTCTAAAACAGGCGAAACAGACACTTTTGATTTCCCCCTTAGCCCCCTTTTATTATAGTCCCTCGTGTGGCTTTCATCATATGAGTGGGGGCTGGAACCATGGGCTTAGACCTCACGTGCTAAGTCCTTCAAACCCATGTCTGGGAGCCTTTTCCTTTGTATCACAAAATCCCTCATATCGGCGCTTTATCGTGCTTTTTCCTTAAGCTTCTTCCCGAGGCACTTGCGATCGCTGATCTGCAGTATCGGGCCCACCTAAGGCATCACAATCGCACTACAGGAGAGGGGGAAACTTCACCTTTACCATAGTGCAGAATGACAGTCCAGACGTGAAATACTCCTGAGGAAAAATCACTAAACATGTCGCATCCAGGAGGGTTTCCTGCATATTGCAATCGCATGTCACTTTACCTTTAGCTTCTCCCCTTAATGGATGTGACCGTCGATCTGCGAGGTGACGACATCACTGCCGTGTGTCACCATGTGAGTGGTGAAATGTGGCACCTGAAAATGGCCGCATTTCACCCCAAAAAATGTTGAAATTGGGTGACACGTGTCCCATGCACGGCCACGTCACCCTCTGTATTGCCATGTGGAGGAGAGAGAAAGGGGTTCACCCGCCTTGGTTTTTTCATGCTTTCCTTTGTTAACTATTTTCGTCCCTCCCACGACGATGTTACATTATACTGCATAATCGGCCCCCGCAAGGTCTTTTAAGTCTATAACCCGCTAATTCATCAATATGCCAAGCTGCAGGAGAGCAGGGTCGTTGGGATGCGGGATGCGGGATTGCGCCACTTGGAGGAGAGAGAAAGGGAGCCACCCACCTTGGTTTTTCCATGCTTACCTTTATTAACTCTTTTCGGCCCTCCCTCGACAAAGTTACATTATATCATAGAATCAGCCCCCGCAAGGTCTTTTAAGTTTAGAACCTGTCGATCTGCCGATATGCCGAGCTGCGGGACTGCAAGGTCGTCAGGATGCGAGATTGTGCCACGTGGAGGAGAGAGAAAGGGAGCCGCCCACCTTGGTTTTTACATGCTTACCTTTGTTAACTCTTTTCGGCCCTCCCCCGACGATGTTACATTATAATGCAGAATCGACCCCCGCAAGGTCTTTTAAGTTTAGAACCCACCGATTTGCCGAGTTGCGGGACTGCGGGATTCGAGATTGCCCTCATACTTAGCCATTTTCTTGGTTTTCTAGGCTTTCCAAAGCAATCTTTAATATGCTCTAACTTCTGATGCAAGAGTCCTTTTTGGGACTTATATATACCATTGGGAAGCTATTTCTGAGCGCTAGGCACTGGAGGGGATCTGATCAAGCTTTGAGATCTTCTGTGGCTTGGGAAAGTGGCTCCAAACTTCACTGCTCTTGGGAAACCTTGACCAATTGAAGCCCACAATGCAGTGAGTGACAACATTGGCTCCAACTAGGGACAGTGCCTTGCTGGCAAGGTGCTAAGGACCTGCAGACCAGTAGCCTTTCCTTCCATTGGGCATGGAGTTATTCTTAAACAAAATATAATTCTGTGAAAAAGGACTTTTTTGATAATAAACTGAAAAATTCAAATAACAATTTCAACACACGCACACCGGATATTTACAATGAGCAAGAGACAAATATCTCTAATTTTGAAAATAAAATTTTAGGAATTGACCATTTACAGGCAGTTCCAATAGTTCACCATCCAAGTTTTCAAGCATGTAAGTGTTATTTCTCCTTTCTTCTACAATCTTGAAGGGGTCGAACCATAGCATATCAAACTTCCCATGTTTGCCTTTGTCTTCTCATCGGACATCCCACCTGAGAACTAAATCTCCTTGCTGAAGAGGTATGTCCTTAGCCTTCTTGCTAGTTGGATCGGGAAGACAAAAGCCTTGCCATATACTAACTCAAAATGTGATTTCCCAGTGAATCATTTGGGCGTTACACGGTTAACCCACAGAGCAAACTTCAATTGGGAGTGCCAGTTCCTTTGATTTTTCAGTGATGGTCTTCTTTAGAACCCTCACCATAGTTTTATTGGAAGACTCAGCCAAGCCATTCCCTTGAGGGTAGTATGTAGTGGAGTGAACAATAATGATATTGAATTTGTGGAAGAAGTTGTTGAACTTGGCAGATTTGAAGACCTGTGCATTATCAGTGATTATTTTAAAAGGACACCCAAAGCAGGATAGTATGTTCTCTTCCATGAATTTTATCATCACTAAGTCAGTAGCATTTCTAGCTAGGATAGCCTCTACCCACTTGGTGAAATAGTTAGTGGTTGTTAAAATCCATTTGTGTTGGCCACTAGATGGGGGGTTTATTTCTCCAATGAAGTCCAATCCCCATTGTATAAAAGGCTCCTCTATGTGCACAGGAATCAGGGGGAGAGGAGAAAACTTATGTCTTTCAGCAAACAATTGGCATTTCTGGCACAACCTGACCTGAGAATAAACATCTCCAAACAACATGGGCCAGTAGAATCCTGCCCTGAGGATTTTGTGTGTTGTTGCTTTCCAACTGTAGTGTCCTCCACTGACTCCCCCATGGAAATCCTCAATCACGTCATGGGTTTCTCTCTCCACCAAACATAGTAGTAATACCCCTACCGGGTCCTTCCCATAGAGCAGTCTGTTGGATATAATGTGTTTTTGTGCCTGCAATCTTAAACTCTAATATTTAGATGTATCGAGTCCCAACGGGCTTCTTAGGAATAAGAGGTAATGAACAATGTTCTTATACCTGGGCGATCCCTCATATTTGGCATAGATCTTCTCCTTAGCTATTTTAATTCCGCTCTAGTGATCCTTTGGTCTGCCTTCCTCTGTGATTAGGCTTATCCCTAGAGCTTTGCAATTGGATTTAGATAAAATCTTGGCCAACCCCTAGCCTTTGATGAGCTTAGAAGGCTTTATTTCTAGCTCATATTCTTGTATTTTAGCTATCCATCTGCGCCTCTTTCCTTCATTGTCTCCTTGTATCAGGATGTCCTTGACTGTAGTCGTTGGGACAAATGTTGTGATTCCTGATTGCAGCACATACATGTGGAATGACTTCAACGCCTTGACCAGTGCATAGACATGTTTCTCCAATATATTATACTTCAGCTCAGCGACCCCTGGGACTTGGCTGAAAAAGGAAATGGGTTTGCTCATAACCTTCTTTATTTTTATGTAACAACACAACAACAATGGTATGTGGAGAGGCGAAAGAAAAGATGTAGAAAGGCACTGAATAGTTGGGGTTGACTAGCATTGGGGCCTCAACCAAAGCTTCTTTAATCCTAATGAAACAATCACGGGGACAAAGCTCCACTTAACTTTTTTCTCCTTCTTGAGCATGTTTGTGATACCTTTAACTATCTCAGCATAGTTGGTTATGAATTGCCTTAAGAAATTTATCCTCCCCAAAAAGGCTTGGGCTTCTTTCTTGTTTCTGGGCAAGGGAATAAGGTTGATGGATTTG
The DNA here is from genome assembly GCA_031772625.1 of Pinus tabuliformis. Lineage (NCBI taxonomy): Eukaryota > Viridiplantae > Streptophyta > Pinopsida > Pinales > Pinaceae > Pinus > Pinus tabuliformis. Next base: position 873,997,029 of record CM062807.1, read on the forward strand.
ACTCGTTCAGGATCAATCTTTACTCCTTCCTACGCTACTATGTGTCCAAGCAGCTTCCCCTCACTCAAGGCTAACTGAGATTTCTTAGGATTCAGAGAGAGGCCAAACCTCCTGCACTAGTCGAAGGTAAGCTTTAAATAGAGGATATGCTCTTCATCAGTCTTAGAAAAGACTGTGATGTTGTCTAAGTAGACTACCATGAATTTATCTTGCTCACCCATGAAAGTTATGTCCATAGCTCTATGAAATGTGGCTCCTACATTTATCAACCCGAATGGCATGCGGGCATACATGAATGTTCCCCACGAGGTGGTGAAAGCATAATTTTTCTGGTCCTCAGGGTGGACTGCCACTTGGTTATACCCGGAGAATCCATCCATTGTGGACATTCTGGCTGCACCCACTACCTTTTGCAATATATTATCTATCTTGGGCAGAGGGTATTTATATTTTAGAGACGCCCTGTTTAAATTTCGAAAGTCCACACATAGCCTTATCTCTTCGTTCTTTTTACAGTCATGGACCAAATTAGCTACCCACTTAGAGTATCTTAAAGGTACTATTATCTTAGCCTACAATAGCCTCCTTACCTCCTTTTAAATGGAAGGGAGTAAGAGTGGATTTATTTGTCTGAGTTTCTGCTTGCATGGATTTATCCCACTCTTCAAAGGAATCTTATGTTGAATAATATTTGTATCAAACAATTTCAAATCATCATAAGACCAAGCAAATACATCTTTGTAAGTTTTGAATATATCTAAATACCTTTGTCTGTATTGTAAGGATATTCCTTTAGACAGCTCGATCACCTGGGGTTCCTCCTCTGATCTGATGTTGCAGTCTTCTACTTGTTGATCCTTCTCTGGGGCTATTAGTTTGGACGTTATGTCATCTTTATTGAAAAATGTTTCTAGTTGAACAAGTCCATAAGGGATGGTGTTCCCTTTTAGTTGCAAAAGTTTTTTCCCAGCCACTTTGTCTTTCCACGAAGTGGCTTCTTGTCATGCTTCTTATTCTTCTTGATCGATGGTGGAGTGGGAAAACTCCCCAACGAATTCTATGAATCTTTTTACCTGCTCCTCATCTTCGAATACCTGCTAGTGTTTGACATTATCAGGTATTGAAGGCCTGTGTCTTACTTCTATCTCATATATGAGGAGTGGATTCTATGGGGGGTTGAAAGTGCTTGCAGTTACCATAAGAGAGTCAACCATCCCGTTTTCTTCCCTGGGCAAAAAATGGATGTTAAAGGCCAAGAAGAAATTGTCGATTAAGTCCCAAACTTCATTTCAGTACATCCTCAACCTCGGGTGTTTGGCTTGGAATTGGTCTCTGATCTGCCTTATGATTAGGTTAGAGTCTCCATAGACCGATAGGCACTCAATGTTCATATTATTTGTCATTTCTAACCCCGGGAGCAATGCTTCGTACTCCGCCACATTGTTGGTCACCTCAAATTCGAGGTTGAATGAGATGGGTATCATGCTACCTTCCAGAGATAATACTCTAGCTCCATTTCCCTCTTTTGAGTTTGCCCCGTCGAAGTACAATTTCCATTCTTCATTTTCATTTAAGTGTCGGTATTTCAGCTGCCTTGTCAGGTGTACCGATGCTTCTTATAAGAGGTTCTCATCTTCTTCTAAGTATAGGCAGGAGATGTCACTATCCTTCACATGCACTGTGGATTTTTCTAAGCCTTTCGCTGGGGTCACGGTTTTCACAAACCCAAATTCTCTGTACAACTTCCTTTGCTCACCTCCAAAAGTGGGAATTGTGGCATAAGTTAGATCTAGCTTGATAAGAGCATTCCAAATCGAGGAGGTATATCAACCACCACTATATACATTACTACACTCTTCACCGGGATCTGAGCCAGGTTTACCACCAGATGCTTTATCATGCCTAAGCACTTGAATCTTTTGGAGTTAAAGGAGTATAGGTCCTTGTATGGTCTAGTGATCTCTAAACCCAGTTGTTCCATTACTGATAGTGGCATGAGGTTGTGTGAGGCCCCGGAATCCAACATGAAATTATGCGACAAAAGGTCATGGATCACCAAAGTCACATATAAAGGCGCAGTAGAAGGGTCCAACTATTCCACATGCGGCCCGAAAACAACCATGGGCCTCTCCTCTTGGAGGTTCAAACTATCATGGGATGATGTTGAGGTGATTGGATGCATGAATTGGGAGACCTGAGCTTTGTAATTAGGCTGTTTTAGAAACTTAGTCAGAGGAACATGAATTTTTACCTTTTCCAGCTCCATCTGGAGATTGAATGTGAGTTGGGCCTTTTCTGTATCTCTTGGCTCTATTCTTTCTCCCTTATCGCTGGCAGTCATCAACAGAACAAGCAACTCCTTTTCTGTTTGCCCCTTAGGACCATTGCTCTCCTTATTTGCAGAGACTCCTGTCTTGAGTGGGTCAGGATGGAGCGTACCTTTCCCTTTTTTTGGTGCTAGAGGAACCACTTGGGGAGCAACTTCCCCTTGTTGTTCTTGTTCTCTCATCCTCTTCTTTTAAGATCTTATATTATACTTATGTTGGGGTTGTGTTTGCATGAACTCTACAAACTGTTTGCAATAATAATCCATATCGTCCTCATCCGATGTTGCTTCTCTATGATGATTGGCCTCCTAGTGAACCATATTCTCATGTTCTTCTTTAGCAAAAGCAGAATATATATTTCCCTACATCTCCTATGTATCCGACGATTGTTCGTCGGGACCATCTTCTAAGTATAAGGGATGAGGGATCTGATTAAGCTGTTCTTTTCTTTCCCTTGGAAGTAGTTATAGTGGAGGTCTTCTATATTGCGGGTTGTAGCCCCGGTTGTTGACTTGAACATTCTACCTGGAGAGGTTCTTGTTCTCGATTTCGAGCTTTCCAACCTTTTGTGATAAACTCTTGATGAGTTTGTCCAGATCGTCCCACTTCGGGTCTGATGATTCTCCATCTTGACTAGAGGAGGATGCCTATTCTTTTCCTCTTTTGGGTTCAGTAGGTTCTTGCTTTACCCTTGACTTCCCTATCAAAGCCAGATTTGCTTCCACTTCGAGAGCATCGATCTAAAGTTGGTTTAGAGTGGTAGACTTCCTTTCTCTCAGGGTAAAGCCAACGTCAAAGTCAAAGGCTCCCAAGAAAACCATTCGAGATGCATTTGGGGGAGGCTTTATGTCGGCTGGTAGGTTATTGAACTGCTTATTGAATCTTTTGATAAATTCTTAAGTATCCTCCTTTGTCTTTTTTCTTATGGCATTAAACTCAGTGAGGAGGTACTCATGATTCCTCTTTTCTCCCCATTTCTAGGTGAAGGCATTTTCCATCTCCTCCCAGGTAGTGATGGAGGCATTTGGTAGGCCTTTGAACCACTTTCTAGCTTCTCCATCAAGACTTCGTACAAAAAGTCTCATGACCACATCCAGTTGTTCCACATTCAGGTTCTCAACAAAGGCAGAGAAGGTTTCTATGTGTCTTTGTGTTGGGTTGTCATCTTCCCCATTGAATCTAGGCAGAAGTTTGAGGTAATCTTGGGGAATGGCACTTAAGGGTTGAGGTAGATCAAGAGGTGCATACTTATTTAGCAAAAATCCTGGAAGAGCCATCTGGATTAGTGGAGGGGATTAAAATTTGCTTGAGAAATTGGGGTCAAGACCACAGTGTTTGGAGGGGTAAAAGGGTATGTCAGAGCCTTAATAGTAAGTCCTAAATAATGAGTAGCAACAGGCTGAGAACTGGATGAGGGTACTTCAAAGGCTAATGAGATGGTAGCACAGTCAGGGGGAGTTTTCTCTTTCCAGATTTTCTTGGAAATTAATTTTTTAGGGTCATTTACAAATGGGTCTTTTTGCTAGGATGTATCTGAGCGAGTATGAGGCCTTTTAAAAGCCAGGGTTATGAATGATAATGAGGGGGGTGTCGAGTCGCTAAGGTGATATGAATGCAATCAAAATAGAATTCGCTCACCTACACGAAGGGTGATCAATTTGTCATATCTTGGGGGAAAAGGTCCTTCAATAAGATCCTCGACAATGGCGCCAAAATATGTTGTAGTTCCTAGAGACAACCTTGGATTGCTTACAAGACCAATGCCTGGGCACATCTAAGTTGGTGTGTCTCAATTGATTTACGGGAAACTAGAGACATCACTTAGATACATATACACATATAGGGAATGGGTTGGCTCATTTATCCAAAGAAATAAAACATGGATTTCTGGTACTTCTTCACAGGTTCAGATCTTAGAAATAAGAATAAAAATAGTGGAGGTCGAGTGTTTCAAGTTCTTACAGCTTAATAAGCTTTTGCAGAGCATATGAGAGAGGACCAAGAGAAGGGGCAACTCATCACATAGAGCATAAGGCTTCAAGCATTCTACACTTAACACATAGAGCTTGAGGCATTAAGGATTTCTATACTTATTTGAGTTACAAGCATAAATAATGAATGAAGAGGAGCTGAAAGCTATGATTCATGTGTTGAATATTTAAAGATATAATTTCAATTTTCCACATAGGCATATTCATAAACAATGTTGAGACAAATGAATCTGTGAAACAATTATAGGAATTTGCATTAACATGTAGATACTATTGAATCCGTGAGGGAGCTTGAAATATTTCTAGCAACTATAATTGCATGAATTTGGGGAAGAAGCATGAACATAAAAATGAGTTTGAAAAAGGGAACACATATTGTAATACTTGAAGAGGGAATCATCATTGTTTCCTTGATATTCTGAAGAAGATCTGTATTACAAAGAGATACAGTATGAAAATAACATGCAATGTTTTCTATATAATTTCCAAACCTTTTCCAAATCTTGCTTTCCCCTATTTATCTGGAGAGGGGAGCAAGAACATTCATTGCATAAAAATATCTTTGGCCTAGTCTCAGCTGTCGGGTCGACTAGCTGTCTTAGTAAGAGATGGCTCTGTGACCCAAAGTATTACAGAATTAAAAGCCTCATTGAAAGGAGGCATGTTTACAGTACAACAAATAGATAAACATAAGATGTAAAATATACAAAGATCTCCTTGCCCATCTTGTGATCATCTTTGTTGCAGGAGTTGCTCTACCTAAGGTATGGCTTCCTGCACTGCTTCACCCACCTCTGTCTTTTCTGCCTTTAATTCATTCGGTGCTGGCTCCCAAACCTGTGTCACAGTGGGCTTCTTCTGGATCACCCCATCCTGTGATTTGAACACACCACCTGTTCCTCTTAAAACCATAGATGCCAACCCATCACGCCCTTTAAACTTATGTCCTACACTATTGGTCCCTTGACGTGGTGGGTGATATGTATTAGTGTACAACGTGTCTCTCAAGCATGGGCATTTTTCTTCTAAAAAAGGCGAAACAAACACTTTTTATTTCCCCCTTAGCCCCCTTTTATTATATCCCCTCGTGTGTCTTTCCTCATATGACCGGGGGCTAGAACTATGGGCTTACCCCTCAGGTCCTAAGGCCTTCAGACCCGTGTCTAGGAGCCTTTTCCTTTGTATCGCAAAATCCCCCATATCAATGCTTTACGTGCTTTTGCCTTAAGCTTCTTCCGAGACACTTGCGATCGCCGATCTGCGGGATCAGGCCCGCCTAAGACATCACAATCACACTACAAGAGAGGGAGGCCCTTTACCTTTACCATAGCATGGGACGACAGTCTGGACGCGAAATCCTCCTGAGGCAAAATCACTCATATCACATCTGGGAGGGTTTCCCACATATCATAATCGCAAGGCACTTTACCTTTAGCTTCTCCCCTTAACGACTGCAATTGTCGATCTGCGAGGTGACCGGAAATGGCCCCATTTCACCCCTGGAAACGCTAAAACTAGGTGACACGTGTCCCCCATACGACCACATCACCCTCTGTAATGCCACGTGGAGGAGAGAGAAAGGAGGCTGCCCGCCTTGGTTTTTTCATGCTTTCCTTTGTTAACTCTTTTCGGCCCTCCCCCGACGATGTTACATTATACTGTAAAATCTGCCCCCGCGAGGTCTTTTAAGTTTAGAACCCGTTGATTCACCGATATGCTGAGTTGCGAGACTTAGGGTTGTTGGGATGCGGGATGCGGAATTGCGCCATGTGGAGGAGAGAGAAAGGGAGACGCTCGCCTTGGTTTTTCCATGCTTACCTTTGTTAACTATTTTCGGTCCTCCCCCGATGATGTTACATTATACCGAAAAATCGGCCATCGCAAGGTCTTTTAAGTTTAGAACCCGCTGATCCACCGATATGCGGAGCTGCGGGGTTGTTGGGATAAAAGATTACGCCACATGGAGGAGAGAGAAAGGGAGCTGCTCGCCTTGGTTTTTCTATGCTTACCTTTATTAAATCTTTTCCGCCCTCCCCTGACGATGTTACATTATACCACAGAATCAGCCCCCACAAGGTCTTTTAAGTTTAGAACTCGTCGATCCACTAATATGCCGAGCTACGGGACTGCGAGATTAAGGATTTCCCTCATACTTAGCCATTTTCTTGGTTTTCAAGGCTTTCCAAGGAAATCTTCAACAGGCTCTAACTTCTGATCCAGGAGTCCTTTTTTGGACTTCTATATACCATTACAAAGCTCTTTCTAAGCACTAGGCATTGGAGGGGATCTGATTAAGCAGTGAGATCCTTTGTTGCCTAGGAAAGTGGCTTCAAACTTCATTGCGCTTGGGAAACCTTGACTAATTGAAGCACACAATGTAGTGAGTGAATTGGCTCTAACTGGGAACAGTGCCTTGCTGGCAAGGTGCTAAGTACCTGCAGACCAGTAGCCTTTGCTTCCATCAGGCATGGATTTATTCCTAAACAAAATAAATTTATGTGAAAAGGGACTTTTTTGATAATAAACTGAAAAATTCAAATAACAATTTCAACACACAACGATATTTACAATGAGCAAGAGACATATATCTCTAATTTTGAAAATAAACTTTTAGGAACTGACCATTTACAAGCAATTCCAGTGGTTCACCATCCAATTTTTCAAGCATGTAAGTGTTGTTTCCCCTTTATTCTACAATTTTGAAGGGGTTGAACCACAACGGATCAAACTTCCCATGTTTGCCTTTATCTTCTCGTCGGACATCCCACCTGAGAACTAAATCTCCTTGCTAAAGAGGTCTGTTCTTAGCCTTCTTTTCAAACAAAGATTTCATCCTTTGCTAGTATTTTGACATTTTGGTCCCCACTTGCTCTCTGTTCTCGTGAAGCTCCACTAGCTGATTTATCCTTCTATTCAAGGATATTGGCTCTTCCTCGGCTTCTTATAGCAAATTAGTAACTGGCATTTCTAGTTGGATCGGGAAGACGACAACCTTTCCATATACTATCTCAAAAGGTGATTTCCCAGTGGATCGTTTTGGCATTACACGGTTAGCCCACAAAACAAACTTCAGTTGGGAGTCCCAGTTCCTTTGATTTCTGTGATGGTCTTCTTTAAAACCCTCACCACAGTTTTATTGGAAGACTCAACGAAGCCATTCCCTTGAGGGTAGTATGTATTGGAGTGTCCAATAATGATATTGAATTTGTGGAAAAAGTTGATGAACTTGGCATATTTGAAGACCTGTGCATTATCAGTGATGATTTTAAAAGGAAACCCAAAGCAGGATACTATGTTCTCTTCCATGAATTTTATCACCATTGAGTCAGTAGCATTTCTAGCTGGGATAGCCTCTACCCACTTGGTGAAATAGTTAGTGGTTGTTAAAATCCATTTGTGTTGGCCACTAGATGGGGGGTTTATTTCTCCAATGAAGTCCAATCCCCACTGTCTAAAAGGCTCCTCTACGTGCACAGAAATCAGGGGGAGAGGAGCAAACTTATGTCTTTCAGCAAACAATTGACATTTTTGGCACGACCTGACTTGAGAATAAACATGTCCAAACAGCGTGGGCCAGTAGAATCCCGCCTTGAGGATTTTGTGTGTTGTTTCCTTCCAAATGTAGTGTCCTCCACTGACTCCCCCATGGAAATCCTCAACCATTTCATGGGTTTCTCTCTCCACCAAACATAGCAGTAATACCCTCATCGGGTCCTTCCAGTAGAGCAGTCCATTTGATATAATGTATTTATGTGCCTACAATCTCAGACTCCGGTATTTAGATGTATCCAGTCCCAATGAGCATCTTAGGAATAAGAGGTAATGAACAATGTTCTTATACCTGGGAGATCCCTCATATTTGACATAGATCTTCTACTCAACCATTTTAATTCCGCTCTGGTGATCCTCTAGTCTGCCTTCCTCTGTGATCAGGCTTATCCCTAGAGCTTGGTAGTTGGATTCAGATAAAATCTTGGCCAACCCCTAGCCTTTAATGAGCTTGGTAGGCTTTATTTCTAGCTCATATTCTTGTATTTTAGCTATCCATCTGCCCCTCTTTCCTTCATTGTCTCCCTGCACCAGGATGTCCTTGACTGCAGTCATTGGGACGAACGCTGTGATTCCTTATTACAACACATACATGTGGAATGACTTCAATGCCTTGACCAGTGCATAGGCCTGTTTCTACAATATATTATACTTCAGCTCAGCGTCCCTTAGGACTTGGCTAAAAAAGGCAATGGGTTGCTCGTAACCTTCTTTATTTTTCTGTGACAACACAACATTAATGGTATGTGGAGAGACGAAAGAAAATATGTAGAAAGTTATTGAATAGTTGGGGGCGACTAACACTAGGGCCTCAACTAAAGCTTCTTTGATCCTAGTGAAAGAATCATGGGGGATAGAGCTCCAGTTAACTTCGTTCTCCTTCTTGAGCATGTCTTTGATACCTTTAATTATCTCTGCATAGTTGGGTATGAATCGTCTTAAGAAATTTATCCTCCCCAAAAAGGCTTGGACTTCTTTCTTATTTCTAGGAAAGGGAATAAGGCTGATGGATTTGACTCATTTAGGATCAATCTTTACTCCTTCCTACGCAACTATGTTTCCAAGTAGCTTCCCCTCACTCAGGGCGAACTGAGATTTCTTAGGATTTAGAGAGAGGTCATACCTCCTGCACTTCTCGAAGGTAAGCTTTAAATGGAGTATATGCTCTTCATCAGTCTTAGAGAAGTATGTGATATTGTATAAGTAGATTACCACGAATTTATCTTGCTCACCCACGAAAGTTATGTCCATAGCTCTTTGACATGTGGCCCCTGCATTTATCAACCCAAGTGCCATGTGGGCATACATGAATGTTTCCCACGAGGTGGTGAAAGCAATGTTTTTCTGGTCCTCAGGGTGGGCTACCACTTGGTTATATCCGGAGAATCTGTCCATCATGGACATTCTGGCTGCCCTCACTACCTTTTGCAATATATTATCCATCTTAGGAAGAGGGTAGTTATATTTTAGAGATTCCCTGTTTAAGTTTCGAAAGTCCACACATAACCTTATCTCTTTGTTCTTTTTCCGGACAACGTCCAGTTAGCTACTCACTCAAAGTATCTTAAAGGTACTATGATCTTAGCCTGCAACAGTAAGAGTGGATTTATCTGTTTGAGTTTCTGTTTGCATGGCTTTATTCCACTCTTTAAACGAATCTTATGCCAAATAATATTTGTATCAAATGATTTCAAATCATCATAAGTCCAAGCAAATATATCTTTGTAAGTTTTGAATATATCTGAATGCCTCTATCTGTATTGCAAGGGGATTCCTTTGGACAGGCTGATCGCCTTGGGTTCCTCCTCTGATCTAATGTTGCAGTCTTCTACTTGCTCATCCTTCTTTGGGCCATTTGTTTGGACGCTATTTTGTCTTTATTGAAGTCTTTTTAGTGGAATAAGTCCATGAGGGATAGTGTTCCCTTTTAGTTGCAAAATTTTTTGCCCAGCCACTGTGTTTTTCCACGAAGTGGCTTCTTGTTCTCCTTCTTCTTCTTCTTGATTGATGGTGGAATGGGAAAACTCCCCAACGACTTCTATGAATCTTTTTACCTGCTCGTCATCTTCAAATACCTGCCAGTGTTCGACATTATCAGGTATTGAAGGCCTATGTATGACTTCTATCTCATATCTGAGGAGTGGATTCTGTGGGGGCCTGAAAGTGCTTGCAGCTACTAGAAGAGAGTCAGTCATCCTATTTTCTTCCTTGGGAAAAACTGGATGTTAAAGGCCAGGAAGAAATTATCGATTAAGTCCCACACTTCATTTCGGTACATCCTCAGCTTGGGGTGTTTGGCTTGGCATTGGTCTCGGATCTGCCTTACGATTAGCTCAGAGTCTCCATAGACCGATAGGCATTACATGTTCATATTTCCTTCTGTTTGTAACCCTAGGAGAAATGCTTCGTACTTCGCCACGTTGTTGGTCACCTCAAATTCGAGCTTGAATTAGAGGGGTATCATGCTGCCTTGCAGAGATACCAACAATATTCCAGCTCCTTTTCCATCTTTTGAGTTTGCTCCGTCGAATTAAAATTTCTATACTTCGTTTTCATTTAAGTGTTGGTATTTCAACTGCCTTGTCAGGTGTACTGATGCTTCTTCTAAGAGGTTCTCATCTTCTTATAAGAATAGGCAGGAGATGTCGCTATCCTTCCCATGCAATGGGGAGTTTTCTGAGCCTTTGGGTAGGGTCACGGTTTTCACAAACCTGGATTCTCTGTACAACCTCCTTTGGTCACCTCCAATAGTGGGAATGGTGGCATAAGTCAGATCTAGCTTGATAGAGCCAACCAACTTGGAACCCCAATATTTGGATAAGAGAATTCCAAAACGAAGAGGTATATCAGCCACCACTATATCCATTACCACACTCTTCATCGGGATCTAAACCAGGTTTACCACCAGATCCTTTATCATGCCTAAGCACTTGACTCTTTTGGAGTCAAAGGAGTACAAGTCCTTGTATGGTCTGGTGATCTCTAAACCCAACTATTCCATTACTAATAGTGGCATGAGGTTGTGTGAGGCCCCAGAATCCAACATGAAATTATGCAACAAAAGGTCAAGGATCACCAAAGTCACATATAAGGGTCTAACTCTTCCACATGCGGCCCGAAAACAACCATGGGCCTCTTGTCTTGGAGGTTCAAACTATCATGGGATGATGTTGAGCTAGCTAGATGCATGAATTGAGAGACTTGAGCTTTGTAATTAGGCTGTTTTAGACGCTCAGTTAGAGGAACAAGAATTTTTACCTTTTCATGTTCCTTCTGGAGACTAAATGTGTGTTGGGCCTTTTCTATATCTCTTGGCTCTGTTCTTTCTCCCTTCCCGATGGCAGTCGTCAGCAGAACAAGTGCCTCCTTTTCTATGTGCCCCTTAGGACAATTTCTCTCCTTATTTGCAGAGACTCCTGTCTTGGGTGGCTCGGGATGGAGCTTACCTTTCCCTTTCTCTAATTCTGGAGGAACCACTTGTGGAGCAACTTCCCCTTCTTGTTCCGGTTCTCTCGTCCTCTTCTTTGAAGATCTTAGATTATACTTACGTTGGGGTTGTGTTTACATGAACTCTGCAAACTGTTTGCAATAATAATCCATATCTTCCTCATTTGTTTCTGCTTCTCTATTATGACTGGCCTCCTAGTGAGTCATATTCTCATGTTCTTCTTCAACAAAACCAGAATATATATTTTCCTACATCTCCTGTGTATTCGACGATTGTTCGTCGGGACCATCTTCCAAGTATATGGGATTAGGGATTTGATCAAGTTGTTCTTTTCTTTTGCTTGGAAGTAGTTGTAGTGGAGGTCTTCTATATTGCGGGTTATAGCCCCGAGTTTACTTGAGCATTATCCCTGGAGAGGTTCTTGTTCTTGGTTTCGAGCTTTCCAACCTTTTGTGATAAACTCTTGATGAGTTTGTCCAGGTCATCCCACTTCAGGTCTGATGATTCTCCATCTCGACCAGAGGAGGATGCCTCTTCTTTTCCTCTTTTGGGTTCAGTAGGTTCTTTCTTTCCACTTGACTTCCCTGCCGAAGCCATATTTGCTTCCACTTCGAAAGCATCGATCTGAAGTTGGTCTAGAGTGGTAGAATTCCTTTCTCTAAGGGTAAAGCCAACATCGGAGTCAAAGGCTCCCAAGAAAACCACATGTGTTGCAGCTGGGAGAGGCTTTATGTCGGTTGGCAGGTTATTGAACTGCTTATTGAATCTTTTGATAAATTCTTAAGTATCCTCCTTCGACTTTTTTCTTATGGCATTAAACTTACTGAGGAGGTGCTCATGACTCCTCTTTTCTCCCCATTTATGGGTGAAAGAATTTTCCATCTCCTCCCAGGTAGTGGTGGAGGCATTTGGTAGGCCTTTGAACCACTTTCTGGCTTCTCCATCAAGACTTTGTACAAAAAGTCTGATGACCACATCCAATTGTTCCACATTCAGGTTCTCAGCAAAGGCACATAAGGTTTCTACTTGTCTCTATGCTGGGTTGTCATCTTCCCCATTGAATCTAGGCAGAAGCTTGAGGTGATCTTGGGGTATGACACTTAAGGGATGAGGTAGATCAAGAGATGCATACTTATTTAACAAAAAGATTGGAAGAGCCATCTGGATTAGTGGAAGGGGATTAAAATTTGCTTGAGGAACTGGGGTCAAGACCACAATGTTTGGAGGAAAAAAAGGGTATGTCAGGGCCTTAGGAGTAAGTCCTGAATAATGAGTAGCAATAGGTTGAGAACTGGATGAGTGTACTTCAAGGGCTAGTGAGATGGTAGCACAGTCAGGGGGAGTTTTCTCTTTCTAGGTTTTCTTGGAAATTAATTTTTCAGGGTCAGATACAAATGGGGCTTTCTGCTGGGATGTATCTTAGTGAGTATGAGGCCTTTTAAAAGCCAGTGCTATGAATGATAATGAGGGGTGTGTGGAGTCGCCAAGGTGATAAGAATGCAATCAGAACAAAATTCGCTTACCTACATGAAGGGTGATCAATTTGTCATATTCCGGGGGAAAAATCCTTCAATAAGATCCCCAGAAACGGTGCCTAAAGATGTTGTATCTCCCAGAAACAACCTTGTATTGCTTACAAGGCCAGTGTCTGGGCACATCTAAATTGGTGTGTCTCAATTTATTTATGAGAAATTGGAGACATCACTTATGTTTTTTTTTTTCTCAGTAAAAACTAAATCTATTAAGAGTGGAACACAATGCTGAGCATGAAGAAACAAGAGGAACAAAAGAGCAAAGAGCTGAACAGAGGACTCTACCCTACATGTGCGGAATCCACTATTCTGCTTTTTTTCCCTTTCTTTTTACCAACTTTGACCCACTCAGGAGGATCTTGCTGAGCTGGAATAATTTGCACACTGAGATGAGCCAACGGGGAGGTTTCCTTTTCTGAGTCCGAGGTGGAGGATTCATGGTTCCTTTTCTGAGAGGCTGGTATGACTGATGAAACCACAGGACCTGCCGAGGACGGATCCGGTTCCGTCGCTGCTGCCATATCTTCCTTATTCTCTTCTTCTTCATCGGAGCTGAAGTCAAAATCGTCCATGGGAGGAGGATCATGAGGCTTCCAGCTTTTGGATTTCTGTTTAGCATTGGCTTTCTTCTTTTGGGCTAGCATCGTGGGACAAGAGCTCTGAAGGTGACCTGTATGATGGCAGTTGCGGCAGCGGAAGGCTGTGTTCTCGTAATCCAAAGACTGAGTCCAATGGAAATCTCCAATTTTGAGATTGATCTGGTCCGGGAGACCTTTGCTTATGTCAATTTCTACACAGATTCTGGCAAAAGTGTATAAGCCCTTTTCCCCTCTGTAAACGTCTGTGTCTAATAGGCGGCCTAGAGATTCGGCAATCCCTTGAAATACCGCAAAGTGCCAGAGATTCGCTGGGAGGTTTGGAAGTCTGACCCAAATGGGGAGTTTGGTGATAACTGCTGTAGAGGGATCAAAATCTGGGAACCAAGGAGTGAGGAATAAACCAGCTGCACCCCAGAACCATGGGCCACCAGATAAGGCTTTTTGATAGTCCTCATCGAAGGCGAATACTACGATGAAAAATCCCTTTGAGCATAGCAGAACCTTGCAGTTGTTGGTCCAGTTGGATTGGACCCATTGGTAGAGGTCTGCTGTGCGTGGCCATAGCCCATTAAACCTGCAGATAATGCCATGGTCCGCAAAATGCTGGGTTTGCTCATCCAGCGATGGGTGTTTTATTTCTATGGAGGGGGTTTCCTCCAGCTTGTCCACCAGGAAAGGCTTGGGAGCTTGAGCAGGTGGAACTGTTCTCTTAGGCAACTTTGCATGGACAGCGTCTTTATAAGAAAACGCCTCCGCTGAGGAAGACTGCCCTGCAGCGCCCCCTCTTAGACGAAGGGTAAGAGCAATGGAGGAATTTCTTTGAATGCTGTAAAAAGACAGGGGGAAGAGATCCTCGAGTTGTTTACCTTCATGGAGAAGTATCTGTGCTGTAGAAGGGATCCTCAGCTTGATTTCCAGAGCCTGTTTAAGGTCTTGCACTAGATCCGTCGTTCTCACCCATTGTAGCAGGGTTTTGCCTGATATAGGCTTGATCAGGATCTGAAAAGGGGCAGAGGAACCAGAGTTCTGCTTGCCTCTGCCTATCTGAGACAACAGGCTGGCCTTCTTATCCTGCGTTTGCCACAGGAGATTGAGAAGAGAGGAGGCGGGAGTTCTGGAGGTGCCGAATCTGACATTGCGATCTTTACAAATAGATTGAAAATCTTTTTCCAGAACCGTATTTGAATCCTGAGAAACCTGGCTCTGAGCTAATAATATGGAGGCCATATTATAGATCTGCTTTACATCCTTTCTGCCCGAACCCTCACAGGAGTGTTTCAGTGCCCAAGCTTCAAGAAGATGAAAAATAACCTGCTGCCGAACATATGTCCGTAGACCCGAATCGATGAGTAGTATTTCCCCCAACGATTTGATGTAGATCTGGAAACGAGCCATCAGATCTGTGCATAACTCGGTTGTTACAATGCCCCGGCTAGCCTCATTCAACAACAGCTCGCTCAAGCGCATAGATCTGAGGCTGTGAGGGTTCGCCTGTGAGAGAAACCCAATAACGTCCTCCGTTTTTAACATTCGCTGCATTTTCGAAACCCATAAGCCCCTCACAGCCCTGGTTTCTTTCACATTTGCATCTATTGGCTTGCCGGCGAGGAGAAACCGTGGAGATCCGCGGTCCTTTACATCAGTGGGGAGCCAAATCTCTGCGTCATATGCAGATGCAATGATTCTTGCAAGGGCTCCTTCGTCAAAGGCCGTTGAGCAGCGCTGACGCCCTCCATTTTCCCTGCCGCCATAAACCCTAAGGAAGAGCCGAAGCTCGACAACGAAAGCGGGAACGAGGAAACCTGCGCTAGCCATTCTTCTCTCTCTAAAGGATGAAAAATCATCGAGACATCACTTATGTTATATATATATATATATATATATATATATATATATATATATATATATATATATATATATATATATATATATATATATATATATATATATATATATATGGAATGGGTTGGTTCATTTATCCAAAGAAATAAAACATGGATTTCTAGTACTTCCTCACAGGTTCATATCTAAGAAATAAGCATAAAAATAGTGGAGGTCGAGTGTTTGAAGGTCTTACAACTTAATAAGCTTTTGCAGAGTAGATGAGAGAGGATGAAGAGAAGGGGCAACTCATCACATAGAGCACAAGGCTTCAAGCAATCTACACTTAACACATAGAGCTTGAGGCATTAAGGATTTCTATACTTATTTGATTACAAGCAGAAATAATGAATGAAGGAGGGGCTGAAAGCTATGATTCATGTGTTGCAGATTTAAAGATATAATTTCAATAGTCCACATAGGCATATTCACAAACAATGTTGAGACAAATGAATCTGTGAAATAGTTACATGCATTTGCATTAACATGTATATACTAATGAATCCATGAGGGAGATTGAAATATTTATAGCAACTATAATTACATGAATTCGAGGAAGAAGCATGACATAAAAATGAGTTTGACAAAGGGAACACATACCGTAATACTTGAAGGGGGAATCACCACTTTTTCCTTGATATTCTAAAAAAGATCTGTATTACAAAGACATATAGTCTGAAAATAGCAGGCAATGTTTTCTATAGCATTTCTGAACCTTTTCCAAGTCTTGCTTTCCCCTATTTATCTAGAGATGGGAGCAAGAACATTCATTACAACAAAATATCTCTGGCCTAGTCTAAGTTGTTGGGTCGACTGGTTGTCTTAGTCAGAGATGGCTCTGTTACCCAAAACATTACAGAATTAAAAGCCTCATTGAAAGGATACATGTTTATAGTACAACAAACAAATAAACACAAGATGTAAAATATACAAAGATATCCTTGTCCATCCTGTGATCGTCTTTGTTGCAGGAGCTTCTCCACCTAAGGTATGGCTTCCTGCACTGCTTCACCCACCTCTATCTTTTCTGTCTTTAATTCATTCAGTGCAGGCTCCCGGGCCCATGTCATAATGGGCTTCTTCTGGATCAACCCATCTCATGCTTTGAATGCACCACATGTTCCTCTTAAAACCATAGTTGTCGACCCATCACGCCCTTTAAACTTCTGTCCTGCACTATTGGTGCCTTGATATGGTGGGTGATATGTATTACGGTGTATAGTGCGGTCTCTTAGGTGTAGGCCTTTTTCTTCTAAAATAGGCGAGATGGGCAATTTTTATTTCCCCTTTAACCCCCTTTTATTATAGCCCCTCACGTAGTTTTCCTAATATGACCCAGGGATGGAACCAGGGGCTTATCCCTCAGGCGCTAAGGCCTTCAGACCTGTGTCTAGGAGCCTTTTCCTTTGTATCTCAAAATCCCACAAATCGGCACTTTACCGAGCTTGTGCCTTAAGCTTCTTCCCCAGACACTTGTGTGGTGCAGGTAAATTCTCAGTGCGTACACAAACAATTCCTATAGCCTAAGAGAGCGAGTCTAGCCACAAACAAACAATCTATGGAAAAATTCCTTAGGATAGAATCAAATAAGAGGGCCTACCTCTTATAACGCTATTCTTCTTGGTGATGATCATGCTTCCTTACTCCAACTACCTTTCGTGTCCTTCCTTCGAATACCTGAAACAAGCAAATGAATAACAACAACAAATGTGATAGCATACAATATTGTATTCAACCTACTTAACAGGTCAAGGAACATTAAGCCATTGAATTTAAGATAACACATCAATGTAGGAAATCAATCAATAGTTGTATTCATATAAATTCAGAAAGAGACTACAACTAATGCCTTGACGTTGTTGGTCTCCTCCAGCATATCCGAGTTCCCACACTTCTGCTAGCATCTCATGGATAGCCCCAACAATGGAAGTTTTAAGGCCTCTTCCCTTTAGTCTCAAACCAAACCAAACCAAACACACTCTTCTCCCTAAAACATACACTAGAAAGCTACAAGCTATAGATGTCTTGCTGATTATTCAAGCTCCAAAAATACCAATACTGAAACTAGTGAAGCTTGTAAAAGGAGGGGTTTATATAGCTTGGATAGAGGGGATATAGTTCCTCTTATCATGGGAGAAGGATTTATTTGTTGGGTTGGTTCCATCTTAATAGCGGAAAGGAGCCCAAACTAACTTCCTCGCCTCCATCCAACCCAACCATTTACCAGACTTCCGTTACGAAGCTTCTAGACCTAGAAGCTTCGACTCCATATTTAAAAAACTTGCCAAAAGAGGATTGACGCGACTAAGAAAAGGCTCAGTAGCGTCGTACGACGCTAGTCCTGGTTTTAATCTCTATAAATGAGTGCGAGGAGGAAACTGGTCAGTAGCACCGGTCTTGAAAACTGGGGTAAAAGGAAGATTCTTGGGAAATGATGTAAAAGTGAATTGTTCTGCTCATGAAGAGGGACATGATGAGAGTTTCTTCATGATGGGAAAGCATGTAGAGTTCACTGTAGAGGTCCTCTAGGATCGTGCAATGGGGAGTACAGGGATAGTGACAAGATGTTGTGTAACAGATGCCCCCTAAAGCAAGAAAGACGAACTAGAGTGAGGGGTGAAATGATTTACAAGTAGATGCGGGGAACCGGAGTCCGTCATCGGAAAACTTGCAAGAAAGCATAGATACATATACATCACTGAAAACTCTGACAAATGATACATGAATCGTGGTATGGATGCAACCATCCAAAGAATAAGCATGTAAATGGATCCAAGGCATGGACACAACCATCCAATAGAGAGGATCATTTGTTGAATTGAGACTTCTGTGATCCATAGAAATGTTATATATATTATGATTTTAATTAAAAAAATATATATATATATATATATATATATATAAGAAACAAACCTCATTGAACCGATGGGAAGGGTCTGGTTTCGGCTCTGCAACATGGGCTGATGGAACCTTCATGATAGGGGTTACAGGCCGTTCTACGGCCCTGTAGCCACCTCACTCCCGTACTCCCCCTTTTTTTGTTTTTCCGTGCCGGTTCTTATCCCTCTCGACCCGCGGCTCCTCATCACTTTTTACCCTCGCTCCCCCGTTTTTTACCCTAGGTTTTTTACCTGGCTTCCTGCTCTCTCCACTCATCGGAACGGCGCCTTGACTACCTGATCCGCCGACAGCTAACGGAGGCAGTCGTTTTCTCTCCTACCTGCGAGAGCGACCTGTGTATCTGCCGATCCACTTGCATAACCCTAACGGTCTCCCCCACTGTCGGTGCCGACCCAAGGCGGTTACCAGGTTTCGAGGAGGGTTCAAGCAGCTGTCGACATGGACTCTGAAGAGGTGGATTACTCGGATTCCCCGCTGGCGGAAAGCTCCATCTGGCGTTCCACGTTCACATCTTCTGGGGGTCTGCACAGTGGAAATATGTCTGCCAGCCTTGAGAATCTCTCTCCATCTATCGACCCGTCTCTCCCCTCTTCACTTTTCCCTGGCGAGCCCTCCTCCTGGAACTCATTTGCTGTTCCCTCCCCGGCTTCTCTCGGCTTCCTTGCGGAATGTTTTCAGTCCTCCCCGAACGGCGCCGCTCCCCATCTGCCGGTTTTACCCTCTCATTCCCATTTCCCTGCAAATCCCGTGGAGATCCCTGCTCATCCCGTGGAAAACCCTCCCCTTGCTGACCCTAACCCTCCCATCGCCCCCCCCGGTCCCCTCTGGCAGCTATCACGCTATCCCCCCTCTCCCGGAGGCCATCCCCACCCCCGGGTCAATCCCTCACCCTCCCCCCTGTTCCCCCCCCGGCGGGCTCACAGGCACCTGATATCCCGGGCCGCATGTCCTCCCGCCCCTCAAAGAAACAACGCTGTTTCAAATCCAGAGCCGAGGACGTCTTCCTGAGGCTTGAAGAAGATATTCAGTGGGGGGACGCTATGGATTTGGCGGACCGTGTCCTTGTTGGCCGGATTCGGGGCAGACATATCACAGCGGCAAAACTGAAGCAATGGGCCACGGAGATTTGGGGCCAATATCTAGCGGAAATCCCATCTGTCCAGACTTTCGTGAGAGGATGGTTCGCACTAAGGTTCGCAAGGGCGGACCACACGAGCTGGGTACTTTCATCATTTTGGCATTTTGAAAAAGCTCCGGTCCTCCTCAAGCGTTGGACGCCCCTCTTCGACCCGGAGACGGAACTGCTGGGAATTGGGCCAGTCTGGGTCAGACTACCGGGCCTGCCTCTTCAGTATTGGTCCGAAGACATCTTCAGGAGAATTGGGAACTCTCTCGGCACATTCATGGAATCTGACAAATCCTACATCTCGACGGGCTCGATGGCTTATGCAAGGATCCTTGTGCACATGGACACCAGGGGGGGAGTGCCGGAAAATATCACCATACAATGGAAATCCTCTTCAAGGAAGCAGAAGCTCGACTATGAGGGAATCCCTTATCGCTGCAGAAGATGCCATCAGGTGGGTCATCTTTACAAGGACTGCCCCCTCCTCCAGAAGACCCAGCAGGCAGCCACAGGCCAGGACCTGCCCACTACAGAAGGTCTACCTGACCCTCCCGCAGCGGTGGCACCAAGGACGGAGCACAACATTACCTCTGACACGGTGGAAGCGCCTCCAGCACCTCGCCGCAAGAAGCAAGCATCGAACCCGACCCGGCCTCCATCTCCTCCACTGACGCGTTCAAAGGCTGCAAAAGGAGCAGTCTTCTCATCGGGTACGTCCTCTCCTTTGACTGTCTCTGCTTCTCTTCTTGCATCATTGAGTTTATCTTCCCCTGGCATGCCCCCCTATCAGGATTCCCCCTCCCTCTTCCCCGTCCGCTCTTGACCTGGTAAAGGTCGCCTGTCCGCCCCATCCCCCTCCCCGCTCGCTATATTTGTCTTGCCCCATCCCGAAGCCATCGGGCTTACCCACCTCCTCCTCGCTCCCCTCTTTCCCCCTCCCCTCTTTTCCTTCGCCCTCCCCATCGGTAAACTCTTCGCCGAGGTACTCCACCCGCTCGACCTCCAAGCAGAAAGTGACGGACTCCATTGGGCTGTCGGTGGAGTCCCTTATCCTCTCGCCCAAGCTAGGGCGCGGCCGACCTTCTTCATTCTCTAAAGCACAGAAACAAGCGGGGGACGAGGTCCTCCAAGGCAGACAGCATACTATTGATAGGGCTCTTAGAGCGCAGGACACCCTCCCCCACCCCCCTCCATGAAAATTCTATCCTTCAACTGCAGAGGGTTGGCCAGCCCGGAAAAAAATTGGCCCTGAAGCGTCTCTTACTCTCGGACCCGGTGGACATCATCTTTTTACAAGAAACCCTATGCAAAGCAGACTCTGTCACCTCCATTCTTGATTCATGGTTGCCAGGGTGGACCTTTTCCGCCATTGATGTATCCGGCCGTTCAGGGGGTATTGCTATTGGGTTTAAGAACAACTCCATAAATCTAAAGAATATCTGGGGTGGAGGGGGTTATTTGGGTGCAGACATATACTCAAAAGATCTGGAGGAAAATCTTAGAATCATCAATGTCTATGGACCCTGTCTTAACAGGGAGAACTTTTGGCAAAAGCTCTTCAGCTCCCCTCTTCTCCAAGCCGGGAACACTATATTGGGAGGAGACTTGAATTTCTCTATGGGTTTCTCTGAATCATGGGGACATATGGCACAAATCGATCCCCTCTCTGACTACTTTGGGCAGTTGCTCGAGGATCACCATTGGATAGATATCCCTTCGGCCAAAATTCAACACACATGGAAGAACAACCGAACTGGGGACCAAAGCCTTGCTAGGAGGCTGGACCGCTTTATCATCAAGGAGGTGCTCCACAGCAATCACCCCAGATCTAGGCAATGGGTTGGAAGTGGCGGGATCTCGGACCATAGACCTATATACCTGGAATTGGGAGCAAGACAACAGGCCCCCAAGGCCCCTTTCAAGTTTAATTCCACTTGGCTCCGGGACCCCTCATATATCAAATTAATAACTGATTTCTGGAAAGCACATCCGATCCCTGAGGATGCAGACCCAGCCACAGGCTTTGTAAGGAACCTCTCCAAAATCAAAGTGCTTTCAAGAGATTGGGCCAAAATGAAGAGAAAACAGGATGATCAAACGATATCTCTTGCTGAACAAGCTATCGAGGTTCTTGAATCCCACTCAGAAGGAACCTTCATCTCCCCAGACCAGAAATCTATGTATGAAGGCCTCATCAATCGGAGAACACAAGTCCTCAGAGACCGTGAGGATAGCTGGAGACTAAGGAGCAGAGCCATTTGGCTCAAGGAAGGGGATGAGAATACAAAGTTTTTCCACCGCTTTGCAAATGGTCGGAAAGCGATCAACACTATCTGGGAGCTGCAAGATGGTCAAGGACAACAGGTTAGCAATCCTGGAGAACTTGCCTATCTAGCCTCTTCACATTTCAGGAACATATACAAGGCCCCGGGAGAAGCAAGTCTATTAGAAATAATGAGAGTGGCAGAACTCTTCCCCAGATTTGTGGATGATGAGGATGCAGAGGAGCTTACAAAAGACATTACTTTGGAAGAGTTGGAAGCTACCATCAGGGGCTTCCAAAAGGACAAGAGCCCGGGACCTGACGGCTGGACCATTGAGTTCTATCTAGCCTTTTTCGAGCTGCTAGGCCAGGACATCCTCAAAGTAATCAATCATTGCAGCCACACAGGAACAGTCCCCTCAGCCATCAAAGCCACTTTCATTGCCCTCATCCCCAAATCAGACAAGCCGGAATCCTTCAATGATTTTCGGCCTATCTCGCTCTGTAACTGCCTCTACAAGATCTTGGCCAAAATCCTTGCAAACAGGCTCAAGCCCATCCTCTCTGCCAATATATCCTCTGAACAATTTGCTTTCCTCCATCGTCGCCAGATCCATGAAGCTATTGGCACTGCCCAAGAGCTTCTTCACTCATTGCAGAGCATGAAATTGAAAGGAATGATCCTTAAGGTTGACCTCTCCAAGGCTTTCGATAGGGCAAATTTACTATACATCCGAATGCTTCTCACCCATTTGGGTTTCCCCTTCCTGTTCATTAAGAGGATCATGAGCTGTATCTCTGATGTGCCGTTCAGTGTCCTCCTAAATGGCTCCCCCTCCCCCTTCTTCACTGCCGAAAGAGGTCTCCGGCAAGGATGCCCCCTATCCCCCCTACTGTTCCTACTCATCATGGAAGGGCTAAGCAGGCTGATTGCATCTGAACACAGGAGAGGCAGAATCAAAGGGATTAAAATTACGGACAACTGCTCCCTTACTCACCTTCTGTTCGTGGATGATGTGCTCATCTTCTTAAACGGAAGCATGGCTGACACATCAACTTTACAACTAGTCTTTGATCTCTTCCAGAAGGCCACAGGTATGATAATAAATGTTCAAAAATCCACCTTAACAGCTACAGGTTGTTCACAGCAAGAGATCATCTACACAAAAAATCGCTTCCCCTTCCAAATTCACCCTATGGAGGAAGGGCTGAAATATCTGGGCTTCCGAGTGAAACATGGAGGATACAAAATAGCTGACTGGATATGGCTAATCACAAAGGTGGAGAAGAGATTAAATGTTTGGTATAATAGATATCTCACCAGGGCAGGAAGACTCACTCTTATAAAAGCTGTGCTGGAAGCTACGCCTGTATACTGGATGTCTCTGGCTTGGATACCAAGAGGAATCTTATCCAGGCTACAAAAAATATGCTGCAGATTCCTATGGAAGGGGAACAAACAGGGAAACCTCTTTGCCTGGGTAAAATGGGACACCATTGCAAGGCCTAAGAAATGGGGAGGCTGGGGTATAAAAAGACTAGATTTATTTGCAAAAGCTCTGGCAGCAAAACTTGGATGGCAACTTCTCACATCCCATAGTCTCTGGAAACAAGTAGTTATGGAAAAATACATTGCACCGGAAAGCATTTTCAGCTGGATTCGCAGGGAACATAGGGGAAGTGGAAGACACTCAATCATCTGGAAAGCAGTTCTCAACTCCCTTCCCCTAATTCGGGAGGGACTAACATGGAGAATACATCAGGGGAACTCTGTCCGCATTGGTATAGACCCCTGGATAGGATGCGGCAATGCTCATCGGCTATCTGGGCAGCTCACAGCACATCTAATGGATCAGGGTGTCACTCATGTTGCACATATTGCAGATCAAGAAAACTCCAGTTTTCTTCAACAGGCCTGGAAGACACCGCTAGATCTCCACATCCCGGAGCAATGGAGGCAAGAATGGGAGTCTTATACTGAGGCCCTCACACAAGCACACATAAGAATCACGGAGGAAGAAGACGAGATTGTATGGGCACTAGCAAAAAATGGATCATATACTCCAAAGGATGGATACCAACAGCTCATGCAACCATATCAGCCCGAAATTACTCAGCAGTGGTGGAGAGCTATATGGCATCTAAAAGCAGCTCCCAGAACGCGTATGCTCATGTGGGCCATCCTCTACAACAAAATTCCCACTGGTGCAAACTTGAAAAAACGATCCTTCCATGGACCTTTCTGGTGCCATTTGTGCAGAAGCAATGAGGAAGACACTGAACATCTCTTCCTATCCTGCCCGGTAGTTTGTGAACAATGGTCCCTCCTCTCTTCACGCTCCCCCTCCCTCCATCAATGGCATGGCCTATCCATCGTCGATGCCTGGAGAAACTGGCAGGAGCAGCACTCTGGGAAAGATAGGAACATTCCACTTCTCATGTGCTGGTCTATCTGGATAGCAAGGAATCGTGCGATATTTGACCAAAAACCTCCTTTCTGGCCTGTCATTATTGCCCATATCTTTGCAGACCTCGCACTCATTCCCGATGATCCTCCACAAGCCCCTCCTCGGTCTATATCCCCAGAACTCATCGATAAATCCTACCCCTGGGCTTACTTTGATGGCTCAGCGCAAGAGGAAGGCTGTGGGGGAGGAGCCCTCCTCTACCTCAGAGAAAACCACTGTTTCATGCTCCAAATACATCTGGGAAGGGGCACAAACAATTATGCCGAGCTCACCACTGCAAAACACCTCATATCCTTTGCACATGAGAAAAGATGCACAAAACTACAATTGTTTGGAGATTCAAAACTTGTCTGCAACTGGCTCAACAGAAAATCAACATGCTCTGCTTTCTCTTTGAGACATATACTGGATGAGGCTCTCAGACTAACAGATGCTTTTGAAAAATTTGATTGTTATCATATTTACAGGGAGCGCAACGCTCGGGCGGACTACCTATCCAAGCAAGCTGCGCAGAGGCAAGAAGAGGACTGGCTAATCCAGGAAGAACTGGATGGAACCTTCTTTCAACACTACCACAGGCCCTTTGTTGATCTTCAGGCACAAAGGGAAGCACAACACTGAAAGGGGTTCCATCATACACACTCACTGTTTTCTTTGTTTTTCATATAGTCTGTTTTTATTTTATGTATCGACCCACGGGGGTAACCATTTACTCGGCAGCAAGCTACAGCTGCATAGCAACTGATGATAGAAAATACAACAAAGTTATATAACAGTCTGTATATAGCACTGGAGAAACATCCACAGTACATGTTCTTTTTTGCTGTTTAGATATATGTCTCCCTGCGCGGAGCACACTCCCTGCGTGGAGGTAAAACAGTTGGGATATGAATGTGATTTTGTTTTCCTTTCCATGGTTGGAACAACTATCTTAGTTTTTTGACATTTTTGAGAGGCATCCAGCCTCAGTATGCATATGCTCAGACATCTACAGAATGTAATTTCTTATGACTTAATAGAAATTACGACTTTTTCTACGGGAAAAAAAAAAAAAAAAATATATATATATATATATATATATATATATATATATATATATATATATATATATATATATATAATATTAATAATAACTATTAAATAATTTAAATAAATAAATATATCTTTTTAAACTAACCATTGAAATTATTTTATTTATTAATCCTAACTTTTATCTTAATAACCTAATATTATAACTTTAATTAAATTATATATATATATGTATATATATTTATATATATATATCAATAATTAATTTAAATAAATTAACCATTAAAATTATTTTATTTATTTTTACCTAATTTAACTTATCTCCATAAATAATAATAGGAAAAATAATAATAAAAATACTAATAATATTAAATTAATAAATAATATTTTGACCTGGGTCCTAGAGTCAAAATTAGCCGTTAGTCCATTTAGCCGTTGGAGACTCTGCTCAGACTATTTAACATGCTGTGCTGGATCTGTTTCTTCAACTTGTCCTGACGACGAACCACACTAGTTGGTTCGAAACGCGTCGACAAAGGTCTTTCTATATGTGATTTACGCCGAAGCTCTACTTATAAGAGAGGATCATATCGAAACCAAGGTATGCTCCTAGCCATCCATTTGAAAGAGACACGTATATCAACATGATCATGTCACATCACCTCGCAACCTGGACTTGTGTAATTTGAGCCCAGGGTCTTGCGCTCCAACATGACCCGATCAAAGTACAAATTCTAACACGTAAGTGAATCTGTTGAAGTCGAACATGCTTGATTACTGATCAATGATGTGAATCGTTAACAAGCGCGAGAGAAGACACCAATAATGACAATGGCTCTCAAGGTACTAACAACAT
The DNA here is from genome assembly GCA_031772625.1 of Pinus tabuliformis. Taxonomy (NCBI): domain Eukaryota; kingdom Viridiplantae; phylum Streptophyta; class Pinopsida; order Pinales; family Pinaceae; genus Pinus; species Pinus tabuliformis. The sequence continues at coordinate 874,022,999 of CM062807.1, forward strand.
AGTTCACAAAATGTGAATAAAGGAACTGAAGACGAACACTCATGAAATCACCCAATTGAAAGCCAATGATGTGAACTTGTCGTCGAGTGCGAAGAACTTGCCATTAGGGCATGCAAGCCCTAAGGTACTGGAAGGGAGTCTCTCGGCCAGCTTCTTGGATAATGAGATGAAGTCGACAGGAAGCAACTGTGTCGAAGGAGGGCCATGATGTATCCCACATCATCGACATGAGACAAAGGGATGCAAATGATTTCAGATGATATAGAGAATCATGAGTAGCTGTAACTGCAGAAGGACTAATTCTTGAACATATATGTGAAATGACTCCAGAGTTTGGCGGCTTTTGGATCCATAGGATCAGTAGTCATGATGACGTGGCAAAGATCAAATGGAAGGTAAAAATGAACGGCCCAACCCAGGAAGGTCAACGCTAAAAAGGAGGATATGCCAACCTGACACGAAACAAAAAGTGTCATGTTCAAGAGTGAGTTGCTAATGCAACTGATATAATTTCCCATTTCACCCCACCATTTTTGGAAGGTACCCCAATTATTTTTTATTGCAAGCTTGAAGAGGATAGCATGTGCTTGCACTGCAAGTTCATCCTTCGGACGAATCCGACCTAGTAAGTTTAATGAGCCCTAGGAAGGATAAACTCATGTCCATCATGGTGACAAATCCAATGTTGTTTAATGTTTTAATGATTCTGACAAAGGTGTAACTTGATATCTTTTTCACATTTAGAGAGTTTGAAAAAGACATGGAAATTAAAACTCCACATGGTCCTTTTTCGTACATTTGTGCCTCTCGAGCTCGAAAAGGTAGAAAACGATACTTGAGAGAACCTCTTGACCATTTCAGTCAAGGAGTGCCTTTTTCTTAAATAGTTTATCCCAGCCCGAGAAAGGGGTAAATGTATATTGGGTAAACAACATTTCGCAGCCCTTAACAAGTTCAAAATGACAAGAACTCCACAATATTTTCGTGTTTAAAGAGTTGGAAAATAGCTTGAAAGCAGACCCCCAATTTTTATTCTCTTTTACGAGTCAAAAAGGGAAAAATACTTAGCAATATTTTCATTGTAGTTTTACGAGTCGAGAAAAGAGCTTAAACGTGACTCCAGTACCATCATCAGTAATCTATCACCTATTGCTACACAAAAGGTAAATGCATTATCCAATTTTTGAGGCAAAACTAGGTCAAAAATACATTTAAAACCCTAATATCTCATGAAAAATGAATAAAAGGACAAAAAAGTAATTATTTTTTACCATTTTACCTTGTATGAAGAACTTTTCACCCATTTGTGCCCTAGATTTTCAGGAGCATATTGCGAGAGATTCGGGAGGCCATTCGACGATCCGTTAGTTGCGGGTAAGAGCCAAGACCTTTAGCTTCATTTTAATGCTCATTTTTCTGCTTTTTAACCTGTTTTTTTGAATTTCTTAAGGAGGTTTTAGCAAAAAAAAATCGCCCCCGGTCGGCGCGATTTCCAAGCACGAAATCACGCCAATCGGTGGTTGTGAACACTGTCAAGCGTGCCATTGACGCTACTATTTTTAAAACGGTCACGCCGGCACCATGAACATAAAATTTTCATGTTTTGCCCAAATTTCTCTATCCAAGAATGATTATTGACTTGATTTTATGGTTTTTGCATGGGAAAACATCACGAAAAATGGTGGATTGGAAGGAACGCGAGCATGAGGACATTGACACAAAATCAATGGCAGACCCAAATTTCTTGAATTCTCTAAGGAACCGTGAGCTCCTCAAATTCTTCCTCACACCAGGTTTGCGGGCTCAACCTGAATTGCTACGGTATCTGATCAGTCTCTGGGATGTCAATCAGGAAGTTTTTATGATCCGTGACCAAGAACTGGAGTTGGAAACTTCCGACATTTATTTCATCACAGGACTGTCTCGAAGAGGGGAACCAGTCAATCTGTATGGGTCCAGGCCTATTGGGGAAAGTGTGAACATGTTGCTCGCAGAACACTACCCGGAAGCACTAAAATCAAAGAGCGGCAAGATAGATATCATGAGTGTTCAAGATCTTGTGCTGAAAGTGTTGCTGTTGACCATTAATAGAGTGGTTGGGGCTCAAGCACAACATGAGTCAAACAAGTCGAAGTTTCAGTATGATATCGACTGTACATCGTCAACTATCTTCAACTGGGCCAAACCCATGAAGGTAAACATGAAGCACCAGCTATCTAAAGCCAAGGTGGGAAACCTGAAGCAATTCTGCTATGGTTCTGTTCTAGTGACCTTTCTGGAGCGGATCTTGCTATTTCACTACCCGCTTGCTGAGGTGGAACTTCCATTGCCATGAAACCCATGGATGGTCCATTGGAGTGCATCGATGCCTAGGATTACTAGGGGCCAATAGATGTCTTATAAGCTCGCCTTCTTCTCGTGGTTACGGTGACAGCTAATCGTAGTAGAGGATTGGCCCTATAGCGGTACCGACTTCCACGACGATCCAGATATGCCGTTCCCAGAGGGAGAAGATTATGATGATGGAGGTAAAACAAATAATTTTAATTTTTAATTTTTATTGTTTTTGAAATACATGCATTCATGACATTTCGATTTTGTAAATGCAAATGTGGGACCAAAGTGTCTTGCCAGGATGTCCTCGATTGGCACGTTGCTCGACAGTTCGATATCACTCTTTATCAGGAAGGAAGCGATAATGAGGAGGAGATCACGCGGAACCCCAAGGGATTGACCCACGGTATCCCAGAGTATGCCAAGTTGGGTGACATCCCACGCCAGTTTCGGAGGCACGCAGTGGGGGTATCAGACCGGATCTGCCAACTACTGACTTGTGTAGTACGAGCAGTTACGTGCTACCATGAGCACCATGCCGATTAGTTCATAGGTCTAGCATTCCACATTTTTGAGGCCTATGAGCCACGAATGTATTTGAACACACATATTATTTTTTGGGGTTTTGATGTATGACAAACATTATCGACATATATATATATATATCTATCTATATATATATATATATATATATATATATATTTCCTTGCTTACTATGGTACAAATGTTTTGTTTTTTATTTTCACATGTTTCGCAAATGTCTATCCAACACATAATTAGCTAATGCATCTGTCAATGTATTCATATGTCTAGGAATATGATGATATGTAATGTAATCAAAATTTCTCTCCAATAGACAAATACGTAGATACATTCTCAATATCTGAGGGTTTCTAATGGAATATTTCCCGTTGAGTTGAAGAATAATAAGTTGTGAATCAAGGTTGACAACCAATTCCCGGATGTCAAGAGTGATAGATTCTGACAACAATTCGATAACTGCGCTATACTCAGCAATGTTATTAGTTGTTCGACCTAAACAAATACCTTGAAGATCAATCAACTCACCATGGGGGTCATAAATGGCCCATGCCACGGATGATAGATTTTGGGTACTATGACAAGCACCATCAATGAAACCGATGTGAGGAGACACAGACATTTGCAAAGCAGGTAGAAACATAATAAGCAGAAAATTTGCTTGCAAAACAACACACCAAACCACATTGCACAAAAATGAATAACACACTACTGCACAAAAGTAGCCATGCAAGATGACCTAGGCATAATACTTTTTGAGGGAGTCCATGTTCAGACTCGGGTAATCAAGAAACACAGATGAAAACTAGAGTTTTACCGTCGACATGACGAGTAAGCATTGACTCGGACAAATAATAAAGTATAACTCATACAAGGTTGTGCCCCCATGTCCCCTGGGCGAGGGAGGGTTACGAGTCATAAGATGACAACCCCATTGCAATAATGGGCAATCGGTAAAAAATCGGGGAGGGAGAAAAAACCTGAATCTATGAAGAGATAAAGGTGCCATTGGTTGAAAGATCTTGACAATGTCAGGAGAAACTGACATGTTAATATGCAGCAGAGAAGAGAACTTCTCAAGACACATAGACATGTGTTTTGGGAATAAGTACCCTAGGGCTTTGGGTTAGAACCCCAACAGAGCAGAAGAAAACTACAACAAGAAACACTCATACAACTCAGGCAAAATGCTTATATAATCAAACTATGTAAGAGCGACCGTACCCAGATTTCCTTCGTTCGAGTAGGTCCCGTAGGGTTCAGACCCTCTGCAACTCCCGATGTTCTTCAGACCTGAAAATCATTCAATTCGAACATACATAGCAGTATAGAAGTAAAGCATATTCATGAAATTTGACTTTATATCATATAAACAAATGATTGATCATACATCAAAACAACATTCATATATGAATTACAACATAATTTGATGCATAAACAAAGTCAATTTTAGAAACAAGACAACATTTCTTTAATTGCAGTGAGCTATAAATAACATGGAGAGAATTCTCCCGAGTCTTCTTCTTCCAGCTCCAAGCGGAACCGTCGTCTGGATTCGTCCTATCCCAGCCTTCAACAATCTTCTTCCATAACCAACACCATGATATCTCAAGCAAGAGGGAGAATATCTATAATCAATGGTTTCTTGAAGCTTGGGGAAGTGCATGAGGCACAGGGATTCATAAGACTCAGTCAGGGATAATCTCAGTATAATAACTCTATCTCTTCTCCTCCTTTAGGCCTTCCCATAGAAGTCTATTTATACTTCTCCCAATTAGTTTTTTAGTCGGGAAATAGTTTGGAAATAGTTGGGCCACGGGCAATAGGAGGTAATCAACAGGTAAAAACCGTGAACTCCGCCCATAATTAAGGAAATTTATTTTTTAAAGTGTTTTAACACATATATGCGGGTTGGGTATTGACTAACCCAGGTGTACATGCTTTTATCTCTGGGAAAAGTAGCATACAGGGAATAAACACTGTTTTTAATATATTTGGACCAAGTCTGGAAGGAGGGGTTGCCCTAGGCCATAAACCAAGCATCACAAATACCAAGGGTGGCAAATGGTGCTATAACAGATGCCCCCTAATATATGAGGTCAGAAGGGGTACATGATGGACGAAATGTATTAAGTGTATGGAAAGAATCTTGTCGAGACTGAGAAGGACTTCACCAAAATTCAACCTGCCATGTCATCAAAAGAGATCAGAAAGAAACTGTTGTCTGAGGTGGGCATACCCATGCTCATAAAAAGTAAAGCATGTCCACATATCAAGTACAGGCGGATCCAATACGTATACAAGTATAAAGAACTGAAAGTACATGATGGATCATCTGATCATGATAGAAAAAAGTACATGTATGAATATCACATATAAGAAGACAATTAATGATGCTGAAGGATGAAGCTGATCACTGACGTAAAAAATTGATCCCAATAGTACCAAATGAACATGATGGAATAAAATGATACTACATCGCAACTCGGATGCCAACATATAAGATGTCGCTGTGAAGAATTGCAACATATAAGGTGGATGGTGTCAACTAGTAGCAACAGGAGCAACTGACAATAACCAAAACATGTTGATGCAACCCGAGGTCTTCACCGACCGCCGTGGTACATTTATGCACAATGGGAATAAATGATTTGAGGTCGACCATGTGAGAAATAATTTGATTACTAGTCATTGATGTATACCATTAACAAACGCGAGACTACTCACCAATAATGATAATGAGAGTCAAGGTACCCAGTACAATCTAACAAGTGCGAATAAATGAGCTGAAGTTGAACACCTGGAAGAATCTATCAATCAGGGGACAATGATGGTTTCCCACCATCGATAGCGAAGGAATCTGCCACTGATGACTACAAACCCCAAGGTACTACCAAATGGACTCTAGATCTTTGTCCTGGAGAAAATGCGCTGTAGTCGATGGTAAAAGATCTGCTAGAAGGAAGGCATTAAGGCATCCTTCATCAATCTAGCGCGAGTGTAACCCGTAGGCCAATAATGTGGAAGGAATCGAACGAAAAAGATGTAGTAACCCAACCGAAGCACGTTTCCAGCATACACAAGATGTAGCTAGCGCACGATAGAAACCCTCTGAACCAACCAATAATGAAAGCTGACACAGAGGCGAGGAATCCACCAATAGGGTCAAATGGAAACCAAGGCACTACACGAATCCCAATGTGTGATAATGAAAGCTGATGTCGATGAAGACCTCGGGTTGCATCAGCATGTTAGGAAAGAACGAGGAACAATGATGAGTGTCGTTCCAAGGTACTTCCTCCAGAGACATTACTTCCATTATACTCTCGTCAAAAAGAAAAGTCTTGGCTAAGGGATCAGGAGGTTCCGAAGAACCAAGCCATGGGGATTGAGAATATGCATCGAGATATGTTCTCGAAACAGAGAAATCAGAGGATATCGTAGGTGAAGCCGAAACAATTTCCACATAATTAATTTCAACAGGACTTAGTAACATAACCTCGACCCATGTATGAACAAGATCTAGTGAGGGAATGACCCAAGGATCAAACTTGATCGAAATGATGTTGACAAAGGCAACATGAGGGGGTGGGAGTGGAAAAATACCCATTCAAGGATCAAACTTGATCGAAATGATGTTGACAAAGGCAACATGAGGGGGTGGGAGTGGAAAAATACCCATTAAGGCAAGATCTTTAAAGATTCCTTTCCCCACACTCTCATAAGGAGCACCGTTGTTCTTAACATAAGGAACATTGCCATCCGAGGAGGAAGAGGCAAATAAGGACAGTTGGTCGACTGTGGCTATCTTCCCTTGATGAGGAAAACAAATCACATGGAAAAGGGAGGAGGTTATAGCATGCATGGCATGGGTCTAGCTCCGTCCGAGTAGAAGATTATAGTTAAGATTAGCGTTAACGATCTCTACTTCGACATGTACTTTCTTGCCCTCTAAAGTAATGGCAAGGTTGGGAAGGACACTAAATGGTCGTGAATCACATCCGTCAAAAGCTTCCAAAGTGTTAGGGGACCATTCAGAGTAGGAGAACCAATTGCCTTCCAACACGTGACAGACATGATGCAGGTAGAAGCACCTTCATCGATGACGGTCCTATGAATGGTTTTCTCATTTATGATCACTTGAATGAGAAAGGCAATCTGATGAGGTAAACGCGGAACGTGGTTTTCCAGGTCAAAATAAATGAGATTAGAGTCAGTTGGATCAATACCCCCAATAGTCGACAGTAATGATTTCCGTTGAGAAGGACAACTTTGAAGGACCTCGAGAGCAGACATAGCTGATGGCGCTTGAGCCAAATCTTCAACAATGTTATAATGTTGAGCGGCTTGAGCATTTGGATTGTACGAGGAATTTCATAGCACACCTCGAGAAGGTGGTCGAATGGCAGAATCGGGATTAGGTTGCTCTATATGGAGAGGACCAGAATTGGACGAGTAAGAAGAGGAAGGGGTACCTTCTTTCTCTTTCCCTGCTAACGGGGTAAGAGTTTGATAATATTTTGACTTGGTAGCCACATTAATCAATGTATTCATTATGAACACTTGTGAACCTGTGGAAGCAGATGACTGAGGCTGGTCTACCATTTGGGTCTACTGGGACGAAAGGGCTCTTTCAGGACAGCTGGGGGTCCCTTTGAGAAAATGACTAACTTCGGATTGTTTGGGACAATCCTTAGTATAGTGATCCTCCTGAGAAATGAGGCATGGATATTTGGGCTTTCGTTGGGAAGCATCACCAACAGATGACTTAGGAGGGCCCTGTTTCGGGGCATCGACTTTACCCTTGCCTTTCTTCTTACGTTTAGAGGATTTGTCCGTTGAGGTAGACTGGACAACGTGAACCTTTGAGGTTTTACCAGGGCTTGATGAATTGCGAGAGGAATCATTGGAAGCGGTGTTGGAGACCAAATTTTATTTGGAAGAAGATTTTGTAGGGGTCTGAGTCACTGAACCAATTACTCCATCAACGAGAGGTGTAGCCAGAGCCATAGATGTTGTCAGATCAAATGATGGTCTAGGCGCATAAGGTAACACATCATATAACATGCCAAATTGTGAATAAACAAGGTCTATATACTGGGCATGCGCAATGGCTTGTGCCTCAGTGATGCATCCAACCATAGCAATGTCCTCAGCAATTTTGTTAACAAATGATTTGGAGAACCACTCGGTCAAAAACTGATCAACAATCTCAAACTTAATCAGGCGATCCCTGCGTCTCCATTCATGGATGTGATCGGAGATGTGGGTCGCAATGTCTTGCTTGAGTGATGTTAGCAGTTGGGTGCTAGTTTCATAGCAAACCGACAATTGGAAATGTGTGAGAAAGGCCATGGCAAGAGTGTTAAAGTCATGATAGGTATTTCGAGGTAGCTTGAAATACCACTTGGCTGCAACTCTTATAAGTGTTCGTTGGAAAAGGCAAAGATGAATGAAATCATCAACGTAGGAATTCGAGGAGCACTAGAGGTGATATGTCATTGCGTTGGCTTGTGGATCCTCTTTTTCTTTTCCTTCAAACTTCGAACAATCGCTTGGGATCTTGGATGGGACTGGAGGCCAGTATTGGGAATGAAGAATTGGGTCATTCATGAGTCTAGACACATATGGAAATTCTAATGTAGCCAAGAATGACAATTGGGTATTGAAAGGCATTTGAGGTTGATAAGGGGACCCAACTTGTGGGACCCATCCCTGCTGGTAAGGATTTTGTCCCCATAGTGGAGGGTCTTTTCCATATGGCATTTGATTTTGCCCCCACTATAGGTTACCTTGCCCGTAGGGAGGACTATGACCTTGAAAGTCTTAAAACTGTCCAGTCATAGGTCGCTGATAAGCAACATACAGATTAAAAGGTTATTGAGCCTGCTGGCCTTGGACATATGGATTTGGCACCTGATGTCCCTGAGCATAAGGGTTTTGAACCTGGTGCCCTTAGACAAAAGGGTTTTGGACCTGTTGTCCTTGGGCATAAGGATTTTTCACTTGCTGCCCTTCGACATAAGAATTTTGTGCCTGCTGTTGCAGGACTAGACCCTGACCCTGCCCTTGCAAAGGTTGACCTTGTTGATATGAGTATAAGGGTTGCTGCTGCCTGGGTTGACCTTGTTGTTGCAAGGGTTGACCTTACGGCTATAATGGTTGTCCCTGTAGCTACAAAGGTTGACCTTGCGAAGGCATAGGCTGGGAGGATTGCGGCTACATGGTTTGCTGTAACGGTTGCCCCTGCGGTTGTTGGAGTTATCCTTGCTGCAGCATTATCTGCCCTTGCTTCTGCATGGATGTCCCTTGCTGCGACAAACAGTTCCCGAAATGACACCTTGAAAGTTCCTGAACTGTATCTAGCCATATCCACCCAGCGTGGCGGACGAACCAGGCTGAACATAAGGTCTAGGCTGAGGGATGTAGGGCGGATTAACCATCGCTTGTGAACCATATGGAACATAAGGAGGTTGGTATTGAACCTGAGCCATATTAGGCTATTGGTACTGGATGTTACTTGACCCAGATGGACCAACAGGGTTCAGTTGTTGGTACTAGACATTACTCGATCCAGCAGGACCAATAGGGTTTAGAATGGCACCTGAAGAGGGCTGGTTCATTCTAACCATGTGAGCTTGTGAGCCACTCACATTGGTTGTGCCAGACATCATAGAAACATTTGGACTTTCCCCCTAGGCGGTGGCACATCTTATCCACTTTCTGGAGGGATCAAAGAACTGACAGAGACATGATTCGAGACCGTCGGTTGAACCAGACGGGTTACTTGGATTGACGAAACAAGAGGATTCAAAATGGAGGGTTGCACTGGAATTGAAGTAACTGCAGAATGCACCATCGGTTGGGAGGTCAGGTTCTAAATGAACGAACCTGAGGTAGGAATATCGCCAGGTGCCCAGATAGGGTTGTGATATAGCGATGAGGCAATAGGTGTACCTGAAACCAACTGAGCTAAAGTCATGTAATTACATGGTAACTCTGGATGAACATTGGTCTGAATGCTTCCCATGTAAGGGAAACCTTCAGGAGGGAAATGATATTCCTACTCCTCGACTGTGTGTGGAGTAGAAACCTTCGAGTGACCTGGGGAGGAGACTGGGATCTTGCCTTCTGATTCCATGGGTGAAAACAAGCGATGACAAACTACCGCAGATATTCGAGGGGATAATTCCAAAGGAATACCCAGCTGATCGTACGGACTGTACGGACACCGCGGTGATATCACAACAGGATCGAATAAAGGATTTGGAGGATAAACAACCAGTCCAAGCTGACCTTCAGAAGTCGGCGGACTCTCGAGAGTCTAGATAGGATTATTTGGAGATTCTGGGCCAATTTCAGAAAGTGACCCAGTATCTGAGGGAGGGGGAGGACGAGATGACAAAGGTTGAATGCTCAAAACAATTCCAAGTTCAATGCCTTAGTCCTCAAGTGACTACGACAATTCAGGAAAAGGCTCCTGAGACGATCTTTGAGACAGAGGAGAGGAAGAGGAACTAGGTGAACCTGATGGTTCAACCATGATGATTTTGTCTCAATTAACCAGAAGAGAGAGATTGATTCCAAGGCTTTAAAATGTATTTAAAGGTATACTCACGATGTGGTCTAGAAAAAGACTAATAGGAATGTTATATGATCGTGGAAAACAATTTTTTAAGATGCAAAAACAAACTGGTGCTCTTTCATGTTTTAAGAGTCGAGAAAGAAGCAAAGGTGACTCTATCACTTTCGGTTTGAAACGAGCTCAAAAGGACAAGCGCTCGGATGATCTTTTATATTTAGGGAGTCAAAAAGATCAAAATGACTACTCAGGATGATCTAGGCAAAACGGATTACCAGGTAACCATGAACTGCAGAATACCTCTCAATGAACCGAGAAGTACAGGTAGGAAATCTTCCCGAACGCTGTGTTCGGTGTATCACCTTTACAAGGCCACAAACTCGTCTTGCTATGGATAAAGGATTGCAACCTAGTGGGGTCTCCCTTTATATACGCGACGGTACGGGGAGCATAAGTCTGTACTAGCGCTGTCTAGTATTGAAGCGAACGACAACTACTAGGTTTAAAGACGTCGGAACACATCTCTAGCCTAGACCTTCTAAACGTGATCGTTAGATTTCAAATGCGCCTTAGGTTAATTGAATACATTTTAGAGTTTACCTTGAAATTATGTCTTAGTGTTCAGGCCTTATCAATGTGACTCAAAAAACTCCTATATGCAGCTAAATGAGACAAGACCCTTTCAATTCGATGAATTGTTTACACTAATGAGAGTAGAAAACACACTCAATGCAACAACAAGCAATTGAAAGCATAATTCCATTTTCACTATTTTGCTTTTTGAAAACAAAAAGATGAAAAACTCTTTCCAATTCCTATCTTTCCTATCAAACGCATCTCAAGCAGTCCTTTCACTAGTAAAGAGAATTCATTTCTTTTCCAATGCAAATGACGATGCACTTCTAGTCTTCAATGATGCTAACTAATGTAACATATTGATTCAACAAACTAGAATGATGTATTTTTCAATGAAATGATAAAACGAATCTTTCACAAACACTATGATAATTTTTTTTCAAAACAATCAACCTGAAGCAAATGCAAAGCACAAAAGGGAATTCCTTCCAAACTAATGATGAAAATACTCATCCAAAAACAAGATGAGCAATGTGATCTATTCCCGAAAAGAGATGCTCAATCAAGAAACGAAACTTTTCAAACTTGTTAAATGGAAATCAAAGCAACAAAAGGACTAACAAACGAAATGCAAGGAGCAACTTAACTATCAACTTGACTTGCTGAGCACACAAACAGGTGAATGGATGACGACCTAGATGCCCTAGGGCTACAAACCATCCAAGAACTCAAGAAACCAAGTGAAGAAAAGGCAAACCAAACAAGCATATAAACCAAGCTAATAGAGCTTTCCAGTCAGGGAGAACACAGTCAAAACAAGCTAAGAGATAGAAATCAAAAGAGCAAGACACACTGGTTATGATCTAGGGGAAACCCTGATCTTCACCTACAGGAATCGGTGCAACTGCGTAACTGAAAACAGGTGCCAGGAGGGGGTTGACGTGACTATTTTTGAGAAAATCGCGCTGATCGGTGCGACTGTCAGAAAAATAAACGCACTAACCGAGGATTTAAGGAAAAAAAGAAAAAATTTCAAAGGCTAAAACCAGACTTGCCACTATAAATTTTAGGCTTAGAGCAGTAAACCAGGTGATGCAGAGAACACTAAAGGGAAATGGTGACACTAGAAAAGTTCACACAAAACCATAAAATGACAATCAATCAAACAAAAGTATTAGTTCGCCAGTGGAGTCGTCAATTTTTGGTGCAGGTAAATTCTCAGTGTGGACACAAACAATTCCTCTACCCCGAGAGAGTGGGTCTAGCCACAAACAAACAATCTATGGAAAACTTCCTTAGGCTAGAATCAAATAAGAGGGCCTATCTCTCATAACACTATTCCACTTGGTGATGATCCTGCTTCCTTACTCAGCTAACTTTCATTTCCTTCCTTCGAATACCTGAAACAAGCAAACAAACAACAACAACAAACGTGATAGCATACAATATTGTATTCAGCCTACTTAATGGGTCAAGGAACATTAAGCCATCGAATGTAAGATAACACATCAATGTAGGAAATCAATTGATAGTTTTATTCATATAAATTCAGAAAGAGATTAAAACCAATGCCTTGACGTTGCTGGTCTCCTCCATTGTATCCGGATTCCGACACTTTTGCTAGCATCTCATGGATAGCCCCAACAATGGAAGTTTTAAGGCCTCTTCCCTTTAGTCTCAAACCAAACCAAACACACTATTCTCCCTCTAACATACACTAGAAAGCTACAAGCTATAGATGTATTGCTGATTATTCAAGCTCCAAAAATACCAATACTGAAACTAGTGAAGCTTGAAAAATAAGGGGTTTATATAGCTTGGATAGAGGGGAGATGGTTCCTCTTATCATGGGAGAAGGCTTTATCTCTTGGTTTGGTTCCATCCTAATAGGGGAAAGGAGCCCAAACTGACTTCCTTGGCTCCATCTAACCCAACCATTTACCAGACTTCCGTTACGAAGCTTCTAGACCTGGAAGCTTCGATTCCATATTTAAAAAACTTGCCAAAAGAGGATCGACGCAACTGAGAAAAGGCTCAATAGTGCTGTATGGTGCTAGTCCTGGTTTTAATCTCTGCAAATCGACACGAGGAGGAAATTGGTCAGTAGCGTTAGTATTGTAAACTAAGGTAAAAGGAAGATTCTTGGGAAATGATGCAAAAGGGAATTGTTCTGCTCATGAAGAGGGACATGATGGGAGTTTCTTCATGATGGGAAAGAATGTAGGATTCACTGTAGAGGTCCTCCAGGATTGTGGAACAGGGAGTGCAAGGACAGTGACAAAATGCTGTGTAACAACTTGCGATCGCCGATCTGCAGGATCGGGCCCACCTAAGACATCACAATCACACTATAGGAGAGGGGGACCCTTTACCTTTACCATAGCATGTAATGACAATCCGGACGCGAAATCCTCCTGAGGAAAAATCACTAAACATATCGCATTTGAGAGGGTTTCCTGCATATCTCAATCGCAAGCCACTTTACCTTTAGCTTCTCCCCTTAACGGTTGCGACCGTCGATCTGCGGGGTGACATCATCACTGCCACGTGTCACCCTGTGAGTGGTGACATGTGGCACTCAGAAATGGCCCCATTTCACTCGTAAAAACACTGAAACTAGGTGACACATGTCCCCCGTATGGCCACGTCACCCTTCGTATTGCCACGTGGAGGAGAGAGAAAGGGGTCGCCTGCCTTGGTTTTTTCATGCTTTCCTTTGTTAACTCTTTTTGGCCCTCCCCCGGTGATGTTACATTATACTGCGAAATTGACCCCGCAAGGTCTTTTAAGTTTAGAACCCGCTGATCTGCTGATATGCTGAGCTGCGGGACTGTGTGTTCATCGGGATGCAGGATGCGCGATTGCACCACGTGTAGCAGAGAGAAAGGGAGTCACCCGCCTTGCTTTTTCCATGCTTACCTTTTTTAACTCTTTTCAGCCCTACCCCGTCGATGTTACATTATACCGAAGAATCGACCCCTGCAAGGTCTTTTAAGTTTAGAACTCGTCGATCTGCCGAGTTGCAGGCTTGTGGGGTCACAAGGATGCAGGATTGCACTATGTGGAGGAGAGAGAAAGGGAGCCACCTACCTTGGTTTTTCCATGCTTACCTTTGTCAACTCTTTTCGGCCCTCCCCCGACGATGTTACATTATACCGCATAATTGGCCCCGCAAGGTCTTTTAAGTTTAGAACTCACCGATCCACCGATATGCCGAGCTGCGAGATTGTGGGGTCGCCAGGATTCAGGATTACCCTCATACTTAGCCATTTTCTTGATTTTCAAGGCTTTCCAAGGCAATATTCAATAGGCTCTAACTTATGATCCATGAGTCCTGTTTTGGACTTCTATATACCATTGGAAAGCTCTTTCTAAGAACTGGGCACTGGAGGGGATCTGATCAAGCTCTAAGATCTTCTTTGGCCTGGGAAATTCACTCCAAACTTCACTGCTCTTGGGCAACCTTTACCAATTAAAGCCCATAATGCAGTGAGTGACAACAGACTGTATGTGATGTTCCGTCGATTCCACTTCCTTAAGGTTACATAGGAGGTCGAATCTGATTGTAGTAGCATCTCTCCTCATGTTTACCCTGGTTGGCATGGTTACTTTGGGTAGACCTGGGAGAGGGTGTTACAGATTGGTATCAAATCGGGTTGCGCTCTCTTTGGGTCATATTTGATACCATAGATTAGTATCGAATCATGGTTGTGCTCTCTTTGGATCATATATAGTGCGATAGATATGGGTGAATGTGTTGGTCATGCTTGCATGTCAGTTGCATGTGTGGCTCTTACACTTCTGTTCCATGTGCTTGTTGCACTTTATCATATTGATCATGGTAGTAGTAGGGTTATCATGAGGAACTTGATGTTGGTTTTATGGAATGTATCTTCATGAGTATATGACTGGTTACACAATTATATGCAGCTTGATTACATCCTTGTACATTGGGTTGCATTCTTGGTTATTTGATTACATGCATCAATATTGTAGGTTGATTACAAGAATTGATCGCTTATGCTCGACTACATGTGGTTTTGCATATGTGTAGTTGATTAGACATTGCTTATGCAGGTGGATAGTTGCACGAGGCAATGTGTATACTGGAGTAATGGTTTTTGTCATGCATGAAGTCATAACATGCATTTTTGATATGGCCTTGCATTGATTACTGGACCCTTGCTAGTATGATGGTTATGCGTTGATGTACTTATTGATATATGTCTATATGTTAGTATGGTTATGTTGTACACACATCACGTTGATTTGATGATCTTGCATATAAGGTATCCTCCCTGAGTTATGCTAAGGTGCGTTGATTTATGGTGATTTGGTTTAGCTGACATAATATGCCCTGCAGGAAAGAGATCACATGGCTAGCAAGGTAGTAGACTACATAGAATCTCCCTATGAATTAGATGGGCAACGTGGTGTGGGGCACTCTTCTGACTTGGTAGACACATTGAGAAGCTTGGAGGAAGAAATAAGGAGTTGCAAAGCAGACAATGACAAAATCATGCAGGCACAAGAGAAACAAGCAGAGGTGAATGCGATATTACTTCAAAGTTTGTTAGATTTGCAGTGACAGGGACCTCTTCGGATCAGCCATGGACATGAGGACAGAACTAATGGGGCATATGGAAGCAGGTCTCATAGTAGACATAGGTCAGATAGATCTAACACTATCAGAGATGGCAGGATGTTGGACACTCCGGATAGGAGGGGTGACAGACACAGGTATTACTCTAGTTCTAGTTTTGATAGACATCATGATCATCATCATTATCATCTGTATAGGAGGAATGATAGGGGATACTTGTCGGATGAGTTCAAGAAGGAAAATCCACCTACCTTTGATGGAGAGATGAAGAAATCGCAAGATGCAGAGGCTTGGTTGCTTGGCATGAGGAAATTATTTAGATTGCATGATTACTCAGAAAACATGAAAGTAAGGATAACCCTTTTCAATCTCAAAGGTAAAGCAAATATTTGGCGGGAAGACGTGAATAATGTCAAGGAAATACATGAGGATGATTTGATTTGGCATGCTTTTGAAAGGATCTTGAAGAAGAAGGACTTTTCTGAGATGTATTATGATGATATAGATATGGATTTTTATGAGTTGCAGATGGGTTCTACGACAGATGAGGAGTATACTAGCAGATTTTTGGAGCTGTTGAGATATGTTCCTTACCTCAAAGAGGAGAAGGCCAAAGTTCAGAGATTCATCAGTGGATTGTCGGTTGCATACAGAGACCAGATTGAGTTCGATGAGCCTAGATCGTTGGAGAAGGTCATTCGAAAGTTGAAGCACTATTATGAATAGTCAAAGCGAAAAGTTGAGCCGAAACATGACTTGAAGAGAAACGACAAAGCTAAAGTAAAATGGCCACCAAAGCGAGGAAGACCTAAAGATGCAAGTGAGAAAGATAATGTAGTTCCTTACAAGATATTCGATACAACTGAGAAGGGACATGGAGAGTAGCAAACTAGAGGCAGTGGTAGGGAACCATTGCAGTATTGGATATGTGGTAAGGATCATCGTAAGAGGGATTGCCCGCAGTATTAGAGTGGTGGTAGACCCCAGATCTATAATGCTCAAGAGGCACATACAGTTGGTGATGTTGGTCATAACATTCCTCATATCTATGCAGTTGTGGACAACAGGCAAGTAGATCATCAGGAATCGATCATTGAGATGGACGGTAAGCTTTTTGATCAAGTTGTTTCTATCTTGATTAATCCTAGATCTAACTATAGTTATATTAATCCTGACCTGGTGGATAAGTGTGATTTGAGAAAAGAAGTGCATGCAGAATCTTGGTTGGTACAGTTGGCTACAGGTACAAAGAAGCAAGTTCACCATTGGGTAAGAGCTTGCACATTTGAGTTAGATGGTATGCCTACAACATCGCATTTGAATGTATTGCCTTTGGGATCATATAGTATGCTTTTGGGTATGGATTGATTACACCTTCACAGAACCAAAGTGGATTGCTTCGACAGGGCCATTGAGTGTGTGGATGATAGTGGGGAAAAGAGAACCTTGCAGGGAAAGAAGAAGCCTACATTAGTGAGGATGGTTACCGCTATGCAGGCTAAGCGTAGTTGTAGATAAGGTTGTGTGATGTTTGCAGTACACATTTTCAGTGACAAGGGTAAGGAGGTTGAGGATGCAGATGTGTTAAGCAAGTACTCAGTTTTGTAGCAGTTTTAGGATGTATTACCTGAGGACATTACAGAGTTGCCACCTCACAAAGAGGTAGACTTTTCTATTGAGTTAGTGCCAAGGGCAACTCCAACATCGAAAGCACCTTACATGATGAGCACACCTGAGCTGGTCAAGTTAAAGTTACAATTGAAGGGAATGTTGGACAAAGGATACATCAGACCTAGTGTATCACCTTGGGGTGCACCAGTGTTGTTTAGGAGCGCGTAGTGGTGGTCTGGAGAGGCCAAAATATGTTATATGAGAAAGTAGAGAAGTTGGAGGCTTGGATAACCCACTTCGAAGAGCACATTCAATTCTCCTTCCGTCCTCCTCCTCCTCCGGGAATAGCTCCGGACAACCCATCCTCCATTACTTCTGATGACTAGCATGGTTACATGTGTTTTACTTGTTTTATGTGTTTACTGGTGCTTTTGGTCTCCTAAGTTGTGGATTGTGTCTTTAGATGTTTTTCTGTTTCTTTGTCATATGCTGATCGTGGTAGTCAACAAACCTGGTCGAGGTGAGACTACCTGCATTTTGCTACTGTTGTACCTCTTTTTGGAAGAATGAATAGAATCTTGATTTACCAAAAAGGAAACAGTTTACAAAAGAAACACATACTCTTAACCATTGTTATATATATGTATATATATTAAATTTCTCTCCTTTATATTTATACTTTGTTTTTTTTTTTTGACTTTAACGGTTAGATTTTTATTTAAAAGGCGGCAAAACAGCTACCGCTTGCTTTTACATTGGATTGAGTTCCTCAGTTTCATTTCTCTCTGAGTTCATGAAATCCACGGATCCATGATCAATCTTTGACTCAGGGTCGCCTTTTGGAGAAGAAACGCTGTGTCTCTGCCGAAGGGTTCTTTACCTTGATGTTACCTGCTGTCTCTGAAAACCTGAGTTTGCCTTTCTGGAGCCGTCCTCTAACTCTGTTGCCAGAGGAGCGAATCGGATCTGAGCTATTTCCACTTGGGGGTATGAATATCGTTTTCCATCTCTAGTCTTCAATCTAACCTTCCAGCGCCTTGATTTTTCGATTATGGTTTCAACTGTAATCCACAGGTTGATCCCTTGGATAACCACTTGCTGTCGTTTACAAAATCGATGCACTAACAGTTTCAATGTAATGATCAGCTTGCGCTAATGCTGAATTCATAGATCCCTTTGTAGGAGGCGAGTCGAAGGCACCGGTGGATATGGAGTAGCCTGACACTGGAACAACTTTCTGTAGAAACGAAGAGCCTAAAATTTATGCTGCTGCCATTCTCCACAAGCTTGAGAGATAAAGGACAGAAGAGATCCAGTCTTTTGCTGTCATTCTTGGTTTACTTCAGAAATGAGGTTGTGGAACCTGTGATAACACTTTTATTTCTTCCTTAAACACACCTGCAAAAAGCAATCTGCCTAACTCACAACGCTCAAGCCGGATCCTGCTTGGAACAGAGAATATAGGGCCAGCCAGAGACAGAGAATCCAATGCATCTGACATTTCTTAGTTGCCTGTCCTTGGTGCTTGGTGTAACTGATTCCTGTAGCTGGAACAGCGAAAGCCTGAAGGAGCTTGAAGGGTTTCCGAAACATCTGGATCAGTAGCTGAGCCCCACAACCTCAAGAAGAACAGAATTCCTGGTTAATCCGATTATGGGATGATGCAGAGAGAATCTTCCAAGTTGACTGATAGGGTTCTTTGGCTTCTGGCAGCTCCAAGGTTGGCTTCAGAATCAGCTTGAGTATTAAGCTGCCTCATAATGTGGAAGAAGGAGATTTTCCGAAACTTAGCCAGCATGGGTCTTATTTTCTTGAGAATTCGGCCTAAATGGATCTGCAACTGATTCGAAGGAGAATTCATTGCTTGAATGATGAGCCGAGAGTCTCCGAAGACCGTCAATGTTTGAATGTTCCGTTTTAGAGCCAGAGTCAGCCCCTGCCACAAAGCTAGAGCCTCAGCTCTATTATTTGATTCG
Organism: Pinus tabuliformis; assembly: GCA_031772625.1. Classification (NCBI taxonomy): domain Eukaryota; kingdom Viridiplantae; phylum Streptophyta; class Pinopsida; order Pinales; family Pinaceae; genus Pinus; species Pinus tabuliformis. Next base: position 874,042,221 of record CM062807.1, read on the forward strand.
ATTCCCAGACCCCAATGGTACTTGAGTAAAGTAGACCCATCGGGTTTCAGCAGCACTCCACCTCCACCCGTAGCTCTTGGATTGCCTTTAGAGGCCCCGTCGAAGAAAAGAAAATGGTCATCTAGTGCCGATCTCCACTTTAGAAATTCCTGTTCTTCCAGACGAATTTCCCACTTAGCATGGCAAGTGGTTGGAATAGTAGGGATGGGTTGATTATTCGGAGCGATTTCTTTTAGCCACAGCTCCTCCTCATTGTCCAGCTTTACTTCATTCCTTAGGGTTGGCTTAGCTTCCAAAGTCTCTCCCAATAAAGCTTTAATTTTGGATATAACGTTGTTTACAGTGCAGATTTCTCCTCTGAAGATTCTGTTGTTCCTTTCCAGCCATAATTTCCAACAGATGTATTTAGGGGTCCACATCCAAGCAGTCTTAAGGAGGTTTTTATTGTTGGTGCAGATTGGAGGTAGCTTGGCCCACTCGTAGAACAGGGATGGCACATTTCTTGGTAGCTCAATCTTGTCCGCCCTTGAACTCAGGACCCCTTTCCAGACTGCCTTGGCAAAGGGGCACAGCAGCAACAGGTGATCAGCTGTTTCTTCCTCTGATATACATAATGGGCATCTGGAAGGCCCTTCCATTCCCCGTTTTCTCAGGTTGTCTCCTGTGAGAATACTATTATGAGCAAGTGTCCAGCAGAAAAAGTCTATTTTAGGGAGAGAAGGAAAGCTCCATATGAATTTCCATTGCGTTGGGTCTGGAGGGACATTCGGGACAACAATTAAACTTTTGTATCCTTCAGCTACCGAGAAGGAGCCAGTATGGGAGCCCCACCCTCTTTTATCCTTGGCTGTTGCTGATAATGGTGATTTCCCTTGCAGATTGTCTAACAGTAAAGAAGCTTCAGATTGCAAATGGTGTGGTACCTCCCCGAGATTCCAGCTGTCCCATCTTCTTTCAGCATCCTCCGTCCAGTTGGTTATGTCCCACAGAGTTTCCTTGTTGTTGGAATGCAGCCATAGCTTAATATTTGCCAGGCCTTTTATATGAAGAAGAGGCTGGTCTCCAAGAATCTGATCATTCCAAATTCTTATTTTTTTCCCATTACCTGGGATCCAATAGAGGTTGGGGCTGAAGTTGTCCAGAGCAGCGATACAAAGTTTGGATATTGGGGAGCCTTTGGAATTTTTTGGAGGAAGATCCAAACATCTCAATCGTTGACCTTGAAAGTATTTCTTCCACAGCACTTTCTTGCTCCAGCTTATTTTCCCTGCCACAATATTCCACAATATTTTTGAGCCAAGAGCGAGATTTTGGGCAGCCAAGTCTCTCATTTGCAGACCTCCTTCTATGAAAGGTTTCTTAATGGTATTCCAATTTACTAAATGAAGCCTTCTTTCATTGTTTTTCCCCCCTTCCCACAGAAATCTTCTCAGCATACCATCCATTTTACTGAGAAAGGTTTTGGGAGCGAGGAGAATGGAATGCTGAAACAGAGGCATGCTTGTTAAGACAGATTTTATAAGGATAATTTTCCCAGCAGTGTTCAGCCAGGAGGCTCCCCAGGCATTAATTCTGAGTTTGAGCTTGTCCAAAAGGGGCATCCAATGGGAAACTTTGGGGATGGATCTGAAAATTGGGATCCCAAGATATTTGAAAGAATCCCAGTCTTGACAGATTTTCATTTCAAGAAGCCTAGCTATGTCAGCAAGGTTTTTAGCTGAGCAATTCCAGCCATAGATTGTACTTTTTGAATAGTTAATCTTGCTGCCGGATGCTTCCTTATAGATGTCCAGTTCCTTTTTGAAAGAATTGGCCGAAATAATGCTCGCTCCACCTAGTAGCAGAGTATCGTCGGCAAATTGAGCATGGTTTATTTCTTTGACATTTTGCACCATTCTGAGACCTGGCAGAATTTGGATTTGCTGACAGTAGTCGAGCTGGAAACTCAGCACTGAGGCTTGTATAGCATAGAGAAGCGGGGACAGCGGACAACCTTGCCTTAATCCCCTGGAAGCTGTAAAAAATTCAGTTGATCTTCCATTTACCAGCGGAGCAATCCAAGGAGAGGCGATGCAGGCTTTCACCCAATTTGTGAATTTTGTTGAAAAGCCCATTTTTGTCATAACTGCAAACAGGAAGTCATGCCTCACCCTGTCAAAGGCATTAGCCAGATCTAGTTTTATTACCATTCCTTTCTCTTTTCTCTGGACACTTGAATGTACTGCCTCTTGAACCAGTACAATATTATCCAGTATCTTTCTCCCTTTGATGAAGCCTCCTTGGTTCTCCGGTATGATGTCCGGCAATATATTCTTGAGGCGCATGGATATTATTTTGGTAATAAGTTTATAGCTAGTATTACACAACGAAATGGGGCGAAATCTACTGAACTCAGAAGCTCCTTTTTCTTTCGGAAGCAAAGCCAGGAAGGCTGAATTGGTGCTGCCTCCTATCTTAGTACACAATTGGGACTTCCTTACCATTCTCAGAAGGTCTTTGTTGATAATTGACCAGCAAGACTGAAAGAACCTGGCAGTGAACCCATCAGGCCCTGGCGCTTTATCCGGATCCATGCAATCCAAAGCTTTCTTGAGCTCATCCATGCTGATCGGGGCAGACAGCATATTATTGACGGGGTCTTGCACACAGAAGGGGATCAGATTGTACGGATATGCTTGGGGATCTATAGGCTGGTCATCAGGAGCTGAATAGAGATCTTTAAAAAAGGAGAATGCTGCTCTCTTTATGCCCTCAAAATCATTAACCACTGTGTCTTGGAATCGGATTTCTGAAACATTTTTGTATTGCTTTCTGGCTTCGGCATGCTTGTGGAAGAAACTAGTATTTTTGTCGCCGACTTGTAACCATAAATTTCTAGATTTTTGTCTCCAATACTCCTCTTCGTCCCTACTGGCTTTATGAAAGGCTTTTTGTAACTCAACTTCTTTTTGGAGCAGACTTTATGTAATAACTGAATTCTCCATTGAGGATTGGAGGGCAGTAAGATTTTCTATAGACTCTTTTCGCTTGGCAGCAGGTGTTTTCAAAGCTTTAGCCCACTCCTTGAGCTTTCTCTTAAGAGCCCGCAACTTTTCTTCCCACACGAAGAAAGGGGATCCCTGAATTTTCCGGTTCCAGACTTCAGCAACCACCTCATTGAACCCCTCTTGCTGAATCCATAAAGGGCTAAATCTAAATGGAATGGGTCCAAGGAAACTATCCATGGAAAGCTCCAGACTTATGGGTTTGTGGTCAGAGGTGCAGTTGGGCAGAATTTTGGATGAGGTCATTAGTCCACTAGTGAGGAAGGAGGTTTGGACAAGGAATCTGTCCAAGCGAGCTGCTATATGGCTGGGACCTAGTCTTTTATTAGACCAAGTGTATTTCCCAGCTGAAGGTTTTATGTCCTCCAAATCCCAATCGATCATGATGTCTTCTACCCATTCTCTGGCAGGGTCCCTTACAGGTGAACCACCTTTTTTCTCTTCAGCAGCTAGAGTAACGTTCAGATCCCCTGCAATAATGATATTTCCTGGATTGTGCAAAACAAGAAAGGACTGGAGCGAGTCCCAGCAAATTTTTTTCTCCGATGGCAAGACTGGAGCGTAAAGGTTAAATAAACTTACTTGTTGACCAGAGTCTTTGTGAAGGAGCTGAGTGAAAATCCAGTGCTGGCCACTTTCTTCTTGAATCAAGTCGTATTTGGAGCTGTCCCAGAAGGAGGCGATCCCACCAGAAGCACCTCTAGCACTGACAGCTCTACCAGGGCCTTTGCGCCAGAATGTTTTGCAGGATTGGAGGAGAAGAGTGTCCTCCATCTTTGTCTCCTGGATGAGAAGGATTTCAGGCATATGCAACCTTACAATGTCTTTCAGGGCCTCTTCTTTCAGCCTGCTACCTAATCCTCTGCAATTCCAGGAGACGTATTTCATTATTTACTGGAGGGGGGGGGAGTGGCTCCTTTTGGAGCCTTGTTGTTCTTGCGCCCAGATCTGGTATTCATCATTCCCTTGAGGGTTTTCTGGGAACCTTGGAGAACATCCATGTAGGTTTTCTCCTCTCTTTGTTTCTTCTTGGATTTTCGGCCCCTGGTTGATTTGATAGGGGAGATTTGAGAGCTGTCTGATTCAGATTCTCTTTCTTCTGATTCTTCTCCTGATTCGGTGGCAAGACTAATATGCTCGTCATCGCCTGCTTTTCCCCCTTGATCTGCCTTGGTTAGTTGGGGATTTGATTCTTCTTCGGATTCTTTCCTTTCCTTCGGCTGACCTTCAGTTTCTTCATGCTTCTCTGAGGCCTCCCCCTTTTCAGCTGTGGATGGGCCTCCATTTGAGACTGTTTTGGTTTTGTCATTGGGCTGGGGGTTTCCCTTTGGTTCTGTCTGCTTCTTCTCGTTTGGCTTTGCGACTACCTTTCCTTTTTTTATTTCCTTCCATCCTTCTTCTTCCTCTTTGTCCCCTGATGGTGCTTTAGGGCAGTTTCGTTGAAAATGGCCATGTTCATGGCAGATCCTGCATTTAAATGGAAGTTGTTCGTAGTCCAGCTTCTGGTAGTGGTGCCAATCTCCCACTGTCAGCTTGATAGCTTCCGGTAGCCCAGCTTCGAGATCCACTTCCACGCATATTCTGGCACAGGTGTATTGGCAGATTGGGAAGCCGAACCCAAACATGGACCTCCTTTGGGACATCGACTGAGGGGTCAAAGTCGGGTGTCCATTTATTCAGAAAGAGACCTTGGTTTCCCATGAAATATGGGCCATTTCTGAACACCAGATCTCGGTCTTCTTTGGTAGTGAATTCAAAGATGAAGAAGCCCCTTCCAACCGCGTAGCTGATCACATTGTTTGGAAGCAGGGGTCTCCAGTTTCTTTGCACCCATTCATCAGTCGATTTTGTTGTTGGCCATCGACCCATAAATTGCCCTACTAAACCTCTGTCAGCCAGGGCAAGGGCGATTTTGATTGTCTGGTCTTCTGGCAGAGCAATTTCTGGAATTTCTTCTAATTTTTTGATAAACTTCGGGGCTTTAGGCTGCATTCGTTTTTTCCCTCTCTGCGTAAGAATCCTCCTGAAGGCTTCTGCTGGCGAGATCGGAGGGGTGGGAGAGGTCTCCGCACCCCCTGGAGCAGCCATGGCGGCGGCAGCTGGTCGCAGACCTAGCAGGGAGCATTACCTATCGCGCGCACTGTTAATTTTCTTATATTTATACTTTGTTACATGAAATTGAGATTTATAATTTCTCCATTCCACATGCAAAACACATATATGTAAAATAAACAATTCAATAATGTGAAATTTTTCCAATCTATAAATGCATATCATATACTTATTAGGTACTCCTTCAAATCAAGCGTAAGGAGTGTTATCATTTCAAATTAAAAATGGGGAAAATGTTTACTCACTCATTATTAAAGAAAAGTAAAGCATAATAACAAAATTATTAACAATTTTAACATTCAAGTGATGGAAAAATTATCACATCAATTAAATAACTTTCATTTAAACTAAATATTTCCATTTAAAAGAATTTATCATAATTATTTTTAAAGTTATTTATAAAAAGTTTCCGTTAATCAAATTCACTTTTAATTAGCATTATTTAAAAAAAATCATATTTAAATCTTTATATTAATAAAAAAACTTGATAACCTTACTTTTTACAATTATATTACATATTTAAATTACTAAGAAATAAGAAATAAACATGAATCACTACAATATGACATTGAAAATCATGCAACAAATCAATTACTGAAGTCATAAAAACTTTTACAAGAAAAAAATTCTTATTTTATTAAAATATAATGAATTATCTTCATCTTGGAACTAGGCAAGGTACAAGGGTTTTACATAGGTTGATTTTGATAACTGTGTGTAGGCAAATATTTATTTATATATCATAACTAAAAATTAAATATATTCATTTTTAGGATGTGGTTATGGAGCTTCATGTTCAAAATCCATGATACCTATGATGTAGTGGGGAACAGACACCTTAAATTAAATTTGATTTAAACAAACTATTTTTGGCATGGCATTTTACATTATTCTTGATGCTAGCATATTAATAAATATGATAAGGTTTACATTAAATTCTATATTTTTAAAGATTTCCTTTAGGTGTTTAAGGGATTTTTTAAAGTAGAATGATATAAAATGTTTAATTGAAAAATTAAATGGGCTTAATTTTGATTTTTTTCAACCAATTTACAACTAGATCATAACCTAACCAATTTTTTTTTTTTATACAATAGAAAATATCTAATTTTTTGGTCAAGTTTGTATAGAAATTTCGGCTTTGGGGATTCTTAAGATAACTCCCACACAAAATTGCTTTAACTAATTATGATAAAGTCCCACCTTAAATCATGTTCAACCTAAGACGTTAATGGGTACTTTTTTGTTTAGGAATGGCCATCCTTAGCATAAAGAATTCTTAACTATGGTTAACTTACATGGTCACTTGTTATTGTGGGACTTGCATGAACTCTGCAAAGGCAACCGTAATTACTTATGGAAAGATGAGCAAGAAAGAAAGAAAGAAAATTTTAACATCCACAAGGCTAAAGATAGCCTATGGGACCTCTTTTAGAGTGCAAAACTTGAAAAAAAGAATGCACCTCAAGAGATTTAATCCTCTTTAAAATGGATCTATATTAGTTCTATATATGCATATAACATGTGTAACTTTTCATTTTTAAAACTGTATTTTTGAATGCATAAATGGATACAATGCCTTGAAAGTTTACTTGGACACTTGGATTATGTAAACTACATCACATAAATTTGCAATTCCAACAAATCTTTGCTAGTCAAAATTTAAATTTAAATTTAAAACTGGAATTAATGACTCCAGAAAAATGGTTCCAAATTAATTTAATTTTTTAAAAAGGAAATAGCTAAAATTCTGAAACAAACCCCCTTCTTTATGTTGATTGCAGAATATCATGGAATCTAAAGGTCACTCCAGTGAAAGATGCTCTTTATTTAATCTCATTATCAACACACACTGACTTTAGTCATTTCCTCTGTGCAATTACATTTTTTGTGCGCCAGTGCCCACGAGGACCTATGGTAATGTTTCTCCTCATTACCTTGCATGTTATAGCTTGGATATAATATGTATATAAGATTTTGACATAGTGGTATGATTGGAAAAAAATGATTTAGCCAGGTGGTTCGAGCAACATTTGTCAGACAGGCATCAACACAAGTGTGAGACTATTGCAAGCCTGAACACATTTCCTCCCCTCCATCCTCCACCCTTTAGGTTGTTATCTTTCCTTTGCTACAACATTTTTGCGCTGACATCATAAGCATGTCCAATTCCTTCAGTGTACCTTTGCACCTTTAGGGGCAATTTCTAATGTAACAACATCCATAAATTATGGCTATGTAAGGCAGTTATCCACATGGCATTATCTTGTGCAAAGGCTACAGTAAGATCTTCAAGTTATGGTCCGTTCAAATGTTTGAAAATTAGTTTCTTTAATAAAAAAATAAATTATTTTTCAAAGTTAAACATTATAAATTGCATTGGTCAATGCTAGACTATTAGTGGTCAACAAACAAATGGATTGCTAAATTCTTGCTTATTTAGGGACTAAGAAGATGGGTCAAGTTCTCTTTCAAATTAAAACCCTCAAAGAAAGTTTTGAATTAGTGCAATTGTTTCATGTATAGCATGGGGGAGATGTCGCAGTGTCCGTAAATGAGTATAAACATTTAAGTATCGGTTGAAGATGGGGAGACGTTGTGGTTGTTGTTAGGATCATAGAGCATCGAGATAAGTGGTAGTGTCTAAAGACACCATTGCTTGATCATATTGGCCAGACGAATAATCACGAAGTTTTTTTTTAACCTATAAATAGGCTACATTAAACACAAATATCATGGGCAAATCCACAGGTGGTCATAAACTTAGAGCCTGAAAACCACCGGTAACTTGGCATAGTCAAGTTTACCTGAACCACCCTAACAATCCCCCCCTTAAACTTCAGTCTTAATCATTTTATGTTGAAGTCCATATAAAAAAAATCCATATACTAGATTACATGTGTAACTAGCCATTGTATCCGTGAGTTATCTAGGATATATTTCCATGTACATACTTCAATAACTATATCACCTAATTTTTCACATTCCCCCCTTAAGTGAGGACACTAGTTGACCTACCACCCTAGTACCTCTCCAAGTGGTCCATTCCACAACTTCATGACTCCATGTGCCATTGCATTACATGTAGGCCTCAACAAACTCTTAAGGCCTTACAACAATATATGCTCTTGCACAACATCTATGCCTGAACATCAGGTCTTACAACTTCCTAAGGGAATACACATGCCTATGACACAATTTCACAACTCAAACACATTGGCTCCTTCACTCCATATCACTCAATCTTTATTTTTTCTCTTGTCCATGCCATTACTTCTCTCGATGCTCTGTGATCCTAGCTACCACAAAAGCTTGCAAAGAGATGTTGTGGATGCAACAAATTTTAGGAGAGCTAGGAATAAAACAAGATAGATATGTATTGCGTTATGATAGTCAAAGCATCATTCATTTAGAAAAAAACCTAGCATATCATTCTAAGACAAAGCACATTAATGTTCAATATCATTGATTCCTGAAGTGTTAGATGATGGGTTGCTACAACTAGAGAAAATACACACTACAAAAAATCCAGCTTATATGTTAACGAAGATTTTGTTGAAGGATAAACCAGAGCTTTGTAGAACCTTGGTTGGAGTAATGCAAGCTTGGGAAAGGGTTAGTAGCAAGAAGAGAAAAACAATGTCAAAAATATTCACTCAAGATTCTATTTGGTCTCAAGTGGTAGATCGTTAAATGTGAGACCAAACAAGTCAAAGTTGTACTATTCATAACCCATGGTATTTTAATGAAACCTTTTTTTATTAGGACGTGAGTAAAAAGAAGGGGGTGAAAAATAAATAAGAAGAGAGTGGAATGTAATATGTTTTTCATTGTAGTTGTAATAAAAATCTACTAATCCCCAAAGCATGAGTAAAATTTTTCATCTAAATCTTATGCATTGTGTGAGTTAAATATTTTATTTTTTCTGTTGCTTTTATTAATAGTTGTAACCAGCATAAATCCATCTTAACTCTCGATCTAGCATGAGACAAATCAAGTATCTGAAAGGTTTGCACCATGAGAGATTTTGATTCCTCTCGATCCATCTCATAACTCCATACCAATCTTAACAATGATAAAATACTATGCATAGATTCCTCGTGACAACGATAAAATGATAAAATCACAAATGGAAATCTTTATGTAAACTTCACATCTCTATTTCAAATATTACATGGAATTTTGGATCTACCAAATGCATAGAGGAGTCAAATTTGTAGAGGTGCAAAAATCTCCTTAAATTTTGTACTTAGAAAAAGGTAGAGAAAATTGTAGAGGCTAATATTTGTAGGTGGATTAATTTTCCATTCTTTTTCCCAAAAAAAGATTCACTAATTTCCATTTTTCTAAAAATGATTCACCCAAATTTTATAGTATTAAATTATTTTACCTTAAAAATCGCCAAAATTTTATATAAAGTAATATAAAATCATTAGAAATCAAAATATTTTTACAAAAAATATAGCCAAACAATTTACAATTTGCATATTAATAAGATTCATCAAGGATTCCAAACTTTAAGATAAACTTTCATCCTTAAAATTTTGTGTGGAAAAGGATTTACACATGAAGAGATTTGATTTCAATCCACATTTCTAATTTATCAAAACCCCAATAATACATGAAAATACATATATATGTCATATTTCTTTTGATATGTTTTATAATATTTTAATCTAATTTTTTGATGTGATAGGCATGCTATATATATAAAAAATTATAAACATTATTGTAAATATTGATTTTTTATATGTTTATTCAAAATGAAGTTTTGAAATATAATGATTATAAATATAAATAATTGTTTTAATTTGTATGTTCAAATTAATCTTAATTTATAGATATTATTTATATTATATATATTTCACATTTCTGTATTTATAAATGTTTTTATTTTTAATATAAATTTATTAATTAAATTATTAAATTTTATATATTTATCACATGTTTTGTAATATTATGGTTAAAAATATTTGTTATTATTTATTATTGTTGCAAAAATGAATCCTTATTATTTAAATATATTTTAATGTGATATACAAATTATGATTTTTCTTTGGAAAAAATTGTTTGTAATCTTATGAATAAAAACAAAATTACAAAAAACTGAATTGATTTATTATTTATTATTTTCTATTTCTCTTTTAATTGAGTCAACATTATGTTTTTTTTTTTTTTAATTGAATGCTTCGTTCTATGGACACTACAACAACTTTCTCATATTGAGTCCACATTTAAATGTTTACAATCATTTATGGAGACTACAACATTTGCCCCATATTGGAGCCAACATTTAAATGTTTACAATCATTTATGAATGCTACAACATTTTCATCATACTTGGTTGTAAACATTTAAATGTCAACTTAAAATTCACATCTCAAAACATATAATTGATAAACATTTATAAATATTATGATGATGATGATGATTAACATCTGCTAAGACCAATATGCTCTATCAGACCCTATGAAAGTAAGAGATTAATTGAGATGCTCTAACATTTTATTTCTATGATCGAAAAAATGGAGAAAAGTGTTCCTAGATCATCGTAGTTGTGTTGACTTAGCAAGTCAAGAAGGTTGGCAGTGTGGTAAAGATTTGGAAAATGAGAGCGGTTGTGAGTAAGAGTTGGGAAATATAAGAGAAAGTGTTTCTCATCTTCAACCCTCTTAGTATCACAAAGGTGACAAACTCTTTAGTCCCAAGGCGTCCTAGGATAGACCAACGACCAATTTCACTATGAAGCTCATGAGAATTAGTTCTTATATTGGCAATGTTCATTTCTTCTTAGCATTGGTCAAGTCAAAAAGATAATCATGGTTTTTGAGATTGGGGTTGATCGCCTCCTTATAATATCTTAGCTTCCTTTTTCCGTCTAACTGTTTATCGTCCCACAACTTATCCTTAAATTTGGAAGTAATAATATTTTTATTATTATCCTTATTCTTTAAGATGATCTCGTCTTTTACCCTCCAATGGTCTACCCAAGATTGAGCATCCTTATGCCACCCTTGCTTGAGCCAGAGGTAGGGGTTTTGGCTTGAGTTAGGAGCAATTTTAGGATATCTCTTGGCTTTTGTGTTGTATAGATTCTTCTCATACATGAAATACCTAATCATATGCATGCTTTCAATGAGGGAAAGACTAGATTCAATCAAGAGAATATGGTAGCGAGTATTCCCTTTAATATTGAGGTTGTAGGTTATAAATTGATTTTGGATCAACTCAGTCTTCCTCCATGATTATCTAGATATACTACAGCCCTAAACCTCACATCCATATAAAATAACAGGGCTGCTAAGAGTTTGAAAGAGGATTTTTTTTACTTCGTGCCTAGAGATTTGTCGACTTAAAATTGGTTTCAAGCCCATAATAAGCTTTCCAACCTTTAATTATCCTTTTATCACTACTATAATTCCAATTGAGTTGGTGATGCATGTTGATTCCCAAATATTTGTATGAATAAACTTTATCTAAGTAATCACTATCACAAATGAATTGTCATAGTTGATCTTCCTTGATTTAATTATCATGACTTTAGTCTTGTCAGCGTTAACAATCATACTCATCTTGGAGCATTAACCGTCGATGATTCTAAGTTGTCTATCATGATCGTCATGGCTCCTAGCTAAAAGAAATATATTGTCAGCATAAAGGAGAAGAGTAATAACCATACCAGTGAGCCTGAGGCCATCACCTCTTGTAGCTTCCAGACACTCTTCTGGCTTATCAATGTAAATGCCAAAAAGTGTAGGGGATAAGTGACATCATTGCTTAACTCTGATATTGCAAGGCATTTCTTTTGACAAACCTTCAATGGTCATGAACTTGGCAATAACGTTCTCATATAGCCTAGTCACAACAACCCTGAACTCGGGAAGGACCATTATCTCTTCTAGTATCTTCCATAACCTATCTCGAGGAACAATGTCAATTTTTTTTCTAAAGTCAACAAAACAACATAAGAGATTGGTCTTATAATTATGGCATTCCTTTGCACTGACCATAAGAGTAACAATATGGTATGTAGTTGAGTGATAATCTCTTAAATCCAACTTCCCCTTTAGTTGTTTTACAATGGCTTTCAAGCCAAAGGCTAATATTCTTTTCCAAAATGAGTCCATACAACTTGGCTAAAATATGGCTAACCATAATGGTCTTGCAATTGGAGGGAACATTTTTATCCCCACTTTTGAAGATAGGCACAATAAGTCTTTGTGTCCAAGGCTTAGGAAAGACTTGTTTCACTACCAGATTGAGGAGTTTGTGAATATAAGGGGTAAGTATATACCTTCACATTTTGAGGATTTCAGCTTCGTAGCCTTCAATATCCCTAGCTTTCCCATTAGCGAGTTTCTTAATCCCAGACTCAATCTCTTCTAAAGAGAAAATATCCTCCTCCATATGAGTGTTCAAGATGGTGTCCATGGCATTAGGGAAAACATAAATATTCTTAAGATAAATATCCAATTCTTTAAGGGGACCGAATTATTTTGTTTTGTTTTACAAATAAGCATATTCCTTGAAAACTTTTTGGGCTCAACTTTAGAAAGTTGAAGAAGATTTTATTGCCTTCTATTTATATAAGATATTTATTCCTTTTAATGAGAGCTTGGTACATAAATTTTCAAGCTTTTTGGTTTCGTTGGGAGCATCTCTAGTTGCTTTCCTCACAATTTTACAATCATTATCATACCAAGGATTGGAGGTTCTATTATTTTATTTATAAAACAATTCGGTAGAGAACTTGTTAATGGTGATGGAATGAGTAGTAGTAAAATTGTGGTAGATGTGATCAATGTTATCATTATACATTAAGCGATCTAAATCCCTAGTTAAATCCTTCAAGAAGAGATCCATTTTACCTCTGTCAAAACGAATGTCCCTTTTACTTTCACAATTATCTTACATGTGACTGGTGTGAATATCAAGGTTTAGAGTTAAGGTTAGAGGTCAATGGCCTGATTCAGACTCATGGTCATTTAAGAGGTTAAAATTTTTAATACAGTTGAGAACATGGATATTAGATATCACATAATTCGCAACACTACTACCAAGCCTATAAATACAAGTCATCTGGCTGGAGGTTGGCCACTTACTAATACCATTATAGTTTATCAAGTCTTAGGAAATAAAAATATAATTAAAATTCATTTGAGCATATAAATTTAAATAATAATAATTCATATTGGCTATAGCCATTATATTTTAAAATTTCATATTTAAATTTAATTACTACACATATAAAATTTTAATATTTATGTCAACGGGGTCTTGGATAGATGGTGATTGGGTGCTCTTTTAAGGCATTCCTTGATGTGAAGTCACTGGTTCAATTCCCCGCCCCGATCGGGGTGATATATTGGACATGATGAAGATGTAGTCCTGTCAAGCTTACAAAAAAAATTATGTTTACAATAACTTTTTTTTAAAGTTATATATCTATTTATTATTCATAATAATTTATATTTCAAAACACATGATGTAATAAACATATAAAAACTTAATTAATTTAATTAATAAACACATCACTAAAAATATATATATTTAAATATTTAATTTTGTGTGTGTTTAAAGGGATTGGATCCAATGGTGGAAAGCTAAGGATTTTTCACCATTATGAAATGTTCAATTTCCATGAGGGCTTCCCTTAAGCCATGGGGGCACCTTGAGGTAGTGGTCAAATGTGTGGTTCGGTGGAATGGTTGTTATCTTGCCCACTGAGGTTCAAGTCCTCGCTAGTGCATGTTGAGCTATAATGTCTTGATAATTATTGATGTAACGACTTTGTGCCTATGAATATTGTATGACCTATAATGCCTTAGCTATAATGGCTTCGTGCGTATGAATTTGTATTGGCTTTGAGCCTTGTGAATTCTTCAGTAGTAGTCAAACGTGTGGTTGGGTGGAATAGTTGTTATCTTCCCCACTGAGGTTCAAATCCTCACTAGTGACATGATGAGCTATAATGCCTTGACAATATTGTATGAGCTATATTGCCTTAGTTGTAATGGGTTTGTGCCTATGAATACTATTGTGTTGGCTTCGAACCTTGTGAAATCTTGAGTATACATGTGGGCTAGTTTAGTATATACCATAAATGTTATGCATACCACATAAAAAATAAATAAAAACATGTAAGTACATGTATTGAAAGGGTTGAATAATATTAGAGATGTGAAATTTATATAAATATAAATAATATTATAAGAATCAACATATATCTCTCTTAACTCGAGATCTACCAAACATGAAGAGGAATCAAATATCCCGAGGTGCAAATATTTCCTCAAGTTTTGCACTCAAAATGAGGTTTACATTTTTTTGAGATTTGATTTCTTTAGGTGCTTGATAGATTGAAAGTTAAGATGGATCTAGGGTACAACTCCAAGGGACAAAATGATGGATCAAGTTTCTTTCAAATTAGAACCCTCAAAGAAAGTTTTAATTCACTGCAATGGTTTCAAGTCCTACATGCTAAAAACAAATATGTGGACACAAAGACAATCTCCACACATATAAAAAATTAGGGCAATTAATAGTAAGTGGGCATGAACATTATCTGGAAATTTCATAAATAAAGGTTCGCAAGCACATGTTTTACTTAAAATGGGACTTTTATGGTTTAATAGGAAGTAGAATAAATGACATTTACATTTTGAGAGATTTGATCCCTCTCGGCTCTTGGTTGATCAAGAGTTAAGAGGAATTTATGATACAACTCCAAAGGACATTAAGGTGGGTCAAGTTCTCTCACAAACTATAACACTCAGAGAAAGTTTTGAATCAATGCAATGGTTTCATGTCCTACGTGCAATGACATAAAGCCAATCTCAGCACATATAAAAATTGGGGCAATGAATAGTAAATGGACATGAACATTATCAAGACATTTTATAAACAAAGGTTCACAAATATTTATTTTGCAAAATATACAATCCCGCTTTAAAATAAATTTAAAATTTTGGTTTTAAATTGAAATAAAAAAATTAAAAAAATCGTTGATTTTACCATATGACAAACAATATATTAAGATGTATGTCACAGGTTCAATTATATCAACACTCTCAGGGGTGGCAGGATGGAGAGGGATTATTTTGAATCCTGAAGGAAATTATGAATTAGGTACTCCTAGGGTCTTGACAAAAGGACAAATAATGTTAGGTCCTTATAATACTAGTGTGGCCCCTATATTATTATTATTATGCCCCATAAAAGCTCGTTATTGTTATTGTTGTGCCCTTACATTATTATTGTTATGTGGGCCCTAATTATATTATGACCCTATAGACTCCTTTATATACCAAGAAGGACCTGTCATTTGAATCATCCAATAATTGGTCAATTATGTGATGTAAAGGGAGTTTCTCCCCTCAAAGTGGTTTATTATCTGGTCTTTGAGCTATATTTTTTTTTTATGTTTTTTGTTTCATATTGATCTGGATACATAACATTTGGTATTAGAGTTCTTGATCCTAGGGTTTTGCTACTTCAAACAGGTCATCGTGGAATTTTCACTATATATATATATTCATTTATTTTTTCCCTGTGAAGCTTTAGACCGTGAAATTATTACCACATGGTAGCAAAATCTTGATGAACATTTGGTTAAAATTTTAGACCTTGGTTTGCTATATTTTTGGAGATATGTTCCAAGGAAGTTAAGGTTTATGCATGCCCCAGAATTTAGTCTCAAACAGGTGTCCCGAGGAAAATCATCATAACTTTCTTTGTGAGCATCGGATTTGAATTTCATAAAAATTAATTGAAAGTGCACGAATTGCAGTTTTTTGAGTACGATTTTTAGGGCCAAAGGTTAAAATAGTGACACGTGGCATCTTGTACACGTTCGTTTTATTGAACCAATCCATAATCAGGTCATCTCGGGATACTTGACATAACTTTATCTTGAAGAATCCAATCTCAGCCTAACTGTTGTGGTTGGAAAGAAGATACAAAGGGCTACTAGAGGACACAATTTTAGACATTGGGAGGCTAAAATCACAAAGATACAACAGTTTCAAGTTCAACCTCATCAACAAGCTCAAAATGAAGCTCTTAAAAGGTGTGTGTTTTTAAATTTGCATAACTTTTGTTTGAAGAATCAGTTTGAAGTGGTTCAAAGGGAATAATGAAGCATACATATCATTAATTGGTTCCAAAATGCCTCCCAAACAAAAAAAAATCTAGCCCCATTAAGCCTTAGAAAGCTCTACTGTGATGCATGAAGAAGAGGAAATGCAACATGATATATCAAAATTGTGGGAAGTGCAACAATTTTCATTCTCACAAAGAGAAACCAAAAATGAATTGGAAGGGATGAATGTTGAGATGGATGGTTTAGAAGAAAAGATAAAAAGGGAAATGGAAGGTTTGAAGGATGGATTAAAAGCATAAATGGAAGGATTGAAAGGAGGTTTGACAAAGTTGTTATAAGAAATGCTTCCTAGCAGTGATAAGGTATTTCATGAAACTCATGATGAGAACAAAAGGAACGTGAATCATGGTTTTATAAATTCCAACTTTGGGTTGAAGGCCAACCACATTCCAAAGATCGATATGAGGAATTTTGATGGCAAGGATCCGATAACATGGATACTACAGATAAAGCAGTTCTTTGATAGAAATCACTTGTCACGTGGACAATTTTTACGGATGAATTGATAACACATGATGTGGATACAAAGCGAAATACCTTCTTTGGCCAATTGATAAATCTCAAACAAATTGGTGCAGTTGCGGAACACATTGAGAACTTCCAAAGAGTGAATATCAAGGTAATTGATATTTCAGAGGAGCATCTGATTGATGTCTTCATAGGGACTTTAAAGGATAAAATTTAACATAAGGTTCGCCTTTGGGAACCTAAGCCATTGGAGAATGCGTTCGGGGTGGCAAAAAATGTTGAAAGAAAAATTATGGCAACAAGGAGGTCTACCACTCACAACTATAAAGATGGAAGTTTTGCCTCTTCTAACCTCCACAACCCACAAGGTTGACAACACAACAATTGGAGGAAAATAGAGCAAAAGGGATTTGTTATAGTTGTGATAGCAAGTACACTACATGTCATAAGTGTGTTGAGAATAAATTATTTACATAGATTGTGAAGAGGAGGAAGAAAAGGAACAAGAAACATCAGACGAAGACATACACTAGGAACTAACCCCAAGGGTTGAAAAAGAATAAATAAATCCAACCATATATTGTAATACATTAGTGGGAATTACTGCTCAAACTCTCAAGATAGAAGGATATATCAAGAAGAAAAAGGTAATAGTGTTGATTGATTTGGGTATTACACATTATTTTATTCATTCTAAGATAACCAAGGATTTGAATTGCTTTCTATATCTAGCACCATAGTGTCAAGTGATGTTGAAAATGGAGGAACTATAAATTACTGAGTAAAGTGTCATAATTTCAATATCACCATGGGGTATTTTTATTGAATAGTCCAATGCTTTCCATTCAAATGGGTGATTTTGATGTTGTATTGGGAGTCTAATGGTTGCAATCTTTGGTGACAATAGTTTTTAATTTTCAAGAACTTTTCTTGATTTTTTTTCGGGAATGAAAGGAAATTGAATTAAGGCATATAACTGGGAAACCCAGGAAGATAATAAGCTATAATGGCATGACAAAGCTTTTGAAGAAGAAATAATGAGGGTAATTGCATAATTATTCTCACTAGATGTTCAAACATCGAAGTCATCCATTTCTCTTGATCTCCAAAGAGTCCTTAACAATCATTCCATGGTATTTAAGACTCCCAAAGGTCTCCCACCTATTCATGATCGTGATCGTGATATTCGCTTGATTCTAGGAAGTATTCCTCCAAATATAGGACCTTACAAATATCCTTATGCAAAAAGAGTGAAATTAAATGTACGGTTGTAGAAATGCTAGAGGTAGGTATAATTCAACATAGCCAAAGTTTGTTCTCTTCTCTAGTAGTATTAGTTTACGAGAATGATGGGTCATGGCATATGTGTTTGGATTATAGAGAGCTCAACAAAATCACTATTAAAGATAAATTTCCCATTCCTATCATTGATGAATTACATGGAGAAATGTACTTCACCAAGTTGGATCTTCATTTATGATATCATCAAATTAGAATGAAAACAGAAGTCATTCTAAAAACAACATTCATAACTCATGAAGGTCATTATGAATTTTTGGTTATGCCTTTTGGCCTTACTAATGCACCTTCCACATTTGAAGGCTTGATAAATTCCACTTTAAAACCCTTCCTTAGAAAATCCGTGTTAGTATTTTTTAATGATATAATAATTTAAAACAATTCTTGGAAAGATCATGTTCAACATGTTGGCAGGGTGCTTAAACTATTTGGAGGAGAAACAATTATATGAAAAACCCTCCAAATGTTTCTCTGGGGTACATGAGGTGGAATATTTGGGTCATATTATATCTCATGAGGGTGTTAAGGTAGACCCTAACAAAATTAAAGCCATCAAGGAATGAACAATCCAAATAACCTTAAATCATCTTCGAGGATTTCTTTGGTTGATAGGGTATTATCACAAGTTTTTTAAGAATTATGGGAAAATAACAACACCTCTAACAACATTACTAAAAAAAGATGCATTTTCTTGGACTCCATAAGCAACTAAGGCCTTTGAACATCTTAAAGAGGCAATGTGCCAAGCTTCGGTCTTAGCTACACCAAACTTCACAAAAACCTTTATTGTGGAATGTGATGCGTCACAAAATGGCATTGGTGTTGTTTTAATGCAAGAAGGAAGACCCATTGCTTTTGAAAGTCGTCCAATCAAGGGAAGAATTTACACAAACCTACTTAGAAGAAGGAAATGTTGGAAATACTACATGCCCTGAAGAAATGGCACCCTTACCTAATGGGAAGACACTTCAAGGTAAAAAAAACCATAGTAGTCTTAAATATTTCTTGGAACAAAGATTGTCTTCGAAAGAGAAACAAAAATGGGTCACAAAGATGTTCGTTTGTGACTTTTAAATCATCAATAAAAAGGGAAGCAAAATGTTGTTGTAGATGCACTCTCAAGAAGGGATGAGGATGTGGAGGCATTTCTATCTGCCATTTATATTATCCAACCCTAGTGGATAATTAAAGTAAGGGATGAATGGAAGAATGAAAAAGAAGTGCGGACACTCATTCAAAAGTTGCAACAAGATTCTAGTGCATTTGATACATTTATTTGGAAAAATGATTCACTATGGCACAAAGATAATTTATGTCTATGCAAGAACTCTAAAATCAAATAAAAGGTTCTTTTGGGATTGCACACCTCTCCTATAGGAGGGCCCTCATGATTTTTAAAAACTTACCATAAGGCCAAGAAGGATCTTTTGGGGATGGCCTTAAATATGATATTTAGAAGTTTGTGGCAGAATGTTTGGTTTGCTAAAAAAATAAAGTCGAGACAATTAAGACCCCAGGTCTATTACAACCATTAGCCATTCCAAGTCGGCATTGGGAGGAGGTATCAATGGATTTTATCACAGGTCTACCCAAGTTTGAAGGAAAGAGTGCCATTATGGTGGTGGTTAACAGACTTAACAAGTATGCACACTTTTGTGTACTATCTCATTCTTTTAAAGCTAGTACAATTGCTATTGCATTTGTTGAAATAGTTCAAAATGTACATGGAAACTAAAAGATTATTGTAAGTGACAAAGATCCTATTTTCACTATAAATTTTTGGACAAAATTAATTTCTTGTATTGGTACTCAATTGGCTCATAGTTCATCTTATCAACCTCAATTTGATGGGCAAACTGAGATAGTGAAAAATGTTTGGAAGGATATCTTCGTTGCTTTATATCTAATAAATAAATGTAATGGATCAAGAATCATGGTATAACACCTCCTTCCATACACCAACCAAAATGACCCCTTTTATGGCACTTTATGGATATCATCCACCGCTCATCACATCGTCTCTAAGAGACAATTCAAAGGTTCAAGCAGTGGAAGACCATATCGAGCATCAACAACAAGTTCTCAAAGTATTAAAGGATAACCTAACTTTAGCGCAGAATTGAATGAAACAACACGCAGATCAACATCACAATGAAAGAAGTTTTGATTGGGCATTTTTATAATTGCAGCCATACAAATAAATGTCCCTCAAGCAAGCTAATAAGGATAATAAATCATCACTCAAGTACTATGGCCCTTACAAGGTGTTGCAAAACATTAGTACTATGGCATACAAATTGGAGTTGACCAGATCTTCGCGAGTACACCCCATTTTTCATGTTTTGTGTTTAAAAAAGGTTATAGGCGACGAGTTCCCAGTACAAACTATACTTCCAAAACTTGATGAGGAAGGAAAAATCATATTGGAGCTTGACCAATCATAAAAACAAGAATATAACAACTACGTAAACGATCAATTTCAAAGTATCTCATCAAGTGGAAGAACTTACCCGCTGAAGACTCTACATGGGAGGATTAGTATTTTATACAGAAGCATTCCATAATTACTCAAGCATTGAGGACAACACTTTTTTGAAGGAGAGGGGCATGTTAGGTTCCTATAATACTAGTCCTTGTATTATTATTATTGTTCCCCAAAGAATCCACATGACTGAAATGTATGGAATTCTAATTAGGATTCAATTGGAAAAATCAATGAGCCCCTCTAAGATAACTATCTTAGGCGACTCCCTTCTCATCATTGATCACCTTCACAATAGATCGCCCCCTAAGAACAATCAACTGAGTCTTATTTTCAGTAGAATCCTCAACTTACTGGAAATTTTTCCACATAAGTCCTTCTTCCACATCCTAAGGAGTCAAAACAAGGAAGCAGATGTGCAAGCCAACCTTGCTTGTCGCCTGGAGGTTGGTCAGCTAGTCGCCAATGGTTATTTAGGATGGAAGATGATCCCATAAAGCACTCTCTAATTGTCTTATATCTCAAATTGGTAAGTGGCATTAGAAGAATTTCTTTGGGAGCATTATTCCAACCTCCCACAATAATGTTTTATAAAGCCGCTGATACATAAACTTGGAATTTCAAAGGTGCAAATCATGATCATATCATTGGACACCATGGACGAGGTGGCAAGAGTCGGGCTTATTGGAAACATGCTTTCAATGTCCCTCAAAACTGAACATGTGGATCCTTAAGCTTCTAGACTATACCGAATGTTAATAGCCTTTGTGCCATAAATTCTACAAGGTGGTGGTGTTTAATCAAATTCAATTTGGATGGGATTATTGTTGTGTGTGAGCCTACAAGAATTAGGATTGAGATGCAGAGAGGCAGCATGACCAAAGGCATTCAAGTCTCTGAAACTTGCAATTGGCATGAGAGATGGGTTCATTCCAATTGGAGTGAAGGAATCTGCCTGGTCCATATGCCTAGGAGTCAAAGTCTTACTTCGGAGAATAGATGGAGTCTCTGGGCTAGAGGTGTATCAAAGACACCATTCAAATTAAAGACTTCATTCCAGCTTGAATGGGGGACATATCCAACTAAGTGGAGCACTAAATCTCCTCTATTTGTTTCAGTTAGAAGCCCAATGCGTGTCAGCCAATACTCATTCTCTCTTGTCTTTATGTATTTCAAGAAATGTGTCTATGTATACATTGATGTCTTCAGGGATCCTCCATTGGCTGATGCTTCTCTATTTCTCTCTTGGAGCCATGAATGCGGAGTGGGGGGCGGGAGACGAGCGAAATTATTCTAGAAATATTAGATCTCTGGACACTTTGAAGGAACTATTCCTCTAGTTCTTATATTTTTTTAACGAATTGTTGGATTGGGTCGAGTCTGGTTTCTCTGTTGTGGTTGGTCACTTCTATTTCTCAATTGGGTGTGTCTCTGGCATCTAGATATTTACAACCTTCCTCCCACCTCGCCCTCAACTCGAGGCTCTACGTATTGTCCTGTAAATTGGGCCTCAATCCTGCTTCTAATCTGAGATCTAAACTTTGAGTCACCCCTTGTGGAGCACAAATATTCTCCCTCTATCCCCTTCAGAGGGTCGAATACTTGTCCTAATGACCTGCACCCTCCAACTAATAGTAAATCTCTGATTTTGAACATATGTCATGAAATCTAGTAACTATTCGATACCATCCTATTCTTGACAAAATAATTGCACAATTTGAAAGTTCAAGTTAGCAGGATGGAAGATGAATTTGGAGCAATTAGAATCCAATTGATAACATGCCAAATTCATTAGAACACTTGTGATCAACATAGCTCAACTAGTACTGCCTCTAGCACCTAGTTTGATAACATGTCTCTTGATCCTCCGTTAGAGCAATGACTTCTTTTTGCAAAATTATAGTTTTGTCTGGTCAATATTGTAAAATCTATTATTGTAATTTGGTTAGCAGTATGTACGTCGGTATAAGTCTCATAGATGTGAATTTTGAATCCTCTCTTTTGTACTTTTCTAAAGATTCGACACTTAGCAACTCATTGTAACTATTTATCACATACTTTGTTGCATCTGGGCGCAAACTTAATACAAATACTTGTCATTTCTATTAAAAAACAAAATCTCTCGACGCTCTTGGGGTCAGGCTTTGTGGTTGAGTCAATAATAAGTGACCCCTTTAGGTGGATTTTCCTAGTACAAATATTTCGTGGACGTAGTGTTACCAATATCCACGGTCTGTGAACCACATAGAAAAAAATATAAATAAATAACTAAATAAATAAACATATAATATATATATATACACACACACAACTTAGGAAAAAAGCTTCTTGTAAATCTTGATTTTTTATTAAAGAAAAATCACAAGGGAAAATCATATATATTTATGAGAAAAAAATATCAACATTTTTTGTTTGTACTTCCTGTAACAAACTATATAATACTTCAGTGTTTTCATCAAGATTATGTCTTCTAGATCCATACGGTCTTTGACTTAACTAACTAGCAAAATATTCCCTTTAGTGGTGAACAAAATATAACATCAAAAAAGTGAGCATCATTTCTAGAAAGAGAGGCTTGCCCTACAAACATGATAATTAATAGACCCTACAAGAAGTTCAAGAGCTTCTTTAGACAAAGAGTCAACTTGAGAATTCAGTTCATGAAGAATATGATAGAAGGAAATAAGGTCAAAGGAGTTGGAAACCTCGTAGATATCAGAGAGTAGGGACTCTATGCTAAGAATGCTCACCTCCACCTTTTGATTTTCCCAATCCATCACAAGCTTCAAATCTCCCATCACCTAAGGCACAAAACTCCTTTTCCTTAGCCAATTATAGCAAAATCCACAAGGCTACAATTTTTTCCATGTTTTTTGAGCCTCTTCTCAAAGCATATCTACAATGGATTGAATGAGATTGACTGAGACAGAGGACCACCCCAACCCACATCAAGGTAGGTTTCTTTAGATAACATCATCAAAAAAACCCCATGGGTAATTGAATTCAATCTTTGGCATAATCGAATTCCTATGCCAAGGTTGTTTGGGATCTTATTTGAATTCTTGTGCCATTGCCACTATTTTTGTTGCACGTACCTTGGAAGGAACGAATTTCTCCTGAAACAAGCTTTGATTACAAGCATCCCATACATGTGAAATTAATAGATAAGGAAAGCCTAAGAAGGCTACAATCGCTTTATCTACCACTAAATTTTGCACACATCTAATAGGGAAGGACTTGCCCACCTATAGTTCAGCTTCAGATTAGCCCATAGCTCTCTGCACACATGATTAATATAAATACAGTGCATAAAAATGTGATAATGTGACTCCTCCTAGTTCTTACATACGTGTCATCGACTAGGCCTGCACCATCCCATTATTTGCAGCTTGTCCCAAGTGAGGAGTTTTTAATTGAATGTTAACCATGAACAAATTTTCAATTTAATCGGTGATCTAACCTTCAAGGGGACCTTCCACCACTAAGATCTAGTGTCAGGAAATATTTTTTGAACCAAGAATTATAGCCAAGCTTCATTGTAAAGTTTTTTGATAGGGGTTCTTAGATCAACATATTGAATCATATTTATCTTCATGAAGACAAACCTAAGATTCAAATAGGAGATTGACTCCCATTTTGTTGCAATCTCATTAGACAAACCCAAGTCCCTACCCAAATTCCAACCATTACGACCTTTGACCTATGGGAGCTGAGTGGCGATGACAACCAATGTAAGAATTTTCATTTGCCCTAATTCCTGCATTTGGGGAGCAAAGAGCCTATAGTTGTTTCATGCACCATGCCAGGGATCACTACCAAGCCTGATGAATCTGCCATTCCCTACTTGCCAAGCTAGCCAATGACCAACCAAAGGAAAAGTCTTTACCAAGGAATTCCAAATGATCGAACATGTAGTGGATTTTTCAGGAACTCTGAACCAATATACTATTGACATTCCTAAGAAGTACTTGGATTGCGTGACTTTGAACCATAGGGACGGTTCCCTAATAAGACTCCATAAATTCTTTGCTCCCAAAGATTTAGCAAATATATGAATCTCCTTAAGCCCCCATCCTCCAAGCTCCTTCGAAACCAAGATTCAGGACCCTATGGCTAGGATGAAGACTTTTTTATTGCTAGAGCTTGTCCAAATGAATCTTAGGCATGCACTCCAAACCTGGTTAAGGATTCCTTTAGTTACTATTACAATATAGTTATAGTATACTAGAATGATTTCCAACACAAGCTTTACTAGTACCAAACGTCCACCCTTTGACAAGAATTGATTCGACCACTGTTGGATGTTCCCTTCCACTTTTATAATCATCCACAACCAATTTTCTTTGCAATAACTATTTGGTTTCAAATAAAATCCCAGGTATTGCATTCCCTCATCTAGAAATTTGATAGGGACTGAGAAAATTTCCTAAATGCATGCCATAGCTCCTTCAGACATGCCATTAATAATGATGCAATATTTAAATCCATTAACCTCCATGCTTATTACTCTGCAAAATAAGTCCAAATAACTTTTTAGAGAAAATAGGTCCCTACAGTTTCCAGTGGAGCATGCCAACAGATCATCCACAAACAAAAAATGGGAAATAACTATTGAGTCATAAATTTTAATCCTTTAAAGAAACCCCTTTCCCGCGATTCAACCATCAGTTAGCTAAATGTCTTAGCCATAACCAACAAAAAGTAGGGGCAAAAGGGGGCATCCTTGATAGATGCCTCTAGAGGCAGAGAAAAATGAAGATGGAGAGTCATTGATTATAACCATATATGAGGCATTTTGACAACACCCCATAATCCAATTGGCAAAATTAATTTCAAAACCTAACTAAATGATAACCAGTGATAGAAAATTCCATTTTACCTTGTCATACACTTTATATAGATCAAGATTCAGAATAACTGCCTTTAAGTTGGCCTTCTTGACTGAGTGCAAGACTTCTTATGCAACTGTAACCATGTTGTGGATGTTTTTGCAATGAAGAAAGTCAAACTATTCTTCTAAAATGAATGAGTTGAGGACAAATTTGATTTGACCTGCTATAATTTTGGAATTAAGTTTATAAATCAAATTGCAAGAGGAAATAGGCTTGTAGCCCATAAAGGAGGATCCTTCCTGGGACTTTAAAATGAGGCAGAGAAAAGATGATTTGAATGAGGCCAGCAATTTTCTTGAGGACTAAGACTTCTTCACATCCTTGGCTAGGTCCTCTTTTAATATATCATAAAATCCTAGATAAAATTCCAATAGGAATCTGTCGGGGCTAGGACTCTTACCTCTCTACATTAAAGATAACGTTGCACAAATTTCTTGCTCAAATACTTCATCATATAAGGAATCCCTCATCTCCTCATTGATAACTCGAGGGAATTTAGAGACAACTTGAAGAATCTCCTAGATAAGACACCTTAGAGGAGTCGAAAATAGATTTTGGAAATATCTAACTCCTTCATCTTTTTTTCCCTAAAAGAGACCAAGGGTTTGCCTGATGGGCTTATAATGCTCCAGAAGGTATTGGTCTATTTCATGCCATTTTCATAGTTACGAAAGAAGTGAGTGTTGCTGTCCCCCAAGGATAACCAAAATTTCTGGCTTTTCAACTGCCATTTTTCCTCTTCTTCTAGCAACAGGGCATGCTTCTCTTCTCTGCCTCAAGGGATTTCATCATCTCCTGTTGAACCCTCGATTAGAATTTGAGTTCATTGAAAAGAGGGTTTCGTCTATCCTTTGCTTAACCTCAATTAGCCTTGAATTTTTCCTTTTATGAAATTCCTTGGCCCATTCCTTAGAAGACTTATTGACTGTGGCCAAATTGCTAGCAAAACGCTCTATACAGGATAACGAGGAAAAGGGCCTCAAGTGTCTCTTGAAGCCAACCACCAACGAACGATACTCGTCCTCCTCAAGCCATGAGGGGAGAAAGTGAAATGGAATCCTTTTAGGGCTTTACTTTTCCAATATACAAAATATAATTAGTTGATGATAAGTGATACCTCCAATCCCCACCATATATTTAAATAAGAGGCAAAAATTCATAAACTATTATGAGATTAGAAAATGGTCTGGACACTTAGAAACCTCCATCCCCTCTAGTGCTCATTTGACCAAGTTGGAGTTATCTCGGTTTGCTCATGTCTAACACATGATTATTTATGATAAAGAGAGAGAGAAACAAATATATGACGGGTCCAATCGCAACCTCGATCTCCATACTTCCGGTAAACCCAAAGTGAAATTTAAGTCTCCCCCTGTAATGTTGAATTGATCCGCGAAGGGTCTTGCATCAGCCAAGCCTTCCCAATATGTATTTCTATCAACCTATGGTCCATATACATTGAGTAATGAAAAATAACTTACTTGATCTCTAAATATAATTTCTCTAGGATAAAAAAATGTAGGAGAGACGAGGCAAGGGCTTTGCAATCCCTACTCCAACCTGTAATTAGCTCCCCTCGAAAAACCATCATAGATTGGACAATAGTAGGTCCAACCTTTTTAAAGGCTTTCCAACATTTTGTAGGCTCTGGAGTCTGCACACATAGTCTCTTCAATCATAATGACGTTTAGGTAATGAACTTCCAGAAAATGCTTGAGGGCAAGCTTTCAAGGGGACTCCCCTAATCCCCTCATATTGAAAGAGAGGGTTATCATGGAGCGCCCTTAGGGAGGGCTTAAGATGCCCTAAGGTCCTTAGCTATGAATGCTTGCTTGTATTTCTTAATTTCCAATCTCACTTTTTCTTGAGCCTTGTGAAGGTTGGACTTCCTGCCCACCTCGATAATTATAGAGTTGTTTAAGGAGAGATGTCTAAAAGCTAAAAGAATTTCAAGGGTGCATTTTCGAGGCCTCAGAGTGTAAACTTTTTTTTTGCTCAAGCCATAGTGGGGGTTTTGGAGGGGAGGGAACTTAAATAGTGGGGGAAGAGGGTTAGGGTCAGGGGAGACAGGGGGGGCAAGACTCTCAAGTTTGCTAGGGGACCAAGGGTGACATGGGAAGAGAACAAGGGAGATTGAACAACCAGGTAGTGGGAGAAGCCACCAAGGAAGGGGATGAAGGTCAAAAACTTGAAAAATGAGGGGAGGAGAGGAATTACCATTAGGATGAGGTATTAGTTTGATCCCATTAGATGGAGGAAACCCTTTGCACTCCTTTGAACAAACCTTCAGCTGAAATCCTTGCACAAAATTTTTCTTGGACTTGGGTTGAACTCTAATGATCTAGGGTCCTTTATTGGCACAATCCTTGATTAGGTGCCTTGTTTCTCGACATGAAAGACATCTGAATGGTAGTTTCCAATAATTGACCCTCTGCGACCACACCCCACTCCCAACACCAACCCCCCCCCCCACCCATCCATGCAAAGCTCCATCTCTATTATTAGCCCTAGCCACACTTTTAAGTCTTCTTGAATCCATGCCATGTGGAGGCCTTCTTTGGTCTGGCATCCATCATTTAATTCAACAAAGGAGCCCAACTTGTTGCCTATGGCAGTAAAATTTCCCAGGCTCCAAAATTGTAGAGGCAAACTAGGTAGAATCGCTCATACCTTTAAATTCTCGACATGCTCCTTCTTTGGGTCAAAGTAAATTGTTCAGGGCTTCAATAGTAGGCCATCCTTCCCCCAACCCTAATTGTTCTCTAAGATTCGAGCATTTTCCATCTTTATCCTAAACACAAATGCCTACTAGCCACAAGCCAGGAGATGCACCACCAGGTCATATTCTAACAAAGGTTTCCATGAAGTAGAAACCTATTGATTCAAAGCCAAATTTGAGCATATGCTAACCCCAAAACTCCTCACCAAGTTTTTGTTGTTATAATATGTCTCTCATGAAATGGAATTTCCTTTCCCATGGTCAAGTCTTATCAAATTGCGTCTCTGCTAAATGCATCGATGATTCATTCACTGCCTCATCGAACGTCGAATACAAATATCGTGGGGGATCAAGGGCTTGGTGATTAGGGGGAAAGGAAGACCATAGATCAAGGAGGCCACATGATGAGGTGAGGGCTCCATGCAAATGTCATTAGGAGGGATGCCTTCCACCTTCCATAGGGAGGGGGTGTGTCAAAGACAGTGTGAGAAGTTGATTGCTGATATTCATATTATTGTCAACCATAAGGGAGGCTGAGCTTGAATTCAACAAGCTCGTCTAAATCATCACCCATCATTGGACCTTACGAGTTCAATCATTGAGGTTGGGTTCTTCATGCATTGGGGATGACAAAGAGTCAGAGTCTCGTGGCCTGACAGCTAGAGCTAGAGGGTCGCCATCTTAGCTACGGGGTCGATAGAGATGCCCATCGTTGCTGACCCTTGGAAATCCTTACGCATTAGACCTACAAAAACCCCTACGCTGTAGAGCCCTCGAGAAAACCCTCCTTTGAATTTTTATATGCTTATTAATTAAATTTAAATATAAAGTTCTAAACTATAATGACTTTGAATATGAATCCTTATTTTAATTTATATGGTCAAATGGATCTTGATTATATATTTTTCAATTATATTTTTATTAATTAAAGTTATAAAATGTTCTTAATTTATAACTAGTATGTGTGTGTTTATTAATTGTATGTTTTCAAATCTAAATCATTATTTTTTTAATATTATATGTATATTATTAACCCATGAGGTGCAGACAATTGGTTTGTGTAGGGTTTAGTCTCCATAAGGTCACATGTTCAAATATCGTGGGGAGAGGTTGAGAATGAGAGTCACTTTTGGGGGAATTAAACTATCTCGAGTGGTATCCAAGCTCGATTGAGCTTTGCACAATCCTAGTGATAGTTTCTCACTAGTGGGCAGATAGTTCCATTCAACAAGTGTTTTGGCCCCAACTCGGGGTTAGTTTAATTCGAAAAATAAATAGATGTGTGTTTGTGTGTTTGAGAGAGTGTTATGATTTTTTCATGGAAAAAATGTGTTTAAAAAAAAACTAAAACCCACTCAATTGAGACTTGAGTTAAGATCCTTTGTGTGTTTGTAATTTTATTAATAAAAATATATGTGTTTTTTATATATTTTTAATTAAGTTCACATTATTCTTTATTATACATGAGAATATATTGTAATTACTTTCTCAAACTATTGTTTGAATTTTATTAGTGCACAATTTTTTTGAAGATAATTTATAAAGTTTATTAATGCTTCTATAGAATTTAAATATTTTGAAAATTAAAAACTACTTTTTAAATTTCAAAATCTAAATTTATATTTTTTAATTGGATGGTGTACAAGATGTGATTTTTTTACCTACTTTTAAATAAAGTTGTCAAATATAAAATTTATTTAATTAAACAAAGTCTTTCGGTAGAAATCACATGAGAGAATTTTTCCTTGACGTCCTCCTCTCAAGGAATGATGATGGCTCTTTCTCTCATCGGGTATATCGTAAGAAAACTCATACGGAACAATATCTTCATGCTAATTCTCATCATTTCCCAGCTCAAAAGCTTGGTGTTCTCAACACCTTAGCAACTATAGTTTTAAGAGTTTCTGATGAGAACCATCTCAAGGAAGAGAAAGCACATCTCCTAAGTGTTTTCTTTAATAATGGGTATAGTAGACACCAATGTACTAAGGCTTTCCTCAGAGCTGAAAAAGCTCCTAGTGCTAAGAAAGATACCAAGGATTGATTTTCTAGTGCTCATCTTCCTTTTATCCAAGGGACCACTAACAAGATTGCAAGGATCCTATGGAAGCATAAGGTGGCTTCAACCTTTTGGCCTTTAAATACCATCTAGAGCTCCCTTAGATCTGTAAAAGACCGAGTGGACCCCAAAAATATGAAGGGTGTTTACGTTATCCCATGATCTTGTGGGACTCCCTATAGTGGTGAGACTGGTCGCTCGATTAATCAAAGGATTCATGAGCATGCTGCTGACATCAAGCATGGCAGGACCCGCTCCTCTGCTTTGGCGGAGCATGCAGATAAATCTAAGCATCACATCTGCATTGAGGAGGCCCAAGTCGTTGCTAAGGTTAGTCATTTCCATCATCGTAAATTGAGGGAGGCCCTAGAAATTGAAAAAAGACCTAATAATTTGAATAGAGATGATGGTTGGAATATTAGTAGAAGTTGGGT
The DNA here is from genome assembly GCA_031772625.1 of Pinus tabuliformis. NCBI lineage: Eukaryota > Viridiplantae > Streptophyta > Pinopsida > Pinales > Pinaceae > Pinus > Pinus tabuliformis. The sequence continues at coordinate 874,072,891 of CM062807.1, forward strand.
CCCTGTCTTATCCTCCTAGTTTTTTAGGCTTCTTTTTGGGATTTATTTTGTTTGTTTGTTTATCTATGTAGGTATTGGCATCCTTTTTATAGTATTTGTTGTTGATTTATTCTTCATTAGAGTTTATTTTCTTGATCCTTCGTGTTTTTTTATGTATTTTATCATCCTATTCGTTCTTAACTCCTTTTAGTATTATTTTGTTTGTTTGTTTATCTATGTAGGTATTGGCATCCTGATTTATTCTTCATTAGAGTTTATTTTCTTGATCCTTCATGTTTTTTTTATGTATTTTATCATCCTATTTCTTCTGAACTCCTTTTAGTATTTTTGTTATTTGTTTAATGGGCCTCAGCCCCATATTTTATTGTTGACCCTGTTTTATTTATTGATTATTTTTTCTTTGGATATATATATGTTTATGTTTTTATTTATTTATTTTTATTTATATATATATTTATTTTGACTTGGGTATATTTTTGTTTTGTTTTTATTTATTTTTAATTTATTTGATTTTATTTCCATTCATTATTTTATTTATCAAATGATCTTGTCTCGATTAGGATCTTCACTCGTTTTTATAATTTTTGACTCCCCTCCTTTAAAGTTTGACTTTGATTATTTATTTATTTATTTTAAATATTATTTCTCAAAAACTAGCGGTTTAATATAACATAACGGTTACTTATTAATATTTGTTTTTAATAAATTAATAAACTAATATCACAGTTTAAATATTATTTTTCAAAAACTAGTAATATTTGATTTTAATAAATTAATTTAAATATTATTTTTTCAAAGACTAGCCGTTTAATATATCCGTTACATATTAATATTTTAATAGGCTAATAAACTAATATCAATGTTTAAATATTATTTTTCGAGAATTAGTAATATTTGGTTTTAATAAATTAATTTAAATATTATTTTTCAAAAACTAGCCGTTTAATATAGCCGTTACTTATTAATATTTTTAATAAATTAATGAAATAATATCATTATTTAAATATTTTTTTCGAAAGCTAGCCGTTTAATATAGTCGTTACTTAATAATATTTGTTTTTAATATATTAATAAATCAATATTATAATTTAAACATTATTGTTCAAATATAGTCGTTACTTGAAATTATGTCACTACATTGCTCTCTATTTAAGTCTTTGCCATGGTTTGCCTCTTCATCTGGTCCTGATGATAAACCACAGTTGTTGGTTTGAAACGTGTCAGCCAAAAAATTCTCTTATGTGATTTCTACCGAAAGACTTTATTTAATTCATTATGAATCACATAAGCTTGAATATAGAAAATAAAATTTATTTATAAACAAAATACTGCCACAAGTCTCCCAATAATTAATTAGCTAATTAATTAATGTTGACAATCTAATACTTCATGTATTTGGGGGACTAAGAAGTTTAATACAAGGGTGTAATCATACATTAATGTTTAAAACACTTAAAATGTGATTCAGATTGAATGTGTAGACAATATAATCAATATGCTTTCATGTCCAACAAGTTTTGATTTAACTTTTATTAATATGACCAATTGAACTTCCTAGTTAAGTTCATGAATTTCTATACATTTAAAAGTGAATTTAATTGAATGCATATTTATTTATATATATATATATATATATATATATATATGTTGATTTACTTCTTGATATCATTTGGAAGTTTGGAGTAAAATAACAAGTTTATAAGCTTCAGGACCAAAGCTAGGGTTTTGATACATTATAATAAGCATAGTCTAACTAATTGATGAAAATGTTTCTTTGGTTGGAATCTAGCAATGCAACTTATACATAAATCGTGATTTCTTGTTGTTTAAAATTCACTTTTGAATGTGTAAATGGATTCAACACCTTGAAAAACCCTAAGGCAGTTGACCTTTGTAAATTAAAAAACGTAAACTTATGATTTTTAAAATTCTGTACCGGATTTCGAACAAAATTGACTAGAAAAAATGCCTAGAAAAGGGCAATTTTGTCTATTAGTTAGACTATGTGTATTATAATACACATAAATTTCACAAGGAACATAGAAGCAGGAGGAGAAAGATGGACATGTGAAAGAAAATTGAGTTGTGATGTCAAAGGAGTTCAAGGCTTTGTTTTGGACGCAACTTTTAATGTTAAGTGTGGTTTTTGTGCTCTCTTAACCCATGTACAACTATACCTACAAAGAATTATCATGCACATGAATCAATTATGTGGAAGGAATGCGTGTGTGGCGTTGATTTTCTAGTGCTAATTAGACAAACACAATTTCTACAACTGATAATTACTTCCAATGATATATGATATTACTTTAACACACTCCTGAACATAATTAAGTAATTACACTAAGAAAATTCAACCGATCAACATTGACCGTCTCAGAAATTCGACTCCCTAGAAACTTCGACCCCTTCCTCAAATAACTTCCCATGTGTATGTGAGAGAGAGAAATGAGAGTGGTGAATGAGTGAATAAATGAGAAGTTCAAATGTCTTTTTATAGTGATATTAAGTTGCCCAAGAGGCATGTCTCTTAGAAAATTAAATTTAAATTTAAATTATTTTTTCTTTCGTCTAAATAGTTTATCCATAGGAACGAAAAATTGCTCAAAAATCAAAGTGCTCAAAATCACTCGAATCTAGTGCCAAATCGTAGATCCCGTCTTTTTTATTCCAACAATGCTTGAATCGCCTCAATATGACACCGTATGTGAAAGTTATCGCGTTTTGAAATTTTTAGCAAACAACTAAAACATCAACTTACAAGGTTGACTGGGTTGCTGAGTAAGCAAGCCGTACAATGACATGGCACTGCCGTCAACATCCTGATAGGGTAGGTACGGTGGTTAGATGGGTCAATCCCATGTTAACACGTGGCAGGTCGTACAGGTCTGGGTGGCAGATTGTTTCATTGGTGGTTGTTGTTTTGGATGGACCAACTAGGAGGCGCCACGTGGTCCAATGGGAGGGCACCATGTGGCCCTCTCAATTTGTGCAAAATATTGTTGGGTCGACTGACCAACCAAGCGGGGTTTGACCCCACAACCTCATTGTTACAAATTAACTGACAAATCGTTGGACCACGTGTCGTGTTTTGTTACACAACGTGGCAGGTTTTTATTTAAATTTCAGTTGTTGGCAGTTTGGCAGGAGGGGGGGAACGCAACCCTAGATCCAAGTCATATGGCAGTGATGTAAGTGTAGGCACAGTGGAAGGGGTAGGGCGGGAAGCCTTGGCCCCGGTCACGTTCAAAACCTTGGAACCGTTGGTTGAGGGCTCATAGCAGGGAGTTGGCGCGTGACCTAGCCCACAACCACATGGTTTACAACACGACCAAGGGTGGAGTGATGATGGGTGTGGGAAGCAGCAGAAAGCCTTCAACACATTGAAAGGGAAAATTAGTACAACATCAGTTCTAACACTTCTAGATCTTAAGCAACCATTTGATATTCAAATCGATGCAAACGATTATGCTATGGCAGCAGTTTTGATGCAACATAGTAAACTTATTTGTTATCATTCTGAAACCTTTACCAATGTAGTAATTAACTATCCAACTTATGATAAAGAGTTGTATGCTTTGGTACAATGTGTGAAGAAATGGAAGCACTTTATTCATACTGACCATCAACCTTTGCAATATTTACAATCACAAACCAAACTACAAGAAGCTATACATTTCAGGAGGATGGGATTCCTACAATAATTTCATTTGGTAATTAGATACAAGAAAGGTATATACAACAAAGTTGTTGATATGTTATCAATCCCTATTGCTAATGCATTTTTCATTCGTAAGCATAACTAATTGATGCATGAAATTTATATTGAACAATATGCTCAAGCTGACGATTTTAAAGATGTTTATGCAACTTGTATTCAAGGCAATCACGTTGAAGAATTGGATTATGATGTTCATAACAAGTTGTTGTATCATCTTATCAAGTTGTGTGTTCCACAAGGTGTGAGATTTAATGTCATAAGGGAATGCCACACTTCTCTTATTGCTGGTCACTTTGGTGTAGGAAAAATAGTTGCACAAATTTAGAGGTATTGTTATTGGTCTCACATGAATGAAATTGTTTCAATATATGTAAAGGAATGTTCCATGTTTGTTACTAGAAAGCCTAGCAATAGGAAATTGGGTTTGTATACTCCACTTCCTATTCCTTCTCGTCCTTGGGAAAGTATTTCTATGGATTTTGTAGGGGCACTACCAATGTCTAAGAAAGGTCATGATTATCTATATGTTGTTGTGGATTGATTCAACAAAATGTGTGTGTTGATGTCATGTAAGAAACAGGTTATAACTAAAAAAACTGCAAATATGTTCTTCCAAAATGTAGGGGTTCATTTTGGGTTTCTCACTTCTATTATTTCTAATCGAGATTCTTATTTTTTCGAGAAGTTTTGGTCAAGTTTATGGGAACTCATGGACACAAAGTTGAAGAAGAGCACAATATTTCATCCACAAACTGATGGCCAGATAGAAGTGGTAAACATAATAATAGTGTATATCCTTCGTGGATATTGTGGTAAGCATCCTAAACTTTGGGATGAGCATTTACATTACATCCAACATGCCTATAATCATGTCAAGCACTCATCTATGCAATTATCTCCATTTGAAGCTTGTTTGGGTTATTTGCCAAAGTATCATTTAGATTTCATCTTTGGTAAAGATATTGCAGTAGATGGACATAATGATGTGGACAAAGCCAAACACTTTATTGAAAAAATTTAGCTAGTGCATCAGAGAGTACAAGAGTAGTGGAGATAAGCAAAGTCAAGTACAAACCAAGGCATGACAAGCATCGAGTTGATCATGATTTCTAAGTGGGAGATCAAGTTTGGTTGTATATCAACAAGGAAAAACTTCAAGTTGAAGATAAAAAGCTGAAGCTAATCATATATGGTCCTTTCAAAATCTTGGAGAAAATTGGTAACAATGCTTTCCAATTAGATTTTCCACCTTACATGAAAATTTATTCTTTTATGAATGTGGAAAACTTGAGATTATATGAGCCTCCAATGATTGGTGATCATGAAGAGAATATTTAGATTCCATCTATTGAATATTTTGCTCTTGAATATTTAGATGAGTTACAGGAAGACTCAATTCTTGATAGGAGAGTCAAGACTTCATGCAAAGGCAATGTGGAGTATCTTTGAGTGGGGCTCAAAGGTACCAATCAAAGTAATGCAAGGTGGATTGAGATCGAAAAAGCGAGCACTAGTAGAAAATGATGAAATTAGTGACTAGGTGACTAAAAAAGTTAGTCATCACAATTATTTCAAGTGAATTACTACTAGATTTGAGCAATTTTAAGTGACCGAACTAAAAATGACTAACTTAAATGACTAATTTAGTCTAGGGATAAAATATACGACTAGATAATAAGTGAAAAAACTAAAAACGACTAACTGAAATGACTAATTTAGTCCATGACTAAAATATATGACTAGATAATAGGTGACACAATTAATAATGATTAACGTAAATGATTACTATAGTCTAAGAATAAAAATATGACCAAATAATAAGTACAACAAGTATATGAATTAGTTATTATGTTAGTAATTTTTAATTGTGTCACTCTAGAAATGGAAAATTGCAATTTTGATACTGAAGTGTTTCATTTCACTATAGGGGTCTCTGAATCCATCTGCAGTATTAAAATCTAGAGACAAAGTGTTGGGTCCCTATAATACTAGTGATTACCCCATTACTATTGTAGTTGTACCCCTTATTAATATTGTTGTGCCCCTATTATCCCCATATTTTTATTATTGTGCCCCATAGAATCCCTCTATTGTTATTTTTGTGGCTTTATATTATTATTGTTAGGTCGGCTGGGTTATATTGTGACTCCTTATACTCCTATATATAGAAAGGAGGTTTTGTCATTTGAATCATCCAATAATTGTTCATTTATGTAATGTAAAGGAGGTTGCCCCCTCGAAGAGGCTGAATTCTAAGGCGTTGATCTATCTTTTCTATCTTTTTCTTGAGTTGGTTTCATAACATTTGGTATCAGAGCTTTGGATTCTAGGGTTTCGCTGCTCCAAACAGGTCATCATGGCATTTTCGCTAGAAATTTTTTTCTACAACGTTTCAGAAGCTAAAAAAAAAACCCATTTGAGAAGACGTCACGCTGAATCTCAGGTCCGAATTTCAGAGCTTTTCGCGCTATATTTGCGGAGATATGATCTGAGGAAGTTGGTCTTTTTGCAGACTCCTGAATTACATTCCAAACAGGTGACCTGGGGAAAATCGTCATAACTTTCTCTCTGAGCATCGGATTGAAATTTCGTAAGAAGCTACAGAAAGAGGACGGACTGTAGTTTCTTGTATATCTTTTTTAGAGCCAGAGGTCGAAACAGGGACACGTGGCACGTCGTACAAGTTCGCTCTACTGAACTAGTCTATAATCAGGTCACTGTGGGAGATTTGACATAACTCTTCCTTGGAGAATCCAATTGGGATCAGACTGGTGGCATTGGAAAGAGGACACAGAGGGCTACTACAGGTCGCAATTTCAGAACTGGATGATCAGAAATTACAAAGATACATCAGAGGCAATATCGAGCTCCTACAAAGTGAAAAAAGGTGTGTAGATTTTTTTAAATTTTTGCTTAAGCTTGGTCTGAAAAATTATTTTGAAGGAATTCAAAGGGCATAGTAGAGCATTGTTATCGGTAACTGATGCCCAGAGGAAAGAAAATGCAAACACCTAGTAAGCAACCTGAAAGCAGTAGCATGACTCATGAAGAAGAGGAAGAAATGCTACATGATATATCAAAATTACAAGACCAAGTGCAACAAATGTCAGTCTCACAAAAGCTAACAGAAGCTAAGATAAATGGCATGGAATCTAAGATAAAGGGCGTGGAAGCTAAGATGAATGGCATGGAAGCTAAGATGGACAATTGGAAGACAGATTTGAAGACAGACATGGAATAATTGAAGATAAATATGAATAAGTTGTTACAAGAAATGGTCACTAATGGTGAAAGGGTAGTAAAGGAAACTCATGATGAGAACAAAAGAAATGTTAATCATGATTCCATAGACCCTAATGTTGGATCGAAGACCCACCATATTCCAAAAATCGATATGAGGAAGTTTGATGGCAAGGATCCCACAACATGGATATTACAGATGGAGCAATTTTTTGATCTCAATAATGTGCAAAACACACAAAAGGTACGTATTGCAACTTTATATTTGGAACCAAATCAGTTTGTATGGTATCAATGGCTTTGCTCTCGTAAACAAATTATTACTTGGGCAATTTTTACGGAAGAATTGACAACACATTATGAGGATACAAAAAGCAACACTTTTTTTAGCCAATTGATAAGTCTCAAACAAAAGGGTTCAATAATGGAGCACATTGAGGAGTTCCAAAAATTGAACATAAGGGTAAAAAATATTCTAGAGGAGCATAGGATTTATGTGTTCATAGGGACTTTAAAGGATAATATCCAACATGATGTTCGCCTTTGGGAACCTGATTCATTAGAGAAGGCATTCAGGTTAGCAAGAAAAATGGAAAGCAAAATTATGGCAACCAGGAAGCACACCACTCACAACTATAAAGATGGAAGTGTTGTTGCCCCTAGTCTTCCACAACCTATAAAGTTGACACCACAACAATTGGAAGAAAAAAGAGCAAAAGGGCTTTGTTACAGTTGTGATAGCAAATACACTAAAGGTCATAAGTGTGCTGAGAAGAAATTATTCTACATAGATTGTGAAGAGGAAGAAGAAAAGGAGCAAGAAAGGTCAAAAGAAGAGGATATACTCTAGGAACAAAGCCTAGATAAAGAAGAAATGAATCCGACCATATATTGTGATGCATTGGCAGGAATTACCACTCCTCAAACCATCAAGATAGAAGGACAAATCAAGAAGAAAAAGGTAATAGTGTTGATTGATTCAGGAAGTACCCATAATTTTATTCATTGTAAGGTAGCAAAAGAATTGAATTGCTTCTTATATCCAGCACCAGAGTGTCAAGTGATGGTTGCAAATGGAGGAACAATAAATTGCTCGGAAAGTGCCATAATATCAAGCTATCCATGGGAGAATATGTATTGACTAGCCCAATGCTTTCCATTCCAATGGGAGGTGCTGATGTTGTACTAGGAGTCCAATGGCTACAATCCTTGGGTACAATAGCTTTTAATTTTCAAGAACTTTTCATGAAATTTTCTATGGAAGGAAAGGAAGTTGAATTAAGGGGTATTGCAGGGAAACCGGGAAAGATAATCAGCTCTAACGGTATGACAAAGCTTCTAAAAAAGGAACAAAGAGGTGTAATTGCACAATTATGTTTGCTAGATGTTTCCACATTGGAATCATCTATTTCTCCAGATCTCCAAAAAGTCTTGGACAATCATTCCAAGGTATTTGAGACTCCCAAAGGTCTCCCACCTATTCGTGATCATGATCATGCTATTCATCTGATTCCAGGAAGTGTTCCTCCAAACATCAGGCTGTACAGATATCCCTATGCCCAAAAGAGTGAAATTGAACGTATGGTTGCAGAAATGCTAGAGGCTGGTATAATTCAACCGAGTCAAAGTTCTTTCTCTGCTCCAGTAGTATTGGTGCACAAGAAGGATGGATCATGGCGCATGTGTCCGGATTATAGGGAGCTCAACAAGTCATTGATGAATTACTGGATGAATTGCATGGATCAATTTACTTCACCAAGTTGGATCTTCGTTCAAGATATCATCAAATCAGAATGAAGACTGAAGACATTCCGAAAATAGCATTTAGAACTCATGAGGGTCATTATGAATTTTTGGTCATGCCTTTTGGCCTTACCAATGCACCTTCAACATTTCAAGGTTTGATGAATTCAATTTTCAAACCATTCCTTAGAAAATTTGTGTTAGTATTTTTTGATGATATACTAATCTACAACAAGTCTTGGAAGGATCATGTTGAACATGTTGACAGGGTGCTACAACTATTGGAGGAGAAACAATTATATGCAAAAAGATCCAAATGTTTCTTTGGAGTACAAGAGGTGGAATATCTGGGTCATATTGTATCTCATGAAGGAGTTAAGGTAGACCCTAGAAAAATTAAAGCCATTAAGGAATGGAAAATTCCCACATCCATAAAGCATCTGCGAGGATTTCTCGGGTTGACAGGGTATTATCGCAAGTTTGTTAAGAATTATGGGAGAATAGCAGCACCTCTAACAACATTATTGAAGAAAGATGCATTTTCATGGACTCCAGAAGCAACAAAGGCATTTGAACATCTTAAAGAGGCAATGTGCCAAGCACCGGTCTTAGCTACACCTGACTTCACAAAAACCTTTATTGTGGAATGTGATGCTTCAGGAAATGGAATTGGTGCTGTTTTAATGCAAGATGAAAGACCCATTGCTTTTGAAAGTCGTCCAATCAAGGGAAAGTTTTTACACAAAGCTATTTATGAGAAGGAAATGTTGGCAATACTCCATGCACTTAAGAAATGGAGACCCTACCTAATGGGAAGACACTTCAAGGTAAAAACGGATCATGATAGCCTTAAATACTTTTTAGAACAAAGATTATCCTCTGAAGAGCAACAAAAGTGGGTCACAAAGATGTTGGGTTATGACTTTGAAATCATCTACAAAAAAGGGAAGCAAAATGTGGTGGCAGATGCACTCTCAAGAAAGGATGAGGATGTGGAAGCATTGTTGTGCGCCATTTCTATTATCCAACAAGATTGGATAAACGAAGCAAGGGAGGAATGGAAGAATGACGAAGAAGTGTGGGCACTTATTCGAAAGTTACAACAAGATTCCAGTATGTCTGATACATTTAGCTGGCAAAATGATTCGTTATGGTACAAAGATCGCTTATACCTCTGTAAGAATTCCCAGCTAAAACAAAAGATTCTTATGGAATTGCACACTTCTCCCTTAGGAGGGCACTCAGGATTTTTAAAAACTTACCACAGGGTTAAGAAGGAATTTTTTTGGGATGGCCTTAAATCAGATATTCAAAAGTTTGTGGCGGAATGTTTGGTTTGCCAACAAAATAAAGTTGAAACAATTAAGACACCAGGTCTATTACAACCTTTATCCATTCCAAGCCAACGTTGGGAAAGAGTGTCATCATGGTGGTAGTTGACAGACTTACCAAGTATGCACACTTTTGTGCATTATCACATCCATTTAAAGCCAGTACAGTTTCTACTGCATTTATGGAAACAATTCAAAAGCTACATGGAAACCCAAAGATTATTGTAAGTGACAGAGATCCCATTTTCACTGGAAATTTTTGGACAGAATTATTTTCTTGTCTTGGTACTCAATTAGCTCATAGCTCATCTTATCATCCTCAATCTGATGGGAAAACTGAGATAGTAAACAAATGTTTGGAAGGATATCTTCGTTGCTTTGTATCTGATAAACAGACACAATGGGTCAAATGGTTGCCCCTGGCTGAATGGTGGTATAACACTTCCTTCCATACAGCAACAAAAATGACCCCATTTATGGCACTTTATGGGTATCAGCCACCATCCATCACATCATATTTAAGAGAAAATTCTAAGGTTCAAGCAGTGGAACATCACATCGAACATCAATAACAAGTCCTCCAACTCTTAAAGGATAACCTCGTGTTGGCACAGAATAGAATGAAACAACAAGCAGATCAACATCGTAGCGAAAGAAGTTTTGATGTAGGTGATTGGGTATTCCTACGGCTACAACCATATAAGCAAATGTCCCTCAAGCAATCTAAGAAGGATAATAAATTATCACCAAAGTATTATGGTCCATACAAGGTGTTGCAAAAGATTGGTACTATGGCATACAAATTGGAGCTTCCTGCAGCTTCTCGATTGCACCCAGTTTTCCATGTTTCATGTTTAAAGAAGGTTATAGGCGACAAGCTCCCAGTTCAAACAATATTGCCAGAACTTGACGAGGAAGGAAAAATTATATTGGAACCGGAAGCAGTCACAGAAACAAGAACTCGACAGCTACGAAATCGATCAATTTCGGAGTATCTTATCAAGTGGAAGGACTTATCCGCTGAAGATTCCACATGGGAGGATGAGAATTTTATACAGAAGCATCCAGAACTTCTCAAGCGTTGAGGACAACACTTTTTTGAAGGAGAGGGGCATGTTGGGTCCCTATAATACTAGTGATTACCCCATTACTATTGTAGTTGTACCCCTTATTAATATTGTTGTGCCCCTATTATCCCCATATTGTTATTACTGTGCCCCATAGAATCCCTCTATTGTTATTTTTGTGGCTTTATATTATTATTGTTAGGTCGGCTGGGTTATATTGTGACTCCTTATACTCCTATATATAGAAAGGAGGTTTTGTCATTTGAATCATCCAAGAATTGTTCATTTATGTAATGTAAAGGAGGTTGCCCCCTCAAAGAGGCTGAATTCTAAGGCGTTGATCTATCTTTTCTATCTTTTTCTTGAGCTGGTTTCATAACACAAAGGGGTCTTTGAATCCATCTCCAGTGTTAAAATTCTAAATACCCTATTGTCTCTAAATTTTAACACTGTAGATGGATTCAAATATTCTCAACATCAATTTGGCCTTCCTTCATCGTTGAGGCAAGGCTCTCCTTCACCAATTCGGTCAAGGAGGGCAAGGCCAATGGCACTTGAGATGAAGGAAAAGAAAAAACAAAACCTCGAGAAAGTCGTAACTTCTGAAAATTATGAAAGCCATAAAAAGTCATAACACATTGCATGTCTTTCTTTGATTTCTATAAGGATGAAAAGGAAACTAAACTCAAAGCTAGAGAGCCCCAAGAAGAGTTTTGCAACCCCTCATAAATGGCCTCGAGCCCTGGGTTGGCCAAAATTAGAGGATCTAAATAGTGCAGAATTGGAGCAGGGGTTAGGGCCTCTAAGTCACTAGATAATTTCCCTATCAAATTATTAACTTTGCTTTCTAAAGACCTGGTAGGATCGAAAACTGAGGCATGGTGAGTTTTCGATCTAACTTCCAAATGCGAATGCATAAATCCCTTGTGACTAGCCTAAATTTGTTGAAAACCTCCTCCTCCAATGCATAATCCACCAACTCCTCCTCCTTCATGTGGGTATGATAATAAGAAACCAAAATCTCATCTGAAAAACATATTTGATGAGTAGTTGTGTGTCTTCAAAGGGTTTATCATGATGATGATCTATGTACCTAAAAAATATACATCATGCGAATAAAAATCTCATGGTTATCATTTAATCTTATTTTTCATTTTGACAAGGATATCAGAGCCTAACATTGTCTAGAGCCCATTCACTCTTCGTCAAAACTACGCCTCGCTCTAGTAAAAAACTCCACACCCCTTTCTCCGCCTACAATTTTTCCATGGGACTATAGGGTTTCTCCATAATTATTGAATTCCTCTCCCATGGTAGAGATGTTGTGATGTCCTCTTTAACATTTTGACTTCGTAAAAAAAGAAAAATAAACAAATTATAACTATAACTATAATTAATAATTAAATTGATCTAGATCCATCTTAACTCTGGATCTACCAAGCGCCAAGACAGAGGAATAAAATCTTTCTTAAGGTGCAAACCTCTCTTTCAGAGTGAAAAGAGATTTGATCCCTCTAGGTCCGAAGTTAAAATGGATCTAGACTGGTCATATACAATGAAAAAAATAAAAAAATTGAGAAAACAAAATAGCTTGCAAATTCAACTACCTTTTTTTTGAAAAAGATTAAAGCATTTATAACCTTTGATAACTTAAAAAAATTAAAATAATTATATTTTATATATATATATATATATACATTATGATTATGGTAAAGTTTTTGGGGCATTGTCATTTGGAATTTTATTTTTCCACTCAAATTTAAGAGGGTATAGCCAAGGAGGATTGGAGGAAAAACCAGGCTGATAACATTCTGTTAATGGGCAGAGCTTCAGGAGGGGAGCCTTAACACTCTCTCCTCTATACAAATAATGCATTCAAATTAGGAAAATATGATGAAGCGATGATAATTGTGTAATTTATTTTTTGGTTGGGGTAAATGAACAATGAGCAAGAGAGGTGATGTGAGCATCTCAAGAAGAACCGAGTTGGTCCTTCTCAGAACACTATCAAAGCATAGTCTATGCACGTTTTCAAATAGAAAATGTGTAATGGAGTTGCCAAGAAGGGAAGATACAATGCCTAGGGTGAGATTGCAACTGAATATCAACATACTGAGTTTCTATCTAGTTTCAATGATATAGACATTGGTCAACCATCTAACAAGGAAGGGCATCAAATGAGAAGGGAATCTACAGGGAAAGACAATGTCCCAGCTAGTATTACTAATGATATAATGATAAATGATTATTGTGCTCAAGGGGCTTCATGTAGTCAAGCAAAGGGTTGTTTTAACAAGAATGTTTTAGGGATTTGTGGGGCTGAATACATTTAAAAAATTGATGGGATCAAACTAGCTGAAAGGCATGCTTCTATAAGCTCAGTGGAAGAGGGTGATGCAAGTTAAACCAATTTGGGAGGATGTAATTTGCAAACCCAAAAATTTAGGTCACGTTACCTTTCAAGAGAGGCTTAAGAAAGTTAAGTGGTCACGTTACCTTTCAAGAGAGGCTTGACCTCAAGTATTTTCCAACCCTTTGAAGTATGCTTATTATATTTTTCTTTCTTTCATGATTTATGAGACACATTCATCCCTTTCATTGTTCTTTATTTGCTTATTCATTTATTTCCTTAACCATAGGGATTAAATTTGGTTACATGTCAACTTTAGGAGTGTATGGTATATCATTAAATGCTAACTTTTCATATCTAACATCTTTGTAGAATGTTGGAAATCTACAACCCATTGGAAATCCATTGCCCATTGTCTTTTAAATTGTTTGTAACTTTCAAATATGATTACTTCCTTTCCACAAAAGGAATTTTAATTTTAATTATCATAGTGTATTCATATATAAAATTTGTTGTCAATGTAAAGGATCCTATAGTTGTAGAAATTCTTATTTATCAATGTAGCTAATAGCATGAAACAATAGGAAGCTTCTGGGTGAAAAGACAAAATGAAAGTGATATGAGAAGTACAACTATGTTTGCCTAATATTTCAAGTGTGAAGAAGACATAATTCTTTTTAGCTATTTTTTTGGGCCAAAGGAAAATATTGAGTAATTTTATTAGAGGGATAACAAAATTACATGAGCACAATACCATGACTAGTATCTCCATAATCCATCCCTGTTAGGTCATAGTCTGAAGAAACTGAGAGGTACAATTTTGAAAAAAAGGTTGTTTGATTGTGAAATCAATGTGGATACAAAAAATCCCTGATGTGGGTGCAGAGCCAACAACACGTGGTTGCATCACTACATGAATAAATCCAAATGTTCGAGGTGGGGGGTATGGGCCTCCCAGTCCTTTCAGGCATTAATAGCTGTGGGGAGTGGTACAGTGGAGTGGGTGGTTAAGAGTTCAATGAGCATTCTTGAGAACGCTGTCAAGGGCGGTAGGGTGAAATGCGACAGAGCGATGGTGATCCCGGGTATTTGCATCTGTGTTTGCATTTGCGTCTAGAGGAAAGTGACAACCTGGTGGTTGGAAAGGCATGGTGAGTTGGTAAACCTAGTTTTTACAGGAAGAGAGCTCTGGCTGTGTGTTGGGGAGGGTGCTAGGCATAGGGAAGAGCGGGGATTCCATTTCTTACAAAGCTATGTTCTTTAGTGTGCTCGACATAATTCAGTATGGAGAGTCCCTGCTTGAGCTCGCTTGACCGACCTTCGTTCTATAGGGTGGTGGCAGTCACTAGATCGACCTTCGTTCTTTGCGCAGCGATAGCCAACCTGCCCTTGTGGCGTCCTTGTTCATCCGCAACGGAAAACCAGGAGGGTTTGCTACTAAGTTTGGTTTGTTTAATTTTGTGGGTGGAAGCTATTCAAATTTCTGTTCCAATTCGGTAATAATCCGCTTAACTCTAGAGGATGCCATTTTCCCCGAGAAATCCCGAAAGACGGTGACATTTGGTGGATTGTGTTCTGGATAATTTTCATTTGGTGTGAGTGCGGGCCAGTGGGGTTAAATTTGGAGATGGAAGCTCTGTGAAATTCCTTGTCTAGGTCAACAGCCATAAAGACCCTGTTGCGGAAGGCTTCCTCCTATGGTCCTCTTACTACTGAGGAATCACCCGCCCAAGCATTGGTTCTGGCTTAGCCTCGCCGTGGTGGAAAAACGGCTAGGAGCTCACGATGAGGTATTGACAAGTCACGAGGTGGAGAACAATTGGGGGTCTGCCGAGGGGGAGGTGTTAGGAGAGGTGGAAAATATGGGATGAGTCGGGGGGATGTGGAGAAAAATCGCAAACAAAGGAGCCTGGGTGGTGGATGTCGAGGTGGAGTGAAAAGCAACGCATGAGCGTTTGAACTTCAAAAAGGGAAAGTCCACCCCCAATGCTGTGGGGAAAGCTGCCGAGACCTCATTGTTAATCTAATGAATCAAATGGATGCTGATGAATGCATCTAGAGAAGAACATGCATTGCATATGGCAAACTTGGAGCGACTTCACTACTTCGAGAGTCAACTCAGGGAGCGTGTAGTTGTGGTGTGGAGAGGTCAGAATCTGCTCTCAGAGAAAGTTGAAAAGCTGGAGACCTATATGGCACACTTCAAAGGGCACGTCGAGTGTGACTTCCACCCTCCACTATCTCCTGGTACTTCTGTGGACAACCCTACATCCATTACTTCGGGTGACTGGTATGCTTTATGAAGTATTTTTTGTTTTAGTTGTGTTCTGGTGCCTGTGGCCTAATTGGTTATGGTTTCTGCCTTTAGAGGCCCTTTTGTATTTTTTTCATATGGTGAAATTTTTGGTCAACAAACCCGGTTGGGGTGAGACCACTTGTTTTGACGACATCTATATGTACTCCTTTCTTTGAAATTAATAGAATATTGACTTACAAAAAAAATGTGGAGCCAAAAAATAAAGAAGTACATGAAGTTATTGTTGTTCTAGGGGCTACAATGTCTCTCTATCAACAGTTATAACCAAGAGGCATCAATACCACAGTGCAACAGAAACATTGACATAAACCACACATTTTCTCTCTGTATCATTCAAAACAATTATTTAAGGTCTTCACGGTAGCTAAGCTCAGACACGTTAGAATCCTAAAGCCAGGATTAATGAAAGTAACAAGTTTGTTTCTGTTGGGATTCTTTGATCCCCCAAGTGTCTTATTTCAACTCCAAGCCACCCTTGGATAGATTATTAGCTTCATTGTTATTTTCCTTGTATACATAAATGAAAGTGATGTGAATAAAAGAAGATAACAATTTCTTGATGTCTTCAAAGTTTGAAACATGGGTTATAATAAGAAGTTTCTTAGCTCAACATCACCTTTCATCCATTGGAACATGAGGAGGGAATCCCCTAGGACTTGTATTTAAGAAATTGCTTTTTCAAGAGTAAGTAGTATAAATAATGTAGGGGTAGTGATTTCATTATGATTGTTTGAAGAATGGCCAGTACCAGATTGGAAGCTGAGGAAGTGATTTTGAGTGAGGTAGATTAAGCTCCCTGCTCCTCTTACAGGTGGATCTTTTTTGGAGGCTCCATCAAAAAATGCCCATATAATTTGAGTGTTTATGTTCATATCATAGGTCCAAGCATGATGATGGGTCGAGGATAATTGGGGAAAAGTGCTTAAGATATTAAGACTTTGGGAAGTGCACTTGGAGGGTAGAGTGTCCTTTTTCTCAATTTTTATTTTTATTTTTATTTATTTCTAGCCAGACAACCTAGGCCAAGGTGATAGACAAGCCTTTGTAAACTTTCGTTGCGTTGTCTTTATGCCAATTCCTTAGAGAAACTTCAATTGAGTCCCCTTACCATTTGAATTTCAAGCTTGTACGTCATTCAATTTCATTCCAGATCTGCTTAGTGTATTGGTAGGAGAGGATGAAATGAATGTTTGTTTCTAGATCAGATTCACATAAGCTACATCTTCTAGGGCCCTTGTAGCTTCTTTTTTGAAGCAGATCCTAGGTTAAGGCTCTATTGTTAAGAAAAAGACACATAAAAGTTTTAGCTTTTGCAAGAGATTTGTATTTCTAGAGCCCTTTCCACCATCGGTATGATTTTCAGTCAAAGCCTTCTATGGCCATAAATTTGAATCTATCTAGGTTCATGACCTCTTGAGGGGTTTGTCGACCAAAGGAGTTCAAACTCCTCTTCATTGATGGAAACACAACACTTTCTAGGAAAATTTGTATAGGGGTCATCGGATGTAGCATATTCCCGTTGAAAATGCAACAAGATGATGGAGCTTAGTGAAAAGAATTCGCCTTCACTAAGTGGGCCCGCAGGCTATTTTTGGCGCAAAGTCTATTTTTAGACATATGGATCATGGTCTATGAGTTGCAGGATGCTATTTGTGGATGATTGGTCATGTTGGTAAAATAGATGGATTTCTATTTTTAGACATATGGGCAGAGTCTATTTTTAGATTACAAGGCTAAAAATAGAACAGTCAAATATTATTAGCTCTTAATAATATTTGGACTATAAACATTATCTTATCCTCTTGGAGCACTTCAGTTCGAGCTACGGATGTGGCACATGCAACTACTAGAAGGAAATACGCTTTTCTTATGGGCTAGTTGAGCTATTGCATGATGGACTTCAGTTAGAACTCAAGTGATTGAGTTTGGTGGAGTTGATTGAGGAGTTGATGGAGTTGTATTCAGTTTGACTTAGTTGAACTAGTTGTATTTAGTCTAACTGCAAAATACACTAGTGATGAGTGATGTGAATTAATTATTAATTATTTCACTAATTATTAACTCATAAATCAACTAAAGAATACATCAATTAACTCAGTTCATGGACAGTTCAGTGGAGACAGGTGTTAGAGGTGAGTGAAAGGGTAAGACAACTGTCAGTTGTGACTATAGTTTTGCATGAGATTTGCACAATCAATGGATTGAGTATTACCAATGAGGATTGCGTGGTTTAGCCAAGGGAAATATGAGTTTGGATCAGCCATTCTAATCTATTCTCATGCAGGATTGCGCAGTGGAGGCAGGCAAGCAGCGGAGGAGATTTGAACCTGTGATTGATTCAGCTCTGAGCTAGTTTGTGTGTAACAGGTGGAGATAGTACTGAGTACTTGCGAGGAGTATTGTACTATGTATTGTTACATGTTCTAAATCAATATAATATACAGATAGTTGGGGGTTTTTAGCTATATGCTTTCCCCAATTACATACTGTGTTGATATGTGTTATTGATGTGTTTCAATGTGCGCATGCGAATGTTTTGATTCTGCAAATTGATGATCAACATAGAGGAGGTTATGTATTATGCATGCATTCTACAAATAGTGTATAATCGGGATAATCTTTTTGAATAAGTGTCATATTATTCAAAATTTCTACATGGTATCAAAGTAGAGTTGATCATCAGATCTATTATTCATAAAGTGATTACATTTTATTTCTTCAGGCAAAGTCTGTAATCGGGCCAGGTAGCCTCTGGATTCATCTTTCCTCTAGAAGGTGAGATATCTGGTAAAAGAACATACAATCAATCTTTGTACAAGAAATACTTTGTTCTCACGAATTTTAGATCAGAAGCGGTTGAGTTTTGAGCTGGTGGAATTCGAATTTGCAGCAGTGTTTTCTTGGTGTCAAAGTTGAAATGTCTTTCAACGGATTGCAATTGGAGTATGCTCTTGAAGGCAACTCGAACTATATTGCGTGGAAAGACAGGATGGAGGTGGTGTTAGATGACAATGGGTTGAAGGAGTTCATAGAGGTTGAGGTCTCAAAGCCTACTAATACTGCTCAAGTTGAGGCTTGGCAAAAGAAGACAGCAAGGTGTCGAAAGATTCTGTTGGAGGGCGTGAAGGATCACATTGTATCCAGCCTACATGGAAAGGCTTCTCCATACTTGATGTGGAAAGCGTTGACAGATTTATTCCAAAGCAAGAGCGACCAAAGGAAGTTGGCGCTCAAGGATAAACTCATAAACTTTAAGTGTGAGAATGGAGACAATATGCCCAAGTATCTCACGAAGTTCACCCAATGCCAGGATGAGTTGGGAAGTGTGGGGGTGACTGTTGATGATGAGGACTTGGTGAGCTTGGCTCTCCTTGGTCTTCCAAAGAGTTGGCATTCCTATCAGGACTCTGTCAATGGTCAGGAGAAATTGCCAGGATGGGAGAGACTTTGGTCAGATCTTGTGCAAGAGGAGATCAGGCGGAATACCAGGGATGGATCTTCATCAAAGGCATTTGATGAAGAAAATTGCGCTTTGGCTGCCAAAGAAAAGAAGGGGAAGGAGAAGGGTTCTCTTTCCGAATCCAGTTCTTCCAATGATGGGAAGAAGGTTGACAAATCGAAAGTGAGATGCTTTCGTTGTCATGAGGTGGGCCATTATGCTACAAATTTTCCACGAAGGAAATCCAAGAAGGGATCCGAGGAAGGATCTGAAGGTGAGGCACTTGCTTCACAGTTTGAGTTGGATTTCACACTCTTTGCATGCATGGTTTCATCCATGGTGTGAAGTGGTTGGTTTCTTGACAGTGGAGCTTCTTTCCACATGACCGGTGACAAGAGTTTATTCAGTACTTTGGAGGAGAAAGATCTCCAGATACTCATAGCGATGGGTAATGATGAGAAGTATAGTGTCTCAGATGTAGGCATGGTTATTTTTCAGAGGGTGCATGGAGCTTGCCTTACCTTGACTGATGTCAAGTATGTACCAAGATTGAAGAGAAACTTGGTGTCGATCCTGATGCTGGAAGACAGAGGCTATGATGTAGTCTTCAGTAAGGGAAAGGTTTTCCTTAGACACATCATCACTAGACAGGTGAAGCAGATTGGTTCACAGGTTAAGAACCTGTATGCTCTTGAGGTTCAAGATGCATGCAAAGTCTTGAGCAGCGAGGCAACTGATGGAGACTTGGTGGTTGAGAGGGAGCGTCTATTACCTCTCAACATGCAGAGCCAGAAGAAGTCTCAGACGATTGTCGAGGAGCCACAATTGGTGCAGCAGCGTCAGGAGGTTGTGGAGCAGCCACAACAAGGGAAGATGAGAGGAGATCGAGTAAAGACATCTACTCATGCAGAGACCTCCAGTAGGGGGAAACTTCGAGCCAAGTGGGCTGAGGGATCACATGCAGCCATACCTCCAGGTAGGAGGTGGGGCAATATAGAATGATCGTCCCAAGGAGGAGGGGCAGGATCCTTGAGGTACCCAACCTCTTGGATGAGACCTTGCTACGGGAGCCCCGATGTGGAGTAGTGGGAATTGACTGATTGGGTAGAGACAGATCCAGATGGTGCGGCAGAGAGAGCGATAGTGTAGGGAATCCCAGGATAGCGCATAGCTAGCAGGCTGCAACAATGCGAGAGGCACAAGTGTTTTGCACAATGCTAGGTGGCACAGAGAGGTGTGCAATGGTGCGAGATGCATGGAGATGTTGCAGTAGCGCAGATGTCAGAGAGGGAGCACTTGTCAGCAGTAGGTAGAGCTTCAGCATCAGAGTATGTTCCTAGCCCAACAGAGTGGTCAGTTGGGAGTGTTTTTGTTCCAAGTGTTGTTGGAGCAAGTGGACCGGGCAAATGTGTTGCATGCAGAACATTCCAGAGTTGCAAGATAGGGGTTGCAGATAATCCATATCTTGTTGAGAGGGAGTGTTGAAAATGCAACAAGATGATGGAGCTTAGTGAAAAGAAGTCGCCTTCACTAAGTGGGCCCGCAGGCTATTTTTGGCGCAAAGTCTATTTTTAGACATATGGATCATGGTCTATGAGTTTCAGGATGCTATTTGTGGATGATTGGTCATGTTGGTAAAAATAGATGTACTTCTATTTTTAGACATATGGGCGAAGTCTATTTTTAGACTGCCAAGCTAAAAATAGAACAGTCGAATATTATTAGCTCTTAATAATATTTGGACTATAAACATTATCTTATCCTCTTGGAGCACTTCAGTTCGAGCTACGGATGTGGCACATGCAACTGCTAGAAGGAAATACGATTTTCTTATGGGTCAGTTGAGCTATTGCATGATGGACTTCAGTTAGAACTCAAGTGATTGAGTTTGGTGGAGTTGATTGAGGAGTTGATGGAGTTGTGTTCAGTTTGACTTAGTTGAACTAGTTGTATTTAGTCTAACTGCAGAATACACTAGTGATGAGTGATGTGAATTAATTATTAATTAATTCACTAATTATTAACTCATAAATCAACTAAAGAATACATCAGTTAACTCAGTGCATGGACAGTTCAGTGGAGACAGGTGTTAGAGGTGAGTGAAAGGGCAAGACAACTGTCAGTTGTGACTATAGTTGTGCATGAGATTTGTACAATCAATGGATTGAGTATTGCCAATGAGGATTGCATGGTTTAGCCAAGGGAAATACGAGTTTGGATCAGCCATTCTCATCTATTATCATGCAGGATTGCACAGTGGAGGCAGGCAAGCAGCGGAGGAGATTTGAACCTGTGATTGATTCAGATTTGAGCTAGTTTGTGTGTAACAGGTGGAGATAGTACTGAGTACTTGCAAGGAGTATTGTACTATGTATTGTTACATGTTCTCAATCAATATAACATACAGATAGTTGGGGGTTTTCAGCTATATGCTTTCCCCGGTTACATACTGTGTTGATATGTGTTATTGATGTGTTTCAATGTGCGCATGTGAATGTTTTGATTCTGCAAATTGATGATCAACGTAGAGGAGGTTATGTATTATGCATGCATTCTGCAAATAGTGTATAATTGGGATAATCTCTATGAATAAGTTTCATATTATTCAAAATTTATACAATTCCTCTTTGAGATCCAAGCCTCTCTGGGAAATCCACTATTGTTGTTTGGAGTTCAATGCTTGACCCATTAAAATATGATGGAGGGTGTAGAATCCTTTTGATCTGAGATCATGAGTGAGGGGGAAGGGAAAGATATGTTGATATTTGCTTCCAATATAGGGGTCACAAAAAATTTGGACCTTATCCCTCTTCCTAGCCCTTCAAATTAGCCAATTCCCAATTAAAGGGAAAGCAATGATGGTGGCTTTCCAAATGATAGAAGAGTTTTGAATTTTTTTAATTTCAGGATTGAATCCAATCTTTGTTGAATAGGGGTCTGAGATACTTATATTTTATGATTTGTGCCCAAAATGCTTTTCCCTAGATAAGTCTGAAAACGTTCTTCCATTTTCATTTTCCACATGTCTTGCTTCTTTTACAATGACATAAGATAACTCAAGTCAATATTTGAGAGTAGAGTAGCATGTCCACTTCACTTTGGATGAGAGTAAGATACAATGCATTCAATTTTTTGTTGAAGTGAGTCTCTCCAACATAAGCTCATGTTGGTGAATTTCTCTAACATCATTGCAATGCTTCGTTACAACTCTGTGAATTTAACCTTATGAACTTGATGATGAAAACTGACTCGACTGAAATAATAATTATTCAGCGGGGCGTTGAATATCCTAAAGAAAGAAAATACACTTATGCTAGAAAGCGAAAGATTACGGTAAGAAATGCTTCCATGATTTGTCTTTGCATTTCGTGGATTTTTGGTCATGAGGCACTCACCCAAAATCTTCCTTATCAGATCTTCAAAATGAAAGTCCAGAATGTCTACTTTGGTGTCTTAGAGAGCAGGCATTCAATTATTTCCTTATCAACATCATCAAAAGGGTAGATTCACTTGCTATAAACCCTAGCCTTTGGGTTGCTATTTGAATCTTATATAGTGGAATTTAGCAAAGGTCCAGTTTGAATTATGGGACCCCACAGACAAAATCCCTTATAGATATCATTCTTTAAAGGGCTAATATTTTATAGATAGCTGTTTTTTTGATGTTTTTCATCATACTGCTTTTGATTACCAACTGTCCTTTCAAAAGGACCCCAATTTTACATGTTACTTTCTTGTAGTAGATTCCATTCATGATTTGAATAATGACCAACTAGACATTTCTCTATTTTCAAACTGTTCATTGCATCTGATATTGAGGTACAACTATCTAAAAGTTACTCAATAGACAAGAATTGGTCCAAAAAGCTAGTGTTTGGAGAAAAATCCGGGCTTAGGGAAAATCTTGTTGAGAGGACTGCATGATCATCCCCATAGCTCTTATGGCTTTCGTATGTAGTGCTAGTTTCCTTTTCAAATGCTATTCATGTTTTCCCTTACGTTCCATTCCAAGCACGATTCAAGCTTCCAAAGGTGACTTAATATGATGATCTTGAGGATTCAATTCCAAAAGAATCAAATGACGAATCCTTAGAATAAAATCTTTCCAATATAAATTCATGTGAAACTTTCTGACAATGATTGTTTTCTTATATTATAAGCTCCTCATTATTGAGAAGTTCCAATATCTTCACCACTTTTCTTCATATACACAGGCCCAAGTCCACCTTGCCAAGCTTTCACATAAGTAACAAGTATGGGAGACATGAATAAAATGAACAAAAGTTTTCTAATTTGACTGTGAAACATATTATAAAACCAAATTAATCCTAGAAACAAACTTGTCCAGGAATTATAGCATTCAGTAAATGCATAAGTGAGTGAAGCACTATATGTTTGAATTTTTTTCCATACCTCTGGCTTAAAAGGCAATTATTTGGAGAAAGAAAGGAATGAGTCCAATCACATTGACCATGAAAACATAATTCTATCATTCTCATATCCCCATCATATGCAATCATTGTTGCTAATCATTTATTATTTGAAACATTTAAGTTTTAAACCATTAGATGCAACTTATGGCTCAAACTATTAAGGTGCTGATCTAAAATACCATCCGTATTATTTGATAAGCATATAGTTGAATAGAAACATACAATAAGAAGAAAAGAAAATCCTAAGAATACTAGTTGCACGTACACCAAGAAGTCAAAAAATTGAAAACATAAACAATTTTTTTTTTGAATAGTTTTAGCTCTCTTCCCAACAATGATCATGCTTCTAGGGATAACACTATATCACATGATACAGATACATAATTTCTATAAAATTTGACAAGCAATGACATGTTTTGCTGATTGATTGATTGCTTAGGCTTGGTGTACTTTTCCTTATTGGCAGTATGAACGTGGGAATATAGCCAAAGATCCTGAAGTAATTGTATAGTGATACTCAAAATTGACCGATTCCATACCTCCCACATAGTTTTACCAAATACTAAAGGAAAAATATTAGAATTAATTATATGGATAGTGTTGAAAATGGCAACAAGAAATGATAAAAATAGAAATTCTATAAATAGCATTGCTATAAATAGCATCTCAGGTACCAGTGTTGGACATAGCAACAAGGAATGAAAAATGGAAGTGCTAAAAATAGCATTGCTATAAATAGTATTTCGGGATAGATTCCAATTTTAGTTAGTCCCTGAACTAAAATTGAGAAGTAAAATTCGAATTTGATCTTAGCAGTTGTTTGTAAAATAATTAATTAATTCATCTTGAGTTAATTAGTTGTAGGAAATCAAACATGAAGTCTATGTGAAGACATGCAACAATTTCTCCATTGATTGAGGAAGTTATCCCTTGATTAAAGGAGATGAGGATGAGTTGTACT
Source organism: Pinus tabuliformis (assembly GCA_031772625.1). NCBI lineage: Eukaryota > Viridiplantae > Streptophyta > Pinopsida > Pinales > Pinaceae > Pinus > Pinus tabuliformis. The sequence goes on from CM062807.1 coordinate 874,097,493, forward strand.
TTGAGTTGTAATTAGTTAGCTCAGTTAACTGAGTTAAGTCCAGTTAGATTAGTTCCAACTGTTTGTGGAATTAATTGTGAGTTTAGTTAGTTAATGCATGCATGCATGTAACTGTTGCACTTTAGATAACTGAATATTCTCTCATAAATAACTCATGCATGTCAGTTCAGTCAGAGACCTAGTTGAGATTAGAGGAAGGGACATTGTACTATCAGTTGGAGAATTCTTCCTATATAGGAAACTCATCTATGCAAAAGGAATTATCTCCTTCAGGATTGCGCAGTTAATTTAGAGTTTAGTGAGCAGTGTGAGAGGTCAATTCACATAGGTGGCAACATTGGACCCCAAGGGAAACTGCGCAAGGAAATAGGAGGTTTGGAGGGCAGAGGAGAAGGTTTTTGAGAGGCATTTGACTTTCTATGAGCAACAAAGGGATTGTACTGAGAGCAGGATATCTTGTGAGCTAATGCTTTGTGTAATCCGGACATATTTCCACTTGTATGATAATACAGAGATCAGGGTTTTTAGCTGAGGCTTTCCCCAAAGTATTCTTCTGTGTTCATGTGTGATTGCTTTCTCATTCTCTATTATATGTGTTCCTATTGATCTTTCTAAAATCGATTAAGCTTCCGCAAAGTTTGATAGTAGAAGTAGATCAAGTATTTTTCTTTAGTACATTGCATAATCTGTTGATCTATAGTTGGAATTTCTACATGGTATCAGAGCAAAGGTGATCAAAGCAAAGAACAATATACAAAGAAGTTCGAAGTTCGAAGTTTCAAGTTCCTGATTATAGAATTCGAATTCTTATCACATCTCAAATTTCACCAATGGCGTTCAACTATTTAAGAGTTGAGTATCCCTTGATGGCAGCTCGAATTATATAACCTAGAAGGATCGCATGGAAGTAGTATTAGAGGACAAAGGTCTAAAGGACTTCATTGATAAATAAGTCCCCAAGCCAACAACAGATAATTATATAGAATTGGCGGAATGGGAGAAATGTGTGGCTAGAGAAAGGAAAATCCTCCTGGAGCGAGTTCTAGACCACATTGTCTCGAGCCTCCATGGAAAGGAGACACCGTTTTCAATGTGGAAAACATTGAAAGATCTATATCAGAACAATAGCAATCAGAGGAAGCTGGCGCTGAAAGACAAGCTTCGGAAAATCAAGTGTGAAAAGGGCGACAGGATCTCTACATATCTAAATAAGCTCACCACCTGTAGGGATGAGCTTGGAAGTGTAGGGATGATGACAGCCGATGATGACATGGTGAGGCTTGCTCTCCTCGATCTTCCTAAGAGCTGGCATAACTACCAAGACTCGGTAAATGGAAGAGAGAAATCGCCAGATTGGGAACGACTTTGGTCGGATCTGATGCAGGAGGAGATAAGGAAAAGCACCAGAGATGGCTCTTCATCCAAGGAGTATGAAGAAAATTGTGCCTTAGAGACTAACGCAAAGAAAGGGAAGGAGAAGGATTCTCATCCCAAATCAAGTTCTTCCTATGGTGGGAAGAAGTTTGACAAATCGAAAGTGCGATGCTTTCATTGTCATGAGGTGGGCCATTTTGCTACAAATTTTCCACTAAAGAAATCCAAGAAGGGATCTAAGGAGGGATCAGAAGGTGAGGCACTGGCCTCACAGTTCAAGTTGGATCTCACCCTCATCGCATGCATGGTTTCATCCATGGTGGGATGTGGTTGGTTTCTTGACAATGGAGCTTCATTCCACATGACTGGTGATAAGAGTTTGTTCAGTACCTTGGAGGAGAAAGATCTCTAGATACTCATAGCGATGGGTAATGATGAAAAGTATAGTGTCTCAGGACTAGGCACAATTATTTTTCAGAGGGAGCATGGATCTCACATTACTTTGACAGATGTGAAGTATGTGCCAGGACTGAGGAAAAACTTGGTGTTGGCATTATGACACAGGTTTGGCGATATGACATAGGTGTTGTCCTTGATGGCAACTCACTCAGATGAAAGATCACAGTTCAGGCTCACAGAATGAAAGAAAAAGAGATATACGCATGTTCCCCTTGACCAAGCCACGTATACACATGGGTTCGCTGACCAAAAGGCACGTATGCGCATACACACACTTTCATGCAAGGAAAGGTGCGTACATGTTGAAAACTTGTTTTTGGTCCATGGTATTTTGTCCTTGGTATTTTGACTCATGGTATTGATCCAAGGTATCTTGACCGAAGTATTGACCCCAGGTATTTGGTCCAAGGCATTGCTTCTAAGTGGTTTTGGACCATGGTATTGAGTAAGGCCTAATACTATAAAAGGAGGAGGAGATCATTAGGCAAAGGCACTCAAGTAGTGAATATCTAATGAAAAGCAAGATCTAGAATACTGGTGATTAGGTTATGGTACATAGCCGGATTTGAATCAAGGAGGAACCTAAGTGTTGAAGAAGGATAAGTTCTATTGAGGGGTCAAGATCTTAAGGCTTGAAGAGAAGTATCTTTGTGTGGTTTTTGATCTTTTATAATTGGCGCATGTTTTGATCTGTAAATCTGATGATCTAGGTATAAACTGATGTCTGAATAGTTGAAAAGGGTAAATCATCTTTTACAGATCTGTACACAGGTTCAGTATAGCAAAGGCGCGTATACACGCTGGTTTGGCAATTCAAACAACATATACACAGGTTTTCCTTCATATAACAGCATATGCACGCAGGTTAGACACATTGAAGTAGCGTACGTCTCATAAAATATGTTTTAGCTACTTCTGTTTACTGTTGCAGTGTTCTGGGTTCTAATGGGTTCTGGTACTGTTACTGTATTCTGGTTACAACATTCAGAGAAGTGATTGTTTGATTCAGTTTTGGTTAGTGCAAGGGAGATTGATTGATGCAGATATATTTTGATGTTTGATTGATGCTATTGATGGATCCATTCTAAAAATTTATGAAACGTGGTCCCTGGAAGAAAAGAGAAGGTTGTAGCCTTCTGTAGGTCAGCACCTACGTACTAGTACATCAGCTAGTTCAAGAGCTAAGGGGGTTGTAGCTCCCTTCTAGGAGAAGTTGGAGAACGAGAGAAGGTTGTAGCCTTTTGCAGGTAGAATCCTGCATACTGGTATAAGACTGCACCAGTACAAAAATATTTTAAAAAGAAGTTTCTTATTAAAAGAAGATAGAGACGAATTGCAGCAGGTGGTTTTCACCCACATTGGGTTTCCACCTTATTTCTTGTGTTCTTGTGTGTAATTGTCTGCTCTGTTTTTACTGTACATGTTATTGCTTATATGGTTCTGATACACAGATTAAAGATCAACCGACTAAATAATAAGTTTACAAGGTATACACTGGTTGCTCTAAACACAGTTGCGTATATATGCAAGTTGCATTAACAGAAGTAGCGTATATAAATCTGTTTATGGAAATGAAATATTGTTAAGTTGCTAATACTGATTCACCCCTCCCTCTCAGTATTATTTCCAACAATTGGTATCGGAGTAGGTCCTTCAGAAGAAGCTTGATTGCTTGAAGGAAGATCTATCATCATGAGAAACTACAAAAGAGAGGCATCCATCAGGCCACCAATCTTTGATGGGAGAAACTTCGTCTATTGGAAGGTAAGAACCACAACCTATCTTCAATCTCTTGGAACAGAAGTTTGGGATATCGTGGAAGGAGGATACACATTTCCATCAGCAACTCCTACAGATATGGCAGGTAAAAAGCAGTATGAAACAAATGCAAAGGCTGTTAATACTCTATTAGGGAGTTTGTCACAATCAAAATTTGTCAAGGCTATGCAGCTCAGAACTGCCAAAGAAATATGGGACAAGATCATTCTAAGCTATGAAGGAGATGACCAGGTAAAATGTGCAAAACTACAATCTCTCAGAATTCAATATGAAACTCTCAGAATGCAAAATGATGAAAGTATAGATAATTATTTCTTACATATAGATGAGATTGTTAATTGCATGAAAAATTTGGGAGAAGAGATAAAAGAAGTTACTTTAGTTGAAAAGGTTTTAAGATCCTTATCTTCTAAGTTTGAATCAAAAGTTTATGCCATAGAAGAAAAGCATGATCTTCAGAGTATTACTATGTCACAGCTGCACGACATCCTAACTGCTTTCAAAATGAGAAAAGGGGGTCCATCAGACATGAGAGAAGCCACATTCAAAGCTTCAGGAAGAGGAGAACTCAATGAGTCAGGACATAACTCAGAAGGAGAGGAAGAATCAAACTTTGTCAAGAACCTTCAACGGGGTTCTGGAAGATTCAAAGGTAAACTACCTTTCAAATGTTTTTCTTGTGGAAGAGTAGATCATTATGCTGCCAAATGTCCTCACAAAGATAAGCTTGATAAAGGTAAGGAATCAACAAAATGGAATAGAAAACAAAGCGTAAATAAGAAGAGCTACTATACGCAAGAAGATATTGATGGTTTATCAAATAGTGATGAAGATGAAAATAATAATGATTACAGACTTCTAATGGCTTTTGAAGATGATAATTTCTTGGATGCTTTAGATGAAGATGGTCTCTATGAAGAAATTTCTAAACTTAAAATCTTTCTAGAAGAAAAGAGTATGATTATAGATACTCCGACATTCCAACTTGCTGAAAGGGAAAAACACAATGAAAAGTTAGAACGTGAAATTGTGGGTCTAAGAAAAGAAATTGAGAAAACAAAAGCTCTCAATCTTAGGTTTACTAAAGGATCAAAAACTTTAGATGAAATTATCAAAGTGCAACATTCTCCTCTGATAAAGACAAGTCTTACATATACTAAAGAACCATCTCAAGCACAGAAGCCATCAACCTCCAAAAGCTATCTTGATGCAGCAAGGAGAAGTGAACAGGTTGACAATCGTCAGCAGAGGCTTAAAGCAGATCACTAGGTAAATCGAGTTGAATCTACTTCAAGGATGAACAAAAGCTATAACCAACCTCAGGTAAATCATTCTCAATTTTCTTCAAGAATGAATGTCAATGGAAACTACAATCATCAGGTTAGTAGAATCGATAATCGCAGGAATTTATTTAATGGCCAATGTTTTTCATGTCATAACTTTGGACACAAAGTTGCTCAATGTGTTGCTTACAAGACCATCATGACTAGAGAAGCATGAAATCAAAGGAATGTGACTGGGATCATGAAAAGGACCTACAATAACTTTCTGCTCTTGAAAATGAAATAGAATGCTCTATCTGTAACAAATTCAGTCATGAAGAATTTGAATGCAGGAGTAAATTTCGACAAACACCTCAGAAGGAGCAAGCCTCATTGGTTCCCAAAACATGGAAAAAGAAATAACCACAAACCGAAAGATGTGGTATAGCCTTATATGCAGAAGGACAAGAAAATCAATGGTACATCGACAGTGGATGCTCGAAACACATGACAGGTGATAAAGAAAAACTTCAGTCATATAGTGCCTTAGAAAAGGAAAGGAAGGTCTCATTTGGAAATGACACCCCTGCAGTCATAAAAGGTAAAGGCTCTGTTCTCTTAAAAGAAAAGGTCAAAGCTGGGAATGTTATGTATGTTGATGGTTTAAAGCATAATCTATTGAGTGTTAGTCAAATGTGTGATCAAGGAAATGAGGTAGTATTTCGATCAAATGGATGTGTTGTTCGTGAGCTTGATACAGGAGAAACAATGATCAAAGGCATAAGAACTCCAAATAATTTATACATACTCAAGGGAGGATAGAAACAATGCTATCTAAGAAAAAATGATGAACACTGGCTATGGCACAGAAGATTGGGGCATCTAAGCTTCCCTCAGATAAGGAAAGCATGCAAATTCCAGGCTGTTTGCGATCTTCCTGACATCAGAATTCCAGAAAATACAATATGCAAATCATGTCAATTTGGTAAGCAAACCAGAACACATTTCCCTGAGAAAGAAGGATCAGCTAGTAAGCCGCTTGAACTTGTCCATACTGATTTATGTGGTCCATCAAGGAAAAAGTCACCTCGTGGAGAAGAATACTTTATATTGTTCATTGACGACTTTTCCAGAATGTGTTGGATAGGACTTCTAAAGCATAAAGACGAAGCATTTGAAAAGTTCAAAGCCTTCAAAGCTTTGGTTGAAAATGAATCAGATCGCAAAATCAAATGCCTCAGATCTGATCGAGGAGGGGAATTTACCTCGGATGAATTCTTCGACTTCTGTGAAGAACATGGAATAAGAAGGGAATTCTCTACCGCAAGGACTCCTCAGCAAAATGGAGTGGTAGAAAGGATGAACAGAACTATTCAACAAATGGCTCGTGCTATGCTAGATGAGTCTGGAACTCCTGCAACCTTCTGGGGTGAAGCTGCATTTGCTGCCATCACTATTCTCAACAAAACAAATGTTCGGGTAAACAACACTCAAACTCCTCATGAACTTTGGTATGGTAAGACTCCTACTGTAAAATACTTCAAAGTTTTTGGAAGTAAATGTTACATCAAAAGGACTGATGAAAAACTTGGCAAGTTTGAACCTAGAGCAGATGAAGGCATTCTCCTTGGTTACTCTTCCCGAAGTAAAGGATACAAGTGTTATAATAAAATACTAGGGAAAATTGTTGAAAGTATTTATGTTGTGGTTGATGAAGCAGGCGAAAATCCAAAACAGGTAAAAAATGAAGAGTGGGAAGAAAATGAGGATTATCCTTTCACATCAAATTAGACTAATGCTGAAGAAGAAGAAACCAATGAAGCACCAGAAGAGAAGATAACGGTAGAAGAAAAGACTCCATCCAGATATGTTTAGAAAAATCATCCAGAGACTCAAATTTTGGGACAGAAAGAGGTAGGTGTACAGGCAAGAAGAACTATTACAGAAGCTACAAGCTATCTAGCATTGCTTTCCTCCATCGAACCGCAAAATGTACATGAAGCATGCAAAGATGAATGTTGGGTCAAGGCCATGAATGAAGAGCTTGAGCAAATTGAAAAGAATAATACTTGGGAATTAGTTCCTAGACCTCATGATAAGAATATCATTGGAACCAAATGGATATTCAAAAAAAAGTTGAATGAAAATGGGGAAGTTGTTAGAAACAAGGCTAGACTTGTTTGTAAAGGATATGCTCAACAAGAAGGTATAGAATTTGAAGAAACTTTTGCACCTGTTGCTAGACTTGAAGCCATAAAAATGTTCCTTGCTCTTTCTAGCTTTCAGAAGTTCAAAGTATATCAAATGGATGTGAAATCCGCCTTTCTTAATGGAGATCTAGAAGAGGAGGTATATATTGAGAAACCAGACAGATTCATCCTGGGAAATGATCCAAAACTTGTATGTAGACTCAGAAAGGCGCTCTATGGTCTAAAACAAGCTCTAAGGGCCTGTTATTATCATCTTGACAAATACCTTCATCAACAAGGTTTTTCAAAAGGATCAGTTGATAGTAATACATATATAAAAATTGACAATGATAAATTGCTAATACTTATTTTGTATGTTGATGATATCATTTTTGGGAGTAATGAAGAAGCCATGAGTCAAAACTTTGCTTTGGTAATGCAAAAAGAATTTGACACATCCCTTCTTGGTGAGCTCACATATTTTCTTAGTTTACAAGTTCAACAAAATAAAGATGGTATTTTTCTATCACAAACCAAGTACCTCAAGCAGATCTTGAAGAAATATGGAATGGAAGATTCTAAACCAGTATGTACTCCTATGGTAACAGGATGCAACCTCAGTGCAAATGATGAATCAGTAGCAGTACATCAACCAACCTACAGATCCATGATTGGTAGTCTGCTCTATCTAACAGGTACCCGACCATACATCATGCATGCAATGGGAATAGTTGGAAGATTCCAAGCAAATCCAAAGGAAGCACACCTTCAAGCAGTCAAAAGGATTTTTAAATATCTTCAAGGGACACAAAACTTTAGTTTATGGTATCCCAGAGATACTGATCTTACACTTCATGCATATACAGATGCAGATTGGGCAGGAAGCGTGGATGACAGAAAAAGCAGTAGTGGTGGTGCATTCTTCATGGGTTCCAGATTAGTGTCTTGGTTCAACAAGAAACACAGTTCGATTGCATTATCTATAGCTGAAGCAGAATATGTGGCTGTTGCATCTTGTTGCACACAACTTCTTTGGATGATGCAAACATTGCAAGACATTCAAATCACTTGTACTCCACCCATCTCCATTCTATGTGATAATACAAGTGTAATTAGAATTTCAAAGAATACTGTCATGCATTCCAAGACCAAGCACATACCTATCAAATATCACTTTCTCTGGGAACAAGTGCTTGAACAAAATGTCAAATTGGAGTATCTTCCCTCCAAGGAACAGGTTGCTGATATATTTACCAAACCACTGCCCAGAGAGACATTTGAATATCTCAGACAGAAGCTGGGAGTAGTTGATGAATCATCTTGCTGTTGAAAACTATCTAGTTCATAGAACAGTGGTTGCACGCGAGTTTCATGAAACGTATCAGTGTACATACGCCGGTTTCTATGGACGCAGATGCGTATATGTTGATTTGAATAATATCAGTGAGCCAGACTTAGGATGAAAATAGTCTGATATGGATCTGAAAGTGATCATCTGGCACAGGTTCAGGGGGATCATATACTTCTAATAATGCATTGTTGGCATTATATTAGAAGATCTTGGTACAATTTCATAGCTGTTTTTGTTTCAGGTGGAACAGGTGCAGAGGGACATCATGGTTGCTAATGGTGATTGACAAATGTTGCTGATGATAGGTGCTAATAATTATCTTGTTTTATATATTTTATCTCTATGTTATGCGTATATTTTATTATCAAGGTCATGTAACGACCTATTTTGTTTCCTCACTATGCCTGGGATGGATGATGATGTAAGGTCCTTGTTTTATCATGTATAAAATTTTGGTGTATCCCCACTTGGTTGGGTGGATGAGTCAATTTTGGTATATCCCCACTTGGTTAGGAGATGAATGTATATATGAGTCCTTGGTGATAGGAAGGTCATTTATGATGTATAGAGTCATGTTCTTCTTGTAGAAACTCCTTTTGAAGACCTTGCTTACAGTCAGGGGGAGCATGAACAACACACTTTAGCATATCAGAAAAGTTCAGCATGTACTCAGGGGGGGCATAACCCTTTGCCCTTGATGACAAAGGGGGAGAGTGACTTGGGGGTTGCCATCAAGTCCAAAGGGGGAGATTGTTGGCATTATGACACAGGTTTGGCGCTAGGACATAGATGTTGTCCTTGATGGCAACTCACTCAGATGTCAGATCATAGTTCAGGCTCACAGAATGAAAGAAAAAGAGATATACGCAGGTTCCCCTTGACCAAGCCGCGTATACACGTGGGTTTGCTTACCAAAAGGCGCGTATGCGTATACATGCACTTTCACACAAGGAAAGGCGCGTACATGTTGAAAACTTGTTTTTGGTCCATGGTATTTGGTCCTTGGTATTTTGACCCGTGGTATTGATCCAAGGTATCTTGACCGAAGTATTGACCCCAGGTATTTGGTCCAAGGTATTGCTTCTAAGTGGTTTTGGACCATGGTATTAAGTAAGGCCTAAGACTATAAAAGGAGGAGGAGATCATTAGGCAAAGGCACTCAAGTATTGAATATCTAATGAAGAGCAAGATCTAGAATACTGGTGATTGGGTTATGGTACATAACTGGATCTAAATCAAGGAGGAACTTGAGTGCTTGAAGAAGGATAAGTTCTATTGAGGGGTCAAGATCTTAAGGCTTGAAGAGAAGTATCTTTGTGTGGTTTTTGATCTTTTATAATTGGCGCATGTTTTGATCTGTAAATATGATGATCTAAGTATAAAATGATGTCTAAATAGTTGAAAAGGGTAAATCATCTTTTACAGATCTGTACGTAGGTTCAGTATAGCAAAGGCGCGTATACACGCTGGTTTGACAATTCAAAACAACGTATACGCAGGTTTGACACATTGAAGTAGCGTACGTCTCATAAAATATGTTTTAGCTACTTCTGTTTACTGTTGCAGTGTTCTGGGTTCTGGTTGGGTTTCTGGTACTGTTACTGTATTTTGGTTACAACATTTAGAGAAGTGATTGTTTGATTCAGTTTTGGTTAGTGCAAGGGAGATTGATTGATGCAGATATATTTTGATGTTTGATTGATGCTATTGATGGATCCAGTATGAAAATTTATGAAACGTGGTCCTGGAAGAAAAGAGAAGGTTATAGCCTTTTGTAGGTCAGCACCTATGTACTAGTACATTAGCTAGTACAAGAGCTAAGGGGGTTGTAGCTCCCTTCTAGGAGAAGCTGGAGAACGAGAGAAGGTTGTAGCCTTCTGTAAGTAGAAGCCTGCATACTGGTATAAGACTGCACCAGTACAGAAATATTGTAAAAAGAAGTTTCTTATTAAAAGAAGATAGAGACGAATTACAGCAGGTGGTTTTCACCCACATTGGGTTTCCACATTATTTCTTGTGTTCTTGTGTGTGATTGTCTGCTTTGTTTTTACTGTACATGTTACTGCTTATATGGTTCTGATACACAGATTAAAGATCAACTGACTAAATAATAAGTTTGTAAGGTATACGCTGGTTTCTCTAAACACAATTGCGTATATATGCAAGTTGCATTAACATAAGTAGCATATATAAATCTGTTTATGGAAATGAAATATTGTTAAGTTGCTAATACTGATTCACCCCCCCCTCTAAGTATTATTTCCAACACTTGGTATTGATCACAATGCTGGAAGACAAAGGCCATGATGTAGTCTTCAGTAACGGAAAGGTTTTCCTTAGACACGTCACCACGAGACAGGTGAAGCAAATCGGTTCACGAGTCAATAAACTGTATGCTCTTGAGTTTCAAGATGCATGCAAAGCCTTGAGGAGCAAGGAAACTAATGGAGACTTGGTGGTTGAGAGGGAGAGTACATTACCTCTCAACATGCAACGCCAGAAGAAGTCTCAGACAATTGTGAAGGAGCCACAATTGGCGAAGCAACTTCAGGAGGTTCTGGAGCAACCACAACTGGAGAAGACGAGAGGAGATCGAGTGGAGGCATCCACTCATGCAGAGACCTCCAGTAGGGGGAAATTTCGAGCCAAGTGGGTAGAGAGATCAGATGCATCCATACCTCCAGGTCAGAGGTGGGGCGATGTGGAGTGACAGTCCCAAGAAGGTTGGAATAGGGGTAGGATCATTGAGGTACCCAACCTCTTTTATTAGACCTTGCTACGAGAGCCCCGATTAGGAGTAGCAGGACAAGCTGAGTGGGTATAGATAGATACAGATGGAGCGGCAGAGAGAGCTACAGTGCAGGAATCCCAAGACAGCGCAGAGCTAGTAGGCTGCAACAATGCGAGAGGCAGAGGAGTGTTGCACCAGTGCAAGATGACACAGAGAGGTGTGAAATGGTGCGAGATGCATGGAGTGTTGCAACAACTCAGAGGTCACAGAGGGAGCACTTGTCAGTGGTAGAGGAAGCTTCAACATTAGAGGATGTTTCTAGCCCAACGGGGAGGTCAATTGGGAGATTTTTTTGTTTCTAGAGTTGTTGGAGCAACAACACTTGGGAGAAGTGTTACATGCAGAACATTCCAAAGGTTCAGGATCGGGTTCGAGTTGAATGCCTTTCTTGTTGAGAGGGAGTGTTGAAAATGGCAACAATAAATGCTAAAAGTAGAAGTGCTATAAATAGCATCTCAGGTACCAGTGTTGGACATAGCAACAAGGAATGAAAAATGGAAGTGCTAAAAATAACATTGCTATAAGTTGTATTTTGGGATAGATTCCAATTTTAGTTAGTCCCTGAACCAAAATTGAGAAGTAAAATTCGAATTTGATCTTAACAACTATTTGTAAAATAATTAATTAATTCATCTTGAGTTAATTAGTTGTAGGAAATCAAACACGAAGCCTATGTGAAGACATGCAACAAGTTCTCCATTGATTGAGGAAGTTATCCCTTGATTAAAGGAGATTAGGATGAGTTGTACTTTGAGTTGTAATTAGTTAGCTTAGTTAACTGAGTTAAGTCCAGTTAGATTAGTTCCAACAGTTTGTGGAATTAACTGTGAGTTCAGTTAGTTAATGCATGCATGCATGTAACTGTTGCACTTCAGATAACTGAATATTCTCTCATAAATAACTCATGCATGTCAGTTCAGTCAGAGACCCAGTTGATATCAGAGGAAGGGACAATGTACTATTAGTTGGAGGATTTTTCCTATATAGGAAACACATCCATGCAGAAGGAATTATCTCCTTCAGGATTGTGCAGTTAATTTAGAGTTTAGTGACCAGTGTGAGAGGTCAATTCACACAGGTGGCAGCATTGGACCCAAAGGAAAACTGTGCAAGGAAATAGGAGGCTTGGAGGGAAAAGGAGAAGGTTTGTGAGAGGCCTTTCACTGTCTATGAGCAATAGAGGGATTGTACTGAGAGCAGGATAGCTTGTGAGCTAATGCTTTGTGTAATCCAGACATATTTCCACTTGTATGATAATACAAAGATCGGGGTTTTTAGCTGAGGCTTTCCCCAAAGTATTCTTCTGTGTTCATGTGTGATTGCTTTCTCATTCTCTATTATATGTGTTCCGATTGATCTTGCTAAAATCGATTAAGCTTCTGCAAAGTTTGATAGTAGAAGTAGATAAAGTATTTTTCTTTAGTACATTACATAATCTGTTGATCTACAGTGGGAATTTCTATAGAGAGACTGAAGGGACGAACTCAATTAGCATGGAGAGAATAGATATATTTATCTGCAAATCTTTAACCAAGCCTGGAAATTTATGACTATAAAAATATAAATAAAGGGAGTGAAAAATTACATTTCCCACTTCTGAGTTAACAACATGGTGATATATTTCTATCGTGTACTTTCTTTGTAAAGAGAGGCTCTTGCAAATACCAATTAAAATTGATTTCTTCCCTATCACCTACTAAACATGCCAAATATACACACATTGTTAAAAGTTTTGATTTTTGAATGTGCCTGATAGTAGAGTAGTTGAATAAAAAAATTAATTACAGGAACAATCTAGTGTGTATGAAGCAACAAGATCCATAACATAGCATCCTATGAATAAATGTGGTATCAAAATTTTAGTAGCATAACCAATAATTGGCATAATTAAAAAGGAAAAATCCCAAAGACAACCATGAAAATATCACAAGCATTGTATTTTGGGTGCTTGCTTTCTATCATCTAAAACTTCTTTCGGGGAAACTTCGTGAAGAAAAGCTAGACTTCTATACATATCTTTAGGCGCAATCCGTATCCTACTTTAAGGAAATTAAAAAGCAAGATAAGGCCATACGAAGCAAGCTAAGAAGTATATGGGACTTGGCATAACAAAGTATACTTTCATTTAGATAGGGTATAGATTGGTTATACACTTTTTTGGAAGAAAGAAATTGTAATCATATTGTAATCAACTACAATTGTCAAATGAACCACCCATTTTTTTGTTTTTTGTTTTTTTTTTTTCATTTTGTAAAACAAATCCTTCTCCCAATCTATTCTCTATATACTCACAACACAATCTCTTTCGAGTGCATCACTCTCTTTTGTCACTATACAATCTTCTTCGAGTGCATCACTCTCTTTTGAGTAACACTTTATTTCCACCATGACCATTTTGAATGGAAAACCCACCTCAGCAATTACCTCTTCAACTATTGCACGATATATTGTGCTGCAAATCCACTTCAGTTCGTATTCAACATTAACAACCTTTCGACGTTCTTCAATCATAATAATAGGTTCAACATCTAATTTTTTCTTGTGAGTTTCCACATTTTCATGCTTACTTCCACTTCCTTTTCATAATATTTTCAGACTATAGGACCCACTGATGCTTTCAACTTTATGAATCTTTATGGATTCACTTTCTACATCTTGTTATCAATAATAAAACTCCACCCCCAAACAATATTGGAAAGAAAAATAATTTTCCAGTTAAAAATACTATATCGACTCAAATGCTCATCCTCTATATTTGGAATATAGCCAACTTCTATTAGTTTATTAATGAAGTTGTTGTGAAAAGAGTCTGCAACATATTTTCCAAGAAAACAGATCATTAGAGTTTTCATAAAATACATGTCACTGTTTTTCTAAAGTTCCCTGCCAAGATATACATAACCTAAGGTTATGCTACTGCTAACTCAAGGCTAGAAAAAAATACATATAACAATCATTACTGCATACAACAGAGGACAAAAACCTGGAAAAACTATGGCTAATCATCATGTTCTAATTCTATGTTGATAACGATTGGTGGGAGGTCCTCCTCTGAAATTTTATTAGTAGCTTCTTCATATTTCATAGCCTTGACATTGCCCAACTCCACTCCTGGTATCTTTCTATTTTGTGTCTGCTCTCCTCTCTCATCACATCTAGCTTCCGACCCCCAAATTGCATGGATGAATTTTTCAAATTTCTCATTCAGGTGGTCTAGTTTTCCCTCCAACTGGTTTAGTTTGATGAGGACTTCATTCTATTGAGTTCCCCCTATCTTCACTGTCATGGCAATAAATGTCTTCATATGCCAATATATTAGTACAATTTTCATGCGTTTAGTGTCCCTACTCCTTGAAAAGATAGTATAAGGAATCCAGACTAAAATTTCGTCATCAACCTACTCAATAGGAGTTGTTGCCCTCCTTTTTCTGGCCTTCTCCTCGATTTCCCTCACCACCCATTTGGTTGCTTCAGAAAACCCATTGTGATAATATGCAACTAAAACCATGGCTAACATCTCAACTTTGCCTTTCTGTAGAAAACCTCTGTGCCTTCTATTGCTGCTTTTCCCTCTTTCATTGTTCCTTTTGCCAACATTTGTTCGTTGTTGTGGATGGATGAATGTATTATTGTGGATATTTACAGTTGTTTCCCATCTCTGAGAGGCTCTCCCAGATTTCTAAAGGTTGGATACCACAAAGATGCAATACCTCACACCAATTTCTTGAAAATAATTTTCTGCATCCAAATATCAAATTCCACCTCATTTTGGGGATCAAAATGGCCAAATTATGAAGCCTTGCACCTTAGACCCACAAAATTGTTAAGAGATGTCCTTAATTTCTTGTTTTAACCTTCCAACTACTATCATGATGTTATTGATACTGAATATAACCTGTCACTGGAGGTTGTTTCCCGTGCTAACACCTGGGGGATGGACCATTATGACATTTGTCAACCCCTGCCCTCCCCACCATCTCTTCACTGTCCTCGCCTTGGGAAGACATTTCAACCAAGGATTGCAATCCATGATCCTAAAGATCACATGTACTCTATAACCCCATTTGGGGTAATTCAAGTACTCATCTCAATAGGAAAATATCTAGCAAGAATATTCAACACAACCTTAGTTAGGAAAATATGAAAAATGACTATGTTTTTCCTGTGTCCTCTTTACAGACTTCCCCTAAAAGAAGTGTCTATACAACCTTCACTCCCATTTTAAAACAAACTTTGAAGACTTTTATTTTATATTTTATTATATTGGTTTTGGAAAATATTGAACACAAGAGTCTCTCTGATCCCTTAAAATTAAGTTAAGAAAACTAATTTGTCTGTTACTATTTTTTTCTAAAATAAACTGATTGATGTGATTCTCCAAGTACATTAGTTTTCGCATACAATAACTTCAATCAATTTAAAAAAAAATTTCCCTGCATCATTTTAGAAATTTCTATTTTGCATCCTTCTAGAAATTTCTGCCTTGCATCAAGTCAACATGATTGGCCTTTGTGTGATCTCAATGGGCGCTGATATCCCTTCAATCACAATCAATCTAAAACAACATGTTTGAACTTCCTCCATCCATATTTGTAGATTTTTGACCCTTTATCTCCCTTTCTTTGCCATGGCTTTAACACTATCATTATGATAACAACTTGTTTGGCTTACTGTGATTTGTCTATTAAAATAGAAAGACATGATGGACTTTCTCATATTTGCAGCTCAAGCCAAGGCCTTGAGGTTCTTGCTCTATCTTTTAAGTTTCCACAAATGGCTCTATTGATACAAATGTGAAAACATTTGGCATGTACCTTAAAGTGCAATTTTATGAGAATGAATGTCATAATGACAATAATAATGTAACAATTTACCTATGTTGCACTAGTTTTTAGGAGTGGGAAAAGACAAGGGTGGCTTGAGCGCATCCCTAAATTTTTCAAGGGATGGCAGGTTGGGGAAAAAAGACTATATATATATATATATATATATATATATATATATATATATATATATATATATATATATATATGAAAAGAATATTGAAAATTTAGAATTCACCATAAACATAATTTGTAGTTGCTTCAAGCTTGTAAGCATAACAAGCTATACTATATAGTATTATGCACACACTTTCCAGTTTTAAAAAACTCGAGAAATTCAAAAAAGGGCTTGGTGACATTCTATTATTAGATGATAGACATGAGTTAAATGCAATTTAGCTTTATCAAACTTAAGTGTACATATTTTCAATTTGCAGTAAGGTCCATGAAGGATCTATGAGCAAGAGAATTGTCTCTATAGTAGTTATTATTTTTCATATTTCTTATTTATGGTGATTATGTTAAAACATAGAGGGCATTCCCTTCTCAATAGGTTTTGCAGAATTTTACAACTATGTTGAAAACCATTGTAAAACATTTTGGTTCTATAAAGAGATTAAATTCATATATCAAATTAAGAAGATGATTGAATAGGAATTTATTCAAACATTTAGTACCTGATCGAAGTCACCACTCTTTGATTGTTTTCAGAATGCTTGAGGTTAGGATGGTGGAAGCATTGGACTTTGAATTACTCTTGGAAACTCATGTACAACATGTAAACTCTGAGATGACCCAAAAAAAATGAAGACGAGCAATAACCACAAGGGCCATCCCTTTGAAATGTTGCATTTACTGTTTTCTTAACATGAAGGCTTTGCTTGTTGTAATGTTGTTGCTGAAAATACACATAATTTGTGTCACCAGAAACTCAAATTGAAACCCATATACAAAAGTCATGTTTCAAGCTGCTCCTTGTACAAAAAATTTAATTTCATTGCAATACAAAGATAATGGATTGTCAAAATGATCATATTGCCCAATTATCAGTGTCTATGATTGTCAAAATGGAAGATATATGCACAAAAAATCCCTAAAATCTTCCTGAAACATTCCTAAAATCTGTTTTGAATGTTCTTGAAATATTCTTGAAATGTCTTTGGGATGGCCAACAAGTCCACGAGTCCCTGATGAAGTCCCAAGTAGTTTGGGGACATTTCCCAAGGGTCCATAATTCCCTTAAATGTGGGAATGTGGGGTACGCAATTTCTTTTGGAATGGATGGATGCTCATTCAATATAGAAATTTACTCATGCATTCTATTTTGCTATTAATATCAAGGAACCATCTGCCCAAAACCCTAAGGTATGTTTGTAGTTCCTCTTCTATGCCGAGCTTTGATCTCTTGTGGTTTGCAATGGCTTTAGCTCCACAATACTGCTACCAACCTGTTGGGCTTCTTTTGATCTGGCTATTAAAATATAGAAAAACTTGGCATTTCTCACCTTCACTACTGAAGCTAAGGCATTGAAGCTCTTGTTTAATGTCTTTTTTAAGTCTCCACAAATGGCTCAATCAATACAAAAATAAATACCATGTACCTTACATAAAATTTTATTAGAAAGAATGCCCTAATGACAATAATAATGTAGTTGTTTACCCATATATTCTTTTACTATATATGTAAATGAGTGCTTGTAAATATATGCAGGGACTAATATCATTGATATATGGGTGCATAAAATGTTTTTAGGTTGTAATTGTTAGGGGTCATAACTATGCAAATTTGTTGGTATGGCTATGAAATTTGACAACTTGCCTATGATTAAATGAGAATTCGTTCTCTTGGCTGTTGAAATTTACATGGTTCATATACAAATTGCTCATCTTATGGTAATTTTCATTAGTTGTAGTGAATATTGTTGGCTTTTGGAAGTAGTTTTTGATGCTAATGGGTTGAATATCTTTGATGTATAAGATATCATAAGATTAAACACCTGCAATTTTTTTGCTCTATGTATTAGTTGCCAATTTTTTTTTCTTGGATACAATTCTTCTTTTGTGCATGGGGTTCCCTTCCAACATTCTTTCATTTGTTGAAACTTTTAGTGTTAGAAAATTGGAAGGATAATATTCACAAAGTGTTCATTTATCAGAACTGTCTTTTCGATGATTGTAGGATTTTATAACAACATATGCACATGAAAATAAACACACAATATGATGGAAAGAATTGTAAAGGTCACACACACACACACACACACACACACACACACACACACACATATGCCGCAATAAGTACTTCATGGGAGCTTGAGGTGGGCTACTCAATGTTATGCGGTTACCACTCATATCTCATCGTACATCACGTCATAATAGTACCTTAAAGTGATTGAAGTGGTTGAACCATGTAACTAACCCTAACAAGATTTACTATCATTGTATTTAATGTCATCACATATCCTTAACACGTGGTCATTTTAGTGCATTAATTGAGCCTATTGCTTGCTCCTATAGTACCCTTTAAACAAGAAATACAATAAATCTCTTAAATCATTATTCCATTTGAATCCACATATATCTATTTTGAATTGGATTACCTCAAACCAATTATAATGGGATTGAACAAGATTACCCTAAACCAATTATGATGTTTTGAACTAGATCACCCTAAACCACCTTAGATATTATGGCAGTTATGTGTAACCTTAAGTCAACCTACTTCTTTGTTGAGAAGGGTTGATTGAATATAATCTTTCATTAGATGTATTCGTCTGTCAGTGCTAAGTTGAATAACCTTCAACTGTCATTGAGCCCAATACCACAATAAATGCTAACCAAACTTTTTGACCAATATCAACACATTCTTACGGTTTTCCAAAATCGATGTGCACCTAAATTTTTTAAATCATACCTTTCTTCTACCTGTTAAATATTCTCAGCAACAAAAATTTGACAACAATAATTTTCTGTCCTAGTGTTGCATGCGAATTTCATGTGCCTGTTGAGGCAATAATTTTATGATTCCATCACATGCCTTCCCTGGCCTTGATCTTGTAGTGCCACAATCTCCCATATGCTTGCTCTCGGCATAATTTTTGTTTACCCATTGTGTGTTTGCCATAGCCACTATTACATAGTGCCACAACACTCAAGACCGTTTTTGGTCTGACCTCACACATTATCAATAACATCAATATGAATGCTTCCAAACTTCTTTGTCACCCAAAAAGATAATTCCATAAATTTGCTTGATGTTATAACTCTTGTTTTTCTTGCTTCCCATGTGTTACTGCTGCAACAAACACTGCATGTTCTTGTCAAACAAAAATATAAATCTTTCATCCATCTCGAACTATTGCTTGTGAGCAATATTTTCAAATCTATGTGTGCCTTTTGTTTGACTCATCATGCTATTGTTGTTGCTGAAAATTACGCTTCATCTTTGCTATGATACCTAGCCACTGCCCACCTTTAACACCAATTTGAAGTTTTTGTTACAATTATGCACTTGAGGAAGTTGTATATTGGGAGATCCATGATTATTTTTGGAGAGTTGTCAAAGTGTTAACTACCAAAATATGTATTCACTTTCTTTGGAGCTTGAGGATCATGGCATAGTGGGGCATGTTAACCACCCACATGTATGGTTAACCATAGGAGAATATTTTTCTTCTATGACGCAATTTCTCAGCCAATTGTCATCCATTATTTATTATATGTTGCCTTTTTCTTGGAAGTTGTATATTGGGATATCCATGTTTATTTTTGGAGAGCTGTCAAAGTGTTAACTACCAAAATATGTATTCATTTTCTTTGGGCCTTCAGGATCATGACATAGTGGGGCATGTTAACCACCCCCATGTATGGGTAAACATAGGAGATTTTTTTTCTTCTATGATGCAATTTCTTAGCCAACTGTCATACATTATTTATTATATGTTGTCTTTTTCTTTCCATTTGTTTTCACAAGTTATCTACAGTCAGAGCTTTTTAGCATGTAACTTAGTTGGCATGATTGTGCCTAATTTTTTCCTGAAGGTTGAATACTAATTTCCTAAGGTGTTCTTTTCTATGGTGATGTTTTATTTGCTTTATTTATACAGGTCATTTGGTCACATAGTGGCCACTATCGCCTAATTGAAGAAAACTTGTTCAAGTTTCTTGCTTTTCTGGGGAAAAATGGCATTGAAATTATTAATGTTGAGGTATATGTTGTATAAATCCTTTATAGTCTACTTTAGTTTATATTCTAGTGTTCATTGTCTTTCATTTCTTATACTTTGCATTGTATCTTCTTTCATTTTCAGAAGAGGAACAAATAAAATTCAAAGTTTATATATATATGTCAATGCCTTCGTTTGATTTTTACTTGACTCTAGTGTGGGTTGGTTACAAGAAATGTTATTGGAAAAAGGATGTGGAGAAAATGCAAAGCATGTCTTGGATATGATTCATTTGCTGTTAAAGATCCTTCAAGCACTTGAACCGTTGACTTTGGAAATGTTTCTAGCAGGGATTCCTATGGTTTTTAATGTTGTGATTCTTTCACCTCATAGTTATTTTGGGCAAACAAATGTTTTAGGAATGTAAGACAAGACATCAATGGGCAGATAAACCATTTTTTTATAATTGCAATGTCCATTCCATGATATCCTCTCTTTATTGTTTGATTATATTTTGAACATTTATTTTGATTTTGTTTTGTATTTTAACTATGAAATTGAAAATACTTGGTATAATGTCCATTAAAACAATAACCAAAGTTTGAAGATGAAATTAGTATTACATGATATTGATTGAAATCCTTTTAGTTGTTTTGTGTCAAAAACATTTCATGGCTATTAGAAAAGTTTACTTTCATGTTGTTATTTGAGCACATGTTATTTATATACTTGACCACATTCATGCTTTAGAGAATGAAACATTGTTGTGAATAAAACGACAAGGATTAGACATCACACCTCAGATTATTTGTTTTCACAAGTTATCTACAACTTGAGTTTTTAGCATGTAACTTAGTTGACATGATTGTGCCTAGTCTTTCCCTTAAGGTTGAATACTAAGTTACTAAGGTGTTCTTTTCTATGGTGACATTTTATTTGCTTTTTTATGTAGGTCATCTCGCCACATAATGGCCACTAACGCTCAACTAAAGAAAACTTGTTCGAGTTTCTTACTTTTATGGGGAAAATGGCTTTGACATTGCTGATGTTGAGATATATGTCATATAAATCCTTTAGAGTTTACTTTAGTTTATATTCTAGTGTTCATTTTTTTCATGTCTTACACTCTACATTGCATCTTCTTTTGTTTTCAGAAAAGGAACTCAGTATTGATGGTTATAAGCAACAGAAATTGAAGAAAGATGACAACAATAATTATGAGCGACAAATGAAAAAAAGAGAGAGAGAAGAGAATCGGTCTAGCGATACCCTTAGAGCCAATATCCCGCATAAGACACACATAGAGATTAATGATCAAGCCTTCAGAGTTGGTGAATTCGCCTACAGTGCCTTGGCAACACAATGATAATGTTTTAAAGTGATGAAACAATATTTCATGTGTAAATTGTAGTCCAACAAATATTAAGTTGGAAACTCGTATTGTAATACTTGACATTTCATATAATATAATTTATGTGGTTGAAATTATTTATAGTTGCACTTGATATTGTTTAGTATTGTAATTAACATATTTAACTTTGCGTTTTCATATTAGATGAACATGCACATTGTATGACATTTTTTTAATTTAGTCGCAAAATCATACTAATTAATTTATGTTGATTAATAATGAACACATAAAATCAATCTAAAACTACTAAATTAGTAGTTTATATTGATTAATGATGAACACAAATAAAATGAATATACGACTAAATTAGTCGTTTATAATAATTATTAATGAAAGTAAATGAAATGAATATAAACTAATATATTAGTTGTTTATATAATGAATATGAAACTGCCAAAAAAAGATAAATGACTATTTCAAATGAAAACTTTGTGATTACAAATGACGACTAAATTTTGGATATATACGACTATTAGTAGTTGATTTACAGTATCTTATAACACGACCAAAATTTAGTCATATTTCTTTGGTCATTAATTGGTTTCAAAAAATGACTAAAATCTGCATAGATATGACAATTAGTAGCTAATTTACAAGATCTTGTAACACGACCAACATTTTGGTCATATTTTTTTGGCCATTGATTTTATCACATGATCATATAGTAATATATTTTGTTGTATACTTGGTCATTAATTGTGACAATTAATGACTAAATCAATGACTAAATTAATGACCAAATTTATGACTAAATATACTACTAGATGATAGATTTGAGACAAGCAATTAATGACTAAGCTAAAAACGACTAAAACTTTGTCGTGTTATAAGATACTGTAAATTAGCTACCACTAGTCAACGATTGAAAAATGTTCATTTATATGCAAATTTTAGTCATTTTTTAGTAATTAATAAGCCATTTTGTACTAGTGGAGGGAGTTGTACCATCACTTGCTAAATAAAAACAATCTTTTGGTGGTCCAAAAGCTTTCAGTGGGGAAGAATGATCCAGGGGACCAAACATATGCTCAAAAATCAAAGTTCTCAAAATCACTGGAAACCGATGCCAAATTGTAGATCTCGTCATTTTGATTCCAACAATGCTTGAATCGCGTCAATTCGACATCGTATGTGAACTTATCACATTTTGAAGTTTTTGGCAAACAATTAAAAAGTCAACTTGCAGGGTTGATTGGGCAGGCTGTACAGTAATGTGGCATTGATGTGGTCACATGGGCGAATCTCATGCTGACACGTGGTAGGTTGTATAGGTCTGGGTGGCAGAATTTCATTGGTTGTTATTGTTTTGGATGGACCAACTAGGATGCCCGACATGGCCCAATGGGAGGGTACCACGTGGCCCTTAGGATTGGTGCAAAATATTATTGGGTTGTTTGACCAACCCGACAGAGTTTGACCCCACAATCTCACCATTACAAACTAACCACCATACCATAGGACCACACGTTGTGTTTTGTTATACAACGTGGTGAGTTTTTATTTAAATTTTAAACGTTGGTGTGTTGGTGGGAGGGGGCGGGGCACATGGTCCAGCAAGTCACATGGTGGTAGTGTAACCGTAGGTGCGTCTGAAGGGGCAGGATGGGAAGCCTTGGCCTTGGTCACGTTCAAAGCCCCATAATGTCGGTGAGGGGCCCAGAGCAAGGGGTTGGCATGTGGCCTAGCTCGCGGCTACATGGCATACAACACGACCAAGGGTGGAGTGTCGATGGGCGCGTGACCTATGGTCTGTGCCCATGGCCACATTATCTGCTATATGACCGAAGAAAAGGGTGAAAGTTGGGCTGCGGGTGCCCAACTAAGTACTCAAAAAAATGCACCGATTTCGATGGAATCTTTTCCATCCCCACGCTAGATTGCCGCTTGGCGATTCTGCCAAAAGAGGAAAAAAATTGCTATTTTTTCCAGTTTGGTGAATTTGCATAACATATAGCAAAGAAAGAGAGAGGGCGGCCTAACTAGGTCATTTTTCAACCTTTTTGAGCCCAAGAAGAGCCTATAGAGGGGTTTTTGGGTGTTTTGGACACAATGGAAACATTATTTTTGTGATTTGAGCATTGTGTATTGATGTTATTGACATTTTGAGCATATAATTTAAAGGGCCAACATTGGAAGCTGGACCTGGAGACGTAGCCTAGGAGGGGTTAAATCCGTCATCAAATTATTGTTTTGTGATGTTGTAAGATGTTTATTTTTCTTTGGTTAAATCTAAAAAACTTAACTAAAATTTCTAAGTTTGTGTGCTTTTCCAACTTTGATCCATTGCCCACAAGACATAAACTAACTTGCAAACTTTTTCAAGAGACCTTCAATTTTTAATTTCAGATCAATAAGTGAGGAATACTTCCTGTATATACCCAAAGATCAACATGAATTAGATTATAATCCACCCACATAGTGTTTAACTTTGTTAAATTATTCCTCCTTAATTTATGTGATTCTTTGCATAAATTTAGGTGGAAGTAAAAAGTAAATATGTAATACATTCTTTATATTTCAGTAATTAAACATATTTACCAGGAATTACTGCCTACCATAATTTATGTGATTCTTTGCATAAATTTAGGTAGGAGTAAAAGTAAATATGTTGTACATAAAGATATTAGCAACCCTAAAAATTTAGCATGTGGAAGGTTGCAATGTGCGGAAGACAAGGATGTGCATAGTTGAAGATGTGCGAAGGTTTGATTGTTTGGAGAACATATGTACAAAATCCTTCCGAACGCCACACATTGGCTAAGTATTGAGAGTGCAGAGAATTTGGAAGGTTGCAATGTGCGAAAGACAAGGATGTGCATAGTTGAAGATGTGTAGAGGTTTTATTGTGTGGAGAACATATGGACAAAATCCTTCCGCACACCACAAATTGGCTAAGTATTAAAAGTGCAGAGAAGATGTGTCTGGAGTGCAAACTTATGCATATAAAAACTTGTGTTAGGTTCCTTCGCACAAGCCCATAGGAAAAACAAAAATTATGGAGTTTAGACGTTGTAATGCATAAAATTTGGACGAACAAACCCTAATTCATATATCACAATGAATGGAAATTGAAGCGAGTTACCATGTTACTTTTATTTTTATGGGTGTTGGGCCTCAACCTTGTCATTATTTTATTGATGAAACCATCCATTTTCGCATCATTCCACTCACCCATTGTCATCATTCTTAACCATATTTCTTCATAAACGCACCAAAATCCCTTATGCATGTTTACATAGTTTATTATTATTATTTCCTTTATTTTTAATGAATTAAGAATAATTTTGCATGGTTTTACTAATGACAGTTTGGCCAGTTCAAGATTCTGCAGCTCAAGTCAATTTTTGTAGCTATCTCCATGGTTAAGGTAGTAGCACCACTCTAGAAGGAAATATGGCACATGGACTTGGTTCCTAGAAGCTCCAATATGGATTTGTGTTGGTCAAAGTCTACCCAGCTCGCACGTGTGAACCTCCAGCAAGAAATCAAAAGAAAAACACAACAGTTTTGACCATTCAACTTCAAACGCGTTTTCTGAGCAAATGAAAATGAATTTTGGAAAACGAAAACATGAGTTTTTTTTCATCACGAGCCCAATTAGGTTCTCTGTGAGCAATTTCTTAAAATTCATTATCATTTGAGATATTTTTGGGTTCTTTGGAGCCCAATTTATCAAATTCCGTGAGAAAACAGTTTGGTGATTTCACAGTGAAGGCCCAGTCACCAAAAAGATTGGAATGAGTTGTTGTGTGATCAAATTTGGACTCATTTTTGATCCTAAAATCCTTCAAAATATATTTCATTTTATTTTCAAATTGATTTACTGAGATCTCATGACCAGAATTCATGCAATGAAATTCTGAGTTTCTTGTTGCCTCAAAACTATATAAATTGCAGTCCCTTTGATGAGAGGGGGGATAAGATGTCAATGATGAATCTTAAATTGTAATTGTTGCTATTGTTTGAAGAAGAAAAAACTCTATTTTTTTCCAGCAAATGTAATATCTGATATGACACAACTCTGAATGAAATTGGCAATTTAAATCAAGTGATCTGAGTTTATAATTCCTCACACTCACTAGGAGGCCCCCCCATGGAATTGTGAGATAGTATAACTGTCATTTTAATTTCATTCTTTCAGTATTTTCTTTGATTTAATTTTCAATCTCTTTAGATGTTTGAATTCTCCGTTTTCAATATAGTTTTCTTACTTGCTTTTTGTCTGTTATAGGTTGAGTGCTCAATATAAAATTAAAAATCCAAAAACACTTTCCTTGAAGTTTTTTCCAAGAATTACTTTCATTTTCATGCTTTTTCTAGTCATCATTTTGATAGCTATTGTTGGTTTTTGATAGAATACGAACATTAGTAATCTTTGGAGGGTCTTTCACTTGAAATGTTATCAACAAATCATTGTTTTTTACTGCTTTCTAGAATGGTTCCCAATTCCAAGTTTTGTAGACTAGTTGTGATTTCAATTTGATAGTTAGATTTCCTTTCATTGTTTGATAGAATAGATTCCAATTTATGTTTAGTAGAATAGATTTCATTTTGTGTCCAATTAGAATAGATCTTGAAATTTTCATAGTATAGTTTACTTTAAAAGTTCCTTTAAATTTCGAAGTTTTGAGTTTGAATTCATTGGCGTTTTAAGACAAAACATGTGCATATGCTTATCAAAACTTAGTCATAAATAGGTTTAAATTCTCATGTGCAATTAGATTAGTTTCTTTGAGTTAAGTAGATATCCTAGCACATATAGTGGACTTATATTTCGCAAGTTCACGAACCCCAGGTTTGACAATTAATGACAAGCGATTTAAGAGTCATTTAAATTATGCAACGCTGGGGGTTAGTTAATTGTAAAAATATTGTTTTCTTTGATTGTAACCATGACTTTAGATGAAAGTGGTTAATACTCTAGCTATATATGAGATATGTAACCCTTATTATTTTAAATCAACCTAATTTTGAGTGCATAATATGAGCCTTATTATTTTATATCAAATTAAATTTAAAGCGCATAACATAAGTCCATATTAGATTAATCCTCTAGTATATTATTTTAGTACTTGTTATTAGTTTTCATAATTGAACGACTTCTAAATAATCTTTGATTTAACAATTTTCTTGGGCTAACAAGACAAACATTCTATAATATTATAAGTTATATTTTTAAATTATAACCAACCTAGATCCATTTTAATCATGGATCTACCAAGCACAGAGAAGAATCGATCTCCTGAGGTGCAAACCTCTTTTAGAGTGAAAAAAAAACCTCTTTTGTCAAAACTTGGAGCCGAAAACCCGCCAACGATAAATTGACTATTTCAACTCAAATTTATTTTGGTTATTAATTTTTTTATTTTTTATTTTTATGTCATTTGACCAGGACAAAATGTTCACATAACATACAAGAAAATAAATTACAACATTTATTCCATACTGGGCATGAGGGCGCCTCTCAACGAAATTAAATTATTAATTTCACATTAAACAATTAGTTAAATTTTTAAAATGATTAAAATTTAAAGATGTAATATTTTATTAAATTATATATATATATATATATATATAAAATTGATTTTTATTATTTAAAAGATAATTATTTTTATTATTAAAAGAATTATTGAAAATATATCCTTTACATTGAAATTATATATATATATATTATAAAAAATAAAACTATTTTGAATTTTACAATCAATTTATATTATATGACTACTATTATTAAATAAAACTATTTTTTTAACTTATTTTATAGTCCTTTGTGACCCAGATTATCATTACACCTGAGTGCAAGGAGTCTATGGTTCAAATCTCACAAATGGCATTTTTTGTTTGCAGTTGCATACTTGTTGTTAGGAGATCATGTGCCAGATTCATCAACTTGTTATTAGATCTTTGTCAAACTCCATTTTGGGCAGTCACTACTCATTAGGATTTGCTCTTCATATATGGTTTGAGATCTCAAGTTTTATTTAGAGCTCTGAGTGAGTATTCCCTTAGGCACACAATGCCTGCTTTTTCAAGGTAAGTAATTAGATGATGTTGATCCTCTCTCAGTTTACAACATTGGTACAAATGTTATTGTTTTCATGGTTCTTCGTCTACGAGGGGGGCTGGAAGTAAACCTTCCTCCTCTTGAATTTCTTCTTATAATGATGTCATCCACGCCCAAACCCCTAAGGCATATTAGGCCCAAATGACTCTTAGGTCATTTTTGGTGGAAAAATCTGAGGAACTTCCCTCCCTAGAAATCTCTCAATTAGATTTAGAGGACCTTCAACAACTATATTCAGAGGTAGCCTTAATATTCCATTTGAATGGCTTTTGGCCCCGCACAAATGATCTCTACCAATGGATCCATACTGTATGGATTAAGAATTGCAAAGTTATTTTCTGCTCAAAAAGCTTCTTCATTGTGTTATTTGAGAAATAGAAAGATTATAAGAAAGCTTTATCTAATATTACATGGTGTTTAGTTAACATTAAATTCAATTTTTTATTATAGAAATATTTTTATTATTTATAAATTAAGATGCTAAAGAAACAAATTAAAGAAAATATCTTGATTAAAAAATTATTATTTCTTTAAATTAATTTAATTGATATTACTTGAGATTGAATTTAAATTAAAAAAGGATTACTCAAATTGTTTTTTTATGGCAAAAGCAATTATAACTATAATTCTATGTATTTATTCACTATGGTTCAATATAGAATTGATTATTCCCCTTAACTTTTATTCGAAAAGAGACCTTTTCTGTAATTATCAATGATTTTCATGTTTTCTATTATAATTATACTTCTTTAAGAAATCTTTTGAGACCACAAGTTAATTTAAAAAACTGTGTAAGGGTCCAAAGCTAAAGAGTAACTTTTAAAAGACAACACAAGATAACAATACCCAACTTATCAAACTTTGATTAAATGCACCTTGTTCAAGGATTTAAATGTAACAACCAAGAATGTTGGCCATTACTTGCCTCCAAAATTTGACTAATTGATTTTATATAATAAAATCAAGATGTTTAAAAATTCGATATAAAAGGTAAAAGCTAAACAATTATTTACTTTAAACCCGTGCCTCTATATCCTAAGTTCATCAAGATTAGAAAAATCATGAAATACTATGAGAAAAACGAAAGAAAATTTGAACATAGATAAGAGGAAATTCTCATTCGAAAATTATTGAAGAAGCTTAATGTAAATGTATAGCCCCTGCAACAATTAAGCTTTATTATGAGCATATCAGGACAATTTTGTATTAGGATAACCGCAAACTCTGTGGACTTTATAGTGATGAAGTTTGCATGGTGTGTCTATAAGATGGGTTGTAAAAACGTGAAATTTCTTCTGAAAGACAAAATAACTAATCATCAAAATTTGGAAAAAAAAACATTTTTCTACAAGTTGCTCAAACACTCATCATCTTTCCAATCTGTAATATTGAAAGACATTTAAAACTAAAAAATCAATAGGTAGTAGTACATTAAAAAACTGAAGTTTCAAAAATATCAAACAACAAACAAAGAATGACACATCGACTTAACTCCAAATCTAGGGGTTTAAATGTGATCCTAGACCAAGCCGATTTGTCAAAGTACAGAGCTTGGCTCATGCTTTTCCTTCTGCCGCCAACACTAGTGCAGAGCATTTGTTTTTTTTATGAAAAGGGGTAAGAGGCAAGTACATCATGGTGTACAAAAAGATTTTGAATTTGAAAACAAAACAGGGCAGGAGTGTGGAAGTTTTGAAAATACAATAGAACAAGAGTCATAGTTTGGCCAGGGAGAAACACTACAGTCATGAAAGCATGAATTCCACGATTATCGACCATGGACATCATGTTGTACCCTCACCTTTGAATAAAAACTATTTCATTAGTGATGGAGAGTTTCAAAGTAATGTGTATGTAAATGGTAATGATGATGAGTATAGTTAGAAACTAGTCATGGACGATGGAGAGACTCCATGTGAAGAGAAGTTGTACTTTGTGTTCTCACATGTGGTGGATTTGGCTCTCTAACCTTTAAACCACTTCTTTCATATAGCACAACTGAACAAACAAATATTGTCAACCTTATTGATCCCGTGATCTTCATCGTATCTGTGAATAACCATATCCAGACATGCACAACTATCATATGCTTTACTAGACATACCCGCTCTTGGCACTGCAAGTATGGGATAATAAATTGTTATCATTATTTTGTGGCCTGTTGATTGAGCGCATGCAATGAGTGCTATTAATATCAATGATTTCCATTTGGAATTTCATATGTTCAGAACTGGTTAAGTAATCATTCCACATGGGCTTCACTCAATGAACCTTTGACATAGCACGTGCGTTCGTGGCATACTAAACAACACCCTTAATTTGAAAACATATTGGAAAATACCTCTAAAAATCACTTTATTTAACCCCCTACCAATACAAACCCAATACAACTTCCCAATTTAAAAAATCCCTACTTTCACTAGATATTGTAGGTATCCATATTTTCATTAACATTTTTTATACCCCTTTATATTTATATCCCTAGTATAATGACATGTGAGTGACATGATGCCTCTATTATGACCCAACATCAATTCTACAATTATCCACAATACATCTTTTTTCTTTTGATATACATTGTAGATGCATATTAGTTTTCCCACAATGCAATTACTCAACCCACACTCAAGCACATCACACAATGAATTGTGGCATTTAACGATCTAAGTCACACAAAGATCAACCATTTTTTAGGAAGATTGATTATGTGCATGTATATATAATGACATATAATTGATCTATATAATGATGATGGAAAAACAATTGATGAATCTTTATGAATATGTTTGCACCAAATAAGGTGTTCAAGCACAAGTCTAGACCTTCTAGATGCAAGACCACTATCTACAACCAAGGTTGGGGCCTCAAATCTCAAATCCATATAAAGTGATGGGTTATACCCCCATCATTCAATTAATAATTCACACACTATCTCTCAAGCAAGGGAACTTATTACAACCCATTTGGGTCTTTAGAGAGGAATAAAGAGAGCAACCTCCTTGTGTGTTATTGCAATGCATATTTAAGAATCTTGCTATGCTCATGCATTCATGGTGAATTATGATGGACATGAAAAACCACCCTTATTTATAAGTAACAACCTTTCTTTTTGTAGTAGTTACAAATTACAAGTAATAGACAAGAGCAATTTGCTATTTTTTTGGAAAATGTTGTATATATAGACTATGGTATAGGAACACTAAACTATATGAAAGATTGTCTAGTCTCTACAATGATGTGATGTGCTCCTTTGTAAATTCTCAATAAGATAAATCTTTTCTTTTATTTACCAAAAAATAGTTATAATGGGTTCCAAGTTCCTAAGTTAAATAATTGTGTCGTATTCATAA
Source organism: Pinus tabuliformis (assembly GCA_031772625.1). Taxonomy (NCBI): domain Eukaryota; kingdom Viridiplantae; phylum Streptophyta; class Pinopsida; order Pinales; family Pinaceae; genus Pinus; species Pinus tabuliformis. Next base: position 874,128,512 of record CM062807.1, read on the forward strand.
GCATGTGTGTTTGATTAAGTATTGTATTTTATGTTGTGATTTTCCTAGGTCACTTATAAACTAAAGAAAAATCTCTCCAACAACATATAAAAATGAAAACTCTAGCAAATTCTAATGACAAATGACATTCACATAGAGAATACCCTACTGGAAGTTACACTCAACCTTCAATTATTACCCTCAGTCTTCAATCCTCTAGCATGGATTATTCCTTCTTCAATGTCAAAGCTTGCTCTAATGTCAATATATAGATGATGTGACTATGGAATATCCATCTCATAAACATGGACACTTTCATGGAATTAATTAAAAAAATTGTGTTGTTTGTCAAGTTAAGTTCAAGGCTTCTTTTCCAACAAGGATGAACGAGTATTCATGAGACAAATAGTAAAATTAATATTTAAAACAAATAAATAATAATAATTAATAATTTAATTTTAAGGCATGGTCTAGGTTATGAGACATTTACTAATTTATTGTTTTTCGTTTTTGTTTTTTTGAAAAATTTTAACTAATTTTGTGTGAAATCTAGAAAGGAGTTTGTTAAAATTGATCCAAATCTTTAAGTCAAACTTCAAAAATCATATCTTTATTTGTAACTCAAATTTTCAATGTGATGATCCTTAAACCTCCTTTGACTATGTTATGCCTTTCTAGTGTGATGATGTCAAAACCCTCTTACACATCAAGTGCATTCATTTACATTGTGATAGCTTCATTACAATGCTTCATTTGCTTGATTATGAATGATCGATGCTTGTGTAATGAGGCACACTTTTACCTATTGCTAAAAGATAATTTAAAGACAACAAACAAGGGAATGATGACCTTCGCATCAACTTTTCAACTTGTAGTTATCTACTTTGCTAAATGTGGTATTTGTTTTAAATAAAACATCCATTTACACGTAGCTTATTGTTCATAGGTTCATCCAAGTAAAGGCCTCAAATTTAGCTTATTGTTCACAAATTCATCAAAGCAAAGGCCACTCCAAAGAAAAGTTAGTAATAAACACTTATGTATAGCTCTAAATGGGTGAATATCATAGGGGTAGCGAGAATTAAAGCATTCAATGAAAATTTTTGGAGGTGGTTAGCTATTCCACAAGCAACAAATTGAATGGAATCAATTTGTGGTTAACTAAAGGAAATCAACTTAGGGTTAACTAAAGGGAATCAACATGGGGTTAATGTCTAAGTCATTTAGCAATGCAACTGTATTAGAGACACCTACAATGGTGAAGTTACAAAAGCATGTCATGATTTCTTTAGGTTCAAATCTTATATAATCCTAACCTAAAAATTAACTTCTATGATGCTAACCCAACCCTAGTATTTCACTAACCACTAGTCCTTCACCACCTATCACTAACCTTAGCCCTTAAAACTCCTAACCCTTAACACTAATTCTATCTTTCTAATAACTCATATTATGGTCTTTTGGTTAAGGATCAACATTCATAGTTTAAGAGACTTTTAAGTTCTTTTCCACCAACATTGTTGCATTGTATTATAGCATATTCAATGGCCTCCAAAATTATTTCATAATTTCAAATTAAGTTTCTTCACTTTGAGCCATTTTTTTTAATCTTTAACATCATATCAAATTTCATATGCAACATTAGAAAAACATACCAACATACTAAATTTCATATGAAACATAAAAAAAAATATGAAATTACATATGCAACATCAAAAATAGAATACATCATAGACATAAATTATGACATAAATTCAACCTAGATTCACAATCACCACATAAGTTACTAATCTCAAATAAATTAGATAAAAGACAAAGAAAAGATCAACTTCACCCAAAAGTGAACCCAAACAAATCCAACTCTTGTAGCTCAAACTCATACTAGATGGGTTGGGTTGTTATTTCTATTAGGGATGGTCCCAATGCAATAATACTATAATCCAACATCCAAAGGAAATGAGACACTTCAGAAGAGATGCCACCTTACATGATAAAAAGAATTGTATACAAGGACCCAAAGCCACAAGCAAATCTCTATGAATACCAAATAGAATAGAACAATAAAGTGTATATGTTCATTGTGTTGGGAATCACGATTGCTGTTAGACCAAAAACTGCAAGTTTGTTGTATTGAAAAACTCCAAAATATGTTGATGACTAAAAGCCGAGTTTTTCTTTTACTAATATCACGTGCTTAGTCACATCTGAAAGACCTTATATTTACTTTGAAAAATTATGTCTTTCACTGTGTTCACAATAGAGCTTCACAAACTTCAATTTATCCCTAAATTATACTCCAAATCTATGTTACCCTTCTCCACACAATTGGCTCTCTTTTGATGTCCCTTCTAGGAATTCCAACTCACTATTTTAGGCTTTGGAAACCTCCACAAGGCACCCTTCAACCCACAGTTTTCTACAACAAGAGCTTCGTACTCTGTTCAAGGGTTAACACCCTTTTTCTCTACTTGGGATAGTATTTGTGCACTTGCAGCTTGAAAATAAGGCCCTACAATATGTCTCTTGACCCTCAAACAATCCTCCACACAATGCTGCACCTGCGGCCCTGAAAAATTACCTTAGATCCTCACTTACTTCTTATGGATCCAAAATTCATGCTCAAATGGATTAATTCGGTTGGATATATATAGTGGTTTTGTAAAATAGAAGAGACACATCTGTTTGTAAAGGCCATGAGCCTACATAAGTCGACTGGCTTATATGAGCATTTTGACAGTTCAAACTTAGAAAACTCATATCTCTCAAGTGACAAGGAGTTTGAAGGCATGTGAGCAGTCGTTGGAAAAATCTTGAAGCCCTCTATCAACTGGTGTAGGAGTCATTTCAAAATAATGACTCCAAGAGTCAAGAAATATCAATCCTTTATGACTATCTTAGAATAGGGTTTTTAGGTCTTATTAGGTTCTTCAATAGGAGTGCAAGGGCATTTGCATTATGCATTTTGACAAGGGAAACATTCATTTAGGGCTTCATTAATGCATCTTAATTAGGGCATGCATGCTAGGGAAACAATGCATCTTCAATGATAGCATCAATTTAGGGTAAGTTAGAGTTTCCTGCATTAGGCTATCATATAGCTAGGATTAGGGTTTAGATAGGGCATTTGGCTAGGGCTTCTAAGCAATTAGGGTTAGGGAATTTAGCCATCTTCAATGGCATATTGACATCAATGACAACTTTGACCAACACGTTGTACCGACTTATATATTTTTATATATATAACATTATTCACATCACAATTAAAAATCACTAAAATATAATGGAAGAAACTTGCAATAAGCATCTTAAAAACAACCAGATTCAAGACATTTATCCCTATCTTTTTCATGTCTTTTTCTTGGTACAGATAATAGGTTGGTGTTTATGAATTTTGTTTTAGCTAATAACAATTCATATCGTTGGGCCATCTTTGTCATAACAAATTTTAATTAAGATTCATAACTTCATTAAGATAGAACACAAAAAATATCATTTACATATTTTTCCGATGGGCACCAGATAAAGATGGTTATTGCTATGGACACTCCATTGGAAACTGATTAAGTAGAAATGGTAATACAACTCACAGGCAAGTCCATAAATCATCACCATTAGATTGGAAATAATCACAATATCAGTTATTGAGAGAGCAACCATAAATAGACTCATAAAATTTTACAGAATTTGGTACCATCAACAGAAAACATTTTCAGACTTTCACCAAATAATACCAAAAAAGTGAATACTCATCCAAGAATGATATATTAAGATAGATAAATTTCCAAATTACTAAGAACAACTTCCAAGTCTGAATATTTGATAGATTAAGGTCACAAAATAGAATTACATAAAATCCTTACATGCAAAACTCAAAGTTGGTAAAGTCAGAAATGCGAATTATGCCCATCTCTTCACATAATAGAACAAGTAAGAGCACCAATAGTTGATCGCCATCTTAAAAGATGCAGATCCACTTCCAAAAAATAACATAATGCATAATGCTTGTCCCAGGTAATCATTCTCAGAAAATTTCAGGAAACAAAGCTTGTAATAACATTTCATACAAGAGGTTGTTTTTATAACCATGACCTTAAAGAAAATTCAGTTGGGGCTGAAGTTTTATAGGTAACAAGTTTCTTCTAGCATGTCTAACCCATTGCATACTTTTGGGTTCAATTGCATACTTTTAGGTCCAATTTCTTGCAGTTGACTCGTACTTGGGCTAGTTGTTCTTGTACATGTGGGAAATCTCAGGCACAAGCAGATCATTGAGTTTTCGATCAGTCAACAAGGAGCAGATTGAAAATAAAACCTGCAATCAACAAAATATTTGTGTTACAGAGACAATATTGAAAGGAAATAATTTCTATATGTTACAAATGTCAACAAGGGAATAGTAATATGCTACATTAGAATAAATGATACCTTGGATATTGTCAATGCAAGACTCCACTATTCTTTCAGGATGTCCAGGTAGATACTTCCATTGTTGTTTATATTTGGGAGGAAAACCTTAGTGCAGAATGCAAACTGCACAATATTTGAAAACCTTTAACAATAGCAGAATCACTATAATGCATATAAAAAATTCACTAAATGGCACGTTTTAAAAAACTTCATATGCTAGACATGTGCAACCAAAGTAAGATTGCTAATCTACCTGCATCAGATGTGGAACTTTACATATCTATATAACACATACCTAATGGTATATTAACTATATCAAGGTTATTCCTTCTGCACAATTTTAGTAGTAGGGCATGATACTTATGACTGTGTTTAATTCTCTAACAAGATCTTAGAGCACCTAGGCATCACAAACTGCAACAATCAGTTCTATTTCATGTAAAAAAGTACAGGACAATTTAGAACCATTTTGTAATTAATATGATTGCCATTTCCCAGGTTCAATAAAAAGGTTCTACCATTGGTCATCTCAACAATGAAATCCATAAAAAATGAACAAGTCATTAAACCAGGGATGTTACACTTTGTTGTCAAATGGAGAGCCTCAATATGCTTTAAAACACCCAATTTTGTTGTCACATGCTCCCATTAGAAAGGATAAATTTTAAGGCTACTATCAAAATTCAAACTCATTTCTGAACTCTTCAATCCAAGAAACATCAGAAAGAAAGCTTGTAGACATAGAAGTAATGGAAAAATAAACATATCACCTTTCAAATCCAAAATAAATAATGCACAAATCTAGATACTTCATGGCTGATTAGCATACCTTTGGAGGCTTGAATGGATAATTAGGAGGAAAATGAATAGTAACCACAAATACACCCCTTGCATAGACTATCAGGAGGTCCCATATTTGTGGCTTGCCACTAAAACATATCATCAACCACTGGACCTACAAAGCAACTCAAATCTTGTTATACAAAACCCTAAACAATTACAATCCCCTAAATATAAAAACCAGATGCATTTGTTAAAATGTTGAAAGTGGAATTTCTAATACATGTACCCATTTATGAAACTACACAAACTTCCCATGTCAGCAATGATATTTTTAAGATGGATCTATGTTGGTTCATTTTATGATTATATATTGTTAATATTATAATATGATTTTTTAATCTTTTAGTTTAATGACTTAGTTTATTAATATTTTATACATGACACATCTACCTATACTGTATATGCACCTCACTACTCTCAATACAAGTGAAAAAACATAAAATAACCTTGGTTTGGTTCATCACTGAATCAAACCTAAAACTCAGTATCTAATACTAAAAATATGAGAATAAACCTATGTTTGAGTCATTCGACCATAGGAAATTGAATACGTATGATCCAAGCCAATTATAATGCGATGAGGATATACACATTTTTATATGGAAGACTCCGCTAAAGTAACGATAAGCTCAAATAATTATCAGAGTACCAGAAAAATGCAACATAAAATATGTGTAAGCCTTTGAAACTTCCTAAGCAAGCAAAAGAAGCAACAAATGACTAATTTAAAAAACATTATTTTCTACCCAACAAATGTAGAAAACAACAAGATGTTGATCATTGTAGGATTTTGATTCGACTAGGTTACCATTTCACCTAAGCCAAAGGAGGTCCACTCTTTGCAGTAAAGCTCTTAAAGGAATGTTCCTTGAAGCACTTCGAAGAACATATATAAGAAGGAAAAAATCCATTGCATATACTGAGACATGGATATTGTGAGACACCTCAATGCAAGAAGTGAATTGCATGGTACATACAACTTCATAATGAATAAAGAAAATTCGATCTTTGGGTTAGTAGATGTTATGAACTGAGTTACCATAACTAACTAAAGGAGACTTGACTTATCCAAATAATAAAATCATATGCTATAATAATCTCCTATATATACTAATTCTCATTAATACCTCACATGGTACAGTTCCAAAAAAAATTATGCTTGACAAAAACCATATTAACTGATCGTGAGCAACTCGAAATATAACAACCTACTTGCAATTTTCACCATTGTCCAGGATGTTGGGGTTTTACATTCTGTAAATTGAACACTAATAAGAACTCTGCACCTTTAATTCTAGTAAGGTCTAGTAAGAGATGAAAGTCCCCAACTATTTACTGATGTAATGTTTTTACTTTTGAAAGGAAGAGGGACTTCCCTACTATAAAAAATAAACAAATTTATGCCAAAAATCTATGCATGAGGAGAAAAAGGGATAGAAACATTCATAATATGCCAATTTAGTTGTAGGAAAACCTCTACTAGAGATAATTGAGTATCTATAATGAGCTAAAAGGCCCCATCATTCATCAACAGGGTCGGGATTTTTACCATGCCCCACTAATACAATTGCCTGAAATTCAACTTGTAGCAATGGATGAAAACATCCACTTGCTGATTCGGTAGATGGAACCTCCCTATCTAGCAGGTAAGATGGAATTTCACAACTCTCATTTACCTTGAAGGTTTGAGAATGACAAGTTCAGTCAGGAATGTGGAAAGAAAAAAGAACAGATAACATATTCAAGGAATAAAGACCACTTTCCATGACAAGATAAAGGGGCCACATATTCATTCTTTTCCATATTGACCAATTGTATCGCGGTGCAAAATTTGTACAATAATAACATAATTCAAAGAAGATTCCTACAAAACATTTGCAGGTTTGGTGGTAGAAAATAGTCAAGGGATGCATATGATGCAATGGTGCATTTTTAGCAGGAAGAAATAAGAAAAGATATGAGGCTATAAGAATTGGCAGGAGAAGAAAATATTTCTTCTTCTTTCTCTGGGACCAAGGACTCTTCAATTATTTTGCATGAGAAGTCTACTACTGACATAGTACACGCAACATAGTCATTATAAAAAAGGTTGACCAATAGATAAGATGAATTTCTCAAATTTTATTTGTTGACACATGGGGCTCAAAACCTCACTTCATGCTTATTAAGCACTCAATCCCTATTTATTAGGCACCCACATTCTCCTCTATGTTTGCACCTGCATTTCCAACTTATGGAATTTATGTGAACACTCTTGCCAATGCCACCAATCATTGTACAAAAGAAGTGTGCAAGGTTAGCAATAATACTCATCATTGATGGAAATGATTGACATGTAAGAAAAGAAGATAGGTAGAAGAATATACACCACTAAGAAAAAAATCAATTTATATGGCAGAATAAACTATTAATAATTGCATTCTATAGTTCATGTCACATATAAGTGATGGTGGAAGCACACAAATATTAGGGAAAATGTCTTGCAGTAAGCACACAAATATCACTTGTTGAAAATCATCTAAAAAAGGAGGTCTGATATCTGACTCAAGGTGGGCATTACACTGTCTTCTCCAATGCACTCTTCAACTAATGTTGAAACATCTACTTGCATTTCCTTTGTCACCAAAAATATTTGATACACCACTTCCTCCATTTGTTTTGAAATGATAAATGTGCATAATTCTTTGTGGAAGTCAACAATGATAAACTCACCTCCAAGAAGATACTTATCTAAAGAATCTTGCCAAGAACATATGTCTATCAGTACAAAGTTCAAACCAATAATAAATTTAAATTTAAAACCTTAAATAAAATTACAATGTCCCAACAACACTTTTGCATACCTTGGAATTGTTCAACGAAGGGATAAATTTATCAACAAAGACTTGTAATTTGTTCACCTCCCCACCAAGACTTGTAAAAGGACAATTATGGATTCTTCCTACCATTTTCAAGAGAAAAGAAGTTTCCACAGATATAATGCATAGACAATCAACAAGGTGCTGCAAAGGCAAAAGAAAATAGGTATAGTTATTGTATTCAATAACAAGTTATTCTTAGTAATGCTCCAAATATATAACCAAAATATGGTCATTTACAACACATCTACCTTCTTCTGCCACATCCACCTATAGATAACATGATGATGGGATGGAATTCCCATGCTATTTGTTGCACCAACATTTACTGTGTAAAAATAGTTAAGCAATATGCAAAATATTAGGATATGACTACAAGATAACCTTGAAATAGCCAAACATTATGGAGAACAAAAATCCTGAATTCATGGAAGGCAATAGATAGTAATCAAACTTTTACATAATACACTTTCTGATATAATAATCATTATATCAGACATAAAATCAAATTGAAATTTAATAAAACACACCAATACCAGTAGTGAAGAAAGATCTTCTCTTGAGATGGCCATTAAGAGACTTCTTGTAACTGTTTCAGAAGCAAGGCATGATTTGATTATAACCATCATTTCCTTATAGGATTTTATCAATTCTTTGAATAAGCCCTTGATCAGTCCTAGATGAAAATCCGGAGAGATCTAGATATAGCTCAACAAACCCTTCAAATTCGACAAAAATGATAAATCTTACAAAAGGTGAGGATAAAGCTAGAAACAATCTTCCCTGGAGGTCTTTTCAATAGATATAGATTACTTTCAGAAGAGTCAAGAACAAAGGCTTAAATGAGCATCAAATTAGTCTAGAAACCATAGAGAGATAACACAATAATGTCCTCCAACTTCACTAAGAAGAATCCCAAATTTTGTCCAGAGAGATGCCATTGAAAAGACTCAGGTCAAATACTTAGGTGAAATAGAAACTTATGCATTCTTTCTTTGGAAAATTAAAATCAATTAAAATTTCTCATACCATTCACCCTATCAAATTCTTGTCAATCCAAAAGTTGCAAAAAATCAGATACCATTCACCTTAAAATAGCCTTTGGATCAAACGCACACGTTGCAAGGCCCATCAAACACATATATATCAATGTAGGCAAAAATAAGAAAGCAAAGTGACATCACCCTTCCAATCTACCAGAAGCACATATCTCAATAAAGTTGCAAACAATTTAAAAACAAACTAGAATCACATGTCAAAAAGACTTTACAAATAGTAATTACTGTTAATGTCGTTTAGTGAAAGCACTGAAAGGAAATGCCCAAAAGAGGACTCAATTGTCAACAATAACCAAATGCAATGTAACTGTTGTAGACCCATGCGTATGGCGAAAATATAAATACTTCCAAAAAGATTATGATGGAACATTTGAACTATAAACTCTGATTTATGTGTCCAATTTAAAAAATAGGAAAGCCAACTACCACATAAATATTCAAAATTTACTTCATGCGTTAGACGTTGCTCTGGTGTAAATATGTTGACTTGAGTGAGTAGAAACCATCTTCTGAAGCTCGTGCCATCATATCCTTGATATCCTTTCTAGCATGCGAACCATTAATCTAAAAATTCAAGGAAAATGTTAACATTAGTGAGAAGAACCACATACTTATCCGCAAAACATATTCATGAAAAAGGAACCACCTCTTCTTGCTTTTCATGATTAAATGGACCAACTTCAGAGGAACCACAGTGGAAGGCATCCAACGCAAGTGTTGAGGTAAGGGGTACCCTTATCTCCAAATTGTATATATGTGTTGAGGTAAGGGGTACATATAGTTATATAGGTATGTAATTCTATTGTTTTTATGGAGGAAATACCAAATTAATGTTTGAATGAAACAAAACTACAAAAATATGAATGGCTAGTGAAAGAAACTTACACCAAAAAAAAGTTAGCAAAAAAAGGTTAAGTTATCTCGAACATTCACCATTTGAACTATTCACTAGACCTCAAACCAAAAAGTACAAAATTAACATGAGATTCATACAAACAAATCAACAAAAATCTAACCAATAATTATTTATAAATGATCCAACATATGGAAATACATAGGGAAAGAGAAAGTAGAATGTTTTGAAAATCTACCTTGTTCAATTTTTTCACAAAATCTAAAAAAACTTTGTAATCACTTTCTTCTAATTTGTATGTATCATTCCTAGCATTGCATGATAAGTTTGCGATTGCTATAACAAATTCAAGTTGTACAAAATCATGATCTGTCAAATCATACTTATACATGTGCTGCCCCTTTATTCTACTATACCAACATAATTGAAGCTCGATGCCTTCTAATCTATCCAAAAGGTCAATGTCATTATGGTAATCAAACACCCTATTACCATCCTTCTTCCTTATTCTTTGAACCCTTCCAATGTACCACGTTCCACAAGAAACACCTTGTTTGGTACTTTGAGGAACACCTTTTCTTGCAATACGTTCAGTGGGGGGAATTGAGTTGCTTTCAAACAACACTCCATAATATGATCCAATTCCAAAGTCAATTGAAACACCCTTTTGTGGAGCCTTCCCATATCGTCTAAAGTAGACCCCATTTCTCACTTTCGTCAACCTATATTTGGATAATGTTAGAATTCCATTCAAATGACTAACCAAACATGCTTTAAACATATCCTTACCATCAAGATCCACCACTGACTTTATCGTTTTCATCAATGGAATCTAAAATTTCATCCAACTCGTGTCTCCACTCACTTTCGATTATTTGTAATTCACTTTCATTGTGTACCAATGATGATGAAGATTGGAATATAGATTTGGAACAACTCAGTGGAGAATCATCAACTACTTAATCCACAATTTGGAATGTTGGATAATTTTGATCCTCTGTCCATAGTTTAACCCACCAAGAAGATTGAGTGTATTTTTCCAATTGCATTCCAAGAGTTGATAAAATGCACATGCATCCTTCAATCCAATCTTAAGGGTTTCTACAATTTTAGCTTATGTGGATATTGAATCATATTGTGAAAATATGTCAACGTTTTGTATTGTTTCTTGGTGCAATCTAATCCAAATTCTTTCTTGATTCTTATGAAATTTATTAAAATGAACCCCTTGGGGATTTGATCCTTCTTCAACAACTCTATTAGGGCTTCCAACAACATGAAGCAAGTCAGTGAAATCATAGGCCCTCTCCACTCCAACCATCCCACCAAATTTACTAAAGAATTTCTCACATACATCTGACCTAGTCAAGTGCAAAACACATGGCAAGCCAGAGTAATGATCTCGAAACAATCTCATCTACAAAACTGTAAAATGGCAAGAAAAATTCACATCTTGATATGACTTTCTGCTGACGAAATTTATGTTGACATTAGTATGAGATTGTTTCTGTACCCAACATAAACATAATGTGAAGAAATGATGAACTCGTGAAGAATTTCACACCCTTTCCTAAAGGCTCAAACTATGAGACATAAATATGTCAATGTAGTCAACAACAATCATTAGATAAGTCTCTATAGCTAGTGTCCTCTCTAACTTTCCACTTGGTGTACTTCTCAACTCTTTCAAACACCTCTGAACATGCCTTGAAGTAATGCATTGTGTGGATCCCCAATTTTTTCGATCCATCCTCTCTATATCTTCACCCTTAAGCTTGTGATCATCCACTTTAAAAGTGTGATAAACCATTTTGACATGACCAAAACTTATGTACTCATTTCCTAAAACCAATTCTCATCGACTGCTAAACAAAGGATTCAATAGATTTTTACCGTCGTGGATGTAATCTTGGTCATGCAATCTTGTTACATTGCAACCATTGTACAACCCGGTTAGCCTCCACCCTTCCCAAGGAATTTGATATCGAAGACTTGATGTTGAAGAATAATCCTTCAACATAAGTTGTCTTCTTCTGCTTATCCCCATCTGAGGAATGATCAACAATAGGTCCCAAATTATTTTCCACACGTTTCTTCCACATAGATTCTATCTTTTCCCATTGCTGATAAACAAAATTTGCATTGAACCTATTACATGTTGGATGAACAACCACAACCAAACGAGGAAGCTTTTCATGTAAAGGGTTTGCAATAATAACATGTGCATAATGGCCAATAACATTGTTCTTAAAAGAACCTGTTATAATCTCATAGCCTACAAATCCCTCACCAAGAAATGTGATTGGCATTGATGTTCTTCTTTCGTACCTCAAAACCCCACCAATGTATCGCTTTTTGCTACCCACGTAACATATTTTTTCACAACTGTTTCATCTTCAACAAGCAATATAGGAATTGGGCCATCTATACCATGCTTGGATTTATAAGAAGCATAAAATTTTCCAACTGCCTCAAAAATGTGCTCGTGCTCCCATGGGATATAAGCTAATGACTTTCTAACTTGCCTTAAATTCGTATATATTGAAGGAACATCCAGGTTCAAGCTAATAAAGCTATGTAATCTAGGACCTCCCCATAACTTGATCATCCCATAAAGGGATTTTTTGGATGTACTATATCTTCTTCCTGCTTTTGCATGCATCAAGTTATGAAAGATATCCTTGACAAATTCCCAAACTGCATCTTTACCTTGTAATTTTCCTTGCTTATGTGCTTCACACACATCCTTGCAAATCTTAAAGACATTCTTCCTTTCTGTCGATTCAAACAAATTTTCCTTTAGGGATCTCATTCTAATAGAGAGTGTAGCAACCGTTGTCCTCTCCCACCAAAGAGATCGCATTGTTGATATATGGTTAGCATTTGTAACCCTTGCAACATTCTTCAGTTTATTTTGAGTCAAATAGTCCAGTCTTCTACCTTTTCTTCTATTTCGTTCACTTCTTTTATTGGTGCACATTGATTCACGATATAATCGCATCCTGAAGTCATCAAATTCTGGAGCCAACTTACAAAATTTGCATGTTAATGAATCAAATGGGATCCATATTTTAGAAGCCCTCTGGCAATGAATATGCCTATATGTACCATCAATACGACATTCAATACCCTCATAACATAGCATGATCTTAGTATGCTTCTCTATGGCCATAATTTTCCACCCCTTTGATCATCCACTAGGAACTTTGTTTCCAATCTCTCCCCATTTCTATCAATATAAGGATACCAATACCCCCAACATTGTAGTAACAAGGGAGATAATTGAGCTATAATAAGATGAAAACACAATAAAAAACAAATAAATTTGAAGTAAGATAAATAAAATAATATACAAATTCATATTCAAGTTTAGTCTAAGTTTTTAATTAACACACCTGAAGTAGAAGGATTTTCACTTGTAGAACCCCTATGTAATACTGATGGTGATAATGGGACCAAGAACCTAGTCAAACTTTGTTGGGACTTATCATTGGTAGGCTTCTTGGGTCTCCCAACCGTGCCACTCCTCAACCCAATCTCCTCATGTGAACCCTCATTTGTAGTAGTAGTAGTGTGCTTCTTTGATTTCATGTGTTCATTTAGAGAACTAACAATATTACCACTTGTCGACACTAAACAAAACCATTTATTGCATCGTGTACATTCCACTCTCACTTTTTTCATGTCCATATAGTCTGCAAGTGTTGCTTCCACCACCTTCAAAAACTTAGGCTCTTGTGTCTTGTTGAAATAATCTAGAAGTTTGATTGCTTGATCAATATGAAATTGATCTCCAACCATCATTGTCTATTGTACTTCGTTACATGAAGGAATTTCACTACCACTTGGCATTGAAAGGCGTTGTTGATGGGCCCTTGTTTTCATATGATGGTTTTTGAAGTTGTGCGTTGTTCGCGCTACCAAGGATACATCACCTGTTACATTATCAATGCCACAAATTTCACAATGGATATTTATTTTAGATTCTCCCCTTTTGAATATACTTCGAGATTAATTTTCTCATTAACAAACTCTTCCATTAAACTTTTAATTTTTTTTTTCCCAAGATGCCAATACACTAGGATCAACAACTATGGCTTGTTCCACTGTCAAAGACATTTTTTCAACTCTTGGTTGTTTATGCATAGGTCCCTCCACATTCACTTCAATGTTTCAAAGATTGGTATTGTTTCCACTACATTTGAACACTTTGTTTCCACATCAAATGTGCCTAGTTTCCTCTTGATGCCTCAAAGTGTTGTATAAACTTTCCATTTTTTCTCTTTCTTTGGATTTAAACTTATTCCAGACTAGATAAAATCAAAAGGGTATCCAACGATTTCATCATCCACAATTTCATCACAGATTTAAGCAAATGTACAACCTTCTCGACACTTGACCACGCCAATGATAGAATTCTCTTCACCGGTAGCAATTTTATAAAACAACTCCATCTGTTTTTGCACATAAATAAATGAAAAAGTAAGTAAAATTCCACAATCATATTGGTTTATTATAAAACAAAGAGCAAGGAAGCAAGGTATGAAATTTCAATTCAAAGCTCCAAAAAACATGAAGAAATATTACTATTTGGATGAAACAACTTGATTCAAAATGTACTATCTGTGGATTCCTCAAATGAAAATGAAACTAGAAATAAAACAGATTACTAAAACATATTTGAGAGCTAATTTATCGCTGCACCAAAACTTGGCAAAATAGTGTACAACTATTTTTAATTCATAATCTTAACATGATTTGTAACCAGAATTTCAAGTGCTTTTCTAAAAATTCCGGTTATTAAGTTAGATAGGCCAAACCTCTGTGCATCTTGAAATTGTTTCAACCATGTAAATACCTATTAAAATTGGCAACTAGGGCCAAATCCACTTTGGAAAACTCCTATGGGGAAGATTATTGTAACATTATTGCAGATCCTATGGCAACCAAATCTTAGCAAGCCAGGATGCTCGAAGAACTATTTGGAGGGAGTTTAAGGCTACGAATGATCTTCCATTTCAGACCACAATTAAGAGAAGAAGTATTTCTGTGTTTTTCTTCGTATCATATATATTTCAGTTTGGGTTGCAGGAAGAGTTTCTACTTCAGCATGTTGAAGGCACTTGTGGAAGGGACGAAAGGGTTAGTTTGTATCCTCCATCTTAGCCGCAGTTAAGGAGGGTAGGCCGCAGTCTATTCAAAGGGAGTAATGTTTATCTGTGAAGCAATCTAATGCTACTACATGATTGAAGACTCAAGCCCTACATTACAGACATTAGAAAACAATGTTTTGACTGTCCATTCTTGGACTATCTTGAGCTCATTCCTCTCAGCAAAGAAGGCTGCATCATATGATCAAGGACCAAGTCCCCTTAGGACATCATTCTTTCGTTGCTTAAGCTACTCTCTGGTTAGTATTTGACTGCTGCTACTTGTGGACAGAATTGCATACATGATTGGGCTGCCTTCTTGGCATTGGACAGTGGTTCAAATCATCATTCATTGTACTCTCTCTCTCTTTGCTGATCATTTGATTTTGATAATAAGAATAATTGTTCAAGGGTTTTCCCCACCTTGGGGTTTTTCCCTGGCTTGAGCCAATCCTTGTGTTCTCTTGTCTTGACTTGTCTTCTGCATTTTCATTGGATGTTCTTTTAGTCAATGGATAATATGATTCATAATGGAATAATGAAATTAATAATGGGCTAATGAAGTGATTGAATTTTGCAAAGAACATGTTAATCCTAAAATTAACATGGAATCAGAGCACAGGTGAAGTCAAGCCCAAGCAAGAGTGTAAGAAAAAGGCAATCACCTAGTGAAGTCTCTATGGTCTCCTCCCTCTACAAGTCTGAAGGTTCTAAGCAAGTAAGGGTCTCTATGTAAGGTCTCATCTCATCAAAGTCAAAGGCACACCTAGGACGTGTTCCTAGCAAGCTATCCTAAATATGGGCAAAATTGCAATCTCTAATCAGAGACTAAATTACAAGTGATGATTAACCCTCTTCTCTGGAAATATGACCGCAGTCTCTCTCAAGAAATCTCTGTGATTTGGGACAACGGATCTAAGGCAAGGACGTTTGTGGCTTAAGGGAAATTCTGGGACATAATTTAGTGCGGGTTTCTTGTAGTCTTAGGTTGTTGATGCAAAGGTAAGTAAGGGTGCTTCTGTGCATATGATTTCGATCTTTGTTTCACACCACAGGGAAAGTTGTAGTCACAGATGATTATGGAGGACTAATAGGAGAACTGAGAAGTATAAGAAATACCCTCTCTTCAAGTTGTAACCACACAGATTGTTAGCACATGAAAAAAGGGTGTTTCCTTTTCCCAGAAGGATGTTTTCTAGCACTGATGTGGTCAGAATGTCTGAAGGAAATTGTGTTGTGACATAATAAATATGAAAGGTTGGTTTGTAAGATGTAAAAGTATTATTGTGTTAAATAATATAAATTACTTTCTTGAACATGTTAGTTTCAAGAATGGCATACCAAAGTCCATATCTGAAAGGGTCCTTGTTTTGTACATAGATATATATCTAAGTATTGTTATAGGATCAGTAGCAGGACCCAAGATAAATCAGGTCCCATTGACCCTTGAATACTGGTAAATAATAGTAACACATAACTAATGGATGGACTAAAACTAGAAAACTCGGTACCAAAACTTCTAAGTTCAACAGTGAATTGGAAATTTGAATTAACAATGTTACATAAGGATACAAGAAGGAAAAAGGAAAATTGTTCTAAACTAAATAGACCATTTTAGTTCCTAGGCCTAGTTGGTTGAACCAGCCACCAGGAACAAGTTCTGAGTTTGTCATCATAACTTGTTAGAATGTTGAGCTGACCTATGCAGATTACAGTGACAATATTGATTTTGAATAAAAATGTATAAAAACCAAAGGGTATTCACATTAGTGAATATTTGGTTACAAGGAAATCTTCAAGAAATATGTTAAATTGAAGATTATCTTTAAGATTTGTAACATCTAGTATAACTGTGATCAAGTATTGTTATAGGATCAGTAGTAGGACCCAAGAATATATATATATATATATATATATATATATATATATATATATATATATATAAGTAGTGTTATAGGGTTAGTACGAGGACCCAAGACAAATCAGGTCCCATTGACCCTTGAATACTAGTAAATAATAGTAACATAGAACTAATGGATCAAGTTGAAAGTGAAGTGTGGATCAACAGACTTATGGGAATTATTATTTATATACTTGGCAGACATCTTTAGTTTGTAAATAACACAAATATATACAACTATATACTTTGGAAATTATTTGTCTTCGATTTTTCTTTGTACGACTGAGTTGGGAAAGTTGTAGTCACAGATGATTATGGAGGACTAATAGGAGAACCGAGAGGTATAGGAAAGACCCTCTCCTCAAGATGCAACCACTCAAATTGTTAGCAAAGGAAACACGGGTGTTTCCTTGTCCCAAAATGATTTTTTCTAACACTGATGTGGTCAGAATGTTAAAAAGTGTTCAAGGCCTACAACAATATCATGGACACTAGGAAACAACAAATATAAGAAATTCAACTAAATTTCCTTTCACTCATTCATGTAGATTAAATAAATTCAACTAATTTTCCTTTCACTTATTCATGTAGATTAAATAAATTCAACTAATTTTCCTTTCACTTATTCATGTAGATAAAATCAACTTGTTGCTAGATCTTAGGTCAATAACCTAGACATCGCCATGTTTAAATGCATTTGAAGTTGGACAAGTTGAAACTCACAAAATGTTTCAGAAAATTAATAAGAAGTTGGAGATTGATATCAATGATATGAATGGCTTGGTATTCAAGGACATTCATGGTGATATTGAACTTAAAGACATATACTTCAGGTATCCAGCAAGGCCTGTTGTTGAAATATTTTTTGGTATATCACTGAGAATACCCAGAGGCACCACTGTAGCTTTAGTTGGAGAGAGTGGAAGTGGAAAGTCCACAGTGATAAGTCCCATAGAGAGATTTTATGATCACAAGCTATTGAAGTGCTTATAGACACTTTCAGTATCAAGCATATTCAACTTCAATGGATAAGACAAAAAAATGGACTTGTAAGCTAGGAACTTGTCCTATTTGCATGCACTATTAAAGAGAATACTGTGTATGGTAAAGATGGAGATACACTAGAGGAAATACCTATTACTGCCAAGCTTGCTAATGCAACAAAATTTATAAGCAATTTTCCACAATTTAATTTATATAGATCTTGATTATTTCTAACTTTCTTCATTGTGTAATATGCATTTATTTGTAGATGGATATTTCATATGTTGATGATTCTAGTTGTCATTTCCATGGTTTTGATACAATGGTATGGGATCATGAAACCCAATTATCTAGAGGCCAAAAACAAAGGATTGCAATTGCAAGGGATATGTTTAAAGATCTCCAAATTCTTCTCCTTGATGAAGTTACTAGTGCCTTGGATATAAAGTCTAAAAAAGTGGTTCAAGAATCTCCTAATAGAATTATCATAAATAAAATAGTTAAATCACTGTTAGATCCATCTGCTGACCAAACAAACCAACCATGATCTTCCTCATCCAGATGGCCTCACATGCTGCTTGACTCGCAACCATGTACTCTACCTCTGCCGAACTGAGTGCAACTGATCTCCGTTTCTTGTTGTACCAAGAAACTGCTGCTGACCCAATACTGAAGATGCCTCATGATGCGCTTTTCCTGTTGGATGGACTCCCTGCCCAATCTGCATCAGTGAAGCCTTGAAGCTTCACTCCCTCTGTCCATCTGTACCATAATCCATACTAAGAAGCGCCCCTGAGGTATCTCAACACATGTTTTTCTGCCTTCCAATACAGCTTGGTAGGCCTCACCATCGCTTGACTAAGTTGGTTAACTACATAGCACATATTCAGTCATGTGTTCACTAAGTACATGAGTGAACCCACAAGCTGCCTATTAACAATAACTTCCACTACTTCCCCTAAAGTAGCATCCTCCTTCCTCCAGTTACCTGCTAGAGGAGTCTCCATGGGTTTTCTGCTGTCCATGTGGAATATCCTGAGTATCTCATTGGTATATCTTCCCTGAGACACAAAAAAATCCCCATCTCCCTACCATACCTCCATGCCAAGAAAGTAATGCATTAGCCCCATGTCCTTCATCTCAAACTCTCTTGCAAGGCCCTCCTTGCAATATTTGATCAACTGATCATCACCTGTAACTATGAGATCATCAACATAAATTACAATGATCAACAACTTACCTTCCACCACTATTTGGTACAGGTTCGCATCCGCTTCACTCTTTGTGAAGTCCAACTCGGTGAAGTAGCTGTCTATTCTGGTTTACCAAGCACGGGGTGCTTGCTTCAACCCATAAAACGCTCTCTTGAGTCGGCACACATGCGACTCATGGTCAAAGGTTTCAAATACTTTATGCTTCTCTATGTACACCTCTTCCTTAATCATGCCATTTCAGAAGGTTGTCTTCAAATCCATCTGATGTATCTTCCAACCCATCTGTGTTGATAGTGCTAATATAGATTTGATTGACGAGTACCTTGCAATGGGAGGAAAGGTATCATCATAGTCAATCCCCTCTACCTGTGAAAATCCACGGGCCACAAATCTAGCCTTATGCTTCTCCACACTACCATCTGTAGATTTCTTTACCTTATGAAGCCAACGGGAGCTCACCACTGACTTGTCCTTCGGTCTCGGGAACACATCCCAAACACTGTTACGAGCTATGGAGTCATACTTCTCCACCATGGCATTAACCCAAATCGTCTATTTCACTGCTTCCTCAAAGGAAGATGGCTCTGCCACAACACATTCGCCCATAAGAGCCATGTATCCAGTGTACCACTCAGGTGACCTCCTCTGCCTGCGCTAAGAAGTGGGTTCTCCCACATTCTCTCGTGCATCATCCAATAATCTGTTAGCCTCTCTGGTGTGCTTTCTTCCCTCTCTAGAAGACTCTACCTGAGTGGATGTCTCCACTTCCGGATCCTCTGCATGTGGTTGCTCAACATCAATATGAGGCTCCTCAACCTTAGGAGCTAAAAGCTCCTCATCTGCATGTAGCTCAAGCTCCCTCTCAAGGGAAACTCACATGGCCTTCTCCTAATTGAATCTAACATCCTTATGAACCACTGTCATCCTGTTGGCCAACAAGTACACCCGACAGTTATGAGTTGTATCAGTGTACCCCACAAATATCCCCAACTCTGCTGTCAGCTCAAGCTTCTTTTGTGCATCGTTGGTCACATGGCATTATAACGATGACCTAAAATCCCTGAAGTGACCAGCATCTGGCCTCTTATTGGAATAAGCCTCCTCTGGTGTCTTCATCTCATGTATCCGATGTGGGCTAGGGTTCTCAACATAAACCACTGTGTTGCATGCCTCAACCCATCAGTGTAGTGGTAGGCCCCGATCTTACAACATTGCCCTCGCTGCCCCTACTATGCTTTTGTTCTTCCTCTCGACCACCCCATTCTGATGAGGGTTATGGGGTGTCGTAAACTATTGTTTAATCCCTTTCGCTGCATAAAATTTCTTAAACTCGTTTGAGACATACTCACCACCATTATCACTCCGTAGAGATTTAACCATCTTGCCTGACTCTTTCTCCACCAATGATTTAAACTCACAAAACTTTGTGAAAGTTTGATCTTTTTTGTACATGAAAAATATCCAGGATTTACAAGAATAGTCATCAACAAATATAACATAATACCTGTGTTTGGTCATGGATGCTGTCGAGAATGGTCTACACACGTCTGACTGGACTCTCTCTAGAATAGCCTCTACTTGATTGTCTCTGTCGTGAAAGGAAGACTTGGTGTGTTTTCCCAAATTACACCCCTTGAATGTATCAACTTGCTCAAACTTACCTTTGGGAAGACCAGTAGAGATCTACTGCAATATCTTCAAAGCTCCATGATGCAAGTGGCCCAATTGCCAATGCCAAAACTCACCAACATCTTGGCTCTGCACCCTTGCTTCTTTTGTGCTCAAAGCGGCACACTCCTCTACTTATAAGTTATAGAGATTCTTCACTCGAATCCCTATCTTCTTTACCTGACCTGTGGCTATGTGTCGAAGGAACACATTTCCTTTCGAGAAGATCACATCATAGCCTTTATCCTCAAGCATGGAAACATATTCCAAGTTCTTCTTCAGCCTGGGTACATACATAACATTCTTCAAGGTGAGTGGGGCCCGATTCTTCCTATGAAAAGTAATCGTGCCCAATCCAATAACACTATACTTCCCGTCGTCACCCATCTCAATATGCACATGGAGATCTTTCTCCTCCAGGTCACTGAATAACTCTTTGACGCCAGTCACGTGGAATGAAGCTCCATTGTCTAAGTACCATACACTTCCCATCATTGATGACACCATGCATATAATGAGGGAAAAGTCCAATTCGAATTGAGAGGCCAAAGCCTCACCTGTCGCTCCTCCTGAGGAATTCTTCTTGGACTTCTTGAGTGAACAATTTGTAGAAAAATGGCCCAACTCATGACAATGAAAGAACTTAACTTTCGTCATGTCTTTATTCTTACCTCCATGATAAGAATCCAATTTGGAATGGGAAGCTTCTCCTTTCCCCTTCTTCACATTAATATCTAAGGTACAATTCTCTTCATCATCAATCTTTGATGAAGAGCCATCCCTGGTGTTCCTCATGATCTCCTCTTGCATCAAATCCGACCAAAGTTGTTCCCAATCTGGCAGCTTCTCCCGACCATTGACAGTCCTAATAACTATGCCAACTCTTTGGTTGTCCTAAAAGAGCAAGACTCACCATATCATCCTCGACAACCATGATTCCAACACTTCAAAGTTCATCACGACATTGAGTGAACTTGGTCAAGTATTTTAGAATAGTCTTACCTTTCTCCATTTTGATTTTTCGAAGTTTGTCCTTCAGTGCCAATTTCCTTCAGTCACTATTGTTCTGATACAAGTCCATCAATGCTTTCCACATAGCAAATAGAGTTTCCTTGCCATGGAGACTTGAGAAAATGTGGTCTTGAACTCCCTCAAGAATTATCCGCCTTGCCTTCACCACACACTTCTTCCATTAGGCCAAATTTTGTGCATCTGATGCTACTGGCTTAGGAATTTCTTGATCAATGAATTCCTTCAAGCCATTATACTCTAGCACAAACTCCATTATGTCCCTCCAGGCTATAAAATTCGATTTTCCTTTGAAGGCATACTCAAGCCACAAACCATAGAACACCATTTGTTGATCTTGAAGTATGTATTGAAAATTCAAATTTCACCTATAACCCAAAACTCAAAAACTTCGAAATCTCCTCTAGTATAATGTTCTCGACTCTGATATGATGTAGAAAATCCTGTAGATTCATTATCTCATGCAATTTAATAAAGCACAGGACAAGAATATACTTCTACTTTCAACTAGTGGAAGCCAATAAATCGATGAAAACAATATGAACCATAAGAAGATAAATCAATGGCACATAACACAATATGTATATGGGGAAAGCCACTACTCAAAACCCCGCTATCTGTATTGCATATATCAGAAATTTGAGAGAAGATACAAAGCTTGTTCTCACTAGAACAATTCCACACAATTATTCTCAACTCTCTTAGCTCACAAGCAAGCTCAAGCTAAATCCTTAGCCTATTTTGCAGCTCTCCAAGCCCCTATTTCCTTGCTCAATTCCCATCGATGAATATCCCATATTAATGGGAATTCAATGCATTAACCCAAATCGGTTGTTGCATTGCTTCCTTAAAGGAAGATGACTTTGTCACAACACACTCGCCCATAAGAGCCATGTATCTAGTGTACCTCTCAGGTGACCTCCTCTGCCTGCGCTGAGAAGTGGGTGCTCCCACATTCTCCCATGCATCATCCAACAATCTGTTAGCCTCTCTTGTATGATTTCTTCCCTCTCTGGAAGACTCTGCGTGAGTGGATGTCTCCACTCCCAGATCCTCTGCATGTGGTTTCTCCACATCTAGCCTCTTACTGGAATAAGCCTCGTTTGGTGTTTCATCTCAAGTATCCGATGTGGGCTATAGTTCTGAACATAAACCATTGTGTTGCATGCCTCAACCCACAAGTGTAGTGGTAGGCCATGATCATGCAACATTTCCCTTGCTGCCCCTACTATGCTTCTGTTCTTCCTCTCGACCACCCCATTCTGCTGAGGGTTATGGGGTGCCATCAACTCCCGTTTAATCCCTTCCACTGCACAAAAGTTCTTAAACTTGTTTAAGACATACTCACCATCGTTATCACTCCGTAGAGCTTTAACCTTCTTGCCCGACTCTTTCTCCACCAATGCTTTAAACTCACAAAACTTTGTGAAATTTTGATCTTTTTTTGCATGAAAAATATCCAGCATTTACGAGAATAGTCATCAAAAAATATAACATAATACCTGTGTTTGGCCGTGGATGCTATCGAGAATGGTCCACACACATCTGAATGGACTCTCTCTAGAATAGCCTCTACTCAATTGTCTCTGTTGTGAAAGGAAGACTTGGTGTATTTTCCCAAAGTACACCCCTTGCATGTATCAACTTGCTCAAGCGTACCTTTGGGAAGACCAGTAGAGATCTGCTACAATATCTTCAATGCTCCATGATGCAAGTGGCCCAATCGCCTGTGCCACAAATTGCCAATGTCTCGACTTTGCACCCTTTCTTCTTTTATGCTCAAAGCAACGCACTCCTCTACCTCCAACTTATAGAGATTCTTCACCTAAATCCATATCTTCTTTACTTGACCTATAGCTATGTGTCGAAGGAACGCTTTTCCTTTCGAGAAGATCACATCATAACCTCTATCCTCAAGCATGGCAATGGATACCAAGTTCTTCTTCACCCTGGGCACATACGTGATCCCCATGCTCCCTCTAAAAAGTAATCGTGCCCAATCCAATAACACTATACTTCCTGTCGTCACCCATCTCGATATGCATCTGGAGATCTTTCTCCTCCGGGTCACTAAAAAAATCTTTGTCGCTAGTCATGTGGAATGAAGCTCCACTTTCTAAGTACCATACACTTCCCATCATTGATGACACCATGCATGAAATGAGGGAAAAGTCCAATTCAAATTGAGATGCCAAAGCCTCGCCTGCCGCTCCTCCTGAGGACTTCTTCTCAATGGACTTATTGAGTGGATAATTTGTAGCAAAATGGCCTAGCTCATGACAATGAAAGCACTTAACTTTCATCATGTCTTTCTTCTTACCTCCATGATAAGAATCCGATTTGGAATGGGAAGCTTTTCCTTTCCCCTTCTTCGCCTTAATCGCTAAGGCATAATTCTCTTCTTCATCAGTCTTTGATGAAGAGCCATCCATGTTGTTCCTCTTGGTCTCCCCCTGCATCAAATCTGACCATAGTCGTTCCCAATATGGCAGCTTCTCTCGACCCTTGACAAATTCCTGATAACTATGCCAACTCTTTGGGAGTCCTAGATGAGCAAGACTCACCATTTCATCCTCGAAAACCATGATTCCAACACTTCCAAGTTCATCACGACCTTGGGTGAACTTGGTCAAGTATTTTGGAATAGTCTCGCCTTTCTCCATTTTGATTTTTTGAAGTTTGTCCTTTAGTGCCAATTTTCTTTGGTCACTGCTATTCTGATACAAGTCCGTCAATGCTTTCCACATAGCATACCGAGTTTCGTGGTCATGGAGATTTGAGACAATGTGGTCTCAAACTCCCTCAAGGATTATTCGCCTTGCCTTTGCCACACACTTCTTCCATTCGATCAAATTCTGTGCATCTAATGCTGTTGGCTTAGGAATTTCTTAATCAACTAATTCCTTCAAGCCATTATCCTCTAGCACAGCCTCCAGTCTGTCCCTCTAGGCTATAAAATTCGAGTTGACTTCCAAGGCATACTCGGGTTGCAAATCGTAGAATGCCATATGATGATCCTGAAGTATGTATTGAAAATTTGAATTTTACCTGTAACCCAAAACTCAAAAACTTCGAAATCTCCTCTAGTACACAGTTCTCGGCTTTGATATCATGTTGAAAATCCCGTAGATTCAGAAGCCCATGCAATTTACTAAAGCACAGGACAATAATCTACTTCTACTTTCAACTAGTGGAAGCCAATAGATCGATGAAAACAATATGAACAAGAAGAAGATAAATCAATGGCACATAACACAAGATGTATATGGGGAAAGTCACTGCTCAAAACCCTGCTATTTGTATTGCATATATAAGAAATATGAGTTAATAAAAGCTTGTTCTCACTAGAACAATTCCGCACAAGTATGCTCAACTCTCTTATCTCACAAGCAAGCTCAAGCTAAATCCTTAGCCTATTCTGCAGCTCTCCAAGCCCCTATTTCCTTGCACAATTCCTATGGCTGAATAACCCATATTAATGGGAATCCAGTGCTTCCAAAACTACGCAATCCAAACTAGGTCCAGTTCCTGATTGCATGCATGATCTATACAACTCAGTAAATCATACAACTGATAGTACACTGTCCCTGCACTCTAGTCTCAATTGGGTCTTTCTTTGAACTGACATGCATGAGTTTCTCATGAGGAAATATTCAGTTAACTGGAGTAGCACTAGTGGATGCATTAGTGCACCAACTGACTATTAGTCCTCTATTAGTTCCAAAAACAATTTAGAACTAATTTAACTGAACTTAACTCAGTAAACTGAGTGATCTAATTTCCAACTCAATTTAAACTCATACTAGACCCCTAAAACTTAGGGAGAACATATACATGACTACAAAAAGACTTCCAACTCGAAATTCCTAAGCTAATTAAGTTAATTAAACTTAATTAACTATTTACAAGTTGTTATGAGAATATAATTCGATTTTAATTCTCAGTTTAATTCAAGGAAAAACTAAACTGGAATTTATTGTTTCCATTTCTCAACACGGTGACCACCATGTGATCTACTACCATATGCCCCATTAGTTCTATCCTCCTACTCATGGCTGATCCGAAGCGGTCCCCGTCGCTGCAAATTTGACAAGCTCTGAAGTATGACTGTATTTACCTCTGCTAACTTTTCCTGTGCCTGTATGATTTTGTCATTATCTACCTTACAACTCCTTATTTCTTCCTTTAAGATTCTACGTGTAACAGCCAAACCAGAAGGATTCCCAACACCATACCACTATTCTGATTCATAGGGAGAGTCCTTGTAGTCAACCATCTTGCTAGCCATTTGATATTTCTTCCTGCAAGGTATATCATGTCAGCTAAACCAAATCACAATAAACCAACGTGCCTTAGTATAGCTCGGGGAGCATACCTTGTCTGCAAGATCAACAAATCAACGTGATACATGTATAACATAATCATGACAACATATAGAAACATGAAATGTAATCATATGACCATGCAATTGTCATTTTAGCTAGGGTCCAGTCTTCAATGCATGACCTCAACAACAACACACCATGGCCTCATGCATGACAACCACCATCATTATGTCACTATACACTTGACCACATGCAAACATGAACATGCATAAGCGATGCATACCCATCCACACATATGCATAAACAAATATGACCAAGCATGAATGAACAATACTTGAAATCAAACCTACAAGAATGATACATGCAACCAAGCATACAAGAATGTAACCAAACATGCAAGAATGTAACCAAACATGCAAGAATGTAACCAAACATACTACAACGATACATGTAAGTGACATAAATCGACATGTAACTAGTCATACACTCACAACGATGCATTCCTCAACAAAACATCAAGTTCCACATGACGACATCGCTACAACCATGAATGACATCATGCAAATGCAACAAGCACATGGAATGCAAGGGTGAGAGACACACATGCAACTGACATGCATGCATGACCAACACATAGCGCATCCAGTTCGAGGGGTGAACCATGCTCTGATACCAATCTGTAACACCCTCCTCCCATGTCTACCCAAGCAACTGGCCAGCCGGGGTAAACATGCGCCACTATGATATGATTTGACCTCCTAAGTCACGTTAAGGAATTGGAACTGATGGAAACACACCATACATACATTAATCATCAACTACATGACCCTCAGGAACCAATCCAATACTCTAGACATCTTTCCTTGGGGTCCCACTGAGCTTTTGGACATTTTAAGGCTCAGTCGCTCCCATGCTACAGGAATGAGTGCAACCAACAACCCAAAATCGCTCTCACCGGCTTGCCTGCCAGCAATCAGAGACAAAAACTGTCAGTGCTATGCCAATGACTTTGGGATTTGAGCCACTTTTTGAGGCCCAGAGCCCAGGTCATTGCCTAGAATTGAACCATCTCTTCAGATCGGTAAAATAACATGGAAATGACAATACTAAAGAAAATACTTGTTCAAGACCTTGAATAGACCCCTACTAGCCATGACAAGCATTTTGTCAAACAACAGTTCTGAGCATAGGGGTCTCATACTTAGCTGAGAATCATTAAGAACTATTAAACTATTAATGCCTCAACACATCAACTACCATTCCATCCATTAGGTCATAGATACATTGATAATTCAATTACAAGTAAAAACATGATGAGAGCCACACATGTTTGCTGTCATAAAATACACACATAACCAACACATAGAAGCATAAATACTCACTAAAGTAAAACCATATAGACTACATATAATCCATCAAAATGCTCATAGAAATACAAGGATTAATACCCTTTCATTAATGATGCAAAATCCAAACCTGGGATGGGACTTCCATGTTCCACCCAACCATAGAATGGCTGAGCCAAATCTCTCTTCAACCATTCACTCCCGTGCCATATTCCAAGCATGAATGTGGGATCTCATAGAACACATCAATAAAAAACCATCTAGGGCTTCCAGAGGCCATCCACCTCAACCCATCAAACAGTGACTCGACCTCATGGTCAGACATCACAAAACCATCATCCGATCGGTCTCTATCCAAGCCTTCCAGGGATCCAGAGCGTTGGTCCAACCAAGGCTCCAAGACTAGTAACTCAACCCACAACTTTTACTTGGGCTCCAAAGCGTTTATCCAACCAAGGCTTTAGGACTAATAACTTAACCCACTAAGGGCTCTATAGAGTTTGTCCAACTAAGGCTCTAGTACTAGTAACTCAACCCAAGCTCTTCCAGGGCTCCAGAGTGTTTGTCCAACCAAGGCTCCAGGACTAGTAACTCAACCTAAGCTAAGGAAATAAGAGAACCAACCAAAAACACAACAATGAAAATAAACCCACAATCACCATGGCTATCTAGGAAATGGCAAGGCTAGGCAATCCATTGTTAATCCCGACCATCCTCCATGCCAATGAAATATCTCAACCAAAAATCCACATGCATATGCAATGCATGCAAAAACTAGTGAAGGAAACATACATGCAACTCGGTACCTGTAAGCAAATTTGATGTAGCTGTTGATCCCGATGCCTTCTTGCACTTTCCTTCTCTTCCTTTGCCTTCTTGGTCCAAGAATCCAAGTATGCCACACCCACCAAGAGTGCTCCAAGAAAACTCTAAGTCTCCAAGAGTATGAGAGAGAGAGAATAATGAGGTTACCCATTGATCCTCTGAATCCTTTTTATGAATGAGGCCTCTATTTTCTTCATTTTCCAATATTTTCCTTCAATTTCCTCCTCACATGCAACTTGTGACCTTTCACCTCCCTTTCTCCTAATTTCCATTATTTTCATAAATAAATGTGCCAAAATGCCATTTTGCCTTTCCAAAGCCTTAGCCGTTGCCTTTGCCAATTTCCTTAGCCATAAACAATCACAAGTGATCCCCATCGCTAGGATTTTTCCCAACATTAAGCTTGGAATAACTGTTCCATCATCCGTGGTTATTATTTTGCCTTTATTTACATTTTTCATACATGGAATTTTCACCAAGGCTATTACAAGTTGAACGTATTAGTTCTTTATTGCCTCAATTGGAATATGTATTTTCCATTCATTCACAAAAAACAAGTAACAGGGTGGAAAATTTCTTAGTGAATATGGCATGTAGATCTTGGGAATTGAGGTTGGATGATAAATGGCCCCCCTCAGTTTTGAACGAAGACTCTGAGTAGATACATATCCTGTTAGAGAATGACAAACATTTCCCTGACGGGGGTGTGAACAAGGCACAAACAAGGGTGGAAGTTGGGCATCTTCATAAGTTGAGCCCAATGCAAAGGTGTTTATTATCGGTTATGGCGTGGCTGTGGTCCATGAACGAGCGTCGGGGCTTGCACGACAAGTCCTTTTGTTATAAATGAAATTTAATGGTATTAAGGTGGTGGAGGTACATGCATTGTGGGAGAGGAGGCGAGGCTTTATCCTTTTCCTCCTTTGCTTGGTTCAACTTGTAGTTGTTTCTCTCATATTCCCATTTGCATGCTCTTACGATTAGGTCCCTTGAAAAGCTTGTGACAATTCCTCTTTGTTTGGTAGGTTTTCTAATGTATGTTGAGGTATCTCGTTTCCTTTATCAACAATTTACTATGCTTACTATTAATCTAGGTCTGTTTCTAAGTCTCGTGAAATTTTGTAAGGTCCTTGCTCTGTTTATCAAAATAGTTTTAGTGGGTCGTATTTGATCTCCTGTCTTGAATTCCTCAGAGTCTCTATATTGGGTTTTTTACAGCTTTTGCTTGTGTTACTACTTTCAGTTCGATGCATATTCTCTTTAAGAATAACACAATATGCTATGTTAGTTGGATTCCTTCTGGTTGTTAATTTGGGTATCATGCTCTTTCTCAATTTAGCTTGGTTTTGGGGAATTTGGTGTCATATGTCTTTGTGTTGTCCTAAATTAAGGAATTTGCTTGAGTTTGGTCCTTTGGTATTGCAAGTGGGGGATGACTTGTTTGTTCTTAGGTCAGGGGTGCAAGGGCTGGTTGTTCATCCATTCTCTAGTTTCGAAGGTCTTGGCTCTTATGCTTGTTTTGGTTGCCTTCTTGCTCTAGTCCTCACACCTCCTCGTCAGAGAATGATGAGTAGGAGGGGCAAAGTGGGCAATGTTGGTTTCAAGCGAATTCCACCCTTTGCTTATGATTCAGTAGGGACTTTTTTTGATGTTGTTCCACTTGAGGTGCGACATTATATTCTTTTGTTGGAGGCAAAGAACATTGTAGAATGCCCCTATCATTATGATTCAGAGGAGTCAGATAGGAGTAGATGTGAAAGAAGCTTCAGATCTAGGTCATTTTTTGAAAAAGGCGACTCCATTTCTTGTATTCTATGGTGTTGATGGCTACTCTGCTATGACTTATCTTCAAAGATAAGCAATTTCAATCTTATAATCTATTTTCGGGGATGGAGGATATTAAACTCCTACTATGAAATATATGGTTCTGTCTTGATAATGTGGATTCTAGACTGGCTCGAGTGGAAAGTTTTATTGTGTCAAACTTTGCCTTTGGAGATCTCACTGACCCTCCTGGTGATCTTGGTGATCATATTGACCCACTTATTGGTAGTGTACATGACCTCACTATCATCTCATCTAATCAAGATCAATTTCTGTGGCCAATTTTTTTTCATTATTTTGCAAATCTTATTACAATGTTGTATATGGTGGTTTTTCTGTTTGCCTTGGGCACCGATTTTGTTGATATGCAACTCATTCATGCAAGTAATTGCTTCTCTACAAGTGGAATTTCTCGTTTGCATGTTATGGAGCAATTGTGGTGATACCCCTTTATCTCTTTTTGGGGTTCTTGCTATGATGCTTCTGGGCAAGATATCTCTTTTATCCAGTTTCCCAACTTCTAGAGGTTGGTAGTCACATTTCTTGTTTATGAAACGAAGATGCAACTTGTAGTGAAGGTGTGGCTCGTTTTTCACCCTTTCTCTTATGTGGGCTTAACTGATAGTTTGGCAGTTGTGTTTTATGGTTCATGGGCCAATTTGTTTATGGTTGAATTCTCTGGCATTTTGGTTATTGGCTTCTTGGTGCGAGCATTTTCTCCCTCAGGTGTTTTGGAACGCAACTATTTGGTAAGTTGAATGGTTGAGGCATTTCCCTCCTCTGCCAATTAGTGCATGGCTACTGTTATCGCTCTAACTATGCAAATGTTGAAACTAAAGTTGTGGTTGTATTCGATTTGGTCTAATGATCATTTTCGTTGTACTGGTGCAACCTTATCTTTTTCTTCATTATGGATAGTGGCCTAATCATTTAGTCTCTATGATATTGTTTGT
This sequence comes from Pinus tabuliformis, assembly GCA_031772625.1. Taxonomy (NCBI): domain Eukaryota; kingdom Viridiplantae; phylum Streptophyta; class Pinopsida; order Pinales; family Pinaceae; genus Pinus; species Pinus tabuliformis. The sequence continues at coordinate 874,159,728 of CM062807.1, forward strand.
CCTAGTATAAATGTGCTACTGTTTTATGAAGCCAAATTTTTTAACAAAAACTCGCTAATTAAAATACAGCTATAATATACTTTTCTACTTATTAATAAAAATTTACTTGTAACAATTAAAAAAAAAAAACTAATATAATAATTACAATCTCATACTAATATTATATTAGAAAAAACAAATAAATATTATTTACAAACTAAGAATCATAATAGTGTAGTTAATGAAATATATCTACGGTTGAGATTTCTTTCCATATTAATACGTTGCTTTTATAAAGTTGGTTACAAACCCATCATTCCATCTTAATTCGCCAAAGAAAATTCTATCAAGTTTGATGAAACCATTAGGTTATCCATTTTCATGGTCGGCTAAAGCCCCATACCATTATAGAATTTATTCAACCTGACCCAACCTCTTTCAACCTTATCCACCACGTAGATATTAGATTAATTCTGTGTAGGATTTATTCAACTAAATCCGACGTGTTCAACATTATCCACCACGTAGATAATAGATAGATTCAGTCTATTTAGGACTGTAAATATGGTGAAACACTTCGAAAACATATGCGGTTAATAAGACCGGAAATGAATTTTTATTTATTAATTAAGTTTAAACTTGGGAATTTTTTTTTTTTTGAAAATTTTTCAAATCATATATATATTTTGGGTGATTTTGAAGGGTTCTCTTCGTCAAATCCTGGAACTCCATTAGAGCAAGTTTGAAGTGACAGCTGTGGGACTCAAGGAATCAGTTCTCAAGATTTTGTAGCTGAACTTTGTAGTTCCAGGGTTAAGGATTATGAAGTTAGAAGTAACAGCTATGGGACTCAAGGAATCAGTTCTCAAGATCTTGTAACTGAACTTTGTAGTTCCAGAGTTGTGGATTATGATGGATTGTATAGGCAAAAGGCTGTGATGTTCATTGGCAATGAAGTCCAGGTCTGTGATTTGAAAAACTAGCCAGAGGGGCAGAATGCCTCAGAGTTTCATCAGACCAGTATTGATGATAAGGGTATGAGCTCTAAAGGCCCTGTGATTGAGTTATCAGATCTCAATGATGTGGGTGAATTGGCAGGGCATCTCAGACGATGGGCAGCATTGCAATCATAAAGTTTCAGATTTAGAGGAAACCTCAGATTTGGGGATTGCCCTGGAACATGAGTTTGATAGCAGTGTCAATAAGGGTATTGAAAGTTTGGGACCTCAGAAAGGGCTTGATGCAGAATCATCAAATTCTTCATAAAGGTTGTAATGAGAATCCATCAGATAACAATTCTGAATCTTTGACTGTTGGGAGGAGTGAGCATGCAGATCGTGAAACAAATACTTTCTGTTCTGAGAAGCCATTGAATGGACAGTTTGAACCGTTGCTGGAGCTTGGCAACATGACCAACAAGGAAGCCCTGTGATCGAAGCCATGTTGGTGATCAAATAGCTGCAGATTCTGAGAATCATCAGATGGTAAAATTGTTTTGCAAGTAGAACTGGGCAACGTTTCCAATATTTGAACTCGGCAGCCCCTGTGACTGAAGTATCATACTTTGCACATAATGGTTTTAATGAACTGTTCAATAACGAAAGGACGGGAGATTTGAACGCGGTGGCCCCCGTGACAGAAGTATCCTACTCTGCATATAATTGTTTTAACGAATTTTCCAATAAACCTCATCATGTGAATGGAACTCGGAACTGTGGTCGGGACGAGAATAACATTTTTGCCAACAACATAAGTAATAATAAAAATAGATTTATAGTAATCTATTATTATTATTTTATTCTCATCAAGATAAATAAATATAAATTTTATTTATGATCGTAGATATTTTATAAATCATAATGGAAAAGTTTAAAGGTAAAATTTGTTTATATAATGATATTTATTGGGAAGAGATTAAACTGCAATAAGATAGTGGTTTGTTTCATACATGAAATTAAAGCTAAGTGTTAATGAAATATGTAGTTTTAATGGACGTAGCCTCAATTATGATTATAAAATTTTGAGGATATTATTTTGGTCAAAATTTTTGGTTATAAAGTAATATTTTGTAATGGGTTAAGATTTAAATATTATTAAATATTGAGCTACAATAAGATAGTGGTTAGTTTCATACATGAAATTAAAGCTAAGTGTTAATGAAATATGTAGTTTTAATGGACGTAGCCTCAATTATGATTATAAAATTTTGAGAATATTATTTTGGTTAAAATTTTTGGTTATAAAGTAATATTTTGTAATGGTTAAGATTTAAATATTACTAAATATTGAGTTTGTTGTTGTTGTTGTTGTTTGCGACGATTATTTGTAGCTATAATGATAAAAAGAGATTTTCGTGAAGCACCATTTATTTTATAGTTGTAATTTTTACGTTTCTTTGATTGTTAGAAGTTCAATGGAAATTGCTGTTGCAATTCGTGGGGTTGACATTTCGACGACAATCATTGTCACATCTCATTTGAAGACTACTTGTTTGTGCCATCAAAACTAGCGTCGAAATATCGACGCAAGCTTGACATAGTTGTGACGTTTAGGTGTGGGAAAAGTTGTCGCAAGGCGCATCTCAATTCCAATGACTAGACAACCTATTTTTGATAGTCGTGCGGTGCAGCGTTTACATGTGGGAAAGGCCATTGCAAGGCGCGTCTCAATTCCGACATCCATGCAATCTGTTTGTAATGATCTTGAGACGTTTAGGCATGGGTATTGCGGCATTTAGGCATGCGTATTGCGACATTTAGGCATAGGAATTGTGATATTTAGGCTTGGGAATTGCGACGTTTAGGCGTGAGAAATTTCGTCGCAAGACCTATGGCCCCAGGAACTACGACAATTATACTAGTGTCACAATACTGACATAGTTGACAATTTAGAAAATAAATAAATTCACTGGTTGAAAAGACCATCACAATGTTTGGATCTTTGATTATATTCTACACCATCATTTGTAAATTCAAATGCGAGGGCATTTTCTGTAACATTTGGACCAGGTCTTACTCTTAATTAGGTGATTTGGGATTAGTCGAACGAGTGAGGTATTTTCTTTAGGGCATGTGAAAGAAACCTAATGAACTACCAAGAACTTCAACATTCTATGAATCCTTTGCCTGCCTGTAGTTCAACATCAAAGTGCTTCCTACTAGTCCTCGTATTCTATGGAAGAGGAATTAAAGCACCTCTAGTATTTGACAAACCAGAGAATCTGATCTCTACTAGAGTAAACAAGGTAAAGTTCAAGTAAGTTACCCATACTTTTATTTTTGCAATGCATCATGGATAGAAGTGATGTAGATATTCTTAAAATTCTCTTGCATACATTTCAAAATTTCATGAGTGGAGATGGTATTTCTCGAGGGATTTGCAACTAATAAAATTTGAAAGAGTACAAATGATAGGTTTTGCATTAAGAATTTGAAAATGCAGTACCTAGGTTTATAGTAAGGATTTGAATTAAAAGACCCTACAAACCCTAGAGGAAACCATAGCTCCTGAATTGACATCATACTAAAAGAGCTTACATATCCTTTAGAGTTGAGTTCCTTCTTGATTCTGCCCTCTTGTCTTTGTATATTTCGCTTGGTTGTACTCGCTAGTGAGAATTCCAGGCACATAATGAAGAATTTCAAGGTTGAGAAAGTAAGATGAGGAGGGAGATCAAAGTAAAGCAAGACTCGTGTTTGATGATGACTACTTGATAATGTCATGGATAATAATGACATACACAAACCAAAACCTAGAAAGAAAGAAGCGATTTGAAGTATGCATAAAACAGGGGGGGGGGGGAAATTAGATGGCAAGAAGTTCACTTACCTCAGAAATATTGCAATGTTGATAAGATTACTAGGAGGTTTTCCTAGGTAGTGCAAGAGATCTCAAATCCAAACACTAAGCACTACAACTACCATCCAAACCATAGGGGTTGTAATTCAAGAAACAGAGAAAGAATATATTAACCAACTAGCTTGAAGAAGAATTTGTTCAATGATTTAATGCATATAAAGACAAGCACTTGATGGAATATTGGAAGATTTGTTAAAAAATGTGTAAAATTTGCAGGAATCCTAGTGAAAAGTTTTGTGAACATAAGGCCAATACCAAGGACACACAAAATCCCCAAACTAGAACCAAGTGAAAGCAACCATTTTATGGATACCTTGTTTTGCAAGTAAAAGTCATACTTCTTTATTGTCCCATAATGCCACACATACATGATAGTCATGAGTATGAGAGCGAGAAGAATATGTACCCAGGCCCCTTTTAGGAACTTAATGAGAGAAGATGAGAAGTGTTGATAGTGCTGGAAAGCCGTCAACCAAGGGGGTCTCCTTGATGTGAAGTCCCAATTATACCTCACACCGTTTGGTGTAGGAGCTCCATCTGGAATATCAACCCAATTGCCATATATCTCAAAGATATGTCGTAGCTCTAATTGTCAACACGGGAGAGGGATGGAATGGTGTTTTCGAAAAGCAAGGGAGGTGTGCCTGGTGAGTGTGCAATTGCGACTATGTCAAGGCTCTTCTACTACAAAGGGGGGTAAAAATGAGCCTCTAAGTGAGAGGTAATAGTACCACCGAGGAAGAGACACACATGAACTGGAAGGGTCTGTCTGACATCCAATGGAATAGTCCACAACGGATGCGATGATCTTTACAACCAACGAATACGGAAATATCTGTCTAATATCGCGCGTAATAATCCATAAGTATGGGACATCAATAACAACCATTACATCACATTCTCAAGAAGATAAGCACTAAAATACCCGAAACAGTTCAACTATTTTAGTACATGTGAAAACAAACATGAAATACAAATGTCCATAGAATAGTCTTACAAACATTCATAGTCCACGTATGAAGAACGCGTTGGCCTTAAAAGGCTTATGTTATTAAGCAAAAGTTCTAAGACACATGTTTACAATGTACATCACTAGCCCCAATAGTGGGACATTGGAGCCACTCCTTGCTCCTCAAAGAACTAACTAATATCTCTAATGTCTTGCAGGAGGAGCCAAGCTGAAAAGTATTTTGCTCATACAATGAGGGGGGTATATATAACAAAGGGGTGATGCTTCCCCTTTGTGACTCTTTGACTACCCTCATGACTGTTCAACTTCCAATGAATTTTCAACTTACATGACTCTCCATATTCACGTGTGTCCTTTGGAATTCCACTTTACAATATATTTGAATACAATATACATGGTCCACAATGATGATGTGGCATATGAAAACTCATGACACAACTTGACATGACATTGCTGACATGGACTGCTTGATGATGTGGCAATGTCAAGCCATTGCTGCTGTTGTGTCTTTGATGTCTTCTTGAGAACACTTTGTCTTCCATCTCCTTGTGGCTTGATGATGGGAGTCCTTGATGATCTTAAGCCTTGAGTTGTGGTCACTAGTTAGTGTCCCTTTGCTTTGTTTTGATAGATGAGATTGCGTGTTTCAACTACAAAGATGTCTTTCTGCATGCTCCCCTTCTGCATCTCCTTCATCATCATCCTATCATGGTGTAAGAGTGTACCTTCCTCTGCAACTCATTCATGATGAGACGACATCAGTCTTAAAACCCTTAGCTTAAGATATATCATTTGGATTCATGAACTAGGCCGAGATTGGGTGACATGTCAGGAGAGAAGGCCCAATGACTACACAATTGCACAATACTAGCAGCCAAGGGTTAAGCTTGATCATTGAGACTACATAGTGCGCAACTCAGGCCAGACTAAGGGAAATTTCTATGTAGTCCCCACTGAGGGAAAAAAGTGTGCAATGCCCACTAAGGGAAAAAAATGTACAGTGCTCACTAAGGGGAAAAATGTGCAGTCCCCACTGAGGGAAAAATTGTACAATTCAAGTAGGCAGTGGAGGCTGTGGAATGGGTCCATGGGAGGACAAACTGCACAGTTTTAGGAGGCAAGGGGGACTGGGCAATTAAGACTGCATAATGCACAACTCAGGGAAGCTTGAAGGACATAACAACGTAGTTTCTAGAGGCAATGGGATCCGACTGAGGGAAAGAAACTAGGAGAAGCATCTGCATAGTTTTGGGTACCAAGGGAGGCTGGGATTCTGTGCATTATGTAGTTCCAGTAGGTAAGGGAAAATCTTAAGGGTTGAAGATGTGAAGTGCTCAGTTCAAGGCAGATTGGGAGACACAACTGCACAATAATGGAGGTCCAGATCGGGAGTTGGACTCAGGAATTGCGCAAAGAAACAACCATGGAGGAAAGGGGCTATGCATTGCGCAGTTCCAAGCAACAAGGTCACAAATTATAGGGTTGAGAATACGCAGTGCATAGTTCATTCGGAGCCTGATGAAGCTAAGATGCTCAATTGGGAAGATTTTTGGAAAATCGCTAAGTGTGGGATGGGTGATGAACCTTGACTATGATCACACAATTAGCATACTTTAAATACAGTAACATAGATCATAGGAACATGTAAACAAAGCATTTCCCTATGCGTGACTGCCTCATGACAAGATACAACAAGCGCGACACTTAAGATAGGTTTTAGGACGACCGTGACGACACTTGTGCGACAGTGCTCAAAAATTTGTGTATGGATGCAACATATGTTTACATGGTTGGGAAAACTCATATACACAAAGACCAACCTTCGAAACCATCAGAAAAGGCTCACAAACATTGTACGACAATCAAACATGCCAAAAGACGACAGTTAACCCAACATGCAAAAGGGACCAAAAAACTGCGAGAAATTTCATGAAATGAGCTCTAGCGTTTGCAACAACAATGTAAAAGACCAAGGAAGGCTCTGAAATTTGAGTGTAAACCAAAATTTTGGAGGGTGTTGCAACAAATACAACAAGAAGTAAATGGCTTTGATAGAACCAAAGAAAAGTAGAAAACATACTGCTAGTAGGGTACTCTTATTCCAACATATAATTATTACCAATGATGTAAGACAAGTATTTACCAACATGATTGTGATGACAACTAAACCTTCCACGAGAATACCAAACATTTCAAAATTCATTACATTGGATAATTAAAACATATTATTTTTGTTGATAGTTTTCTGGACTGAATTGAGTGTATTAGCTTGAAATGTCCAAGCTAATACATGGGTAAAAGCATGGAGATGGGCTACAATTTTTCGCAAGAGAGGGCACATTAGCTGAAAAACATATGGTTCGATCGAGCTCCTTGAGTGCTTAAAAAATAGCTTGATCGAGGGTTAAAAACAAACCCTTAATTGAACTTTAGGGCTTGATCGAGCTATAACGCTTAATCGAGCATTATGGCTCAATTGAGCCAATTTTTCCTATTAAATTGACTGCCTGCGAGACATTTTAGAGCTAGACTGAGAGTGTTTAAGTAGCTTGACCAAGAGTATTGGAGCTTGATCAAGTAATTGGAGCATGGAACATTCAAACCAATCTCACCAATAACCCCACCAACGTCCCAGAGGCTCAAACGAAGGTAGGTATTCTATCTTTTTTGTCTTTTTTATTTAATATTTTTTACAAAATTAAACAAATTAATTTGAAAAAAAAAACTTACCATAAAAAAATCCTTCAAAACAACTTAGAAAACCATAAAACCAACCTAAAAAATTACAAAAAACCATAAGAAAAGCCATTCAAAACAACTTAGAAAACCACAAAAAACAACCTAGAAAACACTTCTAAACCACAAAAAAACTATAATTTAGGTTTTATTTATTTTTTCTTACTTGCAATGTTTTGTTTATTAAATGCATATTTTCTAATTTTGAATGGTAAAAATGTTATTTTATAATTATTTTAGGTTTTAAAGTTTTTCTTTAGGAATTTTGTGAAATAATTATTCATTTCTTTTAATTTTCTGTTATTTAAAGTGCATTTTAAATTTTTAATAAATTTGATCGAAAATATACCCCAAAACACTCCAAAACAGAAAACAACGAAACTATAACCAATAAATATGTAAATTAGAAGCTTGAGATTGACATGATGAATATTGTTTCTCATGGTAAACCTCTATTTATAAAATAATTTATTTTATTTTATTATTTTAAATTTGAATTAATTTATATATTGAATATTTTTTTAATAATAAATATAATACGATTAGTTTTAAAAGTAAAATATTAATCTTTAAATTTAAAAATCTAAAAAATGAAATTTTGTTATTTAATTAATTTTATTAACTATATATATATATCATCATGTCACCATATATAACAAAACATTTAACTTCGTTTTTTTGTTTTGTTTTGTTTTTTTTTTTCACATAGGAAAATCTGGGCAGATCAACCCCGAAGGGAATCAAATCCCGCCGGCCAGACTATCAAGGCCTAACCCCAAGGGCGTCGAGGAGAATTGACCGTGTGACCTCTTGATCGGTGAGGCACTTAACAACAGGGACTCAACAGTTGGCTTATTTAACTTAGTTATATATGATATTTAACTATATGTAATTATAACATAACGTATATAGGTGAGGTGAGAAAATAGTTTTTGAGGTTGGGGAGCTGCGATGGCGAGGGTTTATGAAAATGTCGTATGTTCCGGAGCGTTTCCTCTTCCAAACAATCTGGGTCACAAGGAAGGATGCAAATGGGAGCTCATAGTCTCTACAATAGACTAGAGGAGGGAGCTACATCCCATGTCAAACAATAGCTCTCCCAAAAATGACAAGATCTCTTAGATGCAGAAAGTTTCTTCCATTGGAAAAGGACGATCACACTTTCTTTGGATCTAATTTTTGTCCATGAAGAGGGCCAGATCTTATCAGATCGGTTCACCCAGAAGAAAGAGCAAGTGTTTTTTTGGTCATATATGGAGGTTTTTTCCAAGATTTGGGCTTACCTTTTGTAGATCTGTGGATCTAGAGATAAAATACAAATCAGGATCTTCTGAAACACCTCACGGATGGATGAAGATTGTGCAGAGAAAATGTGTAATGAAGGATTGGGTTGAGAAAACGGATATTCAGTGCGGAGTAGAGCTTGAGGAGGTGACAGAGAGGGCATTTGCAGATCTTAACTTGGTTTTGTCCAAACGACTCTCTGAGCATCCATACCATGAATTTGGAGTTTTTGCGTGGACCAAGTTTGGCCCTGGTTTGATCCTCTAAAATGCAACATTATCCCCAAATCTGCCAAAGATCCAACAGATCCAGACACCCACAAGATCAAACGAATAATTTTCTGGTCAGATCCAGAGGTTAGAGTATGTCTGTGTGATGTATTACTCTAGCTCACAGACCCAGAATGTTGAGAAAGGAATACAAGGGAAGCACTATCGGGAGTCTGGGGAACACATAATCTCCAATAGACTTTCACAACTTACAAAGATCTTGGCACCAAAATGGAATTTGGACACAAGCAACGACAGAACCGGTGTATGCCCAACTGCAAAGCCTCCATGACCTTGATCTGGCGAATGAAGGAAGAGATCAGATACCGATATGCCCAGATCTAATAGAACAAGATCTATTGGAAGCAGATCGATCCCTTTCTCAGACAAATCTACCCCTACTGATCTGGATCTGCTTCAAATCTTCATCAAAACACTACAAGGAAGGAGTATCTGCAGGAGGATGAGGAAGGGGAGGTGGATCAAAGACTTAAAGCACAAAATCTAGACTCTCCTAGGCATTCCAACATGCATGCAAAACCTGATTCATGCAGGACAGAGCTTACAAGATAATCAAACACTACAGGATTATTGTATTGTCACAGATTCGAACATCATTGTTAATCTGATATTGTGAGGTGGAAGCTCTGGAACCAGTTCCAAGGGCACAGGCTCATTTAAAGACACTGTCAAAGGAAATAATGAATCCCAAACTAAACCAACAACACCTACATATTTATCTGGACCCTACATTGTGGAGCAAAAAACACAGATACCAGCCTTGACAGTCTCTATGTCTGAGGTAAATGAATTCTCTGCAGAATTTCATACCGAAGTAGTCATATGTAGATTCAATGGTTTTTGGCCTAAATCAGATGCATTACACCAATGGATTTTCTCTACCTGGACAACGAATTGTGATATTCACCTCTGCTCCAAGGGTTTTTTAATTGTCAAATTCGACATAGCCAAAGACAAGGAATATGCCCTTAATGAGGGACCATGGTTTTGGGGTAATGCTGGGCTATTTATGATCCCTTGGTTCCAAAGATTTTATGCCACCATTATGGTGGTATCTAAAATTCTTGTATGGGTCAGGATACATAATCTTCCACTACATTTCTGGCATCACAAAGTCTTAGCAGAAATTTGGAATTCTTTGGGAAAATTCCTCAAGATTTATGCAGATAGAGTAACAAGAGGCATAGTTACTTTTGCCTGAATATGTGTCGAAGTAGACCTGAGTCAAGGTTTACCTGACTGCATAATTATCATCCACAACAATATTCAGTGGACACAACCACTTGATTATGAAAACACAACATTTCGGTGCCATAACTATCAACAAATAGGTCATCTCCATAGCACATGCCCACATGCTAAAAAAGATCCCAAAAGAAACAAGAAGCAAACCCAAAAGCCAAAAGGCTGGAAATGCACAAAGGTTAGAGGAGAAGAAGTAGATGAAGAAATGACAACAAAAAATAATACAGACAATAATGTACAGATAATACAGAACAACCCACAAAAGGACAAGACATAACACATCATGACAACAACACAGAGGACCAATAACTCTTCCCAGCAATTTGAGCAACACACAACAGGGAAAGAAATAAGTGGCAGCAAACGAATTAACGGTTCAAAGGGATCTGATTCTAACCAAGAAGGTCAAGCCAATACCAATGAGACTCAAATGACTATTATAACATCCACTCCCAACACTGGTGGTTGGCGAAAAGTGTATAAAAAGAAAGGTAGGAAAGAATATGTTATGAAACTAGCTCACAAAAAGATAGAAAAGATAGATCAACGCCTTAGAATTCAGCCTCTTCGAGGGGGCAACCTCCTTTACATTACACAAATGAACAATTCTTGGATGATACAAATGACAAGACCTCCTTTCTATATATAGGAGTCTAAGGGGTCATAATATAATCAAAACCGACATAACAATAATAATGTAAGGGCATAATAATAACAATAGTGGGCTTTTATGGGGCACAATAATAACAATATGTGGACTACATGGGCACAACAATATAATAAGGGGGTTGCACTAATAAAAATAAGGGGTTACACTAGTAGTATAGGGACCTAACATGCCCCTCTACTTCAAAAAGTGTTGTCCTCAACGCTTGAGTAGTTCTTGATGCTTCTGTATAAATTATTGTCCTCCCATGTGGAATCTTCAACGGGTAAGTTCTTTCACTTGATGAGGTACTCTGAAATTGATTTATTTCATAGTTGTTGATTTCTTGGTTTTTTGACTACTTCAGGTTCCAATATGACTTTTCCTTCCTTGTCAAGTTCTTGCAATACTGTTTGAACTGGGATCTTTTGCAACTTTTGAATGAGTTCCCACTCCTTTGGGCATATGGATATCTGTAAGGCTTGATGTTTGGAGGAACACTTCCTGGAATCAAATGAATAGCATGATCATGATCACGAATAGGTGGGAGGCCTTTGGGAGTCTCAAATACCTTGGAATGATTGTCCAAAACATTTTGGAGATCTGGAGAAATACATGATTTCGATGTGGGATCCTCTAGTGAACATAATTGTGCAATTACGCCCCATTGTTCTTTATTTAGAAGCTTTGTCATGCTGTTAGAGTTGATTATCTTTCCTAGTTTCCCTTCGATACCCCTCAATTCAACTTTCTTTCCTTCCCAAAAAAAAATTCAAGAAAAGTTCTTGAAAATTAAAAGCTATTGTACCCAAAGATTGTAGCCATTGGGCTCCTAGTAAAACATTAGCACCACCCATTGGAATGGAAAGCATTGGGCTATTCAATACATATTCTCCCATGGATAGCTTGATATTATGGCACTTTCTAGAGCAATTTATGGTTCCTCCACTTGCAACCATCACTTGACACTCTGGTGCTAGATATAGGAAGAAATTCAATTCCTTGGCTATCTTACAATGAATAAAATTATGGGTACTGCCCGAATCAATCAACACTATTACCTTTTTCTTCTTGATATGTCCTTCTATCTTGATAGTTTGAGGAGTGGTAATTTCTTCCAATGAATTACAAGATATGGTCAAATTCATTTCTTGATGCTCGATGTGATCTTTCGCATCTTGAACATTTTTCTTCTTGATATGTCCTTCTATATTGATAGTTTGAGGAGTGGTAATTCTGGCTAATGCATTACAAGATATGGTCGAATTCATTTCTTCTTTCTCAATGTGATCTTTCACTTCTTGAACCTTTTTCTTCTTGATGTGTCCTTCTATCTTGAGATTTTGAGGAGTGGTAATTATTTCCAATGCTTTACAAGATATGGTCGGATTCATTTCTTCTTTCTCTGGGGTGGGTTCCTGGTGTATATCCTCTTCTTTTGATGTTTCTTGATCCTTTTCTTCCTCTTCTTCATAATCTATGTAAAATAATTTCTTCTCAGCACACTTATGACCTTCAGTGTATTTGCTATCACAATTGTAACAAAGCCAATTTTCTCCTTTTTCTTCCAATTATTGTGGTGTAAACCTTGTAGGTTGTGGAAGGCTAGGATGTAATTCGGGAGTCTGCAAAAACCCTAAATTCCTTAGATCATATATCCGAAAATATAGCGATACAAGATCTAAAATTTGGATCCAAGGTTCAAACTGATTTATTATCAAATGGGTTTTTTGTTTAGGTTCTGAAACTTCGTAGCCAAATAGTTATAGCGAAAATTCCATGATGACCTGTTTGAAATGAAATTTTGGAGCTTGCAAAAAACCCTAATTTCCTTAGATCATATATCCTAAAATATAACGAGACAAGATCTGAAATTCAGACTCGAGGTTCAACACGATTTCATCTCAAATGGGTTTTGTTTTTAGCCTCTGAAATGTCGTATAACAAAATTTATAGCAAAAATTCCTTGATGACCTTTTTGGAGCAGCGAAACCCTAGAATCCAAAGCTCTGATACCAAATGTTATGAAACCAGCTCACAAAAAGATAGAAAAGATAGATCAACACCTTAGAATTCAGCCTCTTCGAGGGGGAAACCTCCTTTACATTATACAAATGAACAATTCTTAGATGATACAAATGACAAGATGTCCTTTCTATATATAGGAGTTTAAGGGGTCATAATATAATCAGAGCCGACATACAATAATGTAAGGGCATAATAATAACAATAGTGGGCTTTTATGGGGCACAACAATATAATAAGGCGGTTGTACTAATAACAATAAGGGGTTACACTCGTAGTATAGGGACCTAACATAATATATTAGTCTTTTATGGATTCTGAGAAATCAAAACTTGCTAATATTGCATATGCTTTTGAGCATCTACAACATGTAATTTTGATCATTTTTAATGAATAAAATTACGATTTTTCTAGGGGAAAAAAACATAACATATATATCTATAATATAACACAAGATAACTAAATTTAACTATAACATCACATAACTATAGTTTATAATTCTATATAAAAAATATAACATAACATAGTTATATAACTATTTAACATAACACAAAATTATATATATATATATATATATATATATATATATATATATATATATATATATAGTTTATAACATAACATAGTTCGATAATTATTTAAAATGTATAACATAAAATTATTTAACATAACACACATAGCATAACTATATATATATTTAACTATTATAAAACTATAACACCACATAGTTATATATTATAGTTCTATATATATTGTTTATAACATAGTTCTATATCTATTTAACATATATATATATATATATATATATATAGATATATATATATATATATATATATATATATATATATATATATATCATAACATAACATGTAACATAACTATAACATCATATCTATATATAAAAAGAAAGAAATTATTTTAACGTCCACGAGGCTAAAGATAGCCTATGGGACACATTGTTTCTTCATCTGCTTGATGTATTCAGCCCTTTTTCTCTGAAGCTTCACAATAAATTCTCTGAACTTCTCGACAAACCGCTTGCTAAATAGATTATCCCAAGAGCTAGCTACCAACATTTTATCATAAGATAAAGCTATTTGACATGACACACACATATTGTGCATAGCTATAACATATTAGCAATTGCCCCGAAAGGTACAAAAATACATAGAAGGAATAGAAAATTGGGAAGATCATCTTGCCATGAGTTATTTGAAACATAAACCTCTAGAAAACATTGTAACAAAACTAAATGTTAGGGCTGATCTTGACTCATTGTAGAATGAGAGAATATTTTGAAATTTGATTAACAAGAGTGGATCAATCAAACAATTGACCTCACTTTGTTTGTATTTAGAAAATGTAAAAATATTTCCAAAGCAGCACAAGAGGAAGTAGAGAATCCCAATTACATTCTTTTCCTTCACTTTGATTGAAAATTCATTTGATCTAGTTTTGCTGCAAGCAAAGTTTATTACTTGGACGAGATGAATAAATCTATTCAATACAAAACAAATATTGTCGACGCAAATTATTAAACACAACAAAAATAATGCAATTTTGAAGATTTATGAGAGAAGAACATCAGACAAAAAAGGTCCACAAATTTATTCAATGATTCAGTTGTGAAATTACAAACACTAGAATGCCAAATTATAAATGGTGTTATATATGTACTGATATGCTTCATAAAATTAAATATATAGAAATTTAGACGAAGTTTAATTTTGATTAAAATTTAGTAGAGACATAGGTTAATTTTGTTTGAAATTTGATAAAGTTTTTTAAGACTCAAACATTTTCTAGATTGCTAAATTCAATTATATGGTAAAAACATATTTTAAACAATCAAAATTACAACGTCACACACAATTATATAAAAAAAAATAAAGTTAAATAACACTTCTATTTGGAAGTGTTATTATAAAGGTTGAGTTTTGTTTGTTTGTTTATTTTTTGTTTTTGTTTTTTTTATTCGGCAAAAAACCCATAAAACCATTAAAAATCACCATGTATTTATGTACCTTCGGTCAAAATAACCTTTCATTACACTGTATGAATTTTTGAATAGAAGATATTTCTATATTGAGCTTAGGAATCTGATTAGACGGTGGCACTCTTCTAGAGACCTTTGCCTTTCGTCCATAATTTTGATATTCTCTATAGAAAAGCAACACATCAATAACAAAAGATCTGTTCTAGGGCATCCACCCCTCGAGCCTAATGAGTTTCCCCAAGTAACAATTCAAGAAAACCGTCCTTGAATACATCTTCCATGACCTATGTGAATACTTGGATTGGGACTTAAATCCTTCTTGTATTCTTTGGTCCCATTGACATTGTAGTGTTGAAAAACCAACCCTATGGGTTAAGCAAGATCTGTCCAACTCTGCGTTGTTATTGGGTTATTATCACAAAATTTTGATGTGAGCTAACGATGGAGTACAAGAATATAACAGTTGTGAAACAACACTGCCACGTTCTCGAATACGAAATTGTGGTTGCCCTCTATTATGTAATTTTTATAGAATTGGTGGAGTATGTGTGTGCAGAGTGTGTCTTGGCGTCTCTAAAATTCATATATGTAGAAAGCATACAAATTGTTGTCTACTCGCAGGGCTACGACTTGATGAGTTCAGGGCCCCGAGAATGTGTTTCTAAATGTTATGTCATGGCCTATGAAGATGTCCCCATTCACTCTTGCATAGAAAGCCATGAACCCCTCTCTAGTCCTAGAGCATTGCAAGAAGCACATAAAATGTGTTAAGAAGGTGTGGGAAATAAAATATGGGACTTAAGAATAGTGACAACATCGTAAATTGTGACTAGGCCGGGCAAAGATGACACATATGCAGAACCAATGATTAATGTTTTATCCATATCGGTGCCCAAAAATATGATATTAGTTTTACTATTGGGGATTCAAATAGTTTCATTAAAGCTCAAGGTGCTTCCTAATATAGATAGCATCAATGATAAAGCAAAATCAATGTTTCATTGTTTCCCTTGCTTCAGGTGATAAATGAGCCTTAACATAAGTTTATGAATCCCAGTGAGGGGTAGGGCTATTATAAAACACCATTGTATAATGCTCATAAGATCTGTTAAATAGAACTCCAGATACTGTGAACATCAATTATGGTTTTTCAGCCTCCCATAAGTATATGTATGGTAGGAAGAAGGAGACTGTTAATGTGGAACGAAATACCATTACAAGGATATGCCAAATGGTTGACACACAATTTTCTCTAGAAAAGTACTAATCACATTTACAATGGACCTAATCAAATTTACAATCTTTAGTACATTGGAATCATCCAACACATATAGTTATTATCCTCGTTTTGTATTCAAGAGAGAGCCTTTTTGTTAAGATACATAGTCATTTTAGTTGACCTGGAGATAAAAATTTCCTGGCCTTATGGTGATTTGCTAAAGAAAATGGGATAATGATAATTCACATTTGGGCTATGAGAAATTGGAGGTTGGAATCCACAACTTTAAATCAAACAGTTAAATATATGCATCATAAAAATGGATATGTAGCTGAGTGGTAGAGAAACCCATCAACCGGGGAAAGGTCATGTGTTCAATTTATACCCTCATATTAAAGCAATTATGCCCAAGGTGGCTAGGAGGCCTAGAATAAAGTGTGGCTTAAGGGGGCCATTGGAGGTAAAAATTCACACTATTAGATTGATTCTGGTGTCTATATTGAAAGGAGCTTGTAGCTTTGTGGTAGAATATATTATCAAAAATGGGGTAGAACTTTTGTTCAATTAACAAACTCATATCAAAGTACACATGCTTGAGGGGGAATGTTGGAGGCAACAATCCACACCTTTATATTGAATTGTTAAAGGTGCCTGTAATGAAAGGGGCATGTATCTCAGTGGAAGAGTAGGCCATTGGTGAAGGCTAAATGAAAAATGAAATTCTCAAAGATGTCATCAAACTTGTAACATGAACAACTATTTTTGCATAAATTTGTTAAATGTGTCATCTCATCATTTTCTAATGCATATTTGACACTCCATCCACAAGAAAAAAGAAAAAAGAAAAAGATAAAGCACTCCTACCCACTCACTCAATAGGGTAGCCATACGAAGATCTCTTCATGACATTGTTGAAAAACCATGTGCTTTGTAAAAAATCAAAATACTTAATAAAAAATATATTTCTCTTCTTGTGTTAAGTGGAAGAATAAGTGGTGTAATGTGGAATAATAGGTAGATTTGTTTTGAGCTTGTAACTGTTTATTTCCTTGATATAACTTTGTATGTTTGTGTTTCTGCACGGAACTTTACATAGTATTAATTACAAAAATAATATTTATGCCCAATTAACACTAGCCAATGTCTGCAAACTGCAAAATAAATATTGGAAAACGATCCAACTAAAGAAAATAGTTAAAATAGAGTAAAACAATCATAAACAAAGGGAAGGAAAGAGATTAGAACAAAGGAAAATTTTCTAAAATTGTAAAAAGTCACGTATTTGAGTATTTGTATGTATATTCTTAATAATTTTTAATTTTATTGTATTTTAAGTAGTGGAATTTTTTTTACACAGGCGCCCATCATTGAATTACCAAATACAAAAAGTAGATACCTTGAAATATACAATTAGTTTCTATTATCTGAACATGTTCAACTGAAGAAAAACCTAAAATTACAAACACAGTTATGAGATCTCGTTTATTCTCACCAGATTTGAATTGCAACCAAGGTTGTGAGAATCCAAAGACACAAAATACTTATGTCATAAAAGGGTATTCAGGGTTGTGAAAATCCATGGCCACCAAATATTCATGTCATAAAAGTGTATTCAAGACCTGGAAATAAGAGAATGGGAAGAAAACAAGTTATATCTGTCAAACCCAGTTGTCTTAAAAACAAAATAATTTATAGCAATTAACAAAATTAGCAGAAACACATCCTTGTGTCACTGTCAACATAGACCTCCCTTGTTGTTTGCCCTAATTTCCTTCACAATAAGGTCGTGGCCAAGGGGATCCATGGAGCGGGTGAGCTTCATTAATGTGATGTAACCACTCTTTTTTTGAGCCCTCATCTGTAATGGTATGCAATGGCATGATGTGAACAACATTGGCATATTAATATTTGTAGTATTTTAATGAATATATTTTTTGGGTCTAATTTGGATATATTTTTAACTCGAGTTTGCTCAAAATTTGTCCAAAATCCTGTCGGAAGTTTGAAATAATATAGTAGTTTTAAGTTGTAACATTTGCACAATCTCCCAATGCCCATCTGCTGAATCCACATCAAAGGAAAATTCCATTTCTAAATAAAAATATCTACACAATTTCAAATTGCTCAAATACCTTGAAATTTAAAAGCTAAATTCATTTCTCCATTCAAAAATAGAGTTTAAATAATGAAAATCTCATCACAAATCATATCAAATAACTTCTAACAAAAATACCCAAAAAAGTTTTTCATTAAACTACGCCTTATGATTTAAAACCATCATCTCATATTGTTCAAACCCTTCATTTTTTTTGGCTCAAACGAGCCAGTATTTCAAATTTTTTGCACATATTACAAACTTCTAAGGTTGAATTTTTTAAAATGATCAATTTTAGATTTTTTATTTTTATTTTTATTTATTAAATCCATTTTTTTGGGTCATCGGAATTCACTAAAACCATCTTGTCGCTCATGAATCATTATGTGTACCTTGTTTCTCATAAAGAATCGCTGTCTATATAACTATCTATCTTAGCTTTGCATTGGTAAGTTACTTTGATCTCTATGATGTATGTCACGATATCACAATACCAAAATAAAAAATAAATGAAATTAGGTTTACAATTCACACAGTTTGCAACTTCTTATCTTAGAATACATATAAGTGAAGAGACAGTGGAGGCGTAAATAAGAAATTGTAGAGCTTAAAACATTGTATGTCACGATATCACAATACCAAAATAAAAAATAAATGAAATTAGGTTTACAATTCACACAGTTTGCAACTTCTTATGTTAGAATACATATAAGTGAAGAGACAGTGGAGGCGTAAATAAGAAATTGTAGAGCTTAAAACATTACTAGCTTTCTGCATACATGGAATGCATGTTCCATCATCTACTAGATATTAATCACATTAAAATACAAAGCCTTTACATAATATTGATGGAACGCCATGCTGCTACAACCAAAAACTTTAGGTTAATGCAACAAAAAAACAATTTCAAGGAGAGAACTCAACATGACGGAGCATTGCCCTTACCGATTCAGTGATGTGTAACCCCAAATGGGGAAATCACAGTACTGCACATGAGATATGTGAATTAAACTACGAAATAGCTAACATAAGATGAGATATTTTGCATTAATCTAATAAATACAATTAAGACATATGAGATTAAAAATTTATTGCTAAGCTAATATATGGTTGCATTAGTCTAGTGCTAATCCATTCAATGAAATAGATGGAAAATCCATCTGCGAGGAGGAGGAAAAATACAATCCCTTTTGGGACTAGGTGACGGCTGGAAACTGCCTAGTGGAGGAGGAGAGATTGGATTAAATGGAGGTCATGGCAGAGGAGGGGGCATGAATGGGTTAAATGGAGACCTCAATGGAGGAGCAGCATATGAAACAACATGAGGCCCTACATGTGGGTGTGTATGTGGTGCTCACAGTTGTGGAGGCAGAGGATGTGAGAATGGATGAATGTGAGGAGGACGAGGCAAAACAATTCCAGAATGAAGAAATAGTGGCGTAGGCGAAACACTTCCACGGTTAAGAAATTGCGGCGCACTTCTCGATGAATTACATGATGTCTTGCAGTGCCACTTGTTAATTTTTTATTTAAAAGGAGGACGACGAAAATGTAGCATGGGGATTGGTTAATATGAATAAGGATTGCCTAGCCCAACCCCGCAAATAACACCTTTAGTGTAAATATACCTATAACAATTAATATAGTATAATTATTTAAAACATCGAAAATGCAGCGCAGGGATTGGTTAATATGAACAAGGTTTGCTTAGCCCAACCCTGCAAAGAACACCTTTAGTGTAAACATAACTATAACATTTAATATAGCATAATTATTTAAAACTATATATATGTGTAAAGTTCATGTTTCAACAATGCATCATTGATAAATACATGAAATCCATCATGAAAACTGCACTTGGTCGAGTGAATAAAAACATTTAGACTCTTTTCTAATTTGTACCATACTATTTCATTCTGTAGTGTGTTGTATAAGAAACATTGTCTTCATGTGCTTGCACCTAGTACATGTCATGTGTCAAATAATCAAATATTAAAAACTTAAAGTCTATTGGAGTATTTGGTTGGCATGAAATTTTATTAGTTTTGTAAATATGTTTATTTCAAAATTTTTACATATATATTCACATATTTACGTGCTATGAATAAAATGCATTATTTAGAAAAGAGAAAAAGTGTGAAGGTAGATTTGATCACTTCTTTCGATTGCGTTTACATGGAACTCAATACTTTCGTTGATAAGCTTGAATTTAGAAATGGTTTTTTTGTCAACATTCTTTTTAAGTCAAATAGTTTCTTTTCAATTTAGAAATGGTTTTTTTTGTCAACATTCTTTCTAAGTCAAATGGTTTCTTTTTTCAACATGCGTGAGTTTAGAAATGGTTTTTTTTTTGTCAAATGGAACCTGCTGCTTGTTATCGACCGCATTGACGAGGATCTGACGAAGATCTTGTACAAACCAAACACGTATGATATGCTGTGGTGAACCATCTCATTTCCTTCATAAACCTAGAGATACTGGGTATAATTCTCAATGGATCCAACATTGGTGTCATGACGAAGTAGGGTGTGCTCTAGCTAAGACTTCTTCTGGTATGTTTTTTCGATGGTTTTGCCCTTGGCGCCATTGTTGTTAGCTGGTTGAATGTTTGTGCTATTTCTCGACTGCAATGGATGCTTTTTCTTTCCAGCCATGACACAAAGATTGTGTCCAATGGGGATTTGGGAATAAGGCTTCTTTGGGTTTCGCTGGCTTTGCATAAAACAAACAATCCAACGAGGCCTTTGCACTTCCTATATTTGTAGGCTTTTAACAGTCAGAAATTTGAATTTTGAATTGAGATTTGGAAGTTTGAAGTGGACGGTTGGGATTGGATGATCAGGTTGAGAGAGATGGAAGAAAATATTTTACAGTTAATAGAATATGCCAATTATCAAATGCTAAGAGCATGAAATGGTCGATAAGTTTTTTTTTTTAATAATTGCAGGGTGGTATTTTTAAAATTTTCCCCGTGGTAGTTTTCACTTTTCCTTCTTGGAAGTGGATTGTTGGGTTTCTTTGAGTTGAGGTTTACCACAGAGTAGTGGTTTTCTCACCCACTTATAAAGTATGATTTTAACCAACCCAACCACATTCATGGGTAAACTGAAAACAACAATGCTAAATTTTTGAAAAAAAAAAAGAAGTTAAACAAAGGCTTTTTATGGTATTTATGGTATTATGATTAAGAATATTACTTACATTCTCCCAACAAAATAATTTTTATATTTGTGGTGAGATGAGTATTTGTATGTAAAGGTTGGCATATAAATCCCACAATTTTTGCATATAAATTTCGGAGATGCAAACCTCTTATAAAGTGAAAAGAGATATGGAGTTCCATAGATCTAGACTAGTTTATATATTTAAGATACTTATTAAATTTTACTTAATAAAATTTACATCACACAAACATTTTAACTATAATATCAATTTATATAATTTATATATCTCAAATCATTTATGAATTTTCTCTTGGATAAAATTTACCTCACACAAACACGTTTTAACTATGATGTCAATTTACTTAAGGAAACATTTTAATTTTATAAGTATTCCATTTGCACCCAACATTTCAGGCACAATAAGAGTTGACATGTGTTATTCAGTTTCACTTTTTAGCTAATAATCTTATATGATTTTAACATTACAAATAAAATTGAATCTAATATTTTTTGTGTAATTCCCTTGAAGCTAAGTGGAATGAGGAATGAGATGTCGGTAAGTTTTATAGCTAGGTGAGTTTTTTTATCCCAATGTGAATTTATAGAAAATTAATTTTGTGTTTTTTTGTTAAAAAGTTTAATTGAACCAAAATATTCAATATTATTCTTTATTTTTCATTAATTAGTGAGCATATACTTTTTATAAATTTTAATGTAACTTTATAGACAACATATTTCCCACATACGGGGTTGTAGAGCACCTCTTGGTGCAATTATATAACTATATATAAGTTCAAGTTTCAACAATGTATCATTGATATATACATTAAATCCATCATGAAAAGTGCATTTAAAGTGAATAAAAACATTTTGACTATTTTCTAATTTGTACCATATTGTTTCATTATGTAGTGTGTTGTACAAGAAACATTGTCTTCATGTGTTTGCACCTAGTACATGTCATGTGTCAAAGTCAAACATTATAAGAACTTAAAGTCTATTGGAGTATTTGGTTGACATGAAATTTTATTAGTTTTGCAAATAGGTTTATTTCAATTTTTTACATATATATTTACATATTTATTCCATATGAATAAAATGCATTATTTAGAAACGGGAAAAAGTGTGAAGGTAGATTTGATTACTTATTTCGATTATGTTTACATGGAACTCAATACTTTGGCTGTTAAATTAGAAAAAATGGACTCTAAAGTTTAAGACTTCAGACTAGATTATTCTACTTGAGTTTAGAAATGGTTTTCTTGTCAACATTCTTTCTAAGTCAACATTTTTTTCTTGGATTAGTTTATATGTATTATATGTAATAGTTTTGTATTATATGTAATAGTTTAGTCAATTTTTTTTTATTGGATTAGTTTATATGTAATATTCATATGCATCTCCTATACTCCCCCCAAATACAGACTATCGAAGTGTGGGGGGATCTGCTATACATGGTTGGGCTCGTGATAGATCACATAGCCCACCCAGAGTGTGTGTTCCACTCATAGATCCTACCTTTGAGGCTAGTCATAGTGTCAGAGGCAAAGTTTCTGTTTCTATCTCTTCTGATGATCATGTTATCGATAATAGACCTTCTTCACATGTTTCAGGTACACCTCCTACATTTTTAAATCCTCTTTAAAATTTACATGTTTATGTCTTGAAATTATCTTTAATTTTAAAATCGTCTTCAACTGATGTGTTTGAATTTAATGTGTATATTATTATGTTTCTAATTTTTAAAATATATATGTTAAATTATGTTTATGATTTGTAGATAATCAGCAAGGCGAAGCTGTGGATCACAGTGTAGCGTCGATCCCTCTGTGGGATGATGCTATAACTAATATCACATTGGAGTATGTTATGACCCAACATACATGGATCACATGAGAGTTGCGTAACATCCTTGCCAATTCACTTACTAGGCATAGTTTGTCTTTGATGCTGGAAAAAATCAATAGGTTTATCGAGACATACCGAAGGTTGGGCCCACAGATCCGCATTCTACATTCCATATAGAGAATTGGGAGGCATGAGGTTAGAGGCCCACATACTTGGGAGGTGGTGGAAGAGGCCACCTAAAACATTGATGTTCATGGGGAGTTGTTCGACATCCCTTCGGATCACCCTACTAGACATAAATGTCAGATTCCACTCGAATATTTTAAGATTGTTGATGCAACCCCTTTTGTGTATGATCGATTCGCTGGAGCTTAAGGCTAGTTCCCCCACCATGACTTGGTCACCCTTTATTTTTCCAAAGATATATATGAAAAGTTCATGCTACATATGAAGCCAAATTACACTAATACCAAATCTCATTATTATGGACTTGGATTGGGACATACATATGATCGCGAGGGGGCTTGTAGGGACCGTGGGCATTTACGACCACCTCTGAGATTGTTTCCACTACCATCTCAGAGCATGGTATTGCCGACAAAGCTAGAGGATCTATTGCAACTCAATTATGAGACTAAGGATCACATGCATACATCATTGGTCAGTGCATGTGTTGCATTTCATGGAGAGATTAGCATACCACCACCATTTCCTCGTAAGCCATCAATTCATTTATTTGATGATTCATTTCTTGTGAGTTTACCCATTGATCAACTTTTGTCATATGTATATATGTGTCATGATGCCATCCGTGACACTTGGAGGGTGCACGACCCACGTGACACAAACCAAGTACGTATATATATGAAACTTTTGACTCTAATAATCAAATTGTGCATAATTATTTATATTAATTTATCTCATATTAGATTTCATTTATATTAATAATTTCACGATAACATGTAGATACATGACTTTACCTACATGAATGAGCTTATGAAGTCATTCGATGGGGAAGTTGATCATCCAGGCCATCCTCCATGAGTGCATGTTTACATGGATTCTCCTCCACTTCCACCTCCTAACACTCATGTGGAGGAGAGTCACTATGTACAATCACATGGACCAGTGGTTAACGTAATTTTTTTTATTCCTATGATTTCAACAATTTTTATTTATTTATTTATTTATTTTTAAAGTTACATGCATGCTAATTAATTCGTAGACTAATTATAATTTGTCCTTGCCATTGTGTACGCAGGCCCATATGAAGAGTGTTGTCAACATCACAGTTAAGTGGACGCATGAGTGGGATGCTAGGTATAGAGGCATTGACGATGCAGGTCCATCGATGTAGGCCCTAATTTTTGAGCCACAAGTAGGGGAGAACCAAAACTAGATTCATAAAACCCCCATCCTATTTGACTTGCATTTGGACTCAAGTGAGGTTGGTAGATTCATATGTAATTAAAAATGTGGTTCAAAATAATTTATTTTCATATTGGTTAATTTGTACAAACACTGATCTAATTAGTTTGAATTTGAATGTGTTATATTACGGTACTCACTTATAGACACTTACTTTACGCATCAAAACTCACATAGGAGTTTTGGTGGTACTTAGAGTGGATAATTTGTATATTTTTAGGCCTATTGCATAGGGCACATTCACATGTGATACTGACTTTGTATATTTTCATACATGGGAAGTTTATGGATGTACATGAACTTTATTTTAGTTCATGGATGCTTATTATTTCAGTTTATGGATGTTCAGTGATATTTATAATTTGTATATATTTTCATATGGATAGTTTATTGATACATTTATTATTTCAATTTATGAATGTTCGGTGATATTTATAATTTGTATATATTTTCATATGGATAGTTTATTGATATATTCATTATTTCAGTATGGATTTGTACTAATCGTTTTTATGGGTGTTCATAAATTTTTGAAGTTTACAGGCCTGTTCAAATTATTTTGCTAGTTTACAAATTTTTCTATATACTATAACTTTTATTAAAAAATATAACAATTTTTATTTTGAGTTCCATATAATAATAAAATAAGTGCAATCTTAAGTTATGATGCAAGTCACTTTGATACTTAAAATGAACTAAAATATATGATGGTTGAATTAAAAAACACAAATAGGATTGAAATAAGTTTTAAATTCAATTTTAAAAGATGTTTGGTAAACAACAAATAAGTTTTATTCAATTTTATTTATTTTGAGGTCATCTACAAGAGCTTAGTCATAACATGATATTTAAGTCATATGTATTGGAATTTAATATACCAAAACAATTTAATGATATATGTTTCTATAATTTTATATATAATTAAATATAAACTTTCTTAAATTTACTTGGCTATCTCAAGGTTCAATTAAAAAACACAAATGAAATTGAAATAAGTTTTATTCAATTTTATTTCTTTTGAGGTCATCTACAAGATCTTAGTCATAATATGATATAAGTACAATCTTACTATGATGCAAGTCACTTTGATACTTAAATGAACTAAAATATATCATGTATATTCAATTTAATATTGAGCATGGAAATAATTACAACCATGCTTCATATTGGCATGAAGAAAATGTCTTGTAGTGCAATCAACATGTATGTTATTATATAATTCACTTTTAAAAATAAATTATTTGAATTCTAAAGTCATCCATATTATTAAAAAAATTATATATGAAAATATTTATGACCCACCCATATACCATTGCATGGTCAACTTTTTTAAGTATTTCAATCAATTTCCTAAATCTCAAGGTTCAATTAAAAACACAAATATGATTGAAATAAGTTTTATTCAATTTTAAACAATGTGATGTAAACAACAAATAAGTTTTATTCAATATTATTTCTTTTGAGATTATCTACAAGAGCTTAGTCATAACATGATATAAGTCAATCATATTGGAATTTAATATAGGTCAAAAAACAATATATGATAACTTTTCTATAATTTATATAATGTTATCAACTTTCCTAAATTTACTTAGCTATCCAAGTATTTTAATCAATTCCTTATGATTGAAATAATTTTTATTCAATTACAAAAAAACTCAAATACGATTGAAATAAGTTTTATTCAATTTTAAAAGACGTGGAGATGTAAAAGTTACAAATAAGTTTTATTCGATTTTATTTTGTTTGAGGTTATCTACAAGAGTTTAGTTATATATATATGTGTGTGTGTGTGTGTGTTTTCTATTTGTTATACTTTTTACAATCCAATACGAAACATGGAAAATGAGAATAATAAGAATGTAGTTAATTACAAATACTTTACAATTTCAAGAAGCAGACATTTCAATTAAGTGAACCTTTTATTTCATATGAAAATTCAAGTATTTTATTTATGGTTAAATTACTATAACATAGAAATCAATGCACATCATCAATATTTTTTTTGTGCTTACACTGCAATCAATGCACAATGGCAATCTAATTACCTTGAAATTAATGTACACCATACATCTAAATACATCAAATCAGAAATCAACATCTTCACTGAAATCAACACATCTAATTCAAGCAATCAAATAGTATGAGAGATCAACATCTACACTGAAATCAATGCATATAATGCAACCAATCAAATAGGATTAGAAATCAACCTCTACATTGAAATCAATGCATATAATGTAAGCAATCAAATAGGATTAGAAATCAACATCTACATTAAAATCAATGCATCTAGTGCTAGAAATGAAACAAGATTAGGAATAAACATCTACACTGAAATCAATGCATTTAATGCAAGCAATAAAATATGATTATACATTAACATCTAAGTTAATGAAATCATTGCATCGAATGAAAGAAATCAAATATAATTAGGAATCAACATCTACATAGAAATCAATGCATCTAATGCAAGAAATAAGATAGGATTAGAAATCAACAGCTACAATGAAATCAATGCATCTAGTATAAACAATTTTCTTCTCTTTCTCTCCCCCTCCATATATATATATAACTCCCTCCATCTCTCCTTATTTATCTCTCTATCTCACCTCCCCAAACACACACACACACACACACTCTTCATATATATCTCTCCCTCCCTCCCTCCTTCCCCCTCCCCCCCCTCTCTCTTTATCTCTCTCTTCTTCCCTCTCTCCCCTGTCCATCTATATCTCTATCTCCCTTTGTCTCCCCTTCTTAATCTTATTGGATATATGGCATTGTCTGGATGGCTAGTGGAAGTAAGTGTGTTGGCACTGATGTTAAAAGTCATGCTAGGAGATGTATTGGGTAGTTGGAATTATTTGACAGTTGGCAAGTCTAGTGTTGACATTGATGTCAACCAAACTAGCATGGATGTTTGTGGAAAAAATGTTGGCTTTGATGTCGACTAGCCTAGTTGTGATGGTAACTGAGCTAGCATTGATGTTTTTGATGTGTCAAGCTCAGGATGAGTCTCATGGTTACTACGGTCGCTTGTAGAGAATCATCATAGTAGCAGGTTTGGAGAAGCCATAAGATGATGAATATGATGGTAGGGAGTCCAAGGCTTTGAAAAAATTTCTACCTTAGGAATTTAGATCAGATGCTCCTAGAAGTGGCATATTTGGATAGTACACAAAAATATCTTTCCAACGGTATATGGAAGTCTGTAAATGACCTCCTAGATTAGGAGTTATTTATAGCCAAAGTTGAGGTGCCAAAAGTCAAAGTGGCAGAGCTAAAAGTGGTTGGGGGATCCCTTAGACACGTTAGTTTGGTGTTTTTCCAAAAGAAATAATAGGAAAGGTTGACGGAGCTGCTATACAAAGCTCTAAGCAAACGTGACCGACAATGCATTAGCGGGAAGCATTTCTATTGGTGCAGGCGGAGCCCACTTGACAGTCTGGCCCAACGAAGGAAGCCTGACGGTATAACCCTGGCGAAAAATTAAGGTGTTGTTGACGGTGCTGGGCCCGCCAATATTCAGGGGATCTCCCTGATATGAAGTCCAAAATAGACCTCACACCATTTGGAGTAGGAGTCCCAGCATTGGGTGGTAGTGTAATGCCTTGACTGCAGTAGCATGTAGAGATAAGTATGATAACTTTGGGTGAGAGAAAGTGTGTGACCCTGCGGAGAGTCATGTGCAATGCATGTCGGTTCTAACATACAGAGGGGAAAATTAAGTGCACCTCTTAGAAGCCTGTAATAGTACGCAGATTGAAAGGAACACATGAGCGAAATGACATCACAAGCTAAAATGCAGAATAATCCACAAGTTAAAGTGATGAGTTAATCCAACAACACACATTCAACAAGATTCATACAAAGTAGTTCATAAGAAAATTTGTAGGTTAAACAACATACATTTCCAATACAACAAGAGTAGTCCTACTATATTAACAACATATGAATTAAAGCATGTCGACTTTATTTTTATTATTATAAGTGAAAGTTCCATCCATACATACACCATTGGCAACCACTTGCCCCAATAGTGGAACATTACAGTTAAGAACACCTGCTCCTTCGAAGAAGTATACTTGCTCTACGCTACAGAGAACCCAAGGCTCTTCACAATACTCCCAATCCTTTTCTAAGCCTAAGCCTATCCAAAATTTTGGCTCCCCAAAATCCAGTTCTATGAGTTATAAGGTTCTATTTATAACAATGGGTGGGGTGACCCTTGACATTCCCCTTTGTGACTCTTTGACTTCCCTCATGACTCTTCAACTTATTCACTAAATGACACATTACATTACATAATGAATTTTCATATTCCAATATTGACACTTGGAATTTCACTTACAACATATTTACAAATAATATTACATTTTCCACATGTACCCTATAAGACAAAATAGTCTAGAGACAACCTAACAAGACAAAATATTATAATTCTGAAGTTTGGGGAAGTCCAACTTGGTAACCTCCACTTAGTGCTTCTCGGTCACATATCGGTGCCAAGCTTGGTATTGTGTGATGGTGTCCCCAAACTATTTGATGGTGTCTTTATGGAATCAGATTCTTGCCTCCATCGCATTTGGGTATATGGACTTGGAACCCGTATCTAACTCATTTTGAAGCATGAGCAACATGGTCTTGACCATGATAGGACCACCGATGTACTTCTGCATGTTGTGTGTGCTCAGCTCCAATTCTTCTCTAATGGCCTCTCGTCTTAGATGCTCCAAGTACTCATCGATCTCTAGTTGGACTTGGTTCTTGGGTTTAGCATTAGTGAGGGAACCAATTGATGGGTTCCTATGCTTCCTCACCATGACATCCAAACTATTGTACAACCGTGCATATGAGGCTTGTATGCTGCTGATGAATGAGGTGATCTACTCATAGTTTTGGATCAACATTCAGACCTTTTCTTTCTCCAGCTTTGCCTATGGCTTCATCTTCTTCTCTAAGTCAAGCGGGGCCCATTTGTATCGCATTATCCACTCTTATACATGGGTGATGACAAAATTTATGTTCTTGAGAGTTTAAACAAACTCTTTGCTCCATTGTTGTAAGCCATGCACACAGAAAAATTCTTTATGCACCATGAAAAATCCATCATAGAGCTTTCGCATGGTATCACCAAGTATTGATACTTCAGCAAGCATCACTATCTTCATCTCCCCCAAAGCAGAAACTACATTCTACGTTGTTGCTCGGAGTTGTTTTGCCTCTTGCTTGGCAGCCTGCAAGTTTTATGCCAGTTGCTCAATCTTGACTATCAAGTACTTAACATTTGAGCTTGTTGCTCCTGCATAGGCCAAGCTTGTTTCGATAAGAGCAGTTGGATGCTTCCTGGTGTCTGACACTATCGCCCTTTCCTTGATGAATGCAGGTGATGCGTGATCATCTAGAAAGTGCTTCCTCTATGCTTGTACAATCTTCTTCTGCAACTCGTCAAATGATAGATTGTACACATCCATGATCAGATCATCATCAAGGAGAACAACATCTCCTTGCTCGCTCGGGACTAGCTATGCTACTAGAGGCGGTGTAGACTAAGGATGACCTGTGGTGCTCTCGACATTAGGTCAATATATTCATTCCAAGTCCCTTATTCCAACTCCATGTCTGTCACTTCGATCAATCGATTGATCTATTGAGAAATCTCTCGATCCTGCATCTACTCACCTTCCTCCTCTGTTGCTGGCTTTTCCAATTCTTCAACCTGTATGGGTGCTATTTTCTCTGTCATTATGCCTTGCCTTTGTTATTCTTCTTGATTTTTCTTCTCTTCTCTTTCTCTCCTCCTCGACTCCTGTTCTTCTTTTCGCTTCTATTCGGTTTCCTACAACCTCTACTTTTCTCTCTTCCTCCACTCTTCTCTCTTGATCTACTACTCCCTCTTTTCTTCCACTGCAAAATCTTCCTGCTTGAAGATTGAGTCTGTTTTCACTCTACAACTTTATTCTCCCTCTATTCTGTAAGAAACTTCCTCTTTCCCTAATCTCGTACTAGATTTTTTTCCTTCTGCTACTACTGTTGGACTTGTTTCCATGTTAATGTTGACTCCTTTTCTATGAACAATTGAGTATCCACATATATTGGTAAGTTAACTAGTGCTTGCTCAACTACTTCCCCAATACTGCTTTCAATGGTCTCTCTTGAAGAAACTCTCTTTGTTGTCATGGTAACAATGAATTTTGGAGAGAAGTTTTTCACGTGTGTGGTACATGTGGGACATAAATAACACTCATGGAAAACAAACATTAGCTCTTGAAAATCTAAATTCACAACATGATCAAGCAACAATCAGTGAATCTAATGAGAGGGATTGCACAATTTTCATTGATAGGACATGCTGACTGACTGTGGGAACTGTGCACTGCACAATCCTAGAAATCAGTGTAGAAGCTTGATAACTAGAACTGCGTAATGCGCAGTTCAATCTAGGCCAAGCCCTGGGAGAGACTGCACATTGCATAGTCTCAGTGGCCAAGCTGGGAGACTGGCTCCTAGAACTGTGTAGTGCACAATTAGAGCCAACCCAAGCCATGCTCTATGAAATTCCAGAGGCCAAGCCAGAGGCTTGAGTCTTCAGATTGTGTAGTGTAAGCTGTGCATAGTGAGATCTAGGCAAGTGGAGCTCAGATCTACCCAAGGGAGTGTGAAAAACAAGCAGACTTGAAAGATGGTGTGAATCTGAGTGAAAATCTGACTAAGTGTAGAATTATTCATGTGAAACAAGTGTAACAATTGATTAAACTAAAGGAAAATGAAGCATGTGAGGAGAGTCACCCAACGACGACCGTTGGTGCAAAAACAATAAAACTTATGTGACACTTGTGAAAGACAGTCTATAACTTGAATCAACACTTATACAAGTTAAAACAAGTTAAAACGCTAGCAACCATGCAAAGAAATAAGTGGAACAACCCTCACACAAGTCAAACCACAAAAGCGACATAAAAAGCTGCAAAAGATGACAAAAGAAAAACTCGCCTAGGAAAGTGATGACAATGCTCTGAAGCTTACTTGATCTTGTCGGGAATGCTAGGGATTGATGATCAAATGTACAAATGAGCTCTAGAGGCATCCATTACATAGATTGAGAAAATTGGAATTTATGACACGCATGCCTGAGATCAAGGACAAAAGTGACACTTGGTGGGAACTTCTAAAGATAGAAATGTGCCACCTTCGGGAAAATAATAATAGATCCCTATTTTTTAGGAATTCTCTTTGTTGTTTTTATTTTTCGGGAAAACTTCCATGAATTTCCTGGGAAGATTGCACAGTTCTGGGAAGGGATGGGCAACTCTTAGGCTCATGCGCTACACAGTTTCTGAGCATAGTGAGGTCTACGCAGTTTCTGGGCTCAGGGCTGGGCTACCCCTCCATGACTACACATTTATAGAGCTCAAGGCTCATTGGCAGTTAGGACTACGCAATTCCCAACAACAAGGTCAATTTCCCTCAAGAATTGTACAGTTTTTTGAGGCAATCCCAAAAATTTTGTGGGACCAAGTCAGGAGATCAATTTGTGGGTTAAAAAATCAAATAAGTGAGAAAACACATGCCTAAATGAAAAGGATAAGTCTCAGACGAAGTATGGATACCTAGATCAGTGCAAGATGAGCTGCTGTGGTTTAGAAGGAAGGCTCCAAAATCAAAGGATAGGACAATTTTTGGAGGTTAGTTGTAGCAGCTACAACATTGGTGACACATTGGTAGAAATCGAGCTCTTTATATGGACCTTGTCTCATGCAAAGTGAGTCTAACTCTTCCGAAAGTATTGTTCAATTCTTCGATTATCATAACTTCTTCACTTAGCTTGATTTAAAGATGTAGTCCCTACCATCCTCTTTATCGTTAACATACATTCCAAGCCAAGTCAAACTGAGTTGTTTTGATTGGGTATGAGGAGTATATATATGCACAAGTAAAATAGACTGTCATAGTTTTAGTTTCATTTATGGTGTTTCTCTACTGCTAGTAGGATTGGACAATAACCCAATGGAGTCACTTCGGGAACACAAGCATTGCTCTTCTACCAGCGAGCCTGGACAGTAACCCGACGAAGTTAATTTCTTCACCTCTCTGCACATAAAGCCTTTCTCTTCTTTTGCTCTTTATTTTATTTTTTTCATTTTTTCATTTTTCATTTTCAAAGAATTGTGCATAGGCACTTATTTATTTCATGAGGCAGAAGAGGGATCCCGACTTATTGAGAGCAGAAGAGGTTGTCCCTATAGAGAAGGATGTTTATATATACCTCAGACATACTTGTTAAGGTTTCCCACCTCTCCTTAGTCTACTTGAATGAGTTGACAAGGATTAACCAAAAAATAGAAAACCAATTAGAGTAGGTGATACTAGTTAAGAGTGAAAGCATCATGAGTTCACCATGAATCTCTCTGAAAGGAACACATTTTCCATCAGGGTATGGTCGACTAGAAGAAATGCAAGAATAACATAAAGAGAGGGAATAAATAGATAACCAAGTGTTGATAGCTATACAAGTTCCTCTTGGATTTCACCCTACTTGTCTAAGAAGCCAAACGCAGTTTCATGCAAAACTAAACTACGGGTGCAAAAGAAACAAACAAAGGAGAGAAGCGGGAAAATAAAAAAAAAAGCAAAGAAAATCAAGAAACAAACAAGAAATAAAAAATACTCCTACTCCTAACCTAAGAAGAACATAGGCTAAGTCACGTAAAGTGATATTTCTAATGCATCCATTGGCGCATTGGTTGGCCCATGAAGGCGAGAGCATGATCGACAAGAAAGATATGCAAGCAAACCAACAAACAAGAAAGATAAAACAATGCAAAGAAATATGTTCGAAGCTTGAATGCATTCGCAACAACGTAAAAATGAAAAGCACATGAAAGGCATTCTACAAATGTATCATGGTGTCCTAACAAATTGTGAGTGGAATAAAAGCATGTACACACCTTCGAACTTGAAAAACGAGCAAGCATAAAGAAAGAGTAAAAATTATGTTTTGCAACTGTGTTTACTATGTACGACTCCTCTAATGCTTGAGAAATAGGATTGTGTGATTCTAGTGGAGGATGCGAAAATGGTAATATAGATTTATTTTCAATGTGAACAACAACGTGATGAGGAGCCCAAAAAATTTATGATTCAAAGTGGAACTGACCTTAAGGTTACAAGAACCTGGCATAACCATAAGCTCAGGCTAAAGTGCCTTGACAACTTGAGGAGTTTCCAATTCATCAAAATATGGATCATCAAAGACCAGTGGCTTAGAAAGATCAATAGTAAACAAATCAGAATCGTGATCGGATGAATGAATGAAAAGAACACGACAACCACGATCAGAAAGTTCAAGATGATGGATAAAGGAATCCTCATGATTTGACGAATCATAAAGAGGGATGATGAAAAACAAGAAATTTCACCTTCTATGTTTCGGGAAAGGTAAGATGAGAGATTGGGAGGATCAGGGAAGATAGATTTGTCCTCGCTGCTTTCAAATGAAAAAATGACATTCCACGTGTTCTGCGAATGATGAGAGATAAAAACATCCAAAAATGAATTTTCACAAGATGGAACAGAATCATGGAAGATGTCAGGATAAGGCAGTCAAGGTGTAGAAATAAGGAGATCATCCTTCACCGCAAATCCTTGTTCAAATTCCCACACATACTTATCAAAAATGATATTGCAGGTTGGCTATTCAACACCGACTCCATCCATAGCTTGATCCTCATGAACATCACATGCGGGATATGAGACATATGAACATAAAAAACCAAAATATGGAGGATCAAATAGATTGAAGGATGGAGGATGAGGAGATAACACTTCAACACACCAATCAGAGTTGCAATACAAATATGCGCAGAAATCCTGAGCAATTGGGGTAGGAAGAGATGGTGATAAATCAACCGGTGGATTCTCAGCTTCTCCCATATCACCCTGTAGAGATAGAGCTATTTGATGGG
The DNA here is from genome assembly GCA_031772625.1 of Pinus tabuliformis. Classification (NCBI taxonomy): domain Eukaryota; kingdom Viridiplantae; phylum Streptophyta; class Pinopsida; order Pinales; family Pinaceae; genus Pinus; species Pinus tabuliformis. The sequence goes on from CM062807.1 coordinate 874,194,479, forward strand.
AATGGGACAGAGGGTCACTTGGGACAACAACCTTTTCCGTCTCGGATTTAGAAGCTCTAACATCGAGGTATGTTGGCAGAGGTTCGAAAGATTCTAACTCATGTGGATTTTCAGACACGTGAATAAGATATTGAAATATTTGATCCAAGAAATCTGAGTCAACTTCATCTTCAGGAAATTTGAAACAGTGGTGAAGAAAACGATCGTGAAATTCTTGAAGAGATTCGTCAGGTGATTTTCGCAATTTTAAAAATTTTCTATTAAGGGCTTTATGGTCATAAAGAATGAAATCACAACATAATTTTATAAAAAAACTGATCAAAAGAGTGTATAGAGGTTGCGGGCTATGTGTAACACCATTTCTTTGCACACCCTTCAAACTTGAAAGAAAACAAGCCACATGCATTATCATCAGACGAGACATCATGCCTATCACAAAAGGCAGCAAAAGAAACTATGTGCTTGAACAAGATTGTTCCACTCTCGCCATTAACCTTATATTTGGACAAGTCATCTAAAATTCTTCCCGACACTTCAAAATGTGTAGAGTTAGAAAAAAATGACGGGGTTTTGATTTGGAAAGAAGTCATGAAATATGTGCAGAAATTCAAAACAAACTTCAAGGGCTCAGCTTGTCATCTAGCCCTCCTTCTAGCACCAGAAATGTTGACGGTGCTGGAACCACCAACATTCAGGGGATCTCCCCGATATGAAGTCCCAAATAGACCTCACACCGTTTGGAGTAGGAGTCCCAACAGTGGGTGGTAGTGTAATGCCTTGACCGCGGTAGTGTGCAAAGATAAGTATGATAGCTTTGGGGGAGAGCAAGTGTGTGACCCTACGGAGAGTCAAATGCGATGCATGGCGGTTCTAACACACAAAAGGGAAAATGAAGTGCATCCCTTAGAAGCCTATAATAGTACGCAACTTGAAAAGAACACATGAGCGAAATGAAATCACAAGCTAAAATGAAAAATAGTCCACAAGTTAAAGTGATGAGTTAATCCAACAACACACATTCAACAAGATTCATACACATGCATACAAAGTAGTTCATAAGAAAATTTGTAAGTTAAACAACATACATTGCCAATACAACAAGAGTAGTCCTACTATATTAACAACATATGAATGACAGTGTGTTGGATTTGTTTTTATTATTATATCTGAAATTTCCATCCATACATACACCATTTATGACCACTTGCCCCAATAGTGGAACATTGCAGTCAAGGACACTTTCTCCTCCAAAGAAGTATACTCAATCTACCCTATGGAGAACCCAAGGCTCTTCACAATACTCCCAAGCATTTTCTAAGACTAATCCTATCCAAAAATTTGGCTCCCCAAAAGCCAGTTGTATGAGTTATGAGGTTCTATTTATAACAAAAGGTGGGGTGACCCTTGACATTCCCCTTTGTGACTCTTTGACTTCCTCGTGCCTCTTCAACTTCTTCACTAAATGACACATTACATTACATCACAACTTTTCATATTCCAATATTGACACTTGGAATTTCACTTACAACGTATTTGCAAATAATACATTTTCCACATGTACCCATATAAGACAAAATAGGCTAGAGACAACTTGACAAGACAAAACACCATGATTCTGAAGTTTGGAGGAAGTCCAACTCAGAAACCTCCACTTGTTTCTTCTCGGTCACATATTGGTGCCAAGCTTAGTACTGTGTGATGGTGACTTTTTGGAAGCAGACCCTTGCTTCCGTGGAATCCAGGTATATGGTCTTGGAACCTGTATCCAACTTGTTCTGAAGCATAAGAAACATGGTCTTGACCATGATAGGACTATTGATGTACTTCTACATGTTGTGTGTGCTCAACTCCATGTCTTCTCTGGTCTCCTCTCGTTTTAGCTGCTCCAAGTACTCATCGATCTCCAGCCGAACTTGGTTCTTGGGTTTAGCATCGGTGAGGGAACCGACTGATGGGATCCTGTGCTTCCTCATCGTGACATCGAAACTAGTGGACAACCATGCATATGAGGCCTGTATGCTATCGATGAATGAGGTGAGGTACTCATAGTTCTGGACCAACATTCAAACCTTCACTTTCTTCAGCTCGACCTATGGCTTCATCTTCTTCTCTAAGTCAAGTAGGGCCCCTTTGTACTGGATTGTCCACTCTTGTACATGGGAAATGGTAGCATGTATGTTCTTGAGAGTTTTAACAAACTTTTTTCTCCGCTGCTATAAGCCACACACACATACAATTGCTTTATGCATGATGACAAATTCATCATAGAGCTTCCGAATGGTATCACCAAGTGCTGATACTTGAGCAAGTATCGTTGTCTTCTCCCCCCACAATGCAGAAACTGCATTCTGCATGGTTGCTCAGATTTGTTCTACTTCTTTCCTGGTAGCCTGCAAGTTCTTTTCCAGTATGTCACTCTCGACTATTAGGTACTTAACATTTGAGCTTGTTGATCCTACATAGGTCAAGTTGGCTTTGACAAGTGTAGTTGGATTCTTCTTGACATCTGACACTATCACCATTTCCTTAATGAATGCAGGTGATGCTTGATCATCTAGAAAGTGCTTCCTCTATGCCTGTACAATATTCTTCTACAACTCATCAATTGATAGATTGTACATATCCATGACCGGATCATCATCAAGGAGAACATCATCTCCTTTCTCGCTCGGGACTGTCGCTACTACTAGAAGTGGTGGAGACTAAGGGATAACCTGTGGTGCTCTCGGAATCAGGCCAACATATTCATTCTATGTATCCTGTTCCAACTCCATGTATGCCCCTTCGATAAATTACTCGAACGGTTGAGTAAGCTCTCGATCCTACATCTACTTACCTTCCTCTTATGTTGCTAGTTGTTCCAAATATTCAACCTGTATGGGCATTGTTTGCTTTGTTATCGCGCCTTGCCTTTTTTATTCTTCCTGCTTCTGATTCTCTTCTCTTTCTGTACTCCTTGACTCATGTTCTTCCTTTAGCTTCTGTTCTTCTTCCTGCAACCTCTGCTTTTCTCTCTTCCTCCACTCCACTCTCTTGATCCACTGCTCCCTATTTTCCTCCGCTGCCAAAGCTTCCTACATGAAGATTGAGTCTGTTTTCACTCTACAACTTTATTCTCCCTCTATTTTGTCAGAAACTTCCTCTTTCCCTGATCTCGTACTGGATTGCTTCCTTCTACTATTGCTTCTGGATTCGCTGCCATGCTAGTGTTGACTCATTTTCTATGAACAATTGAGTATTCACATATATTGGTAAGTTAACTAGCGCTTGCTCAATTGCTTCCCCAATACTACTTTGAATGGTCTCTCTTGAATCAAATCTCTTTGGTGCCATGGTAACAATGATTACTGGAGAGAAGTGGTTCACAATGTGGTACCAGTGGGACATAAAGGACACTCATGGCAAGAAAAAATTAGCTCTTGCAAATATAAATTCCCAACAAATCAAGCAACAATTAGGGCATCTGTTGAGAGGGATTCAGAATTTTCATCAGAAGGAGGGACTTCTTGAGTATGGGAAATGTACACTGTGTAGTCCCAGTAGTCAGTGTGCAAGCTTAATCACTGGAACTGTGCAATGCATAGTTCAGTCTGGGCCGAGGCCTGGGACAGACTACACATTGCGCAATCTCAGTGGCCAAGCCAAGAAACTGGCTCCTGGAATTGCATAGTGCATAATTAGAGCCAACCTAGTCCATGCTCTATGAAAATCTAGAGGCCAAGCCAGAGGCTTGAGTCTCCAGATTATGCAATGCAAGCTATGCATAGTGAGATCCGTGCAAGGGTATCCCAGATCTTCCCAAGGGAGTGTATAAAACAAGAAGATATGAAATATGGTGTGAAGTTGAGTGCATATATGACTAAGTGTAGATGCATGCATGTAGTTCAACAATTGATTAGACCGAAGGAAAACTAAGCATGTGAGGAGAGTCACTGCAATGAAGACCGTTGCTGCAAAAACAAGAAGACTCATGCAACACTTGTGAAAGACAATTTATAACTTGAAACAACACTTATACAAGTTAAAATGACAACAACCATGCAGAGAAACAAGTGAAAAAAAACTCACACAAGCCAAACTACAAAAAAGAACATAAAATGTAGCAAAATACGACAAAAGAAAAACTCACCCGGCAAAAGCGAAGACAATGCTCTGAAGTTTCGTTGATCTCCTCGGGAATGCTAAAGTTTTATTATCAAATGTACAAATGAGCTCTAGAGGCATCCAATACATGGAATTAAGCAAATTGGAATTTATGACGCACATGCTTGATATCAAGGACAAAAGCGACACTTGGCCAGAACTTCTAAAGATAACAATGTGCTACGTTCGAGAAACTAATAATAGATCCCTATTTTTTAGGGATGCTCTTTTATTTTTTTCTTTTCCAAGAAAACTGCCATGCATTTCCAGGGAATATTGTGCAGTTCTAGGAAGGACTAGGAAACTCTCAGGCTCATGCACTGCACAGTTTTTGAGCATAGTGAGGTCTGCGCAGTTTCTAGGCTGCCCCTCCATGAATGCGCATTTCCAGAGCTCAAGGCTCACTGGCAGTCAGGATTGTGCAATTCCTAACAATAATGCCATTTGCCCTAAATATTGGGTAGTTTTTTTAGGCAAGCCCAGAATTGCTGTGGGACCAAGTCAAGAGATCGACTTGTGGGTTAGAAAATCAACTAAGTGAGAAAACACAAGCCTATATGAAAATGATAAGTCTCAGTTGAAGCATGGATACTTGGATCAGTGTAAGACGAGTTGTTGTGGTTTAGAAGGAAGGCTCCAAAACTGAAGCATAGGAAAAATTTTGGAGGGTGGTTGTAGTTGCTATAATACGCGCACAGAGTGAATGCACCGGGAGACTAGCACCGAGACATAGAGGTATAGCACGACACAAAAGAGTAGAGTGGGATGACGGTAGTGTTATGCTTGGCAATGATAGTCAATGATAAAGGCACTAGGAGGGCCCCACAGTGACAACAGAACCCGCAAAGGCTTGCCAAGAGGATTGCAAAATGCGCACAAAGTTAAGCATTGGGAGATAGGTGCTGGGCCATGTAAAAACATTCCAATGGGCCTTGATATGGAAGTCTTGCCAGGTCTTGAGGAATCAAGAGGTGGTTTCCCATATCACCGATCGTGTAAATCAATAATGAAGAACACTTCGGGACCATTGCCCCTAATACCACAAACCACAATGGAGTGGTGTCGAGGTTGGGTTCTTGAATCTATAGGATTTTTCATTAACAAAGGAATTTGTCACAAAACTAAGGTCTCAGGGACCATTTCTCTCTCCTATGGCAGGAAAAGTGGCAACATGCAGTTAGCCCAAATGACGCAAGTGATAACGTCAACGGTGGACACATGGCAAGCATTTTTGGCACTCTTAGGTGCCCAAAAGGCCCATATTTGAGTGACAGTATCACCTGTCACAGGCTGACACGTAGCACAGGTGATGTAATTCCGCTTGTTGAATCCCAACGATCTTTTTAGGTGCATAAAGTGGAAGCGCCGGGTAGTGGGTGCTGGGACATGTTGATCTGACAGTTGATCCCAATGGGGCCCTTGATTGGCCAGTGATATCGTCTAGTGGACCCCATAAGACAACTAAGCCCGTAGGTTAGAGCCCAGAAGTATTTGTAGTAGTACATAGATGGAGTGTCAGGATGACTAAACATCGGGGTGACATGGGTGCTGCCAGAGACAACTCATCCTGACAGGAAATTGATTAGCTGGTGGATGCAACAGGTGGACCCACTTGACATCTTGTCCCAACGAGCATACCCCGACAAATATAAACAAGTGTAGCTAAGGAATGCGCTGGAAGATAAAGCGTTGGGACACATAGGACTGATAGACAACCTTGTGGTAGAGTGATAACAAATGAGAATGAGGTCGGGCGGTCCCCATGGCACACGCCGACCCAGGGACATGACCCTGATGGGTATATAGAGAGGCACAAGCTTAATGTGTTGGGATAGAAAGCACTACAGGTTAAGCCCTGACCGTTGGTCATTTCATGTAGAAATAAGACCAAGGGTACGACATAATGACAAAGGGGCAAAATAAAAGTGTTGAACTTGGGAGCTCCGGCCTTAGTGCTAGTCCGTTTTCATTTTGAATAGAAATGAGACCAATGGCACGAAGCCATTAGCAAAGGGAATTCAACCTGCAAATGGTGTAGAGGGACTTAGGGCCAAAAGGCCTAGCTAATGGTTGCAGATACCTGGTCCTATGGCTAAGAAATAGTTAAAGGGAATGAGAAAAAGGGGCTATAATAAAAAAGGGAAGCAAAGTTATATTCGGTAGTGCTCTGACACCTTGGGCCAAACTTGGAACTTGTGCCATATTTGGAGGACACCTACGGGTTGGTTAGTAGGCATGGATGAGTCAGCAGTTGATGAAGAGATTAACACCTCTGAGCATGAAAATGAGTCAAAAACTAGAGTAATGGCAATTGTAGAGAACACTGATTCAGGGTAGAAAGCACCACAATTGCACATATGTTGCAATGCATTCAATGGTCACTATCGAAGGCAGGAGACTGAGATAGAGAGGAATATGATTTGTAGGGGTGGTAGTTGAATTTTTAACATCTATACTTGGTCTTCCTTTCACGCTTCATGGAATTGAATGAATATCAAACCAAACTTAGAGAAGCCATGCCTGAAGTACAATCTGAACTCTGTGGGCAATTAATCAACATAGTGAGCCTTGTTGTAGTGTGCAGGTTGACTGAGGTTTAATTCTTAGTATGGACAAGTGCTCAGATCCCATTCTTCATTTAATATGGATGCAATGGTGTTGTACTGTGATGGAACAACAACATGGAGAACCATGCAAAAGTACACTTGTAGACACTTTGTGGATGGAAATAGAGACAACATCGTTCCTTGTTCATTAGATGAACAATACCTAGGATTGCAATGGAGAAACAAGGGGGAATAAAACATTGTTGAGTAATATGAGTGGAGAGCTCTGTGTGTGAGTGCTATTGAGAAGGGGCCAAGTGTGCCTATATTGCAAAGAATAGGTTGAGAGTGGTTATGCAGTGGAAAGAGGCCGAGAGTGCCTAAGAAGAAGAAGAAGGTAGAGAGATGTGTGTATGATATTGAGAGTAGAGAACCTGTGTGAGTATGTTGCTATAGAGTGTGCACAGGGCAAAATGCTGCGTGGGCCAAAAGGATTTTGAGGAGAACAAATCTAGAAACAAGTAGAGAGGAAGCCAATTATAGTGAGCAGTAAGTTTTCTTTTGAGTGTGGGTTGGAGCTTTCATACAGGAAGTTGGTGCTTCTATCTCTAGTGGGTGTCTGAGAAGGCTTTGGGGTTGATGCCTCCTACAAGTTGGTGCTTGCAAAAAATCCATGAAGTTGGTGCTTCACATGGTGCTTCTAGTAAGCTGATCAGGTGTCTACAAAAGGAGGGAGTTGGTGCTTCTTGCAAGTGGGTGCTAGCAAACAATCAAGGGGATTTGGTGCTTGCTATGAGTGGTGGATCACAAACATATTGATGTAATAAAGTAGATGCTCTTATTTTTACATCAATAACAAAAACAAGATTTGGTGATTTTTCTTTCGGAAGGGTTTCCACGTTAAACCTTTGTGTCCAATGTGTATGTTGCTCATGGTGTTTGTGTTCATGTGATGATTTCATATTGTTGCCACATGATATTTTGTTGATGGTTATATGGATGGTTTCCAAGTTTGAATGAAAATATAAATTGGCATAAAAGTTTAAAATAATCTTAATATTGATTCACCTCCCCCAGTATTAAACATTGTTTCCAACACGTCTCTCTATATCACCCTGCAAACATACACATTATTTCTCCATATCTATATATCTATCCCTCTCTCTCCCTCTCTCTCTCTCTCTCTTCCCCTTCTCTCCCTCTATCTCCCCTTCTATCTCTCTTTCCTTGTACCATCCTCTATCCCTCTCTCTCCATATCACTTGTCACTCCCTCTCTCTCTCTCTCCACCTTTCTCTCTCTATGTATTTCTACTTACCTCCCTCTGTCTCCCTCTCAAATTCCATCTCCCTCTCTCTCTTCCTCCATCTCATGTTAGGATATTCCGACACATAGGAAATAGTTAAGTATAACTTGGTCTAGTATAGAGTTAGGTAAAGTGTGTTTCTTTACTATGTACATTTTGTAACTTACAATCCGACGGTCACGATATGTAGTGATCCGACGGTTCATTCTCTCCTCGGTATTACCGACACAATATCCGTGGCTTAACACCCGATTGGTCCATGATCTCTATTTAAAAAGCATGGAGGGTCATTTGTAGGTTAACCCGTCTATGAGAGAAGCTTATGTAAATTTTCATTCTTTTATTAATAAATTGCCTGAAGTGGCCGTGTTGGCTCAGGCCGTGGACTGTTTCCCTCTTTGAGGGTTTTAACCACGTCAAAAGTACTGGTGTATTGATCTGTGATCTGTTTGTGAGCGGTGTCCTTTGGTGTTCTGTCTGAGGAACTTACCCCGTAAATTCTTACATGGTATCAGAGCTATTTGAGGGCCGCGTCCATTGGTGATCCAAATCTGAAGCTGGTAGAACTGCATCCGACTGCCGTTTCCTAGATCTACTATTTCTGACTGCTTTCGGGCCAAGAGGACTGCTCTGTTGTGTTGGGAGCATCTGTTCCAGTGAGGAACCCCTTTCGTTTCACGCGAAAAGGTTTCCGGTAGCCCTAGCTGCCTCATTTTTAAGATCTGGAGGTATACAATGTTTATTTGCAGTTTACAGTTATTTTCTCTCTGTTTATTTTGGTTTCGGTTTATTTAGCCTTTTTAATTACCGGATCTATACCTTTCATTTCTTCGTATGCTCTTTGCCCCGCGACTCTGTGCGATCTGGGCAAATCAGAAACAGAAAGGAAGGATTTTTCTCATGCGTATGCTCTTTTCAGCTGCGCCTTAGTGTGATCTCGGAAAATCAGAAACATTGAGGAAAATATTTAGTTTCCGGCTAAAGCTAACTTCGAGCTGCAAGGTTCGTTTTTTTTGTATGTCCGTGTTGGGTCCTGTGTTTTTTGTTTTGTAGGGAAAAAGAGCTTTCTCAAAGCAAGCACGCAACCCAAAGCATCAACCCCTCTCTCTCTCTCTCTCTCAAACTTTTTGTATAGCTCACTTGGTCCAAAGCTAATTTATGAGAGTAGAGGTCTTGAGTTCAAGTTTCCTTTTTGTGGGGGTGGAATTTTTCATTTCCACACATTCCTGCACTTCGTCGGCATCTTCATCAAATTTTCTTCAAAAAGCCATAACTTCTTCATCCGAAAGCCGTTTTTTTTTAACCAGCCTAATTTTTCGAGATCTTTCCATTGGAACACTTAGTTTCAGCATCTATAGCTTCAGTTTTCAGTTTTCAAGTTATTCTTGACAGCACCAACTACTTCCAATGGTGGTCCTACATTGTGGACTTACTTAGAAGTAAAGGTCTCTACAGAATAGCCTCATGCCAAGAAACCAAACCGAAAGATGAAGATAAGGCAGCTAAATGGGAAAATAAGCAAGATCAAGCACGAGGGTTGATAGGAATGTCTGTTTCTCCAGATCTTAGATTCCATATTGCAGAACTTGATACTCCTGAAGAAGCAATGAAACAGATTACTAAAGTTTTTGGAATAAAAAATGAACTTAGAGCCCATCAACTTGAAAATGAGTTGCTTACATTGGACCCCAATAATTTTTCTTGCATTGAAGATTTTTTGTCCAAGTTCAAGACCCTTAGACTTCTCTTGGAAGGTGTTAAGTTTAAGAAAGAAGATAGTAACCTTATCTATTCCATTCTTACTAAGTTGGGACCAACCTACTCTGCGTTTGTTTCCACCTTCCATTCTACAAGAGAAGCCTTCATTTCTCAAGGACAAGACTACAAGTCCCCTTCCTTTGATTCTGTTTGTGATTCTTTAATAAGAGAACAAGAAAAACTCTGACACCTTGGTCTTCTTAATCTTGGAAACTCTTCTAAGAAAGCGTTAGCCGCCCAGCAGCAACCAAATCCAAAGAATCCTAAGAATTTGTATCCTAAAAGGAATGGTCCTAAACCAAACAAGGGTCCTAAGCAATTTCAGCCTCAAAATTAAAAATCATTTCAACAAAATGATAAGACAAATAAAAACAAAGGGAAGAAGACTGATAGACATTGCAACTTTTGTAATCGAGATGGCCACTTAGAATCCAAATGCTTTAAGAAGATGGAAGCCTTGGAAGCAGCAATGAAGAAGCATAATATCCATTTGGAGCACTCTTCAACCTAAACTTCATCTTGAGGAATGACACTTTCTGCATGTGGTTGTCAAGCATCTCGGTCTGGCTATGCACTAAATGTATCTTCTTCTTCTCATTCTCATGAGTGGCTCATTGATTCTGGAGCCTCTTATCACATGGCCAAAAAAAAAGCCATGTTTTCTTCTTTAAATGATTGTAACACCAAAAATATATATGTTGGTGATGATAGATCTCTTAGTGTTGTAGGGACTGGAACTGTTCATATAGACAATGGCCAGTTTAATGATGTATTATGTGTTCCAACCTTATCCTGCAACCTTCTATCTGTATATCAAATAACTCATTCAGGTGAAGGTAAAATCGTTGAATTTTCACCTCACGATGTTGTAATTAAGGACCTAAGAGATCCTAGACAGATTTTAGCTACTGGCATTGCTGATGATTCTACAAGGTTGTATAAGTTTCACAACTTTGGGTCATCAAATCTTCCCTCAGTATTTGTTGCTCATAACGATGAAGTGAGCAAACTTTGGCATGAGCGATTTGGTCACTTAAACTATCGCTCTCTTCTGAATCTATGTAAAGAAAATATGGTGACAGGTTTTCCAATGGTATCTTGCAGAGATGGTGTTTGTTCCGGATGTGTACTCAGAAAACATCATCGGGACAGTTTTGAAAAACGTGCCTCTTGGCACGCCTCAGCCCCTTTACAGCTCGTGCATAGTGATTTATGTGGTCCACTTCCAGTTGTTTCATTCTCTGGCTACAAGTATTTCTTAACTTTCATTGATGATTTCTCCAGACGCACTTGGTTATACTTCTTAAAACTCAAGAGTGAAGTATTTAACATGTTCTTGGCCTTTAAGGCCTTTGTTGAAAAACAATATGGACATCAAATTCTTAAGCTAAGATCTGATAATGGCAGAGAATATGTTAACAACAAATTCATCAACTTTTGCATTGAGAATGGAATTCAAATGCAACATACTGTTCCATATACTCCACAACAAAATGGTGTAGCTGAAAGGAAGAATCGCACCTTAAAGGAAATGGCTAATTGTATGCTTCAATCTAAAGGACTTAGTCTTAATTATTGGGCAAAAGCAATTAACTGTGCAAATTACATAATAAATCACACTCCTACTAAGGTTTTAAAGAATATCACTCCAGAAGAAGCATGGAGCTCAATTAAACCAGATGTAAGTCACTTTCGTGTTTTTGGAAGTGAAGCATGGGCCCATATTCCAGATGAGAAACATAAAGCTTTTGAACCTAAGAGTGAAAAATGTATCTTTGTTGGATATTCTGAAGATGTCAAAGGATATAGACTTATTCCACTTAAGTCCAAAAATGTTATCATTAGAAGAGATGTAAAGTTTGCTGAAAATATATCGACCTACGAGCCTAGTTCGGCGGATGTGCCACCTCTCCCTATCTCTTCTACTTTTGAAAATATTTCTTCTTCAGATGATGAAAGCAAGGATGAAAATACTCCCCCACCTTCCCAGGATCCTCCTTCAGCTCCTCAGCTTCCAAAATGGGTTCGCGCTACTCGGGATGCAGCAGGTGATCTTGCCGGTGATCCTACAGATCAGCGACGTACACGTTCTCAGTTTGATAGAGCCTCTTCTTTACTGGCTCAAGCTTCAGTGAATTATGATCCTGACACCTTTGCAGAAGCTTCAGGCCATCCAGATTGGAAAGTATCTATGAATGAAGAATATCATTCATTATTGGCAAATGATACATGGGATCTTGTTCCTCTACCAAAGGGACGAAAACTTGTTAGATGCAAATGGGTTTACAGAACCAAGTATGGACCAGATGGGAATGTTGATAAACATAAAGCTCGTCTTGTTGCTAAGGGTTTTTCACAAGTTGAAGGCATTGACTATACTGAAACCTTCTCCCCTGTTGCCAAAATGAACTCTATCCGCCTTGTTCTTTCCCTTGCTGCCTCTTTCAAATGGGAAGTCCATCAGATGGATGTTAAATCCACCTTCTTGCATGGGGACTTGCATGAAGAAATCTATATGGAACAACCTATTGGCTTTATACAAACAGACTCCAGCCTTATATGTCGGCTTAAGAAATACCTTTATGGTCTCAAGCAAGCTCCTCGAGCTTGGTATGCCAAAATGGATAACTTTCTTTTAGAAAATGGCTTTTCTAGGTGTCATTCTGACAATACTGTCTACACCAAGAAAGTGGGCAAGTCTCTTATCATTCTTGTTCTTTAATTTGATGATCTTATCCTGACTGGTAGTGATCCCAACCTTATAAATCATGTGAAGTCTAGCCTTAAAAGGAAGTTTGAAATGACAGACTTAGGACACTTACATTATTTTCTTGGTCTTCAAATCTTGCAATCGAAGGAAGGTATTTCCCTTCCCAGTCCAAGTATGCCTGTGATATTCTACGCCATTTGCACATGGAAGACTGTAAGCCAGCCCCTTCTCCCTTTCAGTCTGGAGTCAAACTTTCAGTCACTTGTACTTCTCCTGAAGTTGATGCTACCTTATACCGTCAACTTGTAGGAAAACTTTTGTATCTAACCCATACTCGTCCTGACCTTTCCTTTGTTGTTGGCCTTGTTGCTCGGTTTATGCAAAACCCACGTGAAAGTCATTGGAAAGCAGCTAAAAGAATACTTCGTTATGTTTGAGGAACAGTTCAGTTTGGGATTCATTACAGTGCCGAAGCATCTCCTATATTGGTTGGTTTCACTGATTCCGATTGGGCTGGTGACCCTGATGATCAGAAGTCTACTGCAAGTTATGTGTTCACTCTTGGTTCAGGACCTATTACATGGGCTTGCAAGAAACAAGGTGCCATTTCTCTTTCTTCAGCAGAAGCAGAGTATCATGGTGCCATAGAAGCTAGTAAGGAAGCCTTGTGGCTTTGTCGGATCCTGTCTGAGTTTGGCTTTCAGCAGCAACATCTGACTACACTTTGGTGTGATAATCAAAGTGCCATTCAACTATGCAAAGATCCAGTCCAACTTCAGCACAGCAAACACATTGAACTGCACATGCACTTCATCAGAAAGCTCATTCACGACCATGTTCTTGAAGTGCAATATTGTTCAACAGATGATCAAGTTGCAGACATCTTTACAAAGGTTCTCACAGAGGCGAAGTTCACTAAACTTCGATTTATGGTTGGAGTTCGGGAAGTTGTCACTAAGGGGGGATAGGCTCTAGTGCCTCCTTCCTTCTCCTATTGTGTCATATTTGTAAATCCTTCAATCCTATCCCAAGTTGTTCTTAAGGGGGATGTTAGGATATTCCGACACATAGGAAATAGTTAAGTATAACTTGGTCTAGTATAGAGTTAGGTAAAGTGTGTTTCTTTACTATGTACATTTTGTAACTTACAATCCGACGGTCACGATATGTAGTGATCTGACGGTTCATTCTCTCCTCGGTATTACCGACGCTTGATCCGTGGCTTAACACCCGATTGGTCCATGATCTCTATTTAAAGAGCATGGAGCGTCATTTGTAGGTTAACCCGTCTATGAGAGAAGCTTATGTAAATTTTCATTCTTTTATTAATAAAATGCCTGAAGTGGCCGTGTTGGCTCAGGCCGTGGACTGTTTCCCTCTTTGAGGGTTTTAACCACGTCAAAAGTACTGGTGTATTGATCTGTGATCTGTTTGTGAGCGGTGTCCTTTGGTGTTCTGTCCGAGGAACTTACCCTGTAAATTCCTACATCTCAAGTCCTCTCTCTCTTCCTCCATCTCAAGTCCTCTCTCTCTTCCTTCATCTCTCTCCCTTTCTCTCCCACCTCCCTCTATCTCTACCCCTCATCACCCACTCTCTCTCTCTCTCCCTCCCTTTCTCATTCTCTCCATCTCTCCTTCTTTGTCTTTCTATCTCACCCCAAACATATACACTCTCTCTCCATATCTCCCTTGTCACTCCCCTTATCTCTCTCCACCTTTCTCTCTCTATATGTCTTTCTTCTCCCCCCCTATTTCTTCCTCCAACTCCATATCTCCCCCCTCTCTTTCTCCTCCACTCTCTCCTCCTCTCCCTCTCTCCATCTTTGTCTCTCCCCCTCTCTCTCTCTTTACCTCCTCTCCCCCTCCCTTTCTCCTCCTCTCCCTTTCTCCATCTTTGTCTCCCCCCCTCTCTCTCTTACCCTCCTCTCCCCATCTCTCTCATCTCCTTCTGTCTTTCTTCACTCCCCCGCTTCTCTATCCCTCACTTTATCTCCATCTTTCCTTGTCACCCCCTCAATGTCTCCACCTCTATCACTCTAGGTCTTTGTTCTTCCCTCCCATATATATTTGGAGCTAATATACATCCTAATATATTAGTATATATTATAATATAACAAATTTATATTATAATAAAGTTAATATTATATTAATCCAAAAGTAATAAATATAATAATAATAATATTAAAATATGTTAATATTAAATTTTAAATTTTAATATCAGATTTCATAATTTAATATTAATATTAATATCAATTTATCAAATTTAATAAGGTTTCTACATGACATGATAACAAAAATTATAATAAAATTAGGAATATTAATGTGGTATTTAAAATTTAATTTTAATTTGGAATCTTAATGTGGTAAAAAAATTTGTGGAAGGTAAATTTACAATCCATTCAAATTCAAGGTATATGATAAGGTATATTTTGAGCACGACAAACATACTTACACCTTTCCCCCATACTAGGCTGTAGAATGCGCCTCTCGACTCAATAGCATAAAATTTTTCTAATGTTGTTCATAACTAGAGCCAGTTGAATTCTCATTTTCGGTAAAATAATATTGTATCAACTTGGTTAAATTATTAATGGATTAAATTTCAGATCTTTATCGATTCTAAAATATAAATTATGGGATTATGGGTTCACATAAGGATTTGATTTTTTTTTGCAGAGGCTTGATCGAGCTCATATAGCTCAATTGAGCCCTTGGTTAACCACATAAATGGCTTGATTGATGGTTCATGAAAACCTCAATGGAGCTATTTGAATTTAAAATTCAAGCACTTGATCAAGCTTCTAAGGTCCTAAAAACTACAATTTTAAGACCCCTTCTGCAAATTTTTCTGCAACACCATTTTGTACCCTAGCGAACTTAGGGAAACGTTTTTCCATAGGTGGTGGATTTTATCATGTTGGATTCATGAATGAATCCTGTATCCAATGACATATGAGTTTGACATTCTCAAATTCATATGTTATTTTTCATCTAATTTTTTTTAAACATAATGCTTGAATTTTTTTTGGACATTTTTAAAGAGGCTGAATAAAAAATCAATAACATAAAATATACACAGTACTTTTTTTTACAAAAATATCACTATTTTTGTCTACGAACCTCTTCAAAAGGGTACCCTTGTTTTTCAATTTATTTAAATAGTTTAGAAAAACCTTACATGGACACGTGTCTGCAAAATGCAATTGAAATATTACTTCGCCAGCTTCAAAAAATAATAAAAAATATAAATTTGGATAAAAAAATAATTTTTAATATGAAAAACTTAGTTCTCTTCATGTAGATCATGCTCATATATATATATATATATATATATATATATATATATATATATATTAAAACTTACACATTTTATACTAGGTTATGCTACATGAACACACACATAAATTTTAAGATTTGTGAAATTTGCAAGGACAAGTACTGCATTTAATGGAAAATTGAGAGATTATACAATACTAATTTTTTTTGCAAAAAATACATAATTATCGACATATTATCTTTTTACTCCGAATCAAAATTCGCAATGCTTATATGAATTTTGAGGGCTTTAATCTGATAAAAGAGGAAAAAATTGAAATTTCATCGCCACATTTGACCCAAAAGTGTAACCCATCTTCATGGATTCACCTACACATAGTTCACTTTGTAAAATTATCAACAATATTCCTAACTATGGAAATATATACTCAGAACATGTTCTTTCACTAACAAAAAATGTTCCATGATTAAATCCAAAATACACACATAAGGTGTAAAGAACAAAACCAACACTTACCAGATGCATTTCCCATCCATTTCGTATCTTGAAAACCAATAGTAACAACTAGGAATAGGATCATCAAAATCCAGTTGATTTCTGGAATGTAGATGTGTCCATGTATTTTGTCAAATGTGTGCACTACTTTCACCCTACAAAAGTGTTACAGGTCAATTTGGGCACATCAACCCCAGCTTCCAGATCCGTCTTATTAGGGTCCATCAATCCCTAATTCAGTTGTTTTCATTCCCTAATGAAGTCAACCTACATCATGCTTGCCTCCCAAGAGTTTCATGTCACTATTCATCCAAAAAATGCCCCTAGAGAGATCAATGCAGATGGCCCTTTATTAGGCTGCAATGCATTGCAGGAACTACACTGTCTGGGTGCTATGCATCGCACCTAGCCTTTGTTTCACCTGCGCTGAGCGAGATTCATTGAATTTTTTAAATGAATCCATTGGATTCCTCATCCAATGGATCCTTCTAGAAGTTTCTAGATGGATTGGGCTCGCATTTGGATGAGGAAGAGGATGAATGAACCTTAATCCATTATCCCTTCCTCCATGGAACCACTTCCCAATTTTGGTAAATCATTCATGAGGGCCATTAATGGCTTAACCTCCTCCATTCAGCTATAAATGGACCAAGCATTCAAAGGCTTGGGGAGGTTGGAGCTTCTTAGGCTAAGGAAATGTTGTTTGAGTGAGACTTGTGAGAAAGTAATGTTATCATGTCAAATTGTTGTTCCATGAGGAGAGAAGGGTTTGAAATTGGAAGGAGGGCGTTGGATCGAACATGGCTTCAAGGGTTGTAATCCTTCCTCTATCAATAAAGAGTTCTATGTTTTTCCCATTCATGTGTTTATGTGATGTATATTGTACTTTCGATTCTATAATATGTTTATTTAACAGATCGATGTGTATGCTTTGATGGTTTTCTGTCTCTTGTGTGTAGGTACCTTCCAAGCGAGTTAAGTACGGAAGGGAGCGGCAAAAGCAGTCAAAGGGAAGAAGGATCGAGCGAGAGACTCAGGTTGGTTCTTTTGTTCCTCTTTTTTTTATCTGTTAGCTATAGGAAAAATAATGGAATTACTTTAGCTGTTGTTCTAGACTTGCTACTAGGTCTAGGGGTTAGTCGTTTTAAGAAACACTAAAATTGCCCATAACAGAAAGCAACCCAGTTCCAAGCTTTGGTTGATAATAGAAAATGCCCCAATGATGATTGCTTGACTTCCAACCACTCCAACAAGTATCACAACTCCTAATACTAGCTACCACACAAAATCTGCCAAGGTATTTACACAACATTTTGTTATTTGATTCATAACCAATATGCAACAACATCTAAAGGCCAAGATGTGGACATTGCCTCCTTACATGCTCTGGAATCAACTTAAGGAGAAGCTTAAGGGTAATCCCCTTTAATTCTGCAAGACAAACATATATGATTATTTGTGATGTACAAATTCCCATGATGAATATAAGGAAATAAAGCCTAAAAGAAAAACACACTCACAGGCTACATCAGTTCAACATATTCGAAAACTAGAAAACAACAATAGGAAAAACATGTTGTTGGTAATACCCTCTGGCTTGAAGTAAAAAAGAGCAGGCAAAGGATGGCCATTTGGAAATTGAGTGTTGGGATCATAGAGTTCATTAAAAAATGGATGCACACAAGCTTCCAACTGCATTTAAGAAAATTTCATCATAAAATTAGGTCAAGGATCAATCATTACATAACTTGGACAAGTCAAATTGAGAGCACAACACTGTCCAAATATTTTACTTTCCTTGAAAACCCAAATTTGATCATAGCCACTTACACGACCACAATGGAGAATTGGTGAGTACTGAAGCAACCTAGAGATAAGATCAATTGCGTATTCTAATACTCACTTGTGAAAAAACTACAAGAGAAAATATATTAATTCTTTTATCCCTCTTCAAGTTCAAAAAGTCAACGAAATTGAATGAGTGAGAATTACAATTACCTTGTGCCAAGGATGAGCTAGTTTTATATGGGGAAAATTGAACTTTGTATAATTGGGATTCATTCATTTAATTTCCTCTTGAGTTGGGGTATTGTTTGGTCAATTTAGTGTGTCCTAAATTTCTATATAAATTGTCAATCCGGGAGTTGTAAACTGTTGAAGTGAGGTGCACTATATATGCAAGATAATCGATTTCTTACTTTTTTGTCGTTTTTTATTTTTGGTTTGTTTTTGGGTTTATCTTTTGTTGATTCCCTAATGTGAGATGGAAATCCTAAAAGTCAAGTGTGGATATAGGTGTTCAAGGCAATGGTGACCTTTAAAATAATTTCCAAACTTCAAAGTTTTCAAAAAAGTGTTAAAACTTGCAATAATGAAATCAATTCATAAGAGAAAATAAAAATGTACCTAAATTCTAATTAAACTAAACAGTGAGCTAGTGACTATGAAACCCAGTATCCTTGCTGCTGTATAAAAAGAAAACTGAACTCAAAGAAATTCAAAAACTGTAAGCAAAGGAAACTAAATCATATTACATCAACTCATATTCTGACCCCTCACCATTTGACTCGCTCTGTCTATAGGAGGTAATCATAAACAAATTGAGCAATCTGATATCTAACTTGCATAAAATGAAGCTAAGATCAAACTACGCATTCATATTTCAATCCCTCACCATTCGACTCGCTCTGGCTATAGGAGGTAACTGAAAATGACATGAGTAATCTAATCACTAACTTGCAGAAAAATAAACTAATATCAAACTACGCATTCATATTTCAATCCCTCACCATTTGACTCGCTCTGGCTATAGGAGGTAACTGAAGATGACATGGGTAATCTAATATCTATCTTGCAGAAAAGTAAATGAACAAAACAAAACTAAAAGAAATAAACAGTGCTGAAATTAGAACTAAGAAAATAAATCAGCAGAAGGACAAGATAATTCCATGTCAGTAGTTATTAAAAAGCTATGTGCACTTGCCCGGGCTGTCTATTAGAACCTGAAATAAAGACACTGATCAGTTAACAGTCATTAGAAAGCATAAAAGAAACTATGGACAGCAATCAACATGAATACCATAAGCAATGTAATATATACAAGCAACGATTATGGCATCAGGAATGTAAAGGAAGAAAGCATGAAACTATACAGTAATTACAGAACCTTGGTGTACAGGGGCCCTTTGCAACCTCAGCCAATCAGCAATCAACCACAAATCGAGCTTAAAAACAGTGTCTTCTCATGTATTAAAATGTAGTCATAACATAATGATTAATTCACGGCACAGTGGGCTCGTAAAACAGTCAAAATTAAATTCAAAAAGCTAGCTAATATGCATATGAGAACGCTTTATTTATAACAGAGGATGACACAATTAATCCCTAAAATCTGTGCTGATAAACAGACACGTGAATAACCACGTCCGGAAATCTAGCATGATGGTAGCCGTGACAATTAAATCCAAGGAGGGTGGCTGTTAGATTTGGTTCATGGAGTAGTCCACAGGTGTTAGCACGCCTCCTGAGATTTAGGAATTTGCCACGCAAGTCTTCACGTGGTGAAAAACAGAGTTCTGCCACCGTAAAACTCTTAGGTTGACCACCGCTTTGACTGTCTTTGACCACGACCTTCTGTGAGGGATTCGGCTGAACCAAGAGGACACGTTCCATGTCCACATCATTTGCAACTTGCCCATGTGGCCGGATTCTCCTGTAGACACCTGTAACATAGACTTCAACAAAAAGGCTGCGGAAAGTTGAGCTGGCTGCGGAAAGTGACAAGATTCCGCAGCTGACTGAGCAAAAATCTAAATCAAACAGCTGTCGAAAGACATAGTTAGGAAACCATTTTATATGCTCTTTTTAAACTAATATGCAATGATTTGACAGCTTGGAGGTTCAGGTAACTGGAAGAAAAGGCTAAAAAGGTGTATAGGGAAGATGTAAGTTTGGGACTCAACATACCCCCACTGTGAAGGTGTTGCATGTCCTCATGCAACCAAAATTTTGGTCATCCCCCTTTAGCCCATGTTTTCTGAAGCCTCTGCTAGTACATCCAGTCCTCTTCTCTTCTTTCTTGGTGCTACCACCATCCTGGGCTTCCTTATCAAACATCTGAATTTGAGATTGATTAATTCCCTGCTCAACTTTCTGCACTTTTTCTTTAATTTCTTGTTTTTTTTATGCCACAATCCCAAATGTAGCATAGTATTATCATGAATGATTTTGTCCACTTTGCTCTGCTCCTTTAATGCTTCATTTTCTTGTTTAATGTGCCTGTTTAAAACCTCCAATTCAAACACTTCTTGTTTTAAGGATTGGACTTGTGCTTCTTGTGTTATGTGAGGCAGAGTGGATGATGTGCTTGGGCCTGCAGCTGTCTTCTCTAAGGATTCGAGGTAATCATACACCTCTTGCTGACTTAGATCTATTTCGGGTGTTTTCCTTGGGCTGACTTCAAAGTCTTGTTGAGGAGGAGGACTGATTTCTACTTCTGGACGAGAAGGACTTACATCAACATCTGGAGGACTGGTTTCAATATTTGGCTGAGGATGAGGTGGACTACGGCCAGTTGGAGGTTTCTCGGGTGTTTCCCCACCCAAGTCGATGAAGTGGGGTCCTTTTACTTGTGTTTTCCTCCACTTTCCTCTAAGCCTACTGCTTCTTCTTAAATATTGTGGGCTAGTACTCTCTTCTTCCATGCTTTGTTTTCCTTTTTCTTTCTTCTTAGTTGTAGCAGCTTGCTTTCGAAGATGCACTAGTCTCTCAGACAACACTTGATAGTATTCTTCTACAGATGGCTCTGGTGATTGGTAGACATCTTCTATGTTCCTTTTTCCTTTCAATTTTCTCTGTTTTTTGTCCTTAATTCTTTCCTCCTTCTCTTTTTGACCAACTTCTTTAGTTTTGCTAATAGGAGAGTCTTGGATTATGGCACTTTTTTCTTTTCTCCTACTCCTTCTTGGTGTCTTTGGTGTATTGCTTTCAGGTGCCTCAGATGGCTCTTGAAAGTAGTTTCTTACTAGAAACCGTTCCCAGTTATCTTTGTTTTTCTTCAATTGATCTTCAATTAGAATCCTCATGAGTCCATGATGATATAAATGAGGTTCTATGTCCCCTATGTTCTTTTGGACTGTGGTGCTCATCTTTTTCAAGATCAGCAATAAGAAATAGGTCAGATTAAGGGTTTGGTTCTCTAAGAAGTTCATCAATAACCTAGTATGATACATGTACATTACTCCAAATCGGCCTTCACAAGTCAGTTACCTCCTATAGCTAGAGCAAGTCAAATGGTGAGGGATTGAAGTATGAATGCGTAGTTTGATATTAGTTTATTTTTCTACAAGTTAGTGATTAGATTACTCATGTCATTTTCAGTTACCTCCTATAGCCAGAGCGAGTCGAATGGTGAGGGATTGAAATATGAATGCGTAGTTTGATCTTAGTTTCATTTTATGCAAATTAGATATCAGATTGCTCAATTTGTTTATGATTACCTCCTATAGCCAGAGCGAGTCGAATGGTGAGGGGTCAGAATATGAGTTGATGTAATATGATTTAGTTTCCTTTGCTTACAGTTTTTGAATTTCTTTGAGTTCAGTTTTCTTTTTATACAATAGCAAGGATACTCGGTTTCATAGTCACTAGCTCACTGTTTGGTTTAATTAGAATTTAGGTACATTTTTATTTTCTCTTAGGAATTGATTTCATTATTGCAAGTTTTAACACCTTTTTGAAAACTTTGAAGTTTGGAAATTATTTTAAAGGTCACCATTGCCTTGAACACCTATATCCACACTTGACTTTTAGGATTGCCATCTCACATTAGGGAATCAATAAAAGATAAACCCAAAACAAACCAAAAATAAAAAACGACAAAGAAGTAAGAAATCGGTTATCTTGCATATATAGTGCACCTCACCTCAGCAGTTTACGACTCCTGGATTGACAATTTATATAACAATTTAGGACACACTAAATTGACCAAACATTTTGGCGCCGTTGCCAGGGAATATGACCACACACAATTTCAGAAATGGTAAAGACAGGTTGTATAGTGTCCTCATCATCGACCCATTCATTATCTCCTACTTCTGTAATTGCTTTTGCTAGAGGATACAGATTGAATTTCTTTGTCGAATTACCATCAGAAATATACATATCCCCAGATCTACAACTGATAAAAGCATCAGCTGTGGCTAGCCGAGGTCTTCCTAAGATGAGTGTGTGCCCTCCTAGATTACTCTTGGGAGTTAAAATCATGAAATCTACCAGATATTCCCAAGAATCTAAGGAGACCGAAATGTCTTCTAATACACCATCTGGTTTGATAATTGATCGATCTGCAAGTTGCAGTAGAGTAGGTGTAAAAAGAAGATTAGGAAGTTTTAGCTGTTCCATAGTCTGTCTACTCATAATGTTGATAGCAGCCCCTAAATCAATCAAAGTATTTGGAATTTCTACCCCATTGATATGTGTTTTGAAAATTGGATTACCGGGATCTACATACTTCTGCATGGTAATTTTTCCCATCATGATATCTGCAATTTTTCCTACCAGGTGGATTCTTCTTGTATCTCTTGGTTTCCTTCTTGGTCTTTTGAGACTCAACTCCTTTATTGTTTTTGCTAGAATAGGAATCTCTCTAGTGGCTTGTAGCAAGGGAATCTTGATACAGACATTCTTTAATTCATTTAGAAAATCATAGTCAGGTAACAAGATTTGTTTTTCCACCCCTTTGTCAATTTGTAATCTTTCAGGAAAAGGAGGTGTGGATGAAGATGCAGGTTGCTCAACTATAGGAGTTGTGGGGGTTGACTCTTTTTCTTTTTCTTTTTGAGTGCTTGGATTTTGAAGAGATGCTTCAGAACCTTTATTGGCTTCAAGAGAATCTTCCTCAGAAATGCTTTGCTTTTGAGCATCTATAGAAGGCTTGTCTAAAACTCTACCAGATATGAGTTGTACATCATTGAGAGGAACAATCATATAGGTAGGAAATTGTTGTCCTTTTACCATGTAAGAATTTTGAGGGTTTTTATTATTGGGATTTAGCAATGGCTGGGAAGGTAGTTGATTTGTCTTTTGTTGGAATGGAAGCAAGAGTTGGGAATTTGGATTCTGTTGAGAAGGTTTTTGTTGTTGTGGAAATGGCAATGAAAGTTGTGGAGCTTGTTGATTTTGAAAAGATGGAGGATATTGATAAAATTGAGCAAATCTCCCATAAGGATTTTGCATACCTTGTACCCATAATTGAAATGGATTTTGTGGTTGGGACCAAGGTTGTTGCCAAGGATTCCAATTTGGTGGGGGTTGAAAGTTCGTGGGGTTGTTAAACCCTTGATTTTGTTGCCCCTGCCAAGGTCTCCTTGAAACAAAATAGAGAGACTCAATTGAATTTGGGTCTTCTTGAAAGACAACTTTGAACCCAGGAATTGAAGGACAATCCTTGGTCTCATGGCTTTCTGAACAAATCATACATGTTTCTACAACTTTTGCATCCAAGGGACATTCCCTTAGAGCATGTTTCTTCCTACATTTTGGACAAAAGATGGCCAAAGCTTCAGCTTCCGCTTTCTGCTTGTTTTGTATCTTAAGGGTGTCTAGTTGCTCACTAAGACTCCCTAAAATATCAGTTTTGAACTCATCAAGCATGTTGCCTATCTCAGCCCTACTTACTGATCCAGTTGCAGATTTTTTTTCTCTAATGAGAGAAGGATCTCTAGGCCCTTTTCCGGTTTTAGATTTTCCCCTTGAGAGATGGACACATAGCTCTGCTATATCATGAAGTGGAAGTTGAGATATATCTCCTTTTCCCATCATGTTCAAAATATCTATCCATTCATCTCTAATGGCTTTTAATAGAAGGGCTTTCAAGGTTTCCTCATCTAAGTTATTCATTTTTGCTCTTTTCAGGTTGTATTGAAATCTTTGAAGTAAATCCTCCAAGTTTTCATCTTCTTCTTGCACCATTTTGAATACCTCATCCTTATGATTGGTGGGCATACAATAGTCTAGGTATCTATCCAAAAATGTTTGTTTCATATCATTCCAAGTCCTAATAGATTGAGTGACTAATCCCATGAACCATTTTAGAGCAGCTCCCTTCAATGTTGAAGGAAACAATTTGAGTTTTTGAGAGTCTTCCATATAATCATAAGTTCGGCACACAACTTCAAACTCAAATAGAAATGTTTCAGGATCCTCACTTCGCAACCCATAAAAGTTTGGGAGGACAGATGGTGAGATGTTTTTCATTGTTGTTCGAGATTCCTCATCAACTATAGGAAATCCAAATGAGTTATCTCCATCCCTATTTCCCCCGTTGTTACCTCTACCTCCTCCATTGTTTCCTCCTCCTCTACCTCTACCTCTACCTCCTCCAAATCCGTTTACTACTTCCTCTGTCATGATAGTTTCCTCAGAGATTTCAAAGTCCTCTGGTTCTTCTACTAATGGCGAATGAGGAGGAATTTCTCCCTCTTCTTCTTCAGGTGATTCTACTTCCTCGATTACAATGTGTTTTCCTGTAGAAGTAAAGAAAGGGTCTTTTCCTAACTCAGATTCGGTGGATAGTGTGGGAGAGTCTCCTAATTCAGCTACTGCCTCTTGAATTCCAGGAATCCTAAGGCTAGGAGTGTGAGTTGGAGATGATGGAGGTGTATCTTGTCTATACCTTGAAGTAGATGGAGTTGTAAAAATCGAACTCTTGGCCCTAGCTATAAACCTTCCCCTAGAATCTCTTGCTCTATGCATGTCATTTTTTATTTTTCTTCAAGTCGGGCTAATAATTCTCTTTCTGATCTTCCAGGTCACTCTAGGTGCAAGAAGAGAGCATACTCAAGAAATTATTGAACCAATAACTCTCTTTTCTGATCCTACAGGTCACACTAGGTGCAAGAGGAGAGCATACTTTGACAAGTTATCAATTTTTACCTTCCTTGAAATTTTCTTGTTTTTTTTTTTTTAAGAAATTGGATACCTAGTTTCACTTCCCCGGCAACGGCGCCAAAATGTTTCATCAATTTAGTGTGTCCTAAATTGCTATATAAATTGTAAATCCGGGAGTCGTAAACTGCTGAAGTGAGGTGCACTATATATGCAAGATAACCGATTTCTTACTTCTTTGTCGTTTTTTATTTTTGGTTTGTTTTTGGGTTTATCTTTTGTTGATTCCCTAATGTGAGATGGAAATCCTAAAATTCAAGTGTGGATATGGGTGTTCAAGGCAATGGTGAACTTTAAAATAATTTCCAAACTTCAAAGTTTTCAAAAAGGTGTTAAAACTTGCAATAATGAAATCAATTCCTAAGAGAAAATAAAAATGTACCTAAATTCTAATTAAACCAAACAGTGAGCTAGTGACTATGAAACCCAGTATCCTTGCTGCTGTATAAAAAGAAAACTTAACTCAAAGAAATTCAAAAACTGTAAGCAAAGGAAACTAAATCATATTACATCAACTCATATTCTGACCCCTCACCATTCGACTCGCTCTGGCTATAGGAGGTAACTGAAAATGACATGAGTAATCTAATCACTAACTTGCAGAAAAATAAACTAATATCAAACTACGCATTCATACTTCAATCCCTCACCATTTGACTTGCTCTGGCTATAGGAGGTAACTGAAAATGACATGGGTAATCTAATATCCATCTTGTAGAAAAGTAAATGAACAAAACAAAACTGAAAGAAATAAACAGTGCTGGAATTAGAACTAAGAAAATAAATCAGCAGAAGGACAAGATAATTCCATGTTAGTAGTCATTAAAAAGCTATGTGCACTTGCCTGGGCTGTCTATTAGAACCTGAAATAAAGACACTGATCAGTTAACAGTCATTAGAAAGCATAAAAGAAACTATGGACATCAATCAACATGAATACCATAAGAAATGTAATATATACAAGCAACGATTATGGAATCAGGAACGTAAAGGAAGAAAGCATGAAACTATACAGTAATTATAGAACCTTGGTGTACAGGGGCCCTCTGCAACCTCGGCCAATCAACAATCAACCACAAATCGAGCTTAAAAACAGTGTCTTCTCATGTATTAAAATGTAGTCATAACATAAGGATTAAGTCACGGCACAGTGGGCTCGTAAAACAGTCAAAATTACATTCAAAAAGCTAGCTAATATGCGTATGAGAACGCTTTATTTATAACAGAGGATGACACAACTAATCCCTAAAATCCGCGCAGATAAACAGACACGTGAATAACCACGTCCGGAAATCTAGCATGATGGTAGCCGTGACAATTAAATCCAAGGAGGGTGGCTGTTAGATTTGGTTCATGGAGAAGTCCACAGGTGTTAGCACGCCTCCTGAGATTTAGGAATTTTCCACACAAGTCTTCACGTGGTGAAAAACAGAGTTCTTCCACCGTAAAACTCTTAGGTTGACCACTGCTTTGACTGTCTTTGACCACGACCTTCTGTGAGGGATTCGGCTGAACCAAGAGGACACGTTCCATGTCCACATCATTTGCAACTTGCCCATGTGGCCGGATTCTCCTGTAGACACCTGTAACATAGAATTCAACAAAAAGGTTGCGGAAAGTTGAGCTGGCTGTGGAAAGTGACAAGATTCCGCAGCTGATTGAGCAAAAATCTAAATCAAACAACAGTCACAAGACATAGTTAGGAAACCATTTTATATGCTCTTTTAAAACTAATATGCAATGATTTGACAACTTGGAGGTTAAGGTAACTGGAAGAAAAGGCTAAAAAGGTGTATAGGGAAGATGCAAGTTTGGGACTCAACAGGTATGTTGTGGCAAAACAACAACCCCCATTTAGAATTTCTAACTATAAAATAAGGACCCTTTAATTTTTTATTTTTTATAAGTTTTTCTTTTTCTTTTTAATACAAATATTAATTTTTTTCAAAAACCTTTTTAGATTTGATGAAAAGATTAGTTTTCAAATGAATAAGCACAAAGGCGAGAACCACCGTAGTTGAGAACATCCCATAAGTTTACGCCTTGTATCAAAAGCAATTTAAATATCAAAAGCTTTATTCTCATTAAAATCCTTGTTCATCCTTTATCAAAATACTCGAGATTATATTTCTCGAGACATACAACAAATCATGTAAAGTAGTTTGTCTCTAATGTTTATCTTGGGCTATTCCCTTAAGATGCACTTATATTATCACCCGAGAATTAGATCATCTGATAAACTTTTTCCTAAGATGAAATCTCTTATGGCAATTGATGGATGAATCCCCTGTCTCATAATGCATATCTCAGTTATTCCTTAAAAGTTATACTTATATTGTCCTTGATATTTTTATGTCCTGAGACGTTCTTTCTTGTGCCGACTTATGTACTCTTTTACATCTCATAACATTTTTCTTGGATTATTCCCAAAATTTCTTTCGTGAATTTCTATCGAGAAAATAAAACCCGATATACATAAGTTGGTGGGTCCTTCTCGTTCTTGTTGATTGGTTCATTTCTCCTTTTAAATCCACATCATCTTAGGCAATTCGATCTCAGATATAGCTTGAGTTCTCCATCCCAAATTATTTTTTATATATGATTGACCCAAGATGATGATGTAAGCCTATTCAAATCACACCTCATATCAACTAGCCAATTATGCTCTGACACCTGTAGATATTCACATGGGCCACATCTCCATGAATGCATTTCGAATTTTACGCTTAATTATTATGGTTGAATGCCAAGTGTTATTTAAATTTGATGGTAAATTCATAGATGTATGCCACAATTATGAATTCATTAAGTTTTCATTTATTTCAATTTACCTCTGTCTTTATGAGTTTTTACTTTGTAATTATCCTATTCTCCATTCTCTATAGCTGAAGAAATTTTCAAGTCTTTCCAAGCTTCCAAAGCATGTGCCTTTTGAATCTTCAAGGGAATGTGTGAATATGGGAAGAACTAAGAAGAAACAACTTATTCAGGAGATGCTAAACCTAGGCCATTGTAGAAGAAATGGATAATAAAAATCCACATGCTTGATTGTTCTCAAACACTGTAATTTGTATGCAATATGTATGCATGTCAACATGGGACATATTTTATAAACTAATGGAAGAATAATTGAAATATGTACATGAAAGAACCAGTGATACAGTACCAGATGAAGACTCGAAAGTTGGAAAAATCCCTCCATTGAGTGATTCGTCAACTTCCAGGCTACACAAAATTAGTGCGATACCAAGGCTCATGTTGTATAAAAACATCATACAATGGTCAATAAACTTCATTGATGCCAATACAAGGCAAATCATTAGTCCCTATTGAACTCTGGTAGGCTCGTTCAAGCGTGCGGATATTAAGGGTATGTATAAGTTGCTTGATTTTATGCTTAGCTATAATGAATCTTTCATGAATGAGTTTATGGAGAAAGAATGTAAAGAGATGGAAAAATGCATCCCTTCTATTATCAGAGATTGGAGGAAAGAGCCAAATAAACACAAAGAGTCTTCCTGTCAATATTCCATTGCTGCCTTGAGTTCCCCATATTGCTATATAGCCGCTATATTATGCAGATTATTTGGTCCTAAAAATGCATCCCTTTTTTCCGCTTGAATGGGTTCCTTTGATTCAAAGAGCTTCATAAGGGTTTATATTTAAATGGTCTGATTTTCTCTCTGAAAACATTGTCAAAAGTATTCTAAAATTCCAAGAATATCAGACTCCTACCCATAATCTTCCATATTACATGTCAATCTATCTTATGGACGTTATCTCTTTTCTATGGAATTTCCAATGGTAGGTTGGAAATGGATGCCCTCTAAAATTCTCCATATTCATGTCTATCACAACAAGATATTGGAGAAAAATTACTATGAACTTTTTTACCAAATCATTCATAATGTTGTGATTTTGTTTCATCAAATTCTCTTTAATGAAAAGCCATCAAGAATGTCCAAGGATTCTAGAGAGGATTTAGAAAATATTGGAGATTGGTACACTGAAGAAAGTTTCAATTATGTCAGGATTTATGGATATCTTGGTCCTTCGTATGTATTACCTTTATATGTTCTAGAAAGAGTGATATGCAGGGAAATTATAAGACTACAGGAAGAGGGATAACATATGAGATGAAAAGGGGAAACAAGAAACTGTGGCCCAAATTTCCAAATAAAATTGGAATGCATTCCCTGCAAAATTGTCCTTACATAGAAAAATAAATTATTCCTTTAAATGCTATGAATCTGGCTTATATTCCATTAAAATTACATAATCCCCATGGGATTGTTGGAAAGGTTAGTAATGGAGTTGGTATTAAAAATTACATTCACGAGGAGTCTGAATTATATGATAACTTTAAGAAAACCCAATCATATCAGGAAGTTTTGAATAAAGCCTAGGCTTTATCCCCAGAAGAATACCAACGTTGCATTGTTTTCAAAGATAGAAGGAAAATGTCACTACCAATCAACTTTCAGGGCGAAAAAGAAATAATGAAAGTACCAAGTTTATCAACACTGGAGATTTATCTAAAGGAACTTAATGGAACTAATGATGCTTAGGTCTCTAAGGAAAAAGTCGCTTAGAAGGACAATTTTCCAAAAGTACAATCTCAAAGACACTGAAGCAAAAAAATAGATGAAAAAACTACAACTCAGAAAAGGTATTTACTTAAGAAGACTAAATGCATTTCAATTGATACTTCTAAAGAGATAATGTCTGGTAAAAAACTTGATGAAGAATATCTGAAGTTTGAAAAAATAATTCATGAGCCAGAGACTACTATTACT
Organism: Pinus tabuliformis; assembly: GCA_031772625.1. Classification (NCBI taxonomy): domain Eukaryota; kingdom Viridiplantae; phylum Streptophyta; class Pinopsida; order Pinales; family Pinaceae; genus Pinus; species Pinus tabuliformis. The sequence continues at coordinate 874,224,456 of CM062807.1, forward strand.
CTTGTCAAATCCAATAGTATATCCTATTCATATAGAGCAAACCCCTATGCATACATAACAAGGAAAATGATCATATTCCACCCCTACAAACATAGAAGCTGCTTTATCCAACACCAATGTTCTAAACTAAGCTCCTATTAGTTTAGTCCCATCCACAGGTTAGCCATCAGAACATCATACTAATACAAAGTTTGAGATTAATGAAATGCCTTCCATTGAGGTATTTTACAATACAAAGCAACAATCTATTGTTAAGAAAGGAAGAAAAAGGAAATGAACATCAGAAGCACAAGATTTATCCATCACTACCATTGCAGATCAACCTTTGGAAGTAATATGGGAAAGCTCTTCTAAAGAACTTAATGAAGACAATGAAGAGCTAGTTTAATATGTTGGAGCCTTTACTAATGCTAACATTTATACAATTGTTAAGGTTTAATAGTCCATTAAAGAAAAGAAAGAAAAAAACAAGCAATTGGAGGAAGAAAATCAATAGCTCGAAGCCAATTTTTAGTTTGAAATCACACAAGTAAAAATTCAGTTTCAATCTGAGATATAAAAAAAAATATTTACTGCTTAATGATCTTTCTACAAAGATCAAAATTTATTAGACAAATATGCTAGATGTAATCAGATTCAAATCAGATTCAATCAACAATTGTTGCAAATTCAGTTACAGTCCAGTGAAATTATTTCAAAGCTACAATCATAGGAGAAGATAATAGATAACTATATTAATGTTTTTTATGATATTGAAACATTGTATAAGGAGGAAAAGAAAAATCTTAATCATCTTTTGAAATGGCAGTTAGAAACAAAACAACCCTCTCTCAATTTTCCAAGATCACTAAAGTTCAAAAATCTATGTTATGCATGCTTGGAAGACACAAGTTCATTCTATTAAACCTAAGGTACATGATGCTGAGAGATTCAACACTACAATAATTCAATTTGTTATTCAAGCCATCAAGAGTACTAAGTTGCTTAATTTTTATTCTGAAGATTCACTTCCACTGACTACACTAATAACATCAAATTTACAGATCAACAAGTCAGAAGATGAAAAGAATAATGAAGAAGTACCATATGTAATTTGGAAATATTTGTTTAAACCTTTCAGTGAAATATAGGTGATTGAGGCTGCTAGTGAAAATATTAACCAAATGTTGCCAGTTCTAGAAGCCCAAATTATCTCTTGTCAAGTCAATATACAACTGAAACCACCTCCAGAATTAACAAAGATCCATCATCAGAGGGAGTCTATCCATCAGCATACCACATCATCAAATCAAACCACATCAATGTATTCTTAAGTTTCATTAGATGTAAATATTTACTATTTTTGTCAAGTTTGTTTAGACATTTAAGGGGATGAGTCATTCTCCTCTTATCATCTTAAAGTCCTATTTAAACAACTCTCAAAATCTGGTTTAAGGGTTTTTATTTTTTGAGAAAATATTTTTGTTACACTTTTGTACAAAATTCTCTTCTATATTAATTGGAACAAACTTTTTTTCAGGATTCCATGTCTCATCAAAACGAATTTGAATGTGTACTTTTATTACTTTAAATATTGTTTTCATCATTTATGAGAATCATTCATATATTTACATGTTTAGATATGATAGATTCAATATAGCACTATTGTTTTGTTGTGTTTGTCATTTATGAGCTTAAATATATGATTTATGTGAATGTTGTTCATGTTTTTTTTTTCATCTTACAATTATTATAATCAAGCTAAAATAAGGAAATATCTATATGCTTCTTTATTTTAAGTTTTCATTTGAATTTCACATAGAATATAAAATACCTGAGTTAGATATTAGTTTATTTAGATTATAGTTTTATTTTTACGTTTTTGAATTATCACCTCCAACTATACATATACACACATCCAATTCATTCATTGTTCAAATCCTTCATTAGTTGGAGAATATTTCATGAAGGTAATTGGGCCTTTTCGTAATCCAGTTGGAACCACTATCATAAACGAAAAAGAGACTAATTTGGGACTTTGACCAGGTGGTATTCTTTAATGCTGATGAGGTCACTTCCGACCATCAACATGTTAAAAAATTATATATTACAGAGCAATGGAACACATAAAATATTGCAGAAATATAAACACAAAAAACGCATAAAACAAGAGAGACACAGATATACGTGGTTCACCTAGTTTCGGCTACATCCACGGAGATACAGCCAGTCCTTATTTTTATATTATCCAGCAAATTGAAGAGATACAACCTACAACAGATCCGCTATAACACCCTCTTCGCTCTCAATCTCCTCTCGCTTCCTCACTCATAATACATATCTACATAGACGCAATACAATTCCCTCATATATAGCGAGGGGTTGCCTTCTAGGGAAAAAACCCTAAATTAAACATAACTTCTACCGTTAGATATCCACCTAATGAACGACCCAGATTGACTACGAAATTACAATATTTTACAAGGAAATTTTACATCTATTCTTAGCTTCGGGGGCACTGCCCTCGATCCCCCCGCTTGGGGGGGGGGGGGCTCCCAAAAGGTCGCAGCCACTCGCCCCTGCAGCGAATATTTTACGGGAGGCATTGCCACCCCATTTCGAACTGGGGTCCAATGCGGCGATACCTTTGAATACAGAAGATAATCAGGCTCCACACCCAACAATATCCCACTTGGAGACTGATTATAGCAACTCCACCGCTACTTCATTTGCTGGACAATGACTCCACTTTGGACCTGGATGTTTCTTATCTTCTTCACCATACTTGAAGACTAATTGAAACTGAGCAGATTCTCAGTTTCTCCCTAGTTACAACCTTTGTTAACATATCTGCAGGATTCTGGCTAGTGTGTATCATTTCCAGCTTCAACTGTCCATCTTCCAACGCTGACCATATGAAATGGTACTTGAGATGTGTATGCTTAGTCTTGGAATGAAATGCAGAGTTCTTTGCAAGATGTATGGCACTCTAGCTATCACTGTATAACCTGCCCAACTCCTACTTCTTACCGAATTCATCCAGAAACATTTGTAACCAAATCATTTCTTTACTAGCCTCTGTAGCAACAACATACTTTGCTTCTGTTGTTGAGAGTGCAACAACACTTTGCAGTTTGAGACCCAACTGACAGTTGTTCCACCTACAGTAAACACATACCTTATTGTGCTCCTCCTGTTATCTCTATCACCCGCCATATCTGCATCAACATATCCTTGTAGAGCAATGTTTGAACCACCAAAGCATAATTCTTGATTTGTGGTACCTCTCAAATACCTGAGAATCCACTTCACCGACATCCAAATTTATTTTCCTGGATTGTTCATGTACTTGCTTAGAACTCCCATTGCATGTGCAATATCAAGCCTTGTGTAGACCATTGCATACATTAGGCTTCCAACTGCTGATGCATATGGAACTTTAGACGTGTGAGCCATTTCTTCCTGAGTCTTGGGACACTCCTCCTTACTTAATTTGAAATGGCTAGCCAAAGGTATACTAATTGGTTTTGCATTATGCATATTAAACCTTTTCAACACCTTTTCTATGTACTCACTTTGAGACAATGTTAATTTGTGATTCTTCCTGTCTCTAGTTATTCTCATACCAAGGATTTATTTTGCAGCATCCAAATCCTTCATTGCAAATGAGTTTGCCAATTTTCTTTTGAGCACATTTATTTCCTACATGTTAGAACCTGCAACAATCATGTCATCTACATACAATAAAAATATAATATAGCTGCCATCATTTTGCCTTTTGATATAAACACAATGATCAGAGTGACATCTAGTATAACCTTGTTCAGACATAAACCTGTCAAATTTTAGATACCACTGCCTTGGAGCCTGTTTTAAGCCATACAAGCTCTTCTTCAACCTGCACACTAGTTTCTCCTTCCCTTTTACCTCGTATCCTTGTGGCTGTTGCATATATATCTCTTCCTCCAAATCCCCATGGAGAAAGGTTGTCTTTACATCTAACTTCTCAAGATGCAAATCTTCAGCTGCTACTAGACTTAGAATAGTTCTAACTGAAGTCATTTTCACAACAGGAGAAAATATCTCATCAAATTCTATACCCTTTTTTTGTGCAAACCCTTTCACTACAAGTCTAGCTTTATACCTTTTTCTATCTCCATTTTCTTCCTTCAACTTGTAAACCCATTTATTCTGCAATGTTGTTTTACCTGCAGACAACTTGACTAAGTCCCAAGTCTGGTTATGTGCTAAGGAGTCCATCTCTTCTTTCATGGCTTGCTCCCACTTCTTCCTGGTTTCTACCTGCACTGCTTCTTCATAACATTCTGGTTCACCATAATCAGTCAACAATACATAATATAATGAAGGAGAGTATCGTTCAGGGGGTCTACTCATCCTGGTAGATCTTCTAACACCACTTTCAGGTGTTTGAAGTGCTTGTTTATGTTGTGGTTGTTGTTCTAGCTATTGATCATTATGATTTTTAGGAACCATCACTTTTTCTGTGATCTCGTCAAGCACTGTGTATTCTCTTTTTTCTTTTTCCTGTTTCTTTTCCTGCAGTTGATCCTTATACAAAACCTTTTCATTGAATATGACATCTCTGCTCCTAATAATTTTATGTTTTTCATAATCATAAAAGTGATAACCAAAATCATTAACACCATATCCAATAAAGGTACATTTTTTAAATTTTGCCTCAAGCTTTGTTATATTTTCTTTGTTAATGTGGACAAAGGCTTCACAACCAAAAGTTTTTAAAAAAGAGTAGTTTACATTTTTACCTGTCCATGCCTCCTCTGGAATACCACCATCCAAGGAACTTGAAGGCCCTCTGTTTATTAGATAAACAACAGTATCTACAACATTTGCCCAAAATTGTAAAGGCAATCCTGCATGCAATCTTATGCACCTTGCACGCTCCATGATTGTCCTGTTCATCCTTTCTGACACGCCATTTTCTTGTGGTGTTCCTGGAACTGTCTTCTCTCTACGAATTCCATTCTCTGAACAGTACCTATCAAAGTCTTTGCTGCAATATTCACTTCCATTATCTGATCTAAGACACTTCAACCTTTTTCCTATCTCATTTTCAACCAAAGCTTTCCATTTCTTGAAATTATCAAATACATCAGATTTATTTCGAATATAATAAATCCAGGTTTTTTTGGTTGCATCATCAATAAATGTAACATAATAACGAGATCCACCAAGAGATGATACCTGAGCAGGTCCCCATACATTTGTATGCACAAGCTCTAATTTTTCACTTTTCTTTTCTTTCCCAACTCTAAGGAATCCGACTCTCTTTTGTTTTCCGTGAACACAATTCTCACAGAATTTTAAATCAATATGCTTCAAACCTGGCAACAAATTTCTTGAGTGAAGAATCTTCATCCCCTTCTCACTCATGTGCCCGAGCCTATGATGCCACAATGCCGTATCTTCTCCTGTAGAGGTTAAAGCATTAATAGAATTAGAAATACCATTGCATAAATACAATGTACCAACCTTTCCTCCTTTCGCTATTACCAAGGATCCTTTAGTAACTTTCCAGGTTTTATCTGTGAAAGTAGTTACGCAACCTTCACCTCCCAACTGCCTTGTTGAAATCAGATTTTTCTTCAGATCTGGAACATGCCTTACCTCCTTCAATAGCCATTGATTTCCATTTTGCTATTTTATGAAAACTGTACCCATTCCAACGATTTTACAGGGTTTATCATCACCCAATCGAACTTGTCCAAAATCTCCTTGAACATAATCATAAAAATGTTTCTTATCAGGTGTGGCATGGAATGAGGCCCCTGAATCTACCACCCAGGCATCAATAATATTTTCTAAAGAAAGAATCAAAGCATCTTGCAACACATCACCTGTTACATTCGCTTCATGATTAGTTTCTTGTTGCGCGTCTCCTTCTTTTCCCTTCCGAGACTTGCAGTCTTTCTTCAGGTGTCCTTTCTTCCCGCATTTCCAGCACACTATCCCCGATCTGGACTTGGATCTGCCTTTTCTTGACTTATTGCGATATCCTGGGCTCTTTCCTCTTTCCATTTTTCTTCCCCTAGTCTCTGCAGTCAAAGCATTACCTGATGTCTCACCAGAGCTTTTCCGTCGCATTTCCTCGCTAAGGATTGCACCGAAAACATCATCAAACTTTAAAGTACTAGATCCAAAGACAAAGTTACTAATGGCCATAACTAAACCATTCCAACTTTTTGGCAATGAGCACAAAAATAACAGAGCCCTAACTTCATCATCAAAAGTTACCCCTATAGAACTTAACTGACTTGTAACTATATTAAAATCATTTAAATGGTCTGCAACAAATCCACCTTCTGACATCTTCATATTAAATAAATGCTTCATAAGAAATACCTTATTTGAGGCCAAGGGTTTTTCATATAGTTTGGCCAATGCCGATATTAAACCCTCTGTTGTCGTTTCTTTTGAAATATTAAATGCTACTGACGCCGCTAGGCACAACTGTATTGTTCCAAGTGCTTTTCTATCGAGAATATCCCATTATGTGTCTGTCATACTTGTCGGCTTCTTTGCCTTTCCGCTCAATGGTTGGTACAGATCTCTCTGATACAGATAATCTTCCATCTGCATCTTCCATAGCTGGTAGTTTTGGTCGTTGAATTTTTCGACCCTAAACCTACCATCTTCTGCCATTGCTCCCACTCGAACCAGGAACCCTTCTCTCCTGCGAGTTTATCAGCCAAATAGACCTTCAACTCTAATACCAGTTGTTAAAAAATTATATATTACAAAGCAATGGAACACATAAAATATTGCAGAAGTATAAAAACAAAAAACGCATAAAACAAGAGAGACATAGATATACATGGTTCACCTAGTTTGGGCTACATCTATGGAGAAACAGTCAGTCCTTCTTTTTATATTATCCAGTAAACTGAAGAGATACAACCTACATCAGATTCGTTGTAACACCCTCTTCGCTCTCAATCTCCTCTCCCTTCCTCACTCAGAATACAGATCTACATAGACGCAATACAATTCCCTGATATATAGCGAGGGGTTGCCTTCTAGGGTAAAAAATCCTAAATTAAACATAACTTCTACCGTCAAATCTCCGCCTAATGAACGACCTAGATTGACTACGAAATTACAACATTTTACAAGGCAATTTTAAATCTATTCTTAGCTTCGGGGGCACTGCCCCCAATCCCCCCACCAGGGGGGCTCCCAAAAGGTCGTGGCCGGCCCCCCCCCCCCGGACCACCCCTACAGCAAATATTTTATAGGAGGCGTTGCTGCTCCATTTCGAATTGGGGTCCAATGCGGTGATACATTTGAATACAGAAGATAATTAGGCTCCACACCCAACACAACAGGGTCCCAAGGATCTGAACAATAAATAAAAGAGAGACCATTTATCCATATTCTTGGAAATTCCACACATTATAATGAGTCAAGGTTAATACATCACATTGGAAAAGGTAGAGCATGTATTCCATAAATATATACATTTCACCTTAATGATCTCCACAAGATGGTCTACTGCACTCTCACTAGTAAATAAAGGTTGCAAAAGATTCAAAAATATATAATAATAAAAATATAAAGAGGAATCCAACAAAAAGTAAAACACTACAAACATTTTCATTTGATTAGATAACTTATGTTTTTATTCACGAGGAAGTAAAATCCATGTCCCTAACCTGGGCTGAAAGAAGCCCAGATAGGACACAACTAGTCAACCACATATCAATTACTGTGGTGTACTTTATGGCTCCAAATATGGGCTCAACAGCTCAATAATACCTTGAGAAAATCTAAGATATGTTTAGTTCACCCTTAACCTGTAATAGATAAATTGATTTTATTAGGTAGTGTTTGTGAAAAAAGAGTTAAATATAATGACATTCATTAAGAGTAGTTATATATGCAACACATTTCCAGAAAATCTATATCTAAACCTCAAGTTTAGCTTTTTCTTGATGCTAAATGGAGGAGTTGCTACTCCTCCATAAAAACTTTGGTAAAGACAACTTCCTATTGCTAGGAAGATTAAAATTTTTTAATTTAACTTTAGTTGTCAGTTTTCTGCTTGGACGATCCAAAATGAATTTGTGAAAAAAAAATAGGATTTGGCCATCACTTCAAGTGTCTCCTAAAGTAATTTGAAAAAGTTAAAGGCTAGTATATGAACTTCCTGTAACAAAATTAAAGAAATTTATTTAAATTCACCATACTTATTAGACAAAGTGAAATAGGGTCACTATTTCCTAATGTTAATTCTTAGATCTACTTGTGCTTATATCCTAATTTGAGGTTGAACCAAAATAGTTTTCATGTGAAAAATCCATAATAACAACTTGTCAAGGATCAATCGTTACATAACTTGGACAAACCAAACTGAGAGAACGACACTATACATATTGGCCTTTAGATATCGTTGCATATTGGTTATGATGAAAGTTCCTAAAGGAGATGTCAAATATGTACATGGAATCTTATATATGCCATGTAAAAGAAAGTAGGTTATTAATGAGTAAAATTGCTATAACTGCCACAAATTTAGAGCTACAATTGCAGGTCAACAAACATTAGTGGTCAAGAACGACTCTAAAAGTCAACTCTAGCACCAATGATACAAGCATCTTAGCTACCAAAGTGTTGCACTTTTAAAGAAACTTACTATGATTCATCATTCACCTCAACTTCAACAAGGGAAGGGTATTTGTAAAACTTGCATTTTAGGCAAGCAACAGATGGGAAAATTTAGCAAAGAAAAAGATGAATGAAGAGCAAGCATGCAATTACAACTAGTGCATAGTAACCTTTTTCATTCAATCATAACTCTATCATTTGCATGTGCAAACTACTTAATGACATTTATTAAAAAAATTTCAACCCATGTGAACCCCATCATTAGCAGGTACAAACTACTTTGACATTTATCAATGACTTTCAAGAAAATCATGAGTGTATTTCTCAAGTACAAGTCAAATTCTCTTGTAACATTTAAGGACTTTAGAGCCATAGTTGAGAGGTAAATTAAGAAAACTGTAAAATTTCTCAAGACAAACAGTGGGGAAGAACACAAATCCAATGAATTACATAATTATTCCAAAGCTTATGGTATTGTAGGCATATTATTTCCTTTTCAACAACAAAATAGTTTTATGGAGAGGAAAAGTGGGACCATCTTGGAGAAGGAGAGCATGCTTAGGGACAAAATGCCTCAAACAATTCCTAAGGTGAAGCAATTGATATAATAATGCACCTACTCAATAGAAGCTCCACTAAGGTTGTTAGAAATATCACACCCAACGAGGCATCATAGCTACCAAAATCTTGCACTTTTGAAGAAAGTTACCATGATTCATTGTTCGCCTCAAATTCAGGGAGGGAAGGGTATTTGTGAAACTTATATTTTAGGCAAGCAACAAATAACTTTATCCCTATTGACACATGATAAATATAGAGTTAAGATATATCTACAAGGGTTTTATATGTGAGAGAGAGAGAGAGAATCCCTCATATGAAGTAACATGCAATTGAATTGTTTTAACTGCAATAATTTTTCATTTTCATGTTTTTTTATATTATATATAAATGAATATTGTATCTATGTCTCACATTAAAAATATTTTTTTGTTATTAACATTTTTTAAAATGTTAGAACATTGTGAAACCCTTGCAAAGTATGATTAAGGAAACCTTCATTGTTGTTGAAAGAAGCCCTAGCTCTTGGGAATGGCAGATCATGAAAAATTATCATGTAGCTCAAATTTAAGAGGGAGTTGACTTTTCTTGAAAGGATAAGAATTTTCCTATCTTTGATTACTATTAGTATTGATAGTCTCTTAGATATTGATCCTGATTGCTTACAATTATGTCAAGTACATCTATTGGTTGATTATTGAATCTAGGGTCTTGTCATTTGGGCTCTTGCTAATTTAGAACCCTATTGAGTTGAGAAGAAGCTGAAAGAAAAGGTCCTGATTATTTGAAAATGTTGATTCATGAATTCTAGAAAAGGGTTCAATTAGAAGGATATAGGGTTTGTACCATAAGATTGAGTGCATTTTCTATAAATAAATTGAAACCCTAACCCATGCATGATGATGTCTTACAAGATTGCAGGATGAAGCTGACAAAGTGGGTGCACGTAGCCCATTAATTAAGAAGGAATTCAAACACTATAATAACTGAAAATTAACTGACAACTGACTAGAAAATAAATGACAACAAAGGAGGAGAGAATTGAAATGCAAAGGGTAGGGTGAACACCTGACAAGGAATGGCTACTCATGAGGATAAATTCTTCCACTTGATTTCTAGCCAAGTTACATTTTTTTATGATAACTTTATGTAATAAGAATACCTCCAATGCACATAAAATGTGTTAAAGGTAGATAAAGAATAAGAAAAATAATAAAGTAAATTAAGAAACATTTTTATGACTAAATAAAAATGAGACAAGACTAAGGTGCATGAAAACCTGAATGAGCTCTCGTTGGTTTCCAGAATAATTTATTGAAGTAGTCTCATATTGGAACAAACATTCCTTGATTTGACGGAGAAACAATGAAGCCAACATTGACTTGGTTGTTCATCTTTTGGAATGAGGTAGGTTTGTTCCAAGACTATCCAAATCCTAGATTATTCTCTACTAAACAAGGCCAACCACGTGAAGGTGGAAGCTCTTATGGCCCCTGCCACCCCCGCCCCCCCCAACATCACTCTCCATTCCCTAGTACCCAATCTATCTACTATAAAAAAAATTGATAGGAACACATTAAGATTCATGCATACACACTAGAAAAACAAAAAAAATGATAAACAAACATAATTGTTGACATACATCCTCTAGCAATTTATAAGCAAGTATATTTCATATTTTTCTAACATAAGTAAGAAAGGTATGCAAGAACTCATTCAAAAATATTTATACATCAATGTCTTTTTTTACATCAAAAATATTTTACAACAATATGTATTATACTATACATTATAACATTGTACATCATCAATTTTTTTTTTGCCTCTTCTTTTTATGACCCATATAATTGAAAAGTTTTTCATTCATTTCTGCATTTTCATCTTCTAGCTAGGGGTATTCTGTTGATGATTGTAATTGGATCCTCTAATGCATTTAATTGTCAGTCGTGATGTTCTCACGAAGTCGAGGATGTTGTGGGGGAGCATTCCCTACAAAAAATATTAAATTTATATGGTCAATTATCGAAATGTCCTGGCTCAACATGGGAGGAATTTCCCGGTCAGAATCCCAATTAGACTCCTTTCTGTTCAAATGGAAATTCTGACTAGTTCAATGGGTCTCCAGTTACCTGTGTTATAAGACTAGCTTGGGCTTAATATATGTACAATGCCTTTAGTTTGTATAATGATTAACTATCATTATTAATAATAAAATCAAGGGAAAGGAATTATGCTTATGTTATTATTCTAAAAACGATAATTCCTTTCAATGTTACTAAAATTAGGGCTCAGTCTAGCCATAGTGAGACTTGAACCTACATAGGGAGGCTTGAAAGAATGAAATAATTTGATACAACCTAATCCTAAGATGCAAAAGAGAAAAGAAAACATATCTTGGAAAAGATAAGGATAGCCTCTCTCTTAGCCAAGAGAAAAATGTATCTAATGAGAAGGGGAAGGATTGTAGTTGATTTCAGGGTAAGGATTTACTTGTAAATCCCAAAATAGTTTGAAGATATGCAAATGGTTGAAATACAAATGCAAATGAAACAATCTTGATAGACAACTACCGAGATGACCTCATACACATACCTAAAACCAACTATGTAAAATGAGTTCATTATAATATCTACATGGGGCAAAAGAAATATTTCTCTCATCCCAATGTAATACAACAAACGACTGATTTGCAATAGACTAATAAGTAGTTAATAATCTACAAAAATAAGTCTCCATGAAAACATTATCAACTCTGATATAAACCCTGTTAGCCCTGCAAAAGATAGCTTCAACAAAACAACAATTAGCATAAAACAATTAAAATTGATAGTAATGCTCCATTTGAATATTAGTTACTAACTTGCACAAAATTAAATCAAATCTAATTTAAAACAGAGGAGAAAACAAAAACATCACAAACTTTACAATAATGCAAGAAAAATGAAACTTCAATTACCTCCAATGTTTTTTACATTTCAGTTATTTGAAGCTTTGAACTGCTACATGAAATAACTCGACAACAATACTAGGGCAATGTCCTTACAAAGCTCAACACCTCAAATATTCTACAAAAATATTTCAACCATTACAATAGTGCTAATGATTAAAATCCCATTGCAGAATTCCCCTCTTTTTTAGAGTCCTGTGCCTTCTCCCTCTATCAAATTTCTCCCAACTCACTCATTAAGATTGAGGTCCCCCTCTCTAGCTTCCATCTCTAGAATGTTTTGAAATAACCTTGATTAAATTCCTTTGAATATGTATCATAGGTTGATCTCCATTGAATTTTCTATATCGAAATGAAAATTGGCATTTTGTTTCCACAACTCACATACATTAATTAATTCTGCTAAGAAAAAAAAAATTCCCCAATGGATTGGGCCTTCTAAAATTTGTTGGAAAGGGATTTCCACTTCTTTCCTTCCATGCTAATTTTTTGTTATGATAAGACATTAAGATGACCACAATAGATCCTCCTCATTAGAATTATTGTGCCAGTGACTGGATACTCGAAATAAAATTCAAATATCTCTAAAATTTTAAGGGAAAAACAATTCTAACAAACAATTTTAGAACATACCATGATAATTTTAGGAGGTGTGTGAGTAATGTCTCTTCGTGTTAATCATTATAAAAAATTACGATAATAGAAGGCAAATAAAATGTGATAAAGCTTGAGATTGCAAAAACTTAGACGTGAAATTGCAGTTTGGAACTACGTCCTTGCGATCCCAAGTGGTTTTATAAATGCGCGCCGACAAGACTTTGTGTGATTTCCATTGTAGATATTTGTAATGAGAATTTTCATACCTATAATTTTTGTGATGAGAATTTTCATACCTATACCTATAATTTTCATATTTGTAATGAGAGAACAAAACATATCCAATTTCTCTGTGTGGATTGAATCCTAGCATTTAATTTTACGTCACAATTTATCTCATGAACCCAAAAGTGTTGTGAGATATTGCAATTCACCATAGGGAAATTCGACAATAACTTCAATGATTGTCATCACACTTTTACAAATGGGTAAAATGTGATGTGAAATTAGCTTTGCTTGATGTAATTACCATCGAATAGTTGCCTTAATAAAATGCGTTAAAATAGGGTTTTGGCCTTGCGATATCCTTCCATCGTGAAAAGTTTTTTGTTTTTTTTTGGGTCTCTTTTATATTATCATGGCATTTGCTTATAGAAAAAGAAATGTGATGAGATAAATTTAGAGTTTTTCCTTGAAAGTGTAAGACCAAAGAGGTCTAGGTTAGGATTTCAAGAATATGGTGTTATTATTGGGCAACATTTGTTTGTCATAATAAGACCTAGGATGTTCCAAGTAGCTCTTAGGTTTGAAGAGAAGACATTTGAGTATTTAGAGGGTTTCTAAGACTAATGGAGCATTAAGAAAACCAAAAGGGGTCAAACATTAAAAAAAACATCAGAAGTGAAAGCGACATTCTCAAAATATTTATGAAGGGACCCCTAAATTTGAGAAATTAAAGGGGGTTGTTGTGGCCACAACAACTGGCGACACACAGGGATGAAGCAATTATCTTGGGTTAGATGATAGAATTAGATTAAAATCTCCAAAATATTTTTGTATATTATGCTATTTCCAAGGATCCCGCATGAGATAGAAATGAAGCAAAATGAGTGTCGGAAAGATAATATTACTTCAAAGTCTAGTACTAAATCATTGAATTGAATCAAAATGGAATATTCATTAACTTTTAATCACATCTCTACTAGTGAATAGTGAAAATAGCTAGGAGGTCATTGACGGTTAGGATGCATTTGTTATAATTTACCTCTGTACCTGATATTGCTTTCTTGCCAGCATGCCTGTTCAACACCCTGACGAAGTTGTCATGGTACCATGTATGCATGAACCTACTTCTAGCGAGCTTGTTCAGTACCTTGACGAGTTTGCATACATTTCCCACACATGTGTGTTTTCAACTCCCTTGTATGTTACTTTTTATATTATCATGTTTGAAACTTAGATTTTATCATTTAGGTGAAGAAAGTGGGGTGGTATGAGAGATTTAGGCATTTTAAGATACAAATCAAACACTATTTATGATTGACCTCAATAAACTTACTTTCATCTACCAAAGTAGAGGAGTTATATGGAGGGTATGGGAGGGATTCAAAGATCAGACTGGTAAGAATTCATCCCTCTATATAAATAGGCTCATAATACCTGAACCATGTCTCAATGTTCCCCATGGAAAATGGTTTATGTTCGAGATGCTAGAATGATTAATGAAACCCTATTAGAAATGAAGAGTAATGATGTTCCCATGCATACAAACAATTATTGCTTAAAAATAAGGTTCCCTCATATAAATCTTGATAATGTCATGAGAACAAACCTTAAAAACAAACTCAAACTAGCAAAAACTATGAAGAATTTATAAAACTAAAAAATAAAACCAAGCAGGTTAAATCATTAAGCCTTAGAATATCAAACAAGACAAGGAAAAGCATAGAAACCTTAACTTAAACAATGTTTCAATGGGTTGAGATGGTGATAAATGATGTCATGTAAAGATATGATAATGATTTTTCGAAACCTAACTAAGGTGCAATCATGTTCAAAATATTCTTATGATGTCATTACCAAGATATTTGAATGTTTTCATTATGTAAAATAGACAAGCCTTAAAAGTAAGTATCTAAAGATAAAACTTGAAGTGGAAAAAAAAAAACAGATACCTTGATGATGATTAAAATTTTGGTTTACCATGAATGCTTTATTTGGAAAATGAAACAAACAAAATGTTCTAAACTAATCCTACTCCTACTACATACACTATGTACAAATTTAATTCACAAGAATTAGACCAACTAAGAATAATCATATTTCCACTGGAGTCATTCCATTAGTTCAATTTCTGCAAGGAAAGATATATCATGCGTTAGTAAAAGTGACATGACGAAGCTGCATAAAATAAAAACATAATTATGTACATCTACCTCTAACATGTTAAAGGAAATAGATTTATGTACAAGAGTATTTTTTTTTCCACAGAAAAAGACCAACCTTTTATTAATAAAAAGGGTTACATAAACTATGTAAGCGTAACGCCAAGACTGCAACCGCCATCAATCGGGGCGAGTCTCAGCTACCAAAACGGCTCGCTGTCAGAGCAGCTCGTGTACATTGGCACACAAAGCGGCGAAGCGAGACAACCTTGCATTCAAAAGAATGCAAGAAGAAGAAAAAGAAGAGGGGAAGAGAAAGAGGAGAAAAGCGGAAACTGCAAGATCACGTTTTTCTCCCTTTCTTTTTTTCGACCTTGCGCCATTCTCCCAGAGATGGCTCACATGAGGCAAGGACAATCTAGCTTTCGGCGTGAGGAGTTCCTGTGTCCTTATCCAAATCTGATGTTTCTGAAGTATGTTGTCTTTTAATTCCTCTGTTGCCTGGGTCCACAACAATCCTATCAGACGATGGACGGTGTGGATCCACGAGAACAGACGTGTCCACTGTTTGCACCTCAGGTTCCTGTGTAGGTTTATTGCTTTCTGATGGTACTGGTTCCTCTTCTTCTTCTGACTCATCCTCTTCTGGCTCAGGAGGAGGAAACTGCCAACCTTTCCTCTGCTTCCTGATCGGTTTCTTTTTGTTGTTTATTTTCTTAACCTCTGGGCAAGTATTTTGAAGATGTCCTGTCATCCTGCAATTCCTGCATCTGAACGCTGTATTCTCGTAATCAAGAGATTGCAGCCAGTTTTGTTGCTTATAGATCAGCATGATATTCTCTGGTAAACCTTTACTTAGATCTACTTCTACACAGATCCGAGCAAAGGTGAAGATTCTATTTTCTTGCCTTTCCGTGTCTGTTTTAATATACCGCCCAAGGCTGTTTCCGATGCTTTCCAAAACCTGTTCGTTCCAAAAATGAAGAGGCAAGTTGTGAAGCCTCACCCATACTGGTAGTTTGGAGACTAACATGGTGTTGGGGTCAAAATCTGCAAACCATGGGGTGATAAACAACCCCGTGGACCCCCAGAACCAAGGCCCCTCTCTGATTATTGTATCCCTTTCCTCCGCGGTTTGAAATTTAACAATAAAAAACCCCTTGGAACAGAGGTGTATTTCACATTCCAGAGACCATTGAGTAAAAATCCAGTGAAAGAGGTCCATGGGTTTCGGCCAGAAACAATTGAAGCGGCATATTAGTGCCTGGGCTTCATATATCTTTGTGTGCTCCTCTGTTGCTGTACTGTTGATTTCCAGTGCTGGGGTTTGTTCTTGAAGTTCTACTATGTAGGGTCTCGGTGTATTTCCAGCCTGTTCTGGAGGAGAGCCCGCCGCTTTTTTCCCTTGAAGGATGTTTCTGTAGGAGGGGCCTCTATTTGATTGCTGTTGACTGTTGGGCATATTCCTTTTGTCTCCCTCTGCAGATCTTGGGATGCTCTGAGCCACACCTCCTCGCAGCCACAAGTTTAGGGTAATGGTCATCTCTGGTTTTATGGAGTAGTCCTTTAAGAGCCGGCAGTCCCGGAGAGAGCGGAGCCCATTGACCAGATATTGGATCGGTATAGGATACCCCATCATTTCCCATATTTTAAGCTTGAGTTGCAGGATAGAAAAATCATCGTTTACCCAGACAATATGAGGGTTACCCACAGGAGGTCTAATAAAAATTTGAAAGGGAGAAGAGTACGGCTGGATCTGGTTCATACCTTCTGCTGGGGACGGGAGCACTTCCTTCTTATGCCGATCCCTCCTCTTTGCCTCTTCGTTCTTCTGATTCAGTTTTTGGGTCTGCGTGACAGGCTTGGGAGACCCTGCTCTTGCCGCCGTTTTCATTTTCCCTATCAGCAACAGCCTCTCTGAATCTCGACTCGAACAGCCGGGATCTGCCGAACAGAGAGAGCGGGAAAACCGGGCCGGCGAAGAGCATACACTACCCTTGGAGCAGTCATTGAGGGTCGAGAATGATTTCACTGACACTACGCCATTAAACTCCGATTGGGCACCAAATCCCTTGGCCTCTCATCCACCTGGAGGGAACATTCTCAAGAAAACATGGAACAGAGGCTGAGCTTCACCTGCAAGTGCATCCAGTAGCGTGGATTTCCCAGATCCCGAAGGACCCATCAGAGCCATGAGGGTTCCGGGCTCTGCATACCCTGTCAAGCCCTGAAGAACAGTCTGAGTTTCACCGCTGCTAATAGAAACAGTCACAGAGAGCTCCTGCCATGTGAGCCACGCCGACACATTTCCAATATTCTTTGTATCAGTCAATTCCTTCCACAGCGTTAAGCTGAGCAGACTCAAACCCCCAACGACATGGGCGCCCCCTCTATTTCTGCCACTTTCAATCTCCAACACCCTCTGAGTATTCCCACTATTTACCATTTTTTCCAACCAGGTCTTGCCGTGCCCATGAAGCATCAATGTACAAGAGTATTCCTTTGGAATGATTTCTCCAAATATACTTCAAATGGATCAATTAAATAAGGATGAATATTTCACATTACATGGAGAGTATCGTGAGGGGAAGAAAATGGAAAACTTAATTGAGATATTGTACATTAGGACGTTGAAGCCTATGGATATATGTTAGTATTAATATCATCTAATCTATTATCACTATAGTTGGAGGAGGAACTCGGAGACCTACACTTATTTACAATGCTGAATTCGTCAATAGGAAGAAAAAGAAATGAAACTTTATCATGAGAAGTTTTTGTAAGATTATCAGAGTATGCTTCATTGGAAACTTGGTGATCAAATTCATCAAAGCATGTAAGGCTATGCTTATTTTTAGGGGGAGTAGAAGAGAAGAAGAAGAATCTATGGATGTATCTAAACCCGAGTCACTTTGTGTTGGAAGTGATTCAAAAGCATCAACTTCAAAATATTTATCATAAACAACCTCTCTTTCATAGAGATGGTATAGTTGATTTGAGTTAACAGTATCATCGAAAGGATAAAAAAGAATTTAGAATTATGCTTGATAGGCAAAGAATCCTTCTCTATAACAGTTTGATCCTCAAATAAGTGTGTACTAATTGAAGGAATTTTTTCAAAAGTAAGATCAAAATAATCATCACTAGATGTACTATGATCTGCAAAGAGGTCTGGGTACAAGAAGTAATGATCAAAAGAGTACATTAAATTAGGTTCAACCTTGCTTTGGATGGAATACGAGTTCTGATTTGATGTTAAGTCTTTTTTTGAAGAAGTATGAACTAGTACTGAGTCTGCCGTAAAAGAAGAACTAACACAATGCTAATTAATGGAATCATGAGGTGTAGTTATTCCTACTGAAACTGCTTGAGGCTGATCACAATCATTAGAATACATTTTAGGTATGTCCTCAAATTCCAGAGGTGGACTTAAATTTTGGTTTTCCAAAATTTGAGGATTTGTAAAGAAAATTCCGAGTGTTTGAGAGTTTGAAATTTTTTCCAATTCATTCAAGGGTTCAACAAGTTTGAGAAAGGCATCAAGGCTATCTTGTTAATCCTGGTTAGATTCATTATGTTTACACGAAGAAGAAATAAGAAATTTGGAAAACCATGACAAATCCTTTTCTGAAGGAAGATCTTTGAGGTGAAATCTACACAAAGTGATTTAAGTATGTCATAAAAGTCTTCAATCGACTCATCTTCATGCATTGCGTTCATCATTCTCACTTGTTTGTGTCATTCATTAAGCCATTACTTACAACCATCCATTACACCATTTCACTCACTTGCTACCATTTTTACCATAATTCTTCATGATGTGTCTCTGTATGTATAAGTGGTTAATTAACATCGTTTTCCTTTATTTTTAATAGATTAAGAAGAATTATGCATGGTTTATTAACAACAATTTGGCCAATTCAAGTTTCTGCAGTTTAGTCAAGTTTCCGTAGCTATCTCCATGGTTGAGGTAGTAGCACCACTCTAGAAGGAAATACGACACTTGGAATTGGTTTCTAGAAGCTCCAATATGGATTTGTATTGGTCAAACTCCACCCAACTCGCACGTGTGGACCTTAAGAAAAAGATCAAAGGAAAAACACAGCAGTTTTGACCAGTCAAGTTCGGAGCAAATGAAAATGAATTTCCAAAAAAAAAAATCATGGGTTTTTTTCACCACGGGCCCAATTAGGTTCCCACTTAACAATTTTCTCAAATTCGTTACCATTTAAGATCTTTTTGGGGTTCTTTGGAGCCTTATTTTGCAGATTACGTGGATAAACAATTTCCCAATTCATCATTCAATGCGCAGTCACCAATAAGATTGTAACAAGATGTTTTTTTAGCAAATTCATGGCAAGGAGATCATTCTTATCATATATGCGCAGATATTTGATCCAAAGATCATCAAATAAGATTGGATTTTATTTTCAAAACTGATCTCATGGCCAAAACTCAAGCAAATTTTTTTTGAGTTTGTTAATTGCCTCAAAACCCTATAAATTGCAGTCTCTTTGATGAGAGGGGAGATTATATGTCAATGATGAATATTAACTTGTAATTGTTGCTGCTATTTGAAGAAGAAGAACATTGTTTCTTTTCAGTGAATGTAAGCTATGATATGGCACAACTCTGAATGAAATTGGTGATTTAAATCAAGTGATTTGAGTTTATAATTCCTCACACTCACCAGGAGGCCCCCCTGTGGAGTTGTGAAATAGTATAGTTGTAATTTTAGTCTCATTTTTTTCATTATTTTCTTCGATTTAGTTTCTTTATCTCTTTAGATGTTTGAATTCTTTGTGTTTAATATAGTTTGCTTACTTGTTTTTTATTGTATGTTACACGTTGAGTGCTCAATATAAACTTAAAAATACAAAAACGCTCTCCTTGAAGTATTTTCCAAGAATTGCTTTCATTTTCATGTTTTGTTCTAGTTATCATTTTGATAAGACATGGAGGCTGTTGCACTTGAAATTTTGTCAACATATCATTATTGTTCACTGCTTTCTAGAATAGTTTCCAATTCCAAATTTTGTAGAATAGTTGTGCTTTTAATTTGAAAAGAGTATACATGATTTCTAGGGTTTGCATTAAGAATTTGCAAATGAATGTTGTGCTGGCAATCCTTTTTGTGGACAGAAACAATCCCTCTAGTCCTATGGGAGGATCTATCAACTACATAAGAAAATTACATGCAATCTTTCCTAATTCATACTATAAAATGCAAAGGAGGGTAGATGTCCTACCTCTCTCTGATGCTAATACCCTTTTCGTCGACCTTGACTCTTTGGCTTCCAAGCTCACGATCTCCTCTTCGCTGGTGTAGATGAGTGCTTACAAGAAAGATCAAGTAGAGACAATAAAACTATGCAAAACATAAAATTTTCTAATACAAATTACGTAACATATCAAGGAGCATTACAATAAATGGACAATAATTGACACATTTATGGAAAGAAAACATATATTGTATTATTAATAGATGAAAAAGGAAGCATTAAAACCAATGAAGCCTTGATGTTGGAAGCCTCCTTCAAGTGAGATTCCAAGTCCAAGCCTTAGCCTTCAAACACCTTTTCTCCTTTGCAAATGGGCAGCATTTGGGCACAATTCAGCACTAGGATGGCAACCAACCAACCAACAACCAACCATTAGTGGATGGTGGGAAATTCATTTATAGGGAAGGAGAGGGAGTTGAGGATCCATGAAAATAGGGAGGAGTTCCACATCTCAAGGGAGAGATCCATGGAAGTAGGATCTAGGGCCAGGAATGGGAGGTCTCGTTCCAATATTCATTCACTTGAAACCACATCGTCATTCTCAAGCTTTCTAGTAAGAGAAACTTCTCCTCTGTTTCAGTAAAAACTTCCTGAAGAGGACCAACGCATATTTTCCTGATAAAAATCATGTTGGTAGCACTAGACATGTGTAATTCCAGAAGTTACGAGTGTGGATTTTCCTGATAAAAGTATCGTTGGGCTTGCAAAACAAGGTTTTTGACAAGCTCTTTAGAATTCTTCCAAGACAAGTTTTCTTCCTTTTCTTTAGGGATGTTCCAAACATGTTTCATGGTGAATACATTGTTTGCAACAACTTTCATCACTTTGCGACACTTGCGACATTGACAACACAAAGTGCAACACTTCAAGATACAAGACTGGGAGTGTGACAAAATATTGTATAACAGATTCCCCCTAAAGCATGAAGTAAGAATGGGAAGTGATGGTTGAAATTTTTTACAAGCAAAGGAAAGGACTTAGAAAACCACTGTTAGAAGACCTGCAAATCACACATAATACAATATATGTGACATATATGATGTAAGTATGCTTAAAGTGTAAGCATCTAACAATACATGGATCCACAACATGGACACAACCATTCGAATAGAAATGATCATGTTTACAATCATGAATACTTAATAACTCCATGCAACTTGAATTTATTAAAAGAAACCCAGGGTCTTCATCTCTGTCTCAATCCAACCAAAGTAGGAATCTCACCATGCAAATAAATGGGTTGTAATCAAACATGGTAGAAACCATCTGATTATATTCTAATGATGTAAATCGTTAAAAGGCATGAGAGAAACCACCAATGATGAATCTGGTTCTCAAGGTGCAACAACACAATCCATGAGTGTGAACAATGAAGCTGAAATCAAACACTTGCAGAATCATTCCATCGAAGTCCAGTGATGTGAACCTATCGTCGAATGCAAAGAACCTGCCATTGAGGCATGCAAGCTCCAAGGTACTGAAAGGGAGTTCCTAGATCATATTCCAGGATAATGATTTGGAGTTGAAGGGAAGTGATCCATCGAGGGAAGGCCATAATGTTTCCCACATCATTGACCCGAAACATAATAATTTTCAGAGTTGGAAAGAGTGATTCAGGATTGATACAGAGGAAGTCAAACATGATATAAGTGGTTTGAATTTGCAAAGAGGACTTCTCTTGAATATATCAACGACACGATTCCAGAATTTGGTAGTATTTGACTCAAAATAGGATCAGAGGTCATGGTGACAATAGGATATAATCAAATGAGAGGCAAATGGATTTCCCAAACTTGGTAATCCAAGTGACAAAGTGAGGATGCCCCAAACCCGACATGAGATATAGATAAGTGTCATGTTCAAGAGCGATATACTTCCTTTCATACAAAATACAGGATATATGTTTCCTTCCATTTTCCCCCACTATTTCTAGTGAGTATCTCTTTATTTTTAATCTCAAGCTTGAAGAGGATACCATATGCTTGTCATATAAGTTCATCCTTTGGATGAATCCATCCTAGTGTTTATAACGAGCCCTAGGAAGGAGTAGCTAGGTCTATCCATGGTGACAAGTCCTCCGTTGTTTTAGTTTTATGAGTTCGACAAAGGGGTAACTTGACATCTTTTTCATGTTTGAAAATGAGGCGAAAAGAAACCTCTAGATGTCCCTTTTCGTAGATAGTCTCTTAAGTCTGAAAAGGTAGAAAAGAATACTCAAGAGAACCTCTTATCCATGTTCAACTAAGGTATTCCTTTTACGTAGCAAGTCTGTCCTAGTTCGGAAAATGGTTAAACTTATACTGAGTAGATTCCTTTTCATTTACTTTTACGAGTTCAAAAAGAAAAGTGCTTGATAATATTTTCATATTTTGGGAGTCTGAAAAGAGTTGAAAGAGGACTCCACCTGAAGGAACGAGTGGTATAAAAGCATAGCAACTCATTTCAGTGATGATGGAACTACTCAAAACATGTAAAGTCAAAAGGTTGGCTAATAAGACCACTCATCGCAGATGTTCCTCGGGAATGGGTAAAACATCCAAGTGAAAGTGTATGATCGTCCAAAGAGATGGTGATGATGGAATGAAAAAAACAAGGCTCATCTAGCAAAAACAGGTTGATAAAAATGACAATCACGAGAGGTAAAGTGGGAATGGTTTCAATTTTACACAAGCTTGAAACATTGGAAACTATGCTTGAGGATACTCGAAGATGGTTTCATTTTTTCACAAGCTTGAAACATGAGAAAAAAATATGCTTGGATTTGGTTTCATTTTACGCAAGCTTAAAACATAGACAAACTATGCTTGAGACTAGTTTCATTTTTACACAAGCTTGAAACAAAGAAAAACTATGCTTGAGATTGGTTTCATTTTTACACAAGCTTGAAACAAAGAAAAACTATGCTTGAGATAATTTTTCATTCCCCCAACATAATGACTCAATTTGAGGTACATGTCCCCCAAGCTCCATTTCATTCACCTAAGTAGATTACTGGATACTAACAGGTGGATGGAATGAAGGTTCATTTATGAGATCAAGTGAACGATTCGAATGGGAATTTACAAGATCTAATCAAAGAATCAAATTTGAAGGGGTGTGTTTCATTTTTTAATGAGATTGACACGAGAAAAGAACCCCGCTCATGACAACTTGTTTCATTTTGTAAAGAGTTCGACACAAGTAAATGAACTCTTCTCTGGACACCTTGTTTCATTTTTTAACGAGCTTGACACAAGAAAAATAACTCTGCTCAGAGAACCTTGATTGATTTCTTAAGGAGCTTGACACAAGTAAAGGAACTCTACTCTGACACCTTGTTTCATTTTTTAAGGAGCTTGACAAAATACAAGGAACTTTGCTCCAAAAATCTTTATTAATTTTTTAAGGAGCTTGACACAAGTAAAGAAACTCTTCTCTGACACCTTGTTTCATTTCTTAAGAAGCTTGACATAAGACAAGGAACTTTGCACTCGAAACATTGATTCATTTTTTAAGGAGCTTGGCACAAGACAAGGAACTCTTCTCTTGGAACCTTGATTATGGACCATAAGAGTCCATGGATTCCAATAGGTTCTCATCAGATGGGGGAACAACCCTATATAAGGGATACATTTGAAGGTATCTAATGGAAAGATCAGGCTCTAATGCCCCGAGCACATGACACACTATATCACTGACTAGATCATCAGTAGATGCATGCATGGAACATGTGGCCACATAATTAACCTGTGGCGAGCGTGATACCACTTGCATACTGTTGCGTGTGGATATTGGTTATCTTCTTTATTCAAAGGTATTGCCGCATTGGACCCCAGTTCCTAATGGGGTGGCAATGCCACCCATTGCTGCCCATTTATGCACTCCGCCAGGGGGGTCTGGGGGGGTGACGATGATTCTTTAGAGCCCCCCCCTGGCAGGGGATTGGGGGAAGTGCCCCCGATGCTAAAACATATGTAAAATTGCCTTGTAAAATGTTGTAATTTTGTAGTCAATTTGGACCGTTCATTAGGCAGAAATCTAATGGTAGAAGTTATGTTTAATTTAGGGTTTTTTGCCCTAGAAGGAAACCCCTCACTATATATGAGGGAATTGTATTGTGGTTATGTAGATGGGTATTTTGAGCGAGAAAGAGAGAGGATATTGTGTGAGAGCGAAGAGGGAATTACAATGGATCTGTTGTAGGTTGCATCTCTTCATTTTGCTGGATAATATCTTCATTTTGCTGGATCATATAAAAGGAAGGACTGGTTGTTTCTCCGTGGATTAGCCCAAATTGTATGAAGCACGTATATCTGTTTCTCTCTTGTTTTATGTGTTTTCTATGTTTATATTTCTGCAATATTTTATGTGTTCCATTGCTCTGTAATATATAATTTCTAACACATACAAGGACCATTTAGGGAAGATGGTTGATTGGGAGTCAAATTAGGACCAACAAATGAAAGCTGATCAATGGTCACAATTATTCCTTCATGTGAGAAACATATCACACAAAAGATAGAAGAGACAAGAGCTCCCATGACATAAACATAGTCATGACCAAGAAGTAAATTAAAATCTAAAGGGCCTTAGACAACCATGACATCGATATAGATGATTTTTCCTCCCAAAGTAAGAAGAAACTTAGGAAGGATCCCCAACGGTTGACTGGTTCCTCTGTTAAAAGCCAACATATTCTGAGTAACAGGCACAATCTGTGGAGAACCTAAATCCTGCCAAGTAGTTGAGGACATAATACTAAACGACGCACCTTCATCTATGATTGTGCAAGGTACGTGTATATTATAAGTTTGTACTATGATCTGGAAGGGTACATAAGGATGAAGATGATATCCTGTAAGTCAACTCCAATCAAAGGAAGTGACCATACTACTTGAAGGGGGTGCCATGGGAATGGCAGAATTGCCCCCTTGCATTATGGGAATAGGAGGATCACCCCGCTGTACCATGGGAACAGGAGGATTGCCCCCCAATTCATTGGAATCTGAAGAAACAAGAAGAACCTGAGCGATATGAAGTTCACTCTCTATGGGAAAGGTATGATCAACTGAAGGTGGAATCGAGTAAACCATTTTCTCAACCAATGGTTGGTTGGGAATGGGCTCATGGGATTCACATTTAAAGAGAGTGGGATTGACTAGAGATGAATTCCAATCAATCACTTGATCAACTAATGGAGGATCAGGGGAAAACTTCTGATAACCAGTTAGAAGATGAGGCTGAGAAGATGTAAGGTTGTCGAAAACTTTCAAGGCTTCATCCATATAAGGAAAAGGTGAATAGGATGATTCCCTTCACATAACCTATAGGGAAATTTGACTTTACCCTTTTTCCCATGGACCTTACTATTACTATTTGAGGTTTTATCACCAGCATGATCTTTGGAGGTAGATGACAAAGGCTAGTGTGAGCTTGTGGACCACACTTCTAATACCTTGGGGATACTAAGACAATATCTAAGAAGGTGATCACCCTTACACAACCAACAAGGGAACTTCAATTTACAGGGTTGATTGGAAGGTTTCTCGATACTAGTTGCATCGGTAGCAATCGCTGCTTGGTTGCCCCCTTACTTATTTTGCTTCTTCTTCTTCATCCTCTTCATCTTCTTCTTAGATTTCTGGTTACTAGTATCAAGAATTTCACCAGACGAGGAGGACGAAAGGGATGAAGAAACAATAGGTGAAGAAGGCAAGGGGTCAACTTTAGTATTAATATGAGGTTGAAATTGTACAGGTGGAGGAGAACTCGGTTGAGAAGTAGTTTGGACATTCAGAACCATAGGGGTTGAAAACAACCAAACTAGAAAACCAATGGTAAATCCAGGAAGGTACAATGTTTCCATATATTGAGCACCAACATTTCCAAAAGAAGGAAAAGGACCAAGATTCCTATCAGAGGGGTTCCCTTGATTGGTAGACCCAGGAACTATTTCCATTAGTCTCAACCTAAGATCCACTAAGGAGTATTTCCATAGTAAGGATGTTGTTCCGCGGTCAATTAATTGATTTTGGAATTAAAGACAAAAACAAAAGAAATGGGTAACTAGGCAAAAGGGTTTACCAAGCAACCATGAACTACAATATACGCCTTGGCGAACCAAGGAATTAACGCACGACAGCCAGTCTCCTCGAATGCTGTGTTCGGTGTATCACGGTATACAAGGCGACAGACTCGGTTACCTACGGATGGATAACAACCTATAGGGGACTCCCAAAATATACTCGACGGTACGTGGGTAGTGTAGTCTGTAGTAGTGTTGCCTAATGCGTAACCGTTTGATGAGGGCGTTCCCATATACTTCTCATGTGTGGAGCGCTGTCTGATATCCTGAAGGTACGTGGAGAACGATCCTATACACTTTCGTATGTGAAACACGATTTCATCCCCGAGATGCAACACTGGTAAACAATGACAACTCCTACGTTTAATGACGCCGAAACACGTCTCTAGCTTATACCTCTAAATGTTTGTGTTAACGTTCCAAATGCTTCTTAGGTTAATTGAGATGAATTTTAAAGTTGATCTCAAATTATGTTTCAGTTTCAAGGCTCAAAAATCGATGTCACATGAGCACACCTATGATACCACTAATATGAAAAAATGATTCTTTTCATTTCAATGAAAGCTATCTAATGTAGGGTGAAGTGCAAATGTTATATACCTAGGGGGGATAATATGGGGTACGAAGGGAGGTACCCAAGGTAATAATGTAATAATGGGATGGGCCATAGTAATAAATAAGGTGGTTAACCCATGTCATGTAAGGGACCACAAGTAGTTAATAATAATGTAATGGGCCCATGGTATTAGTTGATGGTATGAGGGAACCATGGTAATGACCCATGGTATTGTATGTATGAGGCCTATATAGAGGCTAGAGACTCCACTTGGGAGATAGTGAAGGATTATTGTATGAACAGGCATATGGCTTGTGGAGTGTTCTCCTTCCTTAAGGAGTGAATGTATGGTGTTGCCCTACCATAAGGGTTTGATATCAATAAAGAATCATTTCATATTTTTTCTGGGTTTATTTGCATTATCTTATATTTTCATATCAGATCTATAATATTCTTGGGTTAGATCTACAACAACAAACATTAATGCAACAATCACATATGCAACCAACAAGAGCTTCCTAACTAGATCTTCAACTTCACAATTCCAATGCAACAACCAAAAAGTAAAAGAATTTTAATTCACTAAAGTTCACCTACATGAATTTTTGTTCTTTTTCAAATGAATGAAGATGCACTTATCATATTTCAACACCAAGAAATGTAATCTTTGCTCAATGACAATCTCAAAATCACCTTTCTAGTACAATGTAACCTAATGAAGTTTCCAGAAGTAATGATCAATTTTGAGATGAAGGCTTAACAAATGCAAATGCAATTTCTTTATGGTTTTCAAAAGAACTAAAATTTTTATGAGACAGAAAATCAGTAATCACATGCAAGCAAAAAAACAGTAAATTTGATTACCCAAAGAACTAAAGATTCAACCAAAGTTTGTTTTCAATACTTAAACATGGGATAGACTTTTGCAAACCACAAAGAATCTAACAACAATAATTCGAAATTCTATGACCACAAAGCATGAGAAAGACTTTAGATATCAAGACATTCCATATCTTTTGTCAAAAACCCAAAAAAATCTCATTTTTTGGACCAGCACGACTGTAATGGTCAAAAGCAGAGCTGACGGGGTCTTCAACGCGATTGTAACTACAAAATTTGGGCTGACATTGCTCTGTTTCTTAGGAAAAAGGGCATTGGGCAAGAAAAATTTAGGAGAAAACAAACAATGTTGAACAAAGACCTAGATTTGACACTCTAAACCACACGCCACTCAGAATGTGGATCCAGAATAAATCGAAGTTATGGATCACTAAGAGGTTGGCCAAACCTATCACAAGAGACCAAATACAAAGGAGGTTGAAGGGTTATGTACTCCCTAGTGGATTCACCACATTGTTGTGCAAGAAATGATTTCTGTAGACATAAACGATCCCTCTTGTCCTATGGGAGGATCTAGCAACTACATAAGACAATTACATGCAGTCTTTCCCAATTCATACTGGAAAATGAAAAGGAGGATATATCTCCTACCTCTCTCTGATGCTAATACCCTTGTTTTCAAACTTGACTCTTTGGCCTCCAAGTTCATAATCTCCTCTCCGCTGGTGTAGATGAGGGCCTACAAGAAAAATCAAGTGGATACAACAAAACTATGCAAAACATGACATTTTCTAATACAAATTATCTAACAGATCAAGGAGAATTACAATAAATGGACAATAATTGAGACATTTATGGAATTAAAACATATATTGTATTATTTGTAGATGAAAAAGGGAGCATTACAACCAATGTAGCCTTGATGTTGGAAGCCTCCTTCAAGTGAGATTCCAAGTCCAAGCCTTGCCCTTCAAACACCTTTTCTCCTTTGCAAATGGGCACAATTTGGCACTAGGATGGCAACCAACCAAACAACATCCAACCATTAGTGGATGGTGGGAAATTAATTTATAGGGAAGGAGAGAGAGTTGAGGATCCATGAAAAGAGGGAGGAGTTCCACATCTCAAGGGAGAGATCCATGGAAGTAGGATCTAGGGCCAAGAATGGGAGGTCTCCTTCCAATCTTCATTCACCTGAAACCACATCGTCGTTCTCGAGCTTTCTAGTAAGAGAAAATTCTCCTCCATTTTTGGAAAAACTACCTGAAGAGGACCAGCGTGGATTTGCCTGATAAAATTTGTGTTGGCATCACTAGACATGTGTAATTCCAGAGGTTACCAACACAGATTTTCCTGATAAAAGTAGCGTTGGGCTTGCAAAACAAGGTTTTTGACAAGCTCTTTAAAATTCTTCCAAGGAAAGTTTTCTTCGGGGATGTTCCAAACACGTTTCATGGTGAATACATTGTTTGTGAGAAATTTCATCACTTTGCGACACTTGCGACATTGACGACACAAAGTGTGACACTTCAAGATATGAGACTGGGAGTGTGATAAAATATTGTATAATAATGAAGAACCTAGAGTTTATGAACTCCAACAATGTTTTGAATTAGAAGACCCTAGAAAACCTAGCTAATTATTTTCTATGTAAAAAGAAAAAACCCTATAATGACATGATTGACATGATGCTCTTAAGAGATAAATATCCTCTTGATTCTATTCTCTTGTCCTTGTATATTCTGCTTGGTTGTACTTGCTAGTGAAAATTGAATTATTTTTTGTTTTCTAGATAATAAATTGAAAGAAAAGAAAGATTGCATTTTCATCAACCTTTGGGCAAATGGCGTCAAGAACATAATTTGATGAAAAATATTGAAGTGTAATGGAGAAATACAAAAAGTTGCATAGACATAAACTTTACCAATAAAAACAAGCACATTAATACGTAAAGCTGAATGAAAATGATATAAAGATGTTATTTCATCTCCAATTATATGCAAACTATTATTTCAATTATATTCCAACTATTATTTTGTGCAAAAATTAATGCAAAAGAGAGCATCAAACAATCTTAAAAAAATGAACAAGTTGCAAGATTTTATTCATTATGATATTTGTTTACTTAAAGAGATAAAGAAGATGATACACTTTTCTTAAAATCCCTTCTCCAAGTACAAGCAACCCATAGAGAATTCGTATACAACCTTGGAATGAGGGATACACCAACATATTTAATTTGGCAGCCCAAACTTCAACGTGATTTATAACAAAAGAATTTGTGATGAAATAATTTCACCAAAATTCCTTTATTCCTTTTCACCTACAAAATTATGATGGAATTGGACTCATAGAGGGTATTTAATCCTCATGAGCTTTTTCCTTTCAAATGATAAGAGTTCCTCCTTTTATAACTATAAATTACCTACTACCTCTCAATAAAATGTATTTAGAAAATACTAGAAACCTCAATAAAATAGTTGAAAGAAAACCTTAGAAGCTTTAAGGTGTTACCTCCTAGGCTCTCACTTGGTGTAAAAGTCCTGAAGCACAAGTTGTGAGATCTCGAGTTTACTTTGACAAATTATCCACTGTTACCCTGATCAACTTTGACAATCTAAAAGCCATAATAAAATCACCAATATGCACCAAAAACATTTACCACACATTCAACAAAGTAGCATAACCATTCCAAAATATCTTAGGCAATGAATAGAGAAATTTTATTCCAAAGCTTTAGAGCTCTTCCAACTCACACCTTACAAATGGAGAGAGAAATTCCAACATGGTATTAGAGCTTTGGTTTGATTAGAAGAAACATGAAGATCGCTCCTTCAAGAAGACCTAAGAGTGACATTTATGATGTTACAAAATTCCTCTTGGCACAAGCTCAAATCACAGAATCTGTGGTAAAATATGAAGTGAGTAAAATGTGAAAAGCAATCCAATTTTTTTTATATCCCAGTCCAATGAAAACCTGAATTAGTTGGTATGGCATCCTTGAGGAACAATGTATAAAGATCAGGTTTGAGAATATTCTGCTACTTAATTCAAGTTTCTTGCAATAAAAATGAATGTCATCAATATTGAATTCCATTATGAAATGATGCTTGCTATCTTGTTGATGTGATACCTCTATGGCATAATGGTGTTATGCTCAGAAATCATTTTGAGGAATAGAACCATTCTTTGATGATCAAGTTGTTCAAGAAGAACCTGATGTAATACATTATTTATACCACTTGGAAAAAGCATAGGATTGTGTGAAGTTTAGGAATATGTCACGCAAGGAGTTAAGGTTTGGTTTGTGTTTTAGGATTTTTGGACAAAAACCTAGAGTAATCTAATCTTGGTGAAAAATATATATTTAAGTCTTTGACATTAAGGTTTGTGATCAAAACCCTAATATGGATCATGGCTTATGCATAATTGACATTACAGTTTTTGGATAAAAACCCTAGGTTGAGTTCTTCCATGTGCAATGAAGGTTTTGATTTCTAGGTTTTGTGAACCTAGAAAGGCTTGATAAGAAAATGCTTAGGGTTTTGGAAAAAACACTAGGACAAATTGTTGAAACAGAGAAAAACCTTAATGATGCCTAGATCAATAATTTTGAGAAGTACACGATCAAGAGGGAGTTGTTGTTGTTCGTAAAAGATAAGTTATTTATCTCTCTTCTTTTACTATTATTGATTTCTTTAGTAAATATAGTCTCTTGCTTTATTTTCATTGCTTGATTGCAACTATTTTTTTATGACATCCCTAGAGAGGATTGCAAGTACATATTGAAGATTGTTTGGGTTAGAAGAAGTTATAATATCAAAACAAAGTCTATGACTAGTCCTTGGATTCAAAGGGAGCTTCAAAGGGAGATTTGAATCTTGAACTCTAAGTAAGCAAATATCACTCATGTCATTATAGATATCCAAGTATTGGAAAATAGCTCAAAAATGACTTCAAGTTGTTATCATGCGAATCTACATTAGCAGGCCTACCTAATAATTATAAATGGTTAACCCTGTCATTGTTGGATGCCTCTTTGCTTTGACTAGTGTTTTCTCTAGTCTCTAAGAGGTGTACCTAGGGGTTGTATGTTGTTTTCAAATGTACTGATTTGCATAAAACATCATTTGATTAGTGTAAAGAAGCCTCATTCTTGAGCTATTTGTACTATTAGAAAATGTAGCTATGGTTGGTCTTCATAATTGTCATTCACTAGAAAATGGGCTTTCTAAACTATTGAAAATTGTGATATCAAAAGATTGATGGGGCATGTGGAGAATTCACCCAAATATCTACGTTGAAAGGGTAGCCAAGTAAATATTGATTCAGGAACAATTACTGGTTTGCTAGAAAGGGTTTCTTATGCTATTCTAAATATGCATTTAAAATAGAGGAATCAATTTATGAGAAAACGTGGAAATGAATCTCTATTCCTAAAATTGATATACGCTAAAGCCTTGGAGCCATCAGTCATAGAAAGGTATTACCAGATCATGGATATGCAATATTGTTGGTAAAGACATAGAGATATGGTCTCCATAGAAGGAATCATCTCTATCTTGAAGATAACTTGTACAAACAACCCTTGGATCAATAGATACAAGTGTTAGCTATTGAGTAGATTGCTAAGCACATGGAGTTGCAAGCATTAGTTTTGGGTAAAAGTGTTTACATGGATTAATGCTTAATCATAGTCCCGATTTACTGAGAGATTAAGGAAATTGCCTCAGTGAGATCATAGGAAAATTTAGACCTAATAATATATCTCGTGGGTATGCCCAACTTAGATTGAATTATGAATTAAATGCAATTGTAAAATAATGTGTATTGGCATTTAAATTTGTGGCTAGCCTTCAACCATTAATTGAAATGCTCTGTTGTAATGCCCTCTATAAATTGAGTACGAATGGGATGTAATAACCTATCCATCCCCATAGGATATAGTCCTCCATAAAGGGGGAAACCCAAAATGTACCCATTGTTGGGAAAGTTTTGGGGCAGATGGGGAAAAAAAACGAAATTTGGTGTTTAATGTAAAGTCTACTGAATCATTAAGGAAGAAGAGACTCGTCTAAGAAATATATAAATATGAGAGGGGTGAATTCATTTTGGATCATCAAGTGTGAATCAATTAATTTGTTTTTGAGCATTAGCTCTAAAGGTTTTAAGACCTCTCTCTCTTTTCTCGATTTTGGTGGTGAAAGACTCCACCCTAGTTGACATCCTTCTCTTTTTCTCTCTAGTATTGGAATAAGATTTCTATCCAAGGCAACGGGTTTTATGAGGGTTAATCATTGTTTGGGAAACAAATTTTGTAATGATTAATCTCTGTTTGGGAAACGAAGTTCTCTGAGACCTTAATCCTTGGTTCTAGGCACAATAGAAAGGCAATGAAGTTTTATGTCGAGAATAATCTCTTGTTCTAGGAATGATAGAAGGACAACGAAGTCTCTGTTGACTTAGTGATCCGGATTTAAACAAGAACGCAATAAAATGCAGAGATAATCATAAAGACAGATATGCAGTGGAAATAATACTTCATTTCATTACTGTAAAATACTGAAATATGCTTACAAACAAAAATGGAAATAAACTAGCTAAGGCGATGGTAGCTTATCTCTGAGAAGAGATGTGGCAGCTACATGCCTCTGAACTGTGTTACAATGAGGCTCTAAGGCCTATTTATTGTTGAGAAACAATGTAAAACCCTTCACATCCCAAAACCTAACCCTAGAAAATGAAACACCAAATTGTGGGCCCCGTTTCGGTGAATTGGTACATCAATTTCCCGAGGTCGTAACTTTGGCTTACGATCTCCATTTGACGCGTATAATAGCTCGTTAGAAATATCTATCCGAGCACTACAACTTTGGGAAGGGAAACATTGGTCCATGGACACATGGACCCATGTTGCCCCCATATTTCTCAAAAAACATCATTTAGGGCCTCAAAATGGCTCTGGAAGTTCAAGACCTGAAAAACTGCTAAAAATAGTAAACTGTGCTACAATTTAGGAAACTGAAAAACTGAAAGAGACAGTTGTGGGGGTCCAAATGGGATAGGTGGGTGGCCACCAACATCCACCTGGATCACTTTTTCTGGGCATAGTAGAGGGACAAAAAAACTCATGGTCTCTTGTTTTGGGCACAAGAGTATCACCGAGGAGGCAACAAGATCATCTATTTACTCTTGAATGGATTGTGCAGAAGTCTGATCTCCATCACAACATTGAAGCCAAACGCATATTTTTTTGGGAGATAGGTGAGTTTGTTGAAGGTGCAAAGAATTGTAATTCTATAACAATCCAATATCGGATGCTTTAAGACAGATTGAATCGTCCTTCCTATAGCAGCAAAGCTCAAGTTTTAGACCAACGAGTATTTCAGTAAGAAAAGGAAATAAGGAAATTTGGTAGAGTGTGTTTCCTGTGGAGGAATATGAAGTTTTTTTAACTGAATTATCCATCCTATAGCCATCCACTGTAGTAGGAGGAGGGTTTAACTGCAATTCTAAATTCTGGTTAGGGTTTTTTGTATAATTAGTTGGTTATGTTCAGTGAGAATCATACTGATGTGTGAAATTTTTATGAACTATTGGTTATGTGGATTGGATTGATAAGTACAGTGCACTGAATTTGATTCATTGGATATTTTATGTTATGTCTATTGATAAAGTTCGTTGAAGGATACATTGACTTTTTGAAGGGAAATATGTGATAGGTAGCAATGTGCCTACATTAGGTACCCACAAAAACCACAAAAAAATATGACCAAAAACCCAATGAAGAAAACCCTAGTCTTATTCCTGCAATTAGCTCCTTGGTTCATGAATAATTGAGAAGAGGTTGAAAGGATTGCCATTTTTTAGTTTCCAACTATTGCTTGTTCCCGCTCAAATTCTCTGATCAGTCTCCAATGCGTACCAAGCTAGCTCACCACAAGACCTCGTAATGGGATGAAAGGTTAACCCTTTTTCTCCCTCTTCGCTTGAATGCGCCCGCGAATGAAATGGAAGGGAAGGAACAGAAAGGGAAATCGTAACAGGATGAAAGGGAAGCCCTTGTTCTTACTCTTCACTTGTAGAAGGAAAGGAAAGGGAACATCGATGGTGGAAATTGATAATGGTAAACAAAAGCCTTTTGGGCATCCCCAATTTTCTTCCCCAAATTTAACTCCTGCTCGAATCATAATATTTTAAAAATATATTAGCACATATTATAAGGTAGCATATCAATTTTCAAAATTGTTGAAGAGATATAAAGGAAAACATAGACATAACTATTTTAAAATAATGAGATATAATATAAAAATAAATATTTTAAGAATAGAAAATCATAATATTTTTTAAAGATAAATATTTGTCAAAAAAATGCATATATATTTAAAAACTATTATCAAAGTGATAAATATTAATAAATATTTCACAAAACTATTATCAAAGTGATAAATATTAATAAATATTTCACAATGTTGGCTTTAGATTGTTTGAACCAAATTTAATTTATAAAAGGAAGATATGACTTAAACTTTGATTCACTTATATATGTTTTCGGGTGCAACCACAAGTGTTTAGTCGCTACATCAAAATGTACTCATAAAGTTAAATTAAACCTCTATAACAATAAAATTTTATATAATGATGAATAATGCTTCTCATTATTAAATCTAATCCCTTCGAATCTCAATAATTAAATTTGTATTATTATAAAATCCAAATTGCTATTATAACCCTATACATCTTTTTAATTGATTTAGCTATAATTTTTTAATGTTACGTTTTTTTTAATAATATAAAATAACGTTGAAATCAAATTTTAGATAATGACATATATCTACGGTTGAGATTTCTTTCCATATAAGTACATCTCTTTTAGAGAAGTGGTTACAAACTTAATTTGCCCAAAATATCCATTTTCATGGCCGGCTAAAGCCCATGCCATTATAGAATTTATTCAACGAAACTCAATCTCTTCAACCTTATCCACCACGTAGATAATAAATAAATTTAGTCTAGATTTTATTCAAATAAATGTAGTGGATAATAAATAAATTTAGCTGGAATTTATTCAAATAAATCCAACGTGTCCTGCATTATCCACCACATAGATAATAGAACGAAAATGAATTCTTATTTATGTCTTCTAAAGAATTACGCAATCTATACTAATTTTTTAGTTTAAATTTAAATTCGAATGATATAAATTTGGATGAAACATTTTAATTCCCAAAGAATGGTGATGGAGATATATATGATTTTTTAATATAATAATGGTGTTTTTATTTTTTTTGAATTGAGAAGTTTATTTTACAGTTTAGTAAGAGGGAATGTGTAAGTTTGTTTATCTGTATATGTTTTTAAAAATATTATATTTTAAATAGAAAGATAATATTAGCTATAATTAAAAAAAGAATATGTTGTAAAGTAATTAGAAGTAAAAAAATCGTGTAAATGAGATGTTTAAATCTTATATTTTTCAAAAATATTTCAGCTAGAAATTTAAATAAACTATTTGAAGATCACTGATTTATGTCGATATCAACTTCATATATATCTATATATAGAAAAAATAAGTTTTATGGTTAAAATTTTTATTTGGTCTTATATATACTCTATTTAGTATTCAAGAATACAATTTCAACAATGAAAAATAACACATTGTATTTTGCACTCTAAAATGTTTGCACGTGAAGAAATTTGATCCCTCTCGGCTCATGTTAGATCAGTACTTAAGACATATCTATACTGGTTGTTATTAATTTTAAATATATGATGATGATTGATATCCACTAAATTTCTATGATGGAAAAGGAGAGAAGCATTCCTAGATATCTTAGTTTTGTTGTCTTAAACAAGTAAAGAAAGTTGGTAGTGTGGCAAAGATTATGAAAATTAGAACGGAAGTGAGTAAGCGCTGCACAATCCAAAAGAGTGATTTTCATGTCCAACCCTCTTAGTATAGCAAAGGTGTACTTTTCATCTCAAACCTTCTTAGTATAGTGAAGGTGACAAACTCTTTCATGCCAAAATGCTTTGGGAATAGACAAACACTATATTTCACTTTAAAGCTCGTGAAAACTAGTTCTTATCTTGGCAATATTCTCTAAAACTTTCTTCGTTTCCAATTTTAAATCTAAAATCCTTTCTTATTTTCAAAACTTATTTATCTAAAATCACCCCAAATAAATAAATACATACACAAAAAATCAATGTTCAAAACTTATATACTTAAAATAGTTAGAAATAAAAAAAATCCTTGTTTTATTTTCCTATTTTCTTGACTTTTAAACTTTCCAAAAAAGGGAAAATTTTCCAATTTCACTATTACTTTTTCTTTCCTTTCCTTTTCCGTGCATGGCACATCTATCTATTTGTACATAAGGCCAAATAACAAATCCATGTGGGTAATTTCATAGAATCATCAAATCTTGTACTTTTTCCTCCTTGTGAATTCCATAACTAGCGGTATTCTAAAAATTATGCTTTTTTGCTCTGAAAGTTACAGAAATTCTGGCCATATTTTAAAAAAATCTAGCAAGGATTTTTGTAGATCCAAGTAAAAACTGTCAAAATCATAAGTTTAGGCGCCCTAGAAGTTTTTGATGGTGCTGAATCTATTTCCACCATCAAAAACATGATTCAAATACTGCATTTACAAGATTTTTTGAAATTTTTTTATCGGAATTCCAGCCACTTTTAACCATCCAACCAATTCCACCAATTCCTCCGTTCCCTTAAACAACTCCATTGCTATCATTCAAATATGAATAAAAATATAAAATTTTAACGTTACTCATAACTAAAAACACTATGGTCAGGGTGTTAACTATATTGTATATCTTATAATATAATTGTAAATTTTTGGAATATTTCGAACAAAATCCGAAAGAAAGCGAAACCAAATATACCCCATATGCCCATTTCGCTTCTGTCTATTAAAGTTTTAAAATATTCCCAAATCTGCGCTTGACTTATCTTCAATTTTAAAACACCTGTTTTACAGAGGATCCTTGAACGATTCTCGCGTGTGACAAGACGGCACGCAAACGTTACATTTTAAGTCGTGTATTGCCGGGTTCGTTTACGCATCCAAAGAACCCGCAGGTTGCCTTCCTATGTCGCTCTTGCAGTTCACTTCGATTCTGCATTGAACGGAAGAAATTCGAGTTCATTTCAGAATACTGTTGCTGAAGTTGAATAATTGGGAGAATGGGTATGGTGTCCAAGAGAAGCAGAGATCGGCTTCTCATTGTGGGTGCTGCAGCGGTGTCAGCTGTTGCGTTTTACTTTGCCTGGAAAGCTTTCAGGTCACCAGCTGCTGCCTCTGATGATAAGAATGAAGATGGTGAGAAGGAGCTTCAGGATCTGGAGAATTTGATGAAAACAAATGAGGAAAAGGGAGGTGAAGCAGCAGGCGCAAATTCATATTCAGAGGAACAAGATGGGTTCAGAGTTGAGGAATTTGAAGAATTCGTCGCTGAAGCATATGAGAAACCGCAGGCCAAGGTCACTGTGGATCCTCCATCGAATCTAATGGAAGAAGAGGAATTTGCTTTCAAGGATTCCAGCAAAATTGAAGAAGACCAACATGGCGAATCGAGAAGTAAGTTTGAGGCTTCCGGATCCCCTTTTGCTGCCTATTTGGAAGGTACCCAATTGTGTTTAACTTCACCTTCGGATGGAAATGAGCGTCTTTCTATGGAGAATGAGTTGCAGGAAGGCAACCATTCTGTGAATTTGATTAGTTCTGGAGCTTGCATTGGTCATGATGTTTGTGATAGTGGGCTTAGGGAATTTATTCATGGAATCTCTAATGGGATTTCTGATGATTCGAATCCTCTTTTTGGTGATTTTGAAAGGTTCCCTTCATCAAACCCTGGAATCTCATCAGAGCAGGTTAGCAGTAACAGCTGCGGGACTCAACGAATCATTTCTCAAGATTTTGTAACTGAACTTTGTAGTTCCAGGGATGTGGGTTATGATGAATTGTCTAGGCAAAAGGCTGTGATGTTCTTAGGCTATGGCTTCCAGGTCTGTGATTTGAAAAACCAGCCAGATGGGAAGAATGCCTCAGAGTTTAATCAGACCAGTATTGATGATAAGGGTATGAGCTTTGAAGGCCCTGTGATTGAGTTATCAGATCTCAATGGCCCTGTGATTGAGTTATCAGATCTCAAGGATGTGGGTGAATTGGCAGGGCATCTTTCAGACAATGGGCAGCATCATAATCACGAAGTTTCAGATTCAGAGGAAAACTCAAATGTGGGGATTTCCCTGGAACATGAGTTTGATAGCAGTGTCAATAAGGGTATGGAAAGTTTGGGATCTAAGGAAGGGCTTGATGCAGAATCATCAAGTTCTTCTGATAAAGGTTGGAATGAGAATCCATCAGGTAACAATTCTGAACCCTTGATTGTTGAGAGGAGTGAGCATGCAGATCGTGAAACAAATACTGTCTATTCTGAGAAGGCATTGGATGGACAGTTTATACCATTGCTGGAGCTTGGCAACATGACCAACAATGAAAAGATGGAGTGCCCGAGCTTGGTAAGCCCTGTGACCGAAGCCATGTTGGTGGTCAAATAGCTGCAGATTCTGAATAGCCAGCAGATGGTCAAATTGTTTTGCTTTGGTGGCATTTCCAATAACGAATAGATTGGAGATTTGAAATTGGTAGTCCCTGTGCCTGAAGTATCATACTGTGCACATATTGGTTTAACAAATTGTCCAATAAAGCTATATATTCATT
The DNA here is from genome assembly GCA_031772625.1 of Pinus tabuliformis. NCBI lineage: Eukaryota > Viridiplantae > Streptophyta > Pinopsida > Pinales > Pinaceae > Pinus > Pinus tabuliformis. Next base: position 874,264,055 of record CM062807.1, read on the forward strand.
ATTAGCTCATAATGTGAATTGATCTTGGAACTCTGGACCAAAGGAGGAGTTTTTTCCAACCTCCCAGTTACATTAAAAATGAATTTATATTTATTTATTTATATTATTTTAATTTTATCAAAATAAATAAATATAATTTTTGTTTATTGGAAAAATTTAATGGTAAAATTCGTTTGAATGATGATATTTATTGGGAAGATGTTAAAATAAGATAATATTTGGTTTTATTTATGGGATTAAAGTTAAAGTGTTAAGAAAATATATGGTTTTATTGGAAGTAGCTTTAATATAATTATGAGAAAGACTAGTTTTCTTGGGACTACTATTTTGGCTGAAATTGTCTTTTTTTATAATACCAAGGATTTTTTTGTAGTTTTAATATAATTATGAGAAAGACTAGTTTTCTTAAGACTACTATTTTGGCTGAAATTGTCTTTTCTTATAATACCACATCCTGAAGATGAACCACCGTTGCAGGTTCGAAGATATAAAAAGAATTTGAATGCGATGAATCTGGAAGAAAAGCTACACAAATACCAAGGATTCCTTGCAATTTGTTAAAATCTAGATGTATTAGGTAGACAGGAAAGTCTTACTCTCTTCTAGACCACTTACTTTTTTTTTAACACATGGTGAATCGGTAACTATCAAGTTTAATCCACGGGAGACCCAGGATCAAACCTCATTGCTGCCACTATAACACCAAGAGCATAACCAACCACCTGCAAGTCGGTTATACTAAGATCCTATGATTTTAGCAAGAGCACACCCACGGTAGGGGGGTCCGCCCCTCTAGCCGCCACCACAGCAGGTCACTGTACTCAATGATTTTTGAACTTCAGTCCTCCCGGGCTTCGCCCATGTGACTTACCGTCAAACCACACATCACTGTACTCTAGACCACTTACTTTTACTTGACATGTTTTTTTTGAATGATTGCGCCACGACCCCAATATTTACTTTTACTTGACATGTTTTTTTTGAATGATTGCGCCACGACCCCAATATGAGGGCAATGAGTAATTCCTTGTATGCTTAACCTTGAATTGACAAGTCTTTTTAAAAATTAAAAGAAGATCTTCTAAATGAAATATATATATATATGTGTGTGTGTGTGTGTGTGTGTTTTAGTTAGTTCTGTAAAGCATTATAAAATATCAATAATCCGATTTCACTTTGCTCATGAGGTTTATTGATTATATTACATGAGGTTTGTTGATCATATTACAAACGAGTGTGTAGGAGATGTGGTAAAAAATACTTTCCTTTTACTCTTAGCCATAAATAAACTATCTAAATGTCTATATAATGCAACATATTTTTATACTAACTTTAAAGAGAAAAAGTAATTAAAAGTAAAAAAAAGTCATATTTTTTCACTTTTGAATGTGATAATGCATAGATTTATTTAACTTCAAATTCAAGAGTGATCAAATATATCAAGATGCAAACCTCATTTTGAGTGTGCAAAACTTGAAAGGTTTGCACCTTGAGAAATTTGATTCCTTTTGGTGCTTGATAGATCTAAGTTTAAGATGGATCTATGATGGCTATTAATAATACTATTATATTTATAAAAAATTCACATTTTTACAAATATTCTTATTTTCAATTTTATACATATAGTAAGATATTTTATAATTTCTTTAATTTAATTTTTTAATATGATATTGATATTATTGATAATATATATAGATAGATAGATTGATTGTTTTTTTCAATTATATGTTTTTAAATATGAATCATTATTATTCTTGTTGACCACTTATTTTTCAAATGTGGACCATAACTTGAATGACTTCTTGCGATGTTTGTACAATATAATGTGACATGGATAACTATCACATATTTTATGCCACAATTTATGGATATCGTTGCAATATTCAAGTATAACTCTTAAGTATTTGTGTAGCAATTTTTCATTCTTAAACTTTGCAAGAAAACCATCCAAAAATAAAATCCTTGAAAATAGCTCATACTGAAGTAAATAACATATTTACCACCATAATGTAAGCAAGTATTTGCATAAAAAATGATATGAATAAGATGTAAAAGAATATAGTTACTCCTCATTTTTATTTTGTTTTTCTTAGCACTTATGTAGGATTAAAATTGGAAATATTTACTAGCTGTTATTACCCACTAAAATTTATGCAAGTCCTTTTGCTTCAATAAGAAAATAATTTATCTACTTCAAATCTCAATTTATTAATTCCTACTGAAGTTAAGACTATTGGATTTGATTTGCCTATTGAACACTATTAATTTAGCATTGATAAATGTAGATTATAATTTTTTATGCAATTTTTCCCATAACATAATTTCTAACGTAAGTAGAACACTATAACATCTCTCCCATATTAAGCTGACATTCAAATGTTTACACTCATTTACAACCACCACAACATCTCCTCAATATTGAGCCAATATTTAGATGTTTACACTCGTTTACACTCGTTTACAAACACTACATCTCCCCCATAATGGGGTGTAGAGTGTCTCTGGAAGTAATAAAGATTTTAATATCCATGTTATTTTTTTATTTATTTTTTTTATAATTAAGATCAAGATATTTATATTGTTTTCTGGAGGTAATAAAGTATTTTAATATCCATGTTAATTAATTTTTTTTTATTAAGATCAAGATATTTATATTGCTTTCAAAATCATAAACGTACATTCCTTGTCCAACCTAGTCTACCACTTGGGAAATCACACTAGTAGCATAAGCATACATTTTTTTGATTCTTCACAATGTTCTCTACTTGAGACTCTGATAACCAAAAATTTAAATAGTGTATAGCATAGAAAAATACAAATAGACTAGATAACATAAAAAAACAACCTCAAATTGAAATGCTACTGCATAGAAGTGCTTTGTTGATCTTCATTCAACGGGGGTATCCTTTGAGGCCGATGGCTACGACTTTCCATCAGAATCAAACAAAGAAAGGTCCATGATTGTCAGGTTCTTGCATAGCAATGTGATCTTTTTGTTAGGTTTGCCCACCTTCTCGAGTAGCTCTATTATGTATATGATTAACTCTTGCTATGTGTCCACCATATCTATGAGAATTCTTCCCATTAATGTTTTTCAATGCCAGTATAAGCTGATAGGACCTACATGTAGGAGGTTTTTCTAACCTTGGTAGAATTCCCAATATAATGTTTGGTATCTAGTCTCTTGTTTTCTACTCCACATGCTTATCAGGAATGGACCTTTGAGATTGTACGACTTGCTCCTCCATGTCAAAGATGTCTCTTTGAATAACTACATGGATTATATCCTTGTAGTGTTCCATTGTTGCTTTGGCAGTTGCTTGAGCCCAAGTGTCACGAGTGGAGGGAGGACTGAGATCAAAAGGGGGGGAAGACCAGGCAATCCCCACTTGCCATTTAGTGCAAACCATATGGTCTATATCTAACCATATTGACGGGAGAAAAAGAAGGGGTGGGGGGGCAGAACCTTTCAATTAGACAAAGAGGAAAGGGATATAGATGATGGGAAGAGTACAGGGAGAACAAAGAAAATTAGACGAAGGAGGGAGAGAAATCCATGACAATGGGCAGGCATAGGGGGAATATGGGAGGAGACGAAGTGCCGAGAGGGGGGATGGGTCAAAAGGAGAGAGCTTGGAGAGGAGGGGAAAACCCAGGGGAGCGCTGAGAAAGACAAAAAACAATGGTAGAGAAGGAAGATGAAAGGAGAGAGGCTAAGAGTTAGCTCGAAGGAAAAATTAAGCCCCCTAAAACAATTATACCCAATGACGGAAAGAGAAACAAAAAACATACAAATCCTATGACGGAACTTAAACCATTGATAAGAGAGTCCAAAACATATACAAAATTCTAAAAAGACATAACCAAGAACCCGAACGCGCAAATTTTGGAGGCTTTGTGAGATGGCTCCAAAGATAGAGTGTATTGCCTGAAGAAACTTCCTCTAAGGATAAAGACTAGACATATGAGCCTCAATTGTTCCATTAATTAATTTTTTTAGTCTAAAACTTCCAATTTTGGTTTCCGCTCTCCATGGGTGGCTGCTTAAATGCATGTAGAGGTGCTCATTCTTTACCAGTCGATATCCATCTTGCCACCTCTTAGCATAATTTTCTCGAATCTGCCCATTACCTACCATAATGAGTCGAAACCTTCCTTCGTAGTACATAAACCAGGTCAATGTACCTTCCCCAATCCTTGCACTAACCAAATATAGTGTACTACAAAATCTTCTGAATTACCTCACTCCCCTATATTCATGTGGCATACTGATGTGCATGCAGGCTACAAGGTGGAGGGGAGACTTCCTTCCCTTTCACATGCCTTGGTTCTCATCTTGAGCTCAAGTGAGATAACTTGTCTCAACATCCTCGGTGGGGAATCCATGTTAATTAATAAATTGAGAGAGAGAGAGATAATTTTTTTCACTGTTAACCATAATAAAATATTTTAATTCTAAAAGAGAAAAAATAATTCAAATACAAAAATTCATTTACTTTGTAATAAAAGTAATAAGAGGGAAATGCATAATTTATTTAATTCATAAAATTAATATAAATCATTTAAATAATAATAATAATAATAAAATTCAATGTAGGTTTTAAATAAAATATTTTAATATGTGGGATTAATGGATATTTACATGTATTTAAAAGCATATTAATGACAAAAAAAAATAATGTGGGCAATGAGATTCATAAATAGCATATTCAATGTCTATGTTAACTAAAATATTTGCATGTAAACTATGTTTATATTATATATGACTAAAAAAACTATGTATATATTATATAAAACAATTAAAAAAAATCATATGGTTAAAAATTTTCAAGTAGTCATATTTTTCTACATTTTGGTCCTTTTCAAAGTATATTTTTTGGTTTATTCTGTTTGAAAGCTAGTAAAGATTTGTTGTAATTGCAAGTTTAAGCTATGTAGTCTACATAATCCAAGTGTTCAATGGAATGGTGTGTGTGTGTATGTAACCAATATAAATTCATTTTAACCATGGATCTATCAAGTGTTGAGAGGGATCAAATCTCTCGAGGTGCGAATCTTTTTTCAAGTTTTTATAAGGTACCCCCCTAGGAATATCTCAAAAATTCTCACCAAAATTTCTGAGTATGTTTAATTTTATCACTAAGGTATTTCATTAAACAATTTGCTTGTATATGGTTGTAGGTGCATTTTCTTTGTATTTTATTTTTAAAGAAAGATGCACAGTGATAAATAGATAACCATAGGTACTTCATAGCATTGACATTCAATTTTAAAAAATGTACATGCCACCGATAAGGATATGCAACATCAATATGAAGGAAAGTACATGCATAGATGGAAGCAAATTGTCGTCAAACAATTAGGATGTAGGTGTTTAATACACAAAAAATACTCATCTTCAAGTTTGATATAGAGAATATTCCCAAATAGTAGTCTAGCTCAGCCTCTGAGGTACATAACTCAACCACCAAAGAGTAGTAAACTTGGGCCCATGAGACAATGGCACACAACTCCTCTAATCTGATATATGACATAGAAATTGACCATCAAACAGTAGAACAAAAATTCTATCCACACACTAAACTAAGCCTTTGATAGATGAAAGATATGACCAAAAAAGCAAGGGTTCTTGGCCAACAAGAAGGAGGGGATATCAACCCTTTTTTGTGTGTAAAATCAGCTCAATGTAGTTTAGAACTCAACCACGTAACAATAGAAATAAAATCAGCCTAATACTCCAACAAGGTAGTGATAACTCAACCTCCAAGATAAATGCTTCTCGGTTTGCAAGAAGAGAATGCACAATACCAAAAGATGACTTACAAAATCAATTAATAACACCTTTAAACTTAATCCATCTCTTACACGACCTTCTCCATAAATAATGGAGTGCATGTCAAAATCTGAGTGATTCCACTCCAATACTAGCTAGGGTGTATAGTTTCAACATTGAAACTAACAACCAGAATGAGCGTTTCCAAAAACCCTAGTCTCTCTTCTCAAGAGCTTTCCAGAATGTATTTTCTAAGTGATCAAATGCAAGAATGAGGAGAGGCTCCCCATTTCCCTTTTTTGTAACTCACTTGACCCTTTTTTCACCCTTTTACCTTTTATTTTAGTAAAGTCACTTTAGTGGGTTTTCTCACATTATAATTTAAAAGTGACTTTTCATTAGCCCACGACCCGTGTCCCTGTTTTCTCCACTTTCGCTTTTATATAGTTTTCTCCTAGGAGAATTGTGTTCCCTAGATTAACATTCCCACCCTAGCTTATGGGAACTCAATTGGGCTATCAAAATCTTCCCCTTATGTCTCCTAAGCGGATGGGACATTATATTCCTCCCTACCCAAGATTGCTTGTCCTAAAGAAATTTCAATCTAGGATGTTGGAGCACTTGTTCCCCTTCCCATTTGGCATCTTCGATAGGTAAATTATTCCATTTAACTAGGTACTCTTTAATGGTCCTACTTCTTAACTTTCATTCCCTTACCTCCAAATTTTCTTCTAGAACCAAGATCAACTGCCCTTCTTCATCCAATGGTGAAAGCTCAGTAGAAGTGACAACGTGCTACCACATGGCCTTCTCGAGGCACAAAACATGGAAGACATTATCAAATTTTCACCCCTCTAGAAGCTCTAGCTCATAGGCCACTCCTCCTATATGCCTCAAAATCTTGTAGGGTCCATAGAATCCAGGTTTCAATTTCTATGCCCCCTTCATTTTAAGTGATGATTGGTGGTAGGGCTGTAGATGAAGATATAATAGGTTCCCTACCTCAAAGCTATGCTCCACTCGATGTCTGTTTGTATAAAACTTATGTTGGTTCTCAGCCATCTATAAGTTATCTTTGAGGAGTCACAATATGCCCTGGATCTCCTGAATCCAATCCTTATCTTTAGGTTCTTTGTTGTATCCAAACACCCAATCCAAAAATGTTGGTGTATCATACCCATACAATGCTTTGAATGGTGTCATCCTAATCAACATGTGATAAGTGTAGGTTTTAAACCCCATACAAAAATTACCTGCATACGAATTCTAAAAATAGAAAATAAACAATGGCGAGAGCATAAAACATAAAATAGATATACACAGAGATTTTCCCCTCGATCCCAAAACCGGGACTACCAGATTGATTTTTCATTATATTCATGTCAATGTTACAATGCATATATATACATGTTGAAGCATCCATAAACCCCAATCCATTAACCTTGGATTAGAACATAACTGTAGTTCCCATGACTGGATCTACAAAATACCATGGGAAGAAAACCATCATGCCCAAAACCATGTGTGAAAACCATGCACAAAACCATAGGTAGGTACGACCACCTAATATAGGGTCCAAAAAAAAAATTCTCTGGGGGTGCTTCCTCAGACCCCGTAGAGGGGGGTTACCAGCCCCCTCAAACCCCCCTGTGACCCCCCCACACGTGGGACTAGTCTTGGAAAGAATATAACACACACCCAACAATAAGTGGTGTTATAACAATTCTCTCCTAAGTGTAACTGCTTTATCTAGGCTTTTTGTTTGACTTGACACATAGTTTCTTAGATATCGTTCCAACCATTTGTTGACTATATTGGTCTTCCCATCTGTATGCAGGTGGTAACTAGTGCTTGACGTTAACTCTGTCCCAACCGGCCTAAACAACTCTTGCCAAAATCCTCCCATGATTTTGTTGTCATTGTCACTGACAATGGTTTTTGGCAGCCCGTGCAATCACAATATCTCTCTAAAGAAAAACTCTGCTACTTTTGATTCTGAAAATTGGGAATGTATGTCGAATAAGTGTGAAATTTTTTTGGGTTTGTCAACCATAAAATAAATACAACCCTTCCCTTTCACCTTAGGTAAACCAGTGATGAAATCCATCGAAATGATTTCCCATTTTTGCTTTGGAATGGGAAGTGGCTGAAGTAACCCTTCCAAATGAGTATCCTCTACTTTATTCTATTAGTAGATTTTGCAATCCCTCATGAATCTCAACACATCTCTCTTAAGGCCCTTCCATGTGAAACTTTCCTCGATTTTCCTATAAGTTTTTAGTTACCCAGGGTGCCTTGCCAATGTTGAGCTATGCGCTGCATGCATAATATTTTGTTTAAGCTGAGATTCTGGCACTAGGTAGATCTTACCTTTGTAGTAAATGATGTCATCAATAACGTAGTACCCATATTAATGTAGATCAATATTTGAGTCTTGTGAGCCACACTGAAAGTACTCCTTGAGCTGTACAAGCAGGTAGTGGAGACCATACAGTGAGTCCTGTGGTGGATTGAATGGAAGTGTCTATTGGGCAGTGTGAAGCATAGTAGACACTACATCAATCTTTGTGTAACAGATGAAAAAAACACCAGAATGCATAGTGTAACTCGAGGGGATTACAACAGAGTGTGAGCAAGTGTGTATGTGAATGCAAGTTGCAAAGAAATCTTGAGAGATCCTGTGAAGTGTAGAGAGGTCGAGAGCTATTGAAGTGTATGCCGAAGAATACACTGAGCAAATGAGAACTGAGTGCATGTGTGTAACACTACTGAAGAAGGCCAATAGCAAAAAAGTTATGTAGATTCTGTATTGAGTTAAGGCTACTGAGGAGAACAATAAGAAGAAGGCTGTGAGTTGTCAGTTATAGACTATATAAGTGGGCTGAGAGTTACGAGTGTTATTGAAGAGGACCGAGAACAAAGGGACGAGAGTTGCGAGTTCTATTGAAGAGGACTTAGAATAGAGGACCAAGTGCTTAGGATGTTGCTGAAGAAGAAGAGAGCGACGAGATACTGAAGTTGTTTGCTAAGGAGAACAAAGGGCTAATAATTTGTTAATACAAAGCTAAAATAAATATGAGTGAGAGCCAAAGCAGAGAGCAGTAATTTCCTTATGGATAGTAGGTTGGTGCCTATAAAATAGGGAGTTGTTGCTTCCATATAAGTGGGTTTATAAAGAATAGCTTAGGCGTTGGTACCTCCTGCAAGTTGGTGCTTTCAAAAATCAATGAGTTGATGCTTCTTATAAGCTGGTAAAGTGTCTGCAAAGAGGGAGTGGGTGCTAGCAAAATACATAAGGGAGTTGGTGCTTCCTATTAGTGGGTGCTCATGAAACGAAATGATATAATATGAGTGGTGACTTAAGATTTGCATCAAAATAAACAATCATTGGTGGTCTTCTCCCCTAGTGGATTTCCACGCTAAATCTTTATGTCTCATGTGTTTGTTGCTCATGATGTTGTTGTGTTTTTCATGTGATGTTTACTTTGCTTATTACATAATATGTTGCTGATTACACACATGAATGGTAGCCAAGTAGAAAAAGTATTATAAATTGGAAATATTGTTAAAATCAAACTTAATACTGATTCAACCCCCCTCTCAATATTAATCAGTATTTCCAACAAACAATAAAGGAAAGAAAACCTAGGCTTAACAAGAAACTCCTATCACCTAGGTAATGTTGCTATCATACAACTTTAAAAAGGAAAGGGTGACTTATCCTAAGTTTCCCACAAGGTTACACTACTGCTAAGCACTCATTGGTGATATTCTAGATGCAAAGTGGACAAAATCAAATGTGTATAGTGTTAGTGTCAGTCTTTGCAGCTTTCCTTCAGTGATCAAATATGCTCTTACAAAGTTATTTTAAGGTGTCAAGGTCAAATTCTGTCATTTCAGTGAGTCTTCAAGTAAAATTTGGTCACTAGCTATTAGGTTTAGGGTTTGTTTTCACTCCCTTCAAAGTTGTCCAAATGTCGGTCCATGTCACCATTCAGCTGAGTGTACCATCATTCAGAGGGTTATCATCATGTTAGGTTCCAATGGTTCATTTTACACCTTGTTCATGCTCCAGTTGTGCCTAGGTAAGGTTCATTTCTCTCTCCTAGGGTTTTGAAGGTAATTTCTCTTGGATGGTCAAATCATCAGCAAAACTTGTATCCTAATGTTCATACACCTTCCCCTATCCTTAATGTACCTTATTAAACACTTCCCATCACTTATATCCCTCAAATTCCTCATTTTCGCACAAACCCTAGTTTCTTGCTACAACTTGACAATTTTCTAGGCTAGGCCTGTGTTTTTCCCTTTTGGACCCCTTCCCCTCACTAAATATTTGAAATTCCACTTTCCACTACTTCCTAACATTCCTCCCTACTTCCCAAAATTTTCTCAAGAATTTAGAAGCCCCTTATCCCCTTCATTTCACTTTATTTTGACAAATCCCCTGTTCCACACATCGGGATAGGTTTTACTCCAATAATGTTTCTGAGCAAGAAAAGACGAATTTGGGAAAACTGAAAGAGGTTTTTGTCCAAAATAGGCCAAGGAAGAAAAACCTCCTTCAATTTTTACACAGGTTTCATGGTTTTAGATAAATGTCAAAAATTCAGTTGCCTCAGGAGAATTGATGCACCTCTAAAGTGACCTTGGGAAAATCAAGATTTCTCCTAGCTTGGTTTGCAAATGACTTGCTTGATGAGTCAAATGATAATTAGACAAAAATATATTTCCAATGAGCTATCATGAGCTCAATTTGGGGTTGAGGAAGACCTTAAAAAGTTGACTGCAACAGCACTCTGCCTTGAGGCAGCCTCATTTTGCACATTTTGACCAGTCTTGGGAGATTTGACTTTTGACAAGGAAAATGAACTCCAAATTTAAAAATTCAAGTTGGGTTGGAAATTAGACTCAATAATATTTCCAACGAGCTATCCCGTGCCCAATTTGGACACCAAGAAGGCCTCCAAAACTTGTCTGCAAAAAGGCACTATGCCTTCATCCGGCTCTACGCATTGGGTAGTGATTTGCAGTGTAATTTTATAAAGAAGCCTGAAATCCATTAAAATCTTCCTCCAAAGCTCCAAAATTGCAAATTTTTCATTCCAAAAGTAATTTAACACCTCCATATTTCCAATGTATGAGTTTCCATCAGTGTTTATGGTGTTTCAATAGGTTAAAAACAAAACCCTAGTTCCTTGCAAAGTTGTGTTGAGAAAATTGCCTAGGGTTTGCAAAATTGCAGTTTTGTTGTTGTATCCCAATTTTCATTTTTCTCTCACTACATTTCACTCATATCACTTTCCCTCTCCCCTTTCATTCACACTCACCTATCCCCTTATCCCTAAAACTAAAAACCCTAATACCTAATCCCACTATTCCCAAACCCTAGTCAAATATCCCCAAACCCTAATTGCTATCCCAAAGCCTAAATACTATTCCCTAAACCCTTTCATTCCCCAAAACCCTACAGCTAGCATCAAATCCTCCCCTCATCAGTCCCACTCATCCATGGAGCTCAAAAACATGAAAGCAACCGGCAAGCTGCTAAGAGAAGGAAAACCAAGTTGACAACACTTGAAAGGGAAATTCAAGCTGAGCGTGAATCTTGGCTTGAGAGGGAAAATATCCACTTGGAAAAGGTACTAGAGAAGGCCAACAGAGAGAAAACTATGTTGAGGCACATGGCCCATCATTACTTGGTGAGAAACAAGGTGTGCAAAGCAAGAATCAGGATTTTGAAGGCCAAGTTGAAAAAGGCATCGAGGAAGTGAAAAGAGCAAGATAGAATTCAGATCTTGGCTGAGGGCTTCCTTGGCCCAACACAGCACTTGATGAAAGACACTCAGCCCAAATTTCAAGAGATTTGGGACACTTTTTGCAATTTTGAAATTTTTGGCTTAAAAAACAAGTTTTTCTGCCTGATGCGCCGCGCCACTTGGCGCGTGCTTTTGATGGGGAGCTCCTTTTGAGGAAAACTCAGCATTTTTGGATTTGTCATGGAAAAATATGCATGCACACAAATGGCCAAGAAATTTTGACAAGTTTTGAGCTTCCAAAAAGATCAAAAACACCTCAAAAATGACCTTTCTGCCCCTTTTTGGACACACAGGAAGCAATGTTGGGAGAACTCAGTTTTGGAGGGGAAAATGGAGGCTAAATTCAAAAATTCTACTTGTTCTGGAAAGTAGACAAGCAGAACTTTCCAAAAACCCACTTGGAGAAAATTTGGACACCGAGAAGACCTCCAAAATCAGCTGCAAAAATGACGCTACGCATAGGGAAATCAGCGCGGCGCATTGGAGGAATTTTGCTCATTTTGGCCAAAAAACTCTGTTTTTCGCCTAGTTTCTTCACAGTTTGACTTTTCTCCTTCTAATTGTCAAAATCATGATGTAATTTAATGTGACATGATGGCTTTTGATGTAATTATGCTAGATTTTCACTCATAGAGGTAGATTCATCCATAAAAACATAGTTTGCAACTGAATGAATCAGTTCCCTAGTTTTTAGAGGCAAGTTGTTCCACTACCTACTTTTTAGTTCTCGGTTTAGACTTTGTTGGAACAGCTCCTAAAATTATGAGCTCAACCCCTAGAGGCTAGGATTAGTTTTTGGTTGTCTATATCTTGTAATTTTTCAGTCATTAGCATGGTTGGACTCTTGTGAATGCTTTGAGCATTATTGTACATTCATTTTCAGCAGCTTGGCAAAGGAATTGACCAGGGTTTGCAACACTTTATGGGATTCTTGTGGCATCTTGATTTGGTATTGTGTTTCCTTCTGTAATTTTTAGTTTACATGTGTTTTATGTATGCCATCATCTCTCTTTACTCATCTTAACTAAATAAAACAAGGATAAGGGTTGAATACATTGAAATTGCAGTACCTAGGGTTTGTCTAGTTTTCTATGCTTTCAGTTGTTTGAAGAGGATCCCTGAGACTTTCATGCCCTCTCCAACTCTTCACTAGTCTAAAATTTCTCCATCTCACTCAATTTGAAGTGCTAAACCATTTGCCTACCTTGCCCCATAGAGATCTCTACAAGACTGTGTCCATTCCCCAGACTGAAATTTGCCTTTCACATTTGAGCTAACAAACCCATATTAAATTCAATCAAACACCTATGTACACATACCTAGCCTAAAATCAGTCATCTCAAGCTTTTTGACCATATTTTCTGAGATTGACAAGGAGAGAGCCCTCTCCCGCCCTGGTAGGGCTAGCTACCAGGTTAAGCATGGTTTGATGTTACCCTAGATCCTGCCTTTCTCAGCCTGAGGTAGATTTAGGCCCTAACATAGTGGCGACCATACTGGGGAAAAAAGTTTATTATCATTGTTTTGCTTTGTAGACTACAGACGGAGCCTGAAGTTAGCCAGGTAGCCTTCAAAATGCTCTTGCTTTGCATTAGCGAAAGTAGATGAATGCTGCTTCAGTCAATCTCCAGTCTAGTTTATGAACTGAAACATCTGGTTTCCTCAGTAAAATATAATCAAGTTCAGATCTGATTGTTGATGGTGGACAACGATCAGACACAGCAAGGCTGAAATCATTCACCTAGCGACTCTAAATCAGTTTCGAGATCAGATCCAAGGACTCCACTGGAGGATGAACCTGACCAGCAGAAACATGAAAGGAAAATATGGAAATATCAGGTATTCAAGTTGGAATTTCATCCAAGACATTTTGTTCTTTGTTATAAATTATTTCTTCTCTTTTCCCGAGAATGTCAAGAAGGCTTTGCAAAGTATATTGTATTTGAGAAAAGATCCTCGGCCTGCATTTGATTCCTTCCCTTTGAAGATTGTGAATACCAAATATTTGCATGCCTTTGAGCTTGATCAAGACCCTTTTTCTGAATCTTGTGATGACCGTCTTCAAACTGATGAGCCTCAAGAGAGTAAGACTGATTCTACACCTTTTGTACATACCCCTATACCTTGTAAAATTCCAGATCGATACAAGCCTCTGATTTTACCTCCTATATCCCATGCTTTCCCTAAAAATCATGATTTATATCTACCAAGATTTGATGGTGAACGCGACAATATCACTGCTAAGAGACATGTATTGAATTTTGAGTCCTTTCTTGACCTTTTTGAAGTTGATGAAGAAGATGTCAGTATTAGGCTTTTTGCTCTTTCGTTGCAAGGCAAAGTCAAGAGTTGGTTCAAAACCCTGCCTGATGCGAGCATCTCAGATTTCCAGTAGTTCGTCAAAGTTTTCCTCGACAGGTGGGTGGTCAGACAAAACCCTTTCTTGATTATAGAAGAGTATAACCAGCTGAAAAGATTGCCAGGGGAGACAGTACAACAATTTTCTGCCAGATTTAACCAAGTTTATTATTCGATGCTGGTTAATATAAGACCTCCTCTTGGATCCGCTCTCTTGCACTACCCAGGTGCCTTTGATCCGGAAATGGAGTTTCAGCTGAGAGAAAGGAATCTTGTAACACTTGAAGAGATGCAGAACAATGCAGTAGATGTAGAGGCTCATTTGCTAATCCGAAGGGCAAAGTTGAAGGAAGAAGAGATGAAAAACATAGATCCGGAGGAATCAACATCTCTAGAGGTAAAGCTTGACATTTTGGTAAGTGCAGTGGAAGAGATGATGCAAAGGATCATCACAAGGAATGAGTATAATGTTCAAGCCCATGGCTCACTGATTAAAGAAGAACAAGTTGTTGATCCAAAACATCTTCTTTCTTATCCCAGTTGTTATAGATACGATAATGATTATTTTATAGATCATCTTGGAGAAGAGAGATCTGTTGATATGACATGTATGCTTGATGATGTCTTTTATACTGACGATTTGCCTTAGTTTGATCAGTATGATGATGATTATGTTCTCCAAACAGAAGCTAATCTTGCAAACAAACCAACATCTAGTTTGTGGGAGGAAGAAGTTCACTTTCAGTAGCTCGAATACAATGTTCAACCATCACATATCAGCTATGGAAATGACGAGGAAAGTGCAGCAAATTTTGAAGTAAGTGAAGGATCTTTGCCTTTTTGTTTTGCTTCGTTTCAGTTCATCAGAGACAACATTCATGCAATCAGAAATCAACTGTCGACAAGTCTTGATCTGAACCTTTTTGAGGGCAATGAAAACCTTGTTCAAGACTTCTCATATCCAGATTTGCAGCCCTCGAATGCCATTGATTGTCAAGTTGCAGATAAAGACTTGGAAGCTGGCACATATGATCAAATGATACAAGATGATTCTGTACCTTTCTTTTTTGAATCATTTCAGTTTTTGAAGGAAAATTTGCATAGTACATTTTCCGTAAAGGATGAGGAGCTTATAGAAAATCATGTAATCTCATTAGAACCAATAGAAAATGGGTTGCAACAGTCTTTTCATGTTTTTCACGATCCAATAGCTGATGTGTTGGACGCTGCCTGCAGTCAAGGTCCTTCTCCAGTAGCTACCCATGAGCTTGAAACAAGTATTGATACAAACTTGATCTGGCAGCCAGTTTCTTTTTCACTTTCAGCAGGAGTCTCGTCACAAAGCTCAGATCAAAGTTTGCATTCATGGTATGAGGGGAAGAGAAGTAATCCATTGGGTGACCTAAGTCCCAGTGTGCATGAACTTCAAGATCCTTATGCAGTGTTTTTGAAGGTGGATAGAGAATCCATAGTATTCAACGGATCTGTTCACAAGTTTTCATGGGAGTTTCCTTTTAGTAGTTCTCTCTTGTTGTTCATAAGCAAGCACCTATGGAGAATTCAAACAGTAGCCGGAATACTTACTTGGTTTCATTGGTTGTTTCATTTCACTTGATCAGGTAATGAATGAAACTGTTAGAGTAAGTTTTTATGAATAAGCTCTACTTTGAGCACCATTTCCAGTTTGTCAGTTGTGTTTAACTATCGAGTCAGTTTTTAGTTGAGTGAGAGTCAGTTTGTGTCGTCAATTCATCAGTTTTCAGTTATGCATTTCATCTTGAATTTTTGACTCCATTGCCCAATAGATAAGGCATTGGTCTGCTCTCCCAAAGATCTGTCGTTCTTGGCACCTCCAAGGAGCTACCATCCCCATTGAAGCCAATGTTAGTGTCAGTTTTTGCAGCCTTCCTCCAGTGATCAAATATGCTCTTACAAAGTGATTTTAAGGTGTCAAGGTCAAATTTTGTCATTTCAATGAGTCTTCAAGTAAAATTTGGTCACTAGCTAGTAGTTCTAGGGTTTGTTTTCACTCCCTTCAAAGTTGTCCAAATGTCGGTCCATGTCACCATTCAGCTGAGTGTACCATCATTTAGAGGGTTGTCATCATCATGTCAGGTTCCAATGGGTCATTTTACACCTTGTTCATGCTCCAGTTGTGCCTAAGTAAGGTTCATTTCTCTCTCCTAGGGTTTTGAAGGTAATTTCTCCTGGATGGTCAAATCATCAGCAAAACTTGTATCCTGATGTTCATACACCTTCCCCTATCTTTAATGTACCTTATTAAACACTTCCCATCACTGATATCCCTCAAATTACTCATTTTCGCACAAACCCTAGTTTCTTGCTACAACTTGACAATTTTCTAGGCTATGCCTGTGTTTTTCCCTTCTGGACCCCTTCCCCTCACTCAATCTTTGAAATTCCACATTCCCATGCTTCCTAACATCCCTCTCTACTTCCCAAAAAATTTTCAAGAATTTATAAGCCCCTTATCCCCTTCATTTCACTTCATTTCGACAAATCCCCTGTTCCACACATCGGGATAGGTTTTACTCCAATGATGTTTCTGAGCAAGAAAAGATGAATTTGGGAAAACTAAGAGACATTTTTGTCCACGATAGGCCAAGGAATAAAAATCTCCTTCACTTTTTACACAGGTGTCATGGTTTTAGAGAAATGTCAAAAATACAGTTTCCTCAGGAGAATTGATGGACCTATGAAGTGACCTTGGGAAAATCAAGATTTCTCCTAGCTTGGTTTGCCAAATGACTTGCTTGATGAGTCAAATGATAACTAGACAAAAAGATCTTTCCAATGAGCTATCATGAACTCAAATTGGGGTTGAGGAAGACCTTCAAAAGTTTACTGAAACAGCACTCTGCCTTGAGGCAACTTCATTTTGCACATTTTTATTAGTCTTGGGATATTTGACTTTTGATAGGGCAAATGAACTCCAAATTGAAAAATTCAAATTGGGTTGGAAAGTAGACTCAATAATCTTTCCAACGAGCTATCCCGTGCCCAATTTGGACATCAAGAAGGCCTCCAAACCTTGTCTGCAAAAAGGAACTACGCATTCATCCGGCGCTACGCATTGGGCAGTGATTTGCAGTGTAATTTCATAACTCGCGCTATGCATTGGGACAGCGCGGCGCATAGGTCTAAAAAAGCTAAAATCCATTAAAATCTTCCTCCAAAGCTCCAAAATTTCAAATTCTTCATTCCACAAGTAAGTTAACACCTCCATATTGCCAATGTATGAGTTTCCATCAGTGTTTATGGTGTTTCAATAGGTTAAAAGCAAAACCCTAGTTCCTTGCAAAGTTGTGTTCAGAAAATTGCCTAGGGTTTGCAAAATTGCAGTTTTGCTGTTGTATCCCCATTTTCATTTTTCTCTCACTACACTTCACTCATATCACTTTCCCTCTCCCCTTTCATTCACACTCACCTATCCCCTTATCCCTAAAACTAAAAACCCTAATACCTAATCCCACTATTCCCAAACCCTAGTCAAAAATCCCCAAACCCTAATTGCTATCGCAAAGCCTAAATACTATTCCCTAAACCCTTTCATTCCCCAAAACCCTACATCTAGAATCAAATCCTCTCCTCATCAGTCCCACTCATCCATGGAGCTCAAAAACATGAAAGCAACTGGCAAGCTGCTAAGAGAAGGATAACCAAGTTGACAACACTTGAAAGGGAAATTCAAGCTGAGCGTGAATCTTGGCTTGAGAGGGAAAATATCCACTTGGAAAAGATGCTAGAGAATGCCAACAGAAAGAAAACTATGTTGACGCACATGGCCCATCATTACTTGGCGAGAAACAAGGTGTGTAAAGCAAGAATCGGGATTTTGAAGGCCAAGCTGAAGAAGGCATCGAGGAAGCGAATAGAGCAAGATAGACTTCAGATCTTGGCTGAGGCTTCCTTGGCCCAACACAGCACTTGATGAAAGACACTCAGCCCAAATTTCAAGAAATTTGGGACACTTTTTGCAATTTTGAAAATTTTGGCTTAAAAAACAGGGTTTTCTGCCTGATGCGCCGCGCCACCTGGCGCACGCTTTTGATGGGGACCTCCTTTTGAGGAAAACTCAGCATTTTTGGATTTTTCATGGAAAAATATGCATGCCCACAAATGGCCGAAATGACCTTTCTGCCCCTTTTTGGACACACAGGAAGCAGTGTTGGGAGAACTCAGTCTTTGAGGGGAAAATGGAGGCCAAATTCAAAAATTCCACTTCTTCTGGAAAGTAGATAGACAGACCTTTCGAAAAAGCCCACTTGGAGCAAATTTTGACACCAGGAAGGCCTCCAAAATCAGCTGCAAAAAGGCGCTACGCATAGGGAAATTAGTGCGGTGCATTGGGGGAATTTTGCAAATTTTGGCCAAAAAAATCTGTTTTTCGCCTAGTTTCTTCACAGTTTGACTTTTATCCTTCTAATTGTCAAAATCATGATGTAATTTAATGTGACATGATGGCTTTTGATGTAATTATGCTAAATTTTCACTCATAGAGGTAGATTCATCCATTAAATGGTAGTTTGCAACTGAATGAATCAGTTCCCTAGTTTTTAGAGGCAAGCTGTTCCACTGCCTACTTTTTAGTTCTCAGTTTAGACTTTGTTGGAACAACTCCTAAACTTATGAGCTCAACCCCTAGAGGCTAGGATTAGTTTTTGGTTGCCTATATCTTGTAATTTTTTCAGTCATTAGCGTGGTTGGACTCTTGTGAATGCTTTGAGCATTATTGTACATTCATTTTCAGCAGTTTGGCAAAGGAATTGACCAGGGTTTGCAGCACTTTATGGGATTCTTGTGGCATCTTGATTTGGTATTGTGTTTCCTTCTGTAATTGTTAGTTTACATGTGTTTTATGTATGCCATCATCTCTCTTTGCTAATCTTAACTAAATAAAACAAGGATAAAGGTAGAATACATTGAAATTGCAGTGCTCTACCTAGGGTTTGTTTAGTTATCTATGTTTTCAGTTGTTTGAAGAGGATCCTTGAGACTTTCATGCCCTCTCAAACTTCTCACCAGTCTAAAAGCTCTCCATCTCACTCAATTTGAAGTGCTAAACCATTTACCTACCTTGCCCCATAGAGATCTCTGCAAGACTGTGTCCATTCCTTGGACCCAAATTTGCCTTTCACATTTGAGCCAACAAACCCATATTAAATTCAATCAAACACCTATGTACACATACCTAACCTAAAATAAGTCTTAAAATCATTCATCTCAAGCTTTTTGACCATCTTTTCTGAGATTGACAAGGAGAGAGCCCTCTCCCGACCTGGTAGGGCTAGCTATCAGGTTAAGCGTGGTTTGATGTTACCCTTGATCCTGCCTTTCTCAGCCTGAGGTAGATTTAGGCCCTAACATATAGCATGCAACAAACCCTGCTTGAAACCATCAAAACACAAATTAGATCCAAGAATTATCAATTATATAGCAGCATCCATATATTGCTTTCTTACAGGAAAGAAACAAAGCATTAAAAATATTTTAAGTTCGGATCTAAAGCTTCACCGTACTGAACACTGATAAATTCTATATAATTTCTTTCCATTAAATATAAAACTACAAGCATAAATAATGATCTCATATACATAATACAAACAATCCCTAAACAACTCCCCTGTATTGATATATGCAAAGCTGACAAATGCATGTAAACTTCACAAGGTTATATACTATCTCTGCATAGACAATTCATACATCTTTTGAAACACATAGAAATAGATGAGTCCAAACCATGTTATATAACAATATGAATGTTTCGAAGTACATAGAGGTGCTTTAAGCAAGACCTTATATCAATAACAAATCCTTTGCAAAATGAAAATGTGACCACAAGCTACATGCACTATTGTTGCTTACAAGAGGTAAGACAGTTTTGCATTAACCAGAATATACCACAATAATGGATCCTAAACCATGATTTTTAATAAGTCATACAAGGTTTTCATTCCTAAACGATTAGATCATTCATTCAATTGTTGCAGGTTACGAAACAAGATTAGCAAGTAAGTCCTCCAAATTTGATTTGAGATAGAGGTCAAATACACTTTGATCCCAACCTCTGTACACTCAAATATAACATTACATGATTTGAAATAATATAAAGCAATCTAAATTAAAATAACACATATATTGACCATTAACCTTTTGATCTGCTAAGTATACATGCACTCCACACAAAACATATTATAATCAATCATATGTAAACTAGACACACATAAACTTAAGCATCAGAGCAAAGAAAATATAGGATGGAAAAGTCCTGGGTTGGTGGGCCTAAGCCAACCAGTGACATTGCCTCCCTAAGAAACTAAATCACAATGAACTTAACATAGTGAATGGAAGAACTTGAACATCAATATTAATATTAGAAAACTTCACAATCTTTACATAAATCAATACAAAGAGATTTGACCCAATGGTCTTGTTGGTGAGCAATATTACAAACTCAAAATAACAAGAAAACCTATTGATCCCATTGCCAACCTAGCTCAACACTAACATTAGACTTTTGTAAATACAATACATGATAGTGCTAAAACGAGCCATGCTTGATTATGATTCTAAAAAAAAATGAAAAAGATTTGAATGATCTCCAATCTTGGATCAAAGTGATAACAAGGTTGTCTAAAACATGGGTGAACTAGTGCAATCTAGTTGAAGACTTGAGGAAAGGATCCTTGAGTTATAGATTTGTTGTTGAACGAACTACCAAACGAGGAAACCAATTACGTGTGTGGTGTTTGACCAAGAATCCAACTCGAGGAGTGATAGAGTGTATTGATGTTGCGCTCCAAGGGACCCACATGTTGTTTTCTATTGGACACTGTATACATAAGCCCACTTAGACTTTGGTTGCAAAACCCTTCAAGGGTTGCAAGACCTGCAAAACCTTCATTAGTAGCCCTAGAATAGTGATTAAGCTTTAACAATGCATTCAAACTATAGATTTTTGACATAAATCAAGAATTTACCTCATAACCATTTTAGTTGTCTTGTTTTAGTAATCCCTTGTTGTATGCAAAAAAGGCCTATAAAGATGCAAACTTAGAGTTTGGAGAAGGTCATAAAGAATATTTTGGCAGCAAAAAGTCCCTCAATTTCTAACCACAGTAATGAGTAAAAATATCACATCATATATTAAAAAACAATTATAAGGATATCATACCATACATTAAAAAAAAGTTACTCAGTTATAAGAATTAATTAATAATTCAAATGTAATGTATCAAGGAATAAAAAATAATAATTAAAATATTTTTATATAAATGAACTAAAATGTTAAATGATTGGGGAATATTTCCACTTTAATAAAATATGTTTTTTTTAAAGTAAGTTTATAAGTATTTATATATTATGTTGAGCATGAAATTGTGTTTAATATAATTGATTTTAAAATAAGTTTTTTAATCACTTTTTAGTTTAATAATTATATGTTTTTGTTAAAACATTTTTCAAATATACACAAATTAGGAGTTTGTTAATGAAAGCATTAGTACTAAAGTTCAAGTGGAATTTATCTTATAGGTTCGAGTGGAATTCAGATTTGGTTTGGTAGCAATCAGGTTGTGTTAGGGTAATACCTCCAACATTATTCATTTTGCATAAAACAACATTATAAAAGGTGAGTTTGAGTCATTGCCAACCCAAGCAAATGCTTTGGTTTGGCTACGTGTAGGTTGTGTTGGGGTAATTCGTCTGGCAAGGTTCCTTTTGCATTAATCATATATGACGTGTCCATCCACCAAGGAAAACTTAAAGTGAAAGTAATTTCCATGGAAAATGGTGTCATAGAATGATGGCACAATGGAAAATAGTGTCATATGGAAAGGGACAAATTAAAATGAAAGTATTTCCACGGAAAATAGTGTAATAGAATGAGGACACCATGGAAAATAGTGTCATAGACTGAGGACATAATTGGAAAGGGACAAATTAAAATGAAAGTTATTTTCATGGAAAATAGTGTCATAAAATGAGGACACAATTGAAAAGGGACAAATTAAAATGAAAGTCATTTTTATGGAAAATAGTGTTATAGAATGAAGAAATAAGTGGAAAGGCACATGCAGAGAGATGATGTGGTATTGGTTGATCATATTAGAGGTTGATAGGTATTGGTTTTCAGCTCTTTTAATGAACAAATAATATAGGTTTTAAGCTCTTTTAATGAACAAATAATATATGTGCTATGAATTATTATATTTACTATTATATTTTTTTTCAACTTTCTTTGGAATGAATCCTATGAACTATAGTCTTATAAAAAACGGATAAACAATAGAGAGAAGGTTTTTCAATCGGATCAGAAGTAAAAAATGTTTATTTATAAAATAGTGGTTTGATGTGATGGAGTTTAATTATATGTTTGAGAAATACTACCATTAATATATAATAAATATTTTGTATTTTCAAATAAGATATAAAAATGTTTTTGATTGGCTAAGAGCTTGTTAGTATTTTTTGTGCATAATGAAATATTTTAACTACTTAAGATTAAAAACCTAGAGGTATATGAAAGAAATGGAAGTCTACTATCTTACAAATATCAATCTCATCATTTCAAGTGGGATGAGTTTCCTTAAATTATAATAATAATGAGTCAATGTATATTTTAGGATAACAACGAATGGTAATTGTCTTTAGTATCAGTTGACCACTTAATTATGATAAATTTTGCCACTTTTGAAGGATAGAAAAAAATTGTAGATAAGAACTAAACCACCTTTTCATATGATCTAAAAATAACATCCTCAAAACAATCTATCCTACCATATTTTTATGAATCATGCTTGAACAATGTGATGAGGTGGCTACAATAATGGCTAGAAGTCAAGGGAAACAACACCCAAGCAAGCTTATTGGCATAATATTTCCCATTTTATTTGAGTTATAATCTGCATTCTATAGGGTTAATGAGACGGAAACAATCACTAGTATAAATGGAGCCAAAATCCGACGGCTATTAGTCGAATATGCGATTTATTGGCATCGAATATCCGACACATTGGTGCTTATTAAATCGTTTCTGGAATTTTTTCAAATAGTCAACAATTTAGTTACCGTCGGATATGCGGCAATACAAATGTTGATTATCTGACACATAAAAAGCCTGAAATGGTCATTAAAAAATTGATGTTTATTACTCATTTTTGCAACGCTACAAATCGTCGATATCCGATGGAACAAATCGATATTGGGGCGTCAGGTAATCGACGACATAAGTAAATTTTGTGACATAAGTGTTGTCACTCCGACGATAAAGCATCAGATATTCAATACATAGGTCATTTTGTCCAATGGAACAAACCGAGTTGAGGCGTCAAGGAATTGACGAGATATGTAAATTGTGCGACAAAAGTGTTATCGCCCCGACGCTTTAAATCCAATGGTTAAGTGTCAAATATGCGACGGATGGGAGTTCTGTCCAACAAGAGTGTTAAGGTACCAATGCTTTCGTCCGTCATTTCGGTCATCCAATATCTGATGAGTACTCCGACATGCAGTTGTTGAATATTCGATGACCTTCCTATGTCATCGAATATTCCACGATGATACGCGTTAGAAAAAAAATATATAATACACATAGAATTTGAGTTTTCTTAGTGGCTCCACTCCCTTATACATTCGATACATTTGATTCTTGTAGATTATAGACTATGAGTTTTCTTGGTGGTTCTGCTCCCTTATACATTCGATTCTTGCAGCAGACCCGAGGGTTTCTTGGTGGTACTTCCAGTAGACACTAGTTTCCTACATATTTTTAAAGGCAACAATGACATTGGTATGGTGACATACTTGGTATGCAACTGCCTTCCATCTCATCTTCATCATAAATGGACTATATAGAGACATACATTACAAGAATTTCTATATCACATTACAAATAACCAAGTATTGGTGATAAGCCAACATCCAAGAAAAAACATAAGCACAATCCAGGTTGGTTTCATAAAATATGTTGTTCATGTACCAAAAGTGTACTATGAAACATTACAACCATAAATTAAAATCCATAAAATATCATAGTTTTGTTACTATTTTTCCTAACAAAGTATTAAGATTCAATAAATTGTTGGACTTCAAATGTGTAATATCACTTGTGTATACCAATGTTCTCCACAGAGACCACGAGTTGGTCAGACTGACCCCACATGGATTCCATACAAGTGGCTCCTTTGGTGGACAAGTAGCTTTGTCAATAGACGATAGCCATAGATAAACATTACTCTTTTAACACATTGAAACAAATTTAACAAGATTTCAAACATAGGTAGTGCCTTGGTGACTTTCATGTATGGAGGTACTCGTTTATGTACTCCAACTTTATTTTTTATCACATATCATGGTTTATAATTCGCTTGGTTTCACTAGAAATGTTTTGTTATTCATGCTTAGTATTTTTGGTTTTTCTGAAGACCCCATTCCAATGGAGTCCTTTACCCTGCTATGATATCAACAAAAAATGAACTACCACAGAGACCATGGGTTGGTCAGACTGACCCCACATGGATTCCATACAAGTGGCCCCTTTGGTGGACAAGTAGCTTTGTCAATAGAAGATAGCCACAGATAAACATTACTCTTTTAACACATTGAAACAAATTTATCAAGATTTCAAACATAGGTAGTGCCTTGGTGACTTTCATGTATGGAGGTACTCGTTTATGTACTCCAACTTTATTTTTTATCACATATCATGGTTCATAATTCGCTTGGTTTCACTGGAAATGTTTTGTTATTCATGCTTAGTATTTTCGGTTTTTCTGAAGACCCCATTCCAATAGAGTCCTTTATCCTGCTATGATATCAACAAAAAATGAACTACCACAAATATTATGTCAATCTAAAGCCTAAAACTAAAATCATCTACGAAAACTAACATAATTTACAAAGATAAACATACCGATTCAATGACTAGAAAAGAAAAATGAACATGACCAACTCTCACAATTTAAATTGTGAGACTAGAAAGTGGAAGATGAACAACCCCCAAGGCATAGTGAGGAAATATAACATGTAAAATATATGCAACAAGAACAAGACTAAGGATGGCCAACTTGTAATCCTATCGTGCCCTTTCTGGAACAATAACTTTTACAATTTCCAAATGCACATCAATAATGATCCAACAACTAATATTACTTAGGTTTGACTGAAATTGGATCGTTGAACAATATGGATGATGATAGCCTGGTTAGTCTCAACTTCACTAGCAAATTGAACTTTAGCATAACTGAAACCAACTCACTCAAACCAAATCATGATACTGGAATTTGAACTACTTGCAAAGCCTAATGAAGTAATACAATGTGTAGAATGTGCAACAGAAACAAGACTAAGGGTGGTCAACTTGCAATCCTAATGTACCCTCTCTAAAATGATGCTTGCTACAATTTCCAAATGCACATTAATACCTATCCAAGAACTACTATTGAGTAATATTGGACCATATTGACCAAAGTGGATGATGCAATCTGGTGCCTCAACTGTACTTGATGTGAATGTGAGGAGAATATGACTAACAAACCATTAAAAAAATATATAATACATAAGTTTGTTCACTGACAATGGAGATATGCATTATATATATATAGACACACACACACACACACACACACAATACTATTTTGAAGACTATAAGAATGCCATCACACATAACATCCTTCATTGTTGATCACCCAAAGTTGAAGCTAGAGGATATTGTGACTTATAGAGTTATGGTTTTCAACAACAATTAGAAGAGAGAGTATTTTGTGTGATGGAAACATATTCTAAAACAAGAGAATTTGTAACAACCCTTTTTCCATAAAAACACATGTATATAAACCTAGTTATGTAAATTATTTATTTGTGAAAATAAATTGATGACTGGCCTGAATGGAGGGACATACGAATCCAAAGTTCTAAGAGGGAAAGCTTGTGGTGGGTTGTTGCATGGACATTGAATGCTTGTTTCATATTGGTTGGTTTCCCTATGGCGTTTCGTGAGTATGCCCATACAAACCACCCTTAATTGTCATAACTATTTTCGTAATGAAGTACTGGCCTACACTAACAAGAATTGAAGTTGGGGTGGGTAGCCTGAGTGGAGGATGGCATCGAATTGCCCCCTCTCCTTATGAAATGTGGACAAAGAGAAAGAATGGAGTGGATATAAAATTCCCTGAGTGTGAAGGAATAAGGATTGATAAAATTTAGCCTTATGGCATTGTGGAGAGGAGAATGGTCAAAGTGTGCAGAGGAGGGCATGGAGAAATTGGTGCAAAAATTTTACTGTGCAGAGAGCACTTAGATGAGTTGAGTATGAACACATCTATTCATAATCATGCCTCACATCATGAATTGGTCAATGAGTTTGGGTGATCACCCCGAAACATGACTTAGCATGTACGATGAGTGGGTGATGTTAGTTAAAGGCACACCCAAACCAACACTTGAGCGAATGGTTATCTATATTGCATGGAGGAGATGTGTGCCGGACAAAGAATTTTGTTGAGTCAACTTGCATGTGTGTAGTGTGTTAACCCCATAGGACTTGAAGGGACATGGCCCTTTTCTCTCCATACACCCCATATATATATCCAATCGCGTGGGGAGGATAAGGCATAAGAACTTGGTGGATCACATCCACTTGCACAATTGGTTCATGGTGAAGAAGGATGCAAACTGTCTTGTAACAAATTGAACTTTGTCGTGGGGATAATTTTTGAGTTTTTGGGCATATAATTAAGGTCACTCTTCAACTTGAGTTGCATATTGGTTAGAGAAGAGGATCAATAGCAATTTTAAAACATGTGTGTTTTTGGTAGGTCTATGCTACTGAGTGGTGTTGTTTAGTGGTGCATGTAGCTGAGTAGAATATGAATTGGCACATGACCCAAGTTTTTTTTGTAGGTATTGCAGGTAGGTTTAGGTGAGACCCAAGCCCTTGGTATTTGCATTGTTTTGTATTCAGATGGATTTTTAGGTTGTGGGATGCTTCATAGAATATGTTTTGAAAATACTCACATTAAGATGCTAACAATGCAGAACACATGGTGGTCACATGGAGCCACCTAGGAT
This sequence comes from Pinus tabuliformis, assembly GCA_031772625.1. Lineage (NCBI taxonomy): Eukaryota > Viridiplantae > Streptophyta > Pinopsida > Pinales > Pinaceae > Pinus > Pinus tabuliformis. The sequence continues at coordinate 874,291,097 of CM062807.1, forward strand.
TATCACACCCATAGTGTGATGTGCTACATGATATGTCAATGGACGTGGCTATTGTTGTGTCACTAGTTATTTGGAAAATGCACATAGGATGAACCCAACTAGAGCATGACATGGAAACATAAATGGCTATTGACATGTCACTAGTGATGTGGCATTTTGGATAGGATTTGGTGTCATGGCATGCTGTCAGGAAATTCATAATTTCATAGGTTTTACTCATTGATTGTAGCAAAATCTATAAGAGATGAGAAGAGTGAGTTAGAAGAAAAATAAAACAATGCATCTAGATGGATTCAAACATTTTGAAAATCCTAGATATGAAAGAGTGGAAATTTGGAGGATCGAATATCTATAAATTTTATAAAAGGATTTGACAATTTTTTTGTGATATGAATGGATCAAATAGGATGAAATTTCTAACTAAATTTGTGGCCTTATGAGGAGGTGACATGTGGGCAGGGAAGTTGCCACATGTCAACTAACATGGCATTGCATGGTGCTAACACAAGGCTAAAGGGATATGATGTGGATCTGGATGAGTTTATAGGAACTCGTCATAACTAATATAAAGATACCATATACCTTGGATACATTTTACATCATGATTTAATGAATAAAGTGAATACATTATTTAATAATAATATCATTTACTGATGGGGTTTCATGCAAAAATCATTTAAATCTAGAATAAAGGTATGTTACACATAATGTAAATATCCCATATCTCCACACATTAGATATCATGTATTGTCCTAGATTTTACGTTATAAATGGATCTGGATCTCTTAAGGAATGATTTACATGAAAACCTTCCCAATTATGATTATTTCCCCTTTTTCTTCAATCCACATCCGGTCACATTGTTAAAAGAATTCTTCATGTTCTTCAGGATTACTAGATACCAGGTACATTTTTAATCATATATTACTTTTGGACCTAGGTCAAAAAAAAAACATTACACATGTTTTAGTATAGATACCTCTAAGCTCCAGATGCCTATCAAGCTTCATATATGCACTTTACCATGGAGTGTTGTCATTTTATGACAAATATTTGGAAATATAGATTTTTTAAAAGAAGGGTCTTTTAGAATTTCCCAGGATTTGGATATGATTGGTGACAATGTGGCATGGTGATGGGGAATTTGGAAGCTCATAGATTTGACTGATTGAGTATAGTGAATACATTAGCATGCCATGTAAGCCAAATTCATACCTAGTTATACGCCATTATGACATGCCATCATGCCACATAATCACTGATGGGCCCCAGTATTGCAGCAATAATGCTGCAACTCCTGGAACTCCCTTCTTTAATTTTATCAACCCGGTAGTTCATAACAAACTTGGAAGCGACAGTGCTATATGCACAAGTACTAACTCTTGCCGCAGCTGTCACTTGATCAGCTGGCACAAGTCCGCTGGGAGCTTAAGCTAACTTCTATGAGCTCTTAGAAGAAGCTTTTAACTGATGGATGAAAGCTAACTCAAAGGAGGCTAATCTACTTGCAGATGGAAACTAAAAAGATGAATGGAAATGCAAACCCTAGCAAACCCTAGTTTTACCAACTAGCGCTACTGATGCAAGAAAAAGGATGAAAGCTACTGAAAAAGATGCCATTGATTCTTTGGAAGGTTAAGTGCATGTGTCTAAGCTACTTTTGAAGTGAAATCTGAAAAGAAACATCTTTTTGTATTTTTGAGTAAGTTGGCAGAATTATTATGCATGTGCTTTAACTGCTTTTGACTATGCAGAGGTGGATTGGCGAAAGGAAATGCTTGCAGGAGGTTGGGAAGGTTAGAAGAGGGCCTAAGGGGTCCCTAGCACCCTTTTAGAGAGTTTCACAGTGATCGGATCTCAAGAAACCACTTTCGTGAGCTTCTACAGGAAGTCTGCAGGGGTTCTACAGGATATTCTGAAATTTCTACAGGATGTTCTGTAATTTTCTACAGGATGTTCCGAAAAGAGGATTTTGGGGGGTTGATGGAGGAAAAACAGTGGGACAGTGGACATGGAGGTTGGATAAGGATGTTAAGGGGTCTAGGACTTGGCGCATGAGGCTAAGGAGCGATTGGATTTGGTTCAAGGATGGAGGGAGCAATGACGCACAAGAATGTAGAAATTAGGGCAAAGGGAGAAAACGTAGCAAATAAGAGGCCAGAATCTAAGTTGGAGGATGAAGCAGGTTGCATGGATGGGGTAAGGGTAGGAGAGGAGGTTTCACAGGCGCTCTGCATGTGATTTTTCAAAACTAAACATCAAAGACTAAGAAAACCAAAGATCTAGCTGCTTTAACCTAATCTGACCTAAATAACAACAAAGAAAATGAACAACAGTTTATTTGCAACGAAATAATGTGAAATAGCTATGCAAACTAAGAAATCATGAACCTGAGCATGTAACCACAACTGGTATCAAATTCTGTAAATGAGAATCTAACACTAATAATTGCATGATGAAGCAAAGACAGTGTTTTTGGCGGCAACAAGGACACCTTGGTCCCAACTCATGGTCCCACTGAGGGAGAGGTGAGATCAGAGGTGCTTGATAGCCTTTTTCTGAAGATCTTCTCTGTTATTAACCTATCAAATCAATTTGAACATTAAAAGCCTTTTTAATCATCAAAAGCAACCTAAATAACAAAACAAGATTTAAATCTAAATAGCAGATTTTCCTCTAAGAATGCAGCAAAAACACATAAAAGTAAACAAAGGAGGTACTGGGCACTTGGGTTGGGCCCAACTCCAAGAGCTACAGCCTCCTAAGGAAGATTAGAGCTGGTGCAAAGCTGGATTCATATTTATTGAGCAATAAATAAAAGTTACATCCCAAGAACTGTCCACAAGAAAAAGCTTGAAAATGTGTTGAAATGCAGAGCTAACCTACTGCCTAAAAAATGACTAAAATCGAACTGCCAACTAGCTAACTTCTGCCAACCCAAATGAGGCCCTAAGCCCTCTTATTTATACAAATTGAGGACCCCAACAGCCCTCCTAAACTTTAGGAACTCGGCTGCCAAAACTTGTAGTTAACAGCAACTTTACTAGCCCTTGCTCGGCTGCCCTTGTGATAATCGATTTGGTGGCCCTTGAACTCCGAGCTGATGGTGGAGAATTCGAGGTAAGGGCCCATAAATGAAGGGGACACCTTCCTACAAATCCTCTCCCTTGTTCTTCCACGAATTTGGCTGCCAAGTGCTCATTAAAACCTTTGATTTTGTCTCAAAATTGACCAAAAAACTGCACAAAGCACCCATTAGACTTGTTGGCATAATGACTAACCCAATTCACTCTATTAGCATAAATATAATAAAAAACATGCAATAAACTAATGAGAATGGTGGATTAAGTCGAATTAGGAGGCTGAATGAGCCCATATAATTATCCATTTTTGGGGCTCATCATCACCCCCTACTGAAAGTGTTGCTCATCCTCTGAGCAACTAATCTATCTCTTCATCTTTGATGGCCCTGGTGGCCTCCCTGTCATGCCAAGCTTCTGAAGTGATGTCCTCTTCTCGGTCATGAAACCATGCTTTTCTCTCTACTTCTTCCCACTGCCTGTGCTCCTTTTCTTGTAGCAGTTTTGTTAGTGCCTCAACCTCAGCCGGCAGCTTGTCCTCTCTTTGTTGTTCATCAAATGTTTCCTTGTCTTTCCTTCTTCCTGTGATTGTTTGGCCGCCTTTTCCTCCAATTTCTCGGTCTCTCTTAGCTTAGCCCGAGTTTCCTGTAGAGAATTCTCAGCTTCCTGTAGAACTGTCTCAGCTTCCTGTAGAGCTGTCTTTGAGTCCATCATTTGAATTCTCTCTCTCCAAGTGAAGGTTTTTGGCTTCCTCATTCATAGGTGATGGATATCTTTGAAGGAGACTCCTCCTTTTGTTTAGCTGTTGTGTCCTTAATGACAATTTGCTCCTTTGACTGTGTCTAGGGCCTGCCTACTTTGATCTATGTGCTTCTCCTCGCTTTAAAGTACATGGAGTTTTGCCTCTTTCTCTTCCTTTTTGGTCTTGGAGGTGTGCTAATGGTGGCAAGCACGGCTGCTGCCTCCCTGGCCAAAATCTCAGGTGATTTCTCCTCTTGCTGTTCTGTTTTCATGCTTCCTGTAGAAAGTTCGGTGTCAACTGTTTCGGTCTGCTTGGATGGATGTGTCTTTCCTTTTAATTTTTGTGTGGTTGCCTTGGTTGTGATAACTTTCATTTGGGATTTCTTGGCCTTTTTTTTCCCAACCTTTTTCCTTTTTCGCCCTCTCTATTTTTGCTGTTGTGTCTTTTTCTGTCTCATGCTCAGCGGTCATGTCAAATTCCTCTTTTTCCTTCTGTTCTTCCTCTGTTTTGCCCTCTGTTTTGCCCTCTGCTTGAATGTCTTGTGCTCCCTCATCAATGTTCTTCTCAATTTCTCCAGTTGGCATGGTGTTGAGTTTTTGTTTTAACCAAAAAAATAAAATTGTTCAGGGAAACAGTGATTTCACTGCGACAGAGGATAGCTGAATTTTCTTCTTTTTCTGAGACCAAATAAGGAATTTTTCATGTGCTCCTTACAACATCAAATGGCAGTAATTCCCTTGTGTTAAAACTACTGTCACCTAGAATTGGTCTGTCTGTTTATGAAAGAAATTTTTTACAGAGCAGAGCATAAGGACATTGGTTTTTTTCAACACATTGATAGATATGTAAATTCAAGTTTTTCCACACACATAGGTTGGTCTCTACTGCTACATGTCTTCCTTGCAAGGGAATTTTTTTTTTTTTTTTTTTAAAGTGATGAGGAGATTTCAGATGCAGAAGAAAAAAAATGGGTAAACTCAGTGAATAATGCAGGCAGACTTCCACTATTCTCAATGCACAGGTAGAATTTTTACTTTCATTTTTCAATTTAATGCCGTGTTCAATTCACCATTTTGCACCAACAAATCATGCACAAAGAAGTTTCCCTGATCCTACCTCGTTTTGAGCTTGAAATTCGCTGAAAATCCCAGGTTTTCTTTCTGCATGGCTGTTTTCTGCGTTTCCTGTAGAAGCCTTCCTGTAGAATGAAACTGCGCTTCCTGTAGAGCCCGATAAGCAGGAGGGTTTTAAAAAACAGCAAAAATCTTGAAAAATCAGGTAGGAATCTTGCAGAGGACCACTGGTTAACTGATCTAGAAGTGGTGGACGCGTGCTTCAGTTGTGACCGCAGTTGAACAAAGAGTGGTGAGAGTTTCAGCCGAGCATCGTTTAATTCCGGCGTGATTCGTGGTGAGGGAGTGAGGTGGCCAGGTGTACGTGGCCACATGAAGACTACAGTGCTATTATGAACTGTATGTTCTCTTCTTGTTAATCACTTGACATTAGTTGCACTAGAGTTCAAACGGCTAACACTACCTGTTTTTTTTAAATTTCACGTGAGTTGTCTATACACGTATGCTGCATGATTTCTGGCTGAGCGCTAGAGAACTGTAAGTCGACGTGCTGCTGGGTCCTTTTTTGCTGTTGCATGCTTACATTCTTTTGCTGCATGCCTGGATCCTTTATGCTATAAGATTTTTGTTGTCTGATGTGTGGTTATTTTTCTTGTGCAGGTATCCTCTGAACGGATCCACGCTGCAGGAGCTAGCTTCAACGTTCAGATTTGCACCCTCATGCTGTTGACGCTGAATTTTCACAGGACAGCAACTTGTTTTATTCATAGCTCCCAAACGATAGACCGGAACGATCTGAAACTTTCTGAGCATGTTCCTATCATCATTATGCACCTCCCATATAAAAATTGCGATCAATGGATGCACAGATTTCGAGAAAAACTGAAAATGGCTGAAGATTACAGAGGTTAATTTCTCGGAAACCATGCATCGGAATTTGCTGAAACTACTTGGGTAGGTTACTATCACCCATATGTATCTCCCCATGAAACAGGTTTTGAAATGGATGCACGGATATGGAGAAAATGCAAAAATGGCTGAAGGCGATGGAGGCTGATTTCTTGGAAATCGTGCACCGGAATTGGCTGAAATTGCTCGGGAATGTTGCCATCATTCCTATACAACTCCCCGTAAAATGGTTTTGTAAATGGATGCACAGTTTTCACATGAGTTAAAAAACAAATTTCAGCACTATGTATTTTTGCTTCCAAGCATTCTGCAGTTTTTTTGCATGGTAAGAAAAAATGAGCTTGGGCTGTGATGCAGGCATGGAATTGATGGGAGATAGGTTTGAGGATTGTAGGAGGACATTTGAACCCGTGAGGAAGCTATCATGTTCGCCAAACTGCGTTTTTGAAATCCATTTCTAGCTTCATGTAGAAATCCTGTAATTTCTACAGGAATTTCTTGTAGAACACGCAACTTTTAGGAAAGAAGCACAATGAGATGGAAAAAATGATGGAGAAGGGTGAGGGATGGAAACATGGATGCTTGCAGGCCTCATGGACATATTCCTAGCCTTCCGGTCCTCTTCGGAGATCAATTTTGTCTTGTTTGTAGGCTTCATGTAGAAGACACAGAACTTCCTGTAGAAGACACAGAACTTCCTCTGTCTTTGTTTTAAGTGATCCTCCTAACCTGCAATGTCCTTGCTGCAACCTGCAATTACTCAATGGAAATTAGGTTTATTTTTATTTCTCTTTTTCTCTTTTTTTTTTTTAAACAACTAGGGCGTCTCGTGGAGGTTTTCACCCTAATTGTCTGCCCTGGGCGCCTCCAAGGGAGGTTTTCACCCAGGGACCTTATTCTCTTCTTTCCAACCCATTGACCGCCTCATGGAGGTTTTCAATCAATGAGCCAATCTAAGGCGCCTCTGAGGAGGTTTTCACCTTGGATTTTTATTTTCCTCTTATTTTCATTTTTCATTTTTTTTCTTTTTCCTACCCTACCCTACTTGAAAAACAAAATCATTTTCAAGTATAAGAATACTTCCAATGGAGCCGTGTGCACATCGAGATGATAGACAAAATGATGTGGAGGCTTGAAATGGATGCTTTGATAGGGATCCGGATTTCAGAGACCAAATGATCTGACTTTGAAGGGATCAAACATAGCTGAGGAAGAGAGTACTGCTGCAACTTAGTGACCGTCTGGAACCATATCTCAATATAGCTCTGATATCCTTGGTCCTTTTGCTGATTTGGATCATGTTTCATGTCACCTTCTACCATGACCTTCTCATCTTCCTTTGTTTGCTGATTTTTCTCTTGAATACATGGAAGATTTGATGGTAACCATGAGGGAACTCTCTCGATCTCTAATTTTGATGTCTTCTCTTCATCAAGTGCATCCCATGGTTCTTTGATCTCCTCTTTTGAATCTTCTTTTGCTGGATGTGATCCTTCAGTGCTGTCAATATAATCTCTTTTCTCCAATACTCTTCCTGAGCTATGGTGAATATCATTGAGCTCAAGAGGAGTTGTTTAGAAGTGTTGTACCTCAGCTTTACAATTGGTTGAACTACTCCAATGGGCAGGTTTGGAAATGGTGGTACAGGTAGTTGAGTGGGGGTGTATATTTGAGATGGATGTGGATGGGGTTGTGGTTGAGAAGGTGATGGAGGCAAAGGAGCGGGAGGAGAGTTGTACTGGGGACTCCACCCCTGATGAGGTTCATTCCACTGAGGTTGTGGCTGAGCGCAGGGGTGAAATGGATGAGCAGCTGGTTTGGCATAATATTGAGGAGGATATGACAAAGGAGGAGGTGTGGACCAGGAAGGATGAGCAGGGGGATCCCAAGAAGGCATGGAAATGGCTTGATAGGGGTCGTAATAGGTCTGGAATGTCCCTTGCATTCCCTACTGGTAAGGTATGGGTCCATGTGGCTTCCTTTGATTCATATAATAGAGTGGTTCAGTGACTCCTTTGGCCCTCTGATATGTAGTTTTCATTCCGGGCAAGGAAGGGCATTGATTCGTAGGATGGTCTCTTTCACAAACAAAACACACTTCTATGGAGCGCAATGGACATTCGTTCCTAGGATGCTTTCTAGTGCACCTAGGACAAAAGATGGCCAAAACCCTCTTGGCTTCCTCTTGCTTCCTTTGGATTTGCAAGGTATCCAGTTGCATGGCAAGCAACTGCCTCATCTCGCTCTTGAAATCTTCCATCTGATTTGCAAATTCATTTTTGGATAAGGTGTTGCTCCCAACATTTCTGTTTGTAGCCATTTGCTCCAGAGGAATGTTTTCTTCTTCTTCTCCCCTAGAGGTTCTTCAAATATGTCTTGATGTCCACCTAGGGGTTGTTCTTAATCACAGCCATCGAAGAAGAGAGAAGTTTTGCTGTGTGAAGCAGTGGGGGTGTTGTGCAAATATTTTTCTGACTTATCTCTACTCCTACAAGGCATGAAATGAAATCTTTTTCGTTGATTTTTGTTTGTTTGTTTTTTTTTTCTTGTACCTGCAAAACTAAAATAGATTGAACTACAACTAACTATCTTGCTGAAATGAAAATGTGGAATTGAAATGAAAGCAGGAAAGGATTAGTCTATTTTGCTGAAATGAAATTGTAGGAATGGAATGCTAGGCTACGCTTGCAGAACTGAAATTGCGAAATTGAAATGCTAATCTATGAAAGCGGGAAATGCTAATCTACTTTTGCAGAAACGAAATTGCATAATGGAAATGAAAGAAACTACTTAACAGAAGGTTGTAGTGGAAAATAGAAGAAAAGCAGCAATCACCAATACTTTGACACTTCCCCGGCAACGACGCCAAAAAGATGGTGGGCCCCAGTATTGCAGCAATAATGTTGCAACTCCTGGAACTCCCTTCTTTAATTTTATCAACCCGGTAGTTCGTAACAAACTTGGAAGCGACGGTGCTATATGCACAAGTACTAGCTCTTGTCATAGCTGTCACTTGATCAGCTGGCACAAGTCCGCTAGGAGCTTAAGCCAACTTTTATGAGCTCTTAGAAGAATCTTTTAACTGATGGATGAAAGCTAACTCAAAGGAGGCTAATCTACTTGCAGAAGGAAACTCAAAAGCTAAATGGAAATGCAAACCCTAACAAACCCTAGTTTTACCAACTAGCCCTACTGATGCAAGAAAAAGGATGAAAGCTACTGAAAAAGATGCCATTGATTCTTTGGAAGGTTAAGTGCATGTGTCTAAGCTATTTCTGAAGTGAAATCTGAAAAGAAACATCTTTTTGTATTTTTGAGTAAGTTGGCAAAATTATTATGCATGTGTTTTAACTGTTTTTGACTGTGCAGAGGTGGATTGGCGAAAGGAAATGCTTGCAAGAGGTTGGGAAGGTTAGAAGAGGGCCTAAGGGGTCCCTAGCACCCTTTCAGAGAGTTTCACAGTGATCGTATCTCAAGAAACCGCTTTCGTGAGCTTCTACAGGAAGTCTGCAGGGGTTCTACAGGATATTCTGAAATTTCTACAAGATGTTCTGTAATTTTCCACAGGATATTCCGAAAAGAGAATTTTTGGGGGTTGATGGAGGAATAACGGTGGGAAAGTGGACATGGAGGTTGGATAAGGATGTTAAGGGGTCTAGGACTTGGAGCATAAGGCTAAGGAGCGATTAGATTTGGTTCAAGGATGGAGGGAGCAATGATGCACAAGAATGTAGAAATTAGGGCAAAGGGAGAAAACGTAGCAAATGAGAGGAAAGAATCTAAGTTGGAGGACGAATCAAGTTGCATGGATGTGGTAAGGGTAGGAGAGGAGGTTTCATAGGCACTCTGCACGTGATTTTTCAAAACTAAACATCAAAGACTAAGAAAACCAAAGATCTAGCTGCTTTAACCTAATCTGACCTAAATAACAGCAAAGAAAATGAACAACAGTTTATTTGCAACGAAATAATGTGAAATAGCTATGCAAACTAAGCAATCATGAACCTGAGCATGTAACCACAACTGGTATCAACTTCTGCAAATGAGAATCTAACACTAATAATTGCATGATGAAACAAAGACAATGTTTTTGGCGGCAACAAGGACACCTTGGTCCCAGCTCATGGTCCCACTGAGGGAGAGGTGAGATTAGAGGTGCTTGATAGCCTTTTTCTGAAGATCTTCTCTTTTATTAACCTATCAAATCAATATGAACATGAAAAGCCTTTTTAATCATCAAAAGCAACCTAAATAACAAAACAAGATTTAAATCTAAATAGCAGATTTTCCTCTAAGAATGCAGAAAAAACACATAAAAGTAAACAAAGGAGGTACTGGGCACTTGGGTTGGGCCCAACCCCAAGAGCTACAGCCTCTTAAGGAAGATTAGAGTTGGTGCAAAGCTGGATTCATCTTTATTGAGCAAGAAATAATAGTTACATCCCAAAAACTGTCCACAAGAAAAAGCTTGAAAATGTGCTGAAATGCAGAGCTAACCTACTGCCTAAAGAATGACTAAAAAATGACTAAAATCGAACTGCCAACTAGCTAACTTCTGCCAACCCAAATGAGGCCCTAAGACCTCTTATTTATACAAATTGAGGACCCCAATAGCCCTCCTAAACTTTAGGAACTCGGCTGCCAAAACTTGTAGTTAACAACAACTTTACTAGCCCTTGCTCGGCTGCCCTTGTGATAATCGATTTGGTGGCCCTTGAACTCTGAGATGATGGTGGAGAATTCGAGGTAAGGGCCCATAAATGAAGGGGACACCTTCCTACAAATCCTCTCCCTTGTTGTTCCACAAATTTGGTTGCCAAGTGCTCATTAAAACCTTTGATTTTGTCTCAAAATTGACCAAAAAACTGCACAAAGCACCCATTAGACTTGTTGGCATAATGACTAACCTAATTCACTTTATTAGCATAAATATAATAAAAAACATGCAATAAACTAATGAGAATGGTGGATTAAGTCGAATTAGGAGGCTGAATGAGCCCATATAATTATCCATTTTTGGGGCTCATCAATCACCAGTTAACACAATCATGCCACATAGTCACCAATTGCATGTGCTTATTACAGATACCTATTTTGAGATTGTTGCTTCACATTTCATTCATGGTACCCCAAGGGTGGTTCTGTTCAATCCAATAAGAATTAATTCATGCAAAGGAATTCCATATGATAACATTCTAAACCATATGTGGTTGTCATATAAATCTCTACATTGCTTTACAACTTTCCAAGATTTTGTTTCATCTTTAAGTTCATTCTAATTTTTTTTCTATAGCATTGATTACAAGCTTAATAAATAAATATTTTGGAACCTCTCCATAAGTAAGAAATGCAATCAAACATATTTAAAGGGATGTTGTGCTTGAATTATAGCTCATTCCACATATTTCCAAGGAATTGATACTTGGGTAACAAACATATTTTTTTATCTCTTTCAACTTCTATCATCGACCCTAAAATATGGATCATTTTACATGGAAATATTTTGTTAAAAGAAATGTTCCTTTGAATGAATAACCATTATAGAAAAGATAACATTGAATGAGAAAGGGGTAGGCCTCTGGAATCTAATTACTTTAATGTTTGCCTTCAACATTTTTGGGGCATTGTGAAGGCAAACTTTTTTTGAGTCAAAGTCAAAGTTATTTTTATAAGACACCCTTCTTGGGATCCTTAAGGTCAAGAAAGGAATAATGTTTTTTGGTCTAAATATATCCTCTGCCAAATCAATTCCTTCTCCCAAAAGGATTACCATTCATCCTTCAAAGTTGGCCTCCAAACAAAAGATAATCAAATTGACATTCACTACAATCCTACAAGTCAGGTTCAAGTAAAATTGTTCATGTCGTCTCAAACACACAGTGATCAATAAGTATAAATAGCCTACTATTTCACCATTTGAAATATGGAAGTGAAGCCTTCATTCAAGAAGTAAGAGAAACTATTACATGACCGAGAAATGGAGAGGAAGTAGAGAATCTTAGAAAACTATTATAGAGAGAAAGTCGAAAATGTGAATTGCAGAAACAATTACAGGGAGGTAGAAGTCCCTTGTTGCAGAGATGATTACAGAAAGGGTTGTAAATATTGCAGAGGGAAGGCTGAGATTTATGAAGCAGGAAGACTGATATTTCTAAAGTAGGAGGGCCGAGACTATTACAGAAGGAGGGTCAAAATTTTGAAGTTGAAATAGAAGGAGCCAAGAACCATGATTGCAAAGACAATTGCAGGAGGAATTAGTATGGTGGGTTGAGTAATTTGTCTATTTATTTAGTCAAAGGTTCAAGTGTCTCTCAACCTAATTTAATCTACTAGAGAAAGAGTTGATTGAGATTTCTCCTTCATACGGGTTTTTCCCTGGCTATGTGCTTACATCTTGTGTTCTTGTCTTTGTGACCTTCATGGTGGCATTTATTTGATGAAAGGAACACTAACTTAATCAACATATAATTTCACAAGTAAATTTCAAGATAAGAGAAATCAAATTGAAGAATTTAACTCACATAATGCTTAGATTTCTCAACAAATGAGAGGTATTGGACCGCATTTGAGTCACGCAAGTAATTTGGTCTCTTCAAGAAGTCTCATCAAAATTCAGAGTGAGAAAGAGGTGAATGATAACGAGGAAAGAAAGAAGGTCTATTTGTTTGGCTTGTGCATTAGTTCTTTGTTTGGAAAGCTCACACATATGGGAAGAAAGCTATCTTTGTTCAAATTTCGAGCTAGAGAAGAGCAACAAACCGAGTTATAGAGAGAAAAATTGTTGTTTGGGTGGATGGCCTATCACTTGGTGAGTTTTCTTAATCAAAGGTATTGGAAGCCTTATTTGAATTTCTATAAGAAAAGATTTTTATGGTTTTTTTCCCTGTGGAGGGATTTTTCCTTGGCTTGGAGTCTATTTTTGGTGTTCATGTTTGCATTGTGATCTTATTATTGGGAAAATAATGAGGGGCGGGGGGGGGTGAATAGTATTTAAAAATAATTGAACTTTTCAATTTCTTATCCATATTTATGTACGCAGCTTTACTGAAGGGAACCCACGTATGTACACGACTATTATGCAGACAACTAGCATATATACAATAAACTTACTTTTCAGTTAATTCATCATATGTTTAACTTGATACAATGTATCAGTACCTCATTAAACATTAACTAAATAGCAAACATGCACAATAAGAACAAAATAAACCATCACACATAAGAAACACATCAACACACATCAACACCAGGATTTTTAGGTGGAAACCCAATTTGGGAAAAAAACCACCACTGCTGTCGAATCTGTCTTCTTTTTATTATAAAGAAAAAATTCTTACAATATTGTACTGGCGCAAACTCATACCAGCACGCAGGCACCCACCTGCAAAAGGCTAAAATCTTCTCTTGTTCTCCAGTACCCACTGGAAGGGAGCTCTAATCCCCTGATCTCGTTTATCGGCACCCACCGGAAGGGAGCTCTAACCCCTTGATTTGATTTACCAGTTAGCATTGGAAGGAATCTTTGACTTCCTCATTGAAGGCTCCAACCCTCAACACCTCCGTGGACCATGTTTCATAAATTTTCATACTAGATCCACCTGATACAACACATCACAACTATAGGCCACATTTCATCAAATTTTCAGACTCAACCCACTACCAACATTTAAGGCCAATACCAAATATCAATAACTGAAAATTGATCACTAAAACTCAATCATTGAACCAACTAATGACTGAACCAACTTAATCAACCAATTGTTGAACCCAATGAATCAACCAATCATTGAATCAAATGAAACCCAAATCAATCAACTTATTATCAAACAACCTAAGTAATTAGATCACTGTAACCAGAGCACTAATACTAAACCCAAACATTGCATAACCTTACTGAATCAATTGAAAGATCTGATCAATAAACTATTAGAATATATACGCTACTTTACTATAGAAAACCCACGTGTATACTCGACTTCCTTGAAGCATACTTATGTATAGATCTTAAAACATTGAACCCTGAAACTGAACCATTGTCACTTTGAAATAAACATTGAATCATACACAGATCCACTACATCATTATGAAATAATCACAGAACCATCACTGATCTTCAATCACAAATAGCTAGTAGATTCATCATTCTTCAATCAACCAATCCTCAATCAAAACATCACTATTAAGCCCAGATCATCAAGTAAGACTTCATTGAAATACAACAGAAACACAACAAGATTGATTAAATTGATCAAACATATTTTCCAGCAAAACCCTAGCTTATATACGTGCTTTCCTCAAAACATTTCCGCGTGTATACTTGTTTTTCCATAATCAAACCCACGTACAAATCTGAATATATACGCGACTTACTAGTATTAAACCCACGTGTGCACACGCCTTTCAGGCAATCAAACTCGCGTACATATCTGTAATTACTGGCACAAATATTCATTGCATAATATAACTTTAGACATGCCCAGATCTCAACATACACAAAACAATCACACATCAAGGCACTATCATCACTGATCAAAACAACCCATAATCACAATTGTCATTTCAGATGTATTGGATTTGATCCATCATCAAATTACCGTGTGCAATCGTAGTTTTAGATCAAGCAAATCATTAATAGCCTATTACATGCATTCTTGCTTCAGATCTAACTATTCATGAAATATTCATCACTTCACGCTCAAACACTTTGAGATTAATCTCCTTATATAGCTTAGCCCTTAGACAATACCACATGTCTAAATCATACTAGTGCCAATGGTATTCTTGGATGGGTTGAAATATCCGTTTTTGGGCTCAATACCATAGGTCAATACCATGGTAAAGGCCCTTGGTATTTGGAATACCATGATGCAGAATATGTACATGCATTTTCTTCTTCGTACTTGCATGTGTACGGAACTTTTCTTCACAGAACTCGCGTATACTCTCCTATGATTCACCAAACCTCAGTATGTACACGGCTTTGCTTCATAGAACCTACGTATATTTGACTTTGCTTCACCAAACCTGCGAATACTTATTCAAACTTCATCTTTATCATTCCTCTGTCTCTGAACTGATATTCCTTTTCTGTCACATGTAGATATATCCTGTTGACATCTTCATCAAGTAGGTTTCTATCAAAGGAAAACTTATCAAGTAGGTTTCCATCGAGGACAACACATTAGTTATAATGCCAAGAATCTCCCCCTTTGGACTTTATGGCAACCACTTTGGTGTTTGTTCACCACCACTTGATACATATTTTCAAAGACCAAGTTACCCTCCCTCTTTGACATCGAGGGAAAAGGTATGACCAATGCTAAATGAAGTTCTCTCTTGAGCATTGTAGATTTGAACTGGTGAGTGTGAACACTGAATACTAAGCATGCTCCCCCTGAGCAAATGCTGAAATTTTTGAAGGATGTACAATGAAGTACATGACTCTATGACTCAGATGAATATTACTTTTCTTATCACCAAGGACTCAACCTTACATCAATCACCCAATCACAATGGGTTTACATATTTTACCTCATTATGACATCAACCACCCAAGCATAGTGGGGTTACAAATTACATCATGTGCCCAAAAAGACTTGACCATAATAGTCCATACATGACTAAATTTGACAATGATTACATCATAGGTCTTTACATGACCTTTACATCAAATTGTATATATGACATGTATAACCAAGACAAAAGACCTCAATAAGACCATGATAGTCATCAACAACTATCATATACAATATAAGATCTACACCATAAGCATTTGTAAGAAGCAACATGAACAATGATGAGCCCCAAAAATGGATAATTATATGGGTTCATTCAGCCTCCTAATTTGACTTAATCCACCATTCTCATTAGTTTATTGCATGTTTTTTATTATATTTATGCTAATAGAGTGAATTGGGTTAGTCATTATGCCAACAAGTCTAATGTGTGCTTTATGCAGTCTTTTTGGTCAATTTGGAGACAAAATCAAAGGTTTAAATGAGCACTTGGCAGCGAAATTCGTGGAGAGGATTTGTAGGAAGGTGTCCCCTTCATTTATGGGCCCTTACCTCGACTTCTCCACCATCAGCTCGGAGCTCAAGGGCCACCAAGTCAATTATCACAAGGGCAGCTGAGCAAGGGCTAGTAAAGGTGTTGTTAACTACAAGTTTTGGCAGCCGAGTTCCTAAAGTTTAGGAGGACTGTTGGGGTCCTCAATTTGAATAAATAAGAAGGCTTAGGGCCTCATTTCAGTTAGTCACTTTTTTAGGCAGAAATTAGCTAGTTTGTAGTTCGATTTTTAGTCATGTTTTAGTCATTCTTTTAGGCAGTAGGTTAGCACTCTAGTGCTGCTCTGTTTTTGCTCATTTGTGGAGCCTTTGCTGTAAACATTACTGTGATATGGTTATTTTCTGAATAATGGAGATTAGTTTTATTCTGCTTCAGATCTGAGCTTCTTTTAGGAGCCTGTAGCTCTTGGGGTTGGGCCCAACCCAAGTGCCAAGGCCTCCTCAATGTACTGTCATATGTTTTTCTGTTGTCTTTAATTAATTTCTGCTAGTAGGTTACAATCTGATTTGGTTATTTAATTCATTTTTGCTGATGGAAATAGTTGCTCATGTTTTGAGTTGATTTGATAGGTTAATAACAGAGAAGATCTTCAGAAAAAGGCTATCAAGCACCTCTGATCTCACCTCTCCCTCAATGGGACCATGAGCTGGGACCAAGGTGACCTTTCTGCCACCAAAAACACTGTCTTTGCTTCACCATGCAATCATTAGTGTTCGATTCTTATTTGCAGAAGTTGGTTACATGTTCAGATTCTTGATTGCTTCGTTGCATAAGCTATTTCACATGGTTTCATTGCAAATAAACTTCTGTTCATTCTCTTTACTGTTATCTAGGTCAGAATAGGCTAACGTAACTAGGTCTTTGATGTTCCAAGTCCTCGTTTGTTCCGTTTGAAAAACAACTTGCAGAGCACCTGTAATACTTCTCCATCTGCCCATACTCCATCAATCCCACCTGCTCCATCCTCTAATTTGGATTCTTGCCTCACGTTTGCCATTTGCTCACTTTGCCCTAATTCCCATATTTTTGTGCAACATTGCTCCACTCCTCCTTGAACAAATCCAACCATCCTCGTCATTCCTTAGCTCCATCCACCAAGTCTTGGACCTCCTCACACCCTTGTATAACCTCCATACCCACTTCTTCACCTTTCTTCCTTCATCAACCCTCCAAAATCCTCTTTTTGGAACATCTTGTAGAAAAATTACAGAACATCTTGTAGAAATTTCAGAACATCCTGTAGAACCCCTGCAGACTTCTTGTAGAAGCTCACGAAAGCGGTTTCTTGAGATCCGATCACTGTGAAACTCTCTAGAAGGGTGCTAGGGACCCCTTAGGCCCTCTTCTAACCTTCCCAACCTCCTGCAAGCATTTCCTTTCGCCAATCCACCTCTGCACTGTCAAAAAAAGTTAAAACACATGCACAATAATTCTGCCAACTTACTCAAAAATACAAAAAGATGTTTCTTTTCAGATTTCACTTCAAAAGTAGCTTAGTCACACGCATTTCACCTTTCTAAGAGTTAATGTCATTCCTTTCTATAGCTTTCATCATTTTTCTTGCACCAGTAGGGTTAGTCGGTAAAACTAGGGTTTGCATTTCCATTCAGCTTTTTAGTTTCTTTCTGCAAGTAGATTAGCCTCCTTTGAGTTAGCTTTTATCCATCAGTTAAAAATATTCTTCTAAGAGCTCATAGAAGTTGGCTTAAGCTCCTAGCGGACTTGTGCCAACTGATCAAGTGACAGCCGCGGCAAGAGCTAGTACTTGTGCATACAGCACCGTCGCTTCCAAGTTTGTTACGAACTACCGGGTTGATAAAATTAAAGAAGGGAGTCCTAGGAGTTGCAGCGTTATTGCTGCAATACTGGGGCCCACCATTCTTTTTGGCGCCGTTGCAGGGGAAGCGTCAGAGTATTAGTGATTGCTACTTTTCTTCTATTTTCTACTACAACCTTCTGCTAAGAAGTTTATTTCATTTCCATTCTGCAATTTCATTTCCACAACAGTAGATTAGATATTTCCCACTTTCATAGGTTAGCATTTCAATTCCGCAATTTTAATTCTGCAAGCGTAGATTATCATTTCAATTACGCAATTTCAATTTTGCTAGCGTAGCCTAGCATTTGATTCCTGCAATTTAATTTGAGCAAAATAGATTAGTCATTTCCTGCTCTCATTTCAATTCCACATTTTCATTTTAGCAAGATAGTTAGTTGCAGTTCAATCTACTTTAGTATTTGCAAGTACAAGCAGCAAAAAAGAAACAAAAATCAACAAAAAAGATTTCATTTCATGCTTGGTAGGAGTAGAGATAAGTCAAAAAAATGTTTGCACAACACCCCCCACTGCTTCACATAGCCAACCTTCTCTCTTCTTCGATGGTTATGATTAAGAAGAACCCCTAGGTGGACAACAAGACATATTTGAAGAACCTCTAGGGGAGAAGAAGAAGAAAACATTCCTCTGGAGCAAATGGCTGCAAACAGAAATGTTGGGAGCAGTACCTTATCCAAAAACGAATTTGCAAATCAGATGGAAGATTTCAAGAGCGATATGAGGCAGTTTTTTGCCATGCAACTGGATACCTTACAGATCCAAAGGGTGCAAGAGGAAGCCAAGAGGGCTTTGGTCATCTTTTTTCCTAGGTGCACTAGAAAGCATCCTAGGAATGAATGTCCAATGCACTCCCTAGAAGTGTGTTTCGTCTGTGAAGAATACCATCCTACGAATCAGTGCCCTTCCTTGCCTGGACTTAAAGCTGCATATCAGAAAGCTAAAGGAGCCACTGAATCACTCTATTATATGAACCAAAGGAGGCCACATGGACGCATACCCTACCAGGAGGGAATGCAAGGGACATCCCAGACCTATTACGACCCCTATCAAGCCACTTCCATGCCTTCTTGGGGTCCCCCTGCTCATCCTTCCTAGTCCACACCCCCTCCTTGGTCGTACCCTCCTCAATACCATGCTTCTCCAGTTGCTCATTCGTTTCACTCTTATGCTCAACTAGAGCCTCAGTGGAATGCACCTCATCAAGGGTGGAGGCCCTAGTATAACTCTCATCCCTCTCATTTGCCTCCACCACTTGCCCAACCATAACCCCATCCACATCCATCTCAAATATACACCCCCACTCAACTACCCATACCACCATTTTCAAACCCGCACATTGGAATACCTCAACCCAATTGCAAAGCTGAGGCACAACATGTCCAAATGACTCCTCTTGAGCTCGATGATCTTCACCATAGCTCAATAAGAGTATTACAAAATAGAGATTATATTGACAACATTGAAGGACCAAAGGCAAAAGAATATTCAAAAGAAAAGATCAAAGAACCATGGGCTGCACTTGATGAAGAGAAGGCATCAAAATTAGAGATCGAGAGAGTTCCCTCATGGTTACCATCAAATCTTCCATGTATTCAAGAGAAAGATCAGCAAAAAGAGGAAGATGAGAAAGTCATGGTAGAAGGTGACATGAAACATGATCCAAATCAGCAAAAGGACCAAGGATATTAGAGCTGTATTGAGATATGGTTTCAGACGGTCACTAAGTTGCAACGGTACTCTCTTCCTCAGCTATGTTTGATCCCTTCAAAGTCAGATCATTTGGTCTCTGAAATCCGAATAGCTGTCAAAGCATGCATTTCAAGCCTCCACATAATTTTGTCTCTAATCTCAATGTGCACATGGCTCCATTGGAAGTATTCTTACACTTGAAAATTATTTTGTTTTTCAAGTAGGGTAGAGTAGCAAAAAAAAAACAGGAAAAAATGAAAATAAGAAGAAAATAAAAATCTAAGGTGAAAACCTCCTCGGAGGCGCCTTAGATTGGCTCATTGATTGAAAAACTCCATGAGGCAGTCAATGGGTTGGAAAGAAGAGAAAATAAAAAGGGAATAAGATCCCTGGGTGAAAACCTCCCTTGGAGGCGCCCAGGGCAGGCAATTAGGGTGAAAACCTCCATGAGGCGCCCTAGTTGTTTTTCAAAAAAAAAGAGAAAAAGAAAAAGAAAAATAAACCTAATTTCCATTGAATAATTGCAGGTTGCAGCAAGGACATTGCAGGTCAGGAGGATCGCTCAAAACAAAGACAGAGGAAGTTCTGTGCCTTCTACAGGAAGTTCTGTGTTTTCTACAGGAAGTTCTGTGTCCTCTACAGGAAGCCTACAAACAAGCCAAAATCGATCTCCGAAGAGGACCAGAAGGCTAGGAATATGTCCATGAGGCCTGCAAGCATCCATGTTTCCATCCCTCACCCTTCTCCATCATTTTTTCCATCTCATTGTGCTTCTTTCCTCAAAATTGCGTGTTCTACAGGAAGTTCCTGTAGAAATTACAGGATTTCTATAGGAAGCTAGAAATGGATTTCAAAAAGGTAGTTTGGCGAACATGATAGCTTCCTCAAGGGTTCAAAAGTCCTCCTGCAATATTCAAACTCCTCCTCCATCATCTCCATGCCTGCATCACAGCCCAAGCTCATTTTTTTTTACCATGCAAAAACTTGCAGAATGCTTTGAAGAAAAAATACATAGAACAGAATTTGTTTTTTCCCTAGCTTGAAAACCGTGCATCCATTTGCAAAACTGTTACAGGGGGAGTTGTACAGGGATGATAGCAACATGCCCGAGCAGTTTCAACCAATTCCGGTGCACGATTTCCAAGAAACCAGCCTCCATCACCTTCAGCGATTTTTGCATTTTCTCCGTATCCGTGCATTCATTTCAAAACCTGTTTCATGGGGAGATGCATACAGGTGATAGTAACCTACCCAAGCAGTTTCAGCTAATTCCGATGCACGGTTTTCGAGAAATTGACCTCTATAATATTCAACCATTTTCCATTTTTCTCGAAATCTGTGCATCCATTCATCACAGTTTTGCTACGGGAGGTGCATAATGATGAGAGGAACATGCTCAAAAAGTTTCAGATCGATCCGGTCTATCGTTCGGGAGCAATGGAAAAAACAAGTTTCTGTCCCGTGAAAATTCAGCGTCAACAGCATGAGGGTGCAAATCTGAACGTGAAGCCAGCTCCTGCAGCATGGATCCGGCCAGAGGATACCTGCACAAGAAAAATAGCCATGAATCAGCCACCAAGCCATCATGCAACCACAGAAACAAATGCATGCAGCAGCAAAAAGGACCCAACAGCACGTCGACTTATAGGTATGCGTCTAAACCAGTTCCTCTATTTGCATCAATATGATTCGAAAGTGCTTAAACGAATGAAATGGTGGGATTAAGCTAGGAATCTAGAAAAGTTAACTCGACAGTGCCTTCTCTAGCGCTCATCTGGAAATCATGCAGTATACGTGGACAGTTGACTCAAGTGAAAATTAAAAAAACAAGGAGTGTTGGTCGTTTGAACTCCAGTGCAACTGATCAAGAAGAGAACATGCAGTTCATGACAGCACTCAAGTCTGCATGTGGCCACGTACCCCTAGCCACTTCACTCCCTCACCATGAATCGCGCCGTAATTAAAAAAATGCTCGGCTGACTCTCACCACCCGCTGATTCATTTGCACTTGAAACATTCTTAGCCAAAGTACGCGTCCTCTGCTCCCACAATTTGTTAACCTCTCGTCCTCCACCAGGCTTTTCGGCCTGTTTCAAAGTTCTCCCGCGTACCAAGCTCATTCAGAGGCGCAGGGACATCCTACAGAAGCCAGCAAGAAATTCTACAGGAAGTACGACATAGCCTTCCGAAACAGAGAAGCCTGGTTTTTCTTCGACAAATTTGGAGTCCCGAGAAAGGTAGGATCGAAAACACTCTTCCATGCATGATATACTCCAAAAAGGTGATGAATTGAGCTGTTTTGAATTGGAGGGTTAGAGACAAGTCTGCCGTGAGTCAAAAACAGCAGTTTTCCTGTGTTGCATGGAATTTCTCGGTCGGTTCTGCGTCAATATTCTCCTCCACAGTTCCTGTTAAAACATTTTTTCTCTTGTAGAAAAGATAAAGCACTGTGAGGGCTAGCCTGTACATAAAAAAAAAAAATAAAAATAAAAAATAAAAAATAAAAAATAAAAAAAAAAAAAAAAAAATGAAGTTGCACGTTTGTATGTATGTTGGGAGTAAAAATTGAAGTGTTGTACCCTGTCTGTGGAAACCTAAGTCTTCCTGTTATACACGGACGATCGAGTATTTGGGCAGCAAAAGTCTTGAAACCAGGGAATTATTGTTCATTGATATCAAACAGACGAGGAATTCTTCCTTGAGTCCAGGGGGAAACCATAAACAACATTTCCTTTTCTGACCAAAGCATAAGAAAAAGGGAGCACTCTCACCATGCCAGGGGGATTCATAATTCAACATTATCCATGGTTATCATTTCAGGTTGCTGTGTGAACTTAGACATGGAATTGATTCACCTCTAGAAAAGAAGTTAAGCATTCCCTATTTTCTTCTGCAGTCATTAAGTGAATGTGCCACAAAAATGAATGAAGGGATTCCAGACCAGTTGGCCCATCATGGGCTCATCAAATTATTAGTAGAAGACGCCCTGCATACCTACACTGTCCCTCTCTCCTGGGAGATTTTCCGCAACATGTCCAAGGATGATGATATTCGAATTCTGGCTGAAGAACTCACTTCATCCAGCAGTGAAGACAGGGAACACATTGAGGCAGAAGAGAAAGCCAGGGGTAAGGAAACACAGGACAGACCACCACAGAAAGAACAAGAAGAGAAACGAGGGAAAGGCCAAGCTGCTGAGCCCAAAACTGTGGGTGGAACAAAGGCACAAACACCAAGGGAGAAATGATTGCAGAGCAGGGCAGAGAGGACTGAAAAAGTCCAAGCAAGTGAGGACACAACCAAGACAACCACACCAAAATTAAAAGGGAAGGCACCCCTAGCCAAGCAGACCAAAACAGTGAAAACAGTTTCTACAGGAAGCCAGAAAACAGTGTCTACAGGAAGCCATGTCGTGGCGGAAAAAGTTGTTTGTGCGGACACAACTAACCTCCCTAGGAGTCTAAACTCTCTAGCGACAAACAAGACAAAATGGAGTGATCTTTCTCTAAATATACCTTTTAAAACATGAAAACTACAAGTGTTTAGGCTTACCTTATTCCAAAACGCGGTTGTTGTAGTCCGTCCTTGCCGATCCGGATGACCTCCTCCTTCAAGTCAATTCCTGCAACCACAAACAATCAAACAATTACCAAGCACTTGCATTTCATATAATAAAACATATATTCAACATGCAGACCAAGGAACACATGAAATAACTCATTAACACAAGCTATTGAGAAAAATAAACCAGTTTGTATTAATAACGAAACAAAGAAACTCTTACAACCTGGCCTTGGTGTTGTGCAAGTTCCTCCCAGGGTCCATCAAGGGTTTTCCTCTACTTTGACAAAGCTCACCCACTTCCAAGTAGAATCAAGCAAAGACAATCTCTCCTCACAAGGTTCTAAATGGGAGTCCTAATTCCTGCAGCATTTACCCAAAGAAAATGTATAGTTCCAACCTCCCCTCCCTCTGGCTCAATGTCTTTATTTATAGTGCTGTAAAGAGGTTATTCAGGTCCACCATCAATGGGATAATCCCCCTCTTTGGGTGGGATAGCTCCCTTATTGATGGGATAAGTTCCCCCTTAATAGAGATACATGAACCAACTGGAGGCGCATCCAATTCATCAAACCGACCTCTAGAAAGTTCTAGAAGTAACCACAAGTAACTTTTTTAAGATGAAACTCGCGCATTTTGCCTTTTACAGAAGGACGCACCTGTCCCTTAACATACAGAGCGTCCAAAGACGCACCTTTTGTGAACATGGTCAGCGTCCCCGCAGGTGAGGCTAGAGAGAACCTGCGACCCCAGAGATAAACATACTTTTTACAAGACTTTCTCTCTTCTTTGAGTTTGAGATGGATAACAGAGGCATAAGACTTGCCTAAGAGGGTAGCATGACTGTTGATTTGAGCCATACTAACTGTAAGTGGTCATGGTGACATTTTTTAGTGTAACAGATTGCCCCCTAAAGTGCGAAGCCTGGAATAGATTTAGGGTTTTGTAATTCTAGGAAGGGTGAAGCGCTTTATCATTTCAAGGATTGTCTCGTGGATGGCCTGGTTGGAACCTGCAATTTTCAACACAAAATACATGGATAAGATTATATCATCACTGAGGTAGGCATTCCCATACTCAGATTCAAAACTTTAACTAATGGACTAACTATTCTGATACAGGAATGATCTTGCAGTACATCATTTTTATAGACTTTTGTAGACACAGTATGGACGCAGCCATCTGTTTATGATTAGTCTACATAGATAATGAATACAAAACTCCTCGCAGCTTGGATGGTAGAAACTAGATCCAGGGTCTTCACTTCTACTTCCCGAATTGGTACGATTCTAGCCATGTGATTAAATGATTCGATGTCGAACATGTTAGAAACCACTTGATTACCAGTCGATGATGTAAACTGTTAACAAGCGTGAGAGAAACCACCAGTAATGTCAATGGTTCTCAAAGTACCAAGCACAACCCGTGAAATGTGAATAGATGTTTTGATGTCGAACACTTCACGGAATCCTTTGATCGAAAGTCAATGATGTAAACTGTCGTCAAAGGCGAGAAACCTGCCATTGATGCATGCAGACTTCAAGGTGCTGTCGATTCCTAAGTCATCTTTCTAGATAATGTGTCGATGTCGATAGAAAGCGACCCGTTGCAGGCAAGCCCACAACACGAAATCATTGTTCAAGTTGAAGAAATGTTGCTGTAAGGACTGACTCAGGGATGGTCAAATGGATGACAAGTATTTTGCAGATGAAAGTTTTTGCTTGCAGACCTCTTGAACACATAACGACACGACAGATGGCTTGGTGACGAATAACTCAAAGTTAATCCCCGAAACCCGGTTAAAGACTTTCAAAGTGGTTTGGTCAACTGTGAGGTAAAAGATTTCCCAACCCAGGTGAATGAAAAGTGTCGTGTTCAAGAGTGGTAATAAAGTTTCTCTTGAGATAAAAGGTAACAAATAGGCTCATTCTTCTCTCTTTCCCCCCACCATTTCTGGCAAGTACCTCTTTATTTTTAACAAGCTTGAGGAGGATAACATATGCTTGATTATAAGCTCATCCTTCGGACGAGTCCAACCTAGTTTAAATTCGAACCCTAGGAAGGAGTGGTTCGTTCCTGTTTGTAATTGAACAGGTCCTTTACTGTAAAATTTTAACGAGTCCAGTATAGGAGAAACTCGGCGTTTTTCATTTTTAGAGAGTCTGAAAAAACAAAAGGAAACTCCACGTTGAACTTTTTCGTAAATTTGTGTCCCTCAAGCCCGAAAAAGTATAAAATAATACCTGGGGGAACCGCTTGATCTTGCGACCAAGGAGTACTTTCATAATAGTGTCGTCGACCTGAAAAGTAAAAAGCGATCAAGGACACGTCGTTTTATTTCCTTATCGAGTTTGAAACGACAAAAACCCGGCAATCTTTTCCTGATTTTACGGTCAGAAAAGAGCTAAAAGGGGACCGTCTTTTAATTCCGTTTTAACGAGTGTAAAAGAAACGCTCGGCGATCTTTTCATTTTTTAGGAGTCAGAAAAGGGCTTAAAAGATGACTCTGATATTTTATTTGTGAAAAAATTACAATTTCCCTTGAAATCCCTTTGTCCTGCACAAAAGCGACACATTACTCATACCTGTTTAAAATAGGCAAAAATACATCGAAAAACATCTTTTCATGGTAAAAAATGAACTAATTCATCCAAAAAACCTATAAAAAGACCTTTTACCATATCATTTTTACCGTTTGACTTTGGAGGTTGAAAAAGGAGCTTTTGACAAGAAACTTCCCGTGGTCGCTGCGGAAAATCTGACCGTCGGAATCGAACGCCGTCTCATCCAGGTATTTTACACATCCTACTCTGCATTTCTATCCGTTTAGAATTAATTTTTAGGTCTTAGTTTCATTTTTTGGGGGGGTTTTGGTTTTGGAATGCGCCTCTCGGCGGACGCAGGTGCCCTTCGGGTGACCTGCGTCCCCCGACTTTTTCTCATATGGGAAAACGGTCGGAAGACGCAGCCCGCCTTCAGGCCAGCTGCGTCCGGGCGCCCTGTGCTACAAAGCCGGGGTGCGTCTTCCGAGAAGTGCGCATTTCAAAACCCCAACTCCCTCAAAAAACCACCAAAAATTCCCAAATCAATTTCTAATTGCTATTTTTGATATGCAGGGTATTAATCATGTTAGACTGGAGAGAAAGAGAGCATGTAGAGGAAGATGAAGCTGCAATAAATCACCAACCTTCTCTGGATGCCCTAAGAGCATGCGGATTATACAAATATTGGACCATACCGGGCATGAGGGGCCAGTAAGATTCTTGGAATGGCTGGTTGAGCGATGGAACGTTCAAGAACAATGCTTTTACATAGGAGGGCACCAGCTCGAGATAGAGCCCTCGGATGTATACTTTCTCACTGGCTTGCCGAACAGAGGTGAGCAACTCAGTCTTGCGGGGACTAGGCCGGGTGGCCAATCCCTTGATAGTCTCCGCGAGGATTGGTGCACACGTGGGGCTCACCATTCAAAAGGCATAGAGATAAAACACATCACTCTACCGGAACTCAAAGTCATAGCGTTCACGGTTACCAGAATTTGCGGCGCGGCCGCTTTACACATTGCTTCCGGATCCCAAATGCGGATGGCAATTGACTGTTACCAAGGCACCATTTTCAACTGGTGTGAAGCTGTGTCGGCTCATATGAAGAGCCAACTGACCAAGGCAAAGAACGGACGACTAAAGACTTTTGGATATGGGCCTATAGTCGTGAGCTTTGCCTTGGAGAGAGTTCCAATGTTGATCCCTCAGCAACTCACTGTTGATATCTTGGGTCCTCGGCAGCCAAAGCTGATACGATGGGTTGCGGTGATGGCCCGGCATCCTGACGAGGGTGCGACAGTGGTTCGATTCTCAGATAGTTACTTTCACTGGTTAGAGGACCAGGTTTTTTCGATACAGGACTTTCCGTATGCCGGAATGGATTTCAGAGGTGATCCGGACATGGTTCTTCCACAGGGAGAACAATGGGACGACAGAGGTACTTTTATTTTCACAAGTTTTCTAATTATGTATTTTTTATTTTTCATATATATCGTCTCAAAACTAACAGTAAAATTTTCAAAATGCAGATGTTGGTCCACAGCGTCCAGCCAACCTCCGGCCTTTTGATAGACTACATCCAGCTGCACCGGTACCGGCCCCACAGGACGCGGCTGCAGACGTACTAGCTGAGTTGGAGCATGATCTAGAGCGTCTCACGGCAGACATACCTGAGACTACTATGGACGACATTCCTATCAGACTTCAGCGTTTTGTAGTCGCGGTCCCTGGACCGTTTAGGAGATTTTTGCGTAAGGTAGCCCGCGCAGTGGTGTCATACAGAGAGCACCACCAGTGATTGACTAGTCACTTTTGTAGTCACATGTGACATTTTGACTTTTTGTACTATCATTTTGCCGATCATAAGGTGTTTTCAACCTATGATCGAAGACGATGTATATATTTTTTGACACACTTCTATCTATATATATCACTATTACCGGCTTATCTTGTTTAACATATGTGATGAAATGTTTTTAAATTTACTTGCATGATTATCGTAAATGTCTGTCCAACATTCGAGAAGCAATTGCATCTGCTAATGTATTCAAAGACCTTGGAATATGTTGATATTCAATGTAATCAAATTCACGTTCCAAGAGACGCACTCTCAAAAACAACCTTAATAACACAGGATTCCTAATGGCATAAACTCTATTAAGCTGTAATACAACAAGTTCAGAATCTAACCTCACTGTCAAACGTCGAATTCCAAATGAAATAGATTCGGATAATAATTCAATCACTGCACTGTATTCTGCAATGTTGTTCGTTGTTTGACCGAGGCTTACCCCATGCATAGAAACTAACTCGTCAGAGGGCGAATAGATAACCCAAGCTGCGGAAGAGATGTTCCGTGTACTACGACAAGCACCATCAGCAAATCCAATGTATGTTTGGAGAGGCGTCGACATCTGCAATATCAAGAGTAAAACCAAGATAAGCCAGAATAACGACGAAAAAACCACACTCTCTAAGCTAAGCACACTGACTAAACTAACACACTTGCTAGCTAGAAAGAAAATCTAACCTATCTAAAAATTTCTCCATTCCCATCATTTAAGCATAATACCTCTTTAGGTAAAGTCCATTTCTGGGTTTACCCAAAGAGTCCCCATCAAAGTCAACTAGCTCATAAGCCCCTTTTGCTAGCTTTCGCTTTACAATGTAGGGCCCATGCCACATGGGAACGAATTTTCCGGCACCTAGCTTATCGTTAGCTTGATCATATAATAGTACTAGGTCTCCTTCCGAAAAACTTCGAGGGGTTACATTTCTATCATACTGAGCTTTCATTCGTTTCGCGTGAGTCTCGATTGCCAATGTAGCGTCACGTCGAGTCTCATCTAATTTAGCCAAGTACAATAAACGTGTCTCCTCTTCGGAAGTAGCTGGAAGTAATTCGACAGCCATTTGAAGTGATGGGATTTCGCATTCAATGGGTAACACAGCTTCTAAGCCATAAACTAGCTGGAAAGGAGTGAACCCTGTTGAATTTTTCACTGAGGTTCGGTATGCCCATAGCGCTGAAAATAACATGTTGTGCCAATTCGACCGATGAACACCAATGGTTCGTCGGATCATGGTAACTAGAACTTTGTTGATAGACTCAACCAAACCGTTGGCTTGCGGATAATAAGGAGTAGAGCTATCGTGGCGCAAACCAAGCTGGCTTGTAAGCTCAGTCATCATGACATTTCGAAAATGGCTCCCATGGTCAGTAATGATTGCTTGTGGGACACCAAACCTAGTTATGATATGATTGAATACGAAAACTGCAGCTGTTTTGCCGCTTGCGTCGAATGTAGGCATCGCCTCGGCCCACTTAGTAAAATAATCAACCGCAAGGATGATATACGCATGCCCCCCGGCCGAGTGAGGGTTACAAGTAATAAAGTCGATACCCCATTTGGCGAATGGACCAACGGCAATTATAGGGTGGAGAGGAGCAGGTGGAGCGCGCATCTTGCGATCAAACACTTGACAGTTGTGGCACTTCCTGACTGCAATGATACAATCTTTAAACATAGACGGCCAGAAATAACCAGCGCGCAACACCTTCTGAGCTGTGGCATACCCAGACATATGACCGCCACATGCTCCAGAGTGACAATCATTCAAAACCCTCTCAGCCTCTTCGTGAGTTAAACAACGTCGAAAAACTAAGTCTGCCCCCCGGCGATAAAGTGTATCTCCAATAATTTTGTATGGCTGGGATTGAAACCGAATTTTTCGACGTTCCGCTTTGGAAGCTTCAGGCCGAAAGGTTTGGGTTTGGAGATAAATGATTATATCCCCGTACCACGGATCTACAGTACTGATAAGAAACAAAGATTCGTCCGCAATGGACTCCTCTGCCACAGTCTCTGTGTCAGCACTCGGGAAATCACACATCAATTCCGCAAAAACTAAGGATTTCTTAGACTTGGACTTCTCGAACTCCAAGTCGAACTCTTGCAGGATAACAATCCATTTAGAGTACTTGCCCCCTAGCAGTTGTTTTGTCAAAATATAAATCATAGGGTTGCAATCCGAAATAACTGTAGTTTTGCGGAGAAGAATGTAGTGACGGAAACGCTGGACAGCTTGAACGGCTGCCAGGGCCAATTTCTCCACATGCGAATATTTTAGCTCAGTTGGATTCAAGGTCCTACTAAGATAATATATCACATGCTCCGCTCCGAATTCATCTTCTTGAACTAACACCATTCCAATGGTGGAATGCGAAGCTGCGAGGTATAAGAAGTAGTCTTGGTTGTAGTTGGGAGGATGCAATAACGGTGCATGGGTCAACGCGTGTTTAAGTGCATCAAAAGATTGTTGGGCAATCTCGTCCCAAAAGAATTGTGCGTTCTGTTTCAACAACCGTGTAAAACCTTTAGTGACCTCGGCGTAGTTTGGGATGAATCGGCGTAAAAAGTTCGCTTTCCCTTGCAAACTTTGGAGTTGGCGCAAACTCGAAGGAGGAGGCAATTTGATGATAGCCTCGACTTTCGAGGGATCGACGCGAATGCCGGCTTTTGAAACAACAAATCCCAGCAATCGACCTGTTTCTATACAGAAAACACACTTGTGGGGATTCAACCGAATTCGATAATGCCTACACCTCATAAAGATTGCTCGTAGGTGGACAAGGTGATCAGCTCGATGTAAAGAATGAGCAGGCAAATCATCGAGATAGGGTTGCACAATGTGCTTGATATCATGAAATGCATAAGACATCGCCCGTTGAAAAGTGGCCCCGGCATTCTTAAGCCCAAAAGGTAACTTGCAATAAGCAAATGTCCCCCATGGACAAATGAATGCCGTTTTTGGTTGATCGGCAGGTAGAATATTGATTTGATTATAGCCCGAAAAACCATCCATGAAGGAAAACATTTCACTTCCGGCACAATCATCAATAATTTGATCGATATAAGGCGTAGGATAGTTGTCTTTTGGACAAGCTCGATTTATATCCCTATAGTCGATACAGATTCTTATTGTTCCTTGTTTCTTGTTGACCGGAACAATATTCGATACCCAATCCGTTAACGGGATCGGATAAATGAAACCTGCTTTCAACAGCTTTTCGACTTCTGCTTTAATCGCAGCCGCTTTTCGAGGGTGAATTTGACGCAACCGTTGCCGGACGGGTTTAGCATCCGGGTAGGTCTTTATTTCATGAACAACAATGGCAGGATCAATTCCCGGCATTTCCTCGTAAGACCAGGCAAACACGTCGCGGAATTCTTGGAATAGGGCCTTGTAAGTTTGGATTTCTTCTTCAGTACATGCGGCACCTATATGAATGTTTTCCTCGATTCCGGGCTTCACTGAAATATCAATGGGAATAGTACGAGAAATATTCCCTAAATTCAGCTCTGAATCAGAATGTTTCGTTGGATCCTGAGCGTCTTTGACATATTCAGCGGTAAAGATAGATGAAAAATCATTTTCAAATGCATCATCCTTAGGTAAAAACGAAGATCTGTGATGGAGATCTTCCCATGGTAGATCGTCTACACTTAGGATTTCGCGAAGTTGTTCGTCAGATGACACGACTTCGGGAAACGTTATCCGTTCTAAGGGTGAGGTGAAAAGTGACTCTTCACTGACCACATTCATTTGGTCGACTTCGGTTGAATGAAAGTCAGTAAAAGACATGAGAGCTTCATAAGCAATTTCATATGGACTCAAAGGCATAACATCACCGAGTGAGTCTATCTCAGAGTCAGATGGGACGAACCAAGGATCATCATAAATAATGTTTTCTGATGTAATCATATGAATGGTTGCAAATGAAGGATCTGCGTTGAGTGGAGGGAGAGGAAAAGTTCCCAGTAAACCGGAATCCTTAACTAAACCTACACCAACGTCCCTATAAGGGATTGTCGTTTTACCAACATGCTGGATACTCTCTGAAGAGGCTGGGTCGGATGAAAAGTATGTCAGCTGATCAATAGTCACGATCTTACCGTTATGTGGAAACTTAATTACTCTGAAGACCGATGAAACGACCGCTGTCATAGCATATGACCAACTTCGACCCAAAAGAAGGTTGTAGTCTAGAGGGGCATCAACCACTTCCACATCCAGACTAACGGTTTTACCTTCAACCCCTATAGGCAATTCTTGTAGAATACCAAACGGACGGAACCCACGGCCATCAAAGGCCTTAAGGATGGTGGGGGATTGGTTCAACGAAGGAGAACCAAGCGATCTCCAACATTGAATCGACATAATACACGTAGAAGCTCCCTCATCAATCACAGTCCGATGAATAGGCCTGTTTTTGACTATCACTGGAATTTGGAAAGCCATTTGATGGGGGAGACGTGGTGTACTATTTTCTAGATCAAAGATCATTAGGTTCGGGTCCTGAACATCGACAGCTCCGATAGCCGACAAAAGCAATTTCCGTTGTGCTGGACATGATTGCAGCACTTCGAGTGCCGACATTGCTGAAGGTGAAACAGCTAAGTCCTCAACAATGTTGTAATTCTGGGCTGCTCTCGCATGTGGATTGAAAGCAGACCTTCGAAGTACACCCTTGGCGGGCGGCTTAATCACTAAGTCTGGGTTAGGTTTTTCGATCTGTAGTGGATCGGAACCAGGAGCTGAGGTTGATGGGTTAGAGTGAGAAGATTCTGCTTCTTTGCCATCAACAGGAGCCTTACTACCATAATCTTGCGATCGAGTCGCAATCCTCACATGAGACATCATCAAAATGGGTTCTTCACTGGCATTCGAAGAAGAACCTATCATCTTATTCTCCTGCTCCGGAAATGGATTCTTTAACACAGCAGGAGTGGGAGAACCTTTGACTATTTTCACAACCTCGGCCCGATGAGGGCAATCTCTCGTAAAATGATCCTCTTCACAAATAAGACAAGGATATCGAGGTTTGCGTTTTTCGTCATTGGTTTCCGACTTTTCAGTTTTCTCCTTTGGAGCCTTGTCTGCTTTAGCCTTCTTCTTTCCTTTCTTCTTTCCACCGTTTTTTGATTTGGCCGTAGATGACTCTACAGCGTGAATGTCGGCGGTAAGTTCAGGAGGAGAAGACTCTCCTGTCGGAGAATCAGGCAAAGTGATAATTGGAGTATTGGAAGCCTTGGAAGACTTCTTCTTACTCTTCGTAGTCACTATACCAATCATACCATCAGCGGCATGAGATCCCGAAGGAGCAGCAGCGATTTGATTCGACTTTGGAAGATCCGGAATCTTCTCGTGTAACGTACCCGACTGAGTGTAAACTAAGTCAAGGTATTGTGCCTGAGCAATGACTTGCTCCTCAGTAACTACTCCGGCCTTAGCTACATCTTCAGTAATCTTCGGTAATAATGATTTGACAAACCATTCAGCTAAGATTTGGTCCGGGATAAAAACTTTCACTAATCTCCTTCGACGTCTCCACTCATGAATGTGATCAGAAATATACGTGGACGTCGATTGTTTTAGTGAAGTTAATAACTCCGTGCCGTTATCGTATCTGACCGGCAACTGAAAGTGAGTTAAGAACGAGGTAGCTAACTGGCTAAAGTTGTAAAAAGAGGCCCGTGGTAACTCAATGTACCACTTGGCCGCGAGACCAATGAGTGTACGCTGGAAAAGACGTAAGCGGATGGAATCATCTGAGATAGAATTCGAAGCACACCAGAGGTGGTAAGTCATCACATGATTGGACGGATCCTCTCCAGACTTACCTTCGAACTTGGGTATATCACTGGGCAACTTATTTGGCATTGGCGGCCAGAACTGAAGATATTGAATTGGATCGTTCGTTAGGCGCGTCAAGTCGGGTAAATCTAAAGTTGCAATAAACGGTAACTGCCGGTTAGGATCTCTAAAACTCTGGGTCACAATACCAGCCCCAGGAGGAGGATATCCAGGATAACTAGGAACAGGAGTCGCATTTGGGATATTATATCCTCCTGGAAAACCAGGATTAACCGGACCGTACTGGGGTTGTTGAGGTTGTTGATAAGTGTACCCAGGATACGGTTGATACTGGTAAACCGGTTGTTGGACAGCTTGCCCAGGTTGGTACTGTCCCTGGTACGGAGGTTGAACAAATTGAGGTTGAGTAGTCACAACCGTACTTATACCAGGCTGACCTACAGGCATCTGGACCGTGGTTTGAATCGTAGATCCAGACAACGGTAAAGATGTCTGAGGTGTGGTAACAGGGACAGTAGAAACTGGAGCCGTCGATACTCCAGAAGTAAGTATGGTAGATGTAGCGGTAGTTGCAGCAGCCGTTTGAGATGGAGTACTAGGTGCAATTGCCGGCTGAGTAACTACCGAAGCTACAGAAGCTTGAACATTGGGCTGGACAGGTTGCGGTTGCTGGGTTGGACCAGAAACTACGGGTTGTCCAGCTTGAGGAAGCATTTGTACACTTGGCTGCAACACCTGTTGACCCTGTGAGGGATCCCACACTAACATTCCAGGGTACTGACCCGTAACAGGTTGAGGGTACTGAGATCCATAACCAGATTGAGGGTAGGATTGATAATTGTAAGGTGCAGTTCCCATACTTGGAACATATGACTGACCTTGAGGCGGTTGATAACCTTGACTTGAGTATTGACCTTGAGGTTGATAACCTTGAGGTAAATACTGATACTGGGGTTGACCTTGACCTTGAGGTTGGTATCCTTGAGGTTGATAACTTTGGGGTTGATACCCTTGAGGTTGCCATCCTTGAGGTTGATATTGATACTGAGGTTGACCTTGGGGTACATATTGAGGCTGAGGTTGACCTTGAGGTAAGTATTGCACCATAGGTACATACTGACTTTGAGGTTGCCCCCCAGACACAATTTGTGTACCTTGAGGTTGGGAAACGGGAACTGAACCTGACATCATGTAAATGTCTCCTACACCCAATGGTATATTACCACTGTTTCCAGCAAATAACCCATGATCAATGGGTTGAGGAGATGCCCCCGCAAAGGTACCAGAAAGTGACTGATACCCAGTGGGAACAGAAGGACCGCCGTGTAAAAAAGATTCAGGACTTTGTGTAAACACGGACGACTGACCAGACATATTTACAGGAGTATGAATACCTCCAGGTGGAAAAGGAGTACGAGGTGTGGAAAAACCGACTGAGTTGTCTAAAAAATTGGTTAACGCAAGGTACCAAGAATTACTTCTAGGAGGACTGTAAAAGATGGATTCACGCTCCCTTAGATCAATAGTAAGTTGACCTTCAAGGTGAGAGACACCTATATCTTCTTCTGGAGCAAGTTCTTCTATAGCAATCAAACCAGAAGGTAGATTTTCGGTGATAATTCTTTCTATTCTCGGTGAATCAGGGACACTAGAAGTTGGAGTAACAGGTTCGGAAATTTCAGGTTCTTCGCCTGTTTCACTGGCAGATGAAAAACTACCAGCAAGCTCGGAAACTGTAACAGTTTCGGGATTGTAACCTGTTTCTAAACTTTGGTAATCTGGATGGACTACCAAGGAAGATTCTCCTTCTTCAGGTGAACCTACTCTACTGTCACTAGGAGGAGTTACAAGGACCTTTAACCCTTCGTACTGACCCGGAATGTCTTCAGGAGATTCACCCCGCGATTTACGGAGTTTTCTTAACAAATCTATTCCGGTAACAATCTCAGGAGACTTGCCCCGAAGTCTACGGGACTGTCTCGGTAATTCCGCCACAATTAAAGATTTTTAACTACAACACACGAAAACAAAGTAAAAATTTCAAATCAAACCACCTAAAGTCTTCTAAAGAAGCAAACAAATTTGAAGCACACGCCTAAATAATCTAGAGCGTCAAACCACACACAAACAGTAGTCTTCCGGACCAAAAGCGCTAGTTGGTGATTAGGCCCAACCTCGCAGGATTCAGTACAGAAATGGCGGGTGGAACAGTTACCCCGGCAACCTGCTTAATGAATAGACCGGCACAAGTTCCTCCACTTTAACCGTCTCGAAGTGAAGTGAACCCCCCGGAAAATCCAAGTGAGTATAACCGACGTCTGCTCCAGGTACAGTGGGACCTTCCCTCCACCGTCACCTCGGTAGAACCCTAAAGATTATGGTCACTAAAGTTACCAATCACAACAATTACACCTGGGGGAACAGTCTAAACTCCGACAGCACGCAAGGGCAGAGTAACAAGCTCCAATCCCCTTACCGGCTCCTTGACAACAATCCAAGGTTTACCGATAAGTGACCCCTGGCTCCTCGACAATGGTTAATCCGAGGTTTACCGTTTGTAATACGTACTGTCTGGCGTCGTTCCCAACGAGGGAGGAATGATCCCCTCACTGGTTCGGACACGAGCTCGTGCTTCTCCTTTAAGAGGAGCTTTCCCAGAGTATAACTGAAACAATTGGATTTAATCTACTCAAGATAAACTATCTGTTTGGTTTTGTAGTCTTGGAGAGTTAAGTACTCACCTACTCCAAGACCCTAGCCTAAGCTATGTTGGTGTTTCAGAGCCCTAGAAAAATAAAAATTACTAGATTGATTTTAATTTAAGCGTTACTTTTAAGGTTGTTTCTTAAGTCAAAAGGTGATGGAAGTGAAACCAGTGGTGTGTTGACTCGACTCGAAACCACTACAAAATGCACCTAGAATGATTTACCCACTACTTTACTTTTTCGATGAATTGCTTAACTAAAAAGTTGAGAGAATGCAATCTTTATAAAAGCAACTTCTTAATTGAAGACAATCAAAGAAACAATTCGTTTGTCTTTTCCAAGCATAAAAAACATGACCGCTCTTTACATGCACGAAAAAACTCTTTTTCTCTTTCAAAAACAAAAAGCTACTTGAAACAAGACTTTTTAAAGAAGATGTTTTTGTATTTTTCTTTTAATAAAGCAAATAAATCTAATATAACCAAAAATCAATCTTAACAACTATTAAAATCTATGAAAATGCACTCATAAGCAAACTAAAAGGTAAATTTACTCTAAGCAATCTTAACGAGGCCAAAACCAACAATGATTATTCTAAGGTGTTTTACTTGATCACAATCAAATCAAGGACTAGCTTATTGCAGAACCAAAAACTAGTCAAAACAAAACTCTAATCTTTTTGTTCTTTTGTAAAATGGAAATCAACACTTTATAAACAAGTAATTCGAAATTTGACCCAAAACAACTTAAATGGCAAGCTGCTCACACAAGGAGACTTTACGACAGGCCCGACTTCTAAGAAGGCTGACTAACCAGAGAGATCTAAGGCTGGACAACTTTCTACCGTCAAAGTCACTACAGGACCTATTGAAAAATCAAACCCTAGGCCTAAACTTCGTTGAAATCCACTAAAACACTCAAAGCTCACAAAACAAGTTAGGTGAAAATTCTTGACAGGGTACTAAAGGATCTGGGTAGAAAACACTAAGAAAAATCAAAATCTAAAAGCAATTAAAGCAAAAAATGGAATTTTCCTAAATTTTACAGGAAGACGCAGGCAACCCGTTACAACAGGTGCGGGCCCGCTCTGTGCAAACGGCAACAGCGCGTCCAAAGACGCACTGTGCAGTACTCAGAGGGTGCGTCCTTCTGGAAAAGTTGAGAAAAACCAAATCTAACTAAATCTAAAGCTAAGCCACCCAAATACTAATTCTCACAGTCAAAAACCAGAAAATAAAAGTGATTTTCACAGAGCAAAGTTCACACAAAGGAAAAGACTCTCTCATTAATGGATTCCCCAGCGGAGTCGCCAATTTGTCGTGGCGGAAAAAGTCGTTTGTGCGGACACAACTGACCTCCCTAGGAGTCTAAACTCTCTAGCGACAAACAAGACAAAATGGAGTGATCTTTCTCTAAATATACCTTTTAAAACATGAAAACTACAAGTGTTTAGGCTTACCTTATTCCAAAACGCGGTTGTTGTAGTCCGTCCTTGCCGATCCGGATGAGCTCCTCCTTCAAGTCAATTCCTGCAACCACAAACAATCAAACAATTACCAAGCACTTGCATTTCATATAATAAAACATATATTCAACATGCAGACCAAGGAACACATGAAATAACTCATTAACACAAGCTATTGAGAAAAATAAACCAGTTTGTATTAATAACGAAACAAAGAAACTCTTACAACCTGGCCTTGGTGTTGTGCAAGTTCCTCCCAGGGTCCATCAAGGGTTTTCCTCTACTTTGACAAAGCTCACCCACTTCCAAGTAGAATCAAGCAAAGACAATCTCTCCTCACAAGGTTCTAAATGGGAGTCCTAATTCCTGCAGCATTTACCCAAAGAAAATGTATAGTTCCAACCTCCCCTCCCTCTGGCTCAATGTCTTTATTTATAGTGCTGTAAAGAGGTTATTCAGGTCCACCATCAATGGGATAATCCCCCTCTTTGGGTGGGATAGCTCCCTTATTGATGGGATAAGTTCCCCCTTAATAGAGATACATGAACCAACTGGAGGCGCATCCAATTCATCAAACCGACCTCTAGAAAGTTCTAGAAGTAACCACAAGTAACTTTTTTAAGATGAAACTCGCGCATTTTGCCTTTTACAGAAGGACGCACCTGTCCCTTAACATACAGAGCGTCCAAAGACGCACCTTTTGTGAACATGGTCAGCGTCCCCGCAGGTGAGGCTAGAGAGAACCTGCGACCCCAGAGATAAACATACTTTTTACAAGACTTTCTCTCTTCTTTGAGTTTGAGATGGATAACAGAGGCATAAGACTTGCCTAAGAGGGTAGCATGACTGTTGATTTGAGCCATACTAACTGTAAGTGGTCATGGTGACATTTTTTAGTGTAACAAGCCAGAAAACAGTTTCTACAGGAAGCCAAAAAACAGTCCACATAGGACTTTCTACAGGAAGCATGGAGACAGGGCAACAAAAGGAGAAATCGCCTGAGATTTTAGCCAGGGAGGCAGCAGCTATGCTGGCTACCCTAAGAACATCTCCAAAGCAAAAAGGAAAGCAAAAGAGGGAGCCTTCCATGTCTTTTAAGGCAAGAAGGAGTATGTGGATAAAAACTGGCAGACCCCAACCACGGTCAAAAGAGCCACTTACGATTGTAGACACCCCAGCTAAACAAAAGGAAAAGTCTCCTTCAAAGGTATCCATCACCTATGAATGGGGAAGCCTGAAAATGTCCACCTAGAGAGAAAGGATTAAAATGTTGGACACAAAGACCTCTCTATAGGATGCTGAGACTGTTCTACAGGAAATGCTGGCTAAGCTAAGAGAGACCGAGGAATTGGAGGAAAAGGTGGCCAAACAATCACAGGAAGAAGGAAAAACAAGGAAACATCTGATGAACAACAAAGGGAGGACAAGCTGCACGCTAAGGTTGAGGTGCTAACAAAACTGCTACAAGAAAAGGAGCACAGGCAGTGGGAAGAAGTAGAGAGAAAAGCATGATTTCATGATAGAGAAGAGGACATCACTTCAGAAGCTTGGCATGACAGGGAGGCCACCAGGGCCATCAAAGATGAAGAGATAGATTAGTTTCTCAGAGGATGAGCAACACTTTCAGTAGGGGGTGATGATGAGCCCCAAAAATGGATAATTATATGGGCTCATTCAGCCTCCTAATTCGACTTAATCCACCATTCTCATTAGTTTATTACATGTTTTTTATTATATTTATGCTAATAGAGTGAATTGGGTTAGTCATTATGCCAACAAGTCTAATGTGTGCTTTATGCAGTCTTTTTGGTCAATTTGGAGACAAAATCAAAGGTTTAAATGAGCACTTGGCAGCCAAATTCGTGGAGAGGATTTGTAGGAAGGTGTCCCCTTCATTTATGGGCCCTTACCTCGAATTCTCCACCATCAGCTCGGAGTTCAAGGGCCACCAAGTCAATTATCACAAGGGCAGCCGAGCAAGGGCTAGTAAAGGTGCTGTTAACTACAAGTTTTGGCAGCCGAGTTCCTAAAGTTTAGGAGGACTGTTGGGGTCCTCAATTTGTATAAATAAGAAGGCTTAGGGCCTCATTTCAGTTAGTCACTTTGTAGGCAGAAGTTAGCTAGTTTGTAGTTCAATTTTTAGTCATGTTTTAGTCATTCTTTTAGGCAGTAGGTTAGCACTCTAGTGCTGCTTTGTTTTTGCTCATTTGTGGAGCCTTTGCTGTAAACATTGCTGTGATATGGTTATTTTCTGAATAATGGAGATCAGTTTTATTCTGCTTCAGATCTGAGCTTCTTTTAGGAGCCTGTAGCTCTTGGGGTTGGGCCCAAACCAGGTGCCAGGGCCTCCTCAATGTACTGTCATATGTTTTTCTGTTGTCTTTAATTAATTTCTGCTAGTAGGTTACAATTTGATTTGGTTATTTAGTGCATTTTCGCTGATGGAAATAGTTGCTCATGTTTTAAGTTGATTTGATAGGTTAATAACAGAGAATATCTTCAGAAAAAGGCTATCAAGCACCTCTGATCTCACCTCTCCCTCAATGGGACCATGAGCTGGGACCAAGGTGACCTTGCTGCCACCAAAAACACTGTCTTTGCTTCACCATGCAATCATTAGTGTTCGATTCTTATTTGCAGAAGTTGGTTACATGTTCAGATTCTTGATTACTTCGTTGCATAAGTTATTTCACATGGTTTCATTGCAAATAAACTTCTGCTCATTCTCTTTACTGTTATCTAGGTCAAAATAGGCTAACGTAACTAGGTCTTTGATGTTCCAAGTCCTCGTTTGTTCCGTTTGAAAAACAACTTGCAGAGCACCTGTAATAATTCTCCATCTACCCATACTCCATCAATCCCACTTGCTCCATCCTCTACTTTGGATTCTTGCCTCACGTTTTCCATTTGCTCACTATGCCCTAATTCCCATATTTTTGTGCAACATTGCTCCACTCCTCCTTGAACAAGTCCAACCATCCTCGCCATTCCTTAGCTCCATCCACCAAGTCTTGGACCTCCTCACACCCTTGTCTAACCTCCATACCCACTTCTTCACCTTTCTTCCTTCATCAACCCTCCAAAATCCTCTTTTCGGAACATCCTGTAGAAAAATTACAGAACATCCTGTAGAAATTTCAGAACATCCTGTAGAACCCCTGCAGACTTCCTGTAGAAGTTCACGAAAGCGGTTTCTTGAGATCCGATCACTGTGAAACTCTCTGGAAGGGTTCTAGGGACCCCTTATGCCCTCTTCTAACCTTCCCAACCTCCTGCAAGAATTTCCTTTCGCCGATCCACCTCTGCACAGTCAAGAACAATTAAAGCACATGCACAATAATTCTGCCAACTTACTCAAAAATACAAAAAGATGTTTCTTTTCAGATTTCACTTCAGAATTAGCTTAGTCACACGCATTTCACCTTTCTAAGAGTCAATGGCATTCCTTTTTGTAGCTTTCATCATTTTTCTTGCACCAGTAGGGTTAGTCGGTAAAACTAAGGTTTGCTAGGGTTTGCATTTCCATTCAGCTTTTTAGTTTTTTTCTGCAAGTAGATTAGCCTCCTTTGAGTTAGCTTTCATCCATCAGTTAAAAAGCTTCTTCTAAGAGCTCATAGAAGTTGGCTTAAGCTCCTAGCGAACTTGTGACAGCTGATCAAGTGACAGCCGCGGCAAGAGCTAGTACTTGTGTATACAACACCGTCACTTCCAAGTTTGTTACGAACTACCGGGTTGATAAAATTAAAGAATGGAGTCCCAGGAGTTGCAGCATTATTGCTACAATACTGAGGCCCACCAAACAACAACATTCACTTCTGCATCATTAATCAAGAACTTCAACAACATAAACAAAATCACCATTGATAAGCATCATTATGTGTCAAGGAATTTTAATGCCAAAAATGCCTTATTGTAAGCATACCAAATGATCCCCCTAAACCTATGCCATATCTGCAAACTATACTCAACCAATTCCAGAATCAACAAGAAAAATTGGAGCTTGTTTCTTCATTATAACAATATATACACGATTTTTTAGTTTAGAACTCGTGTATATACGCGACTTGTCTTCATAGGATCTGAATACAGAAATTGAAACACTGAAACCTCTTAATTTTAGCTCCTCTTAAGCCTGTACTGTCTGTGCCATTTCACTATTACGACATTTGATGCACTGTCAGTAATGTAAGCAATCATGAACATCAAAAGCAACCATGGGAGTCATCATCAAGACACATATGTATTACTCCCCCTGAACTTGAAGAATCAACAGAGTGATGAAGCAGGGACCATTCCTAATTTTTGTTTGAGATATTCAAATGCATCATGTGGAAGAGGTTTTGTAAATATATCAACAACTTGTTCTTTTGAGGGAACATATTCCAGTTTGACCTTTTGTTCAAGCACATGTTCTCTTAGAAAATGATATTTAATTGGAATATTATTTGTCTTGGAGTGCATAACAGGATTTTTTGAAATACTAATGGCACTTGTATTATCGCATGGAATGGAAATGGGTGTAGAGCACTTGATTTGAATATGTTGCAATGTTTGCATCATCCAGAGAAGTTGTGTGTAGCAAGATGCAACAACAACATATTCTGCTTCTGCAGTAGATAAAGCAATTGAGCTTTGTTTTTTTCTGAACCATGATACCAAGCGAGGTCCCATATAAAATTCTCCTCCACTAGTACTTTTTCTATCATCAACATTTCTTGCCCAATCTGCATTTGTATAAGCATGAAGAGTAATATTTGCATCTTTTGGATACCATAAACCAAAGTCTTGAGTACTTTGTAAATATTTGAAGATTATTTTGACTACCTAAAGATGAGTTTCCTTTGGATTAGCTTGAAATCATCCAATAATCCCAACTGCATGCATGATATCTAGTCTTGTTCCTGTAAGATAAAGTAGACTTTCGATCATGGATCTATATTCTGGTTGGTTGACTGCAGGAGAATCATCATGCAAACTGAGACTACATCTTGTCACCATGGGTGTGCATACCAGTTTGCAATCTTCCATTTCATATTTCTTTAGAATTTGCTTGAGGTACTCTATTTGTGAGAGAAATATTCCATTCTTTGTTTTTTGTACTTGTAAACCAAGAAAGTACATTAGTTCACCAAGTAAAGACATTTCAAATTATTGCTGCATGATAGAAGCAAACCTTTGACTCATGGATTCTTCATTGCTACCAAAGATGATGTCATCCACATAAACAACAACAATTAAAAGTTTACCATTATCCACCTTTATATATAGGTTTCTATCTATAGACCCCTTAGTGAAGCCTTGTTGTTGAAGATATTTGTCAAGGCGATAATACCATGCACGAGGGGATTTTTTAAACCAGTTTTTCATCATTTCCTAGAATAAACCCTTCAGGTTGTTCAATATAGACTTCTTCTTCTAGGTTCCCATTTAAAAATGCATATTTAACATCCATTTGATAGACTTTGAAATGATGAAAGCTTGAAAAGGCAAGAAACATTCTTATGGCTTCAAGTCCGGCTACAGGTGCAAATGTTTCTTCAAAGTCTATTCGTTCTTGTCAATGAGAATAACCTTTGAAAATAAGTCTTGCTTTATTTCTAATTACTTCTCCATTCTTGTTCAATTTATTTTTGAATACCCATTTTGTCCCAATAACATTTTTATCATGGGGTCTAGGAACTAATTCCCAAGTGTGATTCTTTTCTATTTGGTCAAGTTCTTTATTCATAGCCTTAACCCAACATTCATCTTTGCTAGCTTGATTTACATTTTGTGGTTCAATTGTGGATAGTAAGGCTAGATGACTAGTAGTTCACACAACAATTCTTATAGTTTGTATTCCAGTTTCCTTACCACCTAGAATTTGAGATTCTGGATGATTTTTCTTAACATACCTTGATGGAGTATTTTTTGGTGCTTTTGTACTGTCACTTACTTCATCTGATGCTTTATTGATTCCTTCTTCCACATTATTTTGGCTTTTTGTAGGAGTATCCTCGTCATCTACTAGTGCTTCCCTTTTGATAATTGTGGATGCTTCATCAATCACAACATCAATGCATTCAACAATCTTTTGAAGTCTTTTGTTGTAACCTTTATATCCTTTGCTTCTAGAGGAGTATCCATGGAGGATTCCTTCATCAACTCTAGCTCCAAACTTTCCAAGTTTATCATTATTATTATTTATGTAACACTTACTTCCAAAAAATTTAAAATGCTTAACATTTTGGGGTTTACCGTACCAAATTTCATAAGGTGTTTTATTACTGTTCACACAAATACAATATTTGTTAAGAATATTTAACATTGTATGTGTTTCTTCACCCCAGAAGGTACAAGGTGTCCCAGAATCATCAAGCATTGCACGTGCCATTTGTTGAATTTTTCTATTCATTCTCTCTGCTACCCCATTTTATTGAGGAGTCTTAGCTATAAAGAACTGCCTCTTGACGCCATGTTGTTCACAAAAGTAGAAAATTTTCTCTGACATGAATTCTCCTCCCCTGTCAAATCTGAGACATTTGATTTTCATGTCTAACTCATTCCCTAAATTTGTTTTTGTATAATGTTTTGGCTTTAGTCTCCATTTGCTTTGTCTCTTGTTTCTACTTTTGGTTTGTCTACCTTTCTTTCATGTTGCTTAATAATACCTTGTGTGAAAAAGTACATGGCTCAAAAGGGACTTTGTCGTGGAATAGAAGACAAGTGTGAAAACCAAAATGCTTGGATTTATGTTTGTCTCCTTATTTGTTTGCGAAAATGCCATAGGTTGAGCTAAGTCTAGATGGAAAATACGATTCATCCAATAGGAGAACCTTGAGGGAACCTATTAGATCCAAGCCTATGTTAGTATCTAAACTAC
Organism: Pinus tabuliformis; assembly: GCA_031772625.1. NCBI lineage: Eukaryota > Viridiplantae > Streptophyta > Pinopsida > Pinales > Pinaceae > Pinus > Pinus tabuliformis. Next base: position 874,335,290 of record CM062807.1, read on the forward strand.
GCGACTTGGTGTAAATCTACTTGTGTGTTAACTCTTGTCCAATATAGTATATAAGGGATAATGGGAAAATCTAAAGCGAGAAAACCAATATCAGAGGTCTTTGTAACACCCTCCTCACGCATCTACCCAAGTAACCAACCAACCGGGGTAAACATGCGACGAGAGGCTACTACGATTGGATTCAACCTCTTATGTGACCTTAAGGAAGTGGAATCGATGGAACACATCAACCAACATATCCATATCAGCAACAGAACCCTCAGGAGACATGTCAACCACTCAAACATCCTGTCCCTGGATCCCATTGATGTTCTGGACATATTAAGCCTCAGTTGCTCTCATGCTATAGGCATGAAAACATCCAGAAACCCAAATTCGTTGTCACAGGCTTGCCTACCAGCGTCCAGAGACCCAATTTGCTAGTTTTATGTCGTCATCCCTAGGATTTGAGCCATTTGTCAGGCCCAAATCCCAGGTCACTGCACAAAATGGAATGATAACTTCGGAGTAGTAAAAGAATAGGGAAACAATGATGCAAAATCAATAAGTTAAACAAGACCTTAATCAGATCCCTACTAGCCATGATAGGCATTTTGTAAAACATATCACAAGCATGTAATCTACAGGTGTAACCAATAGAATTAAACATAGGGATCTTGTACTTATCTGAGAATCGATAAGAACCATTGTTCCCTAATGCCATTTGCTACATTACCATCTATTAGGCCATATATATGTTATATGTTCATTCACAATTAAAAACATGCTGAGAGCCATACATAGTGTCACACGGAATGAGACGTTCTTGCGGACAAGACCAACCTCCCTAGTATCTAATGATATCTAGCGACAAGCAAACCAATCAAATTCTATCTTTCTCTAAATATGCAATTTATAAACAAAGGCAAACAAGTGTTTTAGGCCTACCTTGGGTCCAATGCAAGTTTGTGGAAGCCTCGCTCTGTTGATCCAAATGAGCTCCCTTGTAGAGAATCTACAAACACAAACAAGAACACAAATTAAATAGCACCTGAAAAGCCAATATAGTAAAGCATACTTATCATGATGATCAAGGAATTCATGAAACAAATCACATAAGACAATTTGTTGAGAAAAATGAATCTGATTGTATTAATTTAAATCAAAGAAGAACTTTACAACGTGTGCCTTGATGCTGTACAAGCTCCTCCCAGGGTCCAGCAAGAAGTCTCCTCTATTTTGACAAGTTTCACTCTCTTCCCAATGAAGCCAAAAGGTATGTGATCTCTCCTCTCAAGCTTAACTAGGAAGTCTCAATTCCAACAGCATTTACCCTAAAAAATGTTCAGCTTCTAACCTCCCTAGCAACCAGCCCAATGCCTTAATTTATAGTGCAATGGAGGGAAGTTACTAGGTCCTCCTTCAAAGGGATAAAGCCCTCCTTCAAAGGGATAAGCTCCTCTCATCAAGGGATTAGCTCCTTCACTTTTGGGATGCATGAACCACCTAGGAGCGAACCATCCACGTCAAGGTTCCTTCTAGAATCATCTAGAATTAACCCAAAGTGAGTTTTTAAGAATAAACTTGCGCCTTTTTTACTTTCACAGGGGTCCGCACCCACTCCTTTAGAGACAGAGCGGGCAGGTCCGCAGGTAACATGTATAGGGGGTGCGGGACCGCAGGTAACAATGAGAGAAAGTGCGGAACCAGAGCTTTATTGATTTTTAAGGTCTTTCTCTCATTTTCAAAGCTTGACATGAAGAGCTGAGGTTTGAGACTTGCTTAGGAGGACAGTATGAATGATGATAGACCCATACTGACTACAAATAGTCATGGTGACAATATTTTGTGTAACACATAGCTGTTGTCATAAAACACACATATAACCAGCATAATAACAACAAAAATACTCATGAAAGTACAACCACATAGACCAAATATAATCCATAAAAATTCTCATATAAATACAAGGAGAAATAAACTTTCATTAGTAATGAAAAAACCAAACCTGTGATGGGACTTCCACGTTCCACCTGACCAGATAATGGTTGAGCCAAATATCTCTTCAGCCATTCAACCCCGTGCCATATTCCAAGCATGAATGTGGGACTCAAACCAAAAGAACCAACCAGGGCATACCGAGGCTAAACCACCTCACCCTCATCAATAGAAACCAAGATTTACCATAATCCATCCCAGATCATGAGGCCAACACAATAAACATATCATAACAGGCTTTACTGTGATCTCCACCTGATCACTAGGCCAAACAAGCATGGATGCCATTAGATTTCTCCACCTACATGGTGAGGAATTTTCCTACCTCCTAGTCTCTTAAGATTTACCACAATCCAAACCTGAATCACTAGGCCCTAAACCGAGACCCCAGTCTATCAGGCTTTACCGCAATCCACACCATATCACTAGGCCCTAAACCGAGACCCACTCTCCAGGATTTAACACATATCCAAAACCTAGGATTACTAGGCCCAACAGAGAGCAAACCACCTCTAGGATTGACCGTATATCTTGCCATTCACCGGCAAGGATTCCTAGGCCATCCGAGGCAACACAAAATTCACTTTACCGCAACAACCCACAGTCTGGTTCATGGGTAACTAGGCCATGTGTTCTATCATTTCGGAGATCCACCTCACTCAACTTCAAATCCATCCGACAATCCAGCTCAACCAAAACATGAGAAACCCATCACACCATGGCTATCTAGAAATGGAAAGGCTAGGCTAACAGCAATGTTACACTTGGCAAAAGCCATGCCACAATAGAAAAGAACCACATGCAATACCATGCATGAAAAATATAGCAAGGAAAATACACATGCAAATTGATACCTACAATGAATCCTATTGTGGCTTCTTGATCATGCCTTTTCCTGCTTGATCTTTGCTTCCTCTTGCCTTCTTTGCCTTTCTTGATCCAATGCAAAAATGCTCCAAGAAAACTCTAAGTGTCTAAGAGTGAGAGAGAGAGAGCTCCAAAACTCGACTAACTAAAGGTTACCAACTGATCCTCAGAAGCCTTTTTATGAATGAGGCCTTTATTTTCTTCAGTTTCCATTATTTACCTTCAATTTCCTCCTCACATGCAACCTGTGACCTTTCACCTCCTTTTTCTCCTAATTTCCATTATTTTCATAAACAAATGTACCAAAACTTTCATTTTTCCTTTCCAAAGCCTTTTCCATTTCCTTTTCCAATTTCCTTAGCCATAAACAACCAAATGAATATCCCCTAGGATGTATTGCCCAACATTCATGTTGGAATAAGTGTCCTGGTTATTATTTTTGCCTTTATTAACTTTTATTACATGGAATTTTCACTAGGGTTGTTACAGTCATAAAATACTTCTCTGAACGTGCAAGCTCCTTTGCTCTCAATAAGTAGGGATCCCTCTTCCACCCGTTGAAAATAATAAGCATTTATGCACATTTCTATTAAATAAATAAATAAAGGGCGAAATAAGAGAGGCTTCCTACGTAGGAAGGTGGAGCAAGCGACTTCGCTGGAGTACTGACCAGGCTCGCTGGTAGCGAAGCAACGTTTGTGCTCCTGAAGTGACTTTGTCGGGGTAATATATAGGCCTGTTGGCAACAGGGAAACACTACAAATGAGAACTCATACTCTAAATATCATAAACTCATCGTGCAAATTACCCTTTCCTAGATTGAACCAATTGTGATACGGTGTATATTTTTGTGTGTGTTCAACCAAGTAGAGGAAAGTGAGATGCTATTTATAAAACCGGGTCGAAAGGGGGAAATCGAGGCAATAAATACTTCTTGAAGGTATGAACCTTAGCCAAAATCTATTCTTGGAAAGAGAAGCTAAATTTCACCCAGTGTGTTGCCAAGAGTTGTCATTGCCACAACAACCTCCAAAAATTTCATTACATTCGAATTTTGGAGCCTATTATCACTGTCGTATCTAATGTGTCGCTTGATCATAAAATGCCATCTCATGTTATTCTATGTGTTTCAAGTTTTCTCGAGTGGTCTCAAGTGCCATCACATTGATTAGAACATATTTAGGTGCATTTCATGGTTGCAACATCTTTGTGTTGTAAAACGACACTTTTGGGTTGCAGTCACACACACTTCACTCGTTATACTTGGGGAACATGTATAAAGTGTTGTTTTGATGTATATTCATTTTTAATCAATCTTATATAAGTTCTCTCAATGATTTGGTATGTGGTTTTTTGTCTTTAACTCATTCTGTTCGCCCCTTGCCTTATCACCCAGACTTAGACAAATTTTAGTTGCAAAACAAGCTCATTAAGGCTAAGAGTGCATGAGCACACTTTGAAGCCTTAATGGGAGACCCCTCATTATTTTAAAGTGGTCCTTTATCCCTCCTTGAGATTTGGGTGCACTCCCAAAGCACGAATCCCCTTCCTTGTTCCAAACTGTGCCCTAAAAAACCAAGCCTTCCTTTGAGCGCACTCCTTTGAATTGAAGGAATGCACCCTCTTTGGGAGCACTCATTCGACTTGAAGAGATGTGCCCTCCTTGGGAGCACTCCCTCAACCTGAAGGGATGTGCCCTCCTTGAGCACATGAGCACACCCTGAAGGCCTTAAGCTCCACCCTTTAGCCTTCCACAATGCGCCATGCACCCTCTTGACCCTTTGAGCACATGAGCACACTTCGAAGGCATGAAGCTTCATCCTTCAGCCTTCACACTTGCGTCATGCACCCTATTTGGTCTCTTGAGTGCATGATCACACTATGAAGGCACGAAGCTTCATCCTTCAGCCTTTAGACTTGTGCCATGCACCCTCATTGGTTTCCTTTGAGCGCACTCCTTCGACCTGAAGGAATGCACCATCCTTGGGAACAATCCTTCAACCCAAAGGAATGTGCCTTATTTGGAGCACTCCTTCGACCTAAAGGAACATGCTCTTCTTGGGAGCATTCCTTTGACCCGAAGGAATGTTCCCTCCTTGGAGCACTCCTTCGACCCAAAGGAATGTGTCTTTCTTGGTTTCTTGAGTGCATGAGCACACTCCGAAGGCATGAATCCTCATCCTTTAGCCTTCAAGAGTGTGCCCAATGCCCTGTTTCTCTCCCTTGATCACACAACATGATTGGGAAGCTGAGATCCTTCCCCTTCGTCCTTCGGACTTGTGCCATGTGCCCTACCTTGATTGTTTCCCTCTTTTAAGCACATGAGCACATGCTGAAGCCACAAATCCTTTCCCCTTCAACCCTTCATCCTTTCAAAGTGCGCCCATGTGCCCAGAAGTCCATTTTGTCCCTATCGAGAGCACTAAAAAGGCATGAAAATAAAATGTGCATAAAACATGGTAGAACAAGAGATTTTTAAATTAATCATTGCTTGTCATGAGTGATTGCAGACGTAGGTATTCCAGGGATCTCATGGAAAGCACACACAAGGAAGATCAAGAAAATATGATAAATAAAGGAAGCATGAAAAGAACCAATAACACACTTGAAACTTGATTATCAAAGTACCCCAAATACTCCATGATTGAAGACCCTTTGGAGGGTGAAAGCGCCACAATCAGAAGATAAACAAAGAGAAAATATAGAGTGACAGTTATGTCACCACTATAGAAAGCCCATGTCATCAGTGACTATCAATCCCAGTCATCAAAGGTAGTGACATGTCAAGTACCCTTATATGATGATGTCGAGGTCATGATGTAGTATTGTAATCGTTTTAAAAGACAAATAATTGGAAGTCGAAGAGTCATATGTGGAATGTGAAGAGTCACATAGTCATATATGGACAAAGATTGTATAGAAGTCCAAAAGTCATTTAGAAGTTCAAGAATTTTTTAGAAGTTCAAAGGACACACTAGGAGTCCAGGAGTCATGGGGGTAATCCAAGAGTCATGAGGATATGAAAGATCATTCCTTTTATTATAAAAGAAACCTCATAACTCAAGCAAAGGGCTTTTGGAGGCTTAAGCTTTGGAGAGATAATCTTGGCTTCTCTACTTGGCATAAGAGAGAAAAACTATTCTTTGGAGAAGCAAGAAGTGACTTAATGTTCCACTATTGGAACTAGTGTTCACCATTGTAATTGATGTACTTGGATCTTTCACCTTATAACTGAAGCTATATGAGCCAACACATTTTCATGCATGTATCACAAATGTTTTTGGACTATTCCTGGGATGTTTACGTTATATGTTTTGTTCATATGTACTGGAGAAATTGAACTATTTCGATGGCTTTGGTACTTATCTTGTTGAATGTGTGTTGTATTCACCTTAATATCATGGTGTGAACTATTTCACTAATGAATATTTTCATTCTCTCATGTGCCTCTTCTAGGATAATACTATTATTTTTTCTCTTAGAGGCTCACTTTTTGTCTCCCCTCGTGAAGGTTTTCTTTTACATCTTACAATTGGTGCTTCACAATGTAATATTACTTGCTTATTCAAGGTTTATGTATATAATCTCTTATGCTATCTATTGAAACCAAGACGAATCTTTGAGTTATGGTGGTTAGGTTGATACTTCAGATGGGGCTCCTGTAGAAATTTTTACAAATCTAGCTCTAATACCATGTAGAAATTCCTTGTAGATTCAAACTGCTAATTGTAATTTACTAAGACAATAAACTTGAATCTACTCTACTCATTAACAAAAACAATAAACGATTAATGAAATCATGAAGCATATAAGAGAAATAATTCAATCAACACATTACACAATGATTTCTTGGCGAAAGCCACAACTCAAAACCCCTGTTATCTGTATATTTCATTAGTCAGAAAATATGAGAAGATTACAATGCTTTTCTCATGCCCGAGAAACCTCTACACTATCTCTATCTATCTCATTGCTTCCTAGGCAAGCCTTGGATGAATATAATATGCTCTGCTCAACCTTGAGCTCAACCTGCACACATATTTTCTATCCTCTGCCTGATTGACTACATTGGCCAATACTAAGCCAAAATCCTAGCCTTCCAAGCTCCTACTTCCTTGCTCTCACAAGCTCCATGCACAAACTTGTCCTTCCTATTGCTTGGTTTCACCAACTCGTGCTCACCAAAACAATGATTAAACTTGTGCCTTCATTGCTCCTTTTAAATGCAATTCAAAGGTTAAAATTAGTGATTTTTCTAATTAAGGAATGATTTATTTTAGGCCTTCTTCTGTCTGCATGCACCATCTATTTAATTTAGATGGTTTTACAACTGATAGTACATTGTCCCTAACCTCCTATCTCAATTGGGTCTTTCTCTGATCTGACATGCATTAGTTAATTATGAGTGAATATTCAGTTTACTGGTTGATAACCGCAAACAACACCACACTGCACTTCAAGCAACACCCCACTACTACAGGTTACACCCCACTACTGCAGGTTGAACCCCACTACTACAGATTACACCCCACTACTACAGATTACACCCCACTACTACAGATTACACCCCACTACTACAAGTTACACCCCATTACTGGACCTCCCACTAATTCCTCGATGAGTTGGAACTAGTTTAACTGACTTTAACTTAGTTAGACTGAATAAAATAATTACAACTTAAAATAAACTCAACTAGTGCTCATAATTGTAGGAGACACTCTACATGACTCTACTTAGACTCTCAACTTGAATTAACTAAGCCAACTAAGTCAAATTAACTTAGTTAACTATTACAAGTTGTCATGAGATGTGGAATTACAATTTTATTCCCAATTTAATTCAAGGACACAATTAAATTAGGATTTTTCTTGATGGTATTTTTAACATTTCTTGTTGCTATTTTCAACATCTCCTACTCCAAATGGTGTGAGGTCTAGTTGGGACTTCACATCAAGGAGACCCCTATATGTTGGCGGTATCCAACACCGTCAACACATTGATATAAATAATTTACATGTTTTAATTCAAGCCATTATTTTTATCCCTTTTTATTATATTAATACATTATACTAAAAAAAAACAAAATTAACACAATTATTTCAATAAAAATACCTCGAAAAGGGATTAATAAATCCTTGTGGTATTTGATAAAATTATTGACATCACCATATATTTCCTAACTAATAAGTCTACATTTTCTAACATTGCATAGAAATTCAAAATAAGGATAAAACAATCACAAAATCTTGGAATATTTACAGTCATGATAAAGCATATTATTTTCATCCCAACTATTAACATGAATTCGTTTATTTTTTAAATATTTACAAGGTCATGAGAAAGCATATTATCTTTGTTCCAACAATTGACATGAATTCTTTTAGTTCATTTAGTTTTTTTGAGTGAATCTTCACCCTTTTAAGAAGTTGTTATATTAACTTGGTAAGCTAATTGATTGCTTGCATCGACAAACTTAGGGTCTTTATAAGGCCCGACAATTAGTAAAAATACCCTACCAACATTCTATTGACATTCCCTTCCCCATTGGATCTCCCTCTAGATTCTGTCGACGATTTAGCCAGGTGATTTGTCAGTTTTTCCATCGGGAGATTTTGACATAGGACAATCCAGTCCATTTCGCCTTGACTACAATGTAGACTACACCTGGCTATGTGACAGTGGACTCAATAACATTCCACTTGGTTGGACCATATAGTTGATCGACATATGATTTCAAACCAACGCGCTCAGGCCCACCTTCGCAGCAACTCAGTTGTGGGGAAGACCTTGTCTTATTTGATTGGTTTGCACCCGTACCTACTCATTCTCTGATTGGTTGAAATAAAAATTCTGACCATTTCGTTGTCTCTAAATCTTGTTCTCCTAAACTTGGCTGAGAATGTCGATGGAACACCAATCTCTGCCATCTTCGCCTAAATCTTCATGACTCATAAAGGTAACAGTCCTGGCTAAAGAGCACTACAAATGACATAAATCACTGGTTGTCACACTAGGTCATTCCTTCCCCTCGTCTGATCCTCCCATCTCGAAGCTAACATATCCCAATCATGGTAAAATAAAACCCATAAAAATTGTTGAACTTCCCAAAGGTATGGTCCTTGATGCAGAGGGATATTGGGACGAAGCAGTTAAACTTAAACAACAGGCTCTCGTGGGCCATTGGGTATATTGCAGATTGACTGGGGCTTAGATGAAAGCCTAGGTCGAGACTTGGTGGCTCCCCCTTCTAAAGTATTGCCCTCGAATCAGTGCATTATAAAAAGGCTAGTTCACCTTTCATTTATTCTCACCAGAAGATGCAAAGTGTATCATGACCTCTCCTTGGGTTAAAGGGTGTGGATTCTTATCCCTTCATAGATGGTCATTCGAATTTGACCCGACCACTGACTCCCCTCGAAGAAATATCATTTGGGTCAAGATCCCTGGTCTTCCACTGGAGCTATGGACCCGGAAGGAAATTACAGATATTACTAATGCCATCAGAAAACTATATTACCTTGATGAAGGTTGCCTTGGGGGTATGGACAAATAGACGGCATGGTTCCTTGTGGAATGATCCTTGTTCGGCGGTCTTCCTGCGAAAATAGACATCTATTTGGGTCCTTGTTCTAGGAAACATATTTTAGACTATTGGGTTGTCCCCTTTCGTTGTCTGTGTTGTCATGACACTAGACATCTCCTCGCTACATGTCGAGATCATTTCAGCCGCGGTCCTCCTCCACGTCATGCATCTTGTCTGCATGTTGACCTCTCTAAAATGGTCGGAAGAAAGAATTATTCCCATATCTTCTCTACAATCCTACGTCAGGAGGCTGATAATACTATTGACTGCCCTCCTATCAATCTCCCCCCGATTATCTCCTTCCAAGTCTCGCCTTAACCTGATAATTAAGTATTCCTCACGGGCATTCTCAAAACCTTTATCAGTGCTCCTGCATCCGAAGACCCCCATCCTCCCATCTGCCCCTTCTTTGCCTGCTTCATTCACATCTCTCCTGACTCCATCAGTCACCTCCTCCCCTCCAAGGGATCCATACTTCCTCTCACCAATCAAATTTGGAGCCCCTTATGGCCAAACTTTCTCTCCTTTGCAGAAGACTTTGAATTGGTGGACCTCGCTCGTGATTCATCGACTACCTTGGAGCCCCTATCAATTAAGATATATATTTACGATTATGAAAACATTAATTTCAGTCCCAAGTCCTTTAAAAATGTCACAACTCGTAGGAAAAAAGGGACAAAAAAAATCAAAAAAATCTCAAACTACACTATTTCCCCAGCTAATCTTTTAGCTAAATTTCAAGAGTCCTTGAATTTAGCAGTTTCCAGTTTTGATCCCATCTCCTTCCAATTGGGACACCATGTTATGGCCATCCATGAGCCTCGGGTCCTTAGAGAAGAGCCCCCAGAATTTTCTCCCTCAATATGACCATTATGTCCCTAAATGTCCAGGTTTGGGATCGACCCTAAAAAGACGATCTCTGAAAAGCATTATTGAAATATATAAACCAGATTTAGTGCTTCTTCAAGAAACAATGACTCATAGGGAGAAGACTTGGGGTTTCTTGCTCCAGATCTGCCCAAATTGGCTAGTATGTGCTACAAGAGCCAATGGACTATCAGGAGGGCTGGCAGCGATGTGGAATCCAGACAAATTCAACCTAAAAGCCTACAAAACCTCAGTTGGCTTATTATTGAATGGGGAACAATGAGGCTCTAATTCCAGACTCAGAATCATCAATATATATGCTCCCTACTCTAACAGAAAATAATTTGGAACACGGTAGACAACAGTGGTATTCTCGAGCTCAACTCACTGATTTTAGTAGGGGATTTTAATCTCACCCTGGACTCTTCTGAGATTTGGGGTTCACATGGCCGATCTGATCCATTAGGCAGATTCTTCCAAGAATTATTTCAGCAAAAATCTCTCTGGGACATCACTCTAGACTCCATTGGCCCTACTTGGAAAAATGGCAGATGTGGTAGTCATGGCATTTCAAAGCGATTAGATCGCTTCTTTGTACACGAGGCTACTTCCATTCACCTCAAGGACATAAAATCTTGGACTCTACCATCTCACATCTCTGATCACTTTCCTATTTTCCTTGGTTGGTCTAGCACACTCCCAACAACAACCTTCCCATTTAAATTCAATCACTTATGGCTGAAGGAACCAGACTTCATCGATCTTGTTCGGAATTTCTGGTTCGAGCCATTTGGGAGTGATGATTCTCTGAAAATGGATCGCTTATCTGACAAGTTGTGGGCTCTTAAATTCAAGGTTCGCAGATGGGCTCAAAATAAAAAAAAGGCCTTAGTTCAGGAACTTATTGAAATTGACAATCAATTAATCTCCCTGGTAGATCCTTCCAATCCAACATACTTCTCAGAATCCTCCAAACTGGAATCCTCCTTTCTGGAACATCGCAGATCACAGATTTTGCTCAGACAAGCTGAGGAATGGCAACAAAAAATTCATGCTATGTGGGTGGCAGACAGAGACAAAATAACCACTTCTTTCATAAACAAGTGTATATTCAGAGACAACATAATTCCATCTGGAACATTGTCTCAGACTCAGGGATCCAAATTTCCCGACAATGTGATATTGAAAGAGAGGCTCTCCTATTTTTTAGATCTATCTACAGTGCTAGAGAATTTGTCCCCTTAAATTTCTAGATGGACATCTTCAACCTCTTCCCTATCATGTCCAATGATGAAGATAACTCTGTTTTAGATCGACCAGTCACAAAGGAGGAAGTCCAATCTATTTTAAAAGACTTGGCTAGAGGAAAAATCCCTAGCCCTGATGGATGGACCATGGAACTTTTTATACACTTCCAGGATCTCATGATTGATGAATTGACTGACATGGTGGAGGAATCCCGCAAACTTGGTAGGGTCTCTAGAGTGGTAAATGCCACTTTCATCTCCCTTATTCCCAAAGTCCCTCAACCTTCTTCTTTCTTAGACTACCAACCCATCTCCCTCTACAATACTATCTACAAATTGATCTCCAAGACTATAGCCAATCAGATCAAACCTCTCCTTTCCAAGTTTATCTTGACTAAAAAATTTGGTTTCCCAGAACATTGCAAGATTCACGATGCTGTATTTATTTCCCAGGAATGTATTCATTCCATCAAGACTTGTCACTTGGATTCCCGCCTCTTAAAATTCAACCTAACCAAAGATTTCAACTCTTTGGATTGGGAACTCCTGTGGATGATTTTGCACAAGATTGGTCTTGGGTTATCCACAATCCGTTGGATTCAATCCTGCATCAAATCTGTTAATTTTTCCATCCTTGTCAATGACTCCCCTTCTAATTTGTTTTCTGCCTCTCGAGGCCTTCGACAGGGTTGTGCCCTTTCCCACTCTTGTTACTTCTAGTTATTGATGGTCTTACCATAAATATCATTGTAGCTCGTGACAGGGGCCTCCTCTTTGGCTGTTTGATATCCAACATTGTCTCTATTACTCACCTGATGTTCGCAAATGATATTTTGGCAATCTAGCCTTTAGATCCCACAAAATGGAAAAAAATTCATGACATTCTACAAAATTTTGGTCTTTCCTCAAGTCTTCTAATGAACATAATTAAATCGACTTTGATTTCTTGTGATCCTTCTGCATCAAGGATTAAGGAAATCACATATAATTTGTTTGGTGTTCAAATCACTACCCTGGAGCAGGGATTTAAATACCTTGGCTTTAGACTGAAACCCAATGGTTACAAGAATATGGATTGGAATTGGCTTCTTCCAAAGATCGAAAAGAGGCTTCTACAATGGTCTCACAAATGGATTTCTCTTGGTGGTCATGTCATTTTGATACAATATGTTCTCCACAACTTCTCAATTTATTGGATGCATATTTTCAAGCTTCCACAGGGCATCATAAAAAAAAATTGACTCTATCATATCTCATTTCCTTTGGGTTGGCCCCTCTCTGGTTGGAAAAATCCATTTAGTCCATCTGGATCTATTAAGTCGTCCAGTTGTCTTCGGTGGATGGGGCCTTAAAGCCACATAAAACTTCAATTCTGCCCTTCTTCTCAAAAACTTGTGGCGGGCTGTTAGTGGCATTGGACTTTGGAATAAGATAATTAAGCATAAATATCTCTTGGGATGTGACTTATTGGGTTGGATCCGGTCTGGTGCTCCAGTTCCCCTACAGATTTCTCAAATTTGGCGTAGTTTGCTGCTCACTAAGCATTGGTTTTTCAGTAACCTTAAGTGGGAAATTGGCTCTGGAACAATTCCAGAAATCAGTCTTGATTCCTTCAGTGGCATGTCTGGTACACATATTCTCTCTCCCCAACTACTTAACTTTATTCATAACTTGGGAATTCGTGTTCTACATGATATTGCCACTCCTGCCCAAACATCCTCTATTATCATGAATTGGAAATCCTCTGAGGATCTCAGCTTGCCCTCACACCTTGCTTCAGAATGGGTTGCTTACATCTCCAACATAAAATTGGTTGGGATCATCCTTACTCCTAAGGAGGACCAACTTATTTGGCAAGGTGGCTTCTCTAAAGGTCAAATCCTTGTTCGGGAGGCCTATCATTTCATATCTCATCCATATGGGACATCCTATCATCTTCCTTGGCTATCACGATCCTGGAAATGGAATACCACTCTAAAAATCAATTGCTTTGTCTGGTTGGTGGCGCACAACAAAGTGTTGACTTGGGACAATCTTACAAAGTGGGGATTCCAGGGGCCCAACAGATGTTCTTTGTGCCAGACACTGCCTGAAAACATCCATCATCTGTTTTTACATTGTCCATTTGTTGTATCAGTTTGGCTCTTCGTGGTTCATTCTCTTCAACTTCAAGTGGTATGGGACCAGTCTGACATTGTAACTTGCCTTCATCAGTGGACCTTGGATAATATTCATCACTAGACTCTGCCTTTTTATGTCCTTTGGGGTATTTTGCATGCTAGAAACACCCTTATCTTTGAACAGACTCTGGCTGATATTTTGAGGACTAGCAATAAGATCTCTGCTTACTACAGGGAATTCATCTCTTCCCCCATTTGTCACCCTAAACTCCCCCATCCTCCGAAAAACATTTGGTCCACCTTTCCAGTGGGATTCTTCGATGGAGCTTCCTCCTTCAATCTTTGTGATTGTGGAATGGCTATACACTTGGGTCCTGAAGTTTACTTCATATTTCACTAGTTCTACGGTTCGGGCTCTAATACTAAGGCATAACTCCTAGCTCTTTGGGGAGTTCTACATTGTGCTATCTAGCTTGGTATTAGAGATTTCATGCTTTTTGGATATTCTAAATCTATCATTGAATGGGCCAATGGAATTTGTAAATTGGATGCCCCTTCTCTCCCAAATTGGAAACATAGAGTTCGTACCCTGCTGAAATTATTTAGTTCTTTGTTCATCTCCCTCATCTATAGGTCCCAGAATGGTGACGCTGATGCTCTTTCCAAATTTGGTTGCAGTGCTGCTCCTAGACAAACCCTCTTTCAATCCTTTGTCTAAGGCGTTCCTTCATAATCCAAACACATCGACCTTTGAGCACTTCTTCTATAGTAGAGCCCTCTCATATATTTTAGTATTGACATTCGTGCTCTTGTGACCCTTTGTAGGTTTCTCCTGTGTTCCTCAATGCATCACTTGGAACCGGAAATACTCTGATATATGACAATCAGGGGAATCTTGATGTTCTTCAATGCAACTCTATTTTATTAATCTAACATCTCTCTGTTTCCCCTTTGTTTTTGTTTTTGCTTTTGTAAATACATAAGACATCTGATTCCGATCTTGAAATGACCTCTATTCCTGTATTCCAATCAGGATAGGCTTGTCATGTTAGATATCTATACTTTCTTAATTCATCTTAATGAAAGTGTTTTTTCTATTGGAGAAAGCTAATTGATTTAACATGAATTCGTTTAGTTCGCTTAGTTTTTATGAGTGGACCTTCACCCTTTTAAGGAGTTGTTATATTAACTTGGTAAACTAATTGATTTAACAAATGACAAAAATTTTGAATAAATATTATATATGTATAAATCGAAACAATTATTTTTGTAATATTTATCATATAAATTTCAAATATAATGTAATAAAATCAATAAAAAAATATGATAAAATAAAAAGTTTAATTATATTAAAAAAATGTATTAAATATGATGATCACATTGTATAATGTTTTTCATTTTTAATGTTGTTTAATATTGGTAAATTTTCGAGTTCTTTTTTTGAATTGGTCAAATGTATATGAATCACATTATTTGTGTTGAGATTTTCCAAAGAGGTGTAGTGGAAGGGCAAAGGACTTATAGTTGAATAGTAATATTAAAGGTCATTTAATGTAAGGTGAACCAAGTCCGCTATATTATTAAATGAAACATCATATATGAAATCCTTGACTTCATTACTCCATACCATATTTGTAGATTCTCATCCATATCCAAACATATCACATTTGTCACTGATTCTAACAATGTATGGAGAAAATTCCTCCCTCAACAATCCTTGGATTATATGTTATCCAAGGCCATCTCCCACACTAAATTTTCTTTAAAGAAATAACTCTACTTTTGTCTCTTTGATTCAATTATCATAGATGATGGAGCAAAGATATTTTGGCTAGAGCACCCTATAGGGAAATTTAGTTACATGTTTAGTAAGGTACTCTGGACATGAATATATATGTGGGAATGGGAAATGAGTGTGGCATTATATCCAGATAGAAGGTAGATGTGTATTTAGCACTCCATAGAGCGAGTTACATCATGTATATGGGGGTTACAATTGAGTAGATAAGTTTAATGGGAAAAGAATGATAGACATACAAAGAGGTAGATATGGGCGCTTTCTATAATACCACTGTCAGATTGAGAATGAATTATTCCAATGCAATGATATTCTCTTAATATGAAACATATTTATACAATGAATTGACTCTTAGTTTCATTTTCCAAGGGTTGGTTGATATTTCGTATTCTTGTTTTCCTAATATTTACAAATTTAATTACAAGGACAAAAATCACAAGGGATTATGTGTCCAACAAATGTTTCATGCAATTTATTTTAGGTTTGATGCAACACATGTGAAACCTTCACTAATGAAATGTCAAAACGTTTTCATAGGTAAACTCCTTGCTTTTACCAACCATCAGTGAGTGGTAACATTTGTAGAAATCACCAATGGTATTGGAAATAGATGAATAACATAATGGTTTTAATTGTAAAGGTATCAAATTTTACTGATGGTCAATGAGACTATCGACACCATGAAAATTTGCACATGGGAAATGCTTTGTAATTCATCAACCACAAACTTTTTGGAATTTATTGATGGTGGTTGACTTAAAGGGTTTATGTACTTACTTTCCCAATTTCAATAACCATCAACAATTGACTTAATCAATTCATGCACTTACATTCCTAATTTCATTAACCATCGAGGAATGGCGATTGACGGAAGGTTTCATGGGTTGGTAACCTTCATGAATTCTAATGATAGTCGATGATTGGCATAAGGGACAAGAATTTTCAAATTTCAACCTTTTTTATTTTCAACAACCATCAACTCTTTTGAATTGTACATGTGAATTATTTATTGGTGTGTTATAATTAAATGCATTAATAAATACATTTTGTTAAAGTAAATATTAATTTAATTAGACATAAGATAACTAATCTTGGGCTAGCAAATGACATGGTACAAATAGGTGGCCTTGGTATTGACATGGAATCACCCCCAAGGTGACACAAGGACTCGAGGTGCAACATCATCTACCATGTGGTAGTTGCACATAGTGTTGATGTGGTGCCAATGGTGGAAATATTCAAATGCCAAGATATTGATGATCCAAGCTCAAATTTTAATAAAATATATGACATTAGAAAGCTCTTAACAAGTAGAAGGTGATGACAATCTAAGAAAAGTTTTTTTAGTGGAACAATAAAAGAAAAAAATTATGTTTTAGTATCCTTAATTAGGCATTAAGGGATTGGGCGGTCTTACAATTGTGTTGGAGGAATCCTTGAGAAAATATCTTTGGTCATAAGTATAGACTTTTTCCATGAGATAGCTAGACATGAGTTCTTATAGTAGATATTAGAGCTTGAGTGAATTTCAATTAGCCATTCAACTAGCTACTTCACCACATTGATTTCAAAGGCTTGTGGCTAAGGAGAGGACTCAAACTTTGAAGAACGAGATACATCATCAATAATTAGGTATCAAATTTCTTGTTACTTCTTCATTATTGAATATATAAATCCATCTTCTTCCCATGCCTCCACCCCCCACCCCACCTAGATCTCTAGGTTTCATTTGTTATTAAGCACAATTGAATGAGGTTTTGATTCAATATTTCATTTCCTAAACATTAAATTAGGAGTTTTACATGCATGTAAACTTATATTATTAATTGCATAAATGAAGATTGAAGAAGGTTTTATTTGTTTTCCTTGTGTGTAGGTCTTAAGGAAAAGTTAGAACTATAATATGATTAATTGGGAATCACACCAAAGCAAATGATAACCATAGTGTACTCAAGTTCTTCTCTTAATCTTTTCCATTTATTTTTAATAAGCATGTTAGTCCTAGATGAATTTAGATAATAATATATCCTTTTGTGCATCAATGAACCTAACATATTCAAAGAAAGGACCTATTTAAATCATAAATAATGAAATGGAAAGAAATGTTTAAATTATAAATAATGAAATATGTCGTAAAACCATGGTAGACAAATTAAATGCCATATCTATATTGTAACAACCCTTTTTAAGCACCAAATTTTATAATTGTAATTAAGACTTATAGTGATGGAAATGGCTAGGATGGATATCTTGACAAACTTTATTTGATGTAATTCACTTTATTTAATATAATGCCAAAAGCTAAAGAAGAAAGAAACCAACATAGATCCCAATACCTGAGAGGAAGTCGCAAGGGGGAATATGGAAGTTCCCTATCTATCCTGAATTTAATGTCTAGTTTTCCCTTATTTCTAGATTTTATGATTTGGTAGTTGAACTACCCAATAACTAGTCATTATGAAAAAGAATGGGAGTGTGTAACGTACCTCCTGAGCCTACCTGGGAAATTAGCCCCTAGGCTCCATCAATTTAAAGTTTTCTTCATTTACAGTTAAGTTTTAGTGACCATCACAAGTGTAATTAACTAACTATTACATATACAGTGATTATCGTGGAAACTATACACATAGTGTGGACAACATCAAGGTAATGAACCTACCTCATAAGCACCATACTACAATATTCTTTATATCAACCCTTATGCTTAAGCCACAACTTGGAGAAAGGGTTAAATCCTAGCATGCAAGAGCAGTTAAACCAGCTTCATTATGCATGGCATAGAAAATTTTGAATCATCAATAATACTATTAGAGGCATTCCTCCATAATTGTTCCACATGCATGAATATTTTCCAATGCATCACATAGCACTAGAGCATACTATCTTCCTTTATTAAATGTAATGATGATCATAACCACCTTGACATGCATATGCGATCACACAAGAGTCATAGGCATAAGAAATCCATCATTCCCATACGAGAGGTAATTTAACCATCCATATATCTGAACTGTATGATTTAATATCATAATAAGTAAGGTTTAACATAAAACATATACCATGAAACTGAATCTGACCAGAATGGTGGAGAACACTAGTAAATCTACTCTTATATAATTCATTTAGTCATTCTCATGGCGAAGAAACTTAAGCAAATCATTTCAGAGAAAAACTGAACGATAAAAGAGAGAGAGTAAGAAATCAACATACAAAACATCCATGCAAGAGTATGCAACTAGGATAGAAGAAGAACATCACTTGGAGAGCGCAGCACCTCCACCCAACCATGAATCACCTCTGATTCCCCCCGAGTCGAGGTTCTTGCCATGGATCAACTGCCTCCAATTAATCTATGCAATGGGTATTTAATACCCTCTTTCATGATATAGTTTCCTTTAGCGACGTCCCACTTTTAGGTGGATTTTTCATCCAATTGCCTAGGCCTTTTTCGGAAAAGCTCACCTTTATCTCCTGCGAGGATTTTCCTCATAAAAGTTTGCATTTATCTCCCGCAAAGATTTTATGTTTTTTTTCCTTGATGGATATCTATCTCCAATCCATCCAAGCTTATCTAGAATCACATCTAGAAGCTTATCATGAAAGATTTTTCCTATCCCATTCCTCAATTGGATTTGGAAAGAATCTCATCTCTTGGTGTCTCGCTTTTCCAAGTGATTTATTTATTAATTTATTTAGTAATATATTTGTTTTCAATATTACTTATCACACCTAGCTTTTCTCAAGCTTAGGTTACAATAGGCTAACACACAAGGGAGGGGTGTTACATACTCCCCCCCTTAAATTTTACACCCTCCTCAGTGTATCCCTGCATCATGTCCTCGTTCACAGGCAGCTGGTTTTTGAATCCACAATTCCCATGGCCTTGTCATTTGATGCAAATATTCTGATGTATATCAGTTACAAGGAGTGCTCCCAACACATCTCCTTCCATAGCTACCTGAAACATTGTTTTCAACAGTTTGTAAGAAATTTTAGATGCAGAAATGCAACTAAGTTTACCATGATCAATATCATAATTTTTCACTCAATACTATTAAAACAACTATGGCTTATATTGCCCATTATTCATTTTATTTGAAGAATGCATGTTCTCCCCCTGCATTCTTCCAAGCCTTTGTTTTCTTGTAAAACACTTGCTTCCTGTAGTTTCTTTGCATACAACAAGTCAGCTAGCATATGCATAAAACATTATAGCAGGTTAACTCACATATCATCATAATCACATATATTCGTCATAATCATATGTACGCCATACTGTAAATAACCATTGTTACTTATTCTTGATCCACTCCTTAATTCTGTTTGCTGTGCAATTTCCAGATCGGTTGCCTTGCCAGACACCTACGCAGTGTCTTCAGGCATACCTGCACACAAGGCATATTACACACATAGTTATACATATCATGTTTAAATCCTGCCATGCATATATCCATACTGGTACCATATGTGCTGCTTGTACATAGTACAATCTGTACCCTTGCATATCCTACCAATGTCTATAGCATCACCTGCATGACATACACTTATCCACATGTTTTTAATCAGGTTAGCAGTATGCCAACCATTCCTTTATCTATTTCCGGTAAGTAGAACAACTATGTTTAGTTTCTTGCTAAGGAATTTATGGACCTGTTCCATTTCTATAATAGTCATCATGCACATTATAATAATATCATAACAGTCATTAGGCATATTATAACTCAATCATACCCATAACTGTTAGTTTTGGGATTAAATCTATCACCTGTACTAAGCTTTAACAATAATGAAATACATCATAAAGCTGACTATGATACTCAATCTCTCATAAATATTTCAAGTCTCATGCCCATCAGAACAAATTTGGTTAGTTCTTAATAATCATTCAATACTTAAATAATCATGTCATAGTATTTCTTTCTTCCAACACCTTGTTGGTTCATGTAGGTCAAAACATTATGGTTAATCAGTATGCACTTGCATACAACTCCCATGCAAGAGTTATAAGTGAAAACTTATACTACTCTCCACTTCACATCCTTAAGACCAAGGAATTGTTTATCCTCTCTTATCTTATGTTAGCATTATATTTTTAAATCATTATGAGTGGTAATTCGGTAAAATATTTTTACCTTCCCCATTTTCTACTTACTATCTCAAAGGCATTCTCAGAAGTAGCATCAAAACTTGCTTTTAGATTTCCATTATGTATGTAAACTGGATGTGCTTTTGAGGTCAGTCCATTGACCTCCTTATCATATTAAGTATGTATACAATAGGTTGTATCATTTTTTAATACCCACTTGACAATCTCATTCCTGATTTAGGTTCTTAATTTCCCTGAGTTATGTTCTTTCTTAGACAACATATACTCATAATTTGATTCCAGATGTGGATATGATAAAATAGCTTATCGCTATATTCCATTCATGAGTTGATATTTTATTTAAGCTTTGCTCTTATATGGAAACCATATAGTCTTAATTTTAGTAGGTTGATCATGTCATCTATCAACCACTCATTTCTTACTGAACTAATTGGTTTTGATCTTGTTTCATTATAGTTTTCCATGGAGTCTACAACTATCCAACAACTTGCATGTTATCATTGGTTTAATGCCTTTCTCATATTTTCATTTAATGATTGTTAAGTCATCATAGTTTAATCTTGGATTTCTTATCCAAAACCATTTACACACCATATTACAGGATAACTTCTTCTTTAATTTTATTATAGTTTAGCTGTGGAAATTTGTGATTCCTTCACATATTAAGGCACATTCATGCATCTCATTGTATTCCCCAATGAGTCCTTCATGTAAGTCACACAGGCATATTCTGCTCCTATATGCATTACTTGTTTAACAGGATTAATATTGTATTAATCTGATGACTATGTTTTGTTCATGACTGTCAATTATTAAATTATCCTGTTATAAGCCTTTCCTTCCAATCATGTCCTTGTATCCACATAAGAATGTTTATCCATAGTTTAAATTTTGTAAACTTTTAATATTACTAACCATGTTATTTTCCCACTTTAGCACTGCTTTAGGTAACACATTTAAGTATTTTTTGGTACCCATATACCAGATATGCTCCTTCCCAGAGCATCATCTTACCATCAATATAAAATCACAACAAATTGCGGATTGTTCTATATGATGGCAGTATTAGGTTAAACAATACCTTCATGACTTTATATCATCATCATTCTCAAAGAAACAATATTATTTATCTAATCTCGATCACATTCTAATAGCCATATGCATCATCACATAGCATCAATTCTTCATGCCATATGTGTATATTTAACCATAGTTAAAGAATATTTAACATCATCAATTTAAATCCACTTATTCATTATGGCGCATAGCCTGCAATAAAAATTTAGCTATAAGAATTTTTCACATGACAATAAGGATTAATATCCTTCAGTTTCCTTATCCAACCCGACTCTTAAACATAATCATAAGTTGTTCATGCATACTTTGCCTATTTATCATTGGCACATAACAACCCATGCATGTATGCTAAAAAATATAACCTCAAATATAGTTCAAGCAACTCAAATCCCATACATGGATGAAAAGGTCAAATCTCTACATGCTATGCATATTTGTAAACATCACTATTCAAAACTTAATTTATTTTTGACAACCTATAATAATAGATAAAGATTTTAAATTCCTCATTTATGAGGAACCTCCATAAAAATACTTATTAGCATGTTAACTCACATTCCACTACTGCCGCCACATGGTAGTACAACACCCATCTCATGGAGTACAAGTCTCTGAAGGTTATTACCACAAGTCCTAATCAAGTTAAACAACATTGATTCTATAAGTCACAAACCATCAATCCTTGCACAAAACAACCATGCCCAACATCTATGCAACAAAAACATACAGTCTATCACAACAGCTTCTCATAAAGACAATTTTTTTTAACACAACAATATTCTGCCCTCAACAACTCCACACTATACTTTACCAACATAATCATTTTGTCAATCATGCTCTTCCCTTCTGCAGAACATACTCCCCCTAAATAGGCATTGGGGTGGCCACCATCTTCATGGTTGTTGTACAATGACTCCTATATAAGAGACCATAAAGTTGAATAACGAATCCAAGACCAATACATGGCATATGGTTAGTACATAACAGTGATAAGCCCTCACTCCATAACAAACTCTACATTAAAATGCTATTACAAAAACACAATAGCGAATAAACTATGTTAAAGGAGTCTTCTTTCAACACACAACTACAATTTGTGCACAACCTTTGGCATGATGAGAATTATCAACCATTATACCCTGTTATCTGCACTGCATTTACAACTCTTATACTATGGGACATTCTAGAGTGGATGATGATCACACCATCATCACACATCCCATGCCACAATTATCACACACCAACATACTATGTCATTTTGCAAAAATATTAACGTACCACTAATTACTCGATCCAAATCTATTATCGACTAACTAGATTTGTAAGTCATGCACACTTAAACACACTCATCCTCTCTCCATTGTTCTGCACTTTGGAAATTTATGCGCACTGGTCTGTCAAATGAAATTTTCTAAACCATGTTGTGTGTACTACCTCTACAAAACATCTCTCTAATCACTCCATTACACCGACAACTTTCTAGCCATCATAAGTTTTTCAAGGAGTGTCAATCTTGTCCACAGTAATTTGTTGAAGCTCTCATCATTTTTTTAATGTTATATATCAATGAGTTCTCTTGCTCTTCAACTCCAAGAATTATAAACAATCATTATTAATGTTGAATTGGCCATTTCAGAAGCAAACTCTATGAAAATTAGTGGACATCGTCAAATTGAATGCGCAGATGTAGAAAATAAATCAAAACAACCTAGACAAAACACTCAAATCCTCAACAATGGGCGATGCAATGCTGAAAATGATGGAATATTTGAAGGCAGAGAGTGTAGACCAAATGAGAGTCTGGCATATCCAACACTATTCCATGAACTAGATCAGTTACAGATCGACCATAAAAATAACATGTTATGCCAGATCGAATCAACCACTACAACAATCAATGCGGTTTCAACTTCTTGGACTGGATCAAAAACAACTACGTAAAGGATCTCAACACCATATCAATGTCATTATCTCCAAAATTAATTCAATAATTACTCCATGATTGAGTCCATGCAACAAACCAATGACTGAGAAATAAATTCACTCACGAGAATTGGTATGATCTAGCCGGTTTAGCAAAGAGTGGAGTCTACGAATGAAAAACTTTCCCAACAATAGAGCCTTTGTCCAAAATTTACACTTTCCTTCAAGATTTGAACCTACATGGTTCTAAGACCCCTAGTGATAATTTGAAGCATAGTCGTTGTGTTCTCTGTCATGATAACGAGGATCGTGTTTTCGTCTGAAAATTTGTTATCGACAGTCACAGTTACAGGCAGAGGAACAGAGGCTTTACGAGGATTCTTCTCCATGTTTGACGATTTGGAGCCAGTGGCTCTGCCATAGTTCAAAACAAACCATTGGATCCCACTCAGCGAAGGAGTGGCGGCGATGCTATACTTTAAATTTGGAAATGTGAAGACTGGGAGCGGCTTGAGCATGATGGCCTTCGCTGTGTTTAACATTCTGTGCAAGGCCGAGAGCTCAAAATAAAAACTTTTCTAACTCGTATTTCACATTCATTTGGATAGAAAGTCTTTCTTGCCCATCAAGGAATAGAGCACATAGTTAAAAATTTAGATAAACATTATCTCTAGGCTTTTCTTCTAGGTTCATTGCATGGATAAGGCTGAGCGTTGATAACTCTATCCATTCCCACTCTTCCAATGCATCTATGTTTTTCGCAGGGATAAGATGGATAACTTAATCTGACTGAGGGGGTGGATAATCATTATCCCAACATCTTCATCTCACTGTAAACAACATCCACAACTGAGTTTTTCAGCTTTTCTTCAATCTTGCCATAGAACCCGGATTGTTGGCTTTCTTGGCCGACTCACATACCTCTGACTCTATGATACAACAAAGACGTACAAAGGAAACCACAGTGTTGCGGCCTTTTCTCCGGCATCTAAAAGGAAAAACAAGGATCATACCTTCTTTTCTCTTTTACCTTGGTACACACGGTTGCTTTTCCCACAAAGGATGGGTTGAGAATCACCCAAACCGGTGTGCACGCTATTTGACAAACCTTCTAATCTTAGTCGACTGCTTTATCCCTTCAACCATGTGGTAAACATCTGTGATAAACATCCGTAAGGCATCATTCAAAAAAAGAAGGAACAACAATCTTATCCAATGCTATTGCTTTTTATCAGTGTTTTAATGGAAAACAATACTATATCCACAAGCAGCGAGTCAGCTTTTGGAATAAAAACTCTTCAAATCATTGGATGAGGTCGAGTTTTCACGGGTGTTTCCAAAGCAGTGGATAGGGTCGAACATATCCGAATCTAGATGGATAATGGAATGAACCCCATCTGGTGGTCTCGCCTTCTAATTTTTTTGCACAGGGAGTTAGCAAATTACTATCATCATTGGAAAGCATAAGCATATGAATGATCGAAAAATAGAGAGATAGATTTTTGGTGATTCCATTCAAAAAGTGACCTTTTTACTTTTAGCCTCTAATTCCATTTCTGTGGTTAACATAACCGTGTCCCATCAAAAGCAAAACAGTAACACATTTCAAAGAAAATATGATAGCACATGAGGAACAATCATCACACCCATGCCTCTAGCGCCAAGACATCGGAAAAGAAGTGCCATATGCTGAGTCACACGCCTACACTCCTCTAGCAATGCATGAGGAATGAAAACAGTACGACCAACTCATCAAGCAAACAATACCTTGACAACCACACGTCTTTCTGCTGATTTTAACATTTAACTCTCACGGAACCTTTCCTCTTCTTCCGTCGAGGGGTCGAGGATTTTCCCATCCATTTAACACTGTATACTGAACCATTTGTAAACCAAATTGTAAATGAAAATGTATAACATTTGTCCTCCAGTTCCGAGAGTTGAACAACCTAACCCAATTCCTGATCTAAATTGTCTGCATGCAGCCCTATTAGCATGAACATCGTTGATAGAGACCTCTATTATATATAATCACCATATGTGATTTTCGTAGATTATGGCTTCCAGGGAAACTTTGAAGAACATGGTTCAAAATTTTTGGTCAACTTCCCATGAATGTTGGGGACAAGCACTATGATTGCTTATGTCCCTATGGTTTTGGATTGACCACAACAGTGGCTGGAAACCTATAGTTATTTAGGCATGCCCATTTCTTAAATAGTGATTACAGTGTGTAACAAATTTTATCTATCAACCATAATTGAAAGAGCATTTTGACTCTTTTTAATAAAGAATATCTCTCTTTCAGTATAATGTTATGACCGAATTTTGTCGTTCATATACAATGAATTAGCAATGGTTGATTGCAATGGCATGGGATTATAATTTTCTTATGTTTCAAAAGTCAATGGCATACAACATCGTCACATGATATGAAATTTTTCGTGTAAAATGGTGGATATTTCTTGGGGTTAAATAATACACAAAACCTTAAAGCATCTTTAATTTATACTGGTAATGAGCCAAATGGAAAAATAAATGTGGATTCATAGTCAAATTTCAACCTTGGCCACGTGCAAAGTGAAATATCGTACTATGCGATGTAGTAGAACCTGAGTTCTTCCAGTGGTCCATCTCAGCAAGATGCGCGAGAAAATTATACAGTCATCCGATCATACGAGTTGGTAATAAATCCATCTTCATCCTTGGAGGCATGGCTCAAATGACTTGTTTTACGAGTTTGTTATCAGTCAAGACACACTACTTATAGCCAAGGCTTTATAAGATAACATTTAAGTTAGACCTTTAATTCTTAAGTCTTAGATTGATTTTTCTTCTAGGTCATGAGTCACATAATGGACGGGTACTGAGACATGGGACCTTAGTGAAGACTCCATTCACATCTTAACATGCACATTTAATGTCTTTATATGAACAGTATGCATAAAAACTCTCATTAGTTTTAAATGCTTTAAAATACTAACATGTTATACATATTGATAATAACCATGTTAATATTTGAATTCCTCATTCAGGAATCCTACTTTCTGGGATGACAAGAAATCATATTCTACGTTTCAAACTTCTCCTTTTGAAACTTAACATTTTGGGTTATTTTTTTCTTATTCAGTTCTCATACTTTGTCATATTCCGTAGGGGCAGATTGGCCCATATGCCAAAAGGTTTGAAATTGAAGCTCTGATACAATTTGTAACGTACCTCCTGAGCCTACCTAGGAAATCAGCACCTAGGCTCCATCAATTTAATGATTTCTTCATTTACAGTTAAGTTTTAGTGACCATCACAAGTGTAATCAACTAACTATTACATATACGGTGATTATCTTGGCAAACATACACATAGTGTGGACAACATCAAGGTAATGAACCTACCTCATAAGAACCATACTACAATATTCTTTAGATCATCCCTTAGGCTTAAGCCACAACTTGGAGAAAGGATTAAATCCTAGCATGCAAGAGTAGCTAAACCAACTTCATTATGCATGGCATAGAAAATTTTGAATCATCAATAATAATATTAGAGGCATTCCTCCATAATTGTTCCACATGCATGAATATTTTCCAATGCATCACATAACACTAGAGCATACTATCTTCCTTTATTAAATGTAATGATGATCATAACTACCTTGACATGCATATGTGATCACACAAGAGTCACAGGCATAAGAAATCCATCATTCCCATACGAGAGGTAATTTAACCATCCATATATTTGAACTGTATGATTTAATATCATAATAAGTAAGGATTAACATAAAACATATACCATGCAAGTGAATATAACTAGAATGGAGGAGAACACCAGTAAATCTACTCTACATAATTCATTCAGTCATTCTCATGGCGAAGAAACTTAAGCAAATCATTTCATAGACAAACTGAACGATAAAAGAGAGAGAGTAAGAAATCAACATACAAAACATCCATGCAAGAGTATCCAACTAGGATAGAAGAAGAACATCACTTGGAGAGCGGAGCACCTCCACCAAAACATGAATCACCTTTGATTCCCCCGAGCTGAGGTTCTTGCCATGGATCAACTACCTCCAATTGATCTATGCAATGGGTATTTATTACCCTCTTTCATGATATATTTTCCTTTAGCGGTGTCCCGCTTTTAGGTGGATTTTTCATCCAATTGCCTAGGCCTTTTTCAGAAAAGCTCGCCTTTATCTCCCCCGAGGCTTTTCCTCATAGAAGCTTGCCTTTATCTCCCGCAAATCTTTTATGTTTTTTTTCCTTGATGGATATCTATCTCCAATCCATCCAAGCTTATCTAGAATCACTTCTAGAAGCTTGTCATGAAAGATTTTTCCTTTCCCATTCCTCAATTGGATTTGGCAAGAATCTCATCTCTTGGTGTCTCGCTTTTCCAAGTGATTTATTAATTAATTAATTTAATAATATATTTGTTTTCGATATTACTTATAACACCTATATTTTCTCAGCTTAGGTTACAATAGGCTAACACACAAGGGAGGGGTGTTATAGAGTGGTACTAAACTACTCCAAAGGTATGGGAACCATACTTATCTAGAGGCTTTTGAATTGACCACACAATGCAACATGAGGACCCCAAATTCTCATGAAGGAGATTGTGGTATGGTGTGAAGGAGAAGAGGGGATTATTGTTGTAGTGTGTGTTGTGTTTGGGGAGAGTAGATAGATAGAGAAGAGAAACATGTATGGACCAAAGAACACCCATGAGAAGAGAAATAGAACCACATGTGGGTGTTGATAGTGTGGCTCTGGAAAAATGGTGACATAAATCCCTCTGAGTCACATTGAACTATGTGAATTTTTTATTTTTACTTGAATGGGAAAATAAGATAATGTTGAACACTTCATCCTAAGGTTGAGGGAATTTTTTGTTCGTTTGATTAATCTGTTTGAACTTAACATGAAAATAACTAAGAAAAGGGAAGTATCAAGGAACAATTGGATCATAGAAGGACTTCCTTTGTGGTGTGCAAGCCCATTGTGGAAATAATGTGAGCGTTAATACAACATGGCTCAGTGGTTGAAAGGAAGCATAAAGATTTCTATGTGTGACAGAGAATGACCTTCATGTCCTCTACATTGATTTGAGCCATGTTACACCCTTAGTCTTCCCCTTAAGGCATTAGATTTGGCTTTGGGGTGGCTAGCTACAAGAAAAATGCAATGTAGTTGAGTCTATGATTAGGTGGAGAGTGACTCTCACTTGTTTAGTTTCCAAAAAATCTTAAGGTGACATAGATAAGTGTATTTATCCATCTTTAATGAAAAGTTCTCAAGCTTCATGAATGGTGTCATGTTGCATTATTGAATATGTGTGAATGTTGAGCTACAAGTATTGTTTAAGTTTGTTTAATCATTAGATATGAACACTTATGAGAATGAACTCTATATTATAAGTATTCCTTAAAGTATGTTTTTGTGTAATAGTTTTGAAGTATGTTATATTGTCAAAAAATAAATCAAAAACTTAAATGAGCTCTAAGGCTCTTCATGTATTTTGTTAGTGTGCATGGCCTATGCTAAACAAGTCGTGGGATGGAACAAATGTGTTGTACCCTTGATGGCGATGAGAAGGCTTGAGATTCTTTTCTTACTGGGCACTTTGTTTCCTTAAGAGATAAGCTAGAATGTTAGTCTCTCTATTTGTATGAGTTTGGAGTCATAGGTGTGAAGCTTGCAATTCCAAAGGAATGAGCAACCTTATTCAGTTAGGTGTAGTCATGCCATTTGGCCATGAATCATCTCTTTGTCTTATTTTAAGAACTATCCTAGTTGTGGGTAGTGTCTTCAAATGCTTTCATAAACTATAAAAGATTTATAAACGTTCAGAAGTCATTGGGCTAGTTTCTTCCCTATTAGGGACAAAAATTTAACCCTTGGAATAGGCTGGAAAACTCTATTTGAAGACTACTTTTTTTCTTTTGAAATTTGGGAATTCTTAGCAAAATTTTTAGAAATTTGGGTATTGCAATTTTGAAGTTGATGCTTGGTCATATGGCCTGATAGGAGGTATAATTATGGGCTAGTGATAAGGGCTAAAAGGAGTGAAAATTTAGAATCAATCAAGTACCAAAATATCTCAAGTGCTACAGATATGGAACCAAGATATGTCAAGTGACAAAGATAGGGTACTAGGATTCATGAAGGTGCGAGAATCTAGGAATCTAGAAAAATCTTAAAGGACATATTTACTAAAAAATATAGATTTAGAGGCTAGTGGAGCATACAACATGGAAGTTACATAGAGTCTAAGTGAGCTCTGCCAAATGCTATGGATAAGAAGATGATAATGTGGCATGATGACATGTCACATTGACATGACATGAAGGACAAATTTAGGTTATATGACATGTTGACATGGCAAGCCATGTGGCATGTTGGCATGGAACTAAATGCTGAAGAAATTCATGTGGCAGTCGGTGTGTCACTTGTTGTGACAAACAATGTGGAATCCATAAATCCAAAGTTTTTGAAATAGGGATTTTTATGTTTTTCCGAATCTAAATAGATCTTGAAAGGCGATAAACCTAAATTTTAGACACACACATGGAATGTAGACAAGATATGAATGATAAGACGTGACTTACATTTCTATTAATAAATATATTATACACATTATTATGACTGTTGGTTTTATATTCCAAGATCTCTTAGACTCTAGTGTCTGTTCAACTTCCACATCATAACCCTTAACAGATTAGATGTTCAAAATTCCCCCCCTTAATATGAAGGGGTATATATGAGTCCAAGAAGAAAGTTCTAATACAAAAATAGTAGCCAAAAGCTAAATTTTCTCTCTCAAATGAAGATATAAGGTGGGATAACTCGAGGTCTCAACCAACGGTGGTTTAAGGATGACCACCAACACTGGAACACTTAGTGCAGTTCTTGGAACTCTTTCAAATCTGGTAAGAAGCTGAAGCCTTCTGCGAGAGGAAGTGCTCCCTATTGTTTTGAAAAGGGAGACCATTGAGATCTGAACCTAAAATACCTAGTGTAGTTCCCGGAACAATTCCAAATTTGGATAGAAGTTATTAGTCTTCTACTAGAGGAAGTTTCCCTAATGCTTTGAAGAGTGAGGCCATCAACCTAGAAAAGGTAGGTCTCAACTGGCGGAAAAAAGGGAGAACCTCAACCTGAAAAGGGAGGTCTCATCCTGTGGTGGTTTAAGGAAGGCCACCAACCAAAGGCATGCTCAGGGCTTCTCTATATCTGGCTACAACTCTGAATCTGGGTATGGTTGACTCTAGCTCTAGGCTCAAGCAACAGGTTCAGGTTGTGGCTCAGGCTTGCTTGATTAATATTTGAAGCTTGTAGATGACCATCAATTCCCCCCTGTCAAATACAAGGTGAGAAGATGAAGAGATCTCTATTGCAATACTTTTCAATATTCGAGAACAAATCCTGTGGTATGAGCGGAATATCTTCTTAGCTATTGAAGCCAATTGCCAAGAAGCGATATATCCAAGGTGAATCTTTGTTCTTGCAGGGGGTTTGTTTCTGAAGCATTTGTTTGAATGATGGGTGTGCTAACCACAATGCTCATACATATGAAGATCAAAATAGTGATCTTTCATATGGCCAACTGTATCGCAACGTTGGCATTTGACAATATGTTGAATGTTGAGGAGGAGGATCTAGACCAGGTGAATATGAACCATCCTAAAGAAATCCAACGCTTAGAAATACCTCCTTGTCATATCCAAGGCCTGTTATGTGCTTGTTTCCAAGAATCTCTTCCCAAGTTCTGATGACGGGCTTGAGAAGTGCAAGTTGAATTTCTACATCTGCATGCAATTATACTCTTTCAATGACTTGATTAGTTTCCAGTAGCAGATGGGAGTTTGTCTCAAACTCAAAGAGAGGATTATTCTGAACAAAAACAAGTTCAAAATGATGCTTATGATGTTGTAACTCATCTCCCTGAAACAATGACTCAAGCTGCAAAAATACAATGTTTATTATGCATTTTGTAGACATATCTTAATATCAAATAGAGTGCCCTTGCTAATTTTTACCATCCTATTAGTGGAATGTATAGAGTATTCAACAACTCTAATGGATCATCAAGTCTGGCCATCTTCTCAATAACAAAATACAGGTGGTAGCTTTGACCAGAAATGAACTTGTAAAGACATATAGCTATAAATGTTAGATCATTGCATTTGAGTATCATGTTATGAAAAAAATAGTGAAAATTTCTCTCAATGGTGAATCAAGTGAATCTCACAAGTTGCTCCCAACACCTTTACTATAAATGGAATGGGAAACTAGGGACTTGTATCCTTGCCCTATATAGTGAAAGATGAATCTGAAAAAATCTATGGTGAATGCAAGTATTTATATAAAGACTTAGGATGCATTCAATGCCTCTTCAACATGCTAATACACCATGAAATTACTCAATTCATGAATTATGTTCGAAGTTTGTAGTTTATAGAATTCTTTGAGGTATGATTGTAACAATGTCAAACTACGCATATAAACTGTTCTAACTCATTGCTGGAAAATTGCATTCTTGTCATGAGCAGTGATATTGAGGAGACTCGTTGTTGCTATAGCTTGGAAACTCAAAGAAATTTGATGCGGCTGATGTGACTGAGTTCGAATGTTTTTTGTAGAAATGAGTTGTTTGGTTGACAACGCACAAGGGGATATGAATGAACCAACACATATGATAACCAACGTATACTATGCTTCAAATACTTACCATAATTCAGAAATTTCAACATAATTTAGCGTCTAATTAAACCAACACAATAATATATATCACCCTAGCATGTTGAACCAATTCATACAATAACATATCACGACAACACGTTCTTCAAAAAATTATTCATCACATATATAAAGGTATATGCACAGCTCATATTATTTGATAGAGTTTAATGCACCACTCACATCATTTCACGGTATTCATAATGCATTCATGACTGCAAAGGACCAACGCACATATTGTCAGCGTACCATAAGCTAACAGTCTAACACACATATACACCACTAGGGGTTAAATTTGACGGGTGACCCTACTCGTCAATGACTTTTTTTATGATGTTTTTATTTTTAAACTACCCATCATATGACTTTTAAAATTTATTTGTACAAGTTTCATCTAATTTCAAATTGTACTCATAATTGTTTAAATTTTCCATTTTTTGTTGTTCTATTCGGCTCAAGTCTCATTGCTACACTTTGTTTTGAGACCTGCTGATCAAATTTTTCTGCAAATTTTCCAAATTGTTCAAATATTCTGAGTTTTTTGGTTTAAAATGGAAATAGTGATAAAATAGATGGGAAATATATATAGAAACAACAAAAAATAATATTATGAAGTGAAAAAATATATATTCATAATTACTTTCACATGAAAATAATGAATGTTAATATTGTTGCAATAAATTTGACAAAAATAATTCACTCACACATACCATGTTTTCCATTTGAGTCACTACCATGTTAATCCCATTAAAAGAACAATAGTTGTGAAATAATTTTCAAACCAAAAACATAATGTGCATGAACTATGTAAATGTTCAAAAAGTAGATTCAATATCACCATGTACACAAACTAAATTTTGGACAGTTTCACCAAAAGAGGTAATTGTCAAAACACCACTATTACAAACATAAAAATAAAAGCAAAAACTTTAAATATTTAAGGTTCTCCTTTCTTTAGCATCTTTCCAGATGTCAAATACCCTATCCCATTCCACCATCGATGAATCAAGCCTTGTTAGAGACACCCGCATCAAGGCATCCAATGCAACTAATGATAGCTTTGTTCTTCGGACATCCTTTATTATGTTTTGTCTTGAGAATCCTCTCTCACAAGCAACTGTACTTGCAGGAATAGTAAGTATCGCCTGCCATAATTTTGACATGTGAGGAAAATTTGTATGCAACCCTGTAACATAAAAAATCCTCCATGCATCTTTCATGGATGATCCCTCGCAATTAACACGAAGAGTGTCAACAAATGGATGCAACTCTTTCAAACAAGCCTCAAAATCAAATGTAGTTTTGTTTTCTTCACTTTGATAATAAGGATGTTGTAAGTGTTGAAAAATATTTTCGAGCCAACGCTTTGAATTTCGTTCTCTGCCATGAACATCCTCTAAATAATGGCAAGGGCTAAACAACCTTGCTGAGTTGAAAAATGCAAGATCAGGGAATCTTCTGTTCAAATTCTCTACGAGAGCTTGAACATAATCTTTTGCAAGTTGTTTGCAACTTTCTATTGAACCTTCAATACACGGTTTCCATGATTGTTTTTGTATATCAACACAATCATCATATGCATGTGGAATTGCTACAAATCGTAATTCATGCTTGTGAACAAGCCCCTCCTTATCACAAATTTCTAGAAAGCCAAATTTAGAGGCATCTATAAATTTAGATAAATAACATGTGCCATCTGCAAATGTGTCGCTTCTTAAAAACACCTTTTCAAAGTGTTTACCATGACATCTATGGCTGCCCCTAAAGAGCTCACATCAATGTACTCTTCTTGGAATTGCTTGTTCAACTTGTTTAATTCACACATTATATCCGCAAGCATATGTAAGCAAAATTGTACTAAAAAGATTCTTGCCTTATCATACCATGAGTCTTTTCTTTCATTTTTCCACAATGTTAATATGGGAGGCATAAGTGCAACAAGTCTTTCAATGACTTGTCCCCTTGAAAGCCATCTAACTCCATGGATTTGAAGAGCTTGAAGAGTTTCAAGTTGCATAAGTTCCTGTAGAGCAATAAGTTGGCTATTTCTTTTCGTAGAATTTTGCAGCCAAGAATATATCTTATTTGCTAATTTCTCAACAAATAATAATTCAGGTATTTTTTTTGAAGCATCTGATGCAGCTAAGGCTTCACGATGAGAAATGCAATGAACACCTACAAGATTAGGTACATCTTTCTTCAAGAAAGTGATAAAACCATTTTCATTACCAACCATTGAAGAAGCGCCATCTGTGGAAACTCCTATCAATCTTTCTGTTGAAAGGCCCCTTGATTCCATTAAATGTTTGATTGCATCATAAGTTGTTTTCCCTCTTCCATCGCAAACATTTATGAGCTTTAAAAACTGTGAAATTGGAGGACCCAATCCTTTTGAGTTTAAAAACGTGGCATAAACCACAAGATGTTTTTCTAAACTACGGTCTGTACTTTCATCTAACATCAATGAAAAAAAAGGGCTATCTAGCATTTTGGAAGTTTGTAGCTCTTCAAGGTACTGAGATATAGCAAAAAGGAATTCTTTTGCAGCCATGTGATTTGTATATGATGTGTACTCTTTGTTCTTTGGCATATTTGGCGTGTGTAAAGACATTGTAAACAAACAAAGAGATTCATATTTTGAAAGTGGTAGATCCTCTTGCACCATCCAATATACTAATTTCATAGTAGTGATGACTCTTTCTTTGTTCATATCATCAATGCATGCAATGTGTTCTGTAATAGACTTCACCTTCTTCTCATTTCCACATATCCACTTTGCCTGTGAGAGTTTATGAATGCTTGAATTAGCATGAGCAATTATAGAATCATGCTGCAATGTAGAGCAACCAGTCCCAATTCCCCATGGCCCCATTGCCTTATGCATTTCACAATATATGCATTTCATAACTGTTTTTCCTTCATGCTTTGCCTCTCTCAACCACTTATACTTAGTTTTCCACTGATCACGAAACTCTCTTTTTACTTTCATTTTTCTTTTCTTTTGGGTGCTAGGTTCTCCGTGGTGAAATTCTTCATCACTTTTTTCATTATGCTCCAAGATATCATATTCTTCATTATGCCCCAAGACATCTAAATCTTCATTTAGATCAAAATCATGATCTTCTTTATCAGGCAATGAAGCTTGAGATGTATTAGACCATCCAATTTTTTTTTGATAGAAAGTTGATTCCCTTTTTTTGAAGACATTTTTTATATATAATACCTATATAATAAAAATAAAGTATTTAGTATATATGAATTTCATTTCATCAACTAAAACCATATTAAAAAAATAATCTTGCACTGGTACGCTGCTAAAAATCCCAAACGCTAAAAATAAATCTAAATAAATCATTTAATAAAATTATAAAAATACATCTTTAACAAATTCAATTAACTAATCCAACAAATGAAATTTTACAACAAAAATCCAAAACTAAACAATATAACAGAGTTGTTACAAAGACATTTATCCAATTCATCAAAAATGATATAACAAACTTTTACATGAATTGATATAACAAACTTTTACATATACAATTTATTACAGTGAGAAATCTAACTCATCAAATTTCACAAAAAGATTAACAATTTAAATACCACTTCTATTCTAAATACATTCAGAATTCAACAACATATTAATTGATTCAACATTCTGTCATTGTCCTATTTACAATTTTGGAATTTTGAAACAGAAGATTTCATTCATGGCCAACCAGAAAGAAACTAAAAAAAATCAGGGACTAATATTACACTAAAAGCAGACGGACAACAGCACCAGATAAGCTAACCTTCACAAAGACACTCATCCAACTTGGGTCCATGTGAACACATGTGCGCACTATCTATTCCATCAACGCTGGAAATGAGCTATGGGAATTGACAGTCAATATTTACCTTCCAAACCCTACCTTTTCACAAATCCACTTATGGTATATTTATCGACTACTTTCTCACTACCATTCATGTCGAGTGGCTCATAAATTTTCCGCTGAAGGCATCCGAATGCATTAGGCTTCTAGATGCTTATGGAAAGTTGCAGGCTTCGATCTTTCCACCTTACCGTGGCACCTTACCTGTGTGCCTTGTCACAATGGTAATAATTTTAAATTTTCCATCTCTCTATTATATTATAGTTTGGGTTATTCCTCTATTTCTGTAGTAGGAGTTCAGGTTTTTGTCAATATTTTGTTTAGAGGCTGCACCCGTGGAGCCTGGAGGTCAGAAACTGATTAAGTTCTCAACTAGGTTCTATCCAATGTAAGTTTTATAGCCTATATCAATTTCTGGATGTTTTATTGATAGGGTGACTATCCCTTGCGGTTTTATGATATTGTGCTTAGTTTGTAATTTTTTCTTCTCAGTTTATGTCTTCCACTAATTCACATTTGAATTCCTAATTTGTTTACTCAATATTATGTCGCCATGGTGGTTGTCATCTAGTTTCCCTTTGTGCCACCAGCGCACTTGTTTACTCCCCTGGTCAACGCATACACAACGAAGTAATAAGCCAAATTTATTTTTATTTTGCTTTCTAGTTATAATTTTTGTTTGAGCTAAGAATAAATTCTCTTGAATGTCCAAGTTTTGGAATTGTCCTGACAGCCTGCAAGGGAGTAATTGCAGAGGATAACAAATTCCTTTAGCGCCTCAAAAATACGAGACAGACGGAGACACTGAAAGAGCAACGCTCGTCTATTGGAATTAAAGCAAAGCACATCCAAAAAAATAAAATGTGGCACCACACAATTATATCATCCATGAATCACTTCAAGAAATTACCAGCTATAACAGAAGAAATTACCAGCTATAACAGTGTAATTGTTATTTGTACAGAGAGAGGGAGGGATTTCAAAAACCTGGCAACACAAAATTTAAGTTTGGCACTGCTCTTCCGCCACGGCGATGTATATAAACTGATGACAGACGCTGAAAACTCAACAGAAATCGCACCAGACACACGACCAGAACTCTGTTGGGGTTGATGTTGGTTTTCACTGTGTAGCGTCTCTGGCACAAAAGTATAGTTGACGACTCGGGCATACATTCCAATTTCCCAGAATTGTATTTTTTTAATGAAAATCCAACTGAGCACGCTTCCGTGTCAAGGATCGCCTTGTTACTTTCCATATCTTGGACACGCGGTACACTCTCATACGATTTTACGTTACCCGAAGTTTTCTGTTTAAATTTTCGATGAATCGACCAACCAAACAGCACTACGCTAGGTTAGCAGGAAGTCCTCTGCGACTTACACCATATGCTATATAATGCTCCTCCTCATAACCTCATATCAACTCAGTGGAGTGACTAAGTAGCTGTTGCAGGTGCTTTTGTTTCTTTTCCCATGGCGCGTCTACTATCATTTGCTGTCATAGTCATCACTATTTTTTCTCTCTTCATATGGAATATTGAGGTAAGACGTTACAGCACATCACAAGTGATCGGTGGTAAATTGACGATAAAGCTTTAAGCGATGGATTATTTCCCCGCGGGCCGCAACAGGACTCATTAATGGAATCTTGTACACATTAAAGTTCAGGGGTGGTAAGTTGGTAACTGGTAAGTTTCTCTCTAAATGCTCAAGCGCTAAACCCGAATGCGAATTGAATGCAAAATCCGCAGATCTGATAGCCATCCGATCACTGTCCTTTGTCACTAAACGCTAAACTTGCAAGTTGCCCCGGCCGGAGATTATAAGGTTACAGATTCACACCATACTAAAAATGCCATAGTCGTTCCAAAAAGTTCTGAATTATAGTAATTATTATTCAACAATCCAGTCGCTGTCATTATTAATATTATAATTATTTCACAACCAAATCGCCACATCGTCAAGATGCCTGTAGCAACTCGTGAGATGAGGAGAGAGATTCGTACTGTGCCGAGTCTCATTTGACATGATCCAGTCACAAACAATTATTCAACAATCCAGTTGCCACATTGTAACTTACAGGTATAAAAAATATATATATATATATATATATATATATATATAATTTATAATTTTTTTTTTTAACTTTTAATTTTTAAACCTGCCCGTCAATATGATGTTTTTGAAAATTAATCGCAAGTTGCCCATGACGTGGAAATTTAAAACTAAAACATATTTTACAGGTAAAAAAGAGAAATACGAACATACGGGCGTCAAATTTAACCCCTGTACACCAGGATATAATCAATCTTATTGCACATATAAGGAGCAAGTATGAACCATATGATATAATAAGAATATAAAGAGCATAAAGTGACATGAACAAACCCTCACAATAATCTCAATGCATATATAAATACGACCTTCAACGACAATTCAATGTTCAAACAATATCATCACATATAACATGAGTTACTCACAGTGTTCAAGGCAAGTTTTCAACATAGAGATAAGACTACTTTATAATGTAGCAACGACCAACATATAACTTCACGAAATTCAATGCAGGAGTAAGCATTACGAATCAATTCCAATCAGGGGTTAAATTTGATGGGTGTCTCTACCCATCAGATTTTTTTTTAATGACGGTTTCATTTTTAAACTGCCCATTATATGACGTTTAATATTTATTCGTTTAATATTTATTTGTACAACTTTTATCTAATGTATTTGTAAATTTAAAAATTAAAAATTAAGAAAAATCACAATTTTTAAAAAATATATTGCTAAATTTTCCCAAAAAAAATCTAATAAATTTGTATGATATTCATTAAATAATCCAAAACCTATGAGGCTTATTATCACATTTTAAATTAGATAATAGGGAAAAAAACCAAATTCAAAGTCATCAATGCAAGTTATGTGATACAAGTGTTTACTAAAAGAGACAACTAGTAATTGTTGGCCTTGATTCCGTACTTAATTATTGCCCATCCCAAATCTTTTATAGCACCCTTCATTGTAATACTATTCCTTCATTGAATAACGTAGTCTAATTATTCTTTGTTTTGTATTTTTTAAATTTTAATTAATAGTAAATGTAAGATATATAATATATAAAAATATAGTGTTTCACATATTTTTTAATATATAAAAATATATTGTTTCATAGATTTATTTCGAAAAAATGTTAAAAAAAATCACAATTAAAAAAAATAAATATATTACCAAATTTTCCAACAAAAAAAACAAAAATATCTAAGAAATTTTTATGATATTTATTGAATAATCCAAAATCTTTCAGGTTTATCATCTTATCTCATCTTGTGGGCTCCAGACTAGAATGATTAAACTCTTGTGGTAATAAGTCACATCTTAGATTTGATAATAGGGAAAAAAACCAAACTCAACAAGTGATAGCTAAAATGTTGAAATTGATCTACGGTGAATTTATTTGTTGAATGACGACAATACATAAGGGATATTCTCTGTTTTGTATTATTCTATGATATTCTCTGTTTTGTATTATTTCTGTTTTAGCAAGGATCATGGTTTCAAGTTTCAACTAAATGAATTTTAGCAACAACACAAATCTGTTAATGGGTTTTAGCGCCGTAATTGAAAGGGACATTTAGTGAGGTGTCATAGAGCCCCGTAGTGTTATAGAGAATTTATGTTGGTTTGTCAAGCCACGTGTAAGGAATACTAGCTAACAAAAGCAAGATATCTCTTTAGGCAAACATGCAAGGAGTAGATTGCTAGATGTTTCTCAATGCTTAAACTTTTACAATATCTCAAAGGACCAGTGCAACCAGTGAGGATTTTAGAATTAATTCAGGAGTTGTCAAGATGATGGAAATTTAATTTTGCAGTCTGCAAGGAGCATTTGTCTGTGACTTCGTAGCCCTGATAATGAAGAGCAATTTAGCAACCTACTTTTAAATTGTGTACACTACATAAGCAAGCTGACAAAGAATAGGCTAAAGGGCATCACCGGTGAAAGGCATCCAGATTTATGTTATGAAGTTCAAAGAACGGTGGAAGGAAGAGTATTTTGCAAAGATTTCATGAATAAACTACAAATATGTGAAATACAAATTCTACTCATATATTTAATCAAGTTTAAAAGATATCACTATACATATATTTAATGGAGCCACTATTTCAATATTGCATTATACACTTGAAAATTTTCAAACAAAAACATAAAAGAATCAAACGCAAACGCAGAAACCACTTACCTCTCGAGAAATCTACGGGTGAGAAGCTTAAGGACCACCAAACACATACCTGTTCTCAAACTATGCCAATGGTCTGCAATTTATTCTCAAACTATGACTTTCAACCTCTAGCCTTTCAATTAACATAATTAGAATTTGAAATTTGAACGGGAAGCTGTGAACATAATTGGTACACTGGTAGCTACTAGATGGTAGGTGACGACTCACCAACCTAATTAATGCATGTTGCATAGAAATTCGAGATAACATTCACACTTAACACTGAAGTTTATTGCTTCGTTCTCCCAGCTTTAATTGCTATCGAGTCACTTAACACTGAAATTTATTGCTTCGTTCTCCCAGCTTTAACTATGTAACCTTTCCATCCTTTCATGCTAATATATATATATAATAAAACCGGTCAATTTTAAGTACACCCGTCAATATGAATTTTTCAAAAATTATTTGCCAGTCACAGATGACGTGTAGATTGGGAAACCAATATTATTTAACGGGTAAAAAAGCTAAAAACGTGTATACGGGCGTCAAATTTAACCTCTGATTCCAGTACGACTTCGCATATAAACCTCTAGCTTCAATCAATGCATAGAGAAACCCAATGTACATACTAGGATTTAACGGGGGTAGAGAGCTAAATTTAGGTCTTCCTCTCTGACTGATGTAGATTTGGAAGAGTCTGGACAACATGTAGGTCCGATGCCAAACACACAGAGGAAGACCACAAGAAAACAATGGCTCAAATCGGAGAGTGTAGGGGAACGCCTCCTCTAATATCATGTTAGAAACACATATGGAATGTGGACAAGATATGAATGATAAGACATAACATACATTCTATTAACAAATATATACATTTATACACATTCTTATGACCGTTGGTTTCATATTCCAAGGTATATTGGACTCTAGTGATTGCTCAACTTCCACACCATAACCCTTAGCGGATTAGGTGTCCAACACTAAATATTCAAATGAGTAGAGGTTTCACTGCATTGATCGTTGATGACGTGGCATGCTGGTAATATGGATGGAGGAAGTTTTAGATGGTGGAGATCCATAAAATTGGAGTTTCATTTAAATGGGACTTTTGAGATTTCCTAGATTTGGATATCTAGAGGGTAAACTCCCTCACTAGACGCTGATGTGGGGCTAGAAGGGCAAATCTTCATATGAACATATTTTTGTGTCTATAACTCAAAATTGGATGAAACTTATATTGTTGGATAACACTTAACCAGTGGAAAATG
Source organism: Pinus tabuliformis (assembly GCA_031772625.1). Taxonomy (NCBI): domain Eukaryota; kingdom Viridiplantae; phylum Streptophyta; class Pinopsida; order Pinales; family Pinaceae; genus Pinus; species Pinus tabuliformis. The sequence goes on from CM062807.1 coordinate 874,376,962, forward strand.
ATGGTGATCTTAATTTTTTTTTTTAACGTGATTGAAAGAAGAAAAAATTTGATAATACTATATCCATAAAGTAATTTTACATATTAAATCTAAACACCCTATTCTTTCCCAAAAAAAATCTAAAACAACTAACTTTTATTGCATATATATTAAATAAAATAAAATACGTCCATAATAAAATGTTATGATTTTTCATAAAATTAAATATAACTCTAATATTTCATTTTGAATAACAAAATAGGATTTTATCCAGCTAACTCAAACCAGTGTGAAACAATCCCAACTCTCTTCCTTGTAATTAAAGTCAACTCACCCAAACGTGCTCAACGTTATCCCTCGCTGAGGGGTAGGTATCAAATTGAGAGGAGATGATAATGAATGAAAGCTCATGCTCCTTTCTTTTTTCAGTACAATGAAAGGTCGTGCTCTTACCTAAGCTAGCTGGATGGAAGGATATAGTTAAATTAGGGATTTTTCGTATAATTTATTCACAGTTTTACAGTGAAAGTTTGACCCACCATAAATGAATTCTTATTATTTCTAGAAAGATGTATCATCAAACACTTGAAAAAGGTGCATAACTCGTACAAATTTTAGCTGAGGGGTAGGTATCAAATTGAGAGGATTCTATGATAATGAATGAAAGGTCATGCTGTTACCTAAGCTAGCATGATGGAAGGAAGAAAGATACAATTAAATTATGGATTTTTCGTATAATTTATTCACAGTTTTACAGTGAAAGTTTACCCACCCTAAATGAATTCTTATTATTTTAGAAAGAATTATCATCAAACACTTGAAAAAGGTGCACAAATAGTATAAATTTCAGCCAAATCATTACAGTGGAACATAAAAGCTTTAGTACAGGCGTGTTTAATGGCGAGGCCCCCTGCACAATTGCGTGTGTATCTTGGGTGATGAGACGGTACGCAAACGTTTGAATCGTGTATTGGTCGGTTTGTTCACGCATCCAAAGAGTCCGGGGGTTGTCAGCCTTTATATGTTCGTTTTCGGAATTCACTTAGCTAGAGTTTATTCAAATCCTTCCATACTGCTGCTGATCGTGTACTGACTATTGCGACAATGGGTATGGCGTCCAAGAGAAACAGAGATCGGCTTCTCGTGGTGGGAGCAGCAGCAGCAGCAGTGTCCGCTGTGGCGATTTACTTTGCCTGGAAGGCTTTCAGAGCAGCTGCTGACCCAGATGATAAGAATGAAGAGAAGGAGCTTGAGGAATTAGAGAAGTTGATGAAAGCAAACGAGGAAAAAGGGGCAGAGGCAGCAGGCTTAAATTCATATTCAGAGGAACAAGATGGGTTCACAGTTGAGGAATTTGAACAATTCGTTGCCCAAGAATATGGGAAACCGCAGGCCAAGGTCACTGTGGATCCTACATCGAATCTTATAGAAGAAGAAGAGTTCGCTGCCAAGGATTTCATCAGAACCGACGAAGAACAACATGACCAATCAGGAGGTAAGTTTGAAGATTCAAATGTCCCTTGTGATGGCTTTTTTGAAGGTACCCATTTGTGTTTAACTTCACATTCCGATGAAATTGAGCGTTTATCCATGGAGAACGAGCTCCAGGGGGATAGCTGTTCTGTAAATTTGATTTATTCCGGGCCTTGTATTGGCCATGATGTATGTGATATTGGGCTTACGGAGACCATTCATGGAATATCTAATGCGTTTCCCGATATTGAAGGGTTCTCTTCATCAAACCCTGGAACCCCATTAGGGCAACTGGAGTTTGATAATAGTAGTTACAGCAATGAGATTCAAGGAATCAGTTCTGGAGATTTTGTAACTGAACCTTGTAGTTCCAGGGATGTGGGTTATGATGACTTGTTTAGGCAAAAGACAACGATGTTCTTAGGCAATGGAGTCCAGGCCTGTGCTTTGGAAAACCAGGCAAAGAGGCAGAATACCTCAGAGTTTAATCAGACCGGTATTGATGATGAGGCTTTCAGGTCTGAACACCCTGTGATTGAGTTATCAGAGCTCAATGATGTTGGTGAATTGGCTGAGCATCTTTCAGAGGATAGGCAGCATCGCAATCATAAAGTCGTAGAGTCGGAGGAAACCTCAGATGTGGGGATTGTCCAGGAAAATAAATTCGATAGCAGCGTCAATAAGGATATGGAGAGTTTGGGACCTCAGGAAGGGCTTCATACAGAGTTATCAAACTCTTCTGGTGTAGGTTATAATGTGTATCCATCAAATGACTGCTCTGAGTCTTCGACTGTCGGGAACAGTGAGCATGCTGATTGTGGAATAGCTAGGATTTGTTCTGAGAATCCCTTGGATGAACAGATTGTACGGCTGCCTGAGCTTGGTAACGTGACCAACGATGAGAAGACGGAATGTCTTAGCTTGACAAGCCTTGTGACCGAAGCAGAATCATCTTCTGTGGATAACATTTGCGATGAATTGTCCGGCCATGTATTGGAAGAAGGGATAACATCTCCAATTGCCATTGATTCTGAGGGATATTTACTGGATGATTCCTTGAAGCCTGCGAGTATCAAAACTGCAGATTCAGAGAAGTCATTAGATGGGCGAACTGTTCTGCAGCCAGAACTTGGCAACGTTGCCAACGATGAGATGGAAGATTTTAAGTCAGTAGGCTCTGTGACTGAAGCATCTTATTCTGCAGATAATGGTTGTGATGGATTGTCCAGCCATCAACTGGAAGATGGAATGCCAACTTTAACTGCCACAGCTAGCGCACCCCTTGATTGTGAAAATGATACAGATTTGGGGAAACATCTTGATTGTGAAAATGATACAGATCTGGGGGAAGACACAGATGGTAAAATTGCACCTGAGATTGGTTTCGACAATATTATCAACAGCTACAATGAGTGTTCAGGTATAGATAGCAATGGGCATCCTGGTCATGAAGATCCTGTAGAGTTGGGCAAGGACGGAACACATTTTGATTATGAACATGATCCAGATTTGGGGAAAGATACAGATGGAGAAATTACCCCTAAGTTTGGTTTTGACAATATTATCAACAGCAAGAGTGAGTGTTCAGATATGGATAGCAGCGACTCTCCCGGTCATCAGTATCCAACAGAACTGGGAAAGGACGGAAGACATCTTGATTGTCAAAATGTTCCAGATCTGGGGAAAGACACACATGGAGAAATTACCCCTGCGCTTGGTTTAGACAATATTATCAATAGCAACAGCGAGTGTTCAGATATAGATAGCAGCGAGCAGCTAGATAACCAAGATGGTGCAGAATCAGGGAAGGACGGAACTGAGCAGCTACACCGAAAACTTAATTTTGACAGTTCAACCAATAACCATACAGATTTGAGCCTTGATACAGAATCATGTAATTCTGCTAGTAAGGTGTTTGACCATTTGTTGACAAATCTTTCAGAGGGCGTCCAGAATTCAAATGCGGAGATCAGCCTACACCCCAAAGTTGATAGTCTCAACATTTACAAGCATGCAGTAGAAGAATCCCCTGGGACACTATCATCAAGCCGTGGTGATATGGGTTGTGATTCATTGTCTGGAAATGCTTTGGAAGATACACTGAAATCTCCGAGCGTTGCAGTCAATGGGCAGTTTGATCCTCCAATAAGTACAGATTTAGGGAAACAGTGTAATGGGCAGACTACCGTACTGGAAACATCTGACAATGAGAGAAACAACAGTGCGACTGAAGGTTTGAATCTTGAGGAATTTAAGAGTCAGTTACCAAGCTTCCAACATATGGGTTCTGATGAGTTTCCAGAACATCTGTTAGGAGTAATGAGGTCTGTCGCAAATGATACAACTGGAGATCCAGAGAAGAATATTGGACGTTTGAATGCTTATGATAAGTATTTAGCTGACCCGTCCCTTTCACCATCAATGAAATCTCAGGTGTCTAGGGCCAGAGCAATTGCTGAAAAGCTATATGTGTCCAGCGAGATATGATTAACAAATGGTAAGTATTCCATACGATTGACCACCCATTTTAGGTTGTATTCTGTAGAGAAGAAAGTAATTTATCTTTAACTTGAGGGCTTCCCGAGGGATTCTTGTTCATTTTGTAATATTTGATGCAGATTCTTGATTTCACAATCTGAATCGTTAGTGATTCTGCAGATTATCAGAGTGGCACCATGTCCCCGTTAGTTCAGTATTGAAAGCCTGATAAATACTTGCAATGGCCCATATTTGCATATTTCTAGAATCTAATTTGTAGAGAGAAAAACTTGTAATTACCCTCTTTGATTTAAGCTAATTGTAAATGAGAACTTTGTAATTATATATTGAGTACTAAGATATAATGGTTGTTGGCTCTTTTACGTGGAGCAAAAGGGCTCGAACTGATTTCTATCATTGCATTAAGGGCTATTTTTGATCTGTTCATTTTAACATTTCTTGAGTGGTTTTGCTTCTGGCAGAACTTCTGCAAGTTGTTGAGAACCTTGGACCTTACTCTTGTAAGTGGAGTAATGGTTATTTCTTGCAACCTGATAGAATCATTTCATTTACTGTTTGATCGATTTATTTCTCTTACAGTACACTCTGTTAGCAAATCGGATAAAAGGCCATTTTGCACTGGTCATTTGTTAAGGTAAATCAGTGGTATTTGCTTGGCAAAGAAAAGTCTTTTTGTCTACTATACCCATGATGTTTGAGAATAAACCTGAATTACCTTCGTAGTTACTACAGGAAAACTCTGGTCTTGATATTTGTTTTAGCTTATTTAACAATAATTTACTTGTGAGTCTGGATATCAGGTTGGTCAAATTGGCCATAACTCTAAGTCCATTTCTTTTGGACAATTCTTCTGTTACTTATTGAAGCTTATTTTCGTTTTACTTTGTTTTGAGATAGAACATTCAGATTTATCTGTCTGTATCACTGAATGCGAACCATATCCCCAATTGTGTCAAAAGACAATTTCCTTAGATACATCAGTGGATACTGCAATATGTATTTGGCAGTCACTGGATGCACATTCCCAGTTGTTTCCTTAAGGAATCATTTAATTTAGTCGTTGTCGATTTCAGTTACATTTTCTGTAGATTTCAGGTTAAGATTTCGTCCGCCCCTCCCTGTTTTTTATGCTTTACTGAGAAATGTTTGGCAATTTTTTAGTTGCTCGTTAAACTTTGAAAGCAGAGCTCTAACTCTTATGTAAAAAAGTATGGTTATATCTCTGTGTTTATATGGAATAAAAACGACTAGAACTTTCAACTGAACATTTTCAGCTGCCTTAGCACAACTCAAATTGCTTTGTACACTCTCTTGCTCAACCATATATTTTATGGTACAAAATGTCATTGATAATTATATTTGATATATCTGTTATGGGGATCAAAGGGTAGTGCGTACATTATGTTTAACATACGTCAAGTCAACACCATCTTAAGAGGATTATCAGCATTTTTAATGGTTCTTACTGTTTTAATGAACATAACCAAGCTGGCTATAAGTCTATGCCATTGATGTGCTATCCTGGTCATGGTTGGTACATGCGATGCTGTATTTATGTAATATTGTTGTGGTTTCAATTGTCTGTGCAATTTTGCATTAGCTTATAGATTTTTGTAAGAAGGTTTGTAAGAAGGTTTGTCTGTTGGCCAGGGAATATATATATATATTCCTATTGCAATGAACAGTGAGATTTAATAGTATTACAAAATGTTATAATTACATTCCCCTAACCTCTGTTGGATTTTCAAAGAAAAGAAAGACAAGTTTTAAACATTCCAGAATAACAAAGAAATGAAAAAAAAGAGGTAGTTGGACTTGAATTATTTCCTATTGCAATGAAGAGTTTAATGATATTAGAAAATGTTATAATAACATTTCCCTAACATGTGTTGGTTTGGTTTTTCAAGGAATAAGAAAGACATGTTTTAAACATCTAAGAATAACAAAGTAATAACAAAATATAATGAGGTAGTTGGAGTTGATCTAACAAACCAATAAAAAAAGGAAAGGAAAAGTAATGAAAAAAATAGAGTAATTGTACTTGAAAGACCAGACAAACAAGTAAAACAAAATATTTGAATATAATAAAGGACGATCAAAGCATTAGTGGTTTGGTTTTAGTTTTTATTCTTTGTAATTTATATTTATTGGATATAAATAACATTACAAAATTAAATGTATGATTAACTTTTTACTTTTCTATTTATTTATTTTTTTTGGTTGATTAGTGGGATTGGTAATTGGGACAATTTTATATTTGTTTGATATATGGTTGATTATGTTGGCTATTATTATAACCACTAGGTACACTAAGCTCGTCTTTAGTGTGGATATGGAAATCAAATCAAATATCTCATAATATTTTACATAACATGTTTACATGCTTTGCCAAGTGAACTATCACTAAGGATTATATTGTAATTGTTATTTTAATTAAATTATTTTATTTTATTTTTTCAAAAATAAGTATAGCAAAAGTATATCAAGGAGAATGAACTCTTAGATTTTGTTTTAGAAAAGAAGTTGAGTTGTTTCTTGCTTTTGGGAGATTGGCCATTGTTTGGGACGAAAGGAAAGGTTTTAGACTTGGACATGGTTTGTGACAAAACATAAGGGCTTTAGGTATTAAATCTTTTAGGTTTCATGAACCATGGATAAGAGGTTAAACTCCCTAACTTTAGAAAGGGCATTTTTGGCCTATAGATGTCACATGGGTGTCATTATGAGGATTTTCGAAGTAGGGATAGGTTCAACGGCTTTAACAATGGTTAATATATGAAAAAAATTGTTAGCTCATAATAGAATCTTTTAGAGCCATGGGTCATGGATAGGGCTAAGGTTAGGGCTATATAGGTGTCATTAGGTTTTTGATTCGAGGATGAGGCTTAGGCCCTTAACCATGATTTGCTGATAAAAATATAGGTCTTAGGTCCTTATAGAAGCTTATAGGTCTCATGGCCATGAATAAGACTTTGAATTGACACATAGACCTTATAAAGGAAATCTTTGATTTACAAATGTCATATAGGAACCATTACAACATTTTGCACTCAATAGATGAGTCTTGGGGACTTTATTAGGGTTTGGGGACAAAAATAAGGCTCTTTGGGGTCTAAAAGAAGATCTTAGGACTCATGGGCCATGAATTAGGTCTTGAACCACCACACATTCCCTATAAAGAGGATGGTTTCCCTACAAGTGGATTATGAGTTACATATGTGGTTTTCTGCACTAAATGTGGGTATTGGAGCTTTGGCCATGACTTGACAATAAAAACAAGGATCTAAAAGAAGCTTCTATAGCTCATAGGGCATAGATGAGGCCATTTACCATCACACAAACCTTATAAAAGGGATATTTGAATTAGAAGAGTTACACTGACACTATTATGAGGCTTTTCATAATAATAACAGCTCTGAGGGCATTGAACATGGTTTGTGGATCAAAACAAGGATCTTAGGCCCTAAAATAGGCTTCTAGGGTTTATGGGCCATTAATAGGGCCCTAAACCATTACACATCCCCTTGAAAGGGGAATTTTAGATGTGGATTTCACTGGCTTTCACACATCAAGAATGGATTTCAAGGGCTTATTCATGGGTTTGGAATGAAAACAATGTTTGATAGCGTGAAAGAATATTCTAGGGCTAGTGCGTTATGAATGGGACCATAACCCGCTATGCATGCACTATAAAGAGCAACTTATGGATAGTATATTTGTGTTACTAGGTTTTACACATAAAGGATAGGTCTCAGGGCCTTAGCCATAGGTTAGGGATGAAAACAATAGTCTCACACCTTAGAGCCTATAAAGTGAATCTTTGGCCTTGAGTGAGAGATGGGTCTACCATTTTCTATACTAGGGATGGGTTTTTAGGCCTTAACCACTATTTAGAGATGAAAGAAAGGGCTTTGGGTCGTAACATAAACTTATAGTCCTCATGGGATATGAACATGGTCATGAATGTCCACGAAAATCTTAGAAAGGGGATCTTCTACCTATAAGTGTCATTTAGACAATAGCATGATGTTTTGTGCATTAAGGATAAGTCTTGAGGCATGGAGCATGATTTGGCTTACGAGACATGAATAAGACCCTAACCCACTACATTACTATTACAAAATTTATATAACACGAATGGTTCTGGAAATCTTAACAATGATCAAGAAATGAAAATAAAGATGTCACTATCTAAAATAAACTTACTAACATCATAGTCTATGATGTAAAAAAAATCATTGTTTATATATTAAAGTGTAAAAAAAATTATTGATTTTCATATAAATATCAATTTAACTAATAATACATTAAAATATTCCTCTATATTTAAATATAAAATATTCAAAAATTATATATACATTTTATTATATAATATATTTTTATAAATTATCAATTCTACAAATATTTACAAATAAAATAATAACCATTTATCGTTAAACAAAATTGAAAAAAACAGTCATCACCAACATAAAGTTACAAAAATGTTGTGAGACATTTATTGTCAACATCGCAGGATGATGGTCCACCTATTTTGTCCGAAGGAAAAGAACGCGTCAACTATAGGCTAGTACAACCACTAAAATATTTTTTTTTTGGGTCAACATTGTAATTGTTGTCTCATGTGGCTCATATGCTCACTCTTTCCTTTGCTTTCACGATTAGGTTAAAGTGGTCAGATAGGCTTAAGGATTTTTTTAATGGCAACCAATATTTATTGCAAATACATTATTCAAGGGTGGATATATACACAACTCTAAGTATTCTAAGTCAATAACACTATAAATATGGATGTCCTTTTTTAATACTAACCTAATTACAGTATACAAATATTTTTTAGAATATTGTATTCTATTTTATTTTATTTTTTTTTTAAGTTTTTGAAAACAAATATTATATTCTTATTCTCTTTTTTTGAAGTTTTTGAATATATATATATATATATATATATATATATATATATATATAATAATCTATTAAAATTATAAAAAATATTTTTAAAAATATCAATTTTTTTTATATATTTAAAAATATAACAAATTTATTTGATGATGAGCTATAATCAATTGTTCAAAATAAATTAATTTGAAAAATTAAAGTGAAATTAACCCAAAAAAAAAATCATTATGAATTACAAAAATTTACACTCTCAAATATTATATAACCAAATTAAAAAAAAACAAACAAAAATAACAGCACAATATTATTACACTGTTTTAATACAATTTACAATATAATTTTTTATTTGCTTTGCCAAATGGCCGTGAGCAAAAAAGCACAGATCAATGCACAAAAGCAGCATTGAGCAGAAATAATCCACATTGGTCACCTTGGCTTATTGCTTTTGAAAGCTGGAAGTCGATTGTATGAATTAGGGAGTGGACCGTGGCACAGAGGCGCAGTAATGAGGAGTAAACGAAAATGGGCCAACAATATACTTAACTAGGTCTCTGTCCAGGACAGACATCTGATAAAGACCTGCGCCAGACTGGCCACCTCCCATATTAGTCTTCACATTGCAAGATTTGTGAGGGGACGACAATAAAAGGACCTTGCAACCGTCCAATCCATATTTCTGATAACGGTATTTGTGGAGGCGTAATTCGAATAAGCCATAATCCTCAGTGGCGTTTCTTGAATAATAAACTGCTCGTCCTCGCTGATCCATACAGACTATGCTCACTATTGCACCTGCATCGAACCAACATATCAATGCCTTCACATATCTATTCAGATTCAGGGATTATTTTGAACCACTGTTTTCGACACTTATGTTAGGCAATGGAGTTGCAATGAATATCAATTACATAGTTCCGAATTTTTGACTTTTCCCTATGTTGAAATGAAATATTAAATTGTATTTTATATAGAAATAAATTTATTATTTAAAAAAATTCTATACATCACAATTATATAAACTTAACAACTTAAAAGATTGATTTTTTCAATTTCTAATCAAATTTAAAAAAAATACTACTTCTTAAAAATAAACCAAAAAATAACCTCATTAAATTATTATATTCTTCTTAAAAATAAACCAAAAAATAACCTCATTAAATTATTATATTCAAAAATATAAAAATCCCCAATCAAATAATACCTCAAAAATGATATACTCTGAAAGTCATGTTAACTAGATATCATATGTCACAGAAAGTCATGTTATCCATGTATTTATTCAATATTTTTTTAGCAAGATAGTATAGAAAATCATGTTATCCATGTCTTTATTCAATATATATTTAGTAATTTAATTATTAGATTTATTTTTGAAATTTGTGAAAATAATTTTAAGTAAAATTATGAATTTTTAATTATTTAAAATAAATTTTTAAATATATAAATAAATTTAGTATTTTACTAAACTTCTAATACACTAAAATTTTATAAATTACACAATTAATATTTAAGATTCCAAAATATTCATACCAGTTTTAAATTAAGAAAAACAAAAAACAACACATATCTACTAAAAGACAACTTTTAGAAATCAAACTGAAGACAGATCCATCTCAATCACTAACTTATTAAATTTACAAAGAAAAAAAACTACCAAAAAAATCACATGCAAATTAATTGACATCTTTAAAAATAAGACATACAAGAAATGACCCTACCAAAAAAATCACATGCAAATTAATCGACATCTTTAAATAAGACATACAAGTCATTGTCATTATTAAATAAAACAATTTAGTGCTTTAATAGGTTTCTATGGGAATTTCCGAGTGTAATTTAATTCTCTTAGATGAACTATTCACTTAGTAATGAACAATTCTCTACAAAGAGAGTTATATAAAAAACCATATATTCTTATTTTCTGATAAAATATAATTACTACAATTTACCCAAAAAAACACATCATTAAATAAGACATACAAAATAATTGACATATTTCTATTTTTATTATAATATTTTGTTTTTATTTTACTAGAATTATATAAACTACACAGGAAATTAGAAAAGCACTTATTTTGACATCTATCCTTACCAAATCCTTCCATTTTTATTATAATATTTTATTTTGAAATTATATAAACTGAACTAAACCTTAGAACACTTAGTTATTTTGACAACGATACCTAACATTTAAGATTGTGATATGTATTAGGAAATTGTATGTTATCTGAGCTGTACTAAAAGTTAGAACACTTAACTTTTTTTGACAATGATTCACAACAGATTATTTAAGATTTCAGTGATTTGTTTTAAGAAATTATAAGTTATTTTATTGGTTGATGTTTTAAATCTGCTCAGTATTAAAATGATATTTGATTATGAAAATAAATCTTGATATACATTTGAAACGTCAATCCACAAAGTAGATACAGATTAAATCCAGAAAGATGTTAAATGTGGATTATTTTTTAACAAAAGTTTGTGATCCAATGATTCTCTCATATTAACACCTCCAGGTTTTGAGGGTCTCTGCATGACAAACCCAGGGCTAACTAATATGGATTTGTTTGAGATGATATTGATGTCGTCTATGTTACATGATATCATTGTTAACAAATTTGGATAACAATCAAGGGATTAATGGGTTGAAATCAGGTTAAACTAGTTAAAATCAAGTTAAAAGTAAAAAAAAATTAGCTTAAATATAATTTAAATAATATTTTTTATAATGTTATTTAAGGCGAAAACTATATATTGAAAATTTTATACTAATCTAACTATTTAAGATGTTAAGTTAGATTTGATTCTTTAACTTGTTTTCAAAATGAATTACACTGGTTGGTTTGAAACGCGTCGACAAATGAAACTTCTTATGATTTATGCCGAAAAATCTCTCTTAAACTTAAACTAACTTGATATAGATCACAAAAGCCTCAATTCAACAATTCTACACTTATTTAGTTAGATTAATATTTTGAAAACTTAATAGAAAGTAATAAAGTTAATTGTTTGATTTTATTCCTATCACTTCACTTTTATCCATTACTTTTCAAAATATTCTGAAATTTGCGCTGCCAAAAAAGTAAATGAAGATTTTTATCAAGTAGTTGAAGGTTACCAACGATGGGTTTGACCTCCTCTTCCATCCCGGGACTCTCCTTGTCTGGAATTCTACAGTCCCGACAAAGCACTCTGCCTCCGACGACGACCAGACGATCCTGGGAGATATCATCATCGTAGCTGTTATATGGTAGAGCTAGACACAGAGGAATGGCTAACAATGCAGACAGACAAAAGAAGAGGGTGTAGCTTAGAGCTACTAATTTCATCATGTTTCCAGTTTTTCCCAGATTCAGCAAGCTTTCTTTGCGCGCACCAGAGGAGAAAGACGAATAGAATATATACGCAAACATTAGTCACGACGTTGACGTTCATTCATAGTGCTATGCCACAACGATTTCGTGCTGATTAAAAAAAAATAAAAAATAAAAACTATAAAAAGATCTGTGACGTTCATTCATAGTGCTATGCCACAACGATTTCGTGCTGATTAAAAAAAAAAAAAACTATAAAAAGATCTGTGGGCTCATCAAATTACAAAAAACAAAAAGAATGATGCATCAGACCCATACAGCCGTCATGTGGAATCTCCCACGTCGGGTAGAATATTGTGCTTAATCTAATAGGTTAAAAAATGGGTTTATATTGTGATTAATCTAATATTATTATTATTTTAATATGAGATTAATCACAATATAATTTTTTTTTAATAGAGAAAATTAATCATAATTTAGTTTTAAAATTAGCAGTGTCTATAATTATTATTGGCTATTATCAACAAATATAAGTTGGTTCATTATTTTATTAAAGGAAAACCATACTCTTGAGCAACGAATCAAAGAAATACTAACCAAACAGAAGCAATTTTGAAATATGACATACTCCAAGCCTTAAAAATAGAATGCTTGTATTGTGATTCTAGAATTTTAAGATCTAATTGATGTTGGATGTTATGCCTGAGTGTAAAACTACTCTTGACTTAAATACAACCTAACTTAAAAAAATACAATTTATGCTTCTTCTTTTTTTTGTCGTTCAAAATAACTTCATTAAATTTTCATGAAATTAATGAATACAATCAATATCAATTCATGAAAATCTACTGTGAATTCAATCATATCAATACGGTGGATTCCGACCAGACTTTTTGGAATTGGGGGTCTGGAATATGTTTCTGATAAAACTTGACAATCATTATTTTTACTTGGCATTGAAGCCATATTTTGCATGGAGAAAACAAAAAGACTACAAAGACCAATGGCAACATATCAAGGAGGGGGATGAGGAGGGAGTACAGGGGGCGCAAAGTATCCAACATGCTCATGCATGTGAAAATCTATATGTTCCACTCGAGCTTCCAGACTGCGGAGGTGGTCATTCGTTCTCCGGTGGCTACAACAGGGAGAATCCAATTGTTCCAATATCTCATGATGAATGCATGGGACATCATTCATATATGCAACAAGTTCATTACGATCTTCATACCTGTGGTCGCGAATGATGTTAAGGCTTAGTTGTATGTCCCGAAGTTTCACGACCAAAGATTCCATTATTGTTGGAGCCTCAATTTGTCCTAGAGAGTGAGCTGGAGATGGCGTGACTTCAACTTCACGCTCTGTGTTGATTGTGTTCCCAGAAGATGAATTGGAGCACGAAACAGGACAACCTACATTGGCGAAATTTCCACCCCCACGCTGTGACCGTCCTCGTTGGCGAGACATTGGACAAACAACAAGGAGTCTGAACGACCAAGACTAGGAGCACTTCAAAGATTTACTGCAACAGAGAGAGCAGTACCAACCACCCAGGAAGAGGGGCACCCAATGAGGCTGAGTAGAACTAGAGGCTTCACTAAAGACAATACACACGGTACCCCCCAACTTTACCGGGGATGTCTCCGACCAAATTTCCACAGACCCATGAACACTCCCAAAGGATGTCCCCACAAACTGCCCGAGGGCCCTTAAGATACCAAGACCGGGAAGAGAACATAACTCACAGTTGAGAACCCAAAATAAAAACACAAACAATCCTTTGGGCCGGAAACCAGCAGAGAATGTAGAGACTACCCCCAAAACGGGGCTCCCACTGAGACCTGACGAAAGAACCCAGGGAGTAAACACAGGTAAACAATACCATAGAAGTCAATGAATGCTTGTAAACTCACTATCCCAAAAGCATAGATGGACCCGCCCCACGACACCTATAGGCCACCCAAGATGCCTAGGAGAGACCTCTGAGCCGTGAGCATGCTAAAAAACATAATTTCCTGATTCAATTCACTAGATGCAAGCTCCTTGAGCCAACAAAGCAGTATGAGGTAATAGAACCCAAAATTCCAACCCCCGAGAGAGTTGAGTTGCAAATTTCTGCCCAAGACAAAGTGAGGATCCCAAGTGCTTGTTTGAAGGTCAATTTTTTGCCACAATAGCACGAATCGGAGACCCACAAAGTCGTCTCTCCAGAGGAAAAACCTCGCTGAGCTACCATGGTTGTTGTCTCCCACTGTAGCTACCTCCCTCTTGCCAATAAACATTACCCAAATTACCAACTCCATCAAGAACTCTACCACCCTTCTTAACATAACCGTGAGACCATCAACATTCATTCTGCCATAATACAATATATTCAATCCGTTAATTAAATGCTACATGGTTGCCTCGTGGTGGAGAGGCAAACCCCTAAAACAACCTGACATGGTATGTCCACCCCATAAAAGAAAGGAGTTGTCTATAATGCGACTTTTTGGAGATTCCGGTGACGGAATCCGGCGGAAGAAATTGAGGTTAAATTTTGATTTGTTGCAGTTAAAATCGTTTTTTAACTGTATATTTGGATTCAGCACCCTCGAAAACCCCTGGGACGCTTTCAATAAATTCCTGCCGGATTTCGACCTGAAAAACCCGCCGGAAAAGCTTTCAAAAAGTCGCGTTATAGACAACTGCTAAAAGAAAATACAATTTATTTTATTAATTAAATAAAATAAATAAATAAATTTTAATGGTTAAATTGAGACTTCTGTGATCCATATCAAATTTATGAAAGATTTTTCGGCTTAAATCACATGAAATTTCATTTGTAACGCGTTTCGAAACCCGTCACAAATAAAATTTCATGTGATTTAGGCCAAAAAATCTCTCATAAATTTTAATTATTTAAAATTAAAAAATATAACTATACAATTTATATTATTAATTAAATTTTATATTTATTTTATAAATAAACCATCTTTAATTATTTATTATATATACATACATATATATAATTAATCATATTTTGAAATAGGAATCCAAAATTATAAGGACACGGTGAATACAATCAATATCAATTCAATATAATGAATTTGTAAAAAAGACCATAGTCGTAATCGATAAATGCGTTCCCCTCAAGCTATCAATGGGTCAAAGTTGACACTACCATGCTCGGAAAGGATATTTAGTGGGTGTTTTGATTGGAGGTAGGTTGAATTTTATAATTTTATAATTTTAAAATTATATATATATATATATATATATATATATATATATTTATTTTTATTTTTATTTTTATTAAATTTAAGATAATTGTTTTTTTAATATTTACCAGATGATTTTCTTAAACAAAAAGAAAAATACATATCTTTTTGAAAAATGACAAAGTACAATAATAACTGAAAGAGGATAAATTCAAATTTTTAATTGGTTAACTGAAAGAGGATAAATGACAAAGTACAATAATAACTGAAAGAGGATAAATTCAAATTTTATCAAATTTTTAATTGGTTTGTTTTTTGTTTGTTTGCTTTTCGGAAATATCTTTCTACATGCAAATCTGTGTTGGAAATAATACTGAAGGGGGGGGGGGAATCAGTATTATCTAGCAATTTACCAAATCTTCCTTATTTGATCTTTTGAAATATTCTTGCATATCAGTACCATAAAACAATGAGCATGAATAAAGAAAATAGACAATCACACCAAAGAACACAAGATGTAAGGTGGAAACCCAATGCGGGAGAAAAACCACCTGCTGCAATAATGTCTCTATCTTCTTTCAAGAAATTCTTTTTACAATGATTTTGTACTGGTGCAGTCTTTTACCAGCATGCAGGCTGCAACCTGCAAAGAGCTACAACTCTTTCTCGTTTTCCAGACTTCTCCTGGAAGGGAGCTACAACCCCCTACTTCTTTTCAAAATGATCAACAAGTATACAACAGATACAGTCTACAACAGATATCAGATCAGTAATTACAGAAACAACCCAGAACACCTTATGAACAGAAATATACAGTTAACAGATCATCTTGAGACAGGGACGCATGTTTTCTTTCTGTGGCCTGCGACTGGACGCAGTATACCTTATGCTGTTCTGCGTGCAGACGCACTGTTCCTTTTGCTTGTCTGCGACCGACGCACACATCAACACTATCGCGCCGCGTCTTTCGCTTCAGAGACGCACCTAATACCACAGTTGCGCCGCGTCCTTCGCTTCAGAGACGCACCTGATCCTTTACTGTACTGCGTCCCGGCGCACTTTCCCTTCACTGAATCTGCGTCCCTTTAGATATAGAAGATAAGAGGACTTCAGAACCAACCCAAACACTCAGATCCACAGATCTGATCATGCGCCATATAGATCGTAGTCCATTAGAAGATTTACCCTTAAAGATATGGACTAGATCACACCAAGAGATGATCAACCAAGATGATGCTTAATCCAAATGAACTCCTTTGCTTTATATAGGCAAGCTTCTCCCCAAAGCGTGGAACAATACCACGAGCCGACACCAGAGAAACACGCAACCGTCGGCTAGATACCACACAAGAAACCCCCACGAGCTTTTCTCTACCTTGAAATGTGTGCACTGGGCGGACGCACCTTCTGAACGGCTGGCCGGCGTCCCTAGACGCGGGTTCTGTATGGAATACCTGCGGGGACGCGCTTGCTGAACAAAATTTCCTGCGTCCTTCTTGATTTACCACCTGAAGGCGTTTGCCATCAAGTACAACACCTGAATCATAATGCCAACAAACTCCCCCTTTGGACTTGATGGCAACCACATAAACTTTCAGCTTCATCATTCTCCCCCTTTGACATCAAGAGCAAAGGGTATGCTCCCCCTATGCTCATGCTTCTCCAGAATTGTAACCAGAAATCCATCATGAAGAAGACAGAGACATATTGCAGCTATTTCCAAGATCTCCTTCTCCATAATGCCAACAATGCATTATGTGCTCCCCCTGAGCCTATACCATCAATAGGAAGATGGTCAACAGTGAGATGATGCATCAACAACCCCCAGCTTTTGCCTGAGGTATTCAAAAGTGTCCCTGGGCAACGGTTTGGTGAAAATATCAGCAACTTGTTCCTTAGAAGGAACATACTCCAACTTGACCTTCTGTTCAAGTACTTGTTCCCGGAGAAAATGGTACTTGATTGGTATGTGCTTGGGTTTTGAATGCATAACCGGATTCTTTGAGATGCTGATTGCACTTGTGTTGTCACATAAGATAGGAATAGGAGGTGTACAAGTGATTTGATAATCTTGCAAAGTCTGCATCATCCAAAGAAGTTGGGTGCAACAAGATGCAGCCGCAACATATTCCGCTTCAGCTGTAGACAAGGCAATTGAACTCTGTTTCTTGCTGAACCAAGATACCAGTCTAGAACCCATAAAGAATGCACCACCACTTGTGCTTTTCCTGTCATCCACGCTTCCGGCCCAATCTGCATCTGTATAAGCATGAAGAGTGAGATCTGTATCTCTAGGATACCATAGGCCATAATTTTGAGTCCCTTGAAGATATTTGAAGATTCTCTTTACTGCTTGAAGATGAGTCTCCTTTGGATTTGCCTGAAACCTTCCAACTATTCCAACTGCATGCATGATGTCTGGTCGGGTACCTGTCAAATATAGTAGACTTCCAATCATAGATCTGTAGGTTGGTTGATGAACTGCTGCAGATTCGTCATTTGCACTGAGACTACATCCTGTGACCATGGGTGTACATACTGGTTTTGCATCTTCCATGCCATATTTCTTCAAAATCTGCTTGAGATACTTGGTTTGAGATAAAAGGATTCCTCCTTTCTTTTGTTGGATTTGCAAACCAAGAAAGTATGTCAGTTCTCCTAGCAAGGACATCTCAAATTCTTTCTGCATGACTGAGGCAAAGCTTTGACTCATAGCTTCTTCATTACTGCCAAAAATAATGTCATCTACATACACAACAAGTATTAGTAATTTGTCATTTTCAACTTTT
Source organism: Pinus tabuliformis (assembly GCA_031772625.1). NCBI lineage: Eukaryota > Viridiplantae > Streptophyta > Pinopsida > Pinales > Pinaceae > Pinus > Pinus tabuliformis. The sequence goes on from CM062807.1 coordinate 874,395,112, forward strand.
ATATAAAGATTGCTATCTGCTGAACCTTTTGAGAAACCTTGTTGATGAAGATATTTGTCCAACCGGTAGTACCAAGCCCTTGGAGCTTGTTTGAGACCATAGAGAGCCTTTTTTAATCGGCATACAAGATTTGGATCGTTTCCAAGAATGAAACCATCTGGCTGTTCAATGTACACTTCTTCATCCAAGTCTCCATTCAGAAAAGCTGATTTCACATCCATTTGAAATACTTTGAAGTTCTGACAACTTGAGAGAGCAAGAAACATTCGGATGGCCTCAAGTCTTGCAACAGGAGCAAAAGTTTCTTCAAAGTCTATTCCTTCTTGCTGTGCATACCCTTTACAAACAAGTCTGGCTTTGTTTCTAATTACTTCTCCATTTTCATTCAATTTATTTTTGAACACCCATTTTGTTCCGATAACATTCTTATCCTTTGGTCTAGGAACCAGCTCCCAAGTATTGTTCTTTTCGATTTGCTCAAGTTCTTCATCCATTGCTTTCACCCAACATTCATCTTTGCATGCTTCTTTCACATTTTGTGGTTCAGTAGAGGAGAGTAATGCCAAATAACTTGAAGCTTCTGCAACTGTTCTTCTAGTTTGTATACCTGCTTCCTTTTGTCCCATGATCTGAGATTCTGGATGGTTCTTTTGAACATATCTGGATGGAGTCTTTTCTTCTATTCTTGTTCTTTCTTCTGCTTCTTCGTGAGGTCCGTCTTGAAATTGTTCTTGCGGTTCTTCTTCTTCATCATTCTGTCTTTGAGGGTAGCTTTCATCTTCTTCAATGTCTTCACGATGTATTTGCCTAGGAATGTATCCTTTCTCATCAACCACTACATCAATGCTTTCAACAATTCTGCCAAGTCTTTTATTGTAGCATTTGTATGCTTTGCTGTGTGGAGAGTAGCCAAGAAGAATTCCTTCATCTGCTCTAGGATCAAGTTTGCCAAGCTGCTCCTCAGTATTTTTGATATAGCATTTGCTCCCAAAGATTTTGAAGTGCTTTACTGAAGGAGTTTTACCACTCCAGAGCTCATGAGGAGTTTGAGTGCTGTTCACTCGAACATTTGTCTTGTTGAGAATAATAACTGCCGCATGTGCAGCTTCACCCCAGAAAGTTGCAGGAGTTCCTGATTCATCAAGCATAGCACGAGCCATTTGCTGGACTGTTCTGTTCATTCTTTCCACTACTCCATTTTGCTGAGGAGTTCTAGCTGTAGAAAATTCTCTCCTTATTCCATGTTCATCACAGAAATCGAAAAATTCATTTGAAGTAAATTCTCCACCTCTGTCGGATCTGAGGCACTTAATCTTGTGACCTGATTCATTTTCAGCCAAGGCTTTGAAGGATTTGAATTTTTCGAAAGCTTCATCTTTGTGCTTCATAAGTCCCAACCAAACAAACCTGGAGAAATCGTCAATAAATAATATCAAGTATTCCTCTCCTCTAGGTGTTCTTTTTCTGAATGGTCCACATACATCTGTATGTACTAGCTCCAGAGGCATACTGGCTGATCCTTCTTTCTCTGGAAAGTTAGTTCTAGTCTGTTTTCCAAACTGACATGATCTGCACATGGTGTTGTCAGGAATTTTGATATCTGGAAGATCGCGAACTGCCTGATATTTGCAAGCTTTCCTTATTTGTGAGAAACTTAGATGTCCCAATCTTCGATGCCATAACCAGTGCTCTTCATCCTTGCTTAAATAGCATTGTTGTTGTTCTTCATCAAAAATGTATAAATTATTTGAAGTTCTTTTTCCTTTGAGAACTGTTTTACCTGTATCAAGATCACGAACAAGACATCCATTTGATCTGAATATAACCTCGGTTCTTTGATCACACATCTGGCTTACACTTAGAAGATTATGCTTTAGTCCATCAACAAACAAAACATTTCCAGCCTTAACATCTTCTTTTAAAGGAGCAATACCTTTTCCTTTTATAGTTGCAGGAGTATCATTTCCAAAAGAGACTTTCTTTCCCTTTTCTAAATTAGAATAAGATTCAAGTTTTTCTTTATCACCTGTCATGTGCTTTGAACATCCACTGTCAATGTACCATAGATTTTCTTGTCCTTCTGCATAGAATGCTATCCCACATCTTTCTGTTTGAGGTTCCTTTATTTTCCATGTTTTGGTGCCTGAGGTTTGTTCCCTTTTTTGTTCTTGAACCTTTCTTTCCGGAAACCTGCTTCTGCATTCAACATCTTCATGTCCAAAATTATTGCAAATAGAGCATTCAACTTCATTTTCAAGAGCTGAAAAATTGTTATAGGTCCTTTTTGTATTCCCTGTCATGCTTCTTTGTTTTTGAGCTTCCCTAGTCATGATTGTTTTATACGCAACACATTGGGCTGCTTTGTGACCAAAGTTATGGCAAGAAAAGCATTGTCCATTGAAGAAGTTTCTGCGATTATTGAATCTACCAGCCGACTGATTGTAATTTCTATTTTCATCTATTCTTGAACCAAATTGAGAAGGTTTTACCTGTGGCTGGTTGTGACTTTTGTTCACCCTTAAGCTGGATTGCCCCTGATAGTTTGAAGTTTGTCCCTGCTTTACCTGATGATCTTTCTTGTGTTCTTGCTCATTTCTTCTTGCGGCATCAAGATAACTTTTTGAAGTGGAAGCTTGAGAAGTTTCTCCATTGTAGCCCAGACCTGTCTTATTTAGAGGAGATCGCTGCACACTGATAATCTCATTCAACGTTTCAGATCCTTTGACAAACTTGAGATTAATAGTTTTTGTTTTCTCAATTTCTTTTCTAAGACCAACAATTTCACCTTCTAATTTTTCAAGATGTTTTTCCTTTTCATCAATCTGAAATTGTAGAGTATCAATAATCATGTTCTTTTCTTCTATACATCTCTTGAGTCTAGTAATTTCATCATAAAGGTTATCCACATCTATAGCATCCTCATAATTATCATCTTCAAATGCCATTAACAATCTATATTTGTTACCTTGTTCATCTTCATCACTGTTTGATAAGCCATCGCTATCTTCATGGGTGTAGTAGCTTTTCTTATTTGTACCCTGTTTCTTGTTCCATCTAACTGGTTCCTTTCCTTTATCCTTATAAGAGCATTTTGCAGCATAATGACCTACTCTTCCACAAGCAAAACATTTGAAAGGTAGCTTACCTCTGAACCTTCCAGAACCCCTTTGAAGATTTCTGACAAAGTTTGATTCTTCTTCCTCTTCTTCTGGAACATGACATGCTTCATAGTGATCTTCTTTGCCTGATGCTTTAAAAGCAGCTTCCCTTTTATCTGATGGACCTCCCTTTCTCATTTCATAAGCAGTTAGAATTCCATGCAGCTGAGACATAGTGAGAACACGGAGATTTTCTTTTTCTTCTACTGCAGATACTTTAGATTCAAACTTGGGAGATAAAGATCTTAGAATCTTTTGAACTACTATAGTCTCTTTTATTTCTTCACCCAAATTTTTCATACAATTAACAATCTCATCTACTCGAAGAAAATAATTAGCCACACTTTCATCATTATACATCTTGAGAGTCTCATATTGAATCCTGAGAGTTTGAAGTTTAGCTTCTTTTACCTGTTCATCTCCTTCATAGCTAGTGATCATTTTGTCCCATATCTCTTTTGCTGATTTGAAGTGCATGACCTTCATGAACTCTGTTTGAGATATACTTCCTAATAGAGTGCTGACTGCTTTTGCATTTGTTTCATACTGCTTTTTCTCAGCTGGATCTGTAGGAGTAACTGAAGGAAAGGCATAGCCTGATTCTACAATGTTCCAAACTTCTGTACCAAGAGATTGAAGATATGCAGTAACTCTTACCTTCCAATAATTGAAGTTTGTTCCATCGAAGACGGGTGGCCTGATTGATGCTTCTCTCTCGTAGTTGCTCATGATGAACGATCTACCTTCAAGCGATCAAGCTGTTCTGAAGGACCTGCTCCGATACCAATTGTTGGAAATAATACTGAAGGGGGGGGGGAATCAGTATTATCTAGCAATTTACCAAATCTTCCTTATTTGATCTTTTGAAATATTCTTGCATATCAGTACCATAAAACAATGAGCATGAATAAAGAAAATAGACAATCACACCAAAGAACACAAGATGTAAGGTGGAAACCCAATGCGGGAGAAAAACCACCTGCTGCAATAATGTCTCTATCTTCTTTCAAGAAATTCTTTTTACAATGATTTTGTACTGGTGCAGTCTTTTACCAGCATGCAGGCTGCAACCTGCAAAGAGCTACAACTCTTTCTCGTTTTCCAGACTTCTCCTGGAAGGGAGCTACAACCCCCTACTTCTTTTCAAAATGATCAACAAGTATACAACAGATACAGTCTACAACAGATATCAGATCAGTAATTACAGAAACAACCCAGAACACCTTATGAACAGAAATATACAGTTAACAGATCATCTTGAGACAGGGACGCATGTTTTCTTTCTGTGGCCTGCGACTGGACGCAGTATACCTTATGCTGTTCTGCGTGCAGACGCACTGTTCCTTTTGCTTGTCTGCGACCGACGCACACATCAACACTATCGCGCCGCGTCTTTCGCTTCAGAGACGCACCTAATACCACAGTTGCGCCGCGTCCTTCGCTTCAGAGACGCACCTGATCCTTTACTGTACTGCGTCCCGGCGCACTTTCCCTTCACTGAATCTGCGTCCCTTTAGATATAGAAGATAAGAGGACTTCAGAACCAACCCAAACACTCAGATCCACAGATCTGATCATGCGCCATATAGATCGTAGTCCATTAGAAGATTTACCCTTAAAGATATGGACTAGATCACACCAAGAGATGATCAACCAAGATGATGCTTAATCCAAATGAACTCCTTTGCTTTATATAGGCAAGCTTCTCCCCAAAGCGTGGAACAATACCACGAGCCGACACCAGAGAAACACGCAACCGTCGGCTAGATACCACACAAGAAACCCCCACGAGCTTTTCTCTACCTTGAAATGTGTGCACTGGGCGGACGCACCTTCTGAACGGCTGGCCGGCGTCCCTAGACGCGGGTTCTGTATGGAATACCTGCGGGGACGCGCTTGCTGAACAAAATTTCCTGCGTCCTTCTTGATTTACCACCTGAAGGCGTTTGCCATCAAGTACAACACCTGAATCATAATGCCAACAATCTGTCCAAAAGTATTATTTGCTTTGGGAAATATACTCTTACACAACTCTTTTTTTTCCTCAGTTTTAATAGCTTTATATCAGGTGTTATTGCATCTCCCCAACAACATTTTTATTGGCAGTGAAATTTTGTTGACTGTTAAAATTATTTCTATTTTTACTATATGTACAAATTAGTTTAGAAGCACCGCGTCGGTCCTTAAGTGTAAGAAGGTAATTTTTTATTTATATATATAATTTATTATATAGAATTTTTAGACGAGAGGATTTAATGTTATTGGGAAAAATATTCTTTATAAATTCAATATATAGATGTCTTGATAAGTAATAAGTAGGATAACAATAATTTTTTTAGTTATTGGTTAAAGAATATTAATGCAAAGCTTTAAAAAAAAATAAATAAATTTATGTATATATATTAAAAATTTTTAAAATGAAAATTTCTTTTTGAGTGTAAAAATGTTTGCACTTTTTAGAGATTTGATTTGAAATTAAGATGCATTTATCCAGGTTCTAAATAATATTATTTATATTATATATAAATTTCATATCTGTATATAAAAATATTCTTATTTTTAGTTTTAATTCTACATATAATTACATACCTATGCACTTGACATTTTTTTTGAGATGTTTTATAATTTAATTTTTGATATGATATTCCTTAATTATATATATGTGTGTGTGTCTGCATTTGGCATTTTTGGTGGACATGTTTTATAATTTATTTTTTGATATGATATTTATAACATATTATATATATATATGAAAAAAATTATTGTAAATATTTAAGTGTTTTTTTTTATTATTATTATTTTTTATAATATGAAGTATTGAAATATCATGTTCAAGATTATGAATAGTTATTATTTTAATTTAATGATAAAATATATCTTAATTTATAGCTACTATTTGTTAAGAATTATATATATATATATATATATATATATATATATATATAGTTTTAATAATAAAAATAAAATTACAAATAAGATTGAATAAAATTATTATTTTTATTATTACTTTTTAAAGTAACTAAATATTGTATTTATATTTAATTTTAATATTTTTTAAAGTTAAACACTTCACATCTCATAATGGGTCACAATAACATCTACCCTTACTGAAATATCAACTAGCAATTGCCCCTAAAGCTGCAAAGACAAATGAAGGAATAGAAGATTTGGGAAAATTATCTTGGAAAATTAAATCATAAAATATAAAAAACTCTTATTTCTAATAGAATAGATATTAGATAAAGATTATTTGAATTTTTTTTTGAGAAAAGTCCATTATAAAGAGCAACCTAAAACTAAATCATAAAATATAAAAACTCTTATTTCTAATAGAATAGATATTATATAAAGATTATTTGAAAAAGAATTGAGAAAACTCAATTATAAACAACAACCTTCTCTTTTAGTGGAAAAGAGGTTTGCAGTTCAAGAGATTTGATCCCTCTTGGGGTTTGACACATTCCAATTTAAGATGGATCTACATTATTTATATTAATTATGGGAATGCTCTTAGCTGAACAACATTTTGTCTTGCTTATTGTTGGAGCCTCGACCAACACCACGCCTCTGCCAAGACCACTACACTAAGGTAATATGGTTGTCAAAGCTAACGTATTCCCAACATAGATTACATGAACTTTGCAATATGTTAATTCAAATTGAAATCCCATTTTTTAGATGGTTGATTCAAACATCTCAAATGATTTTAATTAAAGTTAGTTTAAAAAAGGCAAAGTTACCATGGTTTATAGGACTACTCTTTATTTATGTGTCATGAAGTTATGTCATTAGGTGACATGTGAGTCTTGCTATTTTTATTATACTCTTTGTTGTTTAGAGGTTCTCTTTGCGGCATCAAGCATTTTCATTTATATAGTTGATGTAGTTAAATTTTGAGAGCATTGAGTGAATGAAACTATTGATTGCATCTTTAACAAATCAATTTGTATGCAACTATTCTAGTCCAATTCTGAATTCATTGACATTATCATCCTTGAATTTTCAGAGTGTTAGATTTCATTGGCAATATTTCATGTATTAATGCAATGATTGACACATCAAACACACCCATCTAAAATAGGGTTTAATATATTACCTCTAGATTGAAGAGCTTAAATTTTGAGTTTCTATGAGAAAATGGATTAAAGAACTTGGTTTGTTCCAAAACCGTGTTTTCCATTGGAAACAGATCAATACATGTACTTTAGGATGCACTTTTATAGTGGGGAGTTTGAAGTTTGAGTTTATATAGGCATATCACCACATCAAACACATGGATTGAGAAATTGATTTGTTTGAAGCTATCTACCACTGGAAACATGATCAAGAAATTTAGAAATGGGGAGTTGAACAAACTACTTTGTTTGAAGTTAGGTTTACAATTGGACACATATAGAGAATTGAAAAAATTGATGTTCTCGGGGCAATGTTTACCATTGAAAACATGGCGAAAATAAAAATAGTATAAAATCACATGAACCTCCACAAAATAATGATTTTGATGATCGAAGTCGTGTTTACCATTGGAAACATAAATGGTAAACTTAAAAATTTAATTAAAAAAAAAGTTTTAAAAATCACCTATAAGAACAATGATTTCAATAATAAAAGCATGGTTTACTATTGGAAACATATTGAAGGAATTAATAAATGGGGTTGGAAGAAATTGATTTATTACCGGCAATGATTTTGGAAACAAAATGGAAATAATAAAAGCCTAGTAATATTTTTTTTTGAAAATATTAATTTAAAAATCACCAACATTAAACCATTGGAAACATATTGAAGAAACTAAGAAATGGGGATTGAAGAAATTGATTTATTACCAACAATGATTTTGGAAACAAAATGGAAATAATAATAAAAGCAGTCAAAATCCCAAAAATTAAAACCTAGTACTAAAGTAAAATTCTTTGAAAATATTAATTCAAAAATCACCAAAAATTAAAACCTAGCAGTAAAGTAAAATTCTTTGAAAATATTAATTAAAAAATCACCAACACATAGCAATGATTTCAATGAATGAACCTTAATATAAAATTAAAGTATAATAAATCATCACTTGAATAGAGTAGCAAGTATGTTAGCTTAACAGAGTAACAAAAAAATCCTTCAATGAATCATAATATCAGTTAGCTTATTTAGCAATCATGAGCCAGTCTTTAAGAATCCTTCTCACAGGAAGCATACCTGCTCAGAATATTTAGGTGATAAGTTTCTTTCTTGGTTTTTCACTTCAATGTTCCAACAATATTTCTCAGAAGTGCATATAGGTCGCTGTCAAACAAGAGGATGAAAGAAAATAAACCATGAAATAAGCCTTTGTAAGCTATGCAATGAAGTTGAGGAGAATCACAAGCTTTACTATCTTATGTACAAATGTCAGATTGAAATGCTTAATAAGACAAAAGGACGATATTTTATCTAGTTTAGTGTCAAGGAGAAAGACAAAAGAAAATAAACCGTGAATCAAGGATTTTTGCTCTATCAAATGAAGGTGTGGAGAATTCAATCTTCACTGTCTTATATAAAAATGTCATATTAAAATGATCTATTAGACAAGTGGATGAGATTCTATTTGTTTTTTGTAATGTCAAGGTGAAGATGGAAGAACATATACTGAGTTTGTGTGTGTTATCTAATGAAGTTGAAGTGAATCTGATCCAGGTGGATGTTGGTGGCCACCCGCCTATCCCACTTAGACCCCCATAATTGTCTCTTTCAGTTTTTCAGTTTCCTTAATTGCAGCACAATTTACTATTTTTGGCAGTTTTTCGGGTCCTGAACTTCCGGAGCAGTTTTGAGGCCCTAAACGACGTTTTTTGGGAAAATGGGGGTCAAATTGAAAGTTGTATTCCTGAGATAGATCTTTCTAACAAAGTTTTGTGAGCATCAAACGAAGATCATATGCCAAAGTTACGACCCCAGGAAGTTGATGTACCAATTTACTCAAACTGGGCCCATCATTTGGTGCCTCATCTCCTAGGGTTAGGTTTTTGGATGTTTAGGGTTTTCCATTGTTTCTCAACAATAAATAGGCCTTCGAGCCTCATTGTAACAGAGTTCAGAGGCATGTAGTCGCCACATCTCTTCTTAGAGATAAGCTACCATCACCTGAGCTAGTCTCATTTCTAGTCTATTTGTAAGCATATTTCATTATTTCATATTAATGAAAGATAGTGTTATTTGTACTGCATCTTTGTATTTATGTTTATTTCTGTACTTTATTACATTCCTTCATAAGTCTAGATCAATGGTATCAGAGCGGTTTGCTTGTTCTTTGCATGTCCACAATGAGGTCGGGATATAAGGAGTTAGGGCTTGAACTAGTCAAACCTTTGAGGGACCAACCTCACAAATCCTGACGACCTCCCATGGCAGAAGAAAAGAAAGACGAGGGGGTAGGAGATCTTATAAAAATCTTGCTCGAATAATCCCTCAAGCGATAAAGGAACACGATGATGGATAAATTTTCCTAAATCCTTCAGCGGCTACCCAGGGGCGACACATCTACTTCCAATAGCTACTCTGGAAACACCACACCCTTTAAGGTACAAGTTAACTTTGAAATTCCCATATTCGAGGGTCAGATAGATGAAAATGCCATAGATAAATGGTTAAATCTGTTAGAAGGGTATTTTTCTGTTCATGATTTTTCCAGCTGGGAAAAGATTACTTTCGCTCTTCTCAAAGTCACCCCCCACGTCAAGGACTGGTGGAAAACCTACTGCGAGCAGAAGGATGAAAGTACGACCTCACTGTTTTCAGCCACACCCACTTGGAATTCATTCCAGGATGCCATCGAGGAGCAGTAATACCTTGTAGGAAGCTATGAGGATAAATACATAAAGTGGAACATGTTGCGGGAGGGAAGGGACCAAGACGTGCCAGAGTTTACCAACATTTTTCATACCCTTCACACAAAGTTGGGTATCAAGGATTCTGAGCAGCATTTGTTACTCAAATACCGCGACTGCCTACACAAGTACATCCAGGACGAGATGGAGTTCTTGGAAATCTCCTCGCCTGGCATGACATACCGATACGTTGTTAATATCGAGTAGAAGTTTAAACAAAAGAAACGAGAATTTTGATTTGCAAATCCGAAGCAAGGGAAAGGCTTCCCCAAATCGCAGAACCAAGGACAAAGCCAAGACGGTGTGACCCAAGGCAACCCGTTGAAGCCGAAAGAAAAGAACAACACCACGAAGTCAAAGAAGGACACAGGAAAGTGGTGTGAGTTCCATAAGAGCCCCACTCATAACACAAGTGAGTGTCGGGCCAAGCAGTTGTTGGTGGCTAAGTTGAAGGCTTCAGAATCAGATGCATATTCTGACCCTGAGTCAAAACCTGACAAGAGGAATGAAAAAGGGAAGAAGATCATTGATGCGGAGCCCAGTGCCATTGTTGCCACTGCTAAGATCCAAAGAATGAACCCAAAGATCCAGAGGAGGGGGAGCGCCTTTTCCACTCACAAATGTGGGAGAAGGCTTCGCTGATGTAATTCATTGTTGACAGTGGTAGCCAAAAGAACCTCATTTCAAGAGAGGTTGTGAAGCGTCTGGGCCAACTGACCATACCGCAACCATAACCATATAACATCGGGTGGCTTCAATAAGGACGAGATCTCCGCGTTCGCCAGCAGTGCCACCTTCCCTATAGCATTAAGCCCTTCACAGATGAGGTATTGTGTGATGTTGCACCTCTTGATGTTTGTGATGTATTATTAGGCCAATCATACTTGTGGAAGCGACATGCTATGTATGAGTCAAGGCCTCGCGCCGTTATTATTTCTTTTTGTAGTTCATTATACAAGATATCGGAGGTAGCCCCACCTACCTCCACCTCTTTGATCCTTGCTAAGAAATGCAGTAAGATAATCTCCCAGACTAGGAAATTCATTTTATTTCTGGTTCGCTCTCAAAGTAAGGGGAAGATCGTAGCCACATCCATGGCCCCAGGGAAGGGTTCCTCCATGCAGCAGAAGCAGGTGGATGCGGTAATGAAAGGATACATGAACATCTTCTCCTCACCCACAGGGGTACTGTTGCACAGTTAGGTCAAGCATTCGTTCGATCTGACTCTTGGAGCACCTACACCTAGTGGGCCACTATATCACCGCTCCATTGTGGAAAATGCCAAGTACAAGAAGTGACATTATCAACATTGGGTGCGACACAAGTTTCAGGTGGGTGACAAATTCTGGTTACATTTGCAGAAAGAATGCCATACAAGAGCCCATCGGAAACTCAGACCACTCCGATATGGTCCTTACACCATTACCAAGGTTGTGAGAAACAATGTTTTGGAGCACAACATTCCCTCATTCCTTGGCTTGCACCGAGTGTTCAAGGTGGATTGCCCTCGACTATGCTTCCCACCATTATTGGACACATTAGAGATTGCAGAACAACTCACCAGGGACCAAGTTCAGTAGAAGTTTCCCCATCTCATGGAGGCACTCAACGCAGTGGGGGCCATTGCTTCCTAAGGGGGGAGGAATGATCCAGGTGGGTGTTGGTGGCCATCCGCCTATCCCACTTGGACCCCCACAATCTCTTTCAGTTTCCTTAATTGTAGCACAATTTACTATTTTTGGTAGTTTTTCAGGTCGTGAACTTCCGGAGTTGTTTTGAGGTCCTAAATGACGTTTTTTGGGAAAACGGGGGCCACCATGAGTCATTAATTGATGTTGGACATTTGAAAGTTGTATTCCTCGGATAGATTTTTCTAATGAGGTATTATGCGCATCAAACGAAGATCGTATGCCAAAGTTATGACCCCAGGAAGTTGATGTACCAATTTACCCAAACAGGGCCCATAGTTTGATGCTTCATTTCCTAGGGTTAGGTTTTTGGATGTTTAGGGTTTTCCATTGTTTCTCAACAATAAATAGGCCTTCAAGCCTCATTGTAACAGATTTCAGAGGCATGTGGTCGCCACATCTCTTCTCAGAGATATCATCAAATAGACTCATAAGATAAGGAAAACCACTCTCAATCAATAACTTGTGATTACCACTAAATCTATTATTTTGGTTGCCAATAAATTATATATGCTAGTAACTGATTTTGTAGAGTTTGTGTTTGCTCAAACTATTGTGAATCAAGTAAAAGAAATTGTGAAACATATGAAAGACTATAAAGACAAAATAACATTGTTGAAAAATAAGGTAAACTACCATAAATCAACTTACTATGATATTATAAAATTTATTTATTATGTCTTGGAGGTTCAAGATGAATTGAATACTACACAAATAGAGTTCTACAATTTAAAGGGAAAATTCAAGATGTGTTCAATGCTCAAAACTAAATATAGGCCTAGCAAACATCACAAAACCGAGCAAAGCTTCAATTTGATTCAATTAAAAGGTGATAAAATTATCTTTGTGGTATTTCCCATTAAGAACCTTTGTTGAGAGAGAATGATATGTTCAACAATGATTTTGGTCTACTGTATTGTAAATATCCTTCTTGGAAGGCATGGAAAACCATTTAACAAGAGTTAGTAAACTACGCCATAGTGTGGTAAGTGATATAAAGAGTTGTAGAAAAATGTCACCTCTCCTCATTTGGTCCATGTGATAGTTTTGTGTTTTGAGGTCATAAAATATTTTGAAAATGTGATCTGAATTCATTCCCTTCCAAGTATTAATAGATCATGCATGAAAAGTTACATTGAAGATCCAACTAACAAAATCACATGAATTAAAACTTTGTTACTAAACTTGAAAAAATATAAAAAGAATTAAAATAACGTGTTGCCTCATTCAAAAATATTTTTGAACAATCATACTTTCCACAAAATGAATTTATTAACAAAACATTTGAAGCATGCAATTGTGATGTTCAGAAATATAGAAAATAAAAGGAATACACATTTATAGGTCATGTGGAGAATACCAATAATTGAGAAGATGGAACATTTCCACTCCCTCAACTTTGTTGTGTATAAATATGATGAGAAACAAAAGAGAAGGGAATTTTGCTTGGCATTGTAAATTCTTTTCAAGTTAATATAGAAGTCAACTGACCAATTATGGGGAGATTAATTCTAGTATTTGCAATTGTATGAGATTTTTTTCTCTAGTTTATCATACTATAATTACCGTGGAAATGTTAATTTATGTTGTATACTTATGCATTAATGAATTGTTTCTACTATTATCTGTCAATGGTTGCTAAGTCGTAGATGTGAAACTATAATTAGTAATTTAATTATAAGATTACCTCAAGACTTAAAAAAAAAAGTTTATCATATCTTTCATTGAGTTTCTTATTGAAGAATGTTGAATTGTTGGTTTAAATTGATCTTTTTCAAAGCTCTTGATTCAGGGTTTGGTTGTATGAATATTTAGGATTTATTGTCAGTGTTAGTGTGTCATTATATTGCTAGATCAAATTATTATTCAGGGTTATTAATGTTGTCAATCACAAGGGTTTACTACTAAAGCTACTAAGTTTGACAATGTTAAGCAGATTTGATTATAGAGTTGGCTGATGTGTCAGGGATTATATTACTGATATACATGAACTAGGGTTTAATACTTGTTGTATTATAGCTAGAGTGTTGAGTGTTACTGGATTGTATAGTTAGGGTTTGGCTTGATGATTTTTGTTGAGTAGGGTTGATTGTTGACTTATCTTTGAGGATTGATAAGGTTGAAGTAGAAGATAGGGTTTTAATTTTTTATCTATTTATTTATTTTTAATTTTTAATTTTTTATTTATCTTTATTTTTAATTTTATTTAATTTTATTATTTATTTTTTAACTTTCATTTATTTATATATTATTTTATTTTATTTATTATTTATTTTATATTTTATTTTATTTATTTATTTTTATTTTTCAATCAAAGTTCAATCATTATATTAACATCAAAGTGCAAAGAAGAAAATGCATCTCAACATGCCCCTTTCTCTCAGTCCCACCAGACTTGTTGAGATTGAGACCTGGAGGATAACATGAGCCACTGGCTTCATAAAATTATTTTCTGGTGGCTTAGGAGCCATGACATACATATCGTAAACAAAAGAGAAACATAACAGAAAGAAGCATATTAAGGAGGGGGGTTGGGGGGCGATTACAATGGGAGCGTCGAAATAGCCAACATATTCGTGCATGTGAAATCAATATGCTCCACCCTCACTTCCACACTGCGAAGGTGGTCGTTGGTGCGCCTTTGATGCCGTCGCAAATTATCCAATTATTCAATGATTTCACTTTGGCTAAATTGAATGTCATTGATGAAAGCTACTTTCTCATTACGGTCATCATACCTTTGGTTCTTGAGGTTTTTCATGTTCACTTGAATGTTCTAGATTTGAGCAGTGATAGACTCCAACGTCGCCAGAGCAACCATATGCCACCAGGGAGCCATCAACTCTCTCCTATGTCTCACGACTTTGCGAAAAACATAACAAGGCATCATTGTCCTGCTCCAACTGATCTGATTTTCGCAGATTAGCACCCTTACAATTTGGTCTCCCTTGGTGGCGAGGCATCCCAACGTACCAAAAAAACTTGAAAGAGCGACAGACCCGAACACCCTCCCAACCCACACAACAACAGAAAACAATGTAACTTCTACCACTGCCCCACAAGAGAATTGAGGGGCTATCCTGCACCTATCATCACTGTAATCAACTCTCCATACCCAGGCAAAACGGGACGAGGATTCCTCAGCATAGGGCTCTAGAAGCTGAACGCAACGTCCCACCACCTCTTCTACACTTGCCTTTGCGTATTTCCTCTAGCTAGCCGAGCCCTTCCCAACTGTAATTCCTCTCACGGGCCCTGAGAAACCAAATTCTTGCCGCAGGTGCCAATCAGTCCCAAACCACTAGTCTCCCAAACAAGTTCCCCACCACTCATGAACCAGAAGAGGATAATTCACCAGTGTTTGGCCAAGGTCTCTCAGCCTTGGCTCTTCTCCTCTCCCCTACATCGCATCATGCAAATGAACTAGGCTGATGAGAATTCCAACCGGTTCATTCTCCCTGGACGTTCCAAGGTCCCAAGGATCATCCAACACTACCAACACACCCCGCATTGCGCACTAGTTTTTGTCTTCTCCGCCTCTCCCTGAAGGGCTAGACCTCGACGAGGCATGAAAGAGCTCCAAAACCCTTACCACACTGCACAACACTACCATCTCCCACCACAACCAAGCAATGTGTAACCAACTCCAAGGACGGGATTTAATAGCCATCGTCGTGGGTGCAAACCTTGCACGCTGACCCTTGCTATCATGTCTATTAAACATGGAGGTGGTGCGCGTGTGGAGGTTGGACAAGCTCCACTGTCGCCTCCTCTACCACTTGTCCAACAATTAAGGCACCCCCACCAGGGACCAGAAGGTATGTATCTATAAGATCCTAGATAGTCTGAAGATCTCCTGGATCCAGGTTTTCCTTGCTTCTCTGGTCCCTTCAGGAAGAGGTGAAGTCTTTATGGTTACTTATGGATCCCCAGTTTGCCAGCCAATTCGTCACTTTGTTTCCTGAATGAAGGATGTGGCTAGTAGAAACATACTCGAAACCTAACAAGAGTTGCTTGACCCTATCTAATTGTGCTTCCAGCTGTCAACTCCAATAAATTTTACGAATGGTAGACCCATTAATGATATTTTGGGTAATTTTGATAATAAACTTTGAGTCTCCAACTATATGCAATCGTCTCCGATACTGATCCTGTGCTAAAATGAGCTTGTGTTCTAGAGTTGTTAGCTCAACCACGTTATTAGTGGTAATACCACAGTATCTTGCGAAGGCATAAACTGGTTGTTCTATATGATCTCGAAGAACTCCATAACCTACCTCTCCAGTGTTTCCTTTGGAAGCCCCATCAAAATTAACTTGGATGCATCCTTGAGGGGACTAGAGAAAATTGATGGAGAGGCTGTTCCAAGAGCCTTTGAAGAGGAGTTCGCTGGGAATATCAGATCTTGGGCAAGGCTGAGGGAGGAGAGGATGCGAGCTTTTGTTGGATTAGCCTTCCAATCTCTGGGATCCCATTTTTTGAGACGATGGTTTCCCTAATATTTTCTTTGATCCATGTCCATAGTAGAGAGCTAGAGGGTGGTTTGTTCTAAAAGATGGATCAGTTGCGGTCCTTCCAGAAATTCCATAAGGCAAACCCTAGGGAAAGATTCCATTCTCTATTAACAATGGGGTTGCAGAAACGATGTGTCTGCCATTCTTCGAAGGTCGCTTGGATATCTTCCTTGCCATAGTCCATGGGTTCAAAGAGATCATCCATCTACCTCCATACTTATTTTACAAGCGGAAAATCCTTCAATAGGTGTTGCATTGTCTCCTCTGAGGCTAGGCATAGAGCACATCTAGAAGGCCCCTCATAACCCTAATTTACTAATATGTCCTAGGTGAGGATCTTATTGTGCCCCACCAACCATAAGAAATGTGCCACTTTAGGCCATAATCTATCACCCTAGATTCACTGCCATATCTTCCTTCTAGGATTATTTAGGGCCATCTTTTTGATGAGATAAGCTTCATGTAGAGAGAAGTTACCTATTGTTGAGTATCCCCACCTGAGTTTATCTAGGCGCTGAGATTGGTGGATTCTCTGATGGGCCAATTGATTGAGCAATGGTTCCCATTCCTCATTGCTAATGTGAACTGACCGATCTTGTGCCTTCTTCCAACGATGCCAACCATTATCTTCATAGCCTTCTCGCCAATAATCGACCACTCACCTCTGTCCCAGTTCCTGGTTGCATCATGCAACGTCTAAAGATTGGGATATTGGGAAAGGCGAGGATGTTACTGCCATGAATCATCCTAGAAGAGTGCCGATTGAATATCCTGGACTTCCCAAAAGAAGTGATCCCAAATAATGTGGCTATTGTGGTTAGCCATTTGCCAAATTTCCGAACCAATGGTCTTAGAGTGATTCCTCAACAACTCCCCTTGGGTTTTTCCTTGCCCATATTTCTGTGTCAATATGAGCTTCCATTATTCCGTGCCCCCCTGAATCCAACACCACCACAACTTGGCATCGAGGGTAGCATTCAAGTCCTTTGGATCTCTAAGACCCAACTTGCCTAGATATTTGGGGACACTGAGTTTTTCCCATGCTACTAGTGGCCACTTTCATTCCATTATAGCTCCATTCCATAAAAATTCCTAAACACGACGGTTAAATCTCGGTATATACTTTTAGGGGCAGGGAGAGATGATAGTTGATATAGGGGTATCGTTTGGAGGACATATTTTAAGAGGGTGGCCCTTCTTGCAAGGTTCAAAACATGAAAAGTCCAATTGGAAAGTTTTTTTTGAATTTTAGCACATAATTCTTTCTAGGGGGTGATACAAAGAGGGTTGGCCAGGAGGGGAACTCCCAAGTATTTCGAAGGTAAAATTCCTATAGAAAATCCCAGGACCCTAGCCAGGAAGGATTGGACAGGCCGAGGGGTATGAAAGAAAAAAATATTTGAATTATCTTTATTTAAGAGAATACTTGATGCCGCCTAGAATTCGTTGAGGATGCTATCAATTTGCAGAGCTCCTTCAAGATTTGATTCTGCATACAAGGGGTTGTCATAAAAAAATTCCTGATGATTCATATCAATAGATGTGTCAGGAAAATGGAGACCTCGCAAGACATTTTCGCTCTTAGCTGCTTTGATTAAATGGATGAGGCCCTCTACTACAGTGATGAAGAGGAAAGGTGATAACGGGTCTCCATGACGAAGACCTATAGAGGAATTAAAGGTGGGGGAAGGGGTGCTATTTACCAGGATTGAGAAAAAAAGCATGGATATTAGTGATTTCATCCAGGTTACCCAGTCCCTAGCAAAACTGAAAGCCCGAAGGATGCCCAACAAATATGCCCAACAAAGCCTATCATAGGCTTTCGAAAGATCTAATTTAGGAAACATCCCTTGTTTTTTCTGGGATTTTAGGGAATGGATGACTTCATGGGCAATGACAATTACATCCAGGATCTGCCTCCCTTCAAAAAACCCCTACTGTTCTGGGCTAATGATGTGATGAAGAATGGGTTTCAAGTGGCGAACCAAAATAGATGAAAGGATCTTGTAGATCACATTGTAGAGGGCTATATGATGAAATCCGCTAGGAGAGTCGACTTCTTTGGATTTAGGAATCAATATGAGGAAGGTGGAATTGAGACTTGACCACACTTGCCTGTGCCTACGAGATTCCTCCACTAGTTCCACGATCTTTGTCCCTAGAATGGGCTAGCAAATCTTGAAAAACTCTGAAGTGAAACCATCAGGTCCCGATGCCTTATTAGAAGGCATACTTTTAACCATCGTTTCCACCTCATCTCTAGTGATTGGGCGAAGAAAATCCTTGTTTTTTTCTACTGTGACGAGTAACCCTTGCTATATCCTTTGACCGGTCATACCCTTCTTCTCTCAACAGTGAAGAGTAGAAGGAAATCAGTTCCCTCTCCATGTATTCATGCCGATCCAAATGAATACCATCCTCAGAGAGAAGAGAGGTAATCTAATTGTGCTGTCTATGGTTGATCATTGAGCGATGGAAGAACTTTGAGTTCTATTCCCCTTCCCTTAGCCACCGGGTCCAGAATTTCTGCCACCATAGGTTCTCTTCTTGGATTCTTCATTCTTCAAGTGCCGAGATCAGGTTCCCTTCTTTGGATACCAGTTCCTCAGATCAAGATTCACACACCATTTGCATTTGAACAACTTCCATCCTTTCCTTGAGCTTTCAATTTTCTTTGAAGATATCCCTGAACTCTTCGCAGTTCCACCCTTTAATTTTCTGCTTCAGGGCCTTAAGTTTCCACTGGAAGACCTGCATATGAGTGTTGGCGTCAACCTTGATTTCCTTCCACCATTCTTCTATCTTATCCATGAAGCTCGGGTGCCTCAGCTAGAAGCTCTCAAATCTGAAAGGCTTGTTTTTAGGCAAAGATGGAAAAGAGATGGCAAGGCTTATGGGCCAGTGGTCGGATCCCATGGATGGGAGAATGGATGCCTCCAACGCAAGGTCTCTCAGGATTAAATCCTCAGATAACAAGAAGCGGTCCAACCGACAGGTGATCTGATGATGACCACCTCGCTTGTTGTTCCAAGTGTGGATCCCAGTTTGCATTCTAATGTCTGCCAACTGAAGATCCTCAATTAGGTCATTGAAGGCCTCAAAGGTGGATTCTAAGCGCCTTATTCCTCCTCTTTTCTCCTCTAGATTCTGAATGATATTGAAGTCACCTCCTATGATCCAATTCGGTTCAGTCTTGTTCTCACTCAGAATATGAAGGTTGCGCAAGAAGGCCTCCTTCTCCTGGGGGATCACTGGTCCATAGACTACCATCAAGCTGGTCCAAAGGCCAGAGCCTACGGGCATGAAGCTATCAGATAAAGTGTGGTGAGTCCCTATCCAGTCTTTGAAAATGATGTTACTAGGGTTCCATAGGATCACAATTCCTCCCGCTGCTCCAATAGCTTCGATTGTCATGGCTTCACTCTGCCTCCAACAAAATTGGCTGGCTTCTTTGAGATTTTCTTCCGTCATCTTTGTTTCCTGGATCATAACTATATCTGGCTTATACTTCGAGATCTTATCTTTAAGGGTTAGGAGCTTACCTTTATTGTTTAAGCCCCAAATGTTCCATGAAATTATCTTCATTGAGAATGAGGGACAGATCTGGGAAAGTAATCCGTTAATTGTCCCATTTGACCCGAGTTCAAAAAAAGTTCACCTGCTTCTCTAATCACTTCCTTAGTCATATTTCGCCCTTTCTTTCCTTTCTCGGAATCCCCTAGATCAGGGTATGTGATGTCCAGGGGGCCAGTCTCTCTCCTTGGGGGTTTTAGATCCACTTCTTTCTTGCCAGATATGGCACTCCATTGGTTGAAAATATTACTGAAGTGGGTCAGTTGATTGGTTGGGATGTCTTTGATGTCTGATCTTATCCATAGTCTGAAGATATCCAACATTTTCTTTTCTTCTAGCCCAAGTCGATTGTGCTTCTCCTCCTGTTCTAGAACTTTGCTTGTTTGGGTTAATGTCTCCTTCAATCTTCAGTCATTCTTTGTTGTTTCCGACACTTTTCTCTTGGTGATCAGTTTATCCTCTTGCCTTGGGGTGACTTTGTCCACTTCCATAGCTTGAAGTGGTGGTTGGGGTGGGGTTGGGATCTCGATTGGGTGCTCCTCCACTGGATCCGTGACTTCTAACAGAGAAAAAGGGTTTGCATCTCCAGGAGGCAAAGACAGCTTCGTAGGTTGAGATGCTGATGTTGGCTGAGACTGTGACAATGACGATGGTTGGGAACAAACTTCTGTGGAGCTTGCATTAGACCGAGCTGGACGATTGTGAAGGCCTCCTACCTACTGGAATCCTTCCTCATCTCTATGATAGGCTGCCTGGTGGGCCTCCTCCGCAAGAGTAAGTAGGAAATCCCAGAAAAAATGGCCATATTCATGGCATCGACGACATTTAAAGGGAACGTGCTCGTAGTCCAAGGGTTGAGTCTAGATGGAATCATGGTAGACTAGATCTATGGATTCTGGTAAAGGCTGAGAGATGTTCATGTAGACACAAATGCGAGCATATGCTGCATGTCTTCGCTGCTTGGTTATCTCCGAGTTTTTCATGAATTTCCCTATCGCATTGCCTATTCCTTCCAAGATGTTCGGTTCCAAGAAAGCATCTGAGAGGGAGTAAAACTTGACCCATACTAGTGCTGCCTGAAATTCTTCCTTGTCGGGGTTGCATCATTCTTCCTAGTAGTGGAGGAAGAGGTTAGTGCTGCTCATGAAGTATGGGCCATTCTCGAAGATCCTCTTGTGATCTTCCAGATCTTCAAAGATCACTGTGAAAAAACCCTTTGCTCTCAATCTGAGTTCGATATGGCCTCTCAGTGCCCATTTATTCTGGATCCATTGAAGAATGTCTTGCTCCCTAGGCCAAATTCCCAAGAACTTGCAAATCATGGCATGATCCTTCATATATTGTCTTGATTTTTCTAGGCGATTGTTTGAGATGACGAACTTCAGTTTCTTTTTAGACTTTGGGACGCATCGGTTCTTGCCTTGGGCTTGCCATTGAACCCCCATTACTAGAGATTACACAACCATCAAGGAAGAAGAAGGGCCTCCGGCCCCTGGTCGACTACCCTGGACAAACGGATTTTGAATTGCTACATCCTTGAAAGAGGGTGGCCCCCCCTGTTCGAGCGAGGGGCACTCATAGGGACCTCTTGGGTCTGTAGAACCAACTTAGACCGAGACTGACAGAGGACTTGGAAGTGTGATTCAGCTGGCCACCGCCAGCCCTCCTAGCTTGATTCAGAGATTAAAATAGAAACCCTACCAGAGTTTAGATAGGGTTTTCATTTATATGTAAAATGGATAATATTTTTTTTGGATCTACCTTTTGGATATTGAACTTTTTATGGCTAGATTTTAGATAGTAATTTTTTTTAGTAGCAAATTTCTTAAATAGGTAAATAAGATTAAGCATAACATAAGTAATATTTTTTTAAGGTTTTAGTATTAAAGTTTTTTTTCGCACTTTTATTTTAATGAAAATGTCTATTTCCCAATTTCTTCTCCATGATTGTATTTTTTTTAATTTCTTTTTAAAGTATACATTTTTTTCTTTGAAATTATATTTCTTAATATAATTTTTTTATTAATTTTTAAAAAATTATATAGATTGAATTATCATGGGGAATCAAAGAAATTGCAAGAGAAAATATGATTGAATTAGAGACATTGAGGTTCATAGAGGATACTCGAGAAACTATTACAAAAGAAAGAAGGAAGAACACTTAAATATTAACATTAGGGGAATTTTGAGGTTTAAAATGGGCCTCCTAAGAAAAATGTACAACCAAAATAAACTTTATAAAAACTAATAGGATTCAAGATGATGATGTCAACCATGGGGGATGATTCACCATTTTTGGAGTAAAAAAGTAAAAATATTAAAAAATAATAAAATAATAAAACTACTTTTTTAACTCGTATTTTAAACTTATCTCCCTAAGTTTTTATTCAAATTTCGAGCGAGAGTACTCATTAGATGAAAAATTTAATTAATCATCCAAGGAGTACCCATGTTGCATACTTTTTATGGACCTTGCTACACGAAAAACACGAAATACATGAAAAACGTGATTCCTATCACATTTTTCATGTATTTCTCAATTTCGCATAGCAAGGTCCATCGAAAGTATGAAACATGGGTACTCCTTGGATGAGGAATCAAATTATGCATCCAACAAGTGTTTCCGCTCGAAATTTGAATAAACACATAAGGAGATAAGTTGAAAATACGAGTTGAAAAAATAGTTTTTTATTTTTTCCCTAAAAATTTGATGATGTAATCTATTCTTATTTTATTATTTCCACTATTATTTTATAATTTGCTTAGGAGGCCATTTTAGACCTCAAAATTCCCCTAATGAAGAGTAAATCAATCTCAACAAGAATTTGAACCAGGTATGTAAATGTATATATTATAAATGATATTTAAAATTTTATATTGTATTGTGCAATTTTTATTTTATTTGACGAACTAATTTGAAAAAATATTTTGCAATGTAAACAGAGAGAGATTTTCCTCATAACACTGATGATGAAATCGAAAATGTTGAAAGACAAAGTGAAGAAGAAAATGAATCAGTCATTGTTGATGTTGTTGAATATGTTGAAAGAGATTCAAGTGAATAAGAAGTTGAACCACCCATAGGTATGTATATATATGTCATGTATTATTGAAATTATACATATTTACTAGTTTCAATTTCATTCTCTATTTTTTTATTTAATTATTTAATGTATATTTATACTCATTTACATTAAATTCTCATATGTACAGGTGAAATCAATATTGATGATGAGATGTTAGAAAATGTCGACATTGACACATATGGAGATAAAAAATGTGACTATGTTATATGATATCGTGTTAAAATCATTATTGACAAGTTCTTCAAAGATGAAAATGTGACAGTTTAAGCTGAAATTTTGAGAGGTCTCTTAACATTGAAGAAATTAAATGAAGCTATAACACTATTGGGCATTAAAAACCCGACAAAAGATAAAAATGTAAAGGAGTATGTGATTCAAAATATAAGTAGTGCTATAAAATCAATTGGAAGATGTAGAAAGAAAAGAGATGTAGATGCATGTAGAGAAATACAAACAACAATGGTTTAATCATCTACTAAAGAAAATTGATTGATAAAATCTATGGAAAAAGCATTAGGGACCTCACGAAAAACATTTCACAAGCATAGGAATTTTCGATTGCAAATAGATGCAAATGATGAGCTTGCTTGCTGGACAATCATTTGTAGGCAACCATACAAAGATAGACTTGGAGAAAATGTTAAAAATATGATATGTGAATATTGGATGAAAAATTCACGTGTTTCACCAAAAGAAAGGGATGTGATGTGACAAAGAATAACACATAATCAATATGAATAACATCCAAAACATATCTTGGACACCACTCAAATAGATTTGTTCAAGAAGTTCAAAGAAGAGAATCGTGGAATTAATGTCTCAATCAATACTTTTGTGCAAAAAAAACCATGGTATGTTAAGACTATCACTATACATGACACTTATTGTTGTCATTATCATGTGGAATTTCAATTATATTATGACACATTCCTTACTTTTGGTAAAACATTTTGGAGAAATTCATCACCTCCTTCCACTATCCATGATTTCATATCGTAGATTCTATGTGGAAGAGAAAATCATGCATTATTTTACCAAAATAATTTTGTTGGTGGTAAAAAATCTGATCATTGTGGAAATTTGACTTTCTTTCAAAACAAATATCCTATTTCTATGAATGATCAATCACTATCCAACATAAAAGTGGAATGGAAAAGATATGAATATATCCATACATCAATTGGTGCAAGTGGTAGTACAAGTCCTAAATGAATTGATTTAAAAGAAGATGAGATTTCTGGGATAGATTTTTTGGAGAAGTTTGAAACATAAATTTATAAATACACCAATCACTCTCATAGAGCTTGATGGAAGGACTTGCAATTCAAAAAATTGCGTGAAAATTTTCCACCATGGACAATTTTGTCGATTGCTGATTTTGTAGAAAATTACACATTTGTTGCACAAAATGAAATACAAAGTGAATATTATCATTTTAATCAAGTCTCTATGCTTGTCCATATTCTATATATACATACTGAACAAAATGTTGATCATATGGAAAGCACAAATGACAATCGCCATGTTATTAAGGAATATCATTTTTATATCAACGTTGATCGTACACATGATACACATTTTGTACAAATTGCTTCAATAAGACTTAGCATTCATTGAAAGCTCATGGTATAAAATTCAAAGAACACGGGATATGGTAAGATGGATGTGCAGGTCAATTCAAATCTTCACGATCATTCTTCTAGTTGTGTCATCTTCGTATGAAAACCAACATTAAACTTTGTTGGAATTTCTTTGAGACTCGTCATGGAAAAGGAGAACATGATGGCGTAGGGGAATGCATAGCTTGAGCACTTTTAAGATATCAAATGGACCTCTCTGCCAACTGGCTTGTCTCAGCTGATCAAGTTATTCAATGGTGCATTGTTTCACTAAGCCATGAGACTAACCCATCAAGGGAGATACACATGTATGTATATATATGAACTTGTATATATTTATAATATATGATGATTTTTGTTAATTTTTAAATTTTTTAAATTATAGTTTGAATAATTGATCGATAATTATCTTTGATATATAAATTGTATTTTAAATAACTTATTTATATTCTTGTTTGAATTTATTACAGGTTCTTTTGGCATATTGGAGTCCACTATGTAGATAAATCGATAACATATGAAGCTAAAATAGTAAAATGGACTCGAAATTTGTATTCAATTAAAACAAAGGAGTACTGAGATGCATTTGCATTTGATAAAAGAAAGGAATATTGTTTTTGTACGGTTTGCATAGAAGACACAAAATTCAATGATGCTTGTGAAAACAATATGTATGTGAAAGCTTGGCAACATACAAAACTTAATACAAAAGGGAAAATGTTGCTTGCAAGCTTGGAAGAGATGGAATCAGAGGAGAATATAGTGTCATCCGAAGGTGATAGAGTTTCTAATCTCGTTAGAGAAGGTAACATTTCAATTTCTCTCAAAGGATATATATGTGTGTGTGCGTGTGTGTGTTTTATGTTTTTAAAATAATTGTGTATAAATATAAATAATAGTTAAAATATAGATCTAGATCTAATAAACTTGCACATGTTCATAACTAATTTTTTGTTAATGATGATATGGATTTGCACATTTTTTTTTATTTTGCAGGAGATGTTTTTGTTGTAGTTTCACCCATTAACAACATAGAAAATGTCAAATATTATTTCATGCAGTGCACTAAACGAAAGATGAAGTTATTAGATGACTATGATGATAAAAATTTTATATATGAAAGAGGGTCTATTATACTGAAAGGGTATTTTTCCAAGAAACTCATGAAACCAAGATGAGTCATGTTTACTTTCAAGACTATTGTCAATATAGCCACTTGGTGTGTGCAATGCGCATAAATTTGGTAGAAGTTCAATCAAGAAAAAAATAGAAATTAAAAAATGGAGAATGTTGAAAGTTGGCCATGGACAAATCATTGAAGATGGAATTCCACTATAATATTTTTAATTGAACTGGCCCACAATATATTCTCCTTGTATTCATCTCTCATAAAGAGTTCAAGTAGATTGTTAGCCTTCCTTTTGTGCACTCTTAAGTTGTCCATTCTAGCTACTACTCGGTATTATATAATTGTTTTCATTAATGTAGTGACTTTGTTGTTGAGTTGAAAGGAAATTCAAAGATACCAAATACTACTATAATGTAAGGATGTGGCATCACAATCTTTTTGTTTGTTTTTGATCATGCATCTATCTTGTTTACGATGCATTTTTCTTCTTTATGTCATCTTTGCATCTTTTCAAATATTTTTAGTACTAGCTTAGTGACATTATTTACTTTATTAAAATCACATTACCATCAATTTCAATTGTTTTTGTATCTCTTGTACATCATGATAGAATCAAATTAGTGTCCTAAATAGGTCAAAAAAATGTATTTTATTATGTGTTTGTCCTATACATGTAGTGCATACACCATCTATATGTGCATTGCATCATCTCCATTATATGAACCTATCAACTAACAATGCATGCTCCACACATAGTATTTAATATTTGAAAATTTTATTTACTAAGACAAAAAGTTAGGCCCACATTGATATTAATGCAACTTTGATTGATTCAACATTGCAATTTTTAATTCCCAATCTCTAAGATTTCTCATATTTTAAGAAAAATACAATAGTAATAGACTTTAAGACAAAGAAGGTACTTTAACTTTAGAATGTATGTATTTCATAAGCTTAATGGAATGTCCTTTTGTAAAAAACACATATCTCATATATATGTACCATAAATATCATAAAAATAGAGAGAAAGTGCAATGGTCTATTATATATGGGGCACTTACTACAAATATGCTTATAAAATAGAAGTTCATGAGGCTATAATAGAATTTCTTCCAGATATACTATGGCAATATCTCAAAACTTTGGTCCTACTTTCAATCACAAAACTTTGTTTTTCAACACTTTTCTAGTCCTACGCAGAAAAAAACCTTTCATACATCTGCATGCAAATAGACTAGATCAATATAACATTACCTCTAACAGAAGGAGGAGGATAATGAGAATTTTATGTGTTAACTATATTTGGTAGAAGACCTTATTGAAAGGTTCAAAGGGTGAGAAAAATTGGGTATGAAAGCATGCAAAGATTTTATTGAATGGAATGGATAGGGTTGGGGCATAACTTGCTTTCCAAAAAAATCATAAGAAAATTAAGCAAAGACAATGATTAAACTCATAAACTATAACTTGAAACCTAAAATCAAACAAAGAATTGGAAATTAACTAGAACAACCAAGAAAAGGTTGACCAATGAGAAATTTGGTGGGTAATAATGACATCCAAAATGTGACTTAGATGTGACTACATTTGTTCATAGTTTTGATGCATTCTACTTATCCACATTTTAACTATATGCATTCTGCTTATCATTTAACTTCAAACATACATCACTCAAAGTTGGTATTGGGAAACTGTAACTATAACAAAGAATTGGGTTCTAAAACTCTACATATGTGAGCCATTCAAAGTACCAACTAAATGCAAATTTACTTTCATTGCTTCATATTCATGAACTTAAATGTAAAACCTTTAAGCATCAAGCCGTGCATCATGCAAAATGTACCATGTTTTATAATGCTAATTGTATATTAAAGTCACAAACTATAACCTGAAACCTAACATTAAACAAAGAGTTGGAAATTAACTAGAACAACCAAGCAAAGGTTGATCAATGAGAACTTTGGTGGGTAATAATGGCATCCAAAATGTGACTTATATGTGACTACATTTGTTCACAATTTTGATGCATTCTACTTATCCACATTTTAACTATATGCATTCTACTTATCACTTGATGCATTCTACTTATCATTTAACTTCAAACATACATCACTTGAAAAGTTGGTATGGGGAAACTGTAACTATTACAAAGGGTATCAAAAGTTGGGTTCTAAAACTCTACATATGTGAGCCATACAAAGTACCAACTAAATGAAAATTTAATTTCATTTCTTCATATTCATGAACTTAAATGTAAAACCTTTAAGCATCAAACCATGCATCATGCAAAATGTACCATGTTTTATAATGTTGATTGTTGATTAAACTCACAAACTATAACTTGAAACCTTACATCAAACAAAGAGTTGGAAATTAACTAGAACAACCAAGCAAAGGTTGATCAATGAGAAATTTGGTGGGTAATAATGGCATTCAAAGTGTAACTCATATGTGACTACCTTTTTTCACAATTTTGATGCATTCTGCTTATCCACATTTTAACTATATGCATTCTACTTATCATTTGACTTCAAACATATACCACTTGAAAAGTTGGTATGGGGAAACTGTAACTATTACAATGGGTATCAAAAGTTGGGTTCTAAAACTATACATATGTGAGCCATATAAAATACCAATCAAATGCAAATTTATTTTGATTGCTTCATATTCATGAACTTAAATGTAAAATGTTTAAGCATGAAACCGTGCATCATACAAAATGTACCATGTTTTATAATGTAATTTTATAGTATGTTTGCCTTGAAGAACTTTATTTTAAAACTTAAGTATCAACCCACATCCATAGTAGCTCTTCTATAAAAGATGATGATCTATTCCTGAATGCAAAATGTACACCATGTTTTATAATGTAATTTTAGTTATGATTGCTTTGGACATCTACACCATGATACAATTCATGAATGAAAAATGTACCATGTTTTATAATTTGCAATTTTACTATTCATTAAACAACTTGACAAAACCTAATTATTAACCCAAATCCATATTATCTTCTACAACATTATAAGAATCATCATGCATAATGTATAAACTCCATTTTTTTTAATATTATAGATCACACAAGTCTTAGATCTAACAATAAAAATACTGTCAAATACAAATATGCATCAAGGAGAATCTCGCTCGCATCTACGATCTATCGTCATCCTCATCCTCATGGGTGCCTTGCACAACATGTGTAATATGTATATATACATAAGATTGTGTACTTTTAAATTAATTTTTTATGCATTAAAATTAAATGAGAATTTTATCATAAAAAAATACAAAATGTTTCAAATTCTACTCAATTTTACTATTCATTAAACAACTTGACAAACCCTAAGTTTTAATCCAAATCCATATTATCTTCTACAACATTATAAGAATCATCATGCATAATATATAAACTCCAAATTTTTTATATTATAGATCAGAAAAGTCTTAGATCTAACAATAAAAAGACTATCAAATACAAATATGCATCAAGGAGAATCTTGCTCGCATCTACGATCTATCATCATCCTCATCCTCATGGGTGCCCTGCACAACATGTGTAATATGTATATATACGTAAGATTGTGTACTTTTAAATTAAATTTTTATGTATTAAAATTAAATGAGAATTTTATCATAAAAAAATACAAAATGTTTCAAATTCCACGCAATACCTCATGGTGTTCCCCCTACATTGCACCCTAGTGGATGCCCTGTACAACACATGTACATGTTTATATTAAGAATTTAAAATTGCACATGAAAATGCATGAGCTCGTAATATTAAAAAAATTGTAACAAAATTTTGAAATTGTCTATATGATCCAATCCCCATAGTTGACTCCATCACTAATGTACCTGGAGAAGGAAAACTACCTTCACAAACCTAAAATTCAAATTTTTTTAAATTTGTAAGATATATCTAGTTTTTTAATGAATCTTGCTTCAATTTACAACGAAGCAAAGTTGAAACATTCAATACTTGTGACAAGACAATCTCTGGCACATATCCTAATATGGAGGAAGAGAGTCACATAGTGTTGAATATGTCGGATGGAATGGGAATCTGTTAACATTTAATAATGTAATTATTTCTTTTATAAAAATGTATCCATAATACTGATACAATACAATTAAATTAATAGTATGGACATGTTCTTAAAAAAGACTAACATCTCTCAACATATCTTCATTTGAACCTAGACCTGACAACATTATATTATCAAAATTTTCGTTCAACAAACGAGTTAACTGCAAATGGTGAACATATGAAAAATTCGTGTTAGATTATATCTGGAAAAATTTAAAAAATGTATGTGAATACAATGCCCTCTTCTAAACATTAAAATTAAAACATCTCTTCTAAAAATTAACACATACATTACATAAGATATCAAACCTAAATGTTAACATATACCAGTGACATGCCCTCTTCCTCATGACCAATTAGGTCTTCCCAGGCATCACAGAAAGCATTTGCATATACTCTAACCTCTCCAATAATCATATTATTTATTTCCGCATTTGATTTAAATACAAAATTGGCACATGCATAATATTGTGCTCTTTGTTGATTTAGATTGACATCAGTTCCAATCAATGTGGTTTGTATGTTGTCTAGAATGGTTTCCCTTGATTCTCGACCAATCTGAGAAGTGGCATCCATCTCTGACCTCAGAGTTACCATACGTGGTGGTTGAGGTACCAAAGTAGGAAGAGGACAAAGTGATGTAATCCATTAATGCGCCCTTCCGATCATATGTATGACCTTTTCTAGTGTCATAATATTTGGATGGAAGGTCGGTATAATCAGGTTTCATACCCAAAAAAAATCTGCATAAAAGAATCGAGCAAAATAATGTGGAACCTCGTCATTCCATCGAAACTTTCCATACACTGCAAGGAACTTGTCATGAAAATGGTGAGTTATTTCAGGGTGTTTAAAAGATTGCACCTTCAACAATTTTATTTTTAGCCCTTCTTTAAAATTAAACATAGATCTGACATGTGCTTTTGTAACCCTTCTATTTACCTCAAAACATTTATCGAGACCCCTCATTGTTTCCTTACAACGCCTCATCATATCTATAAAGCCATCAATTGTTGGCCCAAGGTTCTTGTAAATATCAAGAAATGTACTTAGAGAGTGTAAAATTATTTATAATCTTTATCAACTTTATACGAGGAGCTCCAACCTCCCAAGATCGTGCTTCAATTTTGAATAATGAGTTGTGCACCTCTGTAACTTACATTGTTGGATATTTGTCTCCCAAGGAAGCTCATCAGGAATATCTGATGGATAGGTGGTAATTGGCGTATAGTCTTCTTCTTGAAACACCATCCTTCGCCTACGTTGAATTTCTTCTACATTTTCACCCCCTGCTTCAATATAATTACATAAATATTAAAACATTCAATATATTTATATACATGCAAAATAGACATACATGTATATGTACATACAATTTATTTACGTACAAATTTGTTTTAACATAAAAAAATTTAAATTATATAATTTACCAAATGGAGGATCATGATCCAATTGAGATTCACGACCACCCGAAGATGGTTGAGCACCATCACGCCCAAGTACATGAGTTGATTGAGCTTGTTGACCATCAGGAGAAGGTTGAGCACCCTCATGCAATGACCTAGTGAGAGATGCTTCTAAAAAAGATGGAAATTATAAATTAATAAAGTTAAATTGACAAAAATCAATTCAATATGTATGTACATATGATTCTACCAATTTATCATTTAAGTAAATTCACATAAACATATATATACCATACCATAATGATCATGTAACGAACGATGGTCCTCCATTGATTGATCTGATACTCTCCTCAACCTAGTGAGAGATGCTTTTAAAAAAGATGGAATTTATTATAAATTAATAAAGCTAAATTGAAAAAAAATCAATTCAATATGTATGTACATATGATTCTACAAATATCATTTAAGTTTGCACAAAAACATATATATACCACGATGATGATGCAACGAATGATTGTCCTCCCCTGATTCATCTGATGCTTTCCTCGAGCTGCGACCAATCTTATTAGCATGCATAGAAAGTCATGCTCGAGTCGATGCTTGAGACTCACTTGATGCTCTATCCCATCTACACCTCGAACAATTAGGTGGTGACTGCTCATGCGATGATGCAGACCCTCGATCCATATGTGTACACACACACACACACACATATAGTGATATGATCTTTCAAAAACCCAAGTTACCTCATACATTTAAAAATCTTTAAAATTACTATTTAAAAATATCAAGAATTCAAAAAATTAATAAGACAGATAAATGTAACTATCTAAGGGTTTCTTCAAAATTATTTTGTGTATAGTTCTCTTCGATCCAAGATAATAAATATAAACAAGAAGTAAATACTCAATATTTAAATGTTCGATTCAAATATACTCAAGACTAAAAACACAAATGCTAAAGTGCACATGTTGAGAATTAAATACAATTTTTTCTTAAATTTGTCACCCTGATAATTCATGTGATAATTCACTAGGTAGTGATTACATAGTGGGGGCACACTTGGCATAGTATTGAAAGAACGACATAGTCTTTAAAGGCACCACATTTATAACTAAAAAACACACACATATCATAGATATCTTACATATCTTACAATGTCCAACAATAAATTTTGATGGAGTGGTTGTTGATACCAATTCATCTTTCACACAAAAATATTGAATTGACATTTCCCCATACAATAGATCACTAAACATCCTATTAACATTTGCACAATGACTTATGCTAAATGATTGAAATTGACTAGCAATAATTGTTTCTTCTCTATGCCGTTCTTTTAACTTCTCTTTTTGACTTGGTACACGCCTTTCATTTGGTTGCACACAAGTTCAGAATTGGTGAAGACTACAATTCCCTTGGATCCATAGTCCTTAGCTATTCCTAAGCCTTCTATAAGTGCAATATAATATGCTTCATTGTTCGTTGTCCTTCCAGGCACATCCCTTTTCCTTTGAAGGTCTTTGTTTGTCGCAATATTGTATAGCACATACATAATCACTTCTTATCATGGATTGGGATAACAAGAAACTTCAATGCATAATGTCCATTTTCAACCATGTTTAATGGGTTTTCTGATCCCTGTAAAAAACAAATTCAATAAAATGAATAATATATTTCTTTTTTGCAAATGCCTTGGCCATAAAAAGTTTTATCAAGAACTTTATGGCATAATGACGAAAAATAAGTATCTAGAAACAAATTCTATCATGGAATGCATTCTAGGTACTGGGCAGATGGTTAGCATGACAAGTGAGGAGGAATCTAATTTTACTTCCTTTGGTAACTTTATTGCCAATTGTTTGTTTCAAGTGGAGAGATCGAACTTGCCAATTTTTAGTATTGTAAAGTTCAAATTTAGTTTTTTTATAACCATGTAGAGAACCGATCTATAAAAACCCACAACTTTTAGTTTTTGTCCTCAACATTATGTTTCATTAAAAACCCTCAATTTTAGTTTTTTAAATGAACATTCGATTTCAAACCAACTTCTTTCCCATCATTTTAGAATCTTCATTCCATTATTTTAATATAATGTTGAAAATAGAACCCCACATTTTAGGTTTTAACTTTGACCTTATATTAATGGAATGAAGATTCCAAAATGGTGAGAAGGAAGCTCCTTCAAAATCGAATACTCCATTAAAGACCAAATTTATGGAGTTTTAACAATTGATTTTTTTGCAGTGTTATAAAAATTATACTAAAATCCATTTTGTTAGATAATACTAAAAATTGTTAAGTTTGCTAGATCTCCATTTGAAGCAAATTGTCAGTGATAAAATTACAAAAATGTAATAACCATATGTCCTACAAATTGAATAAGGGTGATTGTGTGTGCTCTTTCTAACTCTGAAACAAAACCTAGGAGATTGTGGGTTGTATACTTCAATATATATTGGAGTTAGAGGAGTGCACAAGATTTCAATGATTTTTTTTTCACTTTTTATATATTTTAACTTCAATTTCTTCTCATTTTAGTGAGAGTACCCTATGTCAGAGACACATACATCCCGTATGATATTGCATATAATTTGGGGGTTGCTTCCACATTTCCCTCAGAAGTATTTCCCTGAGTGTAAAAAAATAAAGCAAGGTATTTCTTAGTACATGGAATGACCCATATCCTAAAGCAAACTTAATAATGAAATGATGTGATAATTCATGGTCAATGGATCCATCCCTGTTAAACATGATAAACAAGAATTTGTGAATATGCAACAAACTTGTGTAATCCAAGATTAGACATTACTACCTTTAGAACTTAAGTTATTCAACCATTAAGAAGCAAAAGAAGATCATCATTTCAAATATTGATATTTTTGAAAGACATGACCTTTCTCTAGATTAAGTCAAGAATCTCTAAAGAGATTATGCATCTTGTTTAGGAAGTTTGGGAAAATTTTGAATTTGTTTAAGAGGTACAAGGAAGGATTCAAGAACCAAGAAAAGAATAAAGGAAAGAAAGACATGAAACAAGAAATATAGAAAATAACTCGAAATGGAACATTTGAAGATGAAAAAGGTCTAACCCTCTTGATATTAGAGAGGAATAACATCAACTTCCAAATATTCCACAAGGAGTTTTCCCTGTTATTAGTGGTGATATAATTATGGATCCTAAGAGACATCATGATCAATTATTGACTATATATGATATTCATTTAATTCAACATGATGATGTCATGATTAGAGACTTATTGCAAACCTTTATAGGACTATCATATGATTGGTATATTTAACTACATATTGGAACACTTTCTTCTTTTGATGATATCAAAGAGGTATTTATAATGAGATATGCTTAGCTAATTTCATATCATACCTTGCTAACAAGGTTCACTCAAATTCATCTTGAAAAGAATGAAAAACTTAGAGATTTTAATCTCTACCCTTTTTAGAATCTGCAATAAATTCCTAAAGATCAACATCCAAATGATCAAGTAGTATTTGGATGTTATGAAAATGCAATCCCTCAAATGTAAAATATGATATCAAGTATTCTCAAATCACCACCCTAGAAGAAACAATGAGAAAAGCAACTTAGATGGAAGAAGATACGATAGAAACTAATGATTATTTTGAAATCATTCTTGAGTATGTTCAAAGGAAAGTATCGAGGCTAGTTGTATCTTCCCACCCTTATTCCTCATCAAAACCAATTCAAGAACAAGGAGTTGGAAGGGGAATTTTTCAAGGGCAACCTCTGAATGTAAGAAACAATGCAAAGTATGCTTCCAAAGTATGACAAGAAATAAACATCACACAACTAAACCATACCAAACATCAATGAAAAGTGCAATTATTGTCTCAAAATAAATGATGATCACTTTTCTCAACAACAACCCATCAATGAAATATCAATAACATCAAGCTTAAGAGAAAGGGTTGACAAGAGTCAAAGGCCCAAAGAACATAAACTAAGAGCACCTTAATTTCCAAATACAATTGTTTTTGTACTAGAAGAATACTAGAAGAAAATGTCCCTGAAGATACATTCAAGTATATTGAAGAATATAAAAAAGACCAAATAGATGAAAAGATTTAGGACCCTTATATATTAAAATATATACAATATGAAGAAAATATGCAGTCCTTTGCTCAAGGAGATTTCATTGAACAAGAATATTATGAAAAAAATCAAGAAAAAATGATCCAAACAAGAGCTTAAGCAAATATATTCAAACCAAGAAGTCAAGATGATAAAGTGAAGACAAGTAAAAATACTCCAATAGGGAGGCTTACACTGGCCCACCCATAGGATGAAACCCCACTCCAGCTTTGAGGATTAGATAGAATAAAATGTTTCCCAAGGACAAGGCTAGGAATGTTAGGCAAGGCGACAAAAGGCCCATAAAACAAAGGCAAAACACCCCTTCCTTTACAGCCTGAGAGGGATCCGCTAAAAGAGCCAAGAAACAATCCCAAAAAAACTTTTCTTATGCAAACAAAAACAAACTTCCCCACCCCAATACAAAGACGATGCGCCAAGAGAGCTATCCACAGGGGTCCCTGCCTCATCAACATGTTATTATAAGAGCTTTGATTTATTGATGGTATATTTGTGTTACTTGGTTTTACACATAAAGGATAGGTCTTAGGGCCTTAGGAATAGGTTGGGGACAAAAATAGTGGTCTTAAATTCCTTAGACCCTATAAAGTGAATCTTTGGCCATGGTTGAGAAATGAGTTTGACATTTTGTATGCTAGGGATAGGTTTTTAGGACTTAACCACCATTTAAAGATGAATGAAAGGGCTTTGGGTCCTAACATAAGAAGGGATTTGGTCCTAACATAAGCTTATAACACTAATGGGATATGAACATGGTCATGAATGACCACAAACATCTTATAAAAGAGATCTTCTACCTGCAAGTGCCATTTAGACAACAATATGATTTTTTGTGTATTAAGAATGGGTCTTCAAGCCTCGAGCATGGTTTGGCTCATGAAACATGAATAAGGCCCTAACCCACGACACCTCCCTTATTAAAAATATATTTGGACTATGAGTATCATGTTGTTATTACGAAGTTTATGTAGTGAAGGGCTTTGGAAACCTTAACTATAGTCAAGTGACGAAAATAAAAATGTCACTATCTAAAAAAGCTTACATAAATCATGGCTTATGCTTAAAAAAGATGGAATTTATTATAAATTAATAAAGCTAAATTGAAAAAAAATCAATTCAATATGTATGTACATATGATTCTACAAATATTATTTAAGTTTGTACAAAAACATAGATATACCACGATGATGATGCAACGAATGATTGTCCTCCCCTGATTCATCTGATGCTTTCCTCGAGCTGCGACCAATCTTATCAGCATGCATAGAAAGTCATGCTCGAGTCGATGCTTGAGACTCACTTGATGCTCTATCCCATCTACACCTCGAACAATTAGGTGGTGACTGCTCATGCGATGATGCAGACCCTCGATCCATATGTGTACACACACACACACACACACACACACATAGCGATATGATCTTTCAAAAACCCAAGTTACCTCATACATTTAAAAATCTTTAAAATTACTATTTAAAAATATCAAGAATTCAAAAAATTAATAAGACAGATAAATGTAACTATCTAAGGGTTTCTTCAAAATTATTTTTTATATAGTTCTCTTGGACCCAAGATAATAAATATAAACAAGAAGTAAATACTCAATATTTAAATGTTCAATTCAAATATACTCAAGACTAAAAACAAAAATGCTAAAGTGCACATCTTGAGAATTAAATACAATTTTTTCTTAAACTTGTCACCTCGATAATTCACCTGATAATTCACTAGGTAGTGATTACATAGTGGGGGCACACTTAGTATAGTATTGAAAGAACCACATGGTCATTAAAGACACCACATTTATAACTAAAAAACACACACATATCATAGATATCTTACATATCTTACAATGTCCATCAATAAATTTTGATGGAGTGGTTCTTGATACCAATTCATCTTTCACACACAAATATTGAATTGGCATTTCCCCATACAATAGATCACTAGACATCCTATTAACATTTGCACAATGACTTATGCTAAATGATTGAAATTGACTAGCAATAATTTTTTCTTCTCTATGTAGTTGTTTTAACTTCTCCTTTTTGACTTGGTACACGCCTTTCATTTGGTTGCACACAAGTTCAAAATTGGTGAAGACTACAATTCCATTGGATCCATAGTCCCTAGCTATTCCTAAGCCTTCTATAAGTGCAATATAATATGCTTCATTGTTTGTTGTCCTTCCAGGTACATCCCTTTTCCTTTGGAGGATTTTGTTCGTCGCAATATTGTATAGCACATACGTAATCACTTCTTGTCCTGGATTGGGATAACAAGAAACTTCAATGTATAATGTCCATTTTCAACCATGTTTAATGGGTTTTCTGATCCCTGTAAAAAACAAATTCAATAAAATGAATAATATATTTATTTTTTGCAAATGCCTTGGCCATAAAAAGTTTGATCAAGAACTTTATGGCAGAATGATGAAAAATAAGTATCTAAAATCAAATTCTATCATGGAATGCATTCTAGGTACTGGGCAAATGGTTAGCGTGACAAGTGAGGAGGAATCTAATTTTACTTCCTTTGGTAACTTTATTGCCAATTGTTTGTTTGAAGTGGAGAGATCGAACTTGCTGATTTTTAGTATTGTAAAATTCAAATTTAGTTTTTTTATAACCATGTAGAGAACCGATCTATAAAAACCCACAACTTTTAGTTTTTGTCCTTAACATTATGTTTCAATAAAAACCCCCAATTTTAGTTTTTTAAATGAACATTCGATTTCAAACCAACTTCTTTCCCATCATTTTAGAATCTTCATTCCATTATTTTAATATAATGTTGAAAATAGAACCCCACATTTTAGGTTTTATCTTTGACCTTATATTAATGGAATGAAGATTCCAAAATGGTGAGAAGGAAGCTCCTTCAAAATCGAATACTCCATTAAAAACCAAAATTATGGAGTTTTAACAATTGATTTTTTTGCAGTGTTATAAAAATTATACTAAAAGCCATTTTGTTAGATAATACTAAAAATTGTTAAGTTTGCTAGATCTCCATTTGAAGCAAATTGTCAGTGATAAAATTACAAAAATGTAATAACCATATGTCCTACAAATTGAATAAGGGTGATTGTGTGTGCTCTTTCTAACTCTGAAACAAAACCTAGGAGATTGTGGGTTGTATACTTCAATATATATTGGAGTTAGAGGAGTGCACAAGATTTCAATGATTTTTTTTTTTCACTTTTTATATATTTTAACTTCAATTTCTTCTCATTTTAGTGAGAGTACCCTATGTCAGAGACACATACATCCCATATGATATTGCATATAATTTGGGGGTTGCTTCCACATTTCCCTCAGATGTATTTCCCAGAGTGTAAAAAAATAAAGCAAGGTATTTCTTAGTACATGGAATGACCCATATCCTAAAGCAAACTTAATAATGAAATGATGTGATAATTCATGGTCAATGGATCCATCCCTGTTAAACATGATAAACAAGAATTTGTGAATATGCAACAAACTTGTGTAATCCAAGATTAGACATTACTACCTTTAGAACTTAAGTTATTCAACCATTAAGAAGCAAAAGAAGATCATCATTTCAAATATTGATATTTTTGAAAGACATGACCTTTCTCTAGATTAAGTCAAGAATCTCTAAAGAGATTATGCATCTTGTTTAGGAAGTTTGGGAAAATTTTGAATTTGTTTAAGAGGTACAAGGAAGGATTCAAGAACCAAGAAAAGAAGAAAGGAAAGAAAGACATGAAACAAGAAATATAGAAAATAACTCGAAATGGAACATTTGAAGATGAAAAAGGTCTAACCCTCTTGATCTTAGAGAGGAATAACATCAACTTCCAAATATTCCACAAGGAGTTTTCCCTGTTATTAGTGATGATATATTTATGGATCCTAAGAGACATCATGATCAATTATTGACTATATATGATATTCATTTTATTCAACATGATGATGTCATGATTAGAGACTTATTGCAAACCTTTATAGGACTATCATATGATTGGTATATTTAACTACCTATTGGAACAATTTCGTCTTTTGATGATATAAAAGAGGTATTTATAATGAGATATGCTTAGCTAATTTCATATCATACCTTGCTAACAAGGTTCACACAAATTCATCTTGAAAAGAATGAAAAACTTAGAGATTTTAATCTCTACCCTTTTTAGAATCTGCAATAAATTCCTAAAGATCAACATCCAAATGATCAAGTAGTATTTGGATGTTATGAAAATGCAATCCCTCAAATGTAAAATATGATATCAAGTATTCTCAAATCACCACCCTAGAAGAAACAATGAGAAAAGCAACTTAGATGGAAGAAGATACGATAGAAACTAATGATTATTTTGAAATCATTCTTGAGTATGTTCAAAGGAAAGTATCGAGGCTAGTTGTATCTTCCCACCCTTATTCCTCATCAAAACCAATTCAAGAACAAGGAGTTGGAAGGGGAATTTTTCAAGGGCAACCTGTGAATGTAAGAAACAATGCAAAGTATGCTTCCAAAGTATGACAAGAAATAAACATCACACAACTAAACCATACCAAACATCAATGACAAGTGGAATTATTGTCTCAAAATAAATGATGATCACTTTTCTCAACAACAACCCATCAATGAAATATCAATAACATCAAGCTTAAGAGAAAGGGTTGACAAGAGTTAAAGGCCCAAAGAACATAAACTAAGAGCACCTTAATTTCCAAATCCAATTGTTTTTGTACTAGAAGAATACTAGAAGAAAATGTCCATGAAGATACATTCAAGTAGATTGAAGAATATATAAAAGACCAAATAGATGAAAAGATTTAGGACCCTTATATATTAAAATATATACAATCCGAAGAAAATATGCAGTCCTTTGCTCAAGGAGATTTCATTGAACTATGAAAAAAATCAAGAAAAATTGATCCAAACAAGAGCTTAAGCAAATAAATTCAAACCAAGAAGTCAAGATGATAAAGCGAAGACAAGTAACAATACTCCAATAGGGAGGCTTACACTAGCCCACCCATAGGATGAAACCCCACTCCAGCTTTGAGGATTAGATAGAATAAAAGGTTTCCCAAGGACAAGGCTAGGAATGTTAGGCAAGGCGACAAAAGGCCCATAAAACAAAGGCAAAACACCCCTTCCTTTACAGTCTGAGAGGGATCCGCTAAAAGAGCCAAGAAACAACCCCAAAAAAACTTTTCTTATGCAAACAAAAACAAACTTCCCCACCCCAATACAAAGACGATGCGCCAAGAGAACTATCCACAGGGGTCCCTGCCTCATCAACATGTTATTATAAGAGCTTTGATTTATTGATGGTATATTTGTGTTACTTGGTTTTACACATAAATGATAGGTCTTAGGGCCTTAGGAATAGGTTGGGGACAAAAATAGTGGTCTTAAATTCCTTAGACCCTATAAAGTGAATCTTTGGCCATGGTTGAGAAATGAGTTTGACATTTTGTATGCTAGGGATGGGTTTTTAGGCCTTAACCACCATTTAAAGATGAATGAAAGGGCTTTGGGTCCTAACATAAGAAGGGATTTGGTCCTAACATAAGCTTATAACACTAATGGGATATGAACATGGTCATGAATGACCACAAACATCTTATAAAAGAGATCTTCTACCTGCAAGTGCCATTTAGACAATAATATGATTTTTTTTTGTGTATTAAGAATAAGTCTTCAAGCCTCGAGCATGGTTTGGCACATGAAACATGAATAGGGCCCTAACCCACGACACCTCCCTTATTAAAAATATATTTGGACTATGAGTATCATGTTGTTATTACGAAGTTTATGTAACGTGAAGGGCTTTGGAAACCTTAACTATAGTCAAGTGACGAAAATAAAAATGTCACTATCTAAAAAAGCTTACATAAATCATGGCTTATGCATATAAATGAAATAATCATCATATATATATATAAACTTATAA
Organism: Pinus tabuliformis; assembly: GCA_031772625.1. Taxonomy (NCBI): domain Eukaryota; kingdom Viridiplantae; phylum Streptophyta; class Pinopsida; order Pinales; family Pinaceae; genus Pinus; species Pinus tabuliformis. Next base: position 874,436,293 of record CM062807.1, read on the forward strand.
AAAAATTATTCATCTTCATATCTATATAAATATAAATTTAAACCATAATATATTAAAATACACATTTATATTTGAATCTAAGATATATTTTTTTATTATCAAGTTTACAAATATTTACCAATAAAATAATAACCCTTTATCATTAAACAAAATTGAAAAAACACCTATCATGCAGCACAAACATAAAGTTACAAAAATGTTGTGATTAATCAGACTTGTATCGTCAACAGCCCAGGGTGTATGGTCCACCTATTTTGGCTATTCAGTGAAAGAACGTGTCAACGAATTACGCCAGTACAGCCACTAAAATACTTTTTGTTCTTGTCAGGAGTGTAATGGCTGTCTCATGTGGCTGATAGGCTGACTCCTTCCTTTAGTTAAAGTGGTCAGTTTTGGTTTTTTTGTTTTGTTTTTAAACTGATTTGATTACAGTGGGTATGTATTCGAAATATGTTTGAAAGTATTAAATTTATTTATATATTTAAAAATATAATAAAAAACATATTATTATTATTATTATTTTAATATAATTTATCAAATAATTTTTTGATTATATATTTATTAAATAAATATATATCAAATAATATTAATTACATATTTGTAGTTTAACTGAATTGAGGCTTTTGTGATCCATAATATTTGAAAGAAAAATTTCGGCGTAAATCACATGTAGATAATTTGTCTTGGCGATGAACCACACTAGTTAGTTCGAAAGGCGTCGACAAATGTATGTCTACATGTGATTTACGCCGAAGTTTTTCTTTCAAATATTTGTAGTTTTTTGAGTTTTTTTTCTAAATTAAAATGAGATTTTAAATTGTATTTTTAATGAGATTGTAAATTGTATTTTTAAATATAAAGATAAATTTAGTGAAACATTATTTTTTCTATTTCAGATAAAAATTTATTTCAAAACTACTCTAAAACCCTCAAAACTAATAACATTAAACTATTATATTCAAAAATATAAAATCCACTTCAATATTTATTAGTTTTATCATAAATATTAAAACTTTATAATAATATAAAATCAAGTTTTAATAAGAAAATAAAGAAAATTGAACCATACTTAAAAAGTGATCGGTGAACAGATCTGAGAATTATGTTTCTTTAAGCGAGAGAATTTCATTCCCAACAACAGATTATATATTTGTCTAGAGCTTTGTGAATTTCTATGCGCCCCACTCTGGCCAGAATTGTGTACATAAGCCAAAAGCATTGTGCTTTCCCAAACAGAAAATCCACAGATTTAGACTTAAATAGGAAACCATACAGGAATCAGAATTATCAATACATTTTTTTTTGGAGATTCAATTATTAGATATATATATTTTTTCAATTTTTTTAGAAAATTAATATTTAATAAAATAATAATATTTAATGGTTTAAAATAAGTTTTTAAACCTATAAATAATTTTAACATTTTAAAAAAACTTATAAAATATTAGAATTTTTAATTACATAATTAAATTTAAAATTCCAAAATATTTAAATCAAATTTTAAATAAAATTAAAAAATAATAAAACAAAATATTGATTACTAACCACCAATAAATATAAATCCATCTCAACCAATAACTCGTTTACACTATTAAAAAAAATATGAGCTGTATTATAAATTGTAAGTTATATGAGCTGTACTAAAAAGTTAGAACATGTAGCTTTTTTGACAATGATTCACACCATATTATCTAAGATTCCTGTAATTTGTATTAAGAAATTGCAAAGTTTTTTTTATTGGTCGATGTTTTAAATCTGCATCAGAATTAAAATGACTTTTGATTATAAAAATGAATGTTATACAGATTTGAAACGTCAATCCACAAAGATGTTTACTGTGAATTATTTTTTAACAAAAATTTATAATCCAATGATTGTCACAGATTAACATCTCCTGGTTTTGAGGGGCTCTGTGCATGACAAATCCAGGGCTAACTAATATGGATTTGTTTGAGATGATATCGATGTCAACAAATATGATTCAAAGCTAATTAATATGATTCTATGTTACATGACATCATTGTTAACAAATCAAGGGATTAATGTGTTGAAATCAGGTTAAACTGGTTAAGATCAAGCTAACCATACATCCGTCGAGTGGAATCTCCCACATCGTGTAGGAGACTGTTTTTATTTTAATATTAAAAATTTAAATATTGTTATGTTTTTTTAATGTATTGAGAAAATGATAAATTTATTATAATTTAATAGTCAAATTAGTAGTGAGCACAGTTGTTATTGGTTATTATTTACAAATGTAAGTTGGTTTATTATTGTTATCTAAAGAAAACCATGTTACTTTTGTCAGATGCTTTTGGGTATTGAGTAGCTAACCTATTTCAAAGACTACCTCTTAACCAAACATAAACAATTTTAAGACATACTCCATACCCTAAAAATAAAATTATATTATTGTGATTCTAGGAATTTAAGACCTAATTGGATGTAGGATGTTATGCCTAAGTGTAAAACTACTCTTAAATACAACATAACTTATAACAAAAAGAAATTTATGTTATTAATCAAATAAATTTTAATAAAATAAATAAATGAATTTTATTTATTTAGAATCTTAAAAAAAATTACTTATATATTTTTTTTAATGTAAAATTTATATTATTAATTAAATTTTAAATTTTATGTAATAAATAAACAAATCTTAATTATTTTTGAATGCAAATTTCTGTGATTCATGATTTATGCAAAACCTTTTCACTATAGATCACAAAAATGTTTTTATAGTCAACCTTTCTGACCCACTTACTGTGGTTCATTATAAAGTCTAAGATGGATAATTTGATTCAAGTGAACCATTAAATAGAGTAAAAATGCAACCATTAAGTACTAATGGAAAGAAAATAATTAATACTACCCAAAATAACAAAAAAAACCAAAAACAATGATTTTAATATCAAAATTAAAAAATACCCCACATATATATTTATTTTAATATCAAAATTAAAATAATAATAATATATTATTATTACTATTATTCTAAGGATTGCGATCTGGGACAGTCATTGCCAAGGTTAAGACCAATGAAAGATGGCCTAAAGATATTAAATGTAATATCGGGGTTAAGCAAGGTTCTCCCCTTTCCCCTACCCCTTTTCGTATTTACATCGATAAACGAGTGTCTGGAAACTGCGCGCTGCAAAGGCACCGCGCTTGCTGGTTTTATCATCATTCTTCTCCTTTATTGCGATGATATCATTCTTCTTGCAAGGAACCATGATGAACTAGACAAGCAGCTTAAGACTTTTCATTCATTACTCTTCTCCTTTATGCTGATGATATCGTTCTTCTTGGAAGGAGCCATGATGAACTAGACAAGCAACTTAAGACTCTTCATATCTACTGCTCCAAGATGTGTATGACTGTTAATACCTACAAGGCTAAAGTCATGATCATTAAATCCAAAAAGATCACCCATGGTAGTTTCATCTATGATAGCCATTGTCTTAAGGAGGTTTCTTCTTATAAATATTTTGGTATTGACTTTCCTCATAAGCTCAAATGGAATTACAACATCGAGAACAGAATTATTGGAGGCTAGAAAGCTTAACTCTTCATGTCTGCTACTCCAAGATGTGTATGACTGTTAATACCGACAAGACTAAAGTCATGATCATTAAATCCAAAAAGATAACCCATGGTAGTTTTGTCTATAATAATCATTGTCTTGAAGAGGTTTCTTCTTATAAAAGTCATGATCATTAAATCCAAAAAGATAACCCATGGTAGTTTCGTCTATGGTAATCATTGTCTTGAGGAGGTTTCTTCTTATAAATATTTGGGTATTGACTTTCCTCATTAGCTCAACTAGAATTACAGCATCCAAAAAAGAATTATTGGAGGTTGGAAAACTTATTATGAGCTTGAAAACAATAGTAAGTCAATCGATATTTACATTTGGAATAAAAAAATGTTCCTTTTTGAGACTCTCGTCACCCTTGTTATCTTATATAGATGTGAAGTCTGGGGATGCAGTATATCTAGGGAGTCGTGAAGAAACATTGAGATGATCCAAAAACAATTCATAACCTATAACCTCAAGATCAAGGGAAATACTCCCTATCCTATCCTCTTGATCGACGCTGGCATGTCCCCCATTGAATGCGTGACTATGTTTAGATATCTGATGTATAAGAAGAAGCTCCTCAATATGGAATCCAAGATGCTTCCAAAAATTTCTTCTAAATTTAGTCAAAACCCCCACCTATGCCTTAAGCGTGAGTGACATCAAGATGCTCAGTCTTGGCTCAACCTTTGGGGGATGAAGGAAGAGATTATCATGGGAAGCAAGGACACTATCAAAGATATTATTACCTCTAGTTTTAAGGACAAGATGTGGGATGCTAAGGAGCTAGAGGGTAAAAGGAAGCTAAGGTACTATAAAGAGGTGATCAACCCCACTCTTGATAACCAAAATTCTCTCTCTATGTTGACTAGCACTAAAGAGAAAATGAACATCGCTATGATTAGAACTAACTCTCATGAGCTTTGGAGTGAGACTGGGTGATGGTCTACTCCCAAGACTCCCTGGGACGATAGAATTTGTCATATTTGTAATACTAAGAAGGTGGAAAATGAAAAACATTTTTTTTATATTGCCTTACTCTTGCCCACATCCTTTCTCAATTCCCTATTATCAGCCACACCTCCAAACTTCTTGACTTATTAAGCGAGCCCAACTATAACGATCTTCGAACACTTCTTTCCTTGTTCCTTGATCACAGGAACATGATTTTGAAGAATGACAATTAGGTTCTCTTTTCTTGAAGTCCAATAAATCACATTAGTTTTAGTAGACATTAATCATCATCATTATTATTTATATATATAAATAATTAAAAAAATAATAAAAAATAAATATATAAAAAATATTTATTTATAATAAAAAATAACAATTAATCCTATTTAATAGGAATCCAAAATTATAAGGACACAATCAATGCAATCAATATCAATTCAATATAATTAATTTATAATTTATAATTTTAAAATTCAATGCCAAATAGGGTTATTGTAAATTATATATATATTGATATTGTATTAAATTTATTGTAAATTATATATATATTGATATTGTATTAAATTTATTTTATCAGAAGGGTAAGATGATAAATATGAAGAGATTTTTTTAATATTTATTTATTGTTAGTGCATAAATAAAAAGGGAATGGAACATTGATTTGATTTTTTTTAAATGAACCTTTTCACGCAAAAAGGATATATATATAAAATACAAAAGAGAAGAAATTCTACTTTGTTAGATTATAACACACATAACACACAACAGATTTATACTCAGAGACTTAGACGACAATAGCAAAGAATAATTTCAGAGACAGACAAATGGAAAAACAACAAGATTATTCAATCAGAAATAGTGGAATAGATAAAACAATCACTGGAGAACATAAATCACTTTGCATTACATAACAGGCTTGGGCCTTGGCTTGCTTGCTTTCCTTGGCTAGAGAAATTACAAATTTATAGAGGCTGAAGAAGGATCTAGAATCTTGTATGTGATTCAGATGGAGATCTAGAAATATCTAGAAACTAATGGCGGTGTGGAGATCTAGAAGGATCTAGAATCCTACGTGAATTTGGCTTCACACTTAGCATTCTCCCACTTGAAGCCAAATAAGAGTCATCAAGTCACATCGAGTCCTACCATGCCTCTACATAAATCATGTTTATTTCATGGTAGAATCTTAGTGAGCATATCAACAGGGTTCCTATCTGTATGGATCTTTTCCAAGGATAACTGTTCTTCCTCCAACACATGCCGGATCCAATGGTACCTTAAGTCAATGTGCTTTGTTTTTGAATGAAATGCTGGGTTTTTCGCCAAGTGAATGACACTCTAACTATCACAATATAACACATACTTGTCCTGCTTTTTTCCTATCTCTCCTAGGAATCGTTGCATCCACAACATCTCTTTACAAGCTTCTGTTGCAGCTATGTACTCTGCTTTTGTTGTAGAGAGGGCTACTTTTCTTTGTAGCCTTGACACCTAAGATACTGCTGCACCTGCAAATGAATACAAATAACCTACAGTGGACTTTCTGGTGTCCATAACTCCAGCGATATCTGCATCTGTAAATCCTTCAAGCACAATCTTATTTTGACCAAAACATAAACAATAATGACTAGTATCCCTGAGATACCTTAAAATCCATTTTACTTCTTGCCAATGTTGTTTGCCTAGATTGGTAAGGAACCTACTCACTACTCCCACTGAATATGCAATGTTTGGTCGTGTGCATACCATGGCATACATCAAACTACCAATTGCTGAAGCATAAGGAATCTTACTCTTTTCTTCCTTATCCTTGTCATCACTAGGACATAATTCAGTACTCAACTTGAAGTGGGCTGCAAGGGGTGTACTAACTGGTCTGGCATCCTTCATATTAAACCTGTCAAGCACCTTCTTGATATATTTTTCTTGTGACAGCCACAACCTTTTGTTTTTCCTGTCACGCATAATCCGCATGCCCAATATCTGTTGTGTTGGTCCCAAATCCTTCATTGCAAATTTGCTACCCAAATCTTTCTTCAATCTATTGATCTTATTCTTATCATGCCCAACAATCAACATGTCATCCACATATAACAATAATATGATATACTTTCCTTGATCATACCTCTTGATATAGACACAATGGTCAGCTTCCAACCTCTGAAAACCATGTTCCAACATGAATGAATCAAATTTCTTGTACCATTGTCAAGGTGCCTGTTTCAACCCATAGAGACTCTTCTTCAACCTACAAACAAGGCCTTCTTTTCCTTTTTCTATGAAGCCTTTTGGCTGCTCCATATAAATTTCTTCCTCCAATTCACCATGAAGGAAAGCAATTTTTACATCTAATTGTTCACATTCTAAGTCTAAAGCAACAACTAGACCAAGAATGACTCTAATGGATGACATTTTAACAACAGGTGAGAAAATTTCAGTGAAGTCAATACCTTCTTTTTGGGCAAAACCTTTCACCACCAGCCTTTCTTTATACCTCTCCTTCTTTTCATCACCTTCATGCTTAATCCTGTACACCCATTTGTTTTGTAGAGCCTTTCTACCTTTTGGGAGGTTTACCAACTCCCAAGTTTTATTTTCTTGCAAAGATTTCATTTCTTCTTCCATTGCTTTCTTCCATTCTTTACTGTGCTCGACTTTACAAGCTTCTTGAAAACAATTAGGCTCAACTTCATCAAACAACAAAATATAGTTTGAAGGAGGATACCTTTGTGAAGCCTTATGAGGCCTAGAAGATCTATGAACCAACTATGGTGGTGCATTATCAGGTTGAATCTCCTGTAAAGGTTCCTGCAAGATTCCTTCTTCTTGTTGTTCATCATTTTCCACTTGTTGTTCTTCATGCTTTTGAATTCGTTGTTGATTTTCTTGTATTGGTGGTATGTTTCCTGCTGCTATTCAAACCTGTCAATAACCTTCTTCACCTCCAACTCACCTATAGTCCTCTTGAACATTTCTAATTCATTAAATATAACATCCCTGCTTCTAATAATTTTATGTTTGATTGGGTCCCATAGACGATAACCAAAATCTTCATCTGCATATCCCAAAAAAAGCTTTTCATAGATTTATCATCTAGCTTAGTTCTATTTTCTTTGGGAATATGTACGAATGCTTCACATCCAAAGATTTTCAAGTGAGAATACTTCAAATTCTTACCAGTCCAAACTTCTTCAGGGATACTGCCATCCAAGGTTGTCGTTGGAGATCTATTTATGAGGTAGCAAGCGGTCCTGACTGCTTCAGCCCAAAAATTCTTCTCCAAATTGGAATTGGACAACATACTTCGCACCTTTTCCACAATGGTGCGATTAATCCTTTCTGCGACACCATTCTATTGAGGAGTACCAGGCACAGTCTTCTCATGCCTTATGCCAAACTTGTTACAATATTGCTTAAATGCATTTGAGCAATATTCTCCACCATTATCTGTTCTTAAACACTTCAGCAATTTGTTAGTCTCTCTTTCAACAGCAACATGGAATTTTTGAAATATTCCAAACACTTCGCTTTTATTTTTCATAAGATATGCCCAAACCTTCCTGGATGCATCATTTATAAATGTTACAAAATATGATGCTCCTCCTAATGATTTGATGTTAATAGGCCCAAACACATCTGAGTGTACCAATTCTAACACATTTTTCTTTCTGTCATGGTCACCTCTAAGGAATGAAACCCTTCTTTGTCTACCATATATACAATGCTCACAAAGATCAAGATTGTAGGATTTCAAACCTGGCAATAAATTTTTACCAACAAGGATTTTTAAGCCCTTCTCGCTCATGTGACCCAAACGCTTATGCCACAGATTTGCTGAATTTCCTTCTTTTGTGATAGCAGCCAAATCTGATTTTCCTATCAGTGTCTTCAATGTGTACAATGTTCCTGTCTTGGGTCCTTTGGCCACGACTAATGCACCTTTACTAATTTTCCAGCCTCCTTTTCCAAAGCTTGTCGAATGGCCTTCATCATCCAGTCGTCCCATAGAGATTAAACTCATGCGCATTTCTGGTACATGCCTGACCTGTTTCAACAATATATCTTGTCCATATTTCATCTTGATCTGGACATCTCCCACTCCAACAATACTACAAAAATTAATATTCCCCAAATGCACTCTACCATAATCACCAAGATTATATGAAACAAAACTATCTTTGCATGGGGTTACATGGTGAGATGCCCCAGAGTCAAGGATCCAATCAAAGCTACTACTAGATGTATTTACACATGCATCCTCTACTAAAACGGTAAACAACACATCACCATCTGTGGCTACAACAGTAGTCTCACCTTCATTTGTGCTGGATGACTTGTGATTTGTACTGGACGGTCTCTGATCCTTTTGTCCTTTCTTCCAGAATCAACATTCTTTCTTCATGTGCCTGGGTTTGCCACAATGAAAGCAGATGATTCTGCCTCTCCTTGATTTTGATTTACCTCTCGATCTTGATCGCCCTTGCCGACCTCGATCCATTCTCCTACCATGATCAACTAGAGCTAGAGCCTCTCCTCTCTGGTTTTCCACAATTGACTTGCATCGCAGCTCCTCATTCATTAAACTGGAACACCACGTTTCAACTCCAAACTCCATGGATCTCCACGTTTCAAACTCCAGCAACACGTTTCAACATAGATCCACGACCTTGTTTTTCTTGCAACAACTGTCTTTTAGTTTCAGCGTTCCTCAGCCATTTCCTAGATATATCCTTCAACAGCTCTAGGGGTAACAACCAACGTTTTAACGAACGTTGCCAGAGTAAGGCGATGGCACTAAGTGGCTTGCACAGTGGATATTCGAACCTGGCTCTGATACTAGTTGTTAGATTAGAGCATACATAACACACAATAGATTTATAGTTTTATACTCAAAGACTTAGACGACAATAACAAAGAATAATTTCAAAGACAGACAAGTGGAGAAACAACAAGATTACTCAATCAGAAATAGTGGAATAAATAAAACAATCATTGGAGAACATAAATCACTTTGCATTACATAACAGGCTTGGGCCTTGGCTTGCTTGCTTTCCTTGGCCGGAGAAATTACAAATTTATAGAGGCTGAAGAAGGATCTAGAATCTTGCATGTGATTTAGATGGAGATCTAGAAAGATATAGAAACTAATGGTGGTGTGGAGATCTAGAAAGATCTGATCTAGAAGGATCTAGAATCTTGCGTGAATTTGGCTTCACACTTAACATACTTTTCTCAGATTTTTAGTTTTTTCAGTTTCAAGCTTTTGAGAAATATCTCTTTACTTGCAAATCTGCATTTACTTGTTTTGAGAAATACTACTCTCAATATGCTGAGAGGATTTGATACAATGAGTTTTCTATATTGTTTTTTCTCTGCTGGGTTCTCTTCTTTTTTCCTGAGTTTCAACAGATTTATATTCGTTGTTATTGTATCTCCTCAACAACATTTTTATTGGCGCTGAAATTTCTGTTATGACTGTTACAATTATTCCTATTTTTACTGTAGGCACAGACTAGTTTGGAAATACTGCGTCCAACATAAGTGTATGCATGTAACTTTCTTATTTTAATAAAGAGGAAAAAAAATACATATTAGTAATGTGATGAAAATTTAATTAAATAAAATTTAAATTAATTTAATATTTATAATAAATATATAAAATGAAGAATTATATATATATATATATAATATTTCTGTAAGGATTATTTAGATAACATGGTTTAAAATTATTGCAAGAAATATTTATTATGAATTTAATATATCAAATGCAGTAATTATATCACTAATTATACCAAAGAATATTAGTGTAAAGTCATTTTATAAAAAAAATAAAAAAAATTCTTATGTTACTTTGGTATATATATATATATATATATATATATAACTTTCAAGATGTAAATCTCTTTTTGAGTGTAAAATTTTTTACACCTCTAGAGATTTAATTTCTTCTATCCCTTAATAGATTTGGAGTTGAGATACATCTATTATGGTTCTAAATCATACTATTTATATTATATATAAATTTCACATATTCTTATTTTTAATTTTATTAAATCTCTACCTATAATTACATATATATTATATGTATAGTATTAAATTTTTCTTTGACATGTTTTATAATTTAATTTTTGATGCGTTATATATGTATATATATATGTATATATATATATATATATATATATATATATATATATATATATATATATATATGAAAAATAATTTATTGTAAGTATTAAGCTTTTTTAGTTTTAAATTTAAATATGAATTATGTTACAAATATGAATAGTTATTATTTTAATTTATAAGGTAAAATGGATTATAATTTATACCTATTATTTATATTTTATATATGTTTCACATCTTTATATATAGAAATATTGTTTTTTTTTAAACAGAAAGGACAATGTTATATTAAAACAACTGGATTCATGACCATAACTATTTACATGTTTTAGAGATATCCAAGGCCTATAAATTTGAGATTGAACACTTCCCCATGACACAAAAGTTTTAGTTCTTTTCCAAGTAAAATTTTTCCAAAACCCCCCAATATCCAAACACATTTACATTCCATTTTTTACTAATTTTATGTTGATCTAGTCTAACTTCTTGTTTTTCTAGGTGAAATTTTTTTCCTTTCCCAACTTGAGTCCAACCGACATTTTCTACAAATTTTGATAGATCATTCTTAGTCAAGTGCACGATAATATTCTTGAGATCTTCCTCATCCACGATCTACCTAAGAAGACGTCTTTTCAACATTTTTCCTTGTGGATTCCGGAGGAGATCCGTTTTCCTAAACAAATTGTTACTTTTCCACTAACACTACATCCAGGGAATCCTTAATGACAGCTGGAGGATCCACATTGGCCTACGATTTTTCCATCTTGGATTTTGTTGTCGCGAATGTGATTTCTTTGGATGTATATGCTTCCTTCTTGTCTTCTGGTTCTTTCTTGTCTTGAAACCCTTCCTCTTTGTATACCATATAGTGATCACCTTGCACTCCTTCCCACCATTTGAGCCTTAAGGGTTTTTTCCAGTCTTTTCTACTTTGAGAATATTTGAGCCAATTTTTAATTACATGCCCTGTTTCATAGTTTGATCTACACCAAAATGAAATATTCTCATAGACAAGCTTTTGGACCCAAACATAGTTTGGAGCCGTCAAATTAATCTCCACAGGAAAACCCTTGTTGAAGTCCATCTCCACACAAATGTGGGCACAAGTAGTATTGCAATTTATTTATTTATTTGTTTTTTCAGAACAATGATGATAAAATTTTGCAATTCACTCCCAATGGAGGAAAGCTATTTAATATTTTAGAAATGCAATGGAAGATTCATAAGCCTTGCCCGAACTGGGGTTGTGGTTAATGTCGTTAGTAGATTAAAAGTGGGAGTCCAAGGCTGCATGAAGAGACCGACACTACCCCAAAACGACAACCCAACTTCAAAAATGGCCTTCTTGTCCTCTATATTATCAAAAATCATAGTGAAAAGACCTCGAACCATAAGGTAAATGTTCAATTTGTCTGTCAAAAATGGCATCCAGGACTTAGAGATCCATTTGTGTAGATTGACTAGCCGCGACCAATACACATTAAACCTACAAACCAGACCATTCTCTGAAAAATATTTTTGACAACAAAAATCTTCGCAATCCACAAGAACATCGAGGGAAGGAATTTCTTGAGTCACTGGAAGACCAAAACCAAATTTCAGCATAGATTTGTATGAAACCAAAGAAGTGCTAGCTTGACAAGTAGCCATACCTGGAAAATAAACAATCATTTTCACCTAATCACGAGGATTTTCCATTGAATGATCTGTAGAAAATCCACACGAACAAAGTAGAGATTGGATAGCTAGGGTGAAACCCTAGCCGCTGTAAGGGTTTACAGAGCTCCTTCACTCAATTGGTCGAGATCAAATGTTGAACGAATAGGCATAAACTATTTTCATTATGTTCTTGCTTGCACCACTACTTATTTATAGAAATATTGTTAAACATGTTCTCAAATATCATATTATATTTTTTTTAGGATGAAATTCTTTGTAATTTTAATAATATAAACAAAACTACAAAATAACAAATTGACTATAATAGAATTATTATTTTTATTATTACTTTTTTCATTGAGTAGATATTTTGTTTTCTTCTTATTATTAGTTTTTGATCTAACACTTCACTTCTCATTTAATGGGTCATGACAACATCTACCCCATACTAGGATGTAGAAAATATTTTCAGACAAAATAATAATAAAAAGCAAATCAATTGTTAGAATCTTTTCTTGGTGGGACTAATAATATGAGCACATACAAAATAATAATAATAATATGACCATGTGCCTAGTTATATCAAACTTATATGCTAAAGAGGCATTTGTAATGAGACATGACACCTACCACTTAATAGGTAGGTGGGATAAGTGCTATTAAACACAAGCATGCTCTTTTGTGGTAGATCCACCATATATTTTCTCTTCATAGATTTGTATGGGCAAAGTGATTCTATGTGGGTAAGAATGAGAGGTGAGAAATCAAAATATACCACTTCACCATGAAACATATGAAGATAAAAATGGGAGGTGAAGGTAAAAATAGGAGGTAGAAAATCAAAATATACCACTTACCAATGAAAGATATAAAATGCATGATCCACTAAAAGTTGTGGAAAAGCACAAGCCACTAAAAATGTCTTTCACATATCCCAGCAAAAAGGTGGGCTAGAGAAACCAAAGAGACATTCTATAACATGTGATGAGGTACAAAATGACTTGCAATTTTTAGCATAAGAAAGGAGGAGAAAGAAGAGATCTAAAGCATATAAGGCTATTGCAAAATTTTAGGAATTACGAGAGAAGATAAAATAACTTGAATCTAAAAGAATAGATGTTGAGACAAAAACTAAAGCAGGAGTCAAGGAAAAGCTAAGGTGAATGCAAAATATCAAACATTAGAAAAGAAGAGGAAATAAGGAAATTTGCTTAAGTAGATTCCAAGGTAGAGAAGAAGAGAAAAGAGGAAGAATTAAGAAACAAAGGTTGAGAAGAAAGAAAGAAGACGAAGAGAAAAAAGAAATAAGAGATGGATGAACAAAATGTAGAAACAATATGGGGAGAACCAATGGAAGAATTATACACCCACCAAAGTTTTGGTTGCATGCTTATTCTAATGTTAGTTACTATAAGATATATTCCAACTCTAGCAGCTATTGAAAAAGTTCCTATTATAGAAATGTTAACATTTTATAGGAAGAAGAAACATATTCTCAAATAGACTCATGAGAGAAGGAAAACCACTCTCAATCAATAGCTTGTGATTACCACTAAATCTATTATTTTGGTTGCCAAGAATTTAGGTATAATAGTAACTAATTTTATAGACTTCGTGCTTTCTCAAGCTATTGTGAATCAAGTAGAATAAAGAGTGAAACAAGTGAAAGACTATGAAGACAATATAACATTGCTGAAAAATAAGGAAAACCACTATAAATCAAATTACTATAATAGTACGGAATTTATTGACTATGCATTAGAAGTCCAAGGTAAATTGAATACTACACAAATAGAGTTCCACAACTTAAAGGGAAAATTCAAGATGTGTCCAATGCTCAAAACTAAATATAGGCCTACTAAATGTCACAAAAACAAGCAAAGCTTCAATTAGATTTAATTAAGAGGTGGTAAACTTATCTTTGTGATATTTCCTGTAGAGTACCTTTGTTGAGAGAGAATGATATGTTCAACAATGATTTTGGTCTAATGTATTGGAAATAGCCTTCTTATAAGGCATTGAAAGACATTCAACCAGAGTTACTAAACTATGCCATAGTGTGGTAACTGATAGAAAGAGTTGTAGAAAAATGTTACTCCCCTCATTTGGTTCAGGTGATAGTTTTGTCCGTCAAAATGAAGACAAAATATCTTGTAAATGTGATTGAATAAAAAGAAAAGAATTCATTCCCTTCCCAGTATTAGTAGATCATGGATAAAAACTTACATTTACGATCCAACCAACGAAATCATATGAATTAGAACTTTGTCACTGAACTTGAAAAAATATGAAAATAAATCAAAATAAAGTATTGCTTCATTCAAAAGTATTTTTGAACAATAGTACTTTCCACAAAACCAATTCATTAACAAAACATTTGAATCATGTAATTGTTATGTTGAGAAATATAGAAAAAAAAGGAATGCGCATTTATAGGTCACGTGGAGAAAAACAATTAAGTGAAAATTTGAAACATTTCCACTCCCTCAACATGATGGGAAATAGAAAACAAGGGAAGTTTGCTTGGCATTGTAAATTCTTTTCAAGTTATTGTAGAATCCAATTGTCCAACTTCGGGGAGATTGATTCTAGTATTTGCAATTGTATGAGACTTTTTCTTCAGTTTATCATACTATAATTATTGTGGGAATGTTAATTTATGTTGTTTACTTATTCATTCATAACTTATTGCTACTATTGCCTATCAATGGTCGCCGACATGTGGATGTGACATAATTAGTAATTTAATTATAAGGTTACATCATTATCTTGTTGGTTATTTAGAATTTTTGTGGTTAATAAAACAAAAAAACTATGTTATGTTACAGATAGTGGTCATGGAATTTGGTTATATATGTACTATTTACTTTCGATATCCTAGCTAGGTACTTATAAATTTAGGACTGGATTATATGTTAGACTAGAATTGTATTTAGTACTTGTAATTTTTTTATTTTAACACTAGAACTAATATTGTAAGCTAGGACATAAACTAGAGGAGTTTATTACCCTGAATAAAGAACAAGCTAATTGGGCCTTATCTTTGGGCGGAATTCCATAGTTGATGATGGAAATTTGTCCACATCAACATTTTGGTGCTAGAAGGATGATGACGCCCTTGTGTGGATGATAGTGGAAATTATCTATTATGTAGATTCTTTAAAAATAGAAATGAACATGAGTTATTATCCGACCAACCCCAAATCAAGAGTGATAGACAACCTAGTCAAACTCACAACCCTAAACCCAATTTCAAGACACAAAAGTTGATTTGAAATTCGTAAATTGTAGTAAAATGGTCCTATGGTTGAATATAATTTTTTGGTTCGTAACCCATAAGTTTAGTCTTTTCATCATATCACTTGATCATTTTCCTACCAAATTAGATAGTTACATCTTGTGTATTTTATCCCATGTGTACTAGGTCTTGTGTGACAACCCCTGTAGCTAATTCCTTTTATAAACACTATTATCTATTGTAATTCATGTAAATAATGTCGAAATGTAACATATTCACTAACTAAGAAAGTGGACACAGATTCATAGGACTGGGGAGGAGGAGTTGCTTGCAGACCCAAGCCTTGCATTTATTTCATCACCTGTTTCCCTTATGGTTAAAGGGCATTGTTTTGTAGACTTTTAATTGGGAGAATGGGCCCCTTGAGTGGAAGGTGAGCCTGCAAATATAGATTCTCATAGTGACGTGGGCATGGTCAACATGCCTGATGTACAAGGAGGAAAGAAGTCAAAGGGAAGGGAAGGTTATTAAGGGATTATTTATTATGCATAATTTAGGAAGGGAGACACATGAGGAGGGAGTGCACTGAGCAAAGGAGAATGCATAGTTTAATTTGATTGTGTTGTGGATTTGCCTAGAAGATTCAACTTCTCCTTTAGTTTGTGTTGTGCGCCCATGGGATGGATTGCTTTTGTTTCACTGAGGCTTGTGTTGGTTCCCGTGTGTTATTTTTTTGAGGCATGTGATTGTGTATGTGTGTTGTTTTTTTTAGGCCTATTCTTGATACTATATGATGTTTTGCTGAGGCTTGTGCTTATGCCTAAGTGTTGTATTCCAAAGAGAGTTTGGTGGGGTCGTGAGACTTAGGTGCTTGCTGGGATGAGAAACCTATAAAATCTTGCTCACTGATAAACACCTAAGCAATGGCTAGCCTTTGGGATGATAAACCATCGGGAAAATTGTTGGGTTGATAACCTACTAGTTAGGTTGAGACATGCAAGTACTAACTGGGACTAATAAAATCTAAGTGTAGCATTGGGGTTGATAAACACTATTGTTAACATCCATTGATAAAAATACCTAGATGAGTGTGCTCTGTGTTCCTATAGTACCTAATCCAATAGATAAAATTCCCATTATACACATAAAATCCTTCTCTTAGAACTGAATTGAGACTCTTTATGCCTTGCTTGAACCCTTGTGGTTGTTGTATACTAGTTTGGGAGTCCCTAAGGTGTTATAATTGGGGGCTTTTGTGGAATCACTTGAGAAATGGACTATGTCTCTTACCATTTGTTGACAAGTTGAAACTACATGATCCATGACCTCCTCAAAATTTGAATGCAGCTTGGGGGTGGTCATTTGCAAGAAAGATCTTAGTGCAGTTGGCCTATGGTTGGGAGGAGAGTTGAAGTCCCTTCCTTAGTTTCCAATCATTAAGTTATAAAAATAGGTATATCTTCTTGTATTCCATTGTATTGTGAATGATTGAATGTTATTGTTATGTTTTATAACAATGAATACATTAGTATTGATTGTTGAAGGATTGTGTTATTCCTTCTTACCTATGAAGAGATTCATGTGTGATTTATCTCATGGTCTGGAAGGGGTTTTAGGTCCTTGTGACTGTTGATAAAATCTTGATTGCATGGTCACTTAATATGTATAGTTAAATTGTCAAGTTCAACTGATTGTCACTATATGTGACTTTTATTGTTGTTGTGCATGACAATACAAGTGCTTCTTATATATAGACTGGTGAGAGTCTATGGTTTTTCTGTATATAATGGAGATGTAGTCTCATTTTCTTGGAAACATCGAGATTAGTGGTTAGACTACTATCCACAACACCAGGGAGAATTCATTAATAAATTTACTAAGTTACTTGGAGCAACTAACAGGAAATACACTTGTCATTTGGAGCACAAATTTATGTCGTGTCATGCCCTCATAGAGGAGTGACACATTGGTTAAGGTGGGGCATAACAAATGGCATGTGATGGGAAGGTTCCCAATATCAGACGTGAAGGTTCACGTCATGTCGCGCCCTCATAGGGGAGTGCCTTGTTGGTTGGATTTGTGCGTAATGGGAGATGTGCGATGGGAAAGTTACTTATTATATGATGACACATTTCTTGTCGAGTCACACTCTATTGGGTGGTGGTATTTCACTTGGTCCCAACATGAAATTAGGGTGTAGTAACTGTAGAAATTCCTTGTAGATTCAAACTTCGTATTGTAATATGCTAAAACAATTGACTTGAATATACTCTACTCATCAATGGAAATAATTAAATGATCAATGAAATCACAAAGCATATAAGAGAAAGAACTCAATCACACATACAACAATAATTTTCTAGGGAAAGTAACAGTTAAAACCCTACTATCTGTATATTGCATTAGTCAAAGAATCTGGATGAATACAATATGCTCTACTCAATTTTGAGCTCAACCTACACAAGTATTTTCTATCCTCAACCTGACTGACTACCTTTGGCCAATACTTAGCCAAATTTCCAAGATTCCATGATCCTTATTCCTTGTGTTGTTCCTCAAGGAATTACTCCCTATTTATTTGGGAAATTCCTACATTATGAATTGCGCAATCCTCATAGGCTTTCCTCTAACTCCATGCACCATTGATTTAATTTAGATGATATTACAACTGATAGCACACTGTCCCTGAACTCCAATCTCAACTGGGTCTTTCTTTGATATGACATGCATGAGTTAATTATGAGTGAATCTTTAGTTTACTGGTTGATCACTACGGGTTGCACCACACTGCACTTTAGGCATCACCCCATTATTCGATAGGAATCACCCCACTACTCAGGTTGCACCCCACTACTACATGTTACACCCCACTACTGGACCTCCCACTAATTCCTTCATCAATTGGAACTAGTTAAACTGACTTGAACTCAGTTAGACTGAATTAAATAATTACAACTCAAAATAAACTCAATTCGTGCTCCTAATTGTTGGAGACACTCTAGATGACTCTAGTTAGACCCTCAACTTGAATTAACTGATCCAACTAAGTCAAATTAACTTAGTTAACTATTAAAAGTTGTCATGAGATGTGGAATTACAATTTAATTCCCAGTTTAATTCAAAGACAAATTAAATTAGGATTCTTTTTTTCTTGATGCTATTTTTAACATTTCTTGTTGCTATTTTCAACACTCCTTCTCAACAAGAAAGTAATTCAACTCTATCTCGATACGGTACCTTTAGAATGTTGTATATTCAAGTCTTGTCATTGTTGTTGTTGCTACTGCAACATCTACAACTAAAAAAACATCCAAACAAAATAAATTGAATCAACTATGTTTACAACTGTCTACTAGGAAAACTAGAATGTTGTTGACTCTGCTCCTAAGACTCTTTCTCTGCTGTCAACACTGCTCTACACTCCTCCATATCTAACTAACACTAATCCTCCTCCTACTGAATACTGTGGGTCACCGCAGGAAGGTAATGATCCATGAGACAAGAAACACCTCAATGGATCCTGCCAAATTTCAGCAGCTCTTGGACTAGGGTTTCATATCGCCCCACCTCACACGTAGATGTATGGTTGCATGTGCTCCCTCTGCCCACTTGGCTCAAAATTTTCCTCTACTGGAGGTCTCCAATTGTGGCTGCTCCACAACTTGTTGAGGATGCTTTTGAGGCTTCATGTTGAGAGGTAATTTATTCTCCCTCTCAACCATCAAGTCTATAACCTTTTCCTTGGTCCTCAAGGCTTTGCATGCATGAGATAAATATGATCTACTCATATTGTTGTTGCTACCGCTCTATTGTTTCTTCCACATTGCTGCTACAACCACTGGAATAATGAGTCTGATCTCCCCAGATCTTGAAGTACTAGCTTCCATAGGGATGCTCCCTATGAAACTAGACTTCCTCTAAGTTTCGATCTCCATGTGGTAAATATCTCTTCTCCTCAATCTACCAATATCGATGATCACAACTCCATTTTGTGTTAGTAAACATTGGTTCACTGATATTCCCACTAGCAGCCTTCTAGCTTCGGTAAGAAGTTTGCACATGGGGTCTTCTTGATATACCCTGAACTAGAGCTCCATCAATTTGCAAGGACAACCTCAAATTATTTTCTTCTAGTGTGATTTCAACTTTGATACCATGTAGAGATTTTTACAAATCTAGCTCTAATACCATGTAGAAGTTCCTTTTAGATTCAAACTGCAGATTGTAATATGCTAAAATAATTAATTTGAATCTACTCTTTGAGTTTATTTTGAGTTGTAATTATTTAATTCAGTCTAACTGAGTTAAAGTCAGTTTAACTAGTTCCAAATGATGAAGGAATTAGTGGGAGGTCAAGTAGTGGGGTGTAAACTGCAGTAGTGAGGTGTAACTTGTAGTAGTGGGGTGTAACTTGCATTAGTTGGGTGCAACCTGTAGTAGTGGGGTGTTATCTATCGAACAATAGGGTTCTTCCTGAAGTGCAGTGTGGTGTTGCCTACAGTGATCAACCAGTAAACTAAATATTCACTCATAATTAACTCATGCATGTCAGATCAGAGAAAGATTCAGTTGAGATTAGAGTTTAGCCACAATGTATTATCAGTTGTAAAATCATCAAAATTAAGTCGATGGTGCAAGCAGTCAGAGGAATACCTATGAGGATCACGCAATTCATAATTGAGGAATTTCCCCATTAAATAAGGGCTAATTCCTTGAGGAAGAGTGTAAGGAATAAGAAGCTTGGATGCTTGGAAATTTGGCTAAGTATTTGCCAAAGGTAGTCAGTCAAGTTGAGGATAGAAAATACTTGTGCAGGTTGAGCTCCAGATTGAGCTCAAGGTTGAGTAGAGAATATTGTATTCATCTAGATTCTTTGACTAATGCAATATACAGATAGCAGGGGTTTTTAGTTGTGGCTTTCCCCAGAAAATTTTTGTGTTGTGTGATTGAACTCTTTCTCTTATATGCTTTGTGATTTCGTCGATCGTTTAATTGTTTTCGCTCATGAGTAGAGTATATTCAAGTCGATTATTTTAGCATATTACAGTCTGTAGTTTGAATATACAAGGAATTTCTACATGGTATAAGAGCTAGATTTGTAGAAATATCTACATGGTATTAGAGCTGAAATCACACTCGAAGAAAATAATTCAAAGTTATCCTTGCAGATTTATGGAGCTCTAGTTTAGGGTAGATCCAGAGGACCCTATGTGCAGACTTCTTAATGGAGATAAAAAGTTGCTAGTGGGCATATCAATGAGCCAATGTTTAGTGACACAAAATGGAGTTGTGATCATTGATATTGGTAGATTGAGGAGAAAAGATATTTCCCACAGGGAGATAAAAACTCAGAGGGAGTCTAGATTTAGAGGGAGAAACCCTATGGATGCTAGTCCTTCAGGATCTCGAGAGATCAGACTCATTATTGCAGTGGTTGTAGCAGTAGTGCGGAAGTAGCAACAACAGTATGAGTAGATCATATTTAGCTCATGCATGCAAATCCTTGAGGAGCAAGTAAAAGGTTAGAGACTTGGTGGTTGAGAGGGAGCATGAATTACCTCTCAACATGCATCCTCAGAAGTAGCCTCAACAAATTGTTTATCAGCCACAATTGGAGAAGAAGAGAGGATACCGAGTGGAGACATCCACTCAAGCAAAGACCTCCAGTAGGGGGGAATTTCGAGCCAAGTGTGCAAAGGGAGGACATGCAGCCATACCTCCAGGTGTGAGATGGGGTGATATGAAACCTTAGTCCAAGAGTTGAAGAAATTGGGGAGGATCAATTAAGGTGTCTTTTGTCTCATGGATCATTAACTTGCTACGACGGCCCATAATATTCAGTAGGATGAGAATTAGTGTCAGTTAGATACTGAGGAGTGTAGAGAATTTTTGATAGCGGAGCAGGAGGCTTAGTAGAAATGTCAACAACATCATATTTTTCCCAGTAGACAGTTATAGACACAGTTGATTCAATTTATTTTGTTTGGATGCTTTTTTAGTTGCATATGTTGTAGTAGAAAGAACAACAGTGACAAGAGTTGCATGCAGAACATTCTAAAGGTACCAGATCATGATAGAGTTGAATTCCTTTTTTGTTGAGAGGGAGTGTTGAAAATAGTAATAAGAAATGTTGAGAATAGGATCAAGAAAAAAGAAACCATTTAATTTGTCCTTGAATTAAATTGGGAATTAAATTGTAATTCCACGTCTCATGGCAACTTGTAATAGTTAACTAAGTTAATTTGACTTAGTTGGCTCAGTTAATTCAAGTTGAGGGTCTAGCTAGAGTCATGTAGAGTGTCACCTACAATTAGGAGCACTAGTTGAGTTTATTTTGAGTTTTAATTATTTAATTCAATTTAACTGAGTTAAAGTCAGTTTAACTAGTTCCAACAGATGAAGGAATTAGTGGGAGGTCCAGTAGTGGGGTGTAACCTGTAGTAGTGGGGTGTAACATGTAGTAGTGGGGTGTAACCTATAGTAGCGGAGTGTAGCTTGTAGTAGTGGGGTGCTACCCGTCGAACAATGGGGTCCTTCCTGAAGTGTAGCGTGGTGATGCCTATAGTGATCAACCAATAAAATGAAGATTCGCTCATAACTAACTCATGCATGTCAGATTAGAGAAAGACCCAGTTGAGATTAGAGTTCAGGGACAGTGTACTATCAATTGTAAAATCATCTAAATTAAACTGATGGTGCATGCAGTCAGAGGAAGACCCATGAGGACTGCGCAATTCATAATTGAGGAATTTCCCCATTAAATAGGGGTCAATTCCTTGAGGAAAAGCGCAAGGAATAAAGAGCTTGGAAGATTGGAAATTTGGCTAGGTATTGGCCAAAGGTAGATAGTCAGGCTGAGGATAGAAAATACTTGTGCAGCTTGAGCTCAAGGTTGAGAAGAACATCTTTTATTCATCTATATTATTTGACTAATGCAATATATAGATAGAAGGGGTTTTTAATTGTGGCTTTCCCCGAAAAAAATATTATGTTATTTGTGATTGAATTCTTTCTCAT
Organism: Pinus tabuliformis; assembly: GCA_031772625.1. NCBI lineage: Eukaryota > Viridiplantae > Streptophyta > Pinopsida > Pinales > Pinaceae > Pinus > Pinus tabuliformis. Next base: position 874,458,864 of record CM062807.1, read on the forward strand.
ATATGCTTTGTGATTTCATCGATCGTTTAATTGTTTCTGTTTATGAGTAGTGCACCTAATTGTAGGAGACACTCTACATGACTCTAGGTAGACCCTCAACTCAAATTAACTGAGCCAACTAAGTCAAATTAACTTAGCTAACTATTACAAGTTGTCATGAGATGTGGAATTACAATTTAATTCACAATTAAATTCAAGGACAAATTAAATTAGGATTTTTTTTTCTTGATGCTACTTTTAACATTTCTTGTTGATATTTTCAACAGTGATATGGAGGTGCTATCAGAGGGGTCCATGGTGAAACCTGAGAGGATTTTGTTATGGGAAAGTGTCGCAAAGCATGAAGAGATGTGCCATCGGTAGGACCTAGAACTGAGTCTAGGTGGTAAGCACCATGTGAGCCAAGGTTGGCCACATGTGTATTGGATGACATGGATTGGTGACTTGGATAGGGTGTTGATGTGGCATGCGAATAGTATGACACGTGGTAAGTGAAAGTGGCCTTTTTGGATAGACATGTGGCCTATTTTCTATATGACATGTGTCTCCTCTATAAGAGGCCACATGGGTGAGTGATGCTAGCATAATGTTAGTGGAACATCATCGCAGATAATGGACTGCAGAAGTTTTAAATAATAGGTGTTTTAGAGTTTATGGAAGGCTTGAGATGGGAATTCATTCCTGCCACTTGACAAAGAAATTATTTTCGTGCCATGAGACTTATTCACAGTTACCGTGGATTTAGTAGTGAAGGCCACAATTGACAGGATCTATGAACACAAATTTGTGTGGCACTTAATGTTTAAAATTATCATTGTGCAATGGGATTCATGGGTGTTTACCAAAGGAATATCATAGAGGCATAATGGCATGGTGACATGGTGGGAGTTGCAATGGAGGTTGCAAGTGAGGTGGCTATTAATTTTTATAGCTTGGGAGGTGCTCCACAACCCTAGGTATTGGGCTTGTGAGAGTTGGCACCACAAAATCACTTTATGGTCAAAGTACCCAAGCAGTGGGTTTTGCACCCAAAGTTGTGGGCATGAAACCAATCATGATTTTTGAGGTTTGACCATTGATGCATGTGTGGAACCCTTAATGGAGTAAGGGGAAACTAAGGCATTCTTGGAAGATGAGATTGAATGAGAGAAATTTTTTTTTTTTATATGTAGTGGGATAATTGGAACAAAGAATATAAGTCGACTTGGCTTGTAGAGATGCCTTAGAAAGGGCTAGTCGTTGCACCCCTAGAAGAATATAAATAAGAGATGGTGGAGACCTCATTTGACACATCCAAAGTGAAAAATTTCAAGGAGAAGACCTCTAAAATAGCCGCAACCGTAAGGAGACTATCGAAGTACAAATGAGGATTGGTTTTGGTTCATTTTTCTTGTGGTTTTTTTAGGTCAACTTTGGTAGGAGCAGGCAACGTGGAAGAGGAGCACTCTAGGAAATGTTTTGTGCTAGTTATGTGGTGTAGATACCTTGCAAAATAAGTTGAGTTTGTTTGTTTGTTTGTTTGTTTTTTTTTGTGTTGGTAGAGGAGGAATGAGCCCTAGTTTAGGGCTATGTGGTCTTAAGGAGTTGGAATAGTAGTATATAAGAGACCAAGTGACAATGCAAAATGGAGGAATATGTGGAGAAGGGTTTGTGAAGTTTTGAGGGAAGAAATTAGGGCTGACGTGGACTGTGAGAATCCCTAACAAGAGCCACGAAAAACTTCAGATGTTTGCATAAGGTCGAGACCTAAAGAGGCAGAAGAAGGTTGCTAGTTAAGGTATATTGAATGTTGTTCTCATGTTGATGTTTTGCTAAGTGGATGAGTGTCCAGTTTGGGACATATTTGTTGGGTTGTTCATGTACAGTTGGACAGTTATTAGGTAGCTATCAAAAATTCCCTAAGTTTAGTTTTTGTGAAGGACTACAAGACTGATAGGAGAGGAAAAGTTATTGGAGCCTAAGGGTTGACACTTTGAAGGATTAAAGGGCATCTAAGAGGGCTTATTGTTCATCCATATTTCACTGGTTTATAGAGGTCATATTTAGTGGAAAGTAGGTAGACTCCATTTCCCTAGACATGTCATAGTTGGAGTAATTGTGTGACACAAGTGGACAATAGAGAGAAGACCCTATGTGTTGTAAACCTTGAAGGACAAAGGAGAAATTAGAGGGCATAAGTGTTTGGGACTATGTTCAACAACCTAAAGGAGAATTGTTAACTAATAGAGGAATATTTTTCATCAACAGATTGAGAAGAAAAAGGACTAGTAGATGTGTTCACGGTACATGGACTGAAAGGAGCTTAGGAGCGCGCTACACCAACAAGTAGGTCAGTTGTATCTTTTTCAGGGTTGATTGTTTATCATACTTGTTATTGATACCAAGCCCTAGTTGTCTTGTATCAAGGGCCATTATCCTGGTATGAGATCCCTATACTATTTTGTTAAAGATTGTTAATTGGGTTGATAAATTGTGTCTTGTGTACAAGTTGATTCATTTCTATTTTTTTCCATTGTGAAAAGTAGTATTGTTGTGGCATTTGAGTGTGTTTGTGTAATATATTGTATGAGCCAAACCATATTCTTGAGTGTCGTGGAAATTCAACAGTGGTAGTGCCACATAGGAAATTGGATTTCTACATGGTAGTGCTTGGGTTGATGTGGTAGGGTTAATTGGCAAAAACGTTAAATCGCCATAAATTTTGACTCGAGACAGATTTCAATAAAATTTATATCGTTAGAAAGATCTTGATGAGATAAATGTGATGGTGTTATCCAATGTTAATTATACTAAGTTTATGAAATTAGGAACTCCGTAACCCTATTTCCATAATGATAACATGGAGGTTGGGTTAGGAAAAAATAACACCTCCCATTCACCTTGGGAAGTACAAGGGCGTGGGAGGGAGTATTATAGAGTGGCATCAAAGATGAAGGTTTAACACTAGACCTTTGGAGATAAAATCTAGATGTTATATTATAGAGTGTAGTAATCAATTTGATTGATTGTTGTATGATGTTGTAGCATTTGACTGTAAATTGCATGTTTTATGCAAGCATAGACCTTGATATTATCATTATTTTCTAATAGCCATGCTAACTTGAGGTGTGATGTTTCTGATGGATATACACCAACAAGATTATTGCAATTGAATGAAGGTGATAGTAAATATGATAACTTATATTTTGATTGGCTAACAATTGTATGTGTATGACATCACATAAGAAGACAACAAGGAGTAAAGAGAATGAGCAACAAAATGGTGTAGTATAACATTGATATATCTTAGCATGAAGAGTAGTGGAGAAAGGGAGAGAGGAAGGTTCCCTTGACTAGATGGATACTCTTGAAAGTCTAAGGACTAAGCTTAGGAGTTTCAAGTTTGATAATGAGAAGATTTCTGAGGCCTAAGAAAAGTAGGAAAAGGTAAATGTAGTATTATTGCAAAGCCCATTAGATTTACAAAAATTGAAACAACATGATCTAGGAGCTAGCTGGAAGTTTAAGTTGAGTTAATTAGGACTTGGAAGACAAGAAATGAAGATTTATGGTGCATAAGGTAGCAGATCCAAGAAAAGAGATAGACAGGAAAGTGAAGACACAATGAGGGGTGGAACTCCTTTGAGTATCCAGAGAGGAGGATAGAAAGTCCTAAGTAGCTGCCTATTGTTGAAACTAAGAGGCATCACCAAAAAAAGAGAGGAAAAGGGAAAGATTTCATTCCAAAAGAATTCAAGAAGGAAAATCCTCCTACATTTTACGGAGAACTGAAGAAGGATGAGGAAGCAAAGACACTACTTCTTTGAATGAAGAAGTTTTTTAGGGTCCATAATTACTTTAAAAACATGAAGGCTAGAGTAGCCACCTTCAGCTTGAGAGGTAAAGCTGATATATGGTGGGAAGACCCGAAGAATGTCAAAAACATTTAAGAGGAAGATTTGTCCTGGAGGATATTTGAAATATATTTCAAGGAAAAGTACCTGTGTGATAGGTACTACGAAAACAAGGCAAAGGAATTTTATGAGCACAAGTTGGGGTAGTTTTCAGCTAATGAATATATATCCAAATTCTTGGAGTTTCTAAGGCATGTTCCCTACCTCAAGGATGAGAAAAAAAATATTCAAAGATATCTTAGTTGGTTTTGATGATCATTCGTGGAAATAATAGGGTTTTATGAGCCATAAAATCTATAGGATTCTATTAGGAAACTGAAGTATTACTATGATCAATCCAAGTACAGGTTAAAATACAAGGTTGATTGGAAAGGGGTAGGAAACTGTAGGACACCAATAAGGTGGAACTATGAGTTTCACCACTTCTACAAGAAGTGAGCTACAACATAAACCCACTATTGCTAATCAAGACAAACTCTCTAAATCTAAAAGAGAGGAAAAAAATGGGTCTAGAATGAAACCCATAAAATGATGGAAGCGTGGGGAAGACCACTTGTGGATGTTTTTTTCTCAGCTACATAGGAATCGCCTATGACTGTACAATGTACAGGAAGTTGAGACAGTTATTGGCATAGCTTAGAGTGTTCTAGGCATATATGCAACGTTGGAAAACAAGCGGGCTGATCACCAAGCCTCAATGATTGAAATGGAAGGTATGATTAATAATAAACTTGTTTTAATTTTAGTTATGATAGTCCCAACATTGTAGAGAAGTGTGAACTACAAAAGGAAGCACACAAGGATTCACGGTTAGTCCAATTGGCCATGGGGACAAAGAGGCAAGTTGAGAGCATTATGAAATCATGCCTAGTCATAATGGATAATATGCCAACATCAATTAATTTAAACTTACTTCCATTGGGATCATATGATTTATTAATCGACATGGACTAGTTAGCGAAGAACATGAAAAAATTTGATTGTTTCAGTAAGTCAATCAAGTGTTTAAATGACAGCAGAGAGAGAATTATGTTACACGGAAAGAGAAAACTTGTAATAGTCCAGAAAATCATCCCACTACACTTAAATAGGGGTAGCAGGAAGGGATGCACACTATCTGTGGTGCAAGTGACCAATGAATCAGAGGTTGATAGGGATAGAGTGGAAGAGCACCCAATCACAAAATAATTCAATGAAGTATTTCTCGAAGAGATTCAAGGACTTCTACCAAGGGGGGAAATTGATTCAATTGAGTTTTTCCCGGGATTAGTGTCAGCATATAAAGCTCCATACCAAATGAGTACACTAGAATTAATAGAGTTGAAACTACAATTAAAAGAAATGTTGGACAAAGGGTACATCATACCTAGCATATCACCTTGGGGAGTTCTCATATTATTTATCAAAAGGAAGGATGGATTTTTTAAGGTTGTGTATTGATTACTAGAAACTGAACAAAGCCACCATAAAGAACATGTACCCTCTGCCAAGGATTGATGATCTATTTGATCAGTTGAAAGGGGCTGCAGTATTTTTAAAGATTTACCTAAGGTTTGGATACCACCAATTTTGCATAAAAGACAAAGATATTCATAAGAACACCTTTAGAACCAGGTATGGGAACTATGAATTTGTAGTTGTTCCATTTGAGCTCACAAATTACCTAACAAAGTTCATGTGTTTAATGAAAAACTTGCTTAGTCCATATCTAGATAAATTTGTACTAGTTTTTGTTGATAGTATATTGGTTTATTCAAAGACCAAGGACGAGCATGAAAAGAATTTATCAATTCTACTGAAACTGCTAAGAGAGACAAAGATCTATGCTAAACTCAGCAAGTGTGACTTCTTCCAGTCATAAGTTCAATATTTGGGACATATTGTTTCCAAGAAAGGAGTAGTTGTAAACCTATAGAAGATTAATGCAATTATGGAGACTGTGGCATACTCCGCAAAATGTGACAAAAGTCAAATATTTGAAGGGTTTGGTAGGTTATTACTAGAGATTCATCTGAAATTTCTGCAAGATTGGACACCCATCATTGCATTGTGAAGAAAAGGAATTAAATTCCAGTGGACATCGAAATGTTAAGCCATTTTTGAGGAATTGGAATATTTTCTCACACACGCATTGATATTAAGGATAGAAAATCCAAACAAATATTTTGTGGTGTGCATGAATGCCTACAAGGAAGGGCTTAATGGATTCCTTAAGCAAGGAGGACAAGTTGTGTGTTATGAGTCTAGAAATTTGAACGAGCATGATAAAAACTATGTTACTCATTATTTAGAGTTAGCAGCAATAGTCCACGCATTGAAGATGTGGAGGAATTACCTCCGCGGAAGAAAATTTGTATTAATGTCAAATCATGTAGGGCTGAAGTATCTATTTGATAAACCTAAGCTGAATACAAGGTAGACAAGATGGTTGTCCCTGATTAGTGAGTTTGACTTTGAAATCAAATACATCAAAGGCAAGGAAAACAAGGTAACTTATGCACTTAGTAGAAGGCCATAGGTAGCTCATGTAGCATCTGTAAGTTCCGGTGAAATCAAAATTCAATGAAAGATTAAAGAGGTAGAGCATCAAGATAAGTGATACTAGTAAGTAAAAGAGCAGTTGCAATAAGAGCCTAAAGTGGCATTGAGTAAGAATTTCCCTTTCATGGAAAATGTATTGTTAAATTTCAAAGGAAGGTGGTATATACCTTGTATGGGCGACTTGAAGAAGCTCAACTTGGATGATGTCCATATAATACCATATTTTGGTCATACTTATTTTTAGAAAATGATAACACCCATGAAGAAGTCATATTATTGGCCATACATGAAAATGGATGTGGCTGAGTATATTGTTAAATGCTTGGAATGATAACAAGTAAAGGTGGAATGTAAACACCTAGTGAATTTCTACATCCAATCCCGATTCCAGAATTGAAGTGGGAAGTCATTTCCATGGACTTCATTATTAGACTGCCAAGGACAAGTAGGTAGCATGATGCCATAATGGTGGTAGTGGATAAGTTGAGCAAGGTAGCTCACTTTATAGTTATTAAATCCACTCATAAAGCCAGTGACATTTCCGAGACCTTTATAAAGGAAATAGTGAAATTTCATTGTGTACCCAAGAAATTTATCTAGGATAGGGATGCTAAGTTCACATCCAAGTTTTGGAAGGCATTGTTTGCTAGTTTTGGGACATAATTAACCTTCAGCACAACATGCCATCCTTAGACAAATGGGAAGATTGAAAGAGTTAATAGGATGTTGGAAGACATGCTGAGAATGTATGTCCTACATTAGCCAAGTAGGTGGGAAGAGTTTATTGCTTTGCTAGATATTTTCTATAACAATGGGTACCAAGAATCATTGAAGATGAGTCCATTTGACATTATTTATGGCAGGAAATGCAACACTCCTATCATCTAGAGTGTTCTTGTGAACCAAGTGCTCATCAAACCTAATATGTTGAAGGAGTTGGAATAGGAAGTGATTATTATTAAACAACAATTGAAGATATATCAATATGGGCATAAGAGCTATGTAGACTAGCAGATGATGCATAAGGAATTCCAAGTGGAATATCATGTTCATCTCCACATTAGACCAAGGAAGAGTTATTTATGAATTGGGTCTTATGTCAAGTTGGCACCACAATTTTGTGGGCCATTTGAAATTCTAGAAAGAGTGGAGCTAGTGGCGTATAGAATGGCCTTGCTACCCCCAATGAATGCACATGATGTCTTCCATATTTATTTTATTAAAAAGTATGTAATTGATGCTAATAAATGTTGTTTATTGGTGTTTTACACAGGTGGAAACCTAGGGAGAATTTCAACTAGAGACACTATGAATTTTGGATCAAAGGCAGATCGCATTTCGGAATCGAGAAATTGAATAGGTCAAGGTGCAGTGGAGGCACTTTGGACTAGATGAAGCCCCTTGGGAAATGGCTAAATAGATGAGGGTATCATGCCCATTTTTTCTTTTTGGTTAAGAAAAAGTAAATGTAAATGCAAAGAGTTTTGTATATAAATCTCTTGTAAATTATGTGTATAGAATAATAAGGACAATGTTCCTTTGAGGGGGTAGGGTTTATGACAACCCCTATAGCTAATCCTCCTGTGAACACTATTTTGGATTTTAATTCGTGTAAATAATGTGGAAATGTATCACAATTAATGGTTGAGAAAGTGGACACAGATTCAAAGGATTGAGGAAGAGGATTTTCTTGGAAACCTAGGCCTTGCATTTTATTCCATCACATGTTTCCTTGTTGGTTAAAGAGAATTGTTATGTAGACAATAATTGGGAGATTGGGCCTCCTAAGTGGAGGATGAGCTTGCAAGTCTTGATTCTCGTAGAGACGTGGGCATGGTCAACATGCCTGACGTAAGAGGAGGAAATAAGTCTCGGGGAAGGGAGGGATATTAGCAGAATATGAATTATGGAATATGAATAATTCAAGAAGGGAGACACATAAGGGTGGAGTGCACTAAGTAGAGGAGAACGTAAAATTAAATTTGGCAGTGGTGTGGATCTAGATTGAAAATTTAACTTCTCCTGAAGATTGTGTTCAGTGCTCATGGGATGGATTCCATATGTTTCATTGATGCATGTGTTGGTGCCTATGTGTTGTTTTGTTGAGGTCTTTGATTTCACTTGTGTGTTATTTTGTTGAAGCCCGTGTCATGTTTTGTTGAAGCTTGTGTTTTTTTCCTGTGTGTTGTTTTCTAGAGAAATTTCAGTGGGTCATGAGAATCAAGTGCTTGTTGAGATGATAAACTTGTAAAGGCTTGCTCACCGCTAAACACTTGAGCATTGGCTAGCCTTGGGGCTAATAGACCATTGGGAAACATGTTGGGTTGATAACCTACTAGTAAGGTTGAGACACTTCAGTACTATTTGGTATCAAGAAAATCTAAGTGTAGCCTTGGGTCTGATAAACACTAGTATTAGCACCCAATGATAAAATACCTAGATGAGTGTGCTCTTTGTTCCTACAGTAGCTAATATAGCTGAAAATCTTCCCATTATACACATGAAATCATTCTCCTAGAACTGAACTGAGACTCTTTGTGACTTGCTTGAACCCTTGTGGTTGTTGTATGCTAGTTTCAGAGTCCATGTGATGTTATATCTAAGTCATGTTGTGGAGTCACTTGAGAAATTGGACTCTATCTCTTATTATTTGTTGATTGGTCGAGAAATACTGAGAAATTACCTCCTCAGACTTTAAATCTAGCTCGAGGGTGGTGAGCTGCAAGAAACACTGCAGTGCAGCTGGCCTATGGTTAGGAGAATAGTTGAAATCCATTCCTTAAGTGCTAATCATTAATTTATACAAATAAGTGTATCTACTTCTATATTGTATTATGAATGATTAAATTTTATTTTTATGGTTTATAACAATGAATGTGTTAGTATTTCTTATGGAGGGATTATGTTATTCTTGGTTTCTTGTGAAGAGACTCATGTGTGATTGATCTCATGGTTTGGAAAGGGGTGGAGGTCCTTATGACTACTGATAAACTCTTGATTACATGGTCACTTAATATGTACGGTGTTGAAGAAGCTAGAAATTCGTTAACCAAGGGGTTCTTCCCAATGTGAAGTCCCAATTAGACGTCACACCATTTGGAGTAGGATCCCCATTCGGAGTATTAGTTTGACTACCACAACTCTAAGAATTTCCTTGGATGCAATAAATAACATAAGAGATTATGAACATATACTTTGAAATCAGCAAGTAACTTGAACTTGTGAAACAAAAAATGTAATGCATAAAAGAAGACTTTCATGAGAGGGAAGTAAGAGTGAGTCTCTAGAAGGAAAGTAATAATACTATCCTAAGAGAAGCACGTGAGAGCAAGGAAATATTCATTAGTTATCTAGAAAAATAGTTCACATAGACACAACGAACATTAATGCAAAAAAAACACACATTCAACAAGATAAGTACCAAATCCAATGAAGTAATTCAATTTCCTTAGTACATATGAACAAAACATATACCGCAAACATCTAAATAATAGTATTACAATATTCACGATACATGCATGAAAATGTGTTGGCTCAACAAGCTTATGATTATTAGGTGAAAGATTCAAGTACACAATTACAATGGTGAGACACTAGCTCCAATAGTAGAACATTAGTCACTCCTTTCTTCTCCAAAGGATGATCTTCTCTCCTATGCCAAGCAAGAGAAGCCAAGACTAGCTCTCCAAAGGCTAAGCCTCCAAAATCCATTTGCTTGAGTTATGAGGTTTCTTTTATAACAAGAGAAATGGCCTTTCATATCCCTTATGACTCTTAGGTTACCCTCATGACTCTTAGACTTCTAATGTGACCTTTTGGACTTCTATATGGCTTTTGGAATTTTCCTAAAGACTATGTTGTCCATATACAACCATGTGACATTTCATATTCCACATATGACTCTTGGACTTCCACACATTGAATTTTGTCCTTTCCTTTTGATAATTACATCTTTACATCCAGAAATGTATTGGCAAGACACATGGACACACATGTCATTGTGATGCCACTAGTGCTACATAGTATTTTTTCATGCCTCCTACACTTCCCTATGACATACCATGAAGTGCTTGAAACATGATCATTATACAATATACTCATCCATGTATTTAGTTCAGATTTTGTCATGCCTCCTACACTTCCCTATGACATACCATGAAGTGCTTGAAACATGATCATTATACAATATACTCATCCATGTATTTAGTTCAGATCCCTCCTTTAACTTTGCTTGGAAAATCTCTAGAGCTTTGCCTGAAGAAATAGCTCTTAAAACCCTAAAATGAGGGTCATCACCCTTATGAAGCTCAAAGCCGTGATGGTATCCTGTTGCACTATGTTAAGCCAATGATGGCATTGCTCTGTTCCCTTTCATACCCATGATGGTATCAAAGAGGAAGTTTTCCCAAAGAGGATAAGAAGCTTTGTGATCTAGAACTTCCAGAGCAACGAGCTAGAGGTGGTTTCACATAGATGAGTCGAATCCTCTTAATTTGACCTCTTGGTCTCATCCCTACGAGCTACCTCCTTGATATGTGGGCCTAATCCTATATTTGGAGGAGTCCTAACTCCCTCTCCTAGCCTATAAATTCCTCCTCTCCCATTCCCAAATGGTTGATCTATGTCCATTTGCACCCCTATGCTAATCTTATGCTTAGAGGCCATTCATTAGACTTGTAGAAGGAGTGTTTGGAGAGTGTTGGGTGTGGAGCCTGATTATCTTCTATATTCAAAGGTATCGCCACATTGGAACCCAGTTCAAAATGGGGAGGCAATGCCGCCCATAAAATATTCGTTGTAGGGGGGGTCCAGGCGGGGCGGCTGCAACCTTTGGGGAGCCCCCCTTGGTAGGGGGTTTCGGGGGCAGCGCCCCCGAAGCTAAAAACAGATGTAAAATTGCCTTGTAAAATTATAGTAATTTCTAGTCAATCTGGGCCGTTCATTAGGCGGATGATCTGACGCTAGAACTTATGTTTAGTTTAGGGTTTTTGCCCTAGAAGGCTCTCTTTGTATGAGGGCATTGTATTGAGTTTGTGTAATATATGTGTATTCTCCGAGCGAGAAGTAGAGAGGTGAGACTGTGAGAGAAAACAAAGGATATTACAACGGATTTGTTGTAGGTAGTGTCTCTTCATTTTGCTGGATAATAGAAAGGAAGGATTGGTTGTTCGGGGTGGACGTAGCCCAAACTGGGTGAACCACGTATATCTGTGTCTCTCTTGTTTTATGCGTTTTTTGTGTTTATATTTCTGCAATATGTTATGTGTTTCATTGCTCCGTAAGATATAATTTTGTAACAACTGGTATCAGAGCCAAAGGTCTATTTGGCTGATAAATTCACAGGAAAGAAGAGTTCCTTGTTCAAGTGGGAGAAATGGTGGAAGATGGTAAGTTTAGGGTCGAGAAATTTAACGACCAAAACTTCTCGCTGTGGAAGATGCAGATGGAAGATTATTTGTATCAGAAAGATTTGTACCTACCATTGGGCGGAAAAACAAATATGCCGACGGGAATGACAAATGAAGAATGGAACCTATCGATAGAAAGGCACTCGGAATAGTACGGTTGTGCCTCGCAGTGTCGATTTCCTTCAACATTTAGAAGGAAACAACGATAGAGGGTTTGATTAAGGCATTGGAGAAACTATATGAAAAACCCTTGGCCTCAAATGAATTATTTCTTATGAAACGATTATTTAATATGAAGATGTCGGAAGGTGGATCTGTTGCAGACCATTTAAATGATTTTAATACTCTTACAAGTTAGTTATGTTTTTTAGGGGTAAAATTTGATGATGAAGTTAGAGCTCTGTTATTCTTGTGCTCATTACCAGAAAGTTGGAATGGTTTAGTAATGGCCATTAGTAACTCTGTTTCTGGATCTAGTACTTTAAAGTTTGATGATGTTGTCGGTGCTATCCTTAGCGAGGAAATGCGACGGAAAAGCTCTGGTGAGACATCGGGTAATGCTTTGAGTGCAGAGTCTAGGGGAAGAAAAATGGAAAGAGGAAAGAGCTCAGGATATCACAGTAAATCAAGGAAAGGCAGATCCAAGTCTAGATCGAGGATAGTGTGCTGGAAATGCGGAAAGAAAGGACACCTAAAGAAAGACTGTAGATCTCGGAAGGGAAAAGAAGGAGATGCATAGCAAGAAAACAATCATGAAGCAAATGTGACAGGTGAGGTATTACAAGATGCTTTGATTATTTATTTCGAAAATATTATTGATTCCTGGGTGGTAGATTCGGGGGCCTCATTCCATGCCACACCTAATAAGAAATACTTTCATGACTATGTTCAAGGAGATTTTGGACAAGTTCGTTTGGGTGATGATAAACCCTGTAAAATTGTTGGAAAGGGTAAGGTTCTTGTAAAACAACAGAATGGAAACCAATGGCTAATAAAGGAGGTAAGGCATGTTCCAAATCTAAAGAAAAATCTAATTTCAACAGGGCAGTTAGGCGGTGAAGTTTGTGTGACAACTTTCACAGATAAAGATTGGAAGGTTACCAAAGGAGCCCTGGTAATAGCAAAAGGCGAAAAGGTTGGTACATTGTATTTATGCAATGGTATTTCTAACTCTATTAATGCTTTAACTTCCAAAGGAGCAAATGCAGCATTATGGCATCATAGGCTTGGACACATGAGTGAAAAGGAGATGAAGATTCTTCACTCAAGGAATTTGTTGTCGGGTTTGAAGAATGTTGATTTGGACTTCTGTGAGAATTGCATTTATGGAAAACAAAAGAAAGTCAGATTTCTTAGAGTTGGGAAAGAAAAGAAGAGCAAAAAATTAGAGCTTGTGCATACAGATATATGGGGACCTGCTCAGGTATCATCTCTCGATGGCTCTCATTATTATGTTACTTTTATTGATGATGCAACTAGAAAAACTTGGATTTATTGTATTAAGAATAAATCTGATGTATTTGATGTTTTCAAGGAATGGAAAGATTTGGTTGAGATTGAGACATGAAAGAAATTAAAGTGTCTCATATCAGACAATGGAGGTGAATATTGCAACAAAGAGTTTGATAGGTACTATTCAGAGCATGGAATTTGTAGAGAGAAGATAGTTCCAAGAACACCACAAGAAAATGGTGTGTTAGAAAGGATGAACAAAACAATCATGGAGCGTGCAAGGTGCATGAGATTGCATGCAGGATTGCCTTTACAATTTTGGGAAGATGCTGTAGATACTGCTGTTTATCTAATAAACAGAGGGCCTTCAAGTTCCTTGGATGGTGGTGTTCCAGAGGAAGCATGGATAGATAAAAAGGTAAGCTACTCTTTTTTAAAGCCTTTTGGTTGTGAGGCCTTTGTCCATATTGATAAATAAAATAGAACAAAGCTTGAGGCAAAGTCAAAGAAATGTACCTTTATTGGATATGGTGTTAATGATTTTGGTTATCGCTTATATGATTACGAAAATCACAAAATCATTAGGAGCAGAGATGTAATATTCAATGAAAAGGTCTTGTATAAGAATCAGTTGCAGGAAAAGAAATAGGAAAATGAAAACAAGGAATACACAGTTCTTGATGAAATCATTGAAAAAGTAAAGGTGCCTGAAAATCATAATAGTCAACAACCACAACAACAACAACCACCACAACAACAATAGGCACCCCAAACAACTGAAAGTGGTGTTAGAAGATCTACCAGGATAAGTAGACACCTTGAACAATACTCTCCTTCATTATATTATTTATTGTTGACTGATTCTAGTGAACCCGAAAGTTATGAAGAAGCAATGCAGGTTGAAAGAATGAAGAAGTGGGAGGTAGCCATGGAAAAAGAGATGGAATCCTTAATGCATAACCAGACTTGGGACTTAGTCAGGTTGCCTGCAAGAAAAACTACATTGAAGAATAAATGGGTTTACAGGCTGAAGGAAGAAGATGGAGGAAAATAGAGGTACAAAGCTAGACTTGTGGTGAAGGGGTTTGCACAGAAGAAAGGTATTGATTTTGATGAAATATTTTCTCCTGTTGTTAACATGACTTCAATCAGAAGTATTTTAAGTCTAGTAGTAGTTGAAGATTTGCATCTTGAGCAGTTAGATGTAAAGACAACCTTTCTCCATGGGGATTTGGAGGAAGAGATATATATGCAGCAACCACAAGGATATGAAGTGAAAGGGAAGGAGAAAATAGTGTGCAGGTTGAAGAAGAGCTTGTATGTCTTAAAACAGGCTCCAAGGCAGTGGTATATAAAATTTGACAAGTTTATGTCTGAACAAGGTTATACTAGATGTCACTCTGATCATTGTGTTTATCTGTAAAAGCAAAATGATGGTAGCTATATTGTATTGTTATTGTATGTAGATGATATGCTTGTTGCAGGGTATAACATGCAGGAAATAAATGTGCTCAAAAGAAAATTGGCAAATTCATTTGCAATGAAGGATTTGGGAGCTACAAAACAAATCCAAGGTATGAGAAGAACTAGAGACAGGAAAAATCGTAAATTAACATTGTCTTAGAATGAGTACATACAAAAGGTGTTGAAAAGATTTAATATGCACAATGAAAAACCAATTAGTACACCTTTTGCTAGCCATTTCAAACTTAGTAAGGAAATGTGCCCAAAGACCCAAGAAGACATGGATTATATGTCTAAAGTTGCATATGCATCAGCAGTTGGAAGCTTAATGTATGCAATGGTCTGCATAAGGCTTGATATTGCACATGCAGTGGGAGTTGTAAGCAGGTACATTAACAATCCAGAAAAGGAACATTGGATGGCAATGAAATGAATTCTTAGATATTTGAAAGGTACCACAAATCAAGCATTATGCTTTGGTGGTTCAAACATTTCTCTACAGGGATATGTTGATGCAGATATGGTAGGTGACAGAGATAACAGGAGGAGCACTACAGGATATGTATTTACTGTTGGTGGAACAACTATCAGTTGGGTTTCAAAAATCCAAAGTGTTGTTGCACTTTCAACAACATAAGCAGAGTATGTTGCTGCCATAGAGGCTAGTAAAGAAATGATTTGGTTACAAAGGTTTATGGGTGAATTAGGTAAGGAGCATGATATGGGCACGTTATACAGTGATAGCCAAAGTGCCATTCATCTTGCAAAGAACTCAGCATTTCATTCCAAGACTAAACACATACAACTCAAGTACCATTTCATACGATCAATGTTGGAAGATGGAGAGTTGAAGCTGGAAAAGATAAACACTAGCTAGAATCCTGCAGATATGCTAACAAAAGTTGTAACCAGGGAGAAACTGAGAATATGCTCAGTTTCAATTGGTCTTCAAGGATGACGATGAAGATGAGAAATAGCCAGGTCCAAAGAGGAGTCATTGTCCAGCAAATGAAGCAGCGGTGGAGTTGCTATAATCAGTCTCCAAGTGGGAGATTGTTGGGTGTGGAGCCTGATTATCTTCTGTATTCAAAGGTATTGCCACATTGGACCTCAGTTCGAAATGGGATGACAACACCACCCATAAAATATTCACTGCAGGGGGGGGGGCTGCCACCTTTGGGGAGCGCCCCCTTGGCGGGGGGTTTTGGGGGCAGCGCCCCCCAAGCTAAAAACAGATGTAAAATTGCCTTGTAAAAGTATAGTAATTTCTAGTCAATCTGGGCCATTCATTAGGCAGATGATCTGACGCTAGAACTTATGTTTAGTTTAGGGTTTTTTGCCCTAGAAGACAACCCCTCTCTTTGTATGAGGGCATTGTATTGAGTCTATGTAATATATGTGTATTCTCCGAGCGAGAAGTAGAGAGGTCAAACTCTGAGAGAAGACAAAGGATATTGCAGCGGATCTGTTGTAGGTTGTGTCTCTTCATTTTGCTGGATAATAGAAAGGAAGGACTGGTTGTTCGGGGTGGACGTAGCCCAAACTAGGTGAACCATGTATATCTGTCTCTCTTGTTTTATGCGTTTTATGTGTTTATATTTCTACAATATTTTATGTGTTCCATTGCTCCGTAATATATAATTTTCTAATAGAGAGTTTCTTGGCTTGGACTTGGATTACCACTCAAGGAGAGCCTTTCAACATCAAGGCTATGGTTGTAATCTTCCCTTTATTCTTTAAATAATATACAACTACTGGTTCATCTTCCCAATTTTTTTTTGTTCATGTATGTATTAGCTTGGCATTCCTTGATCAACTAAGTAGGTTATTATTGGATTTGCTATTGGTTTTGGCATGCTTTTTTGTCTCTTGATCACTTGTGCAGGTACATAAGTGCTGAAGAAGCAGGAACAAGTCCGCAACACAAGTGGTTCGAGGATCTCAACAAAGGAAATCAGAATAGCATCAGGGCAAGGTAGGTCATCTCTCTCGTTCTACTTTTCAATTATAATCTAGGAAGATGTCTAGTTGATTGTCACTTCAGTTGCTAGACCCACTCATTTGGCTAGAGGGATCATCTTTGTCCGCAGAGAGGAAAAACATTTTCAACAAAATGGTGACTCCACTGGGGAGCCTATGACCCTTTCCTTCCCGTCCTTCACCTTGTCTTTTGACGAGTTTCATCAACCTTTCATTTTTAGACTTCATTGCTTGTCTGTAGTCAGTGTCACTTTCTGGTAGATGTCTGAAGGTTGTTAATTTGAAATGTTCTTGAATATTTTGAGTTTCTTTTTTGCTTTTATTGACCATCATGGGTTTGACCTTGACAGTCGCAATGATATCATAGGTTTTCTAGTTACAGTAGCGATGATCGCTATTTTCCTTCTGACAAGTGCAATGATTGCAGAAAATTAATAAATTTAGGGTTTTCTTTCTTATTTTTAGTTCTATTTGCCTTCTCCCTGTGATTTAATAGTGTTCTCTTCATTGAATCTGTCATTGTCTGATTGCAATTGTCTTTTAACATTGGTTTTAGTGTGCTTGAAGTTTGATTAGCCTTTTAGGGTTTTAGGTCTTCTAGGTCAAACTTCGTCCACTGGTTGGTCTTCCCATTAGAGATCAGAGATCCATTTCCTATGCTAAAAAGTATTTGTGTGTTCAGACATAATTTGCAGATCACTTTTTGGTTCTTGTGCCTTAAGTTGTTTTCATTAGTGGATATTGTGAAATTTACTTAAGCTTCATTTGACGAACGATAGATTACAAATCGATTGTCTCATTGGAATCAAAAGGAAGTGTTTGCTTTGAAGTTTTTGTGTTTTGAAGTGAAAGTGAAAGTGTTATTCTTTTCATAGTTTTCGAAGCATTTTGAGTTGCATTTAGATCATTGATGTGAAAGAGATTTTCATGTTTGTTGGCCTGCTTGCATTCACTTTTACTTTGCATTAGATTACATTAATTGCATCTTGGAAAAGAGAAAAAATCATCATTATATCTTAAGGAATTTTTTCTTTAATATTTGTTTTGACATTGTATTTTCTTATCATATGAAAGGTTAGATTTCATATTTTGCATTTAGCATTTGAAGATTGTCATGAATTCACTTTGGATTTGGTTTGATGCATGATTTAAGTGATCTTCTTCCCTACATAGATAGCTTTCATCGAATTGAAGGATTTCATTTCATCATCTAGTTTTCATTTTAGGAACAAGTAACATCGTTAAGGCCTTGAAATTGGAACATAATTACAAGATAAACTTTAAAATATATCAATTAACCTAAGGAGCATTTGAAACATTAACGTTCATATCTAGTGGTCTAGGTTATAAATGTGTTCCAGTGCCTTAAAAACTTAGCAAATATCATTCGCTTTGGCATTAGACAATGCTAGCATGGACTTGTGCTCCTCGTATCATCATGTATATAAAGGGAGACCCCCATAGGTTGCAAACCTTTTTCCACAGGAAGCCAAGTCTGCCGCCCTATAAACGTGATACATTGAACACATCATTCGAGGAGGTTGCCTGCACATACATCAAGTCCTTGGTAAGTTTATTTGTTGAGGTGTATATTGCAGTTCACGGTTACTTGTTACTCCTTTTACCTAGATTCACCTGAGCAGTCATTTGATCTTTTAAAGACTCTTTAAATTTGAAAAGATCATCGAGAAACTTGTCCTTTCAAGCTCACAAAACTATTGAAAGTGATTAGAGTCACCTTTTCACCCTTTTCTCTACTCTTAGAAGATGAAAAGGAAATGTTTTTGTTTCTAAAATATAACTGCCCACGATAAACATGTCGATCCCAAGAAGTTGCTTCTTAGACCTAAATTGAGTAATTCCCTATTAATTTCAAGATTTTTAAAGCCTTAATCGAATTTTCCTTTCCTTTTTTTTGTCGAGAGGAAGTCATCGTTGTTGAACCATTGAGTCCATCTCATAGTTCCCCTTCACTATTTGATACTGAAAGGTCCTCCCAAGGAGTTCATCTGGAACTTCCTCAGTCACTTGAGGATCAAGGTTTTGAACTTGGAATTGTTCCTGTTCACCTCAAGAATCTGATCCAAATTCCTCTAATAATCCTATTCAGATCCCTAAGAGTCCACAGACTCCTGAAAGTTCACTAAGGCTTATTGTCTATTCATCAAATCCATTGCTCGACCCTATTGTGATATCTCCTCAGCATTCTTACAGTCCATATGATCGGCCTCGTATTCCTTTGGAGTTATCTCCTCGTACATCTCAGGTTCCTCATCACCAATTGTTTCCATCTATGGAGTCAGAAGGTGAGATTCCAGTCTCTTCTCTGGGTCATTCGAAAGTTTCCGCCACCCATACTCCTCACGTGGATGATAAGCAGGGATATGAATTCCCTCAAGAAGGCTTTCCTTATACAAGAGGAGTCCCATATATCTCTTATCTGAAACTAGTGGACCCATGTTGCCACATGGCTATATCACTTTAGCTCAGTTAGTTTCAGGCATTCCTAGTGCCTCATCATTGTATCAGAACCCCATCTAGTCTTCCAAATGTATGCCTACATTAGCTCTGTTCATTTTGAGCATGACCTCTCGAACCATTGTACAAACTATAGTCACTTCAGTTCCTATTCAACCTACCATTCCGTCTCAACCAATTTCATGGTTTCAACTGACTCTTTCAGTTCAACCAACTATCTTAGGTCAGGTCTTGGTAAGTTCTTCTATCCCTCCATCGAGTGGACAGACTGTGCCACCTCCTGGGCAGAAAGATCCAAATATTACTCTCATCTCAAGCAAAACCAATGTGAGTGGATTACAAACTCACATGGTTGAAATGAATCAACATTTTTATGGTGCTATTCCTAACCCTGCTAGTCCATCCAGGTTAGGTGACGTCCAATACCAGCAACTATATATGGCTCAGGTCCCATTCCAATAGGCTTATGTCCCATATGGTTCGCAAGCCTTATTTAATCCACCGTACATTCCTCAAGCTGGATCTTATGTTCAGCTTGGTCAATCCATTATTCTTGGTGGATATGGCCAGATCCAATTCGGGAACTATCAGTACTCACAGGGTATAACCCCAGGAACTTTCCAGCTACCCTTGCAGCAACAAGAACAACCTTTGCAACAACAAGGGACCCCTTTGCAGCAACAAGGGAAATATTTGCAGCAGCAAGGGAAAGCATTACAGTAGCAAGGCAACTACTACAGTAGCAAGGGCAACCTTTGTCGTTGTCACAATAACCTTTGCAATCTCAAACTCAGTTTGTTCGGCAGTCCTCCCAACCTTTGTCCTTGCAATGTCAACCTTTGCAGTAGCAAGGTCAATGTTTATAGCAACAAAGATAGCCTTTGCAGCAACAAGGTTAGCCTTGGCAGCAACAAGGTCAACCATTGTAAGGCCAAGGTCAACCCCTGTATCAATAGGGTCAATCTCCTTACGTCTAGGGTGAACAAGTTCAATAGCCTTATAACCCCTACGCCGCGTACAATGCTTATCAATGGCCTATGGCAGAGAAGTATCAAGCCTATCCTAGACTGAATCCTCCTTATGGGTAAGGTAACCTTCAGTGGGGACAAAAATAGGTTCCATATGGACAAAATCCTCCATTGTGGGGGAATACTCCTTACCAACAAGGATGGACTCCGCAGTTTGGGTATCCTCAAAGGCCCTATAGGTCGTTTAACATGCAATTCCATTTATTGGAAAAGCGAAAGAGGATCCACAAGCCCACGTTTTGACATATCACCTCTAGTGCTCCAATTCGTATGCCGATGATTCTATCCATCTTCAACTCTTTAAAAGAACTCTCATAGGTGCTGCCACTAAGTGGTACATCGAATTTCCTCGAGGTACCTACGGTGATTTCAAATCTATTGCTATGGCTTTCCTCACTCATTTCCAATTTCCAGTTTGATATGAAACTGACACTCATTTGCTTACATCCCTTAAGAAAGACATTGCAAACCACATTTATAATCATGTCCATGAATGGAGACGTTGGCGTCGCCTCATCAAGTTTGAGATTGTTGATGAGTTGTTGACAGAATGGTTCACAAAATCATTCGTCAGCAAAATTTCTAAGGACATAGCCATGGGTGGATGTGTTATTGAAGATCAAGCTATCACCCATGCTCAGTATTTAGACTTTGTCTATTCACAATCTGACACATTGTATGAGGTGTTACTTGATGCTCTAAGACCAACATCGAATCTAACAACATCAAATTCCCCGGATACACCACCTGTTGATGGTGTGATTGGTTCCGTGTCTCAGACTCCCGTGAAAGCTTCTTTGAAGAAGAAATCTATCTCAAACAATGGTTCCAATAATCCATCCAAAAATTCATCCAACCCTGGTAAAACCTATGAGGTACATGCTGTCTAGTCTACCGCAGTAGATAAGACCTCTAAAGGTAAAAAGGAGGGCAAAGGTAAGGCCAAAGCGAATGCCCCAAAACAGGACCCTCTATTAGGGTCCAACCCTAATCCTTTTATTTATGTAATAGGGTCAAGTAATAGTTATAGTTAGTTAAAGAGTCAATAAAGCCTGTATTAATAATTGTGAGTGGTTGACTTGCATTTAAGAAAGGGAACATAGATAGTTGCAATGTGCCGTAATTAATAAATAAAGTGGTTAACCCATGTTATGCAAAGGACCACTAGTCGTTAGGTTGTTGAAGGTCATTTAGCTATAAATAGTCATAGATAGAAGGGAAAGATCATCTAATCTTATTTTGTAATTGAGCTCTGCGCTGCTTGAGGTTGCCCCCTCGAAGAGGCAAGTGAACATTGATTTTATCTTTGAATAATAAGATACTTGGTGTTTTTCTCATTTTATTTTGTGTTTTGGGTTGTATTTCTTTGCATATTTGGCATTATGGTATTTCTCGCAAGTTAAGAGAATAATAAGTGGTATCAGAGCACTTTTCAGGGTTGGTGGTACCTCCATTTTTGGAAGATTTTTTGTTAGGCTAGAGACATGTTCCGACGTATTTAAACCATGGATCTGTCGTTGAGCACATAAACCTGTGGATTTGGGGAGGCATGCACACAGGAAATACAAGATATGGTCACGCTTTTTGGATTCCCTTGTAGCCCCTGTGGGTACCCCTTCTAGTTGTAGTGCATTAGACAAAATCATGCATGGACTACCTTCCACCTACCCTTTGGGTATATCGGAAGCCCCCTAGGCTCACCTGAAACCTTGCCTTAGATAAGTTGTCGGTTGTCTTGCTCCTACAGTACATTGAGAACAACACTCAGGGAGATTACTCACGTGTACGATAGGGTAGTCGGGTAGTACGACGAAGGGTACGGTTGATCTTCCTTAATTAGTGCCCTTAATGATTGGGCCAAGTACTATTGTTGGACCCTTATGTATATTGCAATATGTAGCACCATAATCTACTTTGAGACCATAGTTCCCTCGACTCTTTTAAGATCGCCCACTATCTTATTTTCCAGATCAGATCCACCAGTTGGGGTTCTACCGCCATAGTGCAATTCAGATCTAGTATTTGGGGTTTTTTCGCCACCACAACAATCATATCCAACAGTTGAGGTTATACCACCACGGTACCATTCAGATCTAGGAGTTGGGGTTTTGTCACTGCCGCAGTCCAACTCACATTCAGCCGTTGGGGTTTTGTAGGCAGATCTGACCATCTGCACAATTCGGATTGTGGCTCCTATAGTCTAGGCCCAATTTTCACAGGACGCTTTCAAGATACTTAGCCCATAAGATTCAGGATGACGAGTTGATCGCAGTGGTACCATTCACTTATCAACTTCCATTTTCGGGTGGTCCCAATTTTTTTCAAAGTGACGTCCAGTGACTGAGATCTGTGTATGGTAGAAACCCCAGCTCAAGTCATGGCCAATGAGAAGATCGAGTGCCTTGAACAAAAGTTGGATTCTTTCCAGGAATAGATGTAGAAATTCATGGCACAATTCAATATGAGCACATCGGGGTTTCATCCAGAGGCACATGGTATTAACAAAGACCTTGAAGGAGAATCTAGCCATCATATTTACTTCCATGGAAATCACCAACATTCCCACCCTCGTCCACCCAAGCTAGACATGTATAAATTTGATGGCTCTAATCCGGCAATATGGGTAGCACAAATGGAACAATATTTCTTTCTTAATGATATCCGCGATGATCAAACTAAACTACGTATGGGAGCCCTTTACTTGGACCAAGAGAGATGGCAATGGTGGTAGTGGCATCGGAAATGATATCCTGGGAAAATAAGATGGCAGGTGTTCTCAAAATTCCTTTATGACCACTTTGACAGAGAATCTAATTTTTTGAGCCATTTTACTAAGCTCTAACAGACAGGCACAATAAAATACTACATTGCATCCTTCGAAACATTGACCATCCACAAAAGGTCTAGGAGATGAATTCTACTTGGAATGTTTTATAAGTGGTCTCAAAGAAGCTATCCAAGCACAAGTCTGGATGCACCACCCACCTACATGGATAGGCTCTTGCACAAAGGTTGTCAAAGTAGAATGTGCTTTAGCTGCCCAGTCTACTCGTTCAAATTTCATAGCCAAGGGATGCCCCACCCAAGCTCAGGGCCCTACCCAAATACTTAAGGTTAAAAAGGTATCCCCAACAGAAATGGATGAAATAAGAAAACAAGGATTGTGCTACTACTGTGACGACAAATACTCCCTAGGGCACAAATGCAAGGAACCAAAATTCTTTCAAATTGATGTTACTGATCACCGCTCATTAGAGGAAACCCCATCCCTTGCGGGAGTAGAGGATGAAGTTGAGGAAACACAGCAGGAAAATGAGCTCACAACTACGCCAGAGGAACTAGTTATCTCACTACATACTTTGGCGGGCATTATTGAGATTTGCAACAAGAAATGCTAAAAATAGAACTACTATAAATAGCCAGGCTATAAATAGTAGTTCAGCCATTGTGGATCTTAGAAACAATGGGTGAAAAGTGAAAGTGCTGAAAATAGATTTTCTAAAAATAGCATTTCGGGATCGCTTCTTATTTTAATCAGTCCCTGGACTAAACATAGGAAGTAAAATTCGAATTTGATGTTAACAACTGTTTGTAAATTGATTAATTAATTCATCTCGAGTTAATTAGTTAAGGAATTACGAACATGAAGTCTATGTGAGGACATGCAATAGTTTCTCCTTTGATTGAGGGATTTATCCATCAGTTAAAGAGATAAGTATGAGTTGTAATTAGTTGGCTCAGTTAACTGAGTCAAGTCCAGTTAGATTAATTTAACAGTTTGTTAAATTAATGAGAGTTCAGTTAGTTAATGCTTGCATGCATGTAACTACTGTATTTCAGATAACTGAAGATTCACTCATGGATAAATCATGCATGTCAGTTCAGTCAGAGACCTAGTTGAGATCAGATGGAGGGACAATGTATTTTCAGTTGCAAGAATATTCTATTGTGAATATTCCTTGCATGCAGAAGGAATAGTATTCCTTAAGGATTGCGCACTTGGATCAGAGGTTACAGTGAGTGTGATGAGGCCAAATCACACATGTGATATCATTGGACCCCAATCAAAACTGCGCAAGGAAATAAGAGGCTTGGAGGGCTTGAGGAAGATATATTCTATGTCTATTGAGTCTGTGAGTAGTATTCTTTGATTGCAGAGAGAGAAGAATAGCTTCAGAGCTGAATATTTTTGTAACTTGAACAAGATTTCCACTTGTATGATAATGCAGAGTTGGGGTTTTAGGCTGGTGCTTTCCCTAGTGATATATCTTTTGTGTTATGGTTGATTAAGCTTCCGCTAAATTTTTTGTAGAAGTAGATCAAGTGTTTTGCTTTAGTACATTGCATTACTAGGTGATCTACAGTGGGAATTTCTACATGGTATTAGAGCAAAGGTGATCAAGGAAGAACAATATACAAGCATGAGAAGTTCGAAGTTTGGTTTCTGAATATTGAATTGAGTTCTTATCACATCTATTTCACTGATGGCGTTCAATGGTTTGAGAATTGAATATGCCTTTGATGGCAGTTCGAATTATATAGCCTGGAAGGATTGCATGGAGGCAGTGTTAGAAGATAATGGTCTCAAGGACTTCATTGATCAAGAAGACCAAAATCCGACTGATGCTACTCAATTGGTGGAATGGAAAAAGTGTGCGGATAGAGCAAGGAGAGTCATCCTGGAGGGAGTTAGAGATCACATTGTCTCGAGCCTCCGTGGGAAGGAGACTCTGTTTTCGATGTGGAAAACATTGAAAGATCTTTATCAGAATAGCAAAGATCAGAGGAAGCTGGCGCTGAAAGATAAACCTCAAAATATCAAGTGTGAAAAGGGCGACACAATCTATACGTTCCTGAACAAGCTCACCACCCGCAGGGATGAGCTTGGAAGCGTAGGGATCGTGACAGCTGATGATGACATGGTGAGTCTTGCACTACTCGGTCTTCCTAAGAGCTGGCATAACTACCAAGACTCGGTTGATAGAAGAGAGAAACTACCAGATTGGGAATGACTTTGGTCGGATCTGATGTAGGAGGAGATAAGGCGAAGCACCAAGGATCGATCTTCATCAAAACAAGATGATGAAGAAAATTTAGCTTTAGCAAGTAAAGCTAAGAAAGGGAAAGGGAAGGCGTCCCAATCCAAATCTTCTCATGGTGGGAAGAAGGTTGACAAGTCAAAAGTGTGATGCTTTCACTGTCATGAAGTGGGCCATTATGTAGTGAATTGTCCACAAAATAAATCCAAGAAGGGTTCCTCCAAGGGATCTGATGGTTATGCATTAGCCTCACAGTTTAAGCTGGATTTCTCGCTTATCACATGCATGGTTTCAATCATGATGGGATGTGTTTAGTACCTGGATAGTGGAGCTTCTTTCCACATGTCGGGTAACAAGAATCTTTTCAGTACATTGGAGGAGAAGGATCTCCAGATGCGGATCGAGATGGGTGATGATGGAAAGTACTGTGTCTCAGGTGAAGGTATAGTTGTGTTTCAGAGGGAGCGTGGTGCTCCTCTCACCCTATCTGCTATTAAGTATGTACCAGGTTTGAAAAAGAGTCTTGTTTTTGTTGCTATGCTAGAAGATAAAGGCTATGATGTAGTCTTTAGTAAAGGAAAAGTTTTCCTGAGGAATATTGGCACCAGACAGACCAAGCGAATAGGGATTCGAGTAAAGAATATCTACAAGATGGTGGTAGATGACTGTGCTACACTGAGTTCCAAAGTAGAGGTGGTGCAAGGCCAAGATGTTGGCGAGCTGTGGCATAGAAGACTGGGCCACTTGCATCACGGGGCCTTGAAGATCATGCAACAAATTTCTATCGGCTTACCCAAGGGAAAACTAGAGCAAACAGAAACATGCAAAGGATTCAACTTGTGTAAGTATGCAAAAGCTTCCTTTCAGGATCAGGATAGTAGAGCTGGAGCAATCCTGGAGCAAGATCACTCTGATGTATGTGGACCATTCTCTACAACCTCCACCGCTAAGAAAAGGTACTATGTTATTTTTATTGATGATTTTTCTTGTATATGTTGGATCTACTTTATGTAAAAGAAGGATCAAACCTTCTTGAGGTTTTGTGAGTTTAAAGCCTTGGTAGAGAAAGAATCTGGAAAGAAAGTAAAAGCCTTGCATAACGACAATGGTGGAGAGTATGTTTCCCAGCAGTTTAAAGACTTATGTGCTGCAAAAGGAATTAAATAGGAATTGACGACACCTCATAACCCACAACAAAATGGGGTGGCCGAAAGGAAGAACAGATCTATTATGGGAGAAACTCGAGTGATGTTGCATGACAAAAGCCTACCACTTCATCTATGGGTTGAGGCATGCAATACAACAGTGTAGCTTCAGAATAGAAGTCCTCATTGTATTTTGGGGATGAAGACACCTATGGAGGCTTTTTCGAGGAAGCGACTAGATGTGAGTCACTTTCGCATCTTTGGATCACCAATTTTCTGTCATGTGACCAAAGATGCTCGGAAGAAGCTAAATCCAATAGCTGAGTTGGGGATACTTGTGGGGTACACAGATACACCCCACAACTATCGTGTGTTTCTGCCTACCAGTCAGAGGACCGTAGTGTGCAGGGATCTGAAGTTCGATGAGCAGAGAGCCATGCGAGTGTCACTTGAGAGGGAGCTCAAGTTGCATGGTGATGAGGAACTTTTAGTTCCAAAGGAGGAGGAGCCTCCTAATGATGTGGATCAGCCACATGCAGAGGATCCAGTAGTGGAGACCACCACTCCTGGAAAGTCTTCCAGAGATGGGCAGAAACACTCGCGGGAAGCTGATAGATTGATGTTAGATGTGAGAGAGAATATGGGGTAGCCATCTTCTTAGCACAGAAAGAGGAGATCTCCCGAGAGATACACTGGCCACATGGCCCTAGTTGGGGAGTGTGTAGCAACCGAACCTTCATCTTTTCAGGAGGTAGTGCAGCAACTAGTCTGGGTTGATGCAATGGTAGAAGAGTATGATTCTATCTTATGAAATAATGTGTTTGATGTTGTCCCTAAACGTGGGGACAAGTCAATGGTTAGTTCCTGATGTCTTTACAAGGTAAAGTAGGCAGCTGATGGCAGTGTTGAGAAACACAAGGCAAGGTTTGTTGCCCGAGGTTTCTCACAGGTTGAGGGGATCGACTACGATGAGACCTTTGCTCCCGTAGCAAGGTACTCATCTATTAGATCGATGCTAGCTCTATCAGCTCATATGGGTTGGAAGATCCATCAGATGGATGTGAAGACGACATTCCTCAATGGGAAGATTGAGGAAGAGGTATACATTGAGTAGCTCAAAGGATTTGAGACCTTTGATCATGAGTCGCATGTTTGCCGACTCAAGCGAGCACTGTATGGGTTGAAGCAAGCACCCCGTGCTTGGTATACCAGGATCGACAGCTATTTCACCGGGTTGGGCTTCACCAAGAGTGAAGCAAATGTGAACCTTTACCACATCATGGTAAAAGGTAAGCCATTAATTATTGTACTTTATGTCGATGATCTGATTTTGACAAGTGATGATCAGCTGATCAAATCTTGCAAGGAGGACCTTGCAAGAGAGTTTGAGATGAAGGACATGGGCCTCATGCACTACTTTCTAGGCATGGAAGTGTGGCAGAAAGATGGGGAAGTATTTGTGTCTCAAGGAAAGTATACCAATGAGATACCCAGTTGCTTTCACATGGAGAAGTGAAAACCCATGCAGACTCCTCTAGCTGGGAACTGGAGGAAGGAGGATGCTACTTCAGGTGAGGTAGTTGCTGCTACTGTTTATCAGCAGCTGGTGGGTTCACTTATGTATCTGGTGAACACATGACCCAACTTATGCTTTGCGGTGAAACAGCTGAGTCAAGCTATGGTTCAACCTACCAAGCTGTTTTGGAAGGCAACGAAGCATGTGCTGAGATATCTCAGAGGCACTACACAGTACGGATTATGGTACAAACAGACAGAGGGAGTGAAGCTACAAGGCTTCACAGATGTGGATTGGGCTGGTAGTCCATCAGACCGGAAGAGCACTTCTAGAGGAATCTTCAACCTTAGTTCAGCTGCAGTTTCTTGGTATAGCAGGAAACAAAGATCAGTTGCACTTAGCTCAGCAGAGGCTGAATACATGGCTGCAAGTCAGGCATCATGCAAGGCCATTTGGATGTAGAATATTCTAGTGGGATTGTTTGGTTAGATGATGGATCCTATGGTGATATACTGTGATAATAAAAGTTGCATAAAACTCTCTGAGAATCCAATGTTTCATGACAGGTCCAAGCATATAGATATACGTTACCATCATCTACGGGACTGTGTGGTCAAGAGGATCATGATGTTGTAGTATGTTTTAACCGGGGAGTAGGATGCTGATATTTTGACTAAGGCATTGTGAAAATGCAAGTTCGAGTTCCACAAAGATAGAATCAGGGTTATTGATAATCCCTTTCTTGTTGAGAGGGAGTTTTGAGATTTGCAACAAGAAATGCTAAAAATAGCACTGCTATAAATAACCGGGCTATAAATAGCAGTTCAGCCATTGTGGATCTTAGCAACAATGGGTGAAAAGTGAAAGTGCTAAAAATATCTTTTCTAAAAATAGCATTTCAGGATCCCTTCTTATTTTAGTCAGTCCCTGGACTAAACATAGGAAGTAAAATTCGAATTTGATGTTAACAGCTGTTTGTAAATTGATTAATTAATTCATCTTGAGTTAATTAGTTAAGGAATTATGAACATGAAGT
Organism: Pinus tabuliformis; assembly: GCA_031772625.1. NCBI lineage: Eukaryota > Viridiplantae > Streptophyta > Pinopsida > Pinales > Pinaceae > Pinus > Pinus tabuliformis. The sequence continues at coordinate 874,487,844 of CM062807.1, forward strand.
CTATGTGAGGACATGCAACAGTTTCTCCTTTGATTGAGGGATTTATCCACCAGTTAAAGGGATAAGGATGATTTGTAATATTGAGTTGTAATTAGTTGGCTCAATTAGCTGAGTCAAGTCTAGTTTGATTAATTTAACAGTTTGTTAAATTAATAAGAGTTCAGTTAGTTAATGCTTGCATGCATGTAACTACTGTATTTCAGATAACTGAAGATTCACTCATGGATAACATATGCATGTCAGTTCAGTTAGAGACCCAGTTGAGATCAGATGGAGGGACAGTGTACTATAAGTTGCAAGAATATTCTATTGTGAATATTCCTTGCATGCGGAAGGAATAGTATTCCTTAAGGATTGCATAGAGGTTACAGTGAGTGTGATGAGGCCAATTCACACATGTGATATCATTGGACCCAAATCAAAACTGTGCAAGGAAATAGGAGGCTTGGAGGGCTCGAGGAAGATATATTCTATGTCTATTGAGTATGTGAGTAGTATTGTTTGATTATAGAGAGAGCAGGATAGCTTCAGAGCTGATTATTTTTGTAACTTGAACAAGATTTCCACTTGTATAATAATAAAGAGTTGGGGTTTTAGGTTGGTGCTTTCCCCAGTGATATATCTTCTATGTTATGGTTGATTACTTCTCATTCTCAGCTATATTTGTTCTTGGTTGATGTTGCTCATTTTCGATTAAGCTTCCGCTAAATTGTTTGTAGAAGTAAATCAAGTGTTTTGCTTTAGTACATTGCATTACCAGGTGATCTACAATGGGAATTTCTACAGGCATTTCTATGCCTCAAACTCTCAAAATCAGAGGCTTTATTAAACATCACCCTGTAGTAGTATTGATTGATAGTGGCGGCACTCATAACTTTATCCATCAATGAGTTTCCGAAGCTGTTCATTGTTTTGTAAGGGAAGTCTCTAATTTCCAGGTCCTTATTGCTAATGGGGGGGTAATGAAATGTGAAGGCAGCTGCGAAAATATTAAAATTTAGATAGGAGACTACCACCTAAAGACCCACATGTTTGTGATTAATTTAGGTTTTAACCCTGCACAGAAATTACCTGCATACGAATTCTAAAACACAGAAAATAAATAATGCGAGAGCATAACACATAAAACACATATACAAATATTTTCCCCTGGATCCCAAAACCAGGACTACCAGCTTGATTTCTTTTTCATTATGTTCCTTTCAATGTTATAATACATATTTATACATGCCGAAGCATCCAATACCATGGACCGAAAACCCATCGCGTCCAAAAGCATGGACCGAAAACCATCGTGTCCAAAAACATGTGCAAAAATCATGCACAAACCAATAAAGTGCGGTTATGGGTGCCCCTCTAACCCCCCTACGTGGGCTAGTCGTGGAAAGAATATAACACAATCTAACATTCTCCCACTTGTTGTTTTCTTTCCACAGGGGGCCACAAGAGAGCTTAGTCATTTATCCAGCCTTGCAACACCCATTGTTTCTCTACACCAAGAGAACTTCTCAGAGCTCACAAATTTTGTCAATGCATCTGCAGTATTCTTCAAAGTGTCCACCTTTACCAACAACACCTTTTTTTATTCTATCATATCCCTCACAAAGTGATACTAAACATCAATGTGCTTTGTCTTTGAATGATATGCAGGGTTCTTTGCCAAGAAAATTGCACTTTGGCTGTCACAATCTATCCTTATAGCTTCTTGTACTAACCCCATACTTGAACACAATCTCTGCAACCAAACTGCTTCCTTGCTTGCATGAGTCGCTGCCATGTATTCTGCCTCTGTAGTTGATAGTTCCACTACAAATTGTTTCTTACTCATCTAACTGATTGCACCTCCAAATAGGTTAAACATATACCCACTTGTAGATCTTGTCTGATCCAGATCTCCAACCCAGTCTGCATCAACAAAGCCACGAATATCCAACATTCTATCCAATCCTGATCTTCCTTGGTAGCACAAACCATAATCACTAGTGCCACACAAATACCTGAAAACCTGCTTCACTGTTGTCCAATGCTCCTTTCTTGGTTTTGACATAAACATGCTCAATACTCCCACTTCATGTGTAATGTCTAGTCTAGTACAGACCATTGCATACATCAGGCTACCGACTGCACTTGCATATGGAACACGGGACATGTCCTTTTCCTCTTCTTGTGTCTTGGGACATTGTTCAATAGATAACCTCACACCTACAGGAATAGGAACCTTCACCGATTTACTATCCTGCATATTAAACCTCTGTTGTATTGTCTCGACATAGTTCCTCTGGTTTAACCAGAGCTTCCTCTTTGCCCAATCTCTTTTAATTTCCATGCCCAAAATATAGTTTGCAGCACCAAGATCTTTCATGTCAAATTTGGAGGACAATTGGGTCTTCAAATCCTGGATAATTTCTTTGTCATTTCCAACCAGCAACATATCATCCACATACAAGACCAGATAAATAACAAGGTCACCAATCAATTTAAAATACACACAGTGATCTGCTTTGCTTCTCGTGAAGCCAAGTCCCTGTATAAATGTATCAAATTTCTGATACCACATCCTTGGTGACTGTTTTAACCCATACAGAGACTTCTTTAACTTGCATACCAGTTCTTTCTTACCCTTCACCGCAAAGCCTTCAGGTTGCTTCATGTATATTTCCTCTTCCAGATCCCCGTGAAGAAATGTTGTCTTCACATCCATCTATTATACCTCAAAATCAAAAGGAGAAGCAACAGATAAAAGTAATCTAATAGAAGTTACCTTGGCAACAAGAGAAAAAATATCACCAAAATCAATTCCCGACATCTGGGAATAACCTTTTGCTACCAACCGAGCTTTGTATTTCTCCACCTTTCCTTCTGCATTTGTCTTCTTCTTGAACACCCATTTGCTGCCAATGGGTTTCCTTCCAGCCGACAACTCCACTAGACCCCAAACCTCATTTTTGTGCAAAGATGCCATTTCATCAACCATGGCCTCTTTCCAGAGTTTGCCATCCTCTGAATCTACTGCTTCCTTCACAGTTCTGGGATCATCGTTAGTAATAGATAAAGCAAAATTTGAATAGAAAGGAGATGGACTATACCTTTCTGGCTGCCTTCTTTCTCGAACTGATCTTCTCACACTCGGAGTTTTTGGCTCTTTATCTTCTGATTCCTCCTCTGCTATAGAGTCTAATTCTTCCTCCTTAACCTCAAACTCTATCTTCTCAGGTTCCTTTGGTTGGAATTCATGTTTAATAACATCTTTTACCTCTCTGAACACCACATCTTGGCTGTACACAACCTTCCGTGTGACTGGGTTCCAAAGCTTATACCCCTTTAAACCATACTTATACCCAATAAAGATGCACTTTTTAGATTTACTATCCAACTTGGTTCGTTTCTCTTTTGGAACATGTACTTATGCATCACATCTAAATACTTTTAGATGTGAAAGAGAGGGTTTCTTACTAGTCCATACCTCTTGTGGAGTCTTATCCTCCAATGCTGATGAAGGTGACCTGTTGACCAGGTAACATGCAGTATCCACCACCTCTGCCCAGAATTCCTGTCCTAACCCGGTACCACTGAGCATGCTTCTTGCCCTTTCCATCAATGTCTTATTCATTCTTTCTGCAACTCCATTTTGCTGAGGTGTATATGGAGTAGTCTTCTGTCGTGCTATACCACACTTCTTACAAAATTCTTCAAATTCCTTGCTGCAAAACTCTCCACCATTATCTGTCCTCAGCACCTTTATCTTCTTCTCTATCTGATTTTCCACGAGAGCCTTAAATTCTTTAAACCTGTCAAAGGCTTCAGATTTCTTCTTAAGGAAATATATCCATGTATTCCTTGAGAAGTCATCTATAAATGATACATAGTACATAGACTTACCCAGTGATGGAACCTTCACAGGTCCAAACACATCACTGTGCACAAGCTCTAATATTTGTTTCACCCTCTTACCACCACAGGGGAAACTCACCCGATTCTGCTTCCCATATACACAATTTTCACAGAAATCAAAATCCAGAGAGCTATTACTCATACCTTCTACCATACCTTTACCATGAAGTATTCGAAGGCCCTTCTCTCCAAGATGTCCAAGCCTTTGATTCCACAGCATGGTCTTTTCTCCAGAGACCACTAGATTTTCTGCTCCACTTTCAGGAACCACAGAACTATTGCACCCATCAATAACAATGCTACCTTGTAGCTTGTATAGAGTTCCAATCCGAACTACCCGCATCAATACCAGTGCTCCCCAAACCATTTTGCAGGTATCCTTCTCGAACACTGTTTTTACACCCGCATCATCTAACTTTCTTACAGAAATAAAATTTCTGGCTAATGCAGGAATATGTAGAACACCTGGAAGTGTTCTAATCCTTCCACCTTGCAGCTTCAACTTTACTTTTCCACGACCAATGATTCTAGCCTTCTTGTCATCCCCCAGGAAAACATCACCACCATCATATTTGTAAGGACCTGCGGTCCGAGAACTCACTGCCGGTGCGAAGTGCGATGGAGAGCGCACGAGCGACTTGGGAAAAATATGCGAAGGCAAGTTCAGACTTAATGTGCGTGGAGTTATGTTATAATGGACGCATAAAGGGAGGAGAGCGAGTTGTTTATATGCGTGGGAGCATGAACGATCACCCATGAGGCCGAGCTACGAAAGTAGCAAGGCCGACTCACGTTTTGGAGATGGCGTGGGCAGGTCGGCTAGGCAGCCAAGAAAAAGGCGCAGTTTTGGTGATGCACCCATTCTTGGGCAAGGCCGCACGGAGGTAGCAGTGTTTCTTGGTTTGGGTGAAGGGCACGGGTAGAGGTCGCCCGTCGGACAAAGTGTAGGGCGTGCATGGGTGTGTGGCACCCGGGTTGTGCGAAGGAGCGCCCGACAGTGAAATGAAGGCGTGGGCGCCCGGTTTGTGTGACGACTTGGCACAGGTTCTTGGGTGGCTCGGGTGAGCACCCGCCCGTCGTGCAAGTGTGCATTGTGTGACTTTTGGTGAAATGTTGATATTTTGAACGGAGGTGCGACTCGTGCAGAGGCGCTTGTGTGTGGCGACTTGGAGACACGCCTAAGTTTGACAAAAAACACGTTTGTGCGACACGGTGAACGAAGGGTTGGTGAGTCGTACGGTGACCGTGCAGAGGCGCCGACGAGCTAGGCAACCGAGTTTTGCCGAAGCTTGTAAATTTGGATAAGTATGAAACTTGGTGTTTCCCAAGTATACTTGTAAAGCTTTGTAATATTGAAGATTGTATAATATATTATTGGGCAGACTCATTGTTCAGGGAGTTGCCCCTCCCTTTATACTGTGCAATTGTGTTCTTCATGTATAATTGTTGATTTTAATGAATGTGTATGGGTGTTCATTGGTATAAAGGAAACTTTAATAATAATTGGTTGCAAAAAACAAACTAAGTAAGATAAGTGGTTAGGCGTAGTCCACGAACATAAGTATTGGTGAAAAGAAAGTGTTTGGTGGTGCTGCACCTCGCCAAGCGCGGTTGAAAGACTACCGCCGGCCTGGGGGCATGACAATATTTCTCATACTCGCAAAACCACTCTCTATGGGAAGTGAAGTGAAAGGATGCACCTGAGTCAATCAACCATGCCTCATGATCTACATGTGTACTTGAAGAAGCCAAGTACACATCCCCACCTTCATCTAAGGTGGTTTTCGCCTCTGCAGAAGGAGCATCATCAGATCCCTTTCCTTTATCAAGAGCTTTAGATTTACAGTCCCTTTTGTAGTGCCCTTCCTTTTTGCATTTCCAGCACACCACCTTTACAGGTTTTCCTGGAGATTTAGATCTCCCACTCGATGAGTTATTTTTGTTTCTGTTCTGGGACTGTCCTATTATAGACAAGGCATCACCATTCTAGCTCTCCATATTTTTCCGTATCATCTCCTCCGTCAACAAGGATGAGACTATTTCATCAAACTACAAGGCAGTTGCATTGCTACCTATTGCAATAACCAGACTATCCCATGAATCTGGTAGAGAAAAAAACAAACTGATGCACTTATCTTCATCTGAAATTTTAATATCAATAGACGCTAACTGACTTACCACAGTATTAAATGTATTCAGATGCTCTGTCACCGAGTCTCCATCTTTCATCCTCAGGTTATACAGCTTTTTCTGCAGGAACAATTTATTCACCAGAGACTTAGATTGGTAAAAAGTCCCTAATTTGTCCCACAAAGCCTTCGCCATATCTTCACCTGATACATTTAGCAATACTGAATCTGAGACACACAATCTTATTGTGCTCTTTTCCTTCCGATCCAACTTCTTCCATTCTTCATCGGTCACTCCTGTTGGTTTAGTACCCGAATCTACTGCAATCCATTGATCTTTATCCACCAATAGATCCTCCATCTTGAGTTTCCACAACTCAAAACTCTGACCATTGAACTTCTCGATCTCTATCTTTCCACTACTCGCCATCTTCTTTCACCACCAGAATCGATCTCGCAGATCTCCCACTGAACAGGGTCTACCACAGGCCTGAGCGAAACCCCTCAGCAACAAAGGCATCCCCTTGAAGCCAAAATAACTCTGATACCAAATGTAGGTTTTAACCCCGTACAGAAATTACCTGCATACAAATTCTAAAACACAGAAAATAAACAATGCGAGAGCATAACACATAAAACACGTATACAGAGATTTTTGCCTAGATCCCAAAACCGGGACTACCAGCTTGACTTTTTTCATTATATTCCTTTCAATGGTATAATACATATTGATACATGTCGAAGCATCCAATACCATGGACCAAAAACCCATCGTGTCCAAAACCATGGACCGAAAACCATCGCGTCCAAAAACATGTGCGAAAATCATGCACAAAACCATAGGTGGGTCTGGCCAACCTAACATAGGGTCCAAAACCAAAATTTTCTGGGGATCTACCCCGGACCCCATAAAGTGGGTTTACGGGCGCCCCTCAAACCCCCTGTGACCTCTCTCCCTCCAACCCCCTGTTAACTATGTGGGCTAGTCATGGAAAGAATATAACACAACCCAACATTCTCCCACTTGTTGTTTTCTTTCCACAGAGGGCCACAAGAGAGCTTAGTCATTTATCCAGCCCTACAACACCCATTGTTTCTCTACACCAAGAGAACTTCTCAGAGCTCACATATTTTGTCAATGCATCTGCAGTATTCTTCAAAGTGTCCACCTTTACCAACAACACCTTTTTGTCTTCTATCATATCCCTCACAAAGTAATATTGAACATCAATGTGCTTTGTCTTTGAATGATATGCAGGGTTTTTTGCTAAGAAAATTTCACTTTGGCTGTCACAGTCTATCCTTATAGCTTCCTGTACTAACCCCATACTTGAACATAATCTCTGCAACCAAATTGCTTCATTGCTTGCATGAGTGGCTACCATGTATTCTGCCTTTGTAGTTGATAGTGCCACTATAGATTGTTTCTTACTCATCCAACTGACTGCACCTCCAAATAGGTTAAACACATACCCACTTGTAGATTTTCTCTAATCCAGATCTCAAGTCCAGTCTGCATCAACAAAGCCATGAATATCCAACATTCTGTCCAATCCTGAACTTCCTTGGTAGCACAAACCATAATCATTAGTGCCATGCAAATACCTGAAAACCTGCTTCATTGTTGTCCAATGCTCCTTTCCTGGTTTTGACATAAACCTGCTCAATACTCCCACTTCATGTGAAATGTCTGGTCTAGTACAGACCATTGCATACATCAGGCTACCGATTGCACTTGCATATGGAACACGGGACATGTCCTCTTCCTCTTCTTGTGTCTTGGGACACTATTCAGCAGATAACCTCACACCTATAGGAATAGGAACCTTCACCGGTTTACTGTCATGCATATTAAACCTCTGCAGTATTGTCTCAACATACTTCTGGTTTAACCAGAGCTTCCTCTTTGCCCGATATCTTTTAATTTCCATGCCCAAAATATAGTTTGCCTCACCAAGATCTTTCATGTCGAATTTGGAGGACAATTGGGTCTTCAAATCCTAGATAATTTCTTTGTCATTTCCAACCATCAACATATCATCCACATAAAAGACCAGATAAATAACACGGTCACCAATTAATTTAAAATACACACAGTGATCTGCTTTGCTTCTGGTGAAGCCAAGTCCCCGTATAAATGTATCAAATTTCTAATACCACATCCTTGGTGACTGTTTTAACCCATACATAGACTTTTTTAACTTGCATACTAGTTCTTTCTTACCCTTCACCACAAAGCCTTCAGGTTGCTTCATGTATATTTCCTCTTCTAGATTCCTGTGAAGAAATGTTGTCTTCACATCCATCTATTATACCTAAAAATCAAAAGCAGGCCCTCAACAAGTTCATTGTCAAATATAAATTCCCTATCCCGGTTGTTTTGATCTACTTGATGAACTATAGGTGCTCAATTCTTTACTAAGCTAGATGTTCACTCTAGCTATCACCAAATACGCATGAAAGAAGTAGACATTCCCAAGACTGCTTTTTGAACTCATGAAGGCCATTATGAATTCTTGCTCATGCCATTTGGTCTCTATAATGCCCCATCCACTTTTCAAAACCTCATGAATCACTTGCTGAAACCATATCTCCGAAAATTTGTCTGTGTTTTCTTTGATGACATTCTCATCTACGACCTAACCTGTAAAAAACATCTTCAGCATGAAGACCTGCTCTTGCAACTGCTTTGGAATCACAAATTATTTGTCAAATTATCCAAGTGCTATTTTTTCATGGAAGAAGACGAGTATTTGGGACACATTGTGGGTCATGAAGGTGTCAGGGTTGATCCCAAAAAGATACAGGCAATGCAAGATTAGCCCCAACCAAAAACCTTGAAGAGTTTGAGGGGATTCCTGGGTCTCACTGGCTACTATCACAAATTTGTCCGCAATTATGGTTGCATTTCTATACCCCTCACTAACCTTCTCAAGAAAAATTCATTCCTTTGGACTAATGTAGCACAATAGGCATTTATGGATCTCAAAAAAACCATGTTTTCCACTCCAGTATCACCAAATCTTTTGTGATTGAATGTAGTGCTTCAGGTACTGGTATTGGTGTTGTCTTAATGCAAGAAGGTTGACCCTTGGCTTTCATCAGCCAACGAATGACTGGGAAACATCTGGGACAATATACCTATGAGAAAGAGATGATAGCCATCTTACATGCAGTGGATACTTGGCGACCATACTTATTGGGGCGGTGTTTCCAAATCTGCATAGACCATCAAAGCCTCAAATATTTTTTGGAGCAATGTTTATCCTCGCCACAACAAAATAAGTGGCTGGCCAAAATGTTGGGATATGATTATGAGATAATTTACAAGAAAGGGTGTGACAATGTAGTAGCGGATGCTTTATCATTCCAATTTGAGGATGAAAGCACCCTACTATAAATCTCTCTTCCCTTACCATATTGGATTGAAGAAGCCCACAAGGAATGGTTTTCACACCCCTCTCTCTCCCCCAACTCATTAATAACTTGAGAGGAGATCCAAATTGCTCAGTTGGTTACTCTTGGAAGGATGAGATTCTTCACTACAAGGATAGACTAGTTATATCGCTGACATCCACCCTCAAAACACACATTCTGGCAGATTTGCACTCATCTCCCACTATAGGCTATGTAGGCTTTCAGAAGACTTATGTTCGCACTTGTCATTCTTTATTTTGGACAGGCATGAAAAATGAAATTCTTACTTTTGTAGAAAAATGTGATGTGTGTCAATGTCACAAATATGAAACAATCAAGTTACCAGGAACCTTACAACCATTGCCAATCCCTACCTCCATCTGGATGGATGTTTCTATGGATTTCATTACTGGTCTCCCAAAGTCAGGCAACAAATTAGTCATCATGGTGGTCATGGACAAAATTTCTAAATATGATCATTTTTGCGCTCTACCCCACCCATTTACCCCCACTTTGGTGGTTTAATCTTTCATGGACTAGATCTTCAAATTGCATGGCATGCCCACTGTCATTGTGTATGATTGTGACCCAACTTTCACCAATAACTTTTGGAAAGATATTTTCAAGCTACAAGGCACCCAACTCGAACTAATTACTTCCTATCATCTCCAAACTGATGGTCAAATTGAAGCAATCAACAAATGTTTGGAGACATACCTAAGGTGCTTCACTTTAGAAAAGCAATATCAATGGGTGCAGTGGCTACCTTTAGCTGAATGGTGGTATAATACTAACTGTCATGAAGCCACCAAGATGACTTCATATGAAGCAGTGTATGGCGAACTCCCACCTTCACCTATTTCTTATATCCCTGGATCTCTAACGTGCAAGAAGTTGATCAAATCCTACAAAACTGTGCATCCATGCTAGCTCGTCTCAAAGATAATCTCCATGTTATAGACATTTTTGTGCCTTACAACTTTGAGCATGAAAAGTCCATAATCCAAGGGATCCAAATTCCCTAAAAGTGTTGTTCCTGCCCCTAAAGGAACAAGGTCAACCAATGACAGCTTCTCCCAGAAGTTCTCCACCAAAAACTACTCAGAACTAGTCAAATCAGGATCAATTCAGATGCTCCACTAGCTGCCTGCGTTGCAAAGCACCCAAATACACTGGCTAGGTGCGTTGCAACGCAGGTGAATGCACTACCAGGGTGCGTTGAGCGGGAAACGACAAATGGAAAAGTCATTCAACGAGGTGGAAAGACAATGGACGCTTCTAGAATCTTCTCCAATGACACTTGCCTCACTGAGTTCGACCAAGGATGAGTAAGAGGCTCTCAGCCTCCAAGTGGAAGCAAGAAATGACAGAGAGAAGCCACAAGTCAAAACATAAGCTGACTCATCCTCTCTGCTTACATCTATATATGGATCCCTCATCCCAGAGATCCAGAGGCTGGAATTTTGTACTTTGCAGAGAATTGTTGTTGGTTTGAGATTGAGATTAGTACATTGGGTTATTTATGCTTTGTTGGAGGTGAGGAAGGGATTCCTTTGCTGGGAGGTAGATGCTAGATCGGGACTCACTTGGTTGTATCTCCTCTCGGACTTTTTATCATATCAATAAAACTATTTGAGTTTCTCCTACATGCTGTGTATCAATGATGTTTTGTTATATTTGCATGTTTAGCTTAATCTGATCCTAGGCTTTTTATGAATGTAAATCTATATCTTCGTGTAGTTTCTCTCTTCTGTGATCTTGTAGGAATTTAGTGAAGCTGGGCCAGTAAGAGAGCAGGCAGCGGGAAGCGAACAAAGAGAAGAGCGATTGGATCGACAAACTAGCGAAAGACACAGGTTAGTTACATCCTTCCTCTTCATTTACATTCCATAAAGAAGAATACTCAAGTAGTTTTCCTTGTTTGTTGCTAAGGCACTGTCACACCTTAGAGTGGGATAGGGGTGTTCTGAATAGATACTTTTCCCAACAACAGAATGGCGACTCCGCTGGGGATCGTATCTAGTTAGTTTATTTGTGTTTCTATTGTTGTTCTTCTCATAAACTTAGGAGTGGCGAATCGAACTGCATTTGCCATTTACAAATACAAAGTAGAGATCTGCTACTCTAGTCCATTCACTGGGCCTGTTTATGATCTGAACAGCTGATCCACAAATGCTCTAAATGCCCTTTGTGATAGCTCTTAGTCCTCCTTTAAATCATCCCTCTAATTGTACCTTACTGATAGCTTTTATCCGGTCAAAAACCATAGATTAAACCGCAAACCATGACCCAGAACCCAGAGAAAATTCTCGTTTCTGCTTCAGCGCAGGCTCTGTGAAGAGGTTCTGCATTTCAATGCAGGTCCCGAGAGGGCTACCTGCGCTGCAATTCAGTTTCTCTGTGCAACAGGTGCGCTGATCAGCCTTTGCCCTGTGCAGCTGTGGTTCTTTGCTTCATTTTGTTCAGTTTTATCTCTGATTTTTGCAGCCTGTTATCAGTGTGTGTACCTATCTGAAAACCCCTTTTCTTTGCCTTAATTCCGCCTCAGTTGTATAAAAGAAACTGTATTTTTTTTGCGTATTTGTTACATCATTTGCAGTTTCCCATTACAAAAGTAAACTAGTCATACTGTCACCCTTAGATCTAGACCTGTCATAAGTGTCGTTTTGATCTTAAGAGTAAGTGTGTTTGCTGTTGACAGTTGATTGCGTTTTTAATTTTGTCTTTTGGTTTGAATTTGTGAATTTCTAGTGTCGAAACAAGTGTTTACTTCAAAATCATAAAGTGTCGTAATCGTCTTTTTGATTTCAAAAAGAAACTTGTTTGTGTTTTCACTTGAAATCGAATTCAAATTTGTACAACAACTTTCTTTTTAGGCATCAATATTAAGAAAGTGAAAACAAATACATGCACAAGTGCATTTGCATTTTTATAGTTTGTATGGTTTGATTTAGGAAAAAGTGCATTTATAGTGTGCTCTTTGCTCTTTGAGAAAAGATTGTGTCTTTCTTTTCCTCTTGTAGCTAGGATTTTCATTGTTGAAAAGAGATAAAAGCTTGCTTATCATCTTTAGACTGCATTTAGGAATTGTATCTACATCTCATGGTGATCCAAAAAGGCAAACTTCTAAGAAAGATCAACCTAAAACAAATTGAATGAACTTAACAACGCTTTGTAACTTAACGCACAACATAGAGGTCTAGGCTAGAGACGTGTTCCGGCGTCGTAAAGCCTGGTAACTGTTGTCCTCACTGTTGGTTGGGTGATTCCTCCACTGTGAGACGATAAGTGTCAGTACGGATTGTGCTCCCACGTACCGTCGAGTATATATTGGGAGACCCCTATAGGCATAAAACCTTTATCCATAGGAAGCCGTGTCGGCCACCCTACTGATCGTAATGCACTGAACACAGCATTCGGGAATATTGACTGCCCGTACCTTAAAAAGTATTCTGCGGTTTTGCGATTGGTTTGGCACACCCTCTACCTAGAACTCCAGAGTAGTCCCTTTCGTTCCTTTTCAAAATCCTTAACAGAAAAGGTCCATCTGAGCACTTGTCACTTCAGGCTCATCAAAAATCGAAGGAGAATAGAGTCATGTTTTGCTTTTTCTCGACTCTTTAAAATTGAAAAAGAAAGTTGTGTCCAAGCGTCGTTAAAATTTATTTTAAACGGAATATTCATACCCTTTTTCCCGCGTTGATCTTTAGGTTGAGAAAATGGAGCCTACCAACCAAGGAATTCCCCTTGGTGGAAATCCTAGTCCCTTCTCCTCTTGGGGATATGTTGGTGCGCCCCATATGGCCACATTGTCGCTTCCAGGACTGACAATTGGCTTGCCAGTCTGGCTCTTCTCAACCAATGTCGTTCAGAACACCACTATTCCTGAACAGTCAAATCAGTAATTAGACCAGTCCAGAGTTACCCACCAACCTTCCACTTCCTCTAATTCTTCCTCTCCTCCTTCCTCTTCGCTTGATGGGGCTGGCAAAGCCAAAAGTCAAGTTCCTAAGGAGAAGAAGGAAAAGAAGAAGAAAGAGAAGAAGAAGAAGGAGCCAAAAGTGACTGGGGGCAAACGAGTGTTGTCTAACGAAAATCCACACACTGTACTGACCAGGCCTAAATCACCATGTGTCATTTGCAAGGGAGACCACTTTCACAGAGATTATCCCTGCATCCCTCGGATACTAAGGGACTGGTCTCCCCGTTTGCACAATCCGGTGGCGTCAACCTCTGATAGCCATGTTGAAAGCACACCGTCAACTAGCGAAAGTGAAGTCCCAGGACAAAAAGGGAGAGCTAGATCTCCTTGTAAACTGTGCGAAGGCAATCACGCCATCCACCGTTGTCCCTTCTTAGACGAAGCTAAAAGAGTTTTGGATGATCGTCCGGTTTCACCGTTACGAATCCCTCCTGGATATAAAAAACTCTTGCCAAGTCCTTCGTTAGTTGAAAATCCAGCTGGCCCGCTCAAGTGGTCAGCTGAAGCGCCGGTCATTGAAGATGAACCAGCTGAATCCATACCCGACGAAAGTCAAAAGGTCGAGGCGGCAGTTGACCTGGTCTTGCCTTCAGAGGTCTTATCTTCGAATGATACAGTCACTGAGGAGAATAAGGATGACACTGTCCAAATTCTCTTCATCAACACAGACTCCGACGGACACAGGGACAACCTACCCATTCCTTTATCACATGAAGGAAGTTCGTCAGAGTTGTACCCGGCCGTCTACTCGGTCCCACCTCCAAGCAACCTAGTTGTCTCCTTCGACTGGAATCAACTAGGCAGACCCCATTTACCAGCAAGCATACCATTCAGAATTATCGTCCAAATATATAGAATGGTCATGGCTGGTACCATCATAGATGAGGGGGATTCTGTGAGTATCCTTTCCTCTACTGCTTGGAAAGCACTTGGTTCGCCATCGCTTTTGCCTGAGATGAGAAATCTGATAGGCTTTGATAAAGGAACCAGTCGACCTCTAGGGATGCTCCCCAATGTGCCCATAACATTGAAAGGGAAGACCGTTCAAATGAACGTGATGGTCGTTCAAGGACCCTTGGATTATAACCTACTCCTTGGATGAGACTATATATATTGCATGGGAGGCATCGTCTCCTCACTCTTTAGAGTAATGTGTTTTCCGCACCAAGGAAGAGTGGTCAAGCTCGTGGACCAGCTTTCATTTCCCGGATCACGCATCGCAAATAGTCATATACCGTCCCTAAATGGTCTCTTCACGCAAGAAATGTCTCAACCCACGGTCCGTCCTCCTGATGAGCGCGAGTAATTTGGAGGGATATGACTGGAACCCAGGGGGCATGAGTCCTGGTCTGCTTCGGCAGGAAAACTTTGGGTATAAGGTAGGTTTCCGCGGGAGAATATGACTAGTCCGTTCCCCGTCCATGATTGGAAGGGGGGTTGTTCTAGAATAAGATTCTTTTGTCAAAGTTATGTGTTTGGCGCTCGTTGTCACTCACCTTTGTCTATCTAGGTAGACATCGCCGAAGAAGTGTTTTGTTTGCTGCGCAAATGAGACAATCTTTGGTAACCTGAAAGAGGTAGGCCTTTCCTGGTAGAACAAATGTTTTATCTGCAAATTGAGGGGTAACCTTGAAATCGTATTTTATACCTGGGGGCATGCAAACCTTTTGGAGTGCAAGCAAGGGACAACTATTTATTTTTTAAATTTTTAGGTCCTCCCTTTAAACCTGTAGGCTAACCCTTTAAACTCATAGGATTAGTCGTTTCCGAACTTGCATAACGAAAGGATGCGGGGCAGAGCTTTGTAAGGCGCAAGCTCCATAAAAAATGGCATCTTACATGAGACATTCTTATCATATGACTGGATTAATCGAGCAGTTTTAGCACATAGTTCATGCTCGTTAAAAAATAAACATAAGATCGAGCAAGTGTTTCAACCCGCGTTTAAGCTCGTTAAAAAATGAACTATCCTCCGGTAAATAACCACCGTGAACGTAACATTATCAGCCATTAAAGCCTTGGTCGTGTTTGCACCGTCACCTCCACTTTTCCATTGGCCGATCATTCACCTCCATTTGATTGTTTACCCATTTTGAGGAACAGCTGCGAAGAGTGATTTCACTAGCCATCCTTGTGACACTGCCGTGCTTGGAAAATTCCAACCCTTACCTGGAATCAGCTGCTACCCATTTTATCACTCGTTCCTCAAAAGACGAGTCTTCTTTAAGCTCTTTTCATCTGACTCGTAAAATATGAAAAGATTGCCGAGTTTTTGCCTTCCAGCTCGTTAAAGTGACAGGAAGTGCTATCCCTCCTCTAGATTTTAATCTTTTTGGACCTAAGGGATTATTGCACAAAAAGATCGAGCGCTTGTTTTGTTTGGCTCATTAAAACTATCGAAAATTCATCCCTTCTGTATTGTTTTATACTTTTTAGGACTTAAGGGATTAGATGACGAAAAAGGAATTCCGGAGTTAACTTTACGTACCTTTTCAGACTCTCTAAAAATGAAAAGGATCGAGTTATCTTTGTCGTTAGACTCGTTAAAAAGATTAATAGCGACAAACTTGTTGTTAGACGAGAACGAGTTTCACTATCGCTAGGCTCGTTAAAACATAGCGATGGGTTTGCCCGAAGGGAAAATTATAGAACAAGCATATATTATCCTCCTCAAGCTTGACAAAAATAAAGAGGTACTGGTCAGCAATGACTGGGGAAAAATTGGGAAGAAACTCAAAGAACCTTTATTGGTAGCAAGTCGCTCTTGAACATGACACTTCCACTCCGTGCCTGAGTCGGGTTGGGTTGTTTCATTCACCGGTCACATCACAATGGTCTCGCCATACCATCCACATTTGGGGTAAATGCTACCAATCCATTATATAAGTGTCGCCGATATGTTCAAGAGAAGTCATCCAGAGAAGTCACCCGTGTCCCATCCACTACCATATATTATACTTCATTCTTTCATGACCGCCACCCTGAACCATATATCATCAGATAGTTTTCACCTCCATCAAAGTCATTTGCTCCGTTCCGTGTCATTGATGTCGGATTCATTAAGGCCCTCCTTTGACGGATCGCTTCTTGTCGACATCAGCTCATTATCCAAGAAGTTGATCTAGGAACACCCCATTCAGTACTTTGAAGCTTGCATGCCTCAATGGCAAGTTTCTCACTTCCGACGACAGGTATACATCAATGACCTTCGATCGAAAGATTTTGCGTGGTGTTCGACGCCAAGTCCTTTATTCACACAACGTGAATTGTACTGCAGTACCTTGAGGGTCATTATCATTATCGGTGATTCCTCTCGCGCTTGTTAACAGTTTACATCATTGACTGGTAACCAAGCGATGTCTTTCCATGTTCGACTTCAAAACATTTCTCACATGGATCGACTTGTACTTCGAGTGAAGATCGGACGAGATTGAAGACCCCGGATCTAGTTTCATCCATCCGGGCTGCGATATATATTCAGGAAAAATAAAGACATTGACATGTACAACATTGCAGAACAGATAATCATCCTACCAAAAGGATGATGATCTCATCAGAATCATCAGTCTACCATCAGACGATTGTCTGTCCTATGTACATAAAAATGAATTTATAAAGCTGAGCATGGGAATGCCCGCCTCAGCTAGATCATGAAAACAGTATGAAAAATAATGTATTGTACTGTATCTTATTACAGGTCTCCTCCCAACATTGAAAGAACTTCGGATCCTCCTAATAAAGAATTTCACCCGATAAACGGCCTCATACTTTAGGGGGCAACTGTTATAGACATTTTTGTGCCTTACATATTTGAGCATGAAAAGTCCATAATCCAAGGGATCCAAAGTCCCTAAAAGTGTTGTTCCTGCCCCTAAAGGAACAAGGTCAACCAATGACAGCTTCTCCCAGAAGTTCTCCACCAAAAACTACTCAGAACTAGTCAAATCAGGATCAATTCAGATGCTCCACTAGCTGCCTGCGTTGCAAAGCACCCAAATACACTGGCTAGGTGCGTTGCAATGCAGGTGAATGCACTACCAGGGTGCGTTGAGCGGGAAATGACAAATGGAAAAGTCATTCAACGAGGTGGAAAGACAATGGAAGCTTCCAGAATCTTCTCCAATGACACTTGCCTCACTGAGTTCGACCAAGGATGAGTAAGAGGCTCTCAGCCTCCAAGTGGAAGCAAGAACTGACAGAGAGAAGCCACAAGTCAAAACATAAGCTGACTCATCCTCTCTGCTTACATCTATATATGGATCCCTCATCCCAGAGATCCAGAGGCTGGGATTTTGTACTTTGCAGAGAATTGTTGTTGGTTTGAGATTGAGATTAGTACATTGGGTGATTTATGCTTTGTTGGAGGTGAGGAAGGGATTCCTTTGCTGGGAGGTAGATGCTGGATCGGGACTCACTTGGTTGTATCTCCTCTCGGACTTTTTATCATATCAATAAAACTATTTGAGTTTCTCCTACATGCTGTGTATCAATGATGTTTTGTTATATTTGCATGTTTAGCTTAATCTGATCCTAGGCTTTTTATGAATGTAAATCTATATCTTCATGTAGTTTCTCTCTTCTGTGATCTTGCAGGAATTTAGTGAAGCTGGGCCAGTAAGAGAGCAGACAGCGGGAAGCGAACAAAGAGAAGATCGATTGGATCGACAAACTAGCGAAAGACACAGGTTAGTTACATCCTTCCTCTTCATTTACATTCCATAAAGAAGAATACTCAAGTAGTTTTCCTTGTTTGTTGCTAAGGCACTGTCACACCTTAGAGTGGGATAGGGGCGTTCTGAATAGATACTTTTCCCAACAACACTCCATCAAGCTGAGAATTGAATGAAGCAATAGGAAGACCAACATTGTTCAGAGCGCACATGTCAAGAAGGGGATTAGGTATTCCTGCGGCTGTAGCCATATAAGAAAACATCACTCAAATAAAAGGATTGCCAGAAAGTGGTGGGAACAATTGTAGAATTCAAACTAGTCTACCTGAATTGGATGAAGAAGGTTCACTTTGGCTCTAACCTGAATAGGTCCTTGATACGCGAGAATGACATCTACACAATCACACGATCAAGGAAGTCCTCATCAAGTGGAAAGATACCTCTCCAGAAGATGCGACATGGGAACCAACCACCATTCTTCAGCAGTTTCCACAGCTTCAGCCTTAAGGACAAGGTTGATTTTCATGGGGGAGGGCATGTTAGGGTCCAACCCTAATACCTTTATTTATGTAATAGGGTCAAGTCATAGTTCTAGTTAGTTAAAGAGTCAATAAAGCCTATATTAATAATTGTAAGTGGTTTAACCACATTTAATAAAGGGACCACTGTTAGTTGCAATGGGCCATAATTAATAAATAAAGTGGTTAACCCATGTTATGCAAAGGAACACTAGTCATTAGGTTGTTGAAGGTCATTTAGCTATAAATAGTCATAGATAGAAGGAAAGATCATCTAGTCTTATATTTTAATCGGGCTCTGGTCTGATGGAGGTTTCCCCCTCGAAGAGGCAAGTGAACATTGCTTTTATCTCTGAATAATAAAATACTTGCTATTTTTCTCATTTTATTCTGCGTTCTGGGTTGCATTTCTTTGCATATTTGGCATTCTATAATTTCTCGCAGGTCAAGAGCATAACACCCTCCTAAATCTTCTATTGATGATGCTTCTAGAAGAAATCCAAAATATCCTTGCCTCATCTGGGAGGAGGATCATTACACTAAGGATTGTCCCCGATGATCTGAAATTAGTCGCTTGCTAAAAGGGACTCCGGTTGTCTTAAAAGAACCCTTTCCATAATAGTAGATCCAATTGGTAGACCAACCTCAGTGTTTTGCTTCCTCAGGTTCCCATGTGTTCATGATGCAAGGTTCATCACCTATCTTGATCGATACTTGAACTAAGGATTATAAAATCATGTCTAAGTAGATGATGGAGAAAGAAGCCACCGATACTCCTTCTACTTCTACTCTGTCTAGTTCTGGTCCGCTCCATATTGAGCTCCCTAATAGTGAGTTCGTCATCCGACCACCTCTGAAAGGTGTTCTTTGGAAGTCATCTTTTAATTTGAATGCTAGAGCTATGCAAAATTACAATATTGTTGAGGATTTAGCTCAGGCACCTTCGACGATGTCTGCCTTGGAGGTTCTCCAATCCTGTCCAATGCAGCAGAAGTCACTATTGTCTACTATAGGTGCTATTGATCCTTCTGATTCGAGTCTGATTACTTTCGATCTAGAGAATCATGTGCCTCGTCTTCCTCATCAGATTGCATTTCTGATATAGGTCCTTATCAAAGGAAAGATGATTCATCGAACAATTATTGATGAAGGTGCCTCTACCTGCATCATGTCAGTTTTGTGTTGGAAAGCCATTGGCTCTCCTTCTCTTAACCAATCTCTGAACACCTTGGAAGCCTTTGATGGCAGAGGTTCATGACCATACGGTATTCTCACGAACTTGCCGATTACATTAGAAGGAAAGACTATTGAATTAGAAGTAGAAGTTGTAGATGCCAATCTCAACTACAACCTTCTTCTTGGGCAAAGCTAGATTCACGCCATGTTTTGTGTGGTGTCTTATTTGTTCCTCATACTTTGTTTTCCTCATGAAGGAAAAATTGTCACGGTTGATCAACTATCCTTTTTTTCTTCTAGTTCATCGAATGACAACATTCCTTATGTGGGAAATACTAAGATTCCTTATGAGATTGTGGGTCAGGTCTCTTCAAAGACTCTACTTTAATGGGTACTTTTTCTCTCCCACCTCCGCATGTTCATTCATTCAATATGATCTCGGACTCTAGGATCCTTGGATTATCCCTACCGACGATCAAATTGACTTATTTGCCGATGTTGTGCCTTTAATTCCATTGGAGATAAATTATCAAGAAATTGTCTTAGCTTCGATGGCCGCTTCAAAAAGTCATACTGTCTTCAGTATGAACCTGGACACTTACATGCCATCTCCCTGGCTTGGTTCTTGGGATTCTCCGGATCCTTTGAATGAGACATTCCCCACCAATGAGAGTATCATTGAGGTCATGTCTTTGGATGAAATTCCATGGAACAGTCTACATCATCATTCTTCTTTTCTTCCTAGCCTTGATGAGATGCCTTCCTGTCTTGAAGCGTCTATTTCTCATTTTCCTACACCTCCACTTCAGACACCTGTCCTGGTGCATGAAGTCTTGTTGGAGGGTAATATGGGAAACATCACTGCTACAATGCCTCTTGACATTTTTGTTAAACTAGGAATTGTTGAAAACATTCATATTGGGGTTCTTGTTCTCTAGATGAGATTATGATTTATACTCTGCTTTTTAAAGAATTCCGAGACTTTTTTGCTTGGTCATATGAGGAATTCCTGGTATCGATCCAGCCATAGTGGTGCATGAGATTCCGACTTATCCTAGTGCTAAGCCTGTTCAGCAACTGCTTCACCCTGTGCACCCTCGAAAGGCTTTTGTTATCAAAGAAAAGGTAGAGACGCTTTTGAAAGGAGATTTCATTTATCCTATTCCATTGATGGATTGGGTATCCAATATTGTCCGTGTTGCCAAAAAGTAAGGTACAATACATGTTTGTGTTGATTACTATGATATCAATCATGCGTGTCCTAAGAATAGTTATCCTACTCCTGTTATCGACCAAATCATCGACGAATGTGCTGGGAATGAGATTTTTTTGTTCATGGAAGGTTTTTTGGCTATAACCAGATTAACATTTCACCCGCTGATCAACATAAAACAACCTTTATCTGTCCTTGGGGTACTTTCACTTACAAAAAACTTCCTTTCGGTTTGAAGAATGTTGGCGCTACCTTCCAACGAGCAATGTCTTATGCATTTCATGACATTCGACACATTTTTCAACGATACCTCGACAAATTACCAACTCATTTGGCTAAACGTTGTGACCATCTGGAGAACTTAAGAGCCATATTTTTATGATGTTAGAATTAGAATATCTGTTTTAATCCACACAATTGTGTGTTTTGGGTCGAGTTTGGCCAGATCTTAGGTTTTGTGGTGTCTTGTGAAGGTATCAAGATTGATCCTTTGAAAGTTGAGGCCATAGTCAATCTACCCTCCCTACGTCATTACTGCAATTGCAGAGCCTATAGGGAAAAGCTAATTTTCTCCGTCAATTTGTCCCTAATTATGCTGAACTTGCCAAATGTTTTACTCACTTACTCATGAAGGGGATCCATTCTATTTGGGATGAAGTTTCCCAGGAATCCTTCAATGCTTTAAAGAATGCATTGATTAGTGCCCCTTTACTGCATCCCCTTGATTATCGTCGTGATTACTTCCTGTATTTGGCTGCAACTGATACCATTATTGCTATGGTGTCAGTTTAGGACGAAGACGACGATAACGAGCACATGGTTTATTATCTAAGCCAGAATCTCCTTGATACTGAGTCTCGATATGATCACGTCGAGAAGCTTGCCTAGGTAGAAGTTCAAGCCGTCCAAAGATTTTGACACTATATCCTTTTACGGAAAACCACCATGATTTCTGATTGCAACCCCATGACATATATACTAACTTGCCAGTTACTAGGGGGGAAATACTCCAAATGGATCGTGATCCTGCAGGAGTTTGATTTGGAATTTATTGTTGCCAAATCAAAGAAATCGCTCATCTTTGCTGAGTTAATCTGTGCTCTTCTGTCTGCAAGCACTCCAACTGATTTTACTAAGCAGATACCTGATGAAACTTTGTTTCTGATCAGCACTCTTGACCCATGGTATGGAGACATTATTGTTTATCTCCAAACCCAGACTTTCCAATCTGAGTTGTCCCGATCCGACCGATGCCACATCCAGCATCAGTCCCAACCCTATCGGATCCTCGGTGATACATTGTATCGGGTCAGTGTGGACTCTGTCCTTCACAGATGTCTCACCCTTGAAGAGGTTGAGCGGGTCTTAAATGATTGCCACTCTAGTGCCTATGGTGGTCATATGTCTGGATATGCCACTGCTCAGAAAATCCTCCGCGCCAGTTATTTTTGGCCTTCTATCTTCAAAGACTACATTCTAGCTGTCCAAAAATGCCATGAATGCCAGATTTTCAACCGCAAGCAGTGCACCCCACTCGCACCCCTACATCTAGTAATTACCGTTGGCCCATTTTCCAAATGGGGCATTGATTTTATGACATGTAACCCTCGCTCAGCTGGGGGGCATGATTATATCATCATCGCCATTGACTATTTTACGAAATGGGCCAAGGTGATGCCTACATACAATGTTAATAGTATTATTGCTGCTCAATTCCTTTTTAACCATGTCATAGCACGTTTTGGTGTCCCTCAAGATATCGTGACTAACCATGGATCACATTTTCGTTAGCACATGATGGTAGAGCTAACTTCTCAATTGGGCCTTCGACATGATAGCTCAACTCCTTATTATCCACAAGCCAATGGCCAGGTTGAAGCAGTCAATAAGGTTTTGATTACTATGCTTCAACATACCATTGGGAAGCATAGAAAGGGTTGGAATTTAATGTTATTCTCAGATCTTTGGTCTTACAAAATTTTTGATAAGATGACCACTGGATTCACTCCATTCCAGTTGGTGTACATTTTAGAGGCAACTCTTCCAATCGAATGTGAAATCCCTTCACTTAAGCTAGCTATCAAACTTCTTTTGAATACCTTGTGTTGTGGGGAAAAATGGCTATGCAGGACGATCCTATCCACCTAAGGTGTGACAGTGCCTTAGCAACAAACGAGTACAGCTATACTGGTTTCTTCCTTTATGAAATGTGAAAGAAGAGAGATCAATAGACTTACCGGTGTCTTCCGTTTGTCCCTCGATCCAATCTCCCTTCTCTTTGGGTGTTCACAGCTACTTGCCTTCTTGCTTATCCAGCTACAACTTCCTGCAAGATCACAAGAGAACAGCTACTTGCGACAAGAGAACAGCTACTTGAGACAAGAGAAGAACACTACACAAAGACAGATATTCACATTCATAACTAGTTTAGGATTAGAAATAAACCAAATACACTAATACATTCATACATCAAAATACATCAGCATATAGGAGAAACCAAGATAGCTTTATTGATGAATAACAAGGTTCAGGAAGAGATACAACCCAGAGGGCTCCAATCCAGCATCTCCTTCCCAACAAATGGAATTCCTATCTTCAGCCCCTTCAAAGCATTAAGCACCCAATGATTCCAGTCTCAAACCAACAGCAATTCTTTGCAATAACAAAATTCCAGCCCCTAGATCTCATGGAGGAGAGATCCATATATAGATGTTTGGAGAGAGGATGAGTCAGCTTGAGATCTGACTAGTGTCCTCTCCCTCTATCAGTTCTTGAGTCCACTTGGAGGTTCTTGCTTCCACTTGGAGATTTGGAACCTCTTACTCATCACCAGTCGAATTCCCTGAGGCAAGTGTCATTTTGGAAGCTTCCTGGGTTTTGACACCTTGAGAAATGAGCCTGCCACTTGTCCACTCTCGTTCAGTGCAGGTACCTTTGTTCCAGTTGACATTCAACCCAGGTAGCCAGTGTTGGCTTTGACATTCAGCGCAGACAGCTAGTGTAGCCACTGAAATGATCCTGAATTGACTTGTTTCTGAGCAGTTTCAGGTGGAGAACTTTTGTGAATTGCTGTGGTTTGTTAGCCTTGTTCCTCTAGGGGTAGGAACAACATGTTTAGGGACTTTGGATCCCTTAGATTATGGACATTTCATGCTCAATGCTGTAAGGCACAAAAATGTCTATAACAGTTGCCCCCTAAAGTATGAGGCTGTTTATCGGGTGAAATGCTTTATCAGGGGGATCCGAAGTTCATCCAATGCTGAGAGGAGACTTGTAATAAGATACAATACAATACATTATTTTTCATATTTCTTTCATGATCTAGATGAGGCGGGCATTCCCATGCTCAGCTTTTATAAATACATTTCTCTATTCATAGAACAGACAATCGTCTGATGGTAGACTGATAATTTTGATGAAATTATCATCCTTTGAGTAGGACGATTATCTGCTGCAATGATGTACATGTCAATGTCTTTATCTTTCCTGAATATATATCGCAGCCCGGATGGATGAAACTAGATCCGGGGTCTTCAAACTCGTTCGATCTTCACTCTAAGTACAAGTTGATCCATGTGAGAAATGTTCTGAAGTCGAACATGGAAAGACATCGCTTGATTACCGGTCAATGATGTAAACCGTTAACAAGCGCGAGAGGAATCACCGATAATGATAATGACCCTCAAGGTACTGCAGTACAATTCACGTGGCATGAATAAAGGACTTGGCGTCGAACACCACGCAAAATCTTTCGGTTGAAGGTCATTGATGTATACCTGTCGCCGGAAGTGAGAAACTTGCCATTGTGGCATGCAAGCTTCAAAGTACTGAAGGGGTTGTTCCTAGATCAACTTCTTGGATAATGAGCTGATGTCGACAAGAAGCAATCCGTCACAGGAGGGCCTTATTGAATCCCACATCAGTGACACGGAACGGAGCTAATGATTTTAATGGAGGTGAAAACGATCTGTGACATATGATTCAGGGTGGCTGTCATGAATGGATGAAGGATAATGTATGGCAGTGGATGGGACACGGTTGACTCTTTCTGAACGACTTCTCTTGAACATATGGCAACACTGATGCGATGGATTGGTAGCATTACCCCAAATATGGATGGTATGGCGAGACCATGGTGATGTGACCGGTGAATGAAACAACCCAACCCGATTGTGGTATGGAGGAAAAGTGTCATGTTCAAGAGCGACTTGCTACCATCAAAGTTTTCTTTAGTTTCTCCCAATTTTTCCCCAGTCATTGCTGACCAGTACCTCTTTATTTTTGTCAAGCTTGAGGAGGATAACATATGCTTGTTCTATAACCTGCCCTTCGGGCAAGCCCATCGCTATGTTTTAACGAGCCTAGCGATAGTGAAACTCGTTCTCGTCTAAAGACAAGTTTGTCGCTATTTAATGATTTTAACGAGTCTAACGACAAGGATAACTCGGTCCTTTTCATTTTTAGAGAGTCTGAAAAGGTACATAAAGTCAACTCCAAAATTCCTTTTTCGTCATCTAATCCCTTAAGTCTGAAAAAGTATAAAACAATACAGAAGGGATGAGTTTTCGATAGTTTTAACGAGCCGAATAAAACAAGCGCTCGATCTTTTTGTGCAATAATCCCTCAGGTCCAAAAAGATTAAAATCTAGAGGAGGGATAGCTCTTCCGGTCGCTTTAACGAGCTGGAAGGCCAAAACTCGGCAATCTTTTCATATTTTACGAGTCAGTTGAAAAGAGCTTAAAGAAGACTCGTCTTTTGAGGAATGAGTGATAAACAGGGATAGCAGCTGATTCCAGGTACAGGTTGGAATTTTCCAATCACGGCAGTGTCACAAAGATGGCTAGGTGAAATCACTCTTCGCAGCTGTTCCTCAAAATGGGTAAACAATCATATGGAGGTGAACGATCGGCCAAATGAAAAGTGGAGGTGACGGTGCAAACACGACCAAGGCTTTAATGGCTGATGATATTACATTCACAGTGGTTATTTACCAGGATAGTTCATTTTTTAACGAGCTTAAACGCGGGTGGAAACATTTGCTCGGTCTTATGTTTATTTTTTAACGAGCATGAACTATGTGCTAAAACTGCTCGGATCTTGCGTTTATTTTTTAACGAGCATGAACTTTGTGCTAAAACTGCTCGATGATAAGTTTGCATGCCCCCAGCATAACAACGCAAATCGAGGTGCATGCCCCCCAAGCTTCATTGCATTCAACTTGGTGGTTGGAATGAAGGTTTACCTTTGAGATTTGGAAAGGAGATTGTTTCATTTTTTAATGAGGTTGACACAGTAAAAGAACTATCCTCATGACTCCTTGTTTCATTTTTTAACGAGGTTGACACGAGATTAGAACCGTCCTCAGAGCCCACTGTATTTACAGTATTTCTATTAGGGCGATGATCCACGCTGACAAAATGTTTAGGAATCTTCCGAATCCATTAGATATAGAAGATTTCATATTGTAGGTTTCCACTGTGGCCACTTCCGCCAGATTACTTGCAGGCGGTAGGGAAAAAGTACCCATTAAGGCAGGGTCTTTTAGGAGACCTACTCCAATATTTTGAAGCGAATGATTGCTTCCGTGGATCATTGGAATGCTTCCCGTAACTTGTGAACTGTCGGGGAGGAAAGTTTGTTGGTCGATGACTGTAATTCCTCCTTGAAAGGGAAATGCAATCTTCTTGAAGTAGGTCGACACAACTGCGGCCATGGGAGGATTAAATGTCGACTTGTACACTACTCCCTTTGGCGACTTTATCATTTGTTCAGGAATGGTGGGTGGCACAACTTTGGTCAAAGTTGTTGTCGAACTACTAGGTTGTTCATTAGCCTTGTTATTCGACACTTGTGGATTCCCGTAATCTTTATTCCTTGCCAAAGCATCATTTTGCTGCTTTGAGATAGACAACATAAGCACTTGGGATCGGGAAGCATTTTGATTAGCAACCAGTTTGGTACCCGGGCTTGGAAACGGATCAGTCAATACTGCTGAGGTTTTTGAACTCTTAAAGAGTTTCTTAACTTCAGCTATATGTGGACAATCTCTCGTCCAATGATCCTCATCGCATATATGACACCCCGCAGGGGGTTTCCTTTTTCTCCCTTTCTTTTTCTTCTTGCCCCCTGGTTGCTTGAGTTGTTTGCCCTTGTCGGTCGACGCGGCATTTACTTCCGAGGCAAGAAGTTCCTCATTTGCATTTTGACTAGAAATCTTACGAGCTTTTTTAGATGTAGCCTTTGTCGATTTCATGTCTGTCCTGCCAATCACGCCATCGTCGGCGTGAGAGTCATTGTTTGATTTAGGAGGAGGAGGAATTGAGAATTCCGGTCTAGGGGGGTCAGGTATTTTGTCGTAGAGCGTGCCAAACTGAGTATAGACCAAGTCCAGATATTGCGCACGAGCGATAACTTGCTCTTCCGTTACGACTCCCCCCTTTTCCACATCTTCCGTTATGGCAGGAAGTAGTGACTTGATAAACCATTCAGCTAATAGCTGGTCGGGAACGTACGTTTTTACCATCCTACGACGACGTCGCCACTCATGTATATGATCAGATATGTGAGTGGCCGTTTTCTGTTTGAAGTTGGTTAGGAGTTTTGTTCCCGTTTCATACCTTATCGGTAATTGAAAATGGGTTAAGAAAGTCGTGGCTAAGGTACTGAAATTGTCGAACGAAGCTCTAGGCAATTCAATATACCATTTTGCCGCTGGACCCATTAACGTCCTCTGAAAAAGGAGAAGTCTTATCGAATCATCATTCAGGGTGTTTGATGAACACCACAGATGAAATGTCATCACATGATTCGACGGATCTTCACCCGGATTTCCATTAAATTTAGGAATATCTGATGGAAGTTTATGCGGAACCGCTGGCCACCAAGGGGCATAAGCAATTGGATCATTCGTCAGCCGGTTTAGATCTGGTAATTCTAGAGTTGCTACAAAGGGCAAATGTTGATTCAGGTTAGGCGAAGCATGCCCAGGATAAGATGGAATCGCCTGAGCAGTGGGTCTTTGCATACCAGCATAATGTATTTGATGCTGGCAACTTTGACAAGGTTGATGGGCATAACCATTATAGTATGGTTGTTGATAACTGCTTTGGAAATGTAGTTGCCCATTACTTACAAAGACTTGTTGCTCAGGTCCTTGATATGATTGCTGGAATTGCGGTTGTTGAGATTGAACCAGCCCTGGTTGTTGGACCATTCGCTGTTGTCCAATACTGGATGATTGACCAAGATGAGGAGTCATAGTACTTGTTTGAGCCTGAGTCTCTCCAGATAAGGAGGCACTAACCTGAGGTTGTGATTGAGTTGTCGAGACAAGAGGTTGTTGTATTGCAACCTGAGAAACTTGGGGTTGACATACAACAGGTAGCGCTTGTGCTTGCGACGCAATCACCATACCAGGTATAGTGGGAATATTCGACACAGGGCGGACTGGTTGCATTGAATATACAACCCTTGGTTGCTGAGGCAGTATTGGTACCCAACTGCTGGATGTAATTCTAGTTTGACCTGAACTTTGTTGTAAACTCCCATATGGTTGTTCTCCGGGAGGGAACAATGAAAGGGCATACTGCCCTCCATATGGTGGAAATCCAGTACTTAAAGGGTAGATTGGCCTTTGAATACACATTGGATCGATTTGTTGAGTTTCAACATAAGAAATACTAGATGATAATCCGGATGAAGAAATAGGAACTAACCATGTCGTTGAAACAGTCTCTGATTGGACTCCAGCTTGTTGTTGACAATTTGCCGGGACATCGTTGGAGTAGCAGCAGGAGGCTCTGCCGCTGCTGCGTCGGATGACACAGTCCTGGATATTGACGGTTGTTCAGACATATCTAGTCTATCCAAAAGATTTTCTAGCGATTCTACAAGAACTTACGATGAAAAGAGACTAACTTCGAAGATCAACGAGGGAATGGTGATGATTATTCCATTTAAAATAAATTTTAACGACGCTTAGACACAACTTGCTTTTTCAATTTTAAAGAGTCGAGAAAAAGCTAAAGATGACTCTAGTCTCCTTCGATGTTTTAACGAGCCCGAAGTGACAAATGCTCGGATGGACTTTTTCCGTTATAGAGTTTGAAAAAGACCAAAAGGAACTGCTCTGGAGTTCTAGGCAGAGGGTGTGCCAAACTTTTCGCAAAACCGCAGAATACTTTTTAGGGTACGGGCGGTCGATCTTCCTGAATGCTGTGTTCAGTGCATTGCGATCAGTAGGGCGGCCGACACGGCTTCCTAAGGATAAAGGTTTTATGCCTATAGGGGTCTCCCAATATATACGCGACGGTACGTGGGAGCACAATCCGTACTGTAGCTATCGTCCCTCAGGAGGAATCACCCACCATCGACGAGATCGACAGTCACCAGGCTTAACGACGCTGGAACACGTCTCTAGCCTAGACCTCTATGTTGTGTGTTATGTTGCAAAGCGTTGTTAAGTTCATTCAATTTATTTTAGGTTGATTTTTTTAGAAGTTTGCCTTTCAAGGTTCACCACGAGATGTATGATACAATTCCTAAATGCAGTCTAAAGATGATAAGCAAGCTTTATACCTTTTCAACTTTGAAAATCCTAGCTACTAAGGGAAAAGAAAGACACCATCTTTTCTCAAAGAGCAATCAGCACACTCTAATGCACTTTTCCTAAATCCAACATGCAAACTATCAAAATGCAAATGCACAATGCAGGTGTTTGTTTTCCACTTTCTTAGTATTGATGCCTACAAAGAAAGCTTTTTGTACAACTTCGAGTTTGCTTTTAAATGACAAATACAAACAAGTTTACTTTTTTGAAATCAGAGAGGGTAGAAGAGATTACAACACTTAACGATTTTCGAAATGAATACTTGTTTCGACACTTAAAAGAGACAAACTCAAACCAATAAGCAAAAGCAAATGTATAATCAACTGTAAACAGCCAATGAACTCTCTCCTAAGATCACAATCAACAGATCTGAATCAAGGGCTACAGGATGATTATTTCACTCATGCAAAGGAAAAATGTAAATGATGCCACAAACACATAAAAACACTCACAGTCTTTTTGTACAAAAGGAGGCGGAATCTAAGCAGAGAAAAGGAGTTATCAGACTGGTACCTATGCTGGTTACAGGCTGTAAAAATCAGAGATCAAAACAAGGCAAAACAGAGCAGAGAACCCCAGCTGCACAAGGGCAAACTGGTTCAGTGCAACCTCAACACAGGGGTTTTGACATTCAGCGCAGGTAGCCTTCACGGGACCTGCGTTGAAATGTAGAATCCCTTCACTGGGTCTGCGCTGAAGGAGAAACTCTCGTTTCCCACAGGTTCTGGGTCACAGATTGCTATTTAATTCACTGTTTTAGGCCAAATAAAAGCAACAAGCAAGGTACAATCAAAGGGATGCTTTGAGGGGGTACTAAGATCTATCACAAAGGATCATCAAATCATTTGTGAGTCCATTGTCCAGATCATATACAAGTCCAGTGATTGGATCAAAGCAGCAACTGTCTACTTTGCATCCGGGAAAAGCAGATGCAGTTCGATTGTTGCTGTCAAGTCTATGAAACAAACAATGATAGAAACACAAATAAAATGACTTAACAAATTTCCCCAGTGGAGTCGCCAATTTGTTGTGGGGAAAAATGCCTATGCAGGACGATCCTATCCACCTAAGGTGTGACAATGCCTTAGCAACAAACGAGTACAGCTATACTGGTTTCTTCCTTTATGAAATGTGAAAGAAGAGAGATCAATAGACTTACCGGTGTCTTCCATTTGTCCCTCGATCCAATCTCCCTTCTCTTTGGGTGTTCACAGCTACTTGCCTTCTTGCTTATCCAGCTACAACTTCCTGCAAGATCACAAGAGAACAGCTACTTGCGACAAGAGAACAACTACTTGAGACAAGAGAAGAACACTACACAAAGACAGATATTCACATTCATAACTAGTTTAGGATTAGAAATAAACCAAATACACTAATACATTCATACATCAAAATACATCAGCATATAGGAGAAACCAAGATAGCTTTATTGATGAATAACAAGGTTCAGGAAGAGATACAACCCAGAGGGCTCCAATCCAGCATCTCCTTCCCAGCAAATGGAATTCCTATCTTCAGCCCCTTCAAAGCATTAAGCACCCAATGATTCCAGTCTCAAACCAACAACAATTCTTTGCAATAACAAAATTCCAGCCCCTAGATCTCATGGAGGAGAGATCCATATATAGATGTTTGGAGAGAGAATGAGTCAGCTTGAGATCTGACTAGTGTCCTCTCCCTCTATCAGTTCTTCAGTCCACTTGGAGGTTCTTGCTTCCACTTGGAGATTTGGAACCTCTTACTCATCACCAGTCGAATTCCCTAAGGCAAGTGTCATTTTGGAAGCTTCCTGGGTTTTGACACCTTGAGAAATGAGCCTGCCACTTGTCCACTCTCGTTCAACGCAGGTAGCCTTTGTTCCAGTTGACATTCAACGCAGGTAGCCAGTGTTGGCTTTGACATTCAGTGCAGACAGCTAGTGTAGCCACTGAAATGATCCTGAATTGACTTGTTTCTGAGCAGTTTCAGGTGGAGAAATTTTGTGAATTGCTGTGGTTTGTTAGCCTTGTTCCTCTATGGGTAGGAACAACATGTTTAGGGACTTTGGATCCCTTAGATTATGGACATTTCATGCTCAATGTTGTAAGGCAAAAAAATGTCTATAACACCTTGCCTAAAGAGGAGCGGCTACTGTATCTTGAGAGACTTGATGAGACTCTTCGCATTGTTGTGATGGTCATCGAAGCTCAAAAGAAGTGAGTCAAATCTCATTTTGACCAAACCGTTTCTCCTCACACTTTTGCTGAAGGTTACTTGGTCCTTATTTACGATCAAGCCAACAATAAATTGGGGGCATGAAAGTTTGAACCCATGTGGCATGGGCCCTACATCATCAAGTGTGTCTTACAAAAAGATGCCTATGAGCTATGTGATTATAAGGGAAATGCATTGTCATATCCCCATAATGGGTTGTATCTCCAAAAGTATTATGTGTGAAATTCGTGTAATAACTTTTGTACATTAATTTGTTAATTTATTAGTGTGCGTTTTTTTATTTTTGGTGTGATTGTTTGCATTGCAGACATATGTTTTTCTACTTACCCTGTGTTCCACTCGATTTGCAGATGTAATCAGGTCATTATGTTGGTTTTGTTGATGGTTCTTGTCGTAGCACATGGAACCTCTCTTCCGTAGCATGGGTACTCTATGACCCTAATGGCGATCTGATTAACTTACAAAGTATCTGCCTTGGTCAAAAAACTAATAGTATTGCTCGATATAGTGCAATTATTGAACTCTTGTCAGAAGTAGTTTCTCTTGGCATTAGGGATTTAGTTGTCAAGTTGGATTCACAACTCATTGTGTTATAGTTAAACAATCATTACTCAGTGAGAAATCCACAAATATTGCATATGTATCTACATGTTAGATTGCTGGAAAGAAATTTTGATTACATTACATATCAACATATTCCACGTAATTTAAATACATTAACCGATGCATTAGCAAATTTTGTTCTTGATAGGCATTTGCGTCATTTATAAAACTAAATCATGTTATGAACACATAAGTAGAAATAAAACATGCATATCTCTCTCTCTCTCTCTCTCTCTCTCTCTTTCTATATATATATATATATATATATATATATATATATATCACGTCTGTCGGAGTGTTTACATCAAAATGTCAAAAAATAGAGTGTTTTGAGACACTTGGCTTTCAAAGTGATCTGATAATGAGATCTTAGACAATTATTAAGGTATTACAAACTCATGTGCATGGATCTGCCTATGTTACTTTGTGCAATGGATTGATAAGATTGTGAAATACATAGACAATGAAGCAGTTAAAGAAACACAATAGACAAACACACATAAACATAACAAGTTTAATATGGAGTTCACCCAACACTCCTAGGCTACGTCTCTTGGTCCAACCTTCAGTGATGACCTCTCTATTATGTCTTTGAAAATAGAGTTTTACAAAAGTGAGCTAAATTTGAGTCTCACACAATAGATACAAAACAACAAGGCTTTAGTTGGATCCCCCAAGTCTTTCTGAGTACACAGACTCTCCTCGCTGACTCTCTGTCTCAGCACTACCTGCCTCTGTCTTCTGTCTTCTTTGGCTTTAAAGCCAATCGGCACTGTCTATTCGTTTCCCCTTCTCGGCTCTCTGGCTCCTGGCCTCTGTTTTCTCAAATCCCCCTCTGAGCGTTAGCAATCATTTCTAAATGCCTTTAGGGATGGTGGCCACATGTTCTGTAACGGAATGGACCATCGATACCTTTGAAATCCCAAAAATGGTCGTTCTCTGTTTACACAGAGAAATACACATAAAATTGCGAAATTCCGCCAATCTGTTGTTTATCGAATTTGAAATACTGTAAATTCCGCCCTATAACTCCTATCGGGTCCGCCTTTATATTGCTTATCACATCTCCACCGTTGATCTAAGAGATCTAGATCCAATGGTCGAGGTTTATTTCGGGCGGCTCTTGCGTACAGGGGTTAACCGCCCGAAAAGGATGGTTTTCTCTCTCCGACACCTGGACACATGGCAGCCAGTGTATGGGCTCAGGCGGAGCCTAGCCAAAACCACTTACTCCCCACTGTCTGTTCGTTTCCCCTTCTCGGGCTCTCTCGCTCCTGGCCTCTGTTTGCTCAAATCCCCCTCTGAGCATTAGCAATCATTTCTAAATGCCTTTAGGGATGGTGGCCACATGTTCTGTAACGGAATGGACCATTGATGCCTTTGAAATCCCAAAAATGGTCATTCTCTGTTTACACAGAGAAATACACATAAAATTGCGAAATTCCGCCAATCTGTTGTTTATCGAATTTGAAATACTATAAATTCCACCCTATAACTCCTATCGGGTCCGCCTTTATATTTCTTATCGCATCTCCACCGTTGATCTAAGAGATCTAGATCCAATGGTCGAGGTTTATTTCGGGCGGCTCTTGCGTACAGGGGTTAACCGCCCAAAAAGGGTGGTTTTCTCTCTCCGACACCTGGACACATGGCAGCCAGTGTATGGGCTCGGGCGAAGCCTAGCCAAAACCACTTACTCCCCACGGCCCGCCCGAAATCCCACTTGTTTCGTGATTTCCCTTTGTATTTAAAAATACATTAAAACATGAAAATATCGCAAAATGGCTCATATCGGACTTGAAATAATATACAACAACATTAATAAACCCTTTCGGGTCCGATTTCATTGCATCGGCGCTTTATCCTTTGTATTTTGTTTATTTACAAAAACGCGAAATACAAAGGAAAAACCTATTTTCTGGATCTCAAAATATATCAAATATTGTTCATAATTTTATCGGGTCCGGTTTATCAAAGTCATAGTTATTATCGGCCTCGCTCCTTTGCATAGCTTCGATGCAATTTTGCGATCGCAATTGCATATCACCGATCACCGGGTCGTTTGTAAGTGCTCCTCTGTAATCATTGATTGCGATATCGCGAGTTAACCTGGGCCGTCGATCTACGCGCTTGATTAATAGTCCTTGTCGACCCCACTAAGCACTATCAAAACATTTATATGGCCGCCTCCAATAAGCTCCGCCTGCCTTCGCCGATTGCGATATGCCGATTGGATCTGGATCGTTGATCGGCCAGATCCGACGGCTCCTGTGCAAAGTTGTTTTAAGCCTCCGATAGGCCTTATTTCACTGTTTTCTCCATGTTTTTGCCTTTTGATAGTGTTATCCACTATTTCTAAGATTTCTTATTTTGTGATAGTTTTGATCTTTAGAAGACCTTAAAGACTTAGAGGGTTTTCTAAGATCCATTTGGATCACGCCTTCCCACTGAAAAAGCTTTTGGACCACCAAAAGTTGGTTTTTAAGCATCAATCAAGTGAGGATACAACTTCCTCACTTGTCCAATCTCTATCGATCTTGAATTTCTTGGTTTTGAACCTTTGAGTCTGATTCTGAGGTACTCAACATCCCCTGTGCGCGTAGCTCTCACCTTGCTGTCCAGAACTGTATCTTCCTGCAACTCATTGATATATTCAAGCAACAAATCATCAATAGAAGGCAACTGAATTTTCTCTTTGGGATATTCAATTAATGAAGGTTCAAAAAGTCTCAAGTTCTCTGCATTAACTATTGAATAGATATGCATGTAAGTTGGCAAATCAAGGCGAAAAGCATTCTCACCAATTTTCTCAAGTATCTTGAAATGCCCATACCTTATTGGCTTCAGCTTCTTACCTTCACCTTGCATTCTGTCTTTGCTAATGTACAGCCAGACTTGATCACCAACTTGGAAGCTATGCTCAATTCAATGCTTATCATGCCTTGCCTTGTACTTGGCCTGGCTCTTTTCCAGTTGTTCCTGCATTGCCTGGTGAATTTCTTGGATCTGTTCAATGAACTTGGTTTCTTTGTCCACATCACTATTTCCATCAATCGCTATGTCTTTACTAAATAAAAAATCCAAGGGAGACCTTGGTTTAAAATCAAAACATGTCTCAAAAGGAGATCTTTGTGTAGAAGAGTGTTTAGCACGATTGTAAGCATGTTGCACATAGCATAAATGTTCATCCCAAAGCTTGGGATGCTTGCTGCAATAGCCCCTGAGCAACTAACTTACTATCCTGTTGACCACCTTTGTTTGACCATCTATCTGTGGATGAAATTTTGTGCTCTTCTTCAATTGGGTGTCTATTAACTCCCATAGACTTGACCAAAACTTCCCAACAAATCGGGAATCTCGATCAAATACAATGGAAGTGGGTAACACAAATTGAACCCATACATGTTGAACAATTTTGCTGTTTGTTTAGCTATAATCTATTTGTTACAAGGTATTGAAATACACATTTTTCTAAACTTGTCCACAATAACATATAAATAGTCATGATCTTTTCTAGATTTTGGCAATCTCCCAACAAAGTCCATGGAAACACTTTCCCAAGGATGAGAAGGAACTGGAAGTGGAGTGTACAAGCCTAGTTTTCTATTTCTGGGCTTGCTTTTAGCACACATGGTACACCCTTTAATATATCTAGAAACTGTTTCATGCATTCTTGGCCAATAACAGAATCTTTGCAGCTGTGCAATTGTTTTACTTACACCAAAATGACATGATATTAGAGAAGTATGTGCTTCTCAGATTATGTTAACTCTTTCAGTTTGAGGAATGCATAACTTTCCCAAATGATATAAGATTTGGTCCTTAACATGATAATCCAATTCTTCTACTTGTTTTCCATGACTTAAAGTTGCATATACATCTTTAAAATCTACATCTTGAGCATATTGTTCAATGTAGCTTTCATGCAATACTGAGTTATGCTTAAGTATAGTAGATGCATTTATGATTGGTCTTGATAACATATCTACAACCTTATTGTGTATTCCTTTCTTATATCTGATGACAAGATGAAACTGTTGTAGAAAACCCATCCACCTATAGTGTCTTGATTGCTGCAATTTGATTTGTGAGTGCAAATATTGAAGTCATTGATGATCTGTATGTATAATTGTTTCTTTGCCCAATAGGTAATGTTTCCAGTTTTTCACACTCTACACTAATGCATACAATTCTTTATCATATGTGGGATAATTAACTACTGCAAAATTAAATGTCTCAGAATGATAACATATGGGTTTACCGTGTTGCATCAACACTGCTCAAATGGCATAGTTACTGGCATCTATTTCAATCTTGAATGGTCTTTGAAGATTTGGCAATGCTAGTATTGGTGCTGTACTAATTCTTTTTCTTTCAAGGTGTCGAAGGCTTTCTTTTGTTTGCCTCCCCACTGAAACACCTTGTTAAATCCTGTCAAAGCATGTAAGGGAGCTGCAAACAAGGAAAAGTTAGCAATAAACTTTCTCCAATATTGTGCAGGAAGCTCCTAACTTTTGTAGTAGATTTTGGCTTAGGCTAGTTCACAATGACTTCAACCTTAGAGGGATCTATCTTCAATTCACCACCCCCTACAATGTGACCCAAATAATTTAAAGATGTTTTGCCAAATTCATATTTTGATAACTTAACATAGAGATTTTCTCTTTTCAAAACATCTAAAGTTTGCTTTACATGCTTCAAATGTTCTTCCCATGTTTTACTAAAAACAAGAATGTCATCTAAATATGCAATGACAAAATCATCAATAAAAGGTCTAAGTACATCATTCATAACTCTCATGAAAGTGGTAGAAGCATTAGTTAATCCAAAAGGCATAACCAGCCACTCATACAACCCTTGCTTTGTTTTGAAAGTAGTCTTCCATGCATCTTGTTCTGCTACTCTAACCTGATGATAGCCACTACGCAAGTCCAACTTGGAAAAGTAAACTACTTCTTTCAACTGATCTAATAGATCATCTATGCGAGGAAGAGGATAACGATTCTTGATTGTTATTTTATTCAGTGCTCTATAATCAATGCACATCCTCCACGAAACATCTTTCCTTCTCACCAACACAATTGGAGATCCACATGGTGATGTGCTTGGCCTGATGAACCCTTTATCGAGCAGCTCCTGTACCTGCTTCTTGATCTTTGCATTCTCTAAAGTGAATGACCTATACATTCTAATGTTCGACAATGGAGCATCTTGCTGCAAATGAATATCATGTACTATTTCCCTTTTGGGTGGCAGACCTTTAGGTTCTTGAAATAGGATATCATATTTTGAAACAACTTTTTCTAAATCAGCTTTCTGTTTAGCATCACAGCCTTCAAATGCATTGGTTTTATCAGGGGTCCTTTCCTTTACAACCATTAGTAAAAATTTCTTGCATGAATTTACAATTCTTTTCATCTGCCCTGAGTTTATAAGAGTGTAGTTATTTTTGAGCTGATGGGCTCTGACAATATATTCTATTCCATCTTTTGTGAGTGGATACTTATTTTCAGTTCTATAGAAAATGGATTTTCTATCATACAAGTAAGGACTTCCTAAAACAATACCACATATATCCAAGGGAACTATATCTAACTCAACCTCATCTACAAAAGTTGACCCAATATCAAACCTAAGATTACATTGTCTAATCACTTGTAGCTTTGCTTTATCACATACCCAACCTAATGGATATGGCTTCTTGTGAGGTGTTGTTAGTAAGCCCAAATTCTTTACAATTGTTTCAGAAATCAAGTTTACTTGTGAACCACTATCAAATAAAGTATCAATCTTTTGATGCTTGGAAATAACTCTAATATGAAAAAGCTCATGCCTTTTCCTCTCATTATCTTCATTATCAATAGATTGTGTAGAATTATTTGTAGATGCTTCAGAATTTTTACCTTTTATACCTGTGGCTATGACTGTTGTTTCATCACTTGAGTCCGAACCCAAATCTTTCTGAATAGCAGCAACAATCTTCTTCTTCTTACCATCGAACTTCTTGGGTTTCAGCTCTGGATGCAAAGACCAGCAGTGTTCATCATCATGTACATCCTTCTTACAATGAGTGCATGAAGGTTTGTCTTTCTGTACAGTGTTTGTCTTCCTCCCCTTCCATTTTTTCTTCTTCTTTTCCTTGTTCTTGATTGCAGTGGGTCTTGATGATCCCCCAATCTCTGGGTTCACATTCTTGCCTCTAGCCTCTAGATGTGTAGCTTGAACTGATACCTCATCTATGCTAGTAGGGTTAAACATGAGAATGGTGTGCCTCAAATAGCTATGTAGACCACCTATATACTTCAACAAAGTTTCAGGTGAGTATAGAGAAATGCCTAGAATTAAAGCTCTTTTTCTAAATTCCTGGGTATAGCTTTGTACACTTTTCCCCTTTAATTGGCAAAGAGTTTGCCAACTCATCATTGCTTGCTACATATAAGCTAGTGGATAGAATTGTTTTTTAGTGGTAGAAACAAATTCACTCCAGGTAGAAAGAATTTTACCATGCTTCTTCAAATCAGCTTGTGTCCTGCCTTCCCACCACACTAGGCTAGTTCCTCCAAGGTGAAGGCTGTCCAGCTGAATCTTTCTTCTTCCTAAATTGATGTTCTACACCCTGCAATATACATCAATCTATCTAATCCAGCTATCTAGCTTTTTTGCATTTAATTCTCCATCATATATTGGCAAATCAAATTTTACATCTAATTTAATCAAAGATGTTTTCCTCTTTTTATTTTTAGGGCTAGAAGGAGGTGTTGATAGAGGAGGCTCTTCCATTTTCCCTTTTCCTTCTGAATGTCCATCTAGAAGAGGTTCCTCTGTTCCTTTGTCTTGTTTGGAGGTTGAAGTACTTTCACCTCGACCTTTCTTAAATTCTCGATACATCTCTTCCACCATGGCTCTCATGGTCATGAAAATGTCCATGAACTGAGAGTCTGATTCCGATGAGACTTGTTCTACCATTTTCCTCCTAGGATAGACTCTTCCAATTTCTGGGTTAGCCTCAACCAGTTCTCCTTCTCCTAATTTCATCTTTGACCTAGTTAGCATTCAACAATCCAACACAAGCTTGTCTAACCTTAGCAAACCTAAAGCTATGATACCACTTTATCTGATAATGAGATCTTAAACAATGTTAGGGTCCCACCCTAACCCCCTTATTTATGTCATGGGATCATGTCATAGTCAAGAGTCAATAAAGCCCATATTAATATTTGTAAGTGGTTAACCCACAATTAATGACGGGACCACAGTTAGTTGCAAATGGGCGGTAATATTAGATAGATGGTAAATGGGCGGTAGTATTAGATAGATGGTATTAATAAAACCCACGGTATTGGCCCATGGTATTGCATGTATGAGTCATATATAAAGGATAGAGACTCCCTGCGAGGAGTGTCGTGTCTTGTTTTGTAATCGAGCTCTGCTCTATTGGAGGTTGCCCCCTCGAAGAGGCCTGTGAACATTTCTCTCTGAGTAATAAAATCATTGCTATTCTGTGTTCTGGGTATATTTTCTTCACATATTCTGTGTTTTGGGTATCTTTTCTTCACATATTCTATGTTCGGTATTACTTTGCAGGTTAAGAGCATAACAAGTGGTATCAGAGCACTTTCCAGGGCTCGGTGGGATCTCCAAATTTTAGCAAATTTTTTTTTGGCTAGAGACGTGTTCCGGCGTCTTTAAACCACGGGATCTGTCGTTAAGCGCATAAACCTGCGGATTTGGGGAGGCATGCATGCAGGAAATACAAGAGGTGGTCACGTCTGTTGGACTCCCTTGTAACCCATGTGGGTACCCCTTCGAGTAGTAGTGCATTAGACAGAACCGCGCACGGACTGTCTTCCACGTACCCTATGGGTATATAGGAAGCCCCCTAGCTCCCTTGAAGCCTCGCCATAGATAAAACTTCGGCCGTCTTGTGGCTACAGTACACCGAGAACAGCACTCGGAGAGATTACTCGCCCGTACGATAGGGTAGTCGGGCTGTACGGCTAAGGGTACGGTCGATCCTCCTTAGTTAGAGCCCTGAAACATTGGGCCGAGTACTACTATCAGACCCTTATGTATATTGCGATCTGTAGCACCTGACACTCCTCAAGACCATAGTTCCCTTTCTATCGGGGGATCACACATCACCTATTCCAGATCAGCAAGTGCAACAGCAGCCGACATCAGTCCCGCAGCTCCATCAGATCAGCAGCAGCAGTTGTTCCACCATTCAGATCTCTCAGATCCACCAGATCGGAGTAGTTGTGAAGGGTTCCTGTCCCTGGATATAATTTTTGCAGGACTTTTGGCGGCATTGACATTCTGAGGATTTGGCAACTGCAGTATTGATCAGGAAGGAGTAAAACTCCGTTAGGAGTTTTCCAAAAAAAAAAAAAAGAGTCTGAGATCTTCCGGGGCGCTTATTGGTGACCTAGCCCATCAGAATTAGGACGACGAGCTGAGAAAGGTGGTACCATTCAATTTCTTAGTAAAAATTTTTTAGGCAGTCCCAATTTTTCATCAGGTTGGTGTATAGTAGAAACTCGCGCTCAAGCGATGGCCAATGAAAGGATAGACAAAATTGAAGACCATGTGAACTCCCTCCAAACTGCGGTGAAGAATATCGAACTTGAGCTTAAAGGAATAAGTCTCCAGATACATGATGCACTCCCAAAGGGCAAGGAGCCAGCCCACGAGGAGGCGTATAATGGACATGAATACCATGAGGGTGAGTCTAGCCACTCTCATCACGTCTGGCACACCCATCCACCACCCAATCAGCGACCTCCCAAGTTGGATATGCATAAATTTGACGGTTCTCACACGTCTGCATGGCTAGCACAAATGGAGCAGTATTTCCAATTGAATCCTATCATAGATGAGGGGACTAAGCTTATGGTGGGCACCATGTACTTGGACAATGAACGATGGCAATGGAAGGAATGGCATCAGCGTTGCAATGGACATTTTCAGAATTGGGCCCAATTTGCCAAAGCTCTTCGAAGTCGCTTTGAACAGGAAGACTCTTTTTTGGGGCCTCTCACTAAGCTCCGACAGACGGGTACAGTGGAGGAATATATTACTGCTTTTGAAGCCTTAGCCTTCCGCACTAGGGGTCTCACAGATGAGTTCTACATGGAATGCTTTATCAGCGGTCTTAAAGAAGCCATCAAAGCTCAGGTTCTACTCCACCACCCTCCCACATGGACAGAGGCTTGCCAGGTAGCTCGTAAGGTGGAACGTGCATTAACAGCCCAATCCAGCCGCCCCAACTTCCCCGCTAAAGGTCGTCCCTCACAGGCTCCCAATACGACTCAGACACTTAAGATTCAAAAGGTGTCACCTGCGGAAATGGCCGAAAGAAGGAAGCAAGGACTATGTTACTACTGTGATGAAAAATATTCCCCGGGTCATAAATGCAAAGAGCCCAAGTT
Organism: Pinus tabuliformis; assembly: GCA_031772625.1. NCBI lineage: Eukaryota > Viridiplantae > Streptophyta > Pinopsida > Pinales > Pinaceae > Pinus > Pinus tabuliformis. The sequence goes on from CM062807.1 coordinate 874,529,697, forward strand.
TTTTCAAATAGATGCCACTGACTACAGCTCCACCGAGGAAGATCCACCACTTGAGGAACCGGAGGCGATCGAAGAAGATAACCAAAAGGAGATTGTATCTGATGAACCAATTATTTCGATAAATGCATTCGCAGGAATTTCTTCCCCTCAAACTCTCAAAATCAGGGGTTTTCTTAAACATCGCCCAGTAGTAGTCTTGATTGATAGTGGAAGTACCCATAATTTCATCCATCAAAAGATCGTTGAAGCAGCACATTGTTTCGTCAGGGCAGTTTCTAACTTCCAAGTCCAGATTGCAGATGGGGGCACAATGAAATGTGAAGGTCGCTGTGAAAATGTCAAACTTCAAATGGGGGATTATCAATTGAAAACCCACATGTTTGCAGTACACATGGGGGGGTGCGACATTGTCCTAGGCACGGAATGGCTCCGCACTCTTGGGCCAATCACAATGGATTTCCAGGAGTTATATATGAGTTTTAAGCAGAACAACTCCACACATACCCTCCGTGGACTACAGGCAGGAGCCCCCTCTATCATCAGCTCGCATAGGATGGAAAAATTGTTAAAAAAGGGCCATCATGGAGTGGTAGCTCAATTTAATTCCATCCAGGTAGTCGACACCCTGTCTCTGCCAATTCATCCTGAGATGAAACAGATTTTAAATAAACATCGGACGGCCTTTGACAAGCCTCATGAGCTTCCACCCTTGCGAGGGGAACATGATCATAGCATCACATTGGTTCCAGGGGCCCAACCCCCAAATGTGCGGCCATACAGATATCCGTTCACCCAAAAGAATGAAATAGAAAAAATCATCAAGGAATTGTTGGAAGCAGGTGTCATTCGTCCCAGCATTAGTCCTTAGTCATCCCCAGTGGTCATGGTCCTCAAGAAAGATGGGGAGTGGCGGATGTGTCCCGACTTCAGGGCCCTCAATAAGTTAACAGTCAAAGATAAATTTCCCATCCCGGTGGTTGACGATTTGCTGGACGAACTCAATGGGGCTCAATTCTTCACTAAGTTGGATCTTCGCTCAGGCTACCACCAAATTCGCATGAAGGAAGTCGACATTCCTAAGACGGCTTTCAGAACTCATGAAGGTCATTATGAGTTCCTGGTCATGCCATTTGGTCTCTGTAATGCCCCCTCTACTTTTCAGAGCCTTATGAATCACCTCCTCAAACCATATCTCAAAAAATTTGTCCTTGTCTTCTTCGATGACATCCTCATCTATAGTGGCACTTGGGCGGCACATCTTCAGCATGTAGATCTACTCTTGCAACTGCTCCGCACGCATAAATTATTTGTCAAGATGTCTAAGTGTTCATTTGGCATGGAAGAAGTTGAGTATTTGGGCCACATTGTGGGGCGTGAAGGTGTCAAGGTGGACCCCAAAAAGATCCAGGCAATGCAAGAATGGCCTCAACCTAAGACCTTGAAAAGCTTGAGAGGATTTTTGGGTCTCACAGGCTATTATCGTAAATTTGTCCGCAACTATGGCCGCATAGCGAAGCCCCTAACGCAACTCCTAAAGAAAAATTCCTTCTTCTGGAACGAGGAAGCACAACAGGCATTTACCGCTCTCAAAACCGCCATGTGTTCCACTCCCGTCTTAGCACTACCAGACTTCACCAAATCATTTGTCATTGAATGTGATGCTTCGGGAACAGGTATTGGAGCGGTCTTAATGCAGGAAGGGCGACCATTGGCCTTCACCAGCCAACAACTAAGTGGGAGGAATCTGGGCCAATCTACCTACGAGAAGGAAATGATGGCCATCTTACATGCAGTCGAGACCTGGCGACCTTACTTGTTGGGGTGACATTTCCAAATCCGCACAGATCATCACAGTCTTAAATATTTTTTGGAGCAACGCCTATCTTCCCCACAACAAAATAAATGGTTATCCAAAATGCTGGGATATGATTATGAGATCATTTACAAGAAAGGGAAAGACAACAGTGTAGCAGATGCATTGTCGCGCCAATTTGAGGAGGAAAGTACTCTGCTCGCAATTTCCCTCCCCATTCCAGACTGGATTGAAGAGGCTCGCAGGGAATGGTTTTCACATCCAGGGCTCTCCCAACTCATTTCTCAATTGCAGGTAGATCCTAATTCCAGCAAGGGCTACTCGTGGCAGAATGATATTCTTCGCTACAAGGACAGAGTTGTAATATCACCAACATCCACCCTCAAAAGTCACATTTTGGCAGAATTGCACTCATCTCCCATTGCAGGACATTCGGGCTTTCAGAAGACGTATGCTCGCACCAGAAGATCATTTTTTTGGACCGGCATGAAACAGGACATCCTTACTTTCGTAGCAGAATGTGACGTCTGTCAATGCCACAAAGGGGAAACCGTCAACACACCAGGCACATTACAACCATTGCCCATTCCGGCGTCAATTTGGACGGAGGTCTCCATGGATTTCATTACAGGTCTTCCAAAGTCTGGGAACAAGTCAGTCATCATGGTGGTTGTGGACCGACTGTCGAAGTATGCTTATTTCTGCGCCCTACCCAAACCATTTACACCAACTTTGGTTGCTCAAACTTTCATGGATCAGATCTTCAAATTGCATGGCATGCCCACTTCTATTGTGTCCGACCGCGACCCAATCTTCACCAGTAATTTTTGGCAGGAGCTCTTCAGAATACAAGGCACTCAACTCAAACTCAGTACTTCATATCATCCGCAAAAAGATGGTCAAACCGAAGCCGTCAACAAATGTCTAGAAACCTACCTTAGGTGTTTCACTTCAGAAAAGCAACACCTCTGGGTACAGTGGTTACCTCTGGTGGAATGGTGGTATAACACCAACTATCATGCCACCACCAAAATGACTCCCTATGAAGCAGTCTATGGTCAACTTCCGCCTTCCCCTACTTCTTATCTCATGGGGTGCTCCAAAGTACAAGTCGTGGATCAACTCCTACAACACCGCGCAACCATGCTCGCCCATCTGCGCGAGAATCTTCATCAAGCTCAGAACCGTATGAAGCAACAGGCTGACCAACATCGCTCAGAGCGCCAATTTCAAGAAGGGGATTAGGTATTTTTGAGGCTGCAACCATATAAGCAAACATCACTCAAAGACAAGGGTTGTCAAAAGCTCTCTCCAAAATTCTACGGACCATACCAAGTACTTCAGCGCATTGGAGAAGTGGCTTACAAGTTGGCTTTGCCACCTACAACAAAAATCCACCCAGTTTTCCATGTATCGTGCCTCAAGAAAGTGATTGGGAACAATTGCCGAGTTCAAACCAGTATACCTGAATTGGACGAAGAAGGGTCAATCTGGCTTCAACCTGAACAGGTTCTAGACACACGAGACAAGCACCTGCGCGGCCACATGATTAAGGAGGTCCTCGTCATATGGAAAGACACCTCTCCGGAAGATGCAACTTGGGAACCAACCACTATTCTTCAGCAGTTTCTGCAACTTCAGCCTTGAGGACAAGGCTAATCTTAAGGGGGAGGGCATGTTAGGGTCCCACCCTAACCCCCTTATTTATGTCATGGGATCACGTCATAGTCAAGAGTCAATAAAGCCCATATTAATATTTGTAAGTGGTTAACCCACAATTAATGATGGGACCACAGTTAGTTGCAAATGGGCGGTAATATTAGATAGATGGTAAATGGGCAGTAGTATTAGATAGATGGTATTAATAAAACCCACGGTATTGGCCCGTGGTATTGCATGTATGAGTCATATATAAAGGATAGAGACTCCCTGCGAGGAGTGTCGTGTCTTGTTTTGTAATCGAGCTCTGCTCTATTGGAGGTTGCCCCCTCGAAGAGGCCTGTGAACATTTCTCTCTGAGTAATAAAATCATTGCTATTCTGTGTTCTGGGTATATTTTCTTCGCATATTCTGTGTTCTGGGTATCTTTTCTTCGCATATTCTATGTTCGGTATTACTTTGCAGGTTAAGAGCATAACAAAAAATTATTAAGGTATTACAAACTCATGTGCGTGGACCTGCCTATGTTACTTTGTGCAATGGATCGATAAGATTGTGAAATACATAGACAATGAAGCAGTTAAAGAAACATAATAGACAAACACACATAAACATAGCAAGTTTAATATGGAGTTCACCCAACACTCCTGGGCTACGTCTCCTGGTCCAGCCTTCAGCAGTGACCTCTTTATTATGTCTTTGAAAACAGAGTTTTACAAAAGTGAGCTCAATTTGAGTCTCACACAACAGATACAAAACAAAAAGGCTTTACTTGGATCCCCCAAGTCTTTCTGAGTACACAAATTCTCCTCGCTGACTCTCTGTGTCTGTTTGCTCTCTGTCTTAGCACTACCTGTCTCTGTCTTCTGTCTTATGTGGCTTTAAAGCCAATCATCACTATCTGTTCATTTCCCATTCTCGGGCTCTCTAGCTCCCAGCCTCTGTCCGTCCGAATTCCCCTCTGAGTGTTAGCAATCATTGTTATACGTCTTCAGGGATGGTGGCCACCTTTTCTGTAACGAAATGGACCATCGATGCCTTTGAAATCCCAAAAATGGTCGTTCTCTATTTACACAGAGAAATACACGTAAAACTGCTAAATTCAACCAATTTTTCATTTATCAGATTTGAAATACTATAAATTCCGCCTTATAACTCCTATTGGGTCGGCCTTTATATCGCTTATCGCGTCTCCACTGTTGATCTGAGAGATCTAGATCCAACGACTGAGGTTTATTTTGGGCGGCTCTTGCGTATGGGGGCTAACCCCCTGAAAGGGTTGTTTTTTCTCTCCGGCTCCTGGACATGTGGCAACCAGTGTATGGGCTCGGGTGGAGCCCAACCAAAACCACTTATCGCCTACAGCCTGCCCGAAATCTTGCTTGTTTCGTGATTTCCCTTTGTATTTAAAAATACATTAAAACATGAAAATTCGGCAAAATGGCTCATATCGAACTTGAAATAATATACAACAACATTAATAAACCCTTTCGGGTCCGGTTTCATTGCATCAGTGCTTTATTTTTTTTATTTCGTTTATTTAACGAAAACACGAAATACAAAGGAAAACCCTGTTTTCCAGATCTCAAAATATATCAATTATCATTCATAATTTTATCGGGTTTGGTTTATTGCAGTCATAGTTATCATCAGCCCCACTCCTTTGCATAGCTCTGATGCAATATTGCGATATCGCAATTGCATATCGTCGATCCCTGGGCCGTTTGTAAGCGCTCCTCTGTAATCACCGATTGCAGTATCGTGAGTTAACCTGGGTCGTCGATCTCCACACTTGATTGACAGTCCTCGTCTACCCCGCTAATTGCTATCGCAACATTTATATGGTCATCTCTGATAAGCTCTGCCTCCGTTTGCCGATTGTGATATGCCGATCGGATCTGGATCGTTGATCGGCTAGATCCGATGGCTCCTGTGCAAAGTTGTTTTAAGCCTCAGATAGGCCTTATTTCACTGTTTTCTCCATTTTTTTGGCTTTCGATAGTGTTTTCCACTATTTCTAAGAGTTCTTCTTTTGCGATAGTTTTGATCTTTAGAAGACTTTGAAGACTTAGAGGGTTTTCTAGTATCCATTTGGATCACAAAGCCTACAAAATGTGTAAAAGACTAGATAAAATATCAAACTGCACAATGCTCATGATAGCACGATACCACCCTGATCACTCAGCCTAGCTGCCGACACAGTCTCGCAGAGACTCCCGTAGTATGTCTCTGCCAACGCAGTGGAACATCATTGATAGTGGCATAATCTAGAACTCGTTGAGTTATTGCCTCCAGATTGCGCTCCATCGGCTAAGGGGTTAGCCCCTTCTTCATAGTTCGCACCCACTATCATATGAGCAGCACACCGTGCTATTGGCGACATTCTTGGTGGTCTCTTTGGTCCCACATATGCACAATTATCATAAATTGAGTATCAGTTTACATTTTTACAAAAAATCATAAAACTTTAAAAAAATCCAAAAAACAAGTTCTTACCTGCATCGGTCCACTGTTTGCCTGGTGGCAGAGGTAGATCTGGATCCCACCCAAAATTTGTGCCAGCATAAGCGTAGTCATCTACCATGCGTAGAAGGTGTTCAAGCTAAGCAAAGAACTATGGTGGATAGTGCATATGTTGACTCGTGCCTCCTCGAGGCATGAGTTGGCTTCCATCTCACGAGTCTTAGATCTTGGGGGGCAAATGTTAAAATTGGCAGCCAGGGAAAAAATTCATGTGGGTCATCTTATTCATGGCTAATAATATTTTTATTAGATTCCTCTCATTGAGAGGTGTAGGATTGATATAAAGATCATCCAATTCCGATAAGTATTCATGGAGATATGAATTTATTTTGATTATGGAATTATTATCAAGCCGACCTACAACTCATGTAGGCTCAGAAGCCCAACAGTCGCATCTATTCACCCACCAACGTTGTGTATAAATATAAGAGGAATTTTCCTCATTTCGACTCACTCATCTCATCACATCTCTCTCTCTCTACTGCGTATATATGAGTCTCTTCTCTACTGCGCTGAAATGGGTCTCTCTCTCTCACACATGTGAAGCCGGAAGCTGTTGAAATTGAAGCTGCAACTGCAGAAGTAAAGATTGACTTGCGTGGCCTAGAAGATATCCTCTTTGGAACTGAGCTATAGGTTCATCTGAACCTCCTTTGAAAGCCACAACTTTTGGTGGTGGAATGAAGTCAATCCGACGAACGGTTTGCAAGATATCGACTGCCCTAGTTTGAAGCCGGAAACTGCTGAAACTGAAGCTACAACTGCAGAAGTAAAGATTGACTTGCGTGGCCTAGAATATCTCCTCATATGAATTGTGCTGTAGGTTCATCTGAACCTCCTTTGAAAGCTGAAACTTTTGGTGGTGGAATGAAGTCAATCCGACTGTCGGTTTGTGAGATATGGTCTGCCCTAGTTTGATAATGAAGCCACTAATGTTGATGCTACTGATCTAGGGTTTGCTACTGCTGATATGAATCAGATTTATTGTACTATTTCTCTCTGCTGAATTATTGAAGATAAAAGAAGATTTGATCAAAGGGTTTCCCCACACATTGTGGGGTTTGTCCCTGGCTAGCCGCCACATCTTGTGTCTCTTGTCTTGGCTTGTTTTCTGTCGATCGTTTAATGTTCTATCTGCACTTTACTTTATGTACATGTGATTGCTAATCGGTGGAATATAATAAGAAAAAGAAGTAAACTGTTATAAGCATAGAACATACCATAACTTAACATGGTATCAGAGCTGAGGTGAAGACAAAGCCCGAGCAAGAGCAAGAGCAATCATTGAAAAGAATATTGGCAAGGCTATCCTAAAAGAACTATGGGGTCCTCAACACTCTTTCCTGCCGAAGACAAGCTCCGTGAGAAAGCTGACTATCACGGATGGAAGATGTCTATCGATCTAACCCTTGAAGATCAAGGAGTGCTGGACCATGTGAGAGGCAATATTGTTGAGTCTCCATCAAATGCATCCGCTGCTGCCTGGAACAAATGAAAAAATGGAGAAGTCAAAACAAAGAAGATCATCTAGGACTCTATCGACAAGCGCTTGGTGGCCTACATCTCTGATCTAGACACCTCCAAGGAAATCTACGATAGACTGGTGAGTTTATTTAAAGTTAATGATGCAAATCAAGTTTTGTTTCTTAGAAATAAGTTGAGGGAAATCAAGAAGGGTAAAGATGAAAGTATGCAAGCATACTTCTTAAAGATCACTGAGATCAAGAACGATCTCCTATCTATTGGGGAAACTATTACTGACAGAGAAATGGCACTCACAACTCTCGGAGGATTACCATCTGAATGGTATGTATTCAGGACTACTCTTCTGAACAATAATGTAATTCCTAGTTTCGAGGAATTAATGGCTAGATGCATTCAAGAAGAAACAAGGGAAGAAGTGTAAGAAATGCCCATGCCTAAAGGTCCTCATGCTGCCTTTTCTTTTCATGCAAAGAAAAGAAATAATTCCAGGACTAAATCAAAAGGAAAGGCTGGACCTAAGGCTAGAAGAAAATGACGATGTTACATTTGCGATAAAGCAAGTCACTATGCAAGGGAGTGCCCTGATAGAAAGGACTCACTCTAGGACGATGATCAAAATCCCTTTGATGGCAATCAAAGGAATGAAAAATTCAACAGCAAAGGTAAGAGGAGAGCTGGGAATCAAGGAATAGGACAAGCATTCAAGAAGGCCAGAAATTCCAGGATGTATTAAATGCACCTGACCTCAAAAAGATCCTAGTGTCCATCTCGGGAACGGAAGACAAAGGCTACAAGGTAACCTTCAGCGATGGCAAGAGAATGAAGGTGTATGTCCAGGATGTGCTGAAGGAAAGCTCAAAAGGGGACCATTCCCCTCAAGCCAAAGCAAGACCTCTGATATATTACAATTGGTTCACTCAGGCATACTTGAGGTTGGCATTAAGAGGGAGACTACTACGCCACATACTCCTTTGCAGAATGGTGTGGTGGGAAGGAAGAACCGCACGATGATGGAAGCTGTCTGGGCCATGCTACATGATCAAAGACTTCTGATGTTTCTATGGGCTGAAACTATAATCACCGTCGTATATGTACAAAATTGATTCCCTCATCAAGCATTGGGTTCCAAGACTCCTAAAGAAAAGTTCACCGCAAGGTGAACAATCTTTTGACTTTGAGGAGCTCTCAAGAAGCCAACACCAGGGAACCGAAAGAAAAGGATGATGAATCAATGCCTGATGTAGAAGAACCCATGGATCTGATAGATTCTCATCCACATGAGCCTTCCTCTTCTAGGAAGAGGCCTTCATGGCTTAGGGGGATACTTGATGATGCTAAAGGACATGCTGCACCCTGAGGAACCTTCTGTCAAAGTAAGAAACTTAATAGGTATCAAGGATACCTGACCATCATGAGCACGATCATACAAAATGAACCTTCATCATTCTCAGATGTCATCAAGCATTAACTATGGAAGGATGCTATGACCATAGAATATGAGTCTATCATGGAGAATGATGTCTGGGAAGTAGTTCCTAGACCCTGGATAAGACAATTGTTACTTCAAAATGGCTTTACAAGATAAAGCATGCAGCATATGGAAGTACGGAAAAGCACAAGGCTCGTTTTGTTGCTCGTGGTTTCTCCAAGAAGGAAGGTATAGACTATGATATTTGCACCTATTGCCAGATATACGACCATCCGCCTGATCATATCCCTTATGGCTTCACAAGGATGGAACCTACATCAGATGGATGTCAAGACTGCGTTCTTGCATGGCTCGATCAAAGAAGAGGTATACGTGGAGCAACCCGAAGGATTTGAGATTTATGATCGAAAATCTCATGTATGCAGGTTGAAGAAAGCTCTCTATGGGCTGAAGCAAGCACCCCGAGCATGGTATGAGAGGATCGATAGCTACTTGATGAAGCTGGGATTCACTAGGAGTGAAGCCGATCCTAACCTTTACTTTAAGGTTGAAGATGACAAGCCTCTCATACTGGTGTTATATGTGGATGACCTCTTTCTAACAGGTGCAGACCCTCTCATTCACAAATGTAAGAGGGATCTGGCCTCTGAATTTGAAATGAAAGACCTAGGACTGATGCGCTGCTTCCTAGGACTTGAAGTATGGCAGAAGCCAAAGGAAATTTTCCTATCTCAAGGGAAATATGTGGTAAAGATATTGGAAAGATTTGGTATGATGGACTGCAAGCCTGTGACTATCTCGAGGATCTTAACTTTTAGAAGTTATATGGTAGTGATGTCGGACCAGACTTGGGAAATGCCTCTAAGTTTCAAAAACTCATTTGCATTGATGTTCTTGGTGAACCTCCGTCCGAACATATTTTTTGTAGTTAGCATTGTGAGCTCATATTTGGTTGAGCCTCACTGGATTGATGCCAGGAATCTTCTGAGATGTCTTCAGGACACAATCTCTCATGGATTAAGATACACTGCCGGAGATGTGAGACTACTTGGATATACTGATGTTAATTGGGCAGGCAGTGTGGTGGACCGTAAGAGCACTTCCGGGTGCTGTTTCACCTTGGGATCTGCTTCGATATCCAAGATGAGCAGGAAGCAGAAGTCGGTGGCTTTGAGCACCGACGAAGCAGGATATATTGTTGCTAGCATAACCTCGTGTGAGGTAGTTTGGTTGTGAAAGCTCTTCAGTGAGCTATTTGGATTTACATTGGATACCACTGTGATTCTCTATAACAACAAGAGGTGGGATTCGATTATTGAGGAATCCCGTATTCGTCGATTGCTCCAGCAGATAGACATCATCTTGGATATGGTAAGTTGATGAGCAAGGAGGCTCCATCGCATTAAGATGATGTACAGGTTGGTACACCTTGTCAAAGCCCCGAGGAAAGATATAATCTGTGATTTTCCCAAATGACTTGGAGTTGATAAGAAGCCCTTGTACAAGGGTCCTGCATGTTGAATACATTGAGCTCTGGGAGCTCTGAGGGCTCGCAGTTATTACTGGAGCAACATACGACCACAGGGTGACTCACCCTCCCCTGGTGGTGCACACTGGAACAAGATAATTCGCTCTCTTGTGGGACAAGATGATTCGCTCTCTTGTGGAATAGGATGATTCGCTCTCCTGTGTAGCAGGATGATTAGTTCTCCTGTGAGGCCTGGATTGATGTGTTCTCCATGGCAGCCTGGATTGATGTGTTCTCCATGGCAATTGTAACAGGATTGATGTGTTCTCCATGGCAATTGTAGCAGGATTGATGTGTTCTCTTGTGAGGACAAGATTGATTAGTTCTCCTGTCGAGGCATCCTACCCATGCAGTCTGGGACTCATGGGAAGTACCTCTCATCTGATCAATGAGTAGGGAAATGAAGTTAGGGACCATAGTAGTACCAATGGACGCATCGTTGTAACTACCGTACTCCCTATGCTAGGATGACCTCCATTGATCTGGGATCAATGATACTGGTCTGGGACCAGTGGTAGGAGTTGTACGATACTATGATGCTGACTTCGGGTCGGTTGAGACTGGTCTGGGATCAGCGGTACATACTCTGAGACTGACTTTGAGTTAGTGGAGGATGATATTGGTCTAGGACCATTGGAGTTGTATTCACTATGACGCTGACTTTGGGTTGGTTGAGACTGGTCTGGGACCAGTGGTACATACTCTGAGACTGACTTTGAGTCAGTATGATACATCCTTGATCATTTCTTCTTCTTCATAATTCGGACAAAAGCAGAGTAGAACAGAACAATGCAAGAGTAGAGCTGAACAAAACAAAACAGTACAGATCAGTGCAGGGCAGAACAAGACAAAGCAGAACAGGAAAAATAGAGTAGAGCAGGGCAAGGGTCAGGCTATACAAGGCAGTGCATTTGATGGATGAATAGTAACGACCGATAGACAGATTGCAGATGAAGTTCTCCATGGTTGAGAGGGAGTGTTAAAATTGGAAACCAGGGCAAAACTTCATGTGGGTCATCTTATTCATGGCTAATAATATTTTTATTAGATTCCTCTCGTCGAGAGGTGTAGGATTGATATAAAGATCATCCAATTCCGATAAGTATTCATGGAGATATGAATTTATTTTGATTATGGAATTATTATCAAGCCGACCTACAACTCATGTAGGATCAGAAGCCCAACAGTCGCATCTATTCACCCACCAACGTTGTGTATAAATATAAGAGGACTTTTCCTCATTTTGAATCACTCATCTCATCACATCTCTCTCTCTCTACTGCGCAGATATGAGTCTCTTCTCTACTGCGCTGAAATGGGTCTCTCTCTCACACATGTGAAGCCGGAAGCTGTTGAATTTGAAGTTGCAACTGCAGAAGTAAAGATTGACTTGCGTGGCCTAGAAGATCTCCTCTTTGGAACTGCGCTATAGTTTCATCTAAACCTCCTTTGAAAGCCGCAACTTTTGGTGGTGGAATGAAGTCAATCCGACGAACGGTTTTCAAGATATCGACTGCCCTAGTTTGAAGCCGGAAACTGCTGAAACTGAAGCTGCAACTGCAGAAGTAAAGATTTACTTGCGTGGCATAGAAGATCTCCTCATCTGAACTGCACTGTAGGTTCATCTGAACCTCCTTTGAAAGCCAAAACTTTTGGTGGTGGAATGAAGTCAATCCGACTGTCGGTTTGTGAGATATGGTCTGCCCTAGTTTGATAATGAAGTCGCTAATGCTGATGCTACTGATCTAGAGTTTGCTACTGCTGATATGAATTAGATTTATTGTACTATTTCTCTCTGCTGAATTATTGAATATAAAAGAAGATTTGATCAAAGGGTTTCCCCACACATTGTGGGGTTTGTCCCTGGCTAGCCGCCACATCTTGTGTCTCTTGTCTTGGCTTGTTTTCTGTCGATCGTTTAATGTTCTATCTGCACTTTACTTTATGTACATGTGATTCCTAATCAATGGAATATAATAAGAAAAAGAATTAAACTGTTATAAGCATAGAACATACCATAACTTAACACAGGATCTAGTACCTTTGCCCACTGATACTAGAATAGGGGCACTTGCTCCAAAAAGAAGGTCACTAGTATAGAACTGAACCTGAATTGCTTCAGGAGTCCATGCTTCCCCTTGGTAAGTTGACGTTTCATGTTTGCCAAAAGGCCTCCAAACCAGTTGAAGACGGTGGGGGAGCATATTGGAATTGGGATTTTGAAGCCTTATGCAAGGCTTTCATGCCAGACACACATGCCATAGTGAACAAAATCATTCTCATAATGAGTTTGTTGGTGATTGTCGCAATCTACACCTTACCTCCATTGGTTAATTCGGCACCAGGACAATACCTCTGGACTAAACACCTGGTACTCTCCCCTCCTTTGCGAGATCTAAAGAGTTGAACTACTTCTCCTCATCGGGACACTCCTGTGATGAAGTAGATATCCATCTCCTCCATTTCTAGTTCCTGGCCTTTTATGATGAAGATTTCTCGATCTACATCCTAGATACTGATCAAATAGGGAAACAAATCCATATGAACCCTTAACCCTGTGGTCCTGAAGAATTTTAGCAGCCTACAATCCCTCAGAGAATTTATCCATGTAGGATCTTGAGTTGGTTGATGATCTTCGGCCTCATGGCCTCTTTCTTTCCACTCCAAGACCATATTCTCCTACAAAACAAGATTTAAACACTTATTAATGCTATTTTCATGGATCAAAATCATCATTTTTTTGCTTAAAAGAGAGTGTTATTTCTTTAAAAACCACCCTCAGCACCATCGTTCCTGATTTTAAAAATAGTATGATGGCATCGCATGGGCCTTTAGGCTCAAGCGCGACCATCACTGGTTCGATGGCCATACCCGCGATGGTCGCCAACGCCCTAAATTTTTTAGATCCTCCTTTCTATCACAAAAATCAATGTTTAAAATACATAAAAAAAGTAATAAAATGGAAGAGCAGGGATGAGGCTCTTACCTATTGTAGACGGTTTGTGAAACAATACCCTATATCTCCCGCAACAGCCAATGGAAAATCAAGAGAATTAGGGCACAAAAAGCACTTTCAGAGCTCAGCTTGGTAAAATGATAAAAAATGAAATTATTTTTACCTCTTTATAAGTTTTGAAAGTCATTTTGTCAAATATTTTCGTAATATTTTAATATTTTCTTCCGATATTAGTGATGGGTGTGTTTCTTGTGCAGTTACAGGTGCCTTCAATGTGAACAATGATCATTATTGACTAGTTCTGGGAGTTTTATTTTATCTTTTTCGGACTCATTAAATAAACAAAAAAGGAACCCCCCTGGAGTCATCTTTGAGCTCTTTTATGACTCTCGAAAATTGAAAATATTGTTGAGTACTTGTCGTTTTGAACTCGTTAAAGTAAATGAATCAACGTCACCTCAATATATGTTTATCCGTTTTTCGGGCTGAGATTGTGATCTAAGAGGATCTCGCTAGATCAGTTGCATAGGTGTTCAGTGTCATCATCAATTCAATTCAGTGTCGTCAGCTTCAACAGTATTGGTTATGAATCAGGTTGTTTAGGTAATATGGTTTTTCATGGTGTTCGTTGAGATGGGTTTGTACCTGGTTTTCGACTTGTGTTCATCGACAGTTCCACCAGGATCTGGTTAGTGACATGTGTTTTGTCGTTCGCCTTTGCAGGATTTGGGTTGTCGTTCACTCACAGGGTTTTGATGTCGACAAGTTTGTCATCATGCGACAAATGTCGCTTGGTGATGATTGATTGTAAATGGGTTGATAAAATTTATGTACTAAAACCTAATCTACATCTAAACCAAAACCTAATGCCAAAACCAAATCTAAGTCTAAACCATAATACATTACAAATCATGGTATTAAAAACCTATGCCTATTTTCCAAAACCTATCAAACTACATTACATTGAAAAACCATTGTTAGACATCATAAAACCCTTTTATCAACCCTCGGGCATATGTAATATGTTTGACAAACAAAAACATTATAAATAATAACATATCAAACATTACAAATATAAATATACAGGCCTAACCGTCACCCTAACTGCAGTGGAACAATGAAGGGGATAGGCCATGTGAACGTGCTGTAATGAATGACCGTCAGAGTTAAGCCATTGGGTTAACAGTCAGTTGACCATGTGGAGTTCTCATTGTAGCGGAAATCATAACATGTGAACACGGCAATGATTAACCATTGGAGTTTTAGACGTCACTGTAGCGTTAACGGAGACCGTTGCTATGTTAACAGAGATATGTGAACCGTCAGTGAAACCATTGCCGGAACCGAAAGGAAAGACCACAGAGGTGACATCTGGTGGTTAGGTCACTGACAGTCACATGCAATGGTTCTGTTAGGAAACCAGCTCACAAAAAGATAGAAAAGATATATCAAGGCCTTAGAATTCAGCCTCTTCGAGGGGGCAACCTCCTTTACATTACACAAATGAATAATTCTTGGATGATTCAAATGACTAATCCTCCCTTCTATATATAGGAGTCTAAGGGGTCACAATATAATCAAACCGACATAACAGTAATAACATAAGGGCACAAAAATAACAATAGTGGGTTTCTATGGGGCATACTAATAACAATATGGGGACAATAGGGGCACAATAATAACAATAAGGGATATAATGACAATAGTAATGGGGGAATCACTAGTATTATAGGGGCCTAACATGCCCCTCTCCTTCCGAAAATCGTTGTCCTCAATGCTTGAGTAGTTCTGGATGCTTCTGTATAAAATTCTCATCCTCCCATGTGGAATCTTCAGTGGATAAGTTCTTCCACTTGATGAGATACTCCGAAATTAATCGATTTCGTAGCTGTCGAGTTCTCGTTTCTGTCACTGCTTTCAGTTGCAATATGATTTTTCCTTCCTCGTCGAGTTCTGGCAATATTGTTTGAACTAGGAGCTTGTCACCTATAACCTTCTTTAAACATGAAACATGGAAAACTGGGTGCACTCGGGACGTTGGAAGAAGCTCCAATTTGTATGCCATAGTACCAATATTTTGCAACACCTTGTATGGACCATAATACTTTGGTGATAATTTATTATCCTTCTTAGCTTGCTTGAGGGACATTTGTTTATATGGTTGTAGCCGTAGGAATACTCAGTCACCTACCTCAAAACTTCTTTCATTGTGATGTTCATTTTCCTATTGTTTCATTCTACTCCGCGCCAACGCGAGGTTATCCTTTAAGAGTTGGAGAACTTGTTGTTGATGCTCAATGTGATGTTCCACTATTTGAACCTTAGAATTTTCTCTTAAATATGATGTGATGGATGGTGGATGATATTCATAAAGTGCCATAAATGGGGTCATTTTTGCTGTAGTATGGAAGGAAGTGTTATACCACCATTCAGCTAGGGGAAACCATTTGACCCATTGTGTTTGTTTATCAGATACAAAGAAACGAAGATGTCCTTCCAAACATGTGTTTACTCTCTCAGCTTTCCCATCAGATTGAGGATGATAAGATGAGCTATGAGCTAACTAAGTACCAAGACAAGAAAATAATTATGTCCAAAAATTTCTTGTGAAAATGGGATCTCTCTCACTTACAATAATATTTGGGTTTCCATGTAGCTTTTGAATTGTTTCCATAAATGTAGTAGAAACTGTACTGCCTTTAAATGGATGTGATAATGCACAAAAGTGTGCATACTTGGTAAGTCTTTCAACTACCACCATGATGACACTCTTTTCGTCGGACTTGGGTAAACCTGTGATAAAATCCATTGAAACCTCCTCCCAACGTTGGCTCTTGGAATCGATAAAGGATGTAATAGACCTGAGGTCTTAATTGTTTCAACTTTATTTTGTTGGCAAACCAAACATTCCGCCACAAACTTTTGAATATCCAATTTAAGGCCATCCCAAAAAAATTACTTCTTAACCCTGTGGTAAGTTTTTAAAAATACTGAGTGCCCTCCTAAGGGAGAAGTGTGCAATTCCATAAGAATCTTTTGTTTGAGTTGGGAATTCTTACATAGGTATAAGAGATCTTTGTACCATAACGAATCATTTTTCCAGTTAAATGTATCAGATTTACTGGGATCTTGTTGTAACTTTCGAATGAGTGCCGACACTTCTCGTCATTCTTCCATTCCTCCCTTGCTTCGTTTACCCAATCTGGTTGGATAACAGAAATGGCGTACAACAATGCTTCCACATCTTCATCCTTTCTTGAGAGTGCATCTGCCACAACTTTTTTCTTCTCTTTTTTGTAAATTATTTCAAAGTCATAACCCAACATATTTGTGACCCATTTTTGTTGCTCTTCAAAGGATTATCTTTGTTCTAAAAAGTATTTAAGACTATCATGATCAATTTTTACCTTGAAGTGTCTTCGCATTAGGTAGGGTTGCCATTTCTTAAGTGCATGTAGTATTGCCAACATTTCCTTCTCATAAATAGCTTTGTGTAAATACTTTCCCTTGATTGGACAACTTTCCAAAGCAATGGGTCTTTCATCTTGCATACACCAATTCCATTTCTTGAAGCATCACATTCCACAATAAAGGTTTTTGTTAAGTCCGGTGTAGCTAAGACTAGTGCTTGGCACATTGCCTCTTTAAGATGTTCAAAGGCCTTTGTTGCTTTTGGAGTCCATGAAAATGCATCTTTCTTCAATAATGTTGTTAGAGGTGCTGCTATTCTCCCATAATTCTTAACAAAGTTGCGATAATACCCTGTCAACCCTAGAAATCCTCGCAAATGCTTTATGGATGTGGGGATTTTCCATTCCTTAATGGATTTAATTTTGCTGGGGTCTACCTTAACACCTTCATGAGATACAATCTGACCCAGATATTCCACCTCTTTTACACCAAAGGAACATTTGGAGCTTTTTGCATATAATTGTTTCTCCTCCAATAGTTTGAGCACTTTGTCAAAATGTTCAACATGATCCTTCCAAGACTTGTTGCAGATTAGTATATCATCAAAAAATACTAACACAAAGTTTCTAAGGAAGGGTTTGAAAATGGAATTCATCAAACCTTGAAATGTAGAAGGTGCATTGGTAATGCCAAAAGGCATGACCAAAAATTCATAATGACCCTCATGAGTTCTAAATGCTATTTTCGGAATGTCTTCAGTCTTCATTCTAATTTGATGATATCCTGAATGAAGATCCAGCTTGGTGAAGTAAATTGATCCATGCAATTCATCCAATAATTCATCAATGACAGGAATGGGAAATTTATCTTTAATAGTGAGCTTGTTGAGCTCCCTATAATCCAGACACATGCACCAGGGTCCATCCTTCTTGTGCACCAATACTACTGGAGCAGAGAAATAACTTTGAATAGGTTGAATTATACCAGCCTCTAGCATTTCTACAACCATAAGTTCAATTTCACTCTTTTGGGCATAGGGATATCTATACGGCCTAACATTTGGAGGAAAACTTCCTGGAATCAAATGAATAGGATGATCATGATCACGAATAGGTGGGAGACCTTTGGGAGTCTCAAATACCTTGGAATGATTTTCCAAGACTTTTTGGAGATCTGGAGAAATATATGATTTTGATGTGGGAACCTCTAGCGAACATAATTGTGAAATTACACCTCGTTGTTCCTTCTTTAGAAGATTTGTCATACCATTAGAGCTAATTATCTTTCTTGGTTTCCCTACAATGCCCCTTAATTCAACTTCCTTTCCTTCCACACAAAATTTCAGGAAAAGTTCTTGAAAATTAAAGGCTATTGTACCCAAGGATTGTAGCCATTGGACTCCTAGTACAACATCAACACCACCCATTGGAATGGAAAGCATTGGGCTATTCAATACATATTCTCCCATGGATAGCTTGATATTATGGCACTTTCCAGAGCAATTTATGGTTCCTCCACTTGCAACCATCACTTGACACTCTAGTGCTGGATATAGGAAGCAATTCAATTCCTTTGCTATTTTATAATGAATAAAATTATGGGTACTTCCTGAATCAATCAACACTATTACCTTTTCTTCTTGATGTGTCCTTCTATCTTGATAGTTTGAGGAGTGGTAATTCTAGCCAATGCATTACAAGATATGGTCAGATTCATTTCTTCTTTATTTAGGGTTTGTTCCTGGAGTATATCCTTTTCTTTTGACATTTATTGTTCCTTTTCTTCCTTCTCTTCACAATCTATGTAGAATAATTTCTTCTCAGCACACTTATGACCTTTAGTGTATTTGCTATCACAACTGTTCTAAATACCTTTTACTCTTTTTTCTTCCAATTGTTGAGGTGTCATCCTTGTAGGTTGTGGAAGGCTAGGGGCAACAACACTTTCATATTTATAGTTGTGAGTGGTATGATTCCTGGTTGCCATAATTTTGTTTTCCATTTTTCTTGCTAACCTAAATGCCTTCTCCAATGAATCAGGTTCCCCAAGGCGAACCTTATGTTGGATATTATCCTTTAAAGTCCCTATGAACACATAAATCCTATGCTCCTCTGGAATATCTTTTACCCTTATGTTCAATTTTTGGAAGTCCTTAATGTGCTCCATCATTGAACCCTTTTGTTTGAGATTTATCAATTGGCTAAAAAAGGTGTTTCTTTTTGTATCTTCATAACGAGCTGTCATTTCTTCCGTAAAAATTGCCCAAGTAAAAATTTGTTTTCGAGAGAAAAGCCATCGATACCATACAAATTGATTTGGTTCCAAATATAAAGTTGCAATATGTACCTTTTGTGTGTTTTGCAAATTATGGAGAACGAAAAATTGCTCCATCTGTAGTATCCATGTTGCAGGATCCTTTCTGTCAAATTTCCTCATATCGATTTTTGGAACATGGTGGGTCTTAAATCCAACATTAGACTCTATGAAATCATGATTAAAATTTATTTTGTTCTCATCATGATTTTCCTTTACTACCCTTTCACCATTAGTGACCATTTCCTGTAGCAACTTATTCAAATTTATCTTCAATTCTTCCATCTTATCATCCATGCCATTCATCTTAGCGTCCATGCCATTCATCTTAGCTTCCACGCCATCCATCTTAGCTTCCATGCCATCCATATTAGTTTCCATCTTAACTTGCATGCCATTCATATTAGCTTCCATGCCCTTCATCTTGGCTTCATTTACCTTTAGTGAGAGTGAAATTTTTGTACTTGGTCTTGTAATTTGGATATATCATGTTGCATTTATTCCTCTTCTTCACAAGTCATGCTAGATATTTCAGGTCGCTTAACAGGTGTTCCATTTTCTTTCTTCGGGGCATTAATTAATGCTAATAATTCTTCACTATTCCCTTTGAATTCCTTCAAACTAATTTTTCAAACCAATCTTATGCAAAATTTTAAAAAAACTACACACCTTTTTTTTCACTTTGTAAGAGCTCAATATTGAATTTTGTGTATCTCTATAACTGCGATTCTCGAATATATGAAATCTACTCTTGTAGTAGCCCTTTGAGTCCTCTTTCGAACCCCACAAATCTGATCAAGGTTGGATTCTCCAAGGAAGAGTTATGCCAAATCTCCCACAGTGACCTGATTATAAACTAGTTTAGTAGAGAGAACTTTTTCGACGTGCACGTGTCACTGTTTCAACCTTAGTACCTAAAATGGATACACAAAACATTACAGGCCATCCTCTTTTTGAAACTTCTTGCGAAATTTCATTCTGATGCAAAAAAAAGTTATGACGATTTTCCCAAGGTCACCTATTGGAAATGTAATTCGGGACTCTGAAAAACCCTAACTTCCTCAGATCATATCTTCGACAATATAGTGAGACAAACTCTGAAATTCAGACTCAAAGTTTAGACTAATTTCAGCACAAATGGGTTTTTCTTGTAGCTTCTAAAACATCACGGAAAAATGTTATAGCAAAAAGGCCACGATGACCTGTTTGGAGCAGCGAAACCCTAGAATCCAAAGCTCTGATACCAAATGTTAGGAAATTGGCTCACAAAAAGATAGAAAAGATAGATCAACGCCTTAGAATTCAACCTCTTTGAGGGGGAAACCTCCTTTACATTACACAAATGAATAATTCTTGTATGATTCAAATGACTAAACCTCCCTTCTATATATAGGAGTCTAAGGGGTCACAATATAATCAAGCCGACATAACAGTAATAACATAAGAGCACAAAAATAACAATAGTGGGTTTCTATGGGGTATACTAATAACAATATGCGGACAATAGCGGCACAATAATAAAAATAAGGGATATAATGACAATAGTAATGGGGGAATCACTAGTATTATAGAGGCCTAACAGGTTCCAACCTCTGCCTAGTTAACCTGACCGCAAACGGTTTCAGCCTTATCCAATGTTTATTTTTGGGTTTTCAAATGGTTTGTTTGTTGGAACTAATTCGATGACCATGCCAACCTGCCTAGGTGTCATGAAACAACCAAACCGAATTCCAAAACCATCTAGAATTTATCCAAATTCACCTCAAACTTAGCCAAGGTGGTTTTAATCAGGAGGAGAGTAGTTTTGGTTTTTGTATGCAGGTTTTGGAGGTCATAGGCAATTTTGTTTTCAGTGTAATAGGAGCATCCAGAGTTGGAATTGGGAACCGTGATAGGCGTTGGAAAGCTGGTTCAAAGAGCTTCCTTTTGACAGTGATTAGAAGTGCTTGCATGCACATTCAGTCTGGTCTATTTTCTGTGTAATCAAACTCCTTGGTTTCAATCCTAATAAAGTGGTCGCCCATCTTGAAAGCGGACCCGGAGATGTAGTCCATCAAGGACGAACTCTGTAATCAACTTTGTTGTCTGGTATAGCTGTTTTTTTACTGTTTTCACTTCTGTTATGCATATTTCTTATGTTTAATCAGCTGTCATAAAGTCTTCTTCTCAAGCAGTTTTCCTCGATTTCCGCACTTTCAGCTAACATTCAATTCATTAATGGCTAATCAATTCTACATCAGTTTTAATAAATGATCATTTCAGATCATATAATTTGGTATTAGAGCAGGTTGCATTTGTAGAATTTTCCATTGAATGTTAACCAAGTCAAAGTCGCAACGAGGAGAAGGAATCCTTGAGCAGATTGAACCAGAGATTGGAAAGCGATGAGTCGTTCATAAGTCGATGATGACATGATCTGATGTAGGTGAAAACACTAAAACTAAGATGTGCGATGAGTAGTTTCAGCAGGCATTCTTGACTATGTAGTAGATGTTGGGGTAACGGCATGAAGATAAGAAGATGAGAGATGCAGCTTCTTCTTCAAAGACATCGAAGAAGGACAAAGGTAAAGGCAAGGCTGATAAACCACCTTCACCTACATCATCTCCATCATCATCATCATCTTCTTCTTCTTCTAGTGCAGAATCTGAAAGAGAAAAGAAACCTAAGAAAACATCTCTTTTGAAACTTGATGTGAAATTTGAGTTACCTGTTTATGTTAGCGAAATGAATCCTGAAAAGTTAAATAACTGGATTAAGAAATTAGAAGTGTATTCTCGCATTCAGAACATTTCTAGTGATAAAATGAAAATTCAATTAACTACACTTAGAATGGGGGAAACAACATTAATCTGGTGGGAAAGTAAAACTCAGATAGATGTAAAGCATAAAGGAAAAGTCATCTCTTCATGGTCTAAGTTTTTAAAAGATCTTAGGAAACAATTCTATCCTTTAGGATACATGCAACAAGATGTTATTGATTGGTAGCATCTAAGGTAGGGTAAAGGATAGAGTGTTCGGGATTTTACTCAGGAATTCAGAAAGAAATCATTGGCGCTTGGTATTTCATTGGATACACGTGGAACTTTATTGAAATACATCGGCAGTTTACATTCATATTTGCAGCATACTTTATTGATGTTTAATCCTGATGATTTTGATGAAGTGTGTGCTTAGGCCATACATATTGAATCAGGTGGCAGACCATTCAAGTTTTCATTGCAGTCATCCAAAGAGTTGGAAATCACAGATTCCAGTAACAGTAAGGGGAAGAACATTTCGAAGAGAAATAAATCAGTGATAGCTCAGAAGGAAAGACCTACTTGTTCTCATTGCCAAAGAATCGGTCATGATGAATCTAAGTGTTGGAAACTTCATCCAGAACTTAAGCCCAAAAATTTCCTTAAGGAGAAGGATGAAAAGAAGGCCATTGCAGCAGTCCAACAAGATCTAGATTTAGATTCAGGTGATGAAAGGAGGATAACCGCCATGGTTGTGGCAGGTAAAACGTCTGACACTGGTTCAAGTTTGAAAACTATTGCATTTTCATCAAACATAAATGTTTCAAATAAGGATAAAAGAGTTGAATTGTTTAACATAAGGATAACTTCCAAGAATTAAAAGATAGATACAATGTTTGACAGTGGATCACAGGCCAATCTAAAATCTGAATATTTGGTTAAAATTTTGGGTTTGGAAACACAGAATCATCCAAAACCTTACCGATTAGGATGGCTAAATAAATCAACTCAGATAAAAGTCACCAAATAGTGTCGATTAAGATTTTCCATTACAACTAATTACATTGATGAAGTGGAATTAGATGTGGTTCCAGTAGACATATGTGGAATTGCCTTAGGAAGTCCTTATCTTTATGATCATGATGCAGTATTTGACAGGAGAGAACATAAATATCACCTTAAGAAATGTGGCGTTGAATTTATTGTTAGGGCACATCAAAACAAAAATCACTTGAATTCAGTTAATGTTAATAAGATGAAGCAATTAATAAGTTCAAACAAGAGATTTGTAATTATGTGTGTAAAGGATCAACATAAGAATCAACATGATGATTGTTTAAGTTATGAAACTTAACTTAAAGATGTTTTGATTAAAGAGATAGAAACTATTATAGTTCTATGTAAAACCAAACATCTTACTCATAAGCAGGGAATACAACATGAATTACAGTTTGTGCCTAAAGATCCTCTTGCTAATGTCAAAATGAATCAATTCAGTTCAAGTTTGGAAATTAACAGTTACAGGGATACAGGTCAGTATTGGGGAAAGTCAGTGTTCAATTTCTCTTGTATTGTGTCGCCATGTCATGTTTCAAACAGTTTGGAAACCTCTTTTCAAGTGGAGAGGAAACCTCTTTGTTTTCATATGAAAGCCTTTTCTAAAGAATTTTCAAAGTATCTAAGGGAAGCTTATGCATCAGGGGAAAGTGCTAATCGATGGAAACATCATTTAATAAATGAAGGAAAAGTGATTCAAACAAATCAACAGCTAATTAAATACTTTCAAAGACAAACTAAGTTGTAGCAATTTTCACCTTACAATTTGATGGGTTTATGGTAGCAAGTTCAATTAGGAATCAGGAAGCAGGAAAGTATGTCAAGTCAAGTAGTCGGTTTGATGTCAAGAATATCTTTGATTGTCTCTGTTATTCGCAAAATAGATTGTTAATACATGTTGATGGTATTTAACAATATCCAGTAGAGACTATTTTCAAAGATGATTATGAATCACTAACTCATGGTTCTTCACGGAAAGAAATCAATTGCCATGTTCATAACGGGTTGTTTTCCCATGCAATTTTTTCATACTGCAGATGGATGGAACAGGTCACCGACTCAAAAAGTGCCATGGTCAGCATCATCAGGGTCATCACTTGCAGGTAATTGATTGAATGTATTGGTACATCATCAGGTCAAGGTGGAAAGAGAGGGAGTTCTACCCTCATCGACTATTTGTTTAGTCAAACTTTTGTGGTCCAAAAGCTTTCAAGTGGAGAGGATTGATCCAAGAGGATCTTGTCAGATCAGTTGCATAGGTGTTCAGTGTCGTCATCAATTCAGTTCGGTGTTGTTAGCTTCGACAGTGTTGGTTAGGGATCAGGTTGTTCATGTAATATGGTTTTTCATGGCGTTCGTTGAGATGGGTTTGTACCTGGCTGTTGACTTGTGTTCATCGAAAGTTTTTCCAAGATTTGGTTGACAACATGTGTTATGTCGTTCACCTTCGCAGGATTTGGGTTATCGTTCACTCACAGGTTTTTGATGTCGACAAGTTTGTCATCATGCGACAAATGTCGCTTGGTGACAATTGATTGTAAATGGGTTGATAAAATTTATCTATTAAACACTAATCTACATCTAAACCAAAACCTAACGCTAAAACCTAATCTAAGTCTAAACCATAATACATTACAAATCATGGTATTAAAAACCTATGGCTATTTTCCAAAACCTATCAAACTACATTACATTGCAAAACCATTGTTAGACATCGTAAATTCCTTTTAGCAAACCCTCGGGCATATGTAATATGTTTTACAAACAAAAACATTATAAATAATAACATATTAAACATTACAAATATAAATACACAGGCCTAACCGCCCCCATAACCACAGCAGAACCGCGAAGGCGACAGGCCATGTGAACGTGTTGTAATGAATGACTCTCGGAGTTAAGCCATCAGGTTAACAATCAGTTGACCATGTGGAGTTCTCATCGCAGTACAAGTCATAACATGTGAACGCAAAAATTATTAGCTATCCAAGTTTTAGCCGTCACTGCAGTGCTAACAGAGATCGTTGCCATGTGAACGGAGATATGTGAACCGTCAGCGAAACCGTCGCCGGAACCATCGAGAAAGATCACATAGGTGGAATATGGTGGTTAGGCCGCCGACAGTCACATGCAACAGTTCCAACCTCTGGCTAGTTAACCTAAACAATTTTAGCCTTATCCAATGTTTATTTTGTGGATTTTAAATGGTTTGTTTGTTGGAACTAATTCGATGACCATGCCAACCTGCCTAGGTGTCATGAAACAACCAGACCGAATTCCAAAACCATCCCTAAGCAATCCAAATTCACCTCAAACTTAGCCAAGGTGGTTTTAATGTACAACTAGGCCTTTAAAAGGCAGTTTCTCTCCATTGATCAGGAGGAGAGTAGTTTTGGTTTTTGTATGCAGGTTCTCGAGGTCATAAGCAGTTTTGTTTTCAGTGTAACAAGAGCATTCAGAGTCAGAATTGGGAACTGTGATAGGCGTTGGAAAGATGGTTCAGAGAGCTTCCTTTTGACAGTGATTAGAAGTTCTTGTGTGCACATTGATTCTGGTATATTTTCTATGTAATCGAACTCCTTGGTTTCAATCCTAATAAAGCGGTCGCCCATCTTGAAAGCGGACCCAGAGACGTAGTCCATTAGGGACGAACTCCGTAATCAACTTTGTTGTCTGGTATAGCTGTGTTTTTAATGTTTTCACTTCCATTATGCATCTTTCCTATGTTTAATCAGATGTCATAAAGTCTTCTTCTCAAGTAGTTTTCCTCGATTTCCGCACTTTTAGCTAACATTCAATTCATTAATGGCTAATCAATTCTACATCAGTTTTAATAAATGATCATTTCAGATCATATAATTTGGTATCAGAGCAGGTTGCGTTGTAGAATTTTCCATTGAATGTTAACCAGATCAAAGTCGCAATGAGGAGAAGGAATCCTTGAGCAGATTGATCTAGAGATTGGAAAGCGACGAGACGTTCATAAGTCGACCATGACATGATCTGATGTAGGTGAAAACACTGAAACTAAGATGAGTGATGAGCAGTTTTAACAGGCATTCTTGACTATGTAGTAGATGTTGGGAGAACTGTACAAAGACAAGAAGGTGAGAGATGTAGCTTTTTCTTCAAATACATCGAAGAAGGACAAAGGTAAAGGCAAGGCTGATAAACCACCTTCACCTACATCATCTCGATCATCATCTTCTTCTTCTTCTTCTTCTAGTGCAGAATCTGAAACAGAAAAGAAACCTAAGAAAAAATATCTTTTGAAACTTGATGTGAAATTTGAGTTACCTGTTTATGATGGTGAAATGAATCTGGAAAAGTTAGATAACTGGATTAAGTAGTTAGAAGTTTATCGTCACATTCAGAACATTTCTAGCGATAAAATGAAAATTTAGTTAGCTACACTTAGAATGGGGGGAACAAATTTAATCTAGTGGGAAAGTAAAACTGAGATAGATGTAAAGCGTAAAGGAAAAGTCATCTCTTTATGATCTAAGTTTTTAAAAAATCTTAGGAAACAGTTCTATCCTTTAGGATACATGTAGCAAGATGTTATTGATTGGTAGCATCTAAGGTAGGGTAAAGGGTAGAGTGTTCAGGAGTTTACTCAGGAATTCATAAAGAAATCATTGGCACTTGGTATTTCATTGGATACACATGAAAATTTATTAAAATACATCCGCAGTCTACATTCATATTTGCAGCATACCTTATTAATGTTTAATCCTGATGATTTTGATGAAGTGTGTGTTCAGGCCATACATATTGAATCAGGTGGCAGACCATTCAAGTTTTCATCGCAGTCATCCAAAGAGTTGGAAATCAAAGATTCCAGTGATAGTAAGGGGAAGAACATTTCGAAGAGAAATAAATCAGCGATAGCTCAGAAGGAAAGACCTACTTGTTCTCATTGCCAAAGAATCGGTCATGATGAATCTAAGTGTTGGAAACTTCATCCAGAACTTAAGCCCAAAAATTTCCTTAAGGAGAAGGATGAAAAGAAGGCCATTGCAGTAGTCCAGCAAGATCTAGGTTCATATTTAGGTGATGAAAGGAGGATAACCGCCATGGTTACAACAGGTAAAATGTTTGACACTGGTTCAAGTTCGAAAACTATTGCATCTTCATTAAACATAAATTCTTCAAATGAGGATAAAAGAGTTGAATTGTTTAACATAAGGATAAATTCCAAGCATAAAAATATAGATGCAATGTTTGACATTGGATCATAGGCCAATCTAATATCTAAATATTTAGTTAAAATTTTGAGTTTGGAAACACGGAATCATCCAAGACCTTACCCATTAGGATGGATAAATAAATCAACTCAGATAAAATTCACCAAACAATGTCGATTAAGATTTGCCATTACAGCGAATTACATTGATGAAGTGGAATTAGATGTGATTCCAATAGACATATGTGGATTTGTCTTAGGAAGTCCTTATCTTTATGATCGTGATGCATTATTTTACATGAGAGAACATAAATATCACCTTAAGAAAGATGGGGTTGAATTTATTGTCAAGGCACATCAAAACAAAAATCACTTGAACTCTTTTAATGTTAATCAGATGAAGTAATTAATAAGTTCAAACAAGAGATTTGTAATCATGTGTGTAAAGGATCAACATAACAATCAACATGATGATTGTTTAAGTTATGAGATTCAGCTTAAAGATGGTTTGATTAAAGAGATAGAAACTATTCTAGTTCTATGTAAAACCAAACATCTTACTTATAAGTAGGGAATACAACATGAATTACAGCTTGTGCCTAAAGTTCCTCTTCCTAATGTCAAAATGAATCAATTCAGGTCAAGTTTGGAAATTAACAGTTACAGGGATACAGGTCAATACTAGGGAAAGTCAGTGTTCAATTTCTCTTGTATTGTGTCACCATGTCATGTTTCAAATAGTTTGGAAACCTCTTTTCAAGTGGAGAGGAAAACTCTCTTTTTTTTTCATATCAAAGCCTTTTCTAAAGCATTATCAAAGTATCTAAGGGAAACTTATGCATTAGGGGAAGTGGTAACCAATGGAAACATCATTTAATAAATGAAGGAAAAGTGATTCAAACAAATCAACAACTAATTCAATACTTTCAAAGACAAACTAAGTTGCAACGATTTTCACCTTACAATTTGATGGGTTTATGGTAGCAAGTTCACTTGGGAATCAGGAAGCAGGAAAGTATGTCAAGTCAAGTAGCTAGTTTCATGTCAAGAATATCTTTGATTGTCTCTGTTATTCCGCAAAATAGATTGTTAATACATGTTGATGGTATTTAACAATATCCAATAGAGATTGTTTTCAAAGATTATTATGAATCACTAACTCATGGTTCTTCATGGAAAGAAATCAATTGCCATATTCATAACAGGTCGTTTTCCCATGCAAGTTGTTCATACTACAAATGGATAGAACAAGTCACCGACTCAAAAAGTGCCATGGTCAGCATCATTAGGGTCATCACTTGTAGGTAATTGATCAAATGTATTGGTACATCATCAGGTCAAGGTGGAAAGAGAGGGAGTTATACCCTCATAGAATATTTGTTTAGTCAAACTTTTGTGGTCCAAAAGCTTTCAAGTGGAGAGGATTGATCCAGGAGGATCTCGTCAGATTAGTTGCATAGGTGTTCAGTGTCGTCGTCAATTCAGTTTGGTGTCGTCAGCTTCAACAATGTTGGTTATGGATCAGGTTGTTCAGGTAATATGGTTTTTCATGGCGTTCAGTTGAGATGGGTTTGTACCTAGATTTCGACTTGTGTTCATCGATAGCTCCGCTTGGATTTGTTCGACAACATGTGTTTTTTCATTTTCCTTCACAGGATTTGGGTTGTCATTTACTCACAGGTTTTTGTTGTCGACAAGTTTGTCATCATGCGAAAAATTTTGCTTGGTGACTATTGATTGTAAATGGGTTGATAAACTTTATGTATTAAACACTAATCTACATATAAACCAAAACCTAATTCTAAAACCTAATCTAAGTCTAAACCATAATACATTACAAATCATGGTATTAAAAAATTGTGCCTATTTTCGAAAATCTATCAAACTACATTATATTACAAAACCATTGTTAGACATCGTAAAACCCTTTTATCAACCCTCAGGCATATGTAATATGTTTTACAAATAAAAACATTATAAATAGTAACATATAAACCATTAAAAATACAAATACATAGGCCTAACCGCCACCCTAACCATAGCGGAACCGTGAAGGGGACAGGCCATGTGAACGTGTTGTAATGGATGATCGTCGGAGTTAACCATTCGGTTCAGAGTCAGTTGACCACGTGGAGTTATCATTGCAGCGGAATTCATAACATGTGAACACGACAATGATTAATTGCCAAAATTTTAGCCGTCACCACAATGCTAAGGGAGACTGTTGCCATGTGAACGGAGATATGTGAACCATCAGCGAAACCATCGCCTGAATCACCGAGAAAGACTGCAGAGGTGGAATCTAGTGATTAGGTCGCCGACAATCACATGCAACGGTTCCAACCTCCACCCAGATAACCTGATCACAAACGGTTTAGCCTTATCCAATGTTTATTTTTGGGTTTTTAAATGGTTTGTTTTTTGAAACTAATTCGATGACCATGCCAACCTGCCTAGGTGTCATGAAACAACAAGACCGAATTCCAAAACCATCCAGAAGCAATCAAAAGTCACCTCGAACTTAGCCAAGGTGGTTTTAATGTACCTATAGGCCTTTAAAAGGCAGTTTCTCTTCATTGATCAGGAGGAGAGTAGTTTTGGTTTTTTTATGTAGGTTCTAGAGGTCATAGGTAGTTTTGTTTTTAGTGTAACTGGAGCATCTAGAGTTGGAATTGGGAACCATGATAGGTGTTGGAAAGCTGGTTCAGAGAGATTCCTTTTGACAGTGATCAGAAGTTGTTGCGTGCACATTTAGTCTGGTCTATTTTTTGTGTAATCGAACTCCTTGGTTTCAATCCTAATAAAGAGGTCGCCCATCTTGAAAGCGGACCCGAAGACATAGTCCATCAGGGACGAACTCCGTAATCAACTTTTTTGTCTGGTATCGCTGTATTTTTATTGTTTTCACTTATGTTATGCATCTTTCTTGTGTTTAATAAGCTGTCATATAGTCTTCTTCTCAAGCAATTTTCCTCGATTTCCACACTTTCAACTAACATTCAATTCATTAATGGCTAGTCAATTCTACATCATTTTTAATAAATGATCATTTTAGATCAGATTGACTATTTATGAAAAAGGTACACCTTGGTCGATAAGGTCAATAGGTTCCCTTGGATATTGTTTTCTTCCTTTTCGGGTTCGAGGGAAAAATTATGAAAAGGGACATGATGGAGTTTTCTTTTTTTCATCTCTTTTTCAATTTCTTTAAAGATGAAAAAGATACCGAGCTATTCTTACATCAAGATCGTTAAAACTTTACGACGAAAGACTCATCACCATGATGAGACTGAGCATCTCCTTCCTAGGGCTCGTAAAACTTACTAGGATGGATTTATTCGAAGAATGAACTTACATGACAATCATATGCTATCCCCTTCAAGATTGTGATAAAAATAATTGGGGTACTCACTAGAAAGAGAGAGGAAAAATGAAGATGAGACATCCTTTGTATAGATAGCATGTCACTCTTGAACATGACACTCTTCTTCTCTGGTGTTGGGTTTGGGATATCCTCATTCAGTGACTTATCCTCTCAGGTTTGGATGATACAGTTTACCTCTCATTTGATGTTTCCACACCATCATCATGACCTTTAGTCCCATGTTGAGTTAGATGCTACAACACTCCAGAGTCGTGCTGCCAATATGTTCAAGAGAAGTCCAATATGCAGTTATTTACCTCTACATTGTTTGAGTCGTTGCTACAGTCCTAAATTCTATTCCACTTTATTCCTTGTTTCGTGTCGATGATGGGGGATTAATCATTTCCCTCCTTTGACAGGTCACTTTCTATCGACTTCAGTTCATTATCTAGGAAGATGACTTAGGAACTCCCTTTCAGTACCTTAGAGCTAGCATGCCCTAATGGCCAGTTCTTCGCATCCGATGACAGGTCTTTATTATTGGCTTTCGATCAGGTGATCCTACGAGTGCTCGACCTCAGCTTCATTATCACATTCATGGATTGTATTGTTGTACCTTGAGAGCCATTGTCATTATTGGTGGTTTCTCTTGTACCTGTTAATGGTCCACATCATTGGTCGATAATCAAGTGGTTTTCTAGCATGTTTGACTTCAACACTTTTATTCGCATGTTAGGATTCGTACATTGATCGGGTCGTGATGGAGCTCAAGACCCTGAGTTTTGTCTGTTATGACTTAGGCTGCATGGAGTTATATGTCTTTCATGATTGTACACATGTTTCTACTATACGGATGGATGTGACCATACCGTGAGACTTTATATTTATAATGATCCTTGTTATCTGGATGGCTGCACCCATACCATGGATCTTTTCATATAGTCTTCATCATCGGATGGTTGCGTCCATGTCGTGGATTCATGTCTTGATCTCATATATGTATATGTATATGCGTCCTTGATTTGCAGGTCTCTTGACAGTGCATGTCCTCGTCCTTTCCAAAAGCTCATAAAGCATCTCAACCATCACTCCTCGTTCTACCTTCATGCTTTAGGGGGCATCTGTTACATAGTATTTTGTCACACCTCCTGCACTTCCCTGTGACATACCCTGAAGTGCCTGAAACATGATCATTATACAGTATACTCATCCATGTATACAGTTCAGATCCCTCCTTTAACTTTGCTTGGAAAATATCTGGAGCTTTCCATGAAGAAATAGCTCTTAAAACCATAAAATGAGGGTCATCGCCCTTATGAAGCTCAAAACTACGATAATCGCCTATTGCACCATGTTAAGCCAGTGATGGCATTGCTTTGTTCCCTTGCATACCCACGATGGTCTCAAAAAGGAAGTTTTCCCAAAGAGGATGAGAAGCTTCATGATCTAGAAGCTTCGAGAGCGGGAAGCTTGATCCAAGTGGATGTTGGTGGCCACCCACATATCCCACTTGGACCCCCACAACTATCTCTTTTAGTTTTTCAATTTGCTTAATTGTAGCACAATTTACTATTTTTGGTAGTTTTTTGGTGTGAGTTCCATATGATCCCCACTCATAACACAAGTGAGTGTTGGGCCAAGCAGTCTCTAGTGGCAGAGTTGAAGGTTTCAGAATTAGATGCATGTTCCGACCCTAAGTCAGAACCCAGCAAGAGGAATGAAAAAGGGAAGTAGATCATTGATGCATAACCCAACGCCATTGTTTCCAACCAAGATCCAGAAGAATGAGCTCGAAGATCCAAAGGAGGGGGAGCGTCTTTTCCACTCACAAATGTGGGTAAAGCGTTCACCACTGCAATTCATTGTCGACAATGGCAGCCAAAAGAACCTCATTTCAGCAGAGGTCATGAAGCGGCTTGGCCTACTAACCATACCACACCCATAACCATACAACATCAGGTGGCTTCACCAAGGATGAGATCATTGAGTCTGCCAACAATGTCGCCTTCCCTATAGCATCAAGCCCTTCACAGATGAGGTATTGTGTGATGTTGCACCTCTTGATGTTTGTGATGTATTATTAGGCCAAAAATACTTGTGGAAGCGACATGTTGTGTATGAGTCAAGGCCTCACACTGTTATTATTTCATTGGATAATTCATTATACAGTATTTCAGAGGTAGCCCCACCTACTGCTACCTTTTTGATCTCTGCTAAGTAATGTAGTAAGATCATCTCCCAGACTAGGAAATTCATTTTCTTCCTGGTTCTCTCTCAAAGTAAGGGGAAGATTGTAGCCACATCCATGGTCCCCGGGAAGGGTTCCTCCACACAGCAGAAGCAGGGGGATGTGGTCATGAAAGAATACAGGAACATCTTCTCCTCACCCACAGGGGTACGGTTGCACTGTCAGGTCAAGCATTCATTTGATCTAGCTCCCGAAGAGCCTCTATCAAATAGGTTGATATATCACTGCTTCATTGTGGAAAATTCCAAGTACAAGCAGCGACATGATCAACATCGAGTGCGATGCAAGTTTCAAGTGGGCGAGAAATTATGGTTGCATCTGCAAAAAGAACAACTTACAAGAGCCCATTGGAAGCTCAGACCACTCTAATATGGTCCTTACAACATTACCAAGGCTGTGGGAAACAATGCCTTGGAGCACAACATTCCCCCATTCCTTGGTTTGCACTGAGTGTTCAATGTGGACTGCCCTCGACCATGCTTCCCACCATTACTCGACACATCAGAGATTGCGGAACAGCTCACCAGGGACCATTGAAGTTTCCCCATCTCATGGAAACACTCAACGCAATGGGGACCATTGCTTCCTAAGGGGGGAGGAATGATTGAGGTGGATGTTGGTGGCCACCCACCCATCCTACTTGGACCCCCACATCTGTCTCTTTTAGTTTTTTAGTTTCCTTAATTGTAGCACAATTTACTATTTTAGGTAGTTTTTTAGGTCTTGAACTTTCGGAGCTGTTTCGAGGTCCTAAACGATGTTTTTTGGGGAAAATGGGGGCCAACATGGCACATGGATCAATTTTGGCTATTCAAAAGTTGTATTCCTAGTGGGCCCCAGTATTGCAGCAATAATGCTACAACTCCTAGGGCTCCCTTCTTTACTTTTATCAACCCGGTAGTTCGTAACAAACTTGGAAGCGACGGTGCTGTATGCACAAGTACTAGCTCTTGCCGCGGCTGTCACTTGATCAGCTAGCACAAGTCCGCTAGAAGCTTAAGCCAAATTCTATGAGCTCTTAGAAGAAGCTTTTTAACTGATGGATTAAAGCTAACTCAAAGGGGCTAATCTACTTGCAAAAAGAAACTAAAAGCGGAAGGGAAATGCAAACCCTAACAAACCCTAGTTTTACCGACTAGCCCTACTGGTGAAGGAAAAATGATGAAAGCTACATAAAGGAATGCCATTGACTCCTAGAAAGGTAAAATTCACGTGAATAAGCTACTTCTGAAGTGAAATCTAGAAATAAACATCTTTTTGTATTTTTGAGTAAGTTGGCAGAATTATTGTGCATGTGCTTTAAATGTTTTTTACTGTGCAGAGGTGGATTGGCGAAAGGAAATGCTTGCAGAAGGTTGGGAAGGTTAGAAGAGGGCCTAAGGGGTCCCTAGCACCCTTCCAGAGAGTTTCACAGTGATTGGATCTCAAGAAACCGCTTTCATGAGCTTCTATAGGAAGTCTGCAGGGGTTCTACAGGATGTTCTGAAATTTTCTACAGGATGTTCCGAAAAGAGGATTTTGGAGGGTTGATGGAGGAAAAACGGTGGGAAAGTGGACATGGAGGTTGGATAAGGATGTTAAGGGGTTTAGGACCTGGCGCATGAGGCTAAGGAGCGATTGGATTTGTTCAAGGATGGAGGGAGAAATGATGCACAAGAATGTAGAAACTAGGGCAAAGTGAGAAAACGTGGCAAATGAGAGGCAAGAATCTGAGTTAGAGGATGAAGCAGGTTGCATGGATGGGATAAGGATAGATGAGGAGGTATCACCGGTGCTCTACAAGTTATTTCTCAAACTGAACAAACAAAGACTCGGAAAATCAAGGACCTAGCTACTTTAACCTAATCTGTCTTAAATAATAGCAAAGAAAATGAACAATAGTTTAATTGCAACGAAATCATGTGAAGTAGCTATGCAAACTAAGAAATCATGAACCTGAGCATGTAATCACAACTAGTATCAACTTCTGTAAATGAGAATCTAACACTAATAATTGCATGATGAAGCAAAAACAGTGTTTTTGGTGGCAGCAAGGACACCTTGGTCCCAGCTCATGGTTCCACAGAGGGAGAGGTGAGATCAGAGGTGATTGACAACCTTTTTCTGAAGATCTTCTCTATTATTAACCTATCCAAATCAATCTGAACATGAAAATCCTTTTTAATCATCAAAAGCAACCTAAACAACAAAACAAGATTTAAATCTAAATAGCAGATTTTATTCTAAGAATGCAGCAAAAACACATAAAAGTAAACAAAGGAGGTACTGGGCACTTGGGTTGGGCCCAACCCCAAGAGCTACAGCCTCCTGAGAAATATTAGCGCTGGTGCAAAGCTGGATTCATCTTTATTGCTCAAGAAATGTTACATTCCAAAAAACTGTCCATAAGAAAAAGCTTGAAAATGTGCTGAAATGCAGAGCTAACCTACTGCCTAAGAAAAATGACTAAAATCGAACTACAAACTAGCTAAATTCTACATACAAAGTGACTAACTGAAATGAAGCCCTAATCCTTCTTATTTATACAAATTGAGGACCCCAACAACCCTCCTAAACTTTAGGAACTCGGCTGCCAAAACTTGTAGTTAACAACATCTTTACTAGCCCTTGCTCGACTGCCCTTGTGATAATTGATGTGGTGGCCCTTGAACTCCAAGCTGATGGTGGATAATTCGAGGTAAGGGCCCATAATTGAAGGGGAAACCTTCCTACAAATCCTCTCCCTTGTTCTTCCACGAATTTGGCTGCCAAGTGCTCATTAAAACCTTTGATTTTGTCTCAAAAATGACCAAAAAACTACACAAAGCACCCATTAGACTTGTTGGCATAATGACTAACCCAATTCACTCTATTAGCATAAATATAATAAAAAAAATGCAATAAAATAATGAGAATGGTGGATTAAGTCGAATTAGGAGGCTGAATGAGCCCATATAATTATACATTTTTGGGGCTCATCATCACCCCCCTACTGAAAGTGTTGCTCATCCTCTGAGCAACTAATCTATCTCTTCATCTTTGATGGCCCTAGTGGCCTCCCTGTCATGCCAAGCTTCTGAAGTGATGTCCTCTTCTCGGTCATGAAACCATGCTTTCCTCTCTGCTTCTTCCCACTACCTGTGCTCCTTTTCTTGTAGTAGTTTTGTTAGCGCCTCAACCTCAGCCTGCAGCTTGTCCTCTCTTTGTTGTTCATCATATGTCTCCTTGTCTTTCCTTCTTCCTGTGATTGTTTGGCCACCTCTTCCTCCAATTGCTCGGTCTCTCTTAGCTTAGCCTGAGTTTCTTGTAGAAAATTCTCAGCTTCCTGTAGAACTGTCTCAGCTTCCTGTAGAACTGTCTCAGCTTCCTGTAGAGCTGTCTTTGAGTCCATCATCTGAATTCTCTCTCTCCAAGTGAAGGTTTTTGGCTTCCTCATTCATAGGTGATGGTTATCTTTGAATGAGAATCCTCCTTTTGTTTAGTTGTGGTGTCCTCAATAGTAATTGGCTCTTTTGACTGTGGTTTGGGTCTGCCCACTTTTATCCGTGTGCTCCTTCTTGCCTTAAAGTACATGGGGGTCTCCCTTTTTCGCTTCCCTTTTTGCTTGGGAGATGTGCTTAAGGCAGCAAGCACAGCTGCTACCTCCCTAGCTAAAATCTCAGGTGATTTCTCCGTTTGCTGCTCCGTTTTTATACTTCCTGTAGAAACTGTGTCAGCTGTTTTCATGCTTCCTGTAGAAACTGTTTTAACTGTTTCGGTCTGCTTGGCTGGGTGTGTCTTTCCTTTCAGCTTCTGTGTGGTTGCCTTGGTTGTGCCCTCCTTTGTGTGGAATTTTTCAGTCCTCTTTGCTCTACTCTGCAACCGTTTCTCCCTGGGTGTTTGTGCCATTGTTCCTCCCACAGTTTTAGGCTCAGCAATTTGGCCCATTTCTCCTTTTCCTCTCTGTTCTTGCTGTGCCTGAATGTCTTGCATTTCTTCATCACTGGTTTTCTCACCTTTTTCAATGTGTTCTTCTTCCTCACTGCTGGATGGGGTGATATTTTCGGCCAAAACTCTGATATTGTCATCCCGGGACATGTTTTGAAAAATTTCCCATGATATGGGGACAATGTACGTGTGCAGGGCGTCTTCTACTAATAATTTGATGAGCCCATGATGGGCCAACTGGTCTGGAATCCCTTCATTCATTTTTGTCCCATATTCAACCAGTGACTGAAGAAGAAAATAGGGAATGCTTAGTTTCATTTCTGGAGGTAAATCAATTCCATGTCTAAGTTCACACAACAACCTGAAATGATAACCATGGATAATGCTGAGTTATGAATCCCCCTGGCATGGTGAGAGTGCTCTGTTTTATGCTCTGATCAGAAAAGGGAATGTTGTTTATGTTTTCCTCCTTTGAACTTCAGGAAAGGATCTCTCGGGTGCTTAAATTTTAAATTGCACCAATTCCCTGGTTCTAAGGCCTTTGCTGCCCAGAACTCGGTTGTCCGTGTATAAAAGGAAGAATTAGGTTTCCACAGATAGGGCACAGAGCTCAATTTTCATCCCCAGCATACATACAACCATGTAAATTCAAATTCTTCATGCACAGGTTAGCCCTCACAGTGCTTTATCTTTTCTACAGGAGAAAACTTTTTAATGGGAACCGTGGAGGAGAATTTTGACACAAAACCGACTGAGAAATTTCGTGCTACACACAGGCAATTGCTATTTTCGACTCACAGGCAGACTTGTCTCATACTCTCTTATTCAAGACAGTTCACTTCACCACCTTTCGAAACCTACCATGCATGGAAGAGTGTTTTCGAGCCTACCTCTCTCGGAACTCCAAATTTGACGAAGAAAAGTCCAGGCTTCCCTGCTCCGGAAAGCTGTGCCGTACTTCCTGTAGAAGACCCCCCCGGTTCCTGTAGAACGCCACTGCGCCTCTGAGCGAGCCCGATACGCAATAGAATCTCAAAGACAGGTAGAAAAACTGGTGGAGGACGACTAGTTAATCATTTTGTGGAAGCGGAGGATGCATACTTCAGTTGAGGACGTTGCAAGTGCACATGAACAGGAGGTGGTGTGAGTTTCAGCCGAGCATTTTTTTAATTACGGCATGATTCGTGGTGAGGGAGTGAATTGGTCAGGTGTACATGGCCACATGCAGACTGCAGTGCTATTATGAATTGTATGTTCTCTTCTTGATTAGTTTCACTGGAGTTCAAACAGCCAACACTCCCTGTTTTTTAAAAATTTCACGTGAGTTAACTGTACACGTATGCTGCATGGTGTCCGGCTGAGAAATAGAGAACTGGACAAGGCACTGTCGGGTTAAATTTGCTAGCTTCCTGGCTTAATCCCACCATTTCATTCATTTATGCACTTTCGAATCATATTGATGCAAATAGAGGAACTGGTTTAGACACATACCTGTAAGTCGACGTGTTGCTGGGTCCCTTTTGCTGCTGCATGCTCATATTCCATTGCTGCATGCCTGGATCCTTTATGCTATAAACTTTTTGTTGTCTGATGTGTGGTTATTTTTCTTGTGCAGGTATCCTCTGGCCGGATCTACGCTGCAGGAGCTTGCTTCAACGTTCAAATTTTCACCCTCATGCTGTTGACGCTGAATTTTCACAGGACAGAAACTTGTTTTCTCCATTGCTCCCGAACGATAGACCGGATCGATCTGAAACTTTCTGAGCATGTTTCTATCATCATTATGCACCTCCCATAGAAAAATTGCGATCAATGGGTGCATAGATTTCGAGAAAAATGGAAAATGGTTGAAGATTATAGAGATCAATTTCTCGGAAACCGTGCATCAGAATCAGCTAAAACTGCTTGGGTAGGTTACTATCACCCATGTGCATCTCCCCATGAAACAGATTTTGAAACAGATGTACGGATATGGAGAAAATGCAAAAATGGCTGAAGGTGGTGGAGGTTGATTTATTGGAAACCGTGCACCGGAATTGGGTGAAATTGCTCAGGCATGTTGCCATCATCCTTATACAACTCTCCGTAAAACGGTTTTGTAAATGGATGCACGGTTTTCACGTGAGAGAAAAAACAAATTTCAGCACTATGTATTTTTGCTTCCAAGCATTCTGTAGTTTTTTGCATGGTAAGAAAAATGAGCTTGGGCTATAATGCAGATTTGGAATTCATTGATGCAGAGTCTAGATGGAGCTTGGATAGGTAGAGTGTGTGAGACTTCATTGCTTGACTTGTCACTTAAGAATTCTTGATGTCAATTTGAGGCAAACAAGGTTTCTTGTATGACTGTGCAGGAACACATGACCAGGTGGGTGCAATGGAGGTGGAAAGAGATGAAACAGGGGTGACATACGGTGATAGATGGAAACAGGGGTGGCTGCAGGCCTAACAAACAGATTCCAATCTTCAGATTCCCTTTCAAAATCAAATTTGGCTCGCCCGAAGGTTCTACAGGATGTTTCCTGTAGAAATACAGAACTTCCTGTAAAAAGCCCAGAACTTCCTATAGAAGGTGGAATTTCGACCTGAATGTGATCAAATCCTAGGAAAGGCGAGTGGTCATGGAGGGAGTTTCTATAGGGATGTCCTATAGCCTGGTATGGACCCCCATCCTTGTTTTGCGTGACCCTCCTTACCTGCAATGTATTCCCTGCAACCTGCAATTAATCCACAGAGATTAGGCCTGTTTTTTTCTCTTTTTTTTTTCTCTTTTTTTTTGAAAACAACTATGGCGCCTCATGGAGGTTTACACCCTAATTTCCTGCCTTGGGCACCTCCAAGGGAGCTTTTCACCCAGGGATCTTACTCTCTTTTTATTTTCTCTTCTTTCTAACCCATTGACTGCCTCATAGAGGTTTTCAATCAATGAGCCAATCTAAGGTGCCTCCAAGGAGGTTTTCACCTTGGATTTTTATTTTCTTCTTATTTTCTTTATTTTCTTTTTTTTCTACCCTACCCTACTTGAAAAACAAAATCATTTTCAAGTATAAGAATACTTCCAATGGAGCCATGTGCACATCGAGATTAGAGACAAAATGATGTGGAGGCTTGAAATGCATGCTTTGACAGCTATCCGGATTTCAGAGACCAAATGATTTGACTTTGAAGGGATCAAACATAGTTGAGGAAGAGAGTACTGCTGAAACTTAGTAACCATCTGGAACAATATCTCAATATAGCTCTGGTATCCTTGGTCCTTTTGCTGATCTGGATCATTCTTCACATCACCTTCTATCATGACCTTTTCATCTTCCTCTTTTTGCTGATTTTTCTCTTGAGTACATGGAGGATTTGATGGTAACCATGAGGGAACTCTCTCAATCTCTGATTCTGATGTCTTCTCTTCATCTAATGCAGCCCATGGTTCTTTGATCTCCTCTTTTGAATCTTCTTTTTCTAGCTGTGGTCCTTCAATGCTTTCAAGATAATCTCTTTTTTGCAATACTCTTCCTGAGCTATGGTGAAGATCATTGAGCTCAAGAGGAGTCATTTGGACATGTTGTGCCTCAGCATTACAATTGGGTTGAGCTACTCCAATGTGCGGGTTTGGAAATGGTGGTATGGGTAGTTGAGTGGGGGTGTATATTTGAGATGGATGTGGATGGGGTTGTGGTTGGGCAGGTGGTGGAGGCAAAGGAGCTGGAGGAGAGTTGTATTGGGGCCTCCACCCCTGATGAGGTGCATTTCACTGAAGCTGTGGCTGAGCATAAGAGTGAAACAGTTGAGCAACGGGAGGAGCATGGTATTGAGGAGGATACGACCAAGGAGGGGGTGTGGACCAGGAAGGATGAGCAGGGGGACCCCAAGAAGGCATGGAAGTGGCTTGATAGGGGTTATAATAGGTCTGGGATGTCCCTTGCATTCCCTGCTGGTAAGTTATGGGTCCATGTGGCCTCCTTTGATTCATATAATAGAGTGGTTCAATGACTCCTTTGGCCCTCTGATATGCAGCTTTAAGCCCGGGCAAGGAAGGGCACTGATTCGTAGGATGGTCTCTTTCACAGACAAAACACACTCCTATGGAGTGCAATGGACATTCGTTCCTAGAATTCTTTCTAGTGCACCTAGGAAAAAAGATGGCCAAAGCCCTCTTGGCTTCCTCTTGCTTCCTTTGGATCTGCAAGGTATCTAGTTGCATGGCAAGAAATTGCCTCATCTCACTCTTGAAATCTTCCATCTGATTTGAAAATTCGTTTTTGGATAAGGTACTGCTCCCAACATTTCTGTTTGCAGCCATTTGCTCGAGAGGAATGTTTTCTTCTTCTTCTCCCCTAGAGGTTCTTCAAATATGTCTTGTTGTCCACCTAGGGGTTCTTCTTAATCATAGGCATTGAAGAAGAGAGACGATTGGCTGTGTGAAGCAGTGGGGGTGTTGTGCAAACATTTTTTTGACTTATCTCTACTCCTACAAGGCAGGAAAGGAAATCTTTTTGGTTGATTTTTGTTTTTTTCTGCTTGTACCTGCAAAACTGAAATAGATTGAACTGCAACTAACTAAAATCTATCTTGCTGAAATGAAAATGCGGAATTGAAATGAAAGCAGGAAAGGACTAATCTATTTTTCTGAAATGAAATTGCAGGAATGAAATGCTAGGCTACACTTGCAGAATTGAAATTGCGGAATTGAAATGCTAATCTACGCTTGCAGAATTGAAATTGCGGAATTAAAATGCTAATCAATGAAAGCAGGAAATGTCTAATCTACTTTTGCATAAATGAAATTGCAGAATGGAAATGAAATAAACTACTTAGCAG
Source organism: Pinus tabuliformis (assembly GCA_031772625.1). NCBI lineage: Eukaryota > Viridiplantae > Streptophyta > Pinopsida > Pinales > Pinaceae > Pinus > Pinus tabuliformis. Next base: position 874,571,130 of record CM062807.1, read on the forward strand.
AAGGTTGTAGTAGAACATAGAAGAAAAACAGCAATCACCAATACTTTGACTCTTCCCCAGCAACGACGCCAAAAAGAATGGTGGGCCCCAGTATTGCAGCAATAATAATGCAACTCCTAGGGCTCCCTTCTTTACTTTTATCAACCCGGTAGTTCGTAACAAACTTGGAAGCGACGGTGTTGTATGCACAAGTACTAGCTCTTGCCGCAACTGCCACTTGATCAGTTGGCACAAGTCCGCTAGGAGCTTAAGCCAACTTCTATGAGCTCTTAGAAGAAGCTTTTTAACTGATGGATGAAAGCTAACTCAAAGGGGCTAATCTACTTGCAGAAAGAAACTGAAAGCGGAAAGGAAATGCAAACCCTAGTTTTATCGACTAGCCTTATTGGTGCAAGAAAAATGATGAAAGCTACAGAAAGGAATGTCATTGACTCTTATAAAGGTAAAATGCATGTGACTAAGCTACTTCTGAAGTGAAATCTAGAAAGAAACATATTTTTGTATTTTTGAGTAAGTTGGTAGAATTATTGTGCATGTGCTTTAACTGTTTTTGATTATGCAGAGGTGGATTGGCGAAAGGAAATTCTTACAGAAGGTTGGGAAGATTAGAAGAGGGCCTAAGCGGTCCCTAGCACCCTTCCAAAGAGTTTCACAGTGATCGGATCTCAAGAAACTGCTTTCGTGAGCTTCTACAGGAAGTCTGCAGGGGTTCTACAGGATGTTCTGAAATTTCTACAGGATGTTCTGAAATTTTCTACAGGATGTTCCGAAAAGAGGATTTTGGAGGGTTGATGGAGGAAAAACAGTGGGAAAGTGGACATGGAGGTTGGATAAGGATGTTAAGGGGTCTAGGACCTGGCACATGAGGCTAAGGAGCGATTGGATTTGTTCAAGGATGGAGGGAGCAATGATGCACAAGAATGTAGAAACTAGGGCAAAGTGAGAAAACGTGGCAAATGAGAGGCAAGAATCTGAGTTAGAGAATGAAACAAGTTGCATGGATGGGGTAAGGATAGGTGAGGAGGTATCACAGGTGCTCTACAAGTTATTTCTCAAACTAAACAAACAAAGACTCGGAAAATCAAGGACCTAGCTACTTTAACCTAATCTGTCCTAAATAACAGCAAAGAAAATGAACAACAATTTACTTGCAACGAAATCATGTGAAGTAGCTATGAAAACTAAGCAATCATGAACCTGAGCATGTAATCACAACTGGTATCAACTTCTGCAAATGAGAATCTAACACTAATAATTGCATGATGAAGCAAAAACAGTGTTTTTGGTGGCAGCAAGGACACCTTGGTCCCAGCTCATGGTCCCACTGAGGGAGAGGTGAGATCAGAGGTGCTTGACAGCCTTTTTCTGAAGATATTCTCTGTTATTAACCTATCCAAATCAATCTGAACATGAAAATCCTTTTTAATCATCAAAAGCAACCTAAACAACAAAACAAGATTTAAATCTAAATAGCAGATTTTATTCTAAGAATGCAGCAAAAACACATAAAAGTAAACAAAGGAGGTACTGGGAACTTGGGTTGGGCCTAACCCCAAGAGCTACAACCTCCTGAGAAATATTAGCGCTGGTGAAAAGATGGATTCATCTTTATTGCTCAAGAAATGTTACATTCCAAAAAACTGTCCACAAGAAAAAGCTTGAAAATGTGTTGAAATGCAGAGCTAACCTACTGCCTAAGAAAAATGACTAAAATTGAACTACAAACTAGCTAACTTCTACCTACAAATTGACTAACTGAAATGAGGCCGTAAGCCTTCTTATTTATACAAATTGAGGACCCCAACAACCCTCCTAAACTTTAGGAACTCGGCTGCCAAAACTTGTAGTTAACAACACCTTTACTAGCCCTTGCTTGGCTGCCCTTGTGATAATTGATGTGGTGGCCCTTGAACTCCGAGCTGATGGTGGAGAATTCGAGGTAAGGGCCCATAAATGAAGGGGAAACCTTCCTACAAATCCTCTCCCTTGTTCTTCCACGAATTTGGCTGCCAAGTGCTCATTAAAACCTTTGATTTTGTCTCAAAATTGACCAAAAAACTGCACAAAGCACCCATTAGACTTGTTGGCATAATGACTAACCCAATTCACTCTATTAGCATAAATATAATAAAAAACATGCAATAAACTAATGAGAATGGTGGATTAAGTCGAATTAGGAGGCTGAAGGAGCCCATATAATTATCCATTTTTGTGGCTCATCAATTCCCCGGATAGATCTTTCTGACGAGGTATTGTGTGTGTCAAACCGAGATCATATGCCAAAGTTACGACCTCGGGAAGTTGATGTACCAATTTACCCAAATGGGGCCCATAGTTTGGTGCTTCATCTCCCAGGGTTAGGTATTTGGATGTTTAGGGTTTTCCATTGTTTCTCAACAATAAATAGGCATTTGAGCCTCATTGTAACACAGTTCAGAGGCATGTAGTTGCCACATCTCTCCTCAAAGATAAGTTACCATCGCCCGAGCTAATTTATTTCCATTTCTGTTTGTAAGCATATTTCAGTATTTTACATTAATGAAATGAAGTATTATGTTTGTTTCATCTCTGTGTTTATGGTTATATCTGTCATTTGTTGTGTTCCTGTTTAAATCTGGATCAGAGCTTGAGGTGGTTTCACATAGATGAGGTTGAATCCTATTAATTTTACCTCTTGGTCTCATCCCTATGAGATATCTCCTTAAAATGTGGGCCTAATCCTATCCTTGGAGGAGTTGTAACTTCCTCTCCCAGCCTATAAATTCCTCCTCTCCAATTCCCAAATGGTTGATCTATGTCCATTTGCACCCCTATGTTGAGCTTGTGCTTAGAGGCTATTCATTAGACTTGGAGAAAGAGTGTTTGGAGACTTTCTTGGCTTGGACTTAGATTACCACTCAAGGAGAGCCTTTCAACATCAAGGTTATGGTTGTAAGCTTCCTTTATTCTTTAAATAATATAAAATTGTTGGTTCATCTTCCCAAAATATATATGTTCATGTATGTACTAGCTTGGCATTCATTGATCAGGTAAGTAGGTTATTATTGGATTTGCTATTGGTTTTGGCATGCTTTGTTGTCTCTTGATCACTTGTGTAGGTACATAAGCACTGAAAGAAGCAAGAAAAAGTCTGTGACACAAGCGGTTCGAGGATCTCAACAAAGGAAATCAGAATAGCATCAGGGGGAGGTAGGTCATCTCTCTCGTTCTACTTTTCAATTATAATCTAGGAAGATGTCTAGTTGATTGTCACTTTAGTTGCTAGACCCACTCATTGGGCTAGGGGGGTCGTCTCTTTCTACAGAGAGGATTAACCTTGTCAACGACTATTACAAGTCACAACTTAAGAATGATGACATTGACTTCATGACGAGGTGATAATGCCAAGTTGTTCTTCTTGTTTCTTTATCTTTAATCTTCGTGAGAGGTATGTTTGGTACTTCATATTCATGAAATATTTTCTTTGTTCTTCATCTTCACCCTCCAAGGGACTAAATGATATTGATCCGAGTTGACTCAACTCCCGGATTTAACCAAGATATTTTACTTCCACGATGTTGTTAGAATTTCATTTTATAAGAGCATAAATGGAAACATATGCATGCTATAAAGAAGAGGGAACATGACAAGAATCAACAACATATACGTTGATAACAGAGTTCGTCCGGTGTGGATTACATCTCCAGTCCCCGTGTCAAGATGGTGTAGACCACTGCATTAAGTGCTGGAAAGAGTGATGATGTACATGAATGTATTTTCTCTATCATGCAAGGAATATGCCCTCACGTAGGAGTGGCTCCACGAAATGTTCTGCTGCAGGCCCTCTCATTCACAAAAGGAATCCTATCAGCATGAAATAATTTCACATATGATAATAATGAGCACCCCACCAACATGGCATCAAAGGGATCTCACTTCAAACATACATGGTGACACGTGAGTATCCCGTCAACATGGCGACAGAGGGATCTCAATCAAAACATGACAATAAGTACATCTCACATCAAGAACAAAACAATATCCCACATCAAACATCAAACAGGGATCTATACAGCACAATGCATCTCAAGCAAAGAGACAAAGAAGTACATGATCACACTGCATATACCTCACATCAAGGAGTTATATGAAGAAGAGGAGGATAAAATGTTGAATCTAGTTGTACCATCAATCTCATGGCATCGAATATCATTGAATATCATGGAAATGACTGCTCGCACATTGAATGTTGACACCTGCACTCCATTTTGACAAGTGGCTGAAAAATTGAATGATCAAATGGAAAATTTGATTACACCATCAAATTCGTAGCGTTGAATAGTGTAAAAGCAACTGTCAAATTTCTGAATTCTAACAAAGTGAAAATATGGGGCTATAAGAATCTTTTAGATTCCCCTAGATTCCTTAAAGGTTCCCTCCTCTGGGTCATATGAAGATTTGTTGCTCAGATCAAAATTTTGTCTGCGCCATCGGATTCGTGTCACTGAGAGGTGTAGGATCGACATAATGTTTGTCCAATTTGGACACTGGAAAACTTTCGCCCTCCTGAAAGTTGGGCTCAATCATGATTTCGCTTGCCTCTACTCCACACTCATGGTTCTACCTACAATTAATTAAAAAATACTATCTCGAACTTCGCGCTCTGCCTTGGCGTCTGTTTCGTCTTCGTTCCATCGTTCGGTCCTTCCTCCCCTGTCACACTGTTCAACAATGTTTAAATATTTTTCGTGGGTGGATCTATCAATGCTGGCCCTCGTGGCTCAATGGTGGCATGCTATGTTTGGCGAGTGGAGGTCACAAGGTCAAACCCCTCGCCCTTTCGTTCCATATTTTTGGATTTTCATTTTTTTGAATTAATATGGTTGGAATTGTGGCATTTAAATATGGCACGTTGGGTTGGTTTTTAAACAATGATTATGTGTTGGATGTTTTGGGTTGGGCCGCCCATGGAGTAGGCTGGCCACGTGGTTGGGTGGGTTCGATTCCCACTAGCCCATAATTATATATGTTGTATTTTGGTGGGGGCGTGGGTCGAGTCTACCGGAGGTGGCCCGCCACCGCCACATAACCTTTTATAATGTAATATATTGTTTCATGGATGGTTGGAGGGTCCGATGGGGTCATGGATGCCGACCCTATTTTTAATATTAATTTGTTATGTGGGTTGGGGTCCGATGGAGGTGGCGGGGGTCATGGCCTGCCACATTTTTAATAGATATATAGATATATATATATATATATATATATATATATATATATATATATATATATATATATATATATATATATATATATATATATATATATATATATATATTTATTTATTTATTTATTTATTTATTTATTTATTTTATTTTATTTATAATAATAGTCATTTTTTATTTTATTTTTTCTAATATAAGATATATTAGAAAAATTAAGTATCCAACAATTTCGTCCACTCCTCGGGAGCCAGATTCCCTGTCTAGGACTTGGTCAATTTGGAGGACACTTAAACCTGGCCCATAGCCCAACTTTAACCAAAAAATTGACTGGCTCTTTCTCCCTCATACGAGCTCGGATTTGAGTGTCGTTTGCATCGTTGGAATTAGGGTGACAAGGAATTTGATCTGGTGCTAGTTTGAGAGTGATTTGACCACTTTGAATTTTGACCCCTTTCTAAGTCCTCTTGGACTTCTGCATGTGTCTGGAGCCACCTGGATCAAATATGGAGTCTTCATGTGATCCTAATATTTGTTATTATGTCATAAAATAATGTCCCTTCATCTTCTTTCTTGATGACTTCTTCATGGTTCCTGCTTCAGAAGTGTCTTCTAGCATAATATCCTTTTCCTCCTCTCTGAGCATCGTCATGTCATGTTAAAATGTAGTACCTGCGAGTGAAATCATTGATGATAAGGTGACATGAGTATGGAAATATCCTATTCTAATTATTTTCATGAAAAAGAATGAGTGACCTGGAACTGAGTACTGAATAGGGAGGAAGGCTCAAGGATTGTGTAGTGCATATTTCCAAAGGAAATGAGTGAGGGATTGAGGCTTGCAGTTGCGTAATGTGTAGTAATTAGAGGGATGAGAAGAAGGATTGTGCAGTTGATGGTCATAGTGATGTAAGCTTTCCCACTATAGCTGTGAAATTTGTAGTTCAGGAGAGAGGGAGAGCCAATGGATTGCGCAATTGTGCAGTTCAGGGGGACAGTGTGGCAAACTGTTTCTTGCAACTCTGCAATGTGCAAAAGGAGACTAGATGGGAGACAAGATTACACAGTTCTGGAGTTTAGGAGGCATTTCTTGGGGACTATGAATATGCAATGCGCAGCCTTTGGAGGCAATAACTATGCATTGCATAGTTCTAGGAGATAGGGATGCATGCATTAGGCTTGCAACTGTGCAATGCACAGTTCAAGGGGGATTGAGTGAGCTTAGGTTGGTCAGGAATGAAACTTTCCATAATTTTACTAAGTGTGAGATTAGTGAGGCAGAGATGAAAACAAGGTTGGACTTAAACATTATCACACACTCAGCACAATCAATGACACAACATTAAAACTCAACACTTAGAATCAACATGATCCCCTTAATGCAGTAGCAAAGAAACATTCTCCTCCAAGTGTAACACTTAAGATATACTTTGGGATGAAAATGATGACACTAGTAGTAAAGTGCATAAAAATTTGGTAATGAGTCTAATACATGTCTAAATGATATATAGGACCCATTGGTACCAAATTTTCCTTGTGAAATGAGCCATAACTAACTTTTACAATGTGTGACACTTCCCATGCCAAAAGACGACACTTGCGAAAGTAAGAGAAAAGTGCAAATGACACTTGCAAATTCTTAAAGAAAGTGAAAGTGGCACATGTAAGAGAAAATGTAACATGAAAATGACACTTATTAAAGTGAATACAAGAAAAAGCGACAATACAATTGTGAAAATGACACTTGCAAAAACAAAAGTGGGCCATAACGACGATTGATAAAACTCACCAAAATAGAAGTACAATTGCAATCGAACTTAGGAAGACTATCCATGGAGAGTGCAAATTAACTGTCGACATGTATTACACAATACATTGTGCTTGTGGATTACATAGTCACTGTCACTAGTGATTGTGAAAGCCTTACCTTCAAGAGTTGTGCAATGGCTATCTAAGCTTGCATAAAAGATGTGTGTTTGCCAAATTCATCGAAGACAGAACATGTGTGAGAATTTGACACTTAGAAGAAGACTTAATACTTTTCAAAGCATTATATGACCATGAAGTGACCATGGAATGACAGATCACAAGATCCTCGGTAGGTTCCAAAATTCAAGTATACACAAAATTTTGGAGGGTGTTTGTCGCAACGACAACACTTAGCGAAACACTAGTAGAACTCCATCTTCTTTGCTCAAGTTTTGTCCTTAAGTGCAAGGTATTTGTATTTTATGAAGCATTGATTCTTCATGAATATTAGCCCAACTTTTCTACTATCCCAAATAAAGATATAATATCTTCTATTCCTTTCTTAGCTTCAAATACATCAACATAAGACTAGTGACACACCAACTTTTTCGATAGGGGGGAAGGATAATAAGTATAATGAGCATTTGATATTCAAATTTAAGCACATTACTTAGTATTTCTCCCTTCCCCTGAGCCTGTTCAGTACCCTGGAAGATTCACATCAAGGAAACGCAAGCATCGCTTCATTGCCAGTGAGCCTATTTAGCACCTTAGTGAAGTTTATTTCTTCACCTCTCTGCGTAGGAAGCCTTTCTCTTCTTCACCTCTTTATTTAGTTACTAATAGAATGTAAAAAGGAACTTATTTATTTTGAAGGTAGAAGATGGATCCTATCTTATTTATTTGCAAGAGATATTTTTCCTTGTTTAATGGATTTGAAAGATATCTGAAGTTAATATGCTCATTTTAAAGTTTTCTCCTTTCCATTCTCTACTCGGTTGAGTTGACATATCGAAACTCAATACATGGTTGAGTCTAGAAAGAATATCCCAATAAAGATATGGCCTTCCTAGTTTGACCAAAGGTTTTTTGTCTAGAACGAATCGTATTTTTCATTCAGACATCATTGACTTTAAAGATATGTAAACCCAAATAGAGAAGAGGTAACATATTAGCCAAACATTGTTCATCATCACAATTTCCTTTCAAAACTTTGCCACATTGTCCTCTAAGCCAAAAGAAACATCTTTCATGCAGGACCTTATTAAACAAAAAATGAAAGAAAATATATGACAAAACAAATGGAGGCAACAAGACGTGAGACAAAAATAAGAAAATAAAGCAAATGCAAAGAATATATGGAGAGAAAGAGCATGATGAGTATGTAAGGGTAAACAGAATTCATATATACCTACTCCTAACCTACCCATCTAGAAGGTGAGGGCTAAGTGTAATGAAATTTCCAATATAGCCACTATAATTGCTCCCAACCTGCATACACAAATATATCAACAATTAAAACAAATATAAAATAATGTGCTACGAAAAAGATAAGAACTTGAATAGCTTGCATTATATATTGAAGTTATTTGCTAAAGGAAAAAAGATATTCCATAACAACTAACCTTAACCACCCAACAACCTTACCTTTTTCAATGAGAACAACAGTCATACAAATCTCGAATGCTTCTTGTGGATGAATCTTTATCGATGTTTTCCTTCTCAGCAAGCATTAAGAAAGATCAAATCTTATTGTTAGCAAAGAAGCTTTCTAAGTAAGATGCATCCATTTATTCATAGATTCAATCATGAAATTCAAAAAATCCTTTTGAAACCCTTGAAATTCTTGAGAGAATGAACTTTCAATTAGCACACTCAAATTATAAGGAGAATCGATAAGATCAACTGATGTAGAAAAACTATCATCAGGTGTACTAATGGGAAAATGATTCATCAAGTGACAATTGTTAGGACCAGTTTTATGACCAGGTTGATGAATTAGCATATGAGATTCTTGATTCTCCATTGGTTTATTTGTGTCCAATTCTATACCAAACTAGTAATACAAAATCTTGAGGAATTAGAAACAATTGTTGGCCTTGTAAATCTAGGAAACCAATTGAAACAACATGTTTACAAAAGGTTAGAAGGATATGTCAAATAAAATCTAGTATCCATATTAGCATGAGGGTTTTGATCCACTAAACGATTCAAAAGTGGAATATTAATCTACAGGATTAATTGGGCTAGAACCAAAATGATTAGTTTAATAGCATTCACAATGAAGATTAGGAGCTAGATTTTTACCAAAGAACTTAACATATATGAATCCTTCAACCAATGTTGATCTTTATCTTAACAATTAGAATGGTAGGCTTCGTAGTTTTGGGCATGCATGAAGGATATACATTCCAAACCCAAATTCGATACAATATATTTGCATGTAGATGTATCAACTAAAGTAGAATATTTTATCTGATCAAAAACCAAATCTTGAAAGTTAGAAATCTATATCTGAAATATTGAAAATCTCTTAGGAAATAGTTTGCATCCTGTGAAACAATACGAAGAAAAGAATTCTGCAAGGAAATCCAGATTTGACATAGTTCGGGAATCTCACTGAGATTGTGAGAACCTGACATAACCCTCAACAAAAGTTGAAGTGCCTCGACTTCCTGATAAGTTCCAGAACTTTGAAAAGTTTGATAACCACATTTTGAGGATTGAGCCAGACTACAAATTACATGTGGACAAATGCTATCAGTTAAGTTAACAATATCATTATTATCTGGATGGAAACCATCTACATCACTAGTTTGATCATGTTTTTCAACTTCAACAAACATATTACTCAAGTCATAAGATTCTTCTAATTGTAAATTTGGAGATGTATAAATCAGAGAAATATCATGAGCAACCAGATTTGAATGGGAAGAGGAAATTTCCATAAGAACATATTCTTTGACCAAATCAGATTCTAGATTGAGATATTTGAAATTAAAATCTTCTTGAGAAACTGAAATATCAATTGGTGCACTTGAGAATTCATCATCATATACTTCAATAGAGTCATCATCATCATAATGATGATTTCCCAAGTCTTTAGATTGATTAGGAAAATTAATTTCATTTGATTGATCACCGAGATTAATAGATTCTAAATCATCTAAGAATGGGTAAATATCATCTTGAGAAGAAATACCAAAAGAATATCCACCTTTTTTCTCTTCTATCCTTGAAATGTGACTACCTTGCACTTGATCACTGCTTGGATTTGGAAGAGACTGATCAAGAAGATCAAGGGACAAGGGGCTATGAGAATGAAATGATAGAGGAGGAAAAGAATCCAAATTAGATTCAAGATTGAATTTATGAGTGTTAGTACCATCTTGAGGAGTGAAGGGATTAGTTTTCACACTAGGCTTCATAAACTATTCCAAGGTTTCCTCCATTGGATCTAGATCATGATAGGTGGATGAAGGTTGAAGAGACATATCAACCATTTGATTTGAAAATTTCCCAACTTCAACATTATCACCAGGAGGCATCCAAATTGGTGTTTGCAAAGGAGGAGGAAAAGGAATAAAAGGAATAATAGGTTCCTCCTATGAAATTAAAGGTGTCTCATGATTTACAAAAGATGGGGAAGCATAAACATTAGGGGGTTCATATTCACCATGAAAATAGATATGAACCAAATGATCAAACTTTCTTTTAAAGAAATCCCAATCCATATCTTCCCCAAGAAAACCATAAAATAGGTGAAGGAATCGATTAGAAAAATCCTCAAGTGATTCACCAAAGTTCATTCTTAAATGATCCATACTTTTAAGGATACCGTGATAATCATACTTATCAAACACTAAATGAAGCTCCTTGATGAAGTGTTCAAAGAATGAAAGGAAGCGAGTGGTAGGGTATGACACCATCAGTTAACTCGGTCTTCAAGTGTGAGAAAGAAAATAACACAAGCCACATATTCATAATCTATTTCATAATTTTCATAGAACTTGAGAAAAAGATATGCATACTCGGTTATGGATGTGTCACCCTCACCATCAAACTTTAATTGAGACAAGTCATAAAGAGGTTCATTGGGGATGAAAGTTTACCATTGGTTTTATTGGAAGAAACCCTAGGAGTATGATTAGGGGATGATAAATGTAAGATAAGAGGTTCAAAATAGACCCAATGGGCACAACTTGTCATCTAGCCCTCCTTCCAGTGCCAATTGATGACCATACTAGAAATTCGTCAACCAAGGGGGTCTCCCTAACATGAAGTCCCAATTAGATCTCACATCATTTAGAGTAGGAGCCCCATCTGGATTATCGATTCGACTACCATAACTATAAGACTTTCCTTAGATGCAATAAATAACATAAGAGATTGCACAAATATCCTTTGAAATTAGCAAGTAAGTTGACACTGTGAAACACCAATTGTAATAAGCAAAACAAGACATTCATGAGAGGGAAGTAAGAGCAAGTCTTTGGAAGGAAAGTAATAGTACTATCCTAAGATGCACATGATACCAAGGAAAGATTCATTAGTTATCTAGTGAAATTGGGACTTCATGTTAGGGAGACCCCCTTGGTTGACGAATTTCTAGTATGGTCATCAATTAGAGTAGGAGCCCCATCTGGATTATCGATTCGACTACCATAACTATAAGACTTTCCTTAGATGCAATAAATAACATAAGAGATTGCACAAATATCCTTTGAAATTAGCAAGTAAGTTGACACTGTGAAACACCAATTGTAATAAGCAAAACAAGACATTCATGAGAGGGAAGTAAGAGCAAGTCTCTGGAAGGAAAGTAATAGTACTATCCTAAGATGCACATGATACCAAGGAAAGATTCATTAGTTATCTAGTGAAATGGTTCACATAGACACAATGAACATTAATGAAAAAAAAACACATTCAACAAGATAAGTACCAAATCCAATGAAGTAATTCAATTTCCTTAGTACATATGAACAGAATATATACTACAAATATATAAATGATAGTCTTACAATATTCACGATACATGCATGAAAATGTGTTGGCTCAATGAGCTTTTGATTATTAGGTGAAAGATCCATGTACACAGTTACAATGGTGAGACACTAGCTCCAATAGTGGAACATTAAGTCACTCACTTCTCCAAAGGATTATCTTCTCTCCTATGCCAAGCTAGAGAAGCCAAGCCTAGCACTCCAAAGGTGAAGCCTCCAAAATCCCTTTGCTTGATTTATGAGGTTTCTTTTATAACAAGAGGAATGACCATTCAAATCCCCTATGAATCTTAGGTTACCCTCATGACTCTTGGACTCTTAATTTGACCTTTGTAGTTCTATATGAATTTTGGACTTTTCCTAAAGACTCTTTTGTCCATATATGACTATGTGAATTTTCATATTCCACATATGACTCTTGGACTTCCACATATTACATTTTTTCCTTTCCTTTTGATAATTACATCATTACATCCACAAATGATGTGGCAAGACACATGGAGACACATGTCCTTCTAATGACACTAGAACAAGTCATAACTTGACAATGATGGCATAGACTTCATGATGAGGTGGAAATTCCAAGCTATTCTTCTTGTTTCTTTGTATTCAATCTTCGTGAGAGGTATGTTAGGTACTTAATCTTCATGTGATCCGGATCTTTGGTCTTCTTTCATAAACTAGTGTCCCCTCATCTTATTTATTGATGAATTATTCATGGTTCTTGCTTCACAAGTGTCTTCTAGCATAATATCCTTCTCCTCCTCTCTGAGCATCATCTTATGATGTAAAAATGTAGCACCTTATAGTGAAATCACTGATGACAAGATGACATCAATCCAAAAATTTCCTAGTCTAATTCTCTTCGTGAAAAAAAATGAGTGACCTTGAATTGAGTACTAAATAGGGATGAAGGCTGAAGGATTGTGCAGTGCATAGTTCCAGAGGATAGGAGTGAAGGACCAAATCTTTCAACTGTGTAATGCATAAAAAATGGAGGGTTGAGAAACATGATTGTGAAATTGAGAGTCATAGTAAGGCAGGATTTCCCACTATAACTATGCAATTTTTAGTTTAGGAGAGAAGGAGGGCCAGTGGATTATGAAGTTGTGCAGTTCAGGGAGACAGGATGGCAGAATTCTGCTTGCAACCACTGAATGCACATAAGGAGACTATATGGGAGGTAGTATTGGGAAATTCTAGTGGTCATGAGGAAGTTTTTGGGTACTATGACTATGCAATGCCTAGTCCTTGGAGGTAGTAACTATGCATTATGTAGCTCCAGAAGATAGGTATATATGCTTGGGGCTTGAAACTATGCAATGCATAGTTCAAGATGGAAGAATCAACTCAGGTTAGTCAGGCATGAAACTTTCCAGAATATGAATAAGTGTGGGATTAATGAGGAAGAGATGAAACCAAGGTTAGACTTGAACATGATTACACGCTCAGTATAATCAATGACAAAACATTAAACACTCAACATTCAGAATCAACATGATCCCCTTAATGTGCTAACAAAGCAACATTCTCCTCCAGGTGTGACATGTATGATATAGCTTCTGATGAAAGTGACGACACTAGTACGAAAGTGCATAAAAATTTTGGAATTAGTCTAATACATGTCTACATGATAGATAGGACCCATTGGTACAAAATTTTCCTCTTGAAATGAACCATAACTCTGCTTTTACAATGTGCGATACTTCCTATGCAAAAAGATGACGCTTGCAAAGGTAAGAGAAAAGTGAAAACGACACTTGCAAAGCTTTAAATAAAGTGAACGAGACACATGATAGAGTGAAGATGACATGAAAAAAGTACTTGTTAAAGTGAATATAATAAAATTTTATAGTTTCGAACATGAAAATGTCACTTGTGAAAACAGAGGTGCGGTAGAGCGACAGTTTAGAAAACTCGTTGAAATAGAATTACAATTGCAATCGAAGTGAGGAAAAATGTCCATGGAGAGCTCACACTAACTTTCAATACGTATAGTTTAAAACATTGTGATTATGGATTGCATAGTCACTGTCACTAGGGATTGTGTGAGCCTTACCTTCAAGAGTTGTGCAATCCCTATCAAAGATTGCATAAAAGATGTGTGTTTGTGAATTCATTGAAAACAGAACATGTGTGAGCAAGTGACTTTGACACTTAGAATAAGACCTAATACTTTGAAAAACATTAGATGGCCATGGAGTGACCATGCAACTAACGATCACAAGATCCTTCATAGGCTCCAAAATTCAAGTGTAAACAAAATTTTGGAGGGTGTTTATTGCAGCAACAACATATGATTAAATTGCTAAGTTCGGATAACTATCGCTATGTGTGACTTCTATTGCTAGTGCAAATAATAATATGAGTGCTTGTTATGTATAGAACGGTGGAAGTATATGGTTGTTGTGTGTATAATGGATACATAGTCTCCATGCATTAGAGTCACCGAGCATAGTGGCTAGTTTGTTTTCTACAACATGAGGGAGAATTCCTTAAAAAATTTTCCAAGTTACTCAGAGCAAGTAACATGAAATAGTATTGTCATTTGGTGCAAAAATTTACATCGTATAAAACACTTACAGAGGAGTGACTTCTTGGTTGGAGTGGTGTGTAACAAATGACGTAAGATGGAAAGGTTTTCATTATCAAACTTGAAGGTTCATGTCGTGCCACACCCTCATAGGGGAGTTCCTTGCTAGCTGGATTGGTGTGTAACGATAAGTACGATATGGGAATTTTTCTCGTTATACAATGACAAATTTCTTGTCCATTTACACCTTGTTGGGTGGTGGCATTTTCCTAGGTCCTAACACAAAATTAGGGCACAGTGACGTGGAGGTGTTGTTGGACGTGTCCACGATGAAAAATCGGATAAGTTTATCATGACGAAGTGCCACGAAGCACAAAATTTCGAGCCACCAATGGGACCCAAAACTGAGTCTAGGTGGCAAGTGCCATGTGGGTTGAGGTTAGCCATGTGGAAGGAAACATTTGTATTGGATGACATGGATTAGAGACTTGGACAAGTTGTTGATGTGGCATGCAGATGGTGTGACATGTGGTAAGCAATAGTGGCCTTTTTGGATGGTCATGTGGCTTGTTTTGTGTATGACATGTGGCACCTCTATAATAGTCCATGTGGGTGGTAAACACTAGCATGATGTTAGCGGAACGTCATCGCAAATCATGAACCACGGAAGGTTTAAATAACAAGTGTTGTGAAGTTAATAGAAGGCTTGCGATAGTAATTTATTCCCTTCACTTGAAAAAGAAATTTCTCACACCATAATACTTATTTTAAGTTATCGTGGCTTTGGGAGTGGAGGTCGTATATGACAAGAACCACACATGATAATCTTTTCGGTACTTAAATGTTAAAAAATTTCATTACATTGCGGGGTTCGTGGGTGTTACTAAAGGAATGACACAAAGATGCAGTGGTGCAGTGACATGGCGTGAACCATGATGGAGGCCATGGGTGATGTGGCAGTGCCACATAGGCCACGAGAACTCTACATGGTAGTGCTTGGGTTGATGTGGTTGGGTTAACTGGAAAAATATTTAAATGGATGTAAATTTTGACCCAAGAGTCATATTTCGATAAAATTTATTTCACTAGAAAGATATTGATCAACCAAACATGATGGTGTTATCCAAAGTTAATTCTGCTAACTTTGGTAAAGGAGGAATTTCACAAGCCCATTTCCGTATGAGACCATGGAGATCAGCTTAGAACAAAGTAACACCTCCCATTCACTGATCCGGATTTAAACAGGAACGCAACAAATTACAGAGATAACCATATACACAAAGATGCAGTGGAAATAATGCTTCATTTCATTAAGGAAAAATACTGAAATATGCTTACAACCAGAAATGGAAATAAACCAGCTAGGGCAATGGTAGCTTATCTCTGAGAAGAGATGTGGCGGCTACATGCCTCTGAACTGTGTTACAATGAGGCTCGAAGGCCTATTTATTGTTGAGAAACAATGGAAAACCCTTAACATTCCAAAACCTAACCCTAGGAGATGAAACGCCAAACTGTGGGCCCCGTTTGGGGGTAAATTGGTACATCAACTTCCCGGGGTCGTAACTTTGGCATATGATCTCCGTTTGACGGGTACAATAGCTCGTTAGAAAGATCTATCCGAGTACTACCACTTTGGGAGGCAACATCGGTCCATGGACCCATGTTGCCCCAAATTCCCAAAAAAATGTCGTTTAGGGCCTCAAAACGGCTCCGGAAGTTCAGGACCCGAAAAACTGCTAAAAATAGTAAACTGTGCTACAATTAAGGAAACTGAAAATGCTGAGAAAGACAATGGTGGGGGTCCAGGTGGACTTGGCAGGTGGCCACCAATATCCACCTGGATCATTCCTCCCCCCTTAGGAAGCAATGGTCCCCATTGCGTTGAGCTCCTCCATGAGATGAGGAAACTTCTGCTGAACTTGTTCCCTGGTGAGCCACTTGCCCTGCTGAAGGAGTTGGCCTGCTTTGACAACTCGATACAGTTGGATATTCTGTTGGCAAGTGTTCTTGATCTGTGTGTCCATGATCCGATCAGTTGCAGCTTGTTCCATGCAATCTGGATTTAATTCTGTGGGTTTGAGCTGTTCTGCAATGTCGGATGTGTCTAGCAATGGTGGAAAGTATGGCCGAAGGCGGTCCACATTGAACACTGGGTGCAGGCCAAGGAATGGGGGAATGCTGAGCTCAAATGCATTGTCTCCCATAGCCTTAGTAATGGTGTAAGGACCATATCGGAGTGGTCTCAATTTCCGATAGGCTCCAGTAAGGCGTTCCTTTTGCAAATGCAACCAGACTTTGTCGCCCACCTGAAACTTGTGTGGCACCCGGTGTTGATCATGTCGTTGCTTGTACTTGGCATTTGATTTCTCAAGAATGTCATGGACCTGCTGGCGAATATGTTGGATGCGCTCAATGAAGCTGGTGGCCTTATCTGTTTCGGACTGGACATGAGATGAATTCATGTGAGTAGCTGCAAGGGGCATGGCCACATCAATGGGGCATAGTGGCTGGAATCCCAAACCCACTTGGAAAGGGCTATGGCCAGTGGAGCTATGAAGAGCTCGGTTGTAGCTGTGCTGAACATAGGGGAGGCTCTCGTCCCATGTGCGTGGATGCTTTGAGTTATACATGCGCAGAATGTGCACAATCATCCTGTTGACAACCTCTGTCTGGCCATCGGTTTGAGGATGGAAGGCTGTGGACTTCGTGAGTTTGGTGTCCAGCATTGACCAGAGACTGGACCAAAATGTGCTGAGAAACCGACTGTCCCGATCTGAGATGATAGACTGTGGGATCCCAAAGTGCACCCACACTTGCTTAAAGAAGAGTTTAGCAGTGGCTTCTGCTGTGATATTCTTCTTGCAGGCCATCATAATGGCCATCTTTGAGAACTTGTTGACGACCACAAAAACACAGTCATTTCCATGCTTAGTGGAAGGAAGGCCTGACATGTAATCCATGGAGATGGATTCCCAAGGTCGACTAGGGGTAGGCAACGGGGTATAGAGGCCGTGCTTCTTAATGGTCGGTTTGGCAATGGCACAGGCAGTACATGATCAGATGTACTTCCCAACATCCTGTCAAAGATTCGGCCAATAGAAATAATTTTGCAATACTGCCACTGTTTTCTCGACCCCGAAATGCCCAGCAGCCCGACTGTAGTGTGCTTCCCAAATCATCTTGGCATGCTTGCTTGAAGGAACACAAAGGTGACCGAGGTGGCATAATAGGGCGTCCTGGAGGTGAAAATCTGCAACATGCCGACCTTCCAAGAGTGTCTGGTATGTGTGGCCGAATTCTGGGTCGCTCTTGTAGAGAAGTGGCCAATCAGCAGTCTCGTGCCCACAAGAGTTGAGCACGGTGGTCAGCGCCATGATCGGTGGCCGACTGAGGCAATCTGCAACATTATTGGTGCTGCCCTTTTTATACTTGATATTCAAGTGAAACTGTTGCAGGTATGTAGACCACTTCTGATGGCGATCATTCTGCAATTTCCCTTGGGTCTGTATGAACTGCAGAGGTCGGTGGTCTGTGTGGATGACCGTTTCCTTCCCCAAAATGTAATGCTTCCATTGTCGGCAGGCCTGTATAATGGAATACATCTCTTTATCATAAGTGGGGTACTTCCGGACTATGTCTGAAAGTGTTTCACTGTGATATGCCACTGGATGTCCATGTTGAGTAAGGACTGCCCCAATAGCATAGTCAGAGGCATCTGTCTCGACCTCAAATGGTTGTTGTAAATCTGGTAACGCGAGCACTGGTGCTGTGCAGAGGCGATCCTTCAATTCCCTGAATGCCTTCTGTTGAGATTCAGACCAAAAGAATTTTGCTTTCGCCCCGCCCTTGGTGACTTGACTCAAGGGCCAAGAAATATGAGAAAACCCCAACACAAACCTGCGGTAGAAGTTAGCAAGACCTAGAAAGCTGCGGAGCTCTGTTAGAGTGGTTGGAGAGGGCCAATCCTGAATGACTTGGATCTTGGCCGGATCGACATGCACCCCCTGTTCATCAATGATGTATCCCAGATACTGAACCTGGGTCATGCCAAAAGTGCATTTCTCCAAATTGGCACATAGCTTGTGTTGCCGCAGTGTTTGGAGAACCTGTCGGATGTGGTGGAGGTGCTCTTCCCAACTCTGGCTGAAGATCAGAATGTCATCCAAGTATACTACTACAAAGGAGTTGGTGAATGGCCGCAAGATGTCATCCATTAGCCTCATAAAGGTTGCAGGAGCATTCGTCAATCCGAAAGGCATGACCAACCATTCGAAGAGGCCCTCCTTGGATTTGAAGGCAGTCTTCCACACATCGGAGGGTTCGATTGGTACCTGGTGATATCCTGACTTCAGATCGATCTTGCTGAAATATTTCGCCCCCTTTAGTTGGTCTAGGAGGTCATCAATCCGCGGGATCGGGTACCTATTACGGACAGTGATCTTGTTCAGCGCCCGATAGTCAATACAGAGCCTCCACGTCCCATCCTTCTTCTGTACCAACACGATCGGGCTCCCACAGGGCGATGAACTCGGACGGATGTGACCTTTCTGCAGGAGCTCCTGAATCTGCCTCTTGATTTCATCGTTCTCCAGAACGGAGCACCGATAAATTGGTCCATTGGGTAGCGGCGCACCTGGGGTCAGATCGATGGAGTGCTTGACTTGACAGTGCAGAGGAACCCCTGTCGGGGAGGTGAAGATGTCCTCGTACTCCTCTACAACCTTGTCCATCTGTAGTTGTCATGCAGAGGGACCCCGTTTGGAGGCCGCGGCCACTGTCTTCTTCTTTCCTTGAGGGCGTATCATCAGGAAAACAAATTTCCTGGTTTTGGAAATGATCTTATTGCATTGTTTTGCAGTAATCAAAGAGAGGGCGGCAGGTGGTGCTACCTCTGGTATCCTAAACAACTTATTTCCCAATGTAATAATAACAGCACGGGGCCTTGATTCATACACAACATGTCGCTTCCACAAGTATGGTTGTCCTAGTAATACATCACAAACTTCAAGGGGAGCAATGTCACACAATACCTCATCCGTGAAGGGCTTGATGTTGTATGGAAGGCGACACTGCTGGCTCACGCGAAGATCTCGTCCTTGGTGAAGCCACCCAATGGTGTATGGTTGTGGATGTGCTGTGGTCGGTAAGCCCAACCGCTTCACGACCTCTACCGAAATGAGGTTCTTTTGACTCCCGCTATCAACAATGAACTGTATCAGGGAGCCCTTTACCCACATCTGGGAGTGGAAGAGACGCTCCTCCTCCTCTGGATCTTCGGGTTCATTTTTCTGGATCTTTGCGGTAGCAACAGTGGCGCTGGGATCCGCATCAATGATCTGCTTCCGTTTTTCATACCCCTTATCGGGTTCTGACTCAGAGTCGGAACATGCATCTGATTCTGAAACCTTTAGCTCAGCCACCAGTGACTGCTTGGCCCGACACTCACTTGTGTTGTGAGTGGAGCTCTTATGGAACTCGCACCATTTTCCAGTGTCCTTTTTCGGCTTCGCGGCACTGTTCTTTGCTTGCGGCTTCAGCTGGTTGTCTTGGCTTTGTCCTTTGTTCTGTGGTTTAGGGGCACCTTTCCCCTGCTTCGGATTGGCAGATCCAAAGTCTCGCTTCTTTTGTTTAAACTTCTGCTCGACCTTGACGGCATATCGGTATGCTGCGCCGAGCGAGGGGATGTTTAGGAATTGTATTTCTTCCTGGATGTACTTGTGCAGGCAGCCACGATATTTGAGTATCAAATGTTGCTCCGAATCCCTGATACCCAACTTTGTGCGAAGGGTATGGAAAATATTGGTGAACTCCGGCACGTCTTGGTCCCTTCCATGCCGCAGCGTGGTCCACTTTATGTATTCATCCTCATAGCTTCCGACAGGGTAGTACTGCTCCTTGATGGCATCCCGGAACGAATCCCAAGTGGGTGCGGCTGAAAATAGTGAGCCAGTACTTTCATCCTTCTGCTCGCAGTAGGTTTCCCACCAGTCCTTGACGTGGGGGGCTGCTTTGAGAAGAGCAAAAACAATCTTTTCCCGACTCGAAAATTCATGAACAGAAAAATAACCCTCTAGTAGATTTAACCATTTATCTACGGCATCTGCGTCTATCTGACCCTCGAATATGGGGATTTCAAAATTAACTTGTACCTTAAAGGGTGTGGCGTTTCCAGAGTAGCTGCTGGAAGCCGATGCATTGCTTCTGGGTAACCGCTGAAGGATCTGGGCAAAGTTGTCCATCATCGCGTTCCGTTGTCGCTCGAGGGCTTCTTCGAGCAAGATTTTGATGGGATCTCCTGCCCCCTCGTCTTTCTTCTCGTCCGCCATGGGAGGCCGTCGGGATTTGCGAGGCTGGTCTTGCAAAGGTTCAACCAGTTCAAGCCCTAACTCCTTATATCCCGACCTTGTTGGGGACATGCAAAGAAAAACAGAGAAAAAGCAGACCGCTCTGATACCACTGATCCGGATTTAAACAGGAACGCAACAAATTACAGAGATAACCATATACACAAAGATGCAGCGGAAATAATGCTTCATTTCATTAAGGAAAAATACTGAAATATGCTTACAACCAGAAATGGAAATAAACCAGCTAGGGCGATGGTAGCTTATCTCTGAGAAGAGATGTGGCGGCTACATGCCTCTGAACTATGTTACAATGAGGCTCGAAGGCCTATTTATTGTTGAGAAACAATGGAAAACCCTTAACATTCCAAAACCTAACCCTAGGAGATGAAACGCCAAACTGTGGGCCCCGTTTGGGGGTAAATTGGTACATCAACTTCCCGGGGTCGTAACTTTGGCATATGATCTTCGTTTGATGCGTACAATAGCTCGTTAGAAAGATCTATCCGAGTACTACCACTTTGGGAGGCAACATTGGTCCATGGGCCCATGTTGCCCCAGATTCCCAAAAAAACGTCGTTTAGGGCCTCAAAACGGCTCCGGAAGTTCAGGACCCGAAAAACTGCTAAAAATAGTAAACTGTGCTACAATTAAGGAAACTGAAAATGCTGAGAAAGACAATGGTGGGGGTCTAGGTGGACTTGGCAGGTGGCCACCAATATCCACCTGGATCATTCACCCTGGGAAGTACAACAGGGTGGGAGGGAATGTTACAACTTGTAAACATGTTATCCAAATTTAAGAAGATAGCATTATTCTAAGATTAAATGATTTAGTTGCTCATTCTTTGGACAAAATCCCAAAAACTTTGAACTATATTCCTCCTACCAATCCATATTCTAGTTATGCTAATTTAGATTATGAAACTGAATCTACTAAACAATGTAGACATAAATTCATCTTTATATTATTGTTGGTCTGAATCAAAATTATAGCCTACTAGTTAGCACTAGTCCTTTGGCTTTACATGGATGGCATGGTGATGTTTCAAAACATCTAAGTGGTTGTTGCCCATATTTGATCTAGAGAAATTTGGATAGCCTTAATATCATATTAAAAAATTCATTTTGGTATCTGTTAGCCTTATTGGAAAATGGCCCAAAAATAGATCCAAATATGCCCCAAAGTCTCGAAATTTGCTTAAAATCATGCAAATGGATCCATATATTCTCTTGAAGTCTTCAAAATCCTCTTAAGGATCATTCGAAGTCAAAACCATCGCATGCCAAGAGCCCTTGGAAGGGTATAAAAACACTATCGGGAGGCTAAAACACATTAAAACAATCAAAAAACCAAGCATTGGAGGCTTGGATTGAGCAATGCACAATAACCGTTAGATTTGGCCGATCAACGGCCCGGATCTAAGCGGAAAATCGCAATTGGAACTGTAGAGAGGACGAATTAAGGATGGGTGCAAGACACCGCCGATTAGCGATCTCCGATGATCGGATTGGCAGGTTGCATCGGTGGAGGTATTGGCGATTACAGTAAGGGTCCTGGGCATGAGTGATAAGCGATTGCGATCAGATTGCATCACTATATCACAACAGAGTAGCACCAAGGGGTGGAGCCTTTACACCTTCATATGTGCAATGCAATGATGCGGACCTGACGGTATTCTAAATATTATTTGATAATATTTGAGGTCTGCAGAAAGTCCAGTTTCAATGCATTTTTGTGTATTATCGTTATATAACGAAATACAAAGGGAGCAAGGGACCAGGTTGTTTGCGATAGGTGACAGCGACCCAAAGGGCAGACCTGATAGGAGGATAAGCCACATTTAAGGACTTTTGAAGTTCGGAAAAGCAGAAATGGGCCGGATTTACAGTATTATAGTGTTTTCTATGTAAAACAGAAAACACTCATTATAAATCCTTTAAAGGGAAAACAGAGGCTCGAGGACCCTTTCCACCACATACCATAGTCCGAGAGATAGTTTTTTGGGAAAACAGAGGCTGAAACGTGATCATGGAGCCACAGTACATGCAGCTTGTCCAAACAAACAGAATGATCATGGAGTAGACAACGCAGTCAGCCGAAAAACAACAGAATCAATTATGGGGCATCTCTGGCACGAGAGAGCTCCTAGACAGCGCATCAAACTACCTGAAGGTGGTTATTCCTCTGTTAGAAGGAGAAAATCTCTGAGCCATGCTTGCCTATTCAGGGAATCAAACAGTTAAGGGATAGAGAGGATAGATTAAGACTTCGAGCCTTTGAGAGCTTAGGAGCATTGTAAAAGGCCTATAAAAGGCTGAAAACTAAATGTAACAAGGGTTCAACTTCTGGAGATTGTTGCTACTCTGTTCCTTCAAGCTTCTCATCTTCATTACAACAATATAAGCTTATTTTGCTGTTATACGTTCAATGTCCATTTTCTCTGTTGTTCTATGCTTGCACTTGAATAGGTTATTGATGTCTTCTGCAGTGCCTAATGCCAGATAACTGTCATCTTATCTCTGCATTGATAAATTATATTTTCAAGTCTCATTTACTTCCTGTAGTTGGCCATTCATATGTGTTTATGTATGCAATCTGCTAGTACAGTTAGTATTCTCCATCTATCCATTGAATCTATAAACTATTGAGCATTAGTGGTCCAAAGCCTTGTATTGTTGAGGATGTTCATGCATGTCTTAAGTGGGAATAGAGCTGAAATGGTTATCTGAGTTGATCTAAACCATTATCCATTCCAATAGTTCAGAGAACAATATTGAAGATTATATGTTACCAGGCATCTCCGAGCTGCAACCTAGGAGAGTTTCCTGGAATGATAACAGTATCTTGAGTTGCTGAATATGCAACATGAAGGTGTTCTCTATTATCTTTTCCATTACACCTTTGGAAACAAAGCTTCTATATAGTGTTTTAACTTGGCTAATCCATCTATCACTAATTAGAATCAATTTAAAATAAGATTTGAAACCAAGTTTGGTGATAAGAGGACCTCAACTACTTTGGTATTAGAATTCCAATAATTAATTTAAATAAAAAAATATTCACAATTTAAATAAAATTTTGGAAAATTATGAACTAGCTCAAGATGTACAAGTATAAATTTAAACATCTACTCTAATTATTTTAACAATTATGTGTGTTAAAAGAGAAGGGAAAAATACCTTAATATAAACTTATGAAGACACAATTAAGTTGGATAGGAGATGGTAAATTTGAAAGGAGTTGGATTGGAAGAAAAGAAAATTCCAACCAAACAAAAAAACGTAATATTAAATAAACCAGATTCAACAAAAAAATATAAAGATATGTAACTTCTTAATGAGATTATTGATTTTAAGAAGAATTTTGAGGAGAGAATTTTGACAAAAAAAAAAAAAAAATCCATTTTTCAAGAAAAACATAACACCCCATGTGGCTTCTCTACTTAATTTGAATTTAACTTTGAAGAATTTTGTTGTGGAAATATTATATAGGGAATGCATGGAAAATCATTCTAAGATATCCCATCCATCGACATGCTTGGAGTATTTGTATCTTCACCAACTTATTCTAAATTCACACAAGAGGCTGAAGAGGGCGTTAAAGAAATAGAGAATATTGAGGGCATAAAACATATAGAAGAAGAAATCATGATGTATGTATGGGATGATTTAATTATTTTCTATAATAAATATGAGTAATATGAGGATATAATTGAAGAAATACATGAAGATATACTTGATTATGGCATTTAATACACAGGACCTCCTCTTTGTGGGCTTAGTGTTTTGTTTCACCTCTATTTTCATATCTATTGACACTCCATTTATTCCCTTCCTTTTTCTGAAATTATTTGGAAAGAGCTCAACATGGTCTATGAGTAATGTTGAAACTTCTTCTACAACATGTTCATCCCAGTAATTACCAAGACAATCCTAGGCTCTTCCTTTATTCTAATATTGATTTTTCTAGATTCATCGATTCCTTGTAGATTTTTTCCTCCTAATCATCTATAATTCCTTTTGTAGGTTATTCTCCATCATATTCTTTGAGCTTGAAGTGGTAGAATTCATAGGGTGAACTTCACCATCATCACTATGTTGGATGGTATGACAACATTTAAAAGACTCATGGACCTCTATATCTTTCTTATCTTGAATTGAATAATGATGCTTGAGATAAATATGATGAGGTGGCATAAGAAAAATATGTGCAACAATTCTAGTGGACCTCCTACCAATCCTTCTTCTATTTTCTTGCATATTTGTGTAAGTACAAGATTTGAGGGATGGACCCTGCCGTGTAAAGAAATCAATGGTTCTAAATCTTTTCAAAATGCCCTACTATCACCATCCCTTTACATAGTTATCAACATGAATCTTTATATTTTATATTCCTTGGTATAATTAAAAGATATAAAACTCAAAGGGATTGCATTACTATTCATTTTTCATCTTGTCGTATGGTGAAGAAATATAGTTCTCAGCATCGATATTGGATTTGTTCTTCCTTGGTATAATTAAATTATATGAAACTAAAAGAGGTTGCACTACTATTCATTTTTCATCTTGTCACACGGTGAAGAAATGTATTCCAAATAATCAACTAGATCTTGTCCTAGCTTAAGAGGATTTATTTATGGATGACACACCACTAGCTTAGGCGTCCTTTAGAAACATATCCATGGCCTAAATTATGTTCCCAAATTGAAAACATTTCTTCACCCAGTCTTGAAATTTATACACATTTCCCATGCCATCAAAGATAGGAGGGATGTTTACTTCATAACTAGTCCATTGTACCTTCTTGACTGAGGTAGAATGCATGAAATATACTTCATGGTTGTGATAACTCTATTTTTTCATTGCATCCATGGAATTTATTTTGAAGGAGTGGACACTATGACAATTAACAAAACCATCTATAATCAAGTTTCCTTATGTATCAACTCAAAAATAGAATAATAATCCAAAGTACACATGATGTATACAAGATGTGAACATGGATGGAAACTCCAAAATATATAATAGATATTAATTACACAACCACTCCTAAAATAATAGGAGAACCTCCTCCAAATAAATCAAATACAACTGCATACTCAAATCATATGTATATACATATATATATTCCAACCTTTTGCACATCTCATCCCTTTATTAGGTTGATCCTTATTACATATACATTTACCCCTATATATGCCCCACTTGAGGCCATATCATAATAGTATCCTTTGAAAATCCTTGTCCTCAAACATTTTTAGTTAAGAGTTTTACATGTGATGAACCCAAGTAATATGATTTCTTTATATTCCAACTCTCTTACTACCATTGATGATGATCCATCCATACAAATTCAATTCTTTTCAATCTTAATCATTGATAGCTAGTTGTGTTGTTGTTGTGACTTCTCAAATTTGTTATGGTTGATGATCTCTGATAATATCCTATTGAATAATGGTTTTGTGATGCACTATCTCATGAATATTGCTAATTATTCCATCTTCCTCATTTGTAATGTCAATTTTGATCTTCTTCTATTTCTTGGAAACTTTGTTGAATGAATGTGTTAATACAGTTTCACCTTTAGTGATTTTCCTGCATTTTACACACATATCGTCAAATTTGTTTTCAAATACAATCACATCCTCTATCCTTATTCTTGGTCCTTGATCACTTTTTCCTTTGAGATAATACCATCATATTTAACGTGTACGTCGTCAAGCTAAAGCTCAACTTCTTCAAGTATCTATTGGTGACATCCTTGAATCATGTCTTCCTTCTTGTTTTGAAGATACATGGTGATTCCATCCATAAATAATTATTTCTCTCTTCAATTGTAGATATAGTTCCTAATTTTACCTCATTTTTATTTAAGGTTTCTTAAACCAGTTCTTGCAAGTTTCCTTCAATGAGTCTTTTGGTAACATTTTCTTCAGTTATTCTAGTAGTATCTTCATCCTTATTCTTTGGTTTATAGGATTTTATATACTTTTACATATTCTATTCTTTTGTCATATTTTGATATCTTCATCAATATTTTCCAATTCTCCCATTAACTCATACTTTTCCCACCTTTATTTTCTATTTTTTTTTAAATGTATGAACCTTCTTAATTAGTGCTTCATTAATGGTGCATATTTTTAACAATTTATCACCCTTCTTGATATCTTCTTTTTTCTTCTTTTAATTTATCTTAAAATTTATGCATCACCTCGTCATAGGGTCTTGGATAGATAGTGATCAGGTGCTCTGTTAAGGCACTCGATGTGAATTCATCGGCTCAATTCCCCGCCCCGATTAAGGTGATATATTGGACATGATGAAGATATAATCCCACCAAGATTACAAAAAAAAAATGCATCACCTCCACTTTTTTTCCTTGATTAGCCCCAATAGGAGACAAATGGTTTTCTTTACCATCCTCAACCTTTCCATAGGATCAATTTCATTTTCATATCCCCTAAATATAGGTGTTTCCATTGTTTCTTAATTTAGGCCTAACAAAAACCCTAAAATTCCAACCTCATTATATTAAAATGGCACTCCAAAATATTTGTTATCCTTTCCTAATATAATATTTTATGTTATCCGTGGGGGTTAACACAATCGGTTAAGTACCCATTGTTAAGCACATTTTCTCTTGAGAGGTCACAGGTTCAATTCTCTTGAGATTCTCAAGGTTAGGCTCCCTGGTTGAGTTGGTAGGAAGTGATCTCTTCAGATGGATTTGTCTGGTATAAATATTTTTTAGATGTAGCGGTCACCGATCTTCGGGGTCCTTAAACCACAAAGAAAAAAAATATAATGTTTTTTGTTTCTTATTTCCAATGCTTTTTGAAACATCTCAATCAAGAATCCTAGTAAAAAATTATGCTAATTTTAAATTAATATACCATTTAGAACCTTAATTGGGTAATTTTCCTCCAAGGCTACCTTTAATCTATTAAAATTTCATAAACTTTTAACCCTATTTTCTAGAAATTTTACAACATGTGATCTAATATGTTATCTTTCGGGACCCATCGGTCGCTTTCAATTTTGGCCTTCAAAGAGAAAGTTGTTATTGCATTGTTAGAAGTTATTTTTTTCCCTACTTCAAGAGAGCACACATGTATGGTATTATGTGTCACAAATGCTTCACTTATAGGTCTAAAATTTGGATTTGAAATAACACAATCTATGTTTTTTTTTGGCTTCACTCATGGGCATTTGAACCTTGAATATCATTGTTTACATAATACTCCATATCATGGCAATTTCCAATTGAGCTACCCCCTATGGGCGAAATAGTATAATCTATGTTATTTCCTATATAACTAGTGGAATTCAATTTGGAGCTCTCTATCTTTATATAAAACTATTTTACATAGTACATTTATTTGAGATAGGTTTAAGGAGTATTAAAATAACTATAAATTCTATAATCCTATAATTCCATAAATATAGTGAACCATAATATAACATTTTGAGCCAATATCCTTTGATATTTGACATTTCTTCTTTGGATCTTTAAAACAATGCACCCTAAAAATTTACTACAATAATTTGGAGTGAAAATTTTAAGATGATTCATTGGAAGGATCCAAACCCTAAGATCATCTACTTTGATCCCAAACATTATGTAGAAAATCCTTAAAGTAGAATAATAAACCAAAGTACACACATTGTACACAAGAGTATATGTGGAGCACAATTCCAAAAAATATAATAGAAATAACTTATACAAATAATACAAGAACCACCTTTAAATAACCCAAGAAAATGTTCATATATATATATATATATATATATATATATTAGTTATTAGGCTAATCCCTATTACATATACATTCACCCCATTAACATACGTTACCCCCATATATGCCTCAGTTGGTGTCATACGTTACCCCCATATATGCCTCAGTTGGTGTCATATTAGCTTCACGCAGTCATCTCTTTTTCCATAAATCAAATTACAAATTTGGTCTATCATGGACTCCTTCCTATTATCTTTAATTGTCTATGTTTACTTTAGGCCCTAGTGGGGATCACTGAGTTGCACATGCAACATGCTTATATAGGTACCTCGAGAGGATAAACAATGTAATTTTAGGTACCAAAAGAGAATTATTAATGTATTGTATTATACTCATGAAATGAAGCCCACGAAGTTGGTGTGTGATCTCCTTAATTAATGTAATTTCTCATGCTCATTAATAAGGCCTTCTATCTAGATTTTGGGTAATGATTTATGGAATCTAATAATAGGAAATTGACATATACCCATATGAATATTCATGAGAGAGTATATATACACATGCATATCCTTAAATGGATCAAGTTGAATTTGTATTCTAACAAGTATATCTTATGGGGTGAATATTTCCATAAGGAGTAATTGGTGGTGTTTCTATACCTTAAAGGTATTCAATGTGTTCTTAAGTTGAGTATTATGTTGAGTTAGTTGTTATTTTTAAGAATATATCATATTAGAACACTTCTTAGGCCAAGGGGATGTTTTTTTTTCATTTTCTATTGAATATCTCATGACAAGTTTTCCTCTCAGCTTGTTTACTAAATCATAGTCACAATAATTTTATTTAAAGCAACATGGTCTTGTTATTCTTGAATTGAGATCATAATAGATATTCTAAGAAGTATAATATAAGGCACAACTATTTCAACACGTGCCTCAAAACCATTAAAGAAATTTTTTATGGCATACTTATATCTTTGTTTATAAATCACATTGCAACCATGCTAGTTCCATTAGAAGTGGAGTGGTTGCACCATTTTTTAATTTGGTTCATAATAGAAAATTTGAGAAGCATCATCGAAATTACGATAATTTTAAGTTGTATTCTCAAAATCCTTGTGAGAAATTCTTGCAACCTTATTATATCTCTATTTATGAACTAGATTACAATTGTACCAATGCCATAAGAAGTGAAGTTGGAGTGACATTTGAAAATTTATGTCATAATAGGAATTATGATCAGCATTGAGGAAGCTACAATCATTTTAAAATCATCGCCTCAAAACCTTAGTTTCAACTCCATTGACAAGTAAGAAATTTTCTTCAAAATGCAGCTCTATTTTCAAATTTCCACAAGAAAGACCTATTTTATAGGAAAACATAATGGTCCTAATATTAAATAATACATAAAAGGTATTAAGTCACAAAGTTCAGCCACTGGAGACGCTTGCTAAATGCTAATTTAAAGGTTGATCCTAACTTATAGTGGAAGTTACTTAACTTTAACAAGACGATGGATGTTCTATATGAATAATATGAAAAATTATTTTTAGATGGATGGTCTCATACCACAAAAAATGATTGATTTATTTCCATTTTAAAATTTCCTACTATGGATCATGGATATTTTTAGGAATAGAAGGTTATTATTTCTATCCACCCTAGAAACAACATAAATTCATCAATTTGACTTGCGTAAAAGGCTGTAAGGCCCTGTAATGCATATACATAGTACATAGGTTAAATATGAGAATGTCCAAATTTTTAAAGATTTGTGGAATATTACTATGGATATATAGTTTTTGCAATATATTTTTCATGTTATAAATATGGATGATCTAGACTTTATTGTATATACTTATATGGACTCATTAGGTATGATTAATATTAGTGTGTATTTATGAAACATTGGAAAAGAACAGGAAATCACATTACGAGATATTTCTCTTATCAAACAACAAGGTAACAATGTAGAACATGAGGAAGTGATTTTGGGGAAACTAATTGTAGTGTTGGACTAAGGATCACACAGAGAGAGGTTGGGGGAAAATTAATGTGAGATAAATTTAACTATTTCACAACTTTTCATCAATGAATAGTTATATATCAATGACTCATAACCATTTGTATCATATCAATAAATAGAACTATGCATTATAAAGTTGCCATCACATCAAAAAAACATCAAGAAGCCATCACAACAGCACAAGGAGACATAAGCTTTTACGTGGAAACTCATATGGGAGAAAACCACAAATTCTTCTTCTTCTTATGATTCAATTCATTACATAGATTTGTAGGCTCCAACCTACTGGAGGCACCCACCCCCGAAATAGGCAAGCTACTACTTATGGTAGGCTACAACCTGATTGAGGCACCAACCTCAAAAGTGTGCAAGAAATAACTCACTGTAGGCTACAACTTGATTAAGGCACCAAACTTGATGATAAGCAAGCTTTGACTTTCCCTAGGATCCAAATTGATTGAGGCAACAACCCTGATGATGAGGAAGCTCCAACTTGCTCTAGGCTCCAACCCACCTACTCCTTCAACTTCTTGCGGACCTCTTTTCAAAATATTTCAAATTGGATACACCTGCTCTTTAAAAATAATTCTTCAAAATGAATAATCTGTTATTGTCATACTATTGTCAATCTTCAGAGATACCAACACTCTGTTTGATCATGCCCACCAATTTGGTCACATAAAATTCATGTCGAAACCTATTTCTGCCATATACTCAAAGTTAATCATAACCTGCTTATAACCCCCAAATCACATAACATAGTCTCTAATCATCAAAAGAATAATATCAAGACTTACCATGCCTTTAGGAATACCCACCATAGAGCCTCGATCATCAAGATACTTTTGGAATTTAATTTGGACTTAAAATGAGTCCAGAAACCCCTGAAAACCATATAAAACCGTATATCAAATTAACTATTATAAAAAATAGATTTTTCAGGATGCATTAGAAAAAATGGCCCTTTTCATGTGCTAGTGCTACAAAATGTACATTGTCGGTCCGTTAAATATTCAACAAAATGTACCATACAACATTAAAATAAAAAATAATATATCCTAACAACTTCTAGGGGATCAAACCTAGGTCTCGACAGACACAAGATGAACTTCATTCCAATTATGCTACATGATGGTCTTTATGTGACGTCCTCACAGACTTTTTTATTAATATATGCTTCAACTCATCGACCAGTGGGGGGCATAAGCTACATGTTAGCCCGTAACCCAAACATGAAGAATACACCTCCGCGCATGGCATGGCTTTTCCTTCGTGACACCTCGTTATGTCAAAACATATATATGACCTATCCTCTATGGGACCTTCATTGTATCAAAACATGTATATGGTCTTTCCACTGTGGGGATGACTCACTGTGTGATCCCTCAAACTTAGTCCACAGTGGAGCTGACTCACTGTGATACATGCCAAACTTGGTTGCAAATCCTAGCCTTTGTGACACCTTCATTGTGTCAAAACACACACACACACACACACATATAGATGTATGTATGTATGTATATGTATATATGACCTTTCCACCATGGGGCTGACTCCCTATGTGACACGTCAAACTTGGTTACAAAACCTATCCTCAATGACACCTTCCTTGTGTGTGTGTGTGTCCTTTCCACCATGACACCTTGGCATGAAACTAGTTCACAAGTCTTGTATTTCGTGAATCACATCAACTCATTGTAATTATTGGTAGGGCCTATCCTCCATGCCACCTCTACATAAAGCCACATACAACTTATCACCTTCGCTTCACCATTGCAGACTAATGAAACTAGAACAACACAAAACGAATAAGTCATCCCTCGCTTGAAATGATTCAAACCCATACCAAAAAATAACCACGAACTGTAATCAACCACGGAGCTCATGTGTGATGTGAGTCACAAGTATTGCTTCATTCGAGCGCTTGGCCACACACACACACACACACATATATGTCAATCCTCATGGTCCCAGGGCTAATTTATCCAACCATGGGTTGACATCCATGCCTTGAAGGCTGGACCTTTAACCATATGACCGAAACATATGACCATGCCCTTAATTTTTTTCCCAAGGTCGATGTGACCATTTAAAATGTCTGGGTCGTTAGCGGTTCCTAGTCATCCATGCGATGACATCAACATGACATCATCATCCTCATGGGTTTCCACATGTCACCCACATTTGGGATTTTCACCAATTAAATGTTTCCAAATGTACCTACCATGTGGCAGTGCTAGGAGGCACCATGTCACCATGCTAACATCATCTACTTATTATGTAAATAGGACACATCACCCAATTATGTTTTACCAAGTGGAATTTATGTTGAAAATGTTCTTTATATTATCAAATTTGTCCTGTAATGATACGCCATGTGTCATCCCTAGATTAGACACTATGCTTTGGTGGTGCCAGGTGGCACCATATGACCATGCTGAAATCGCCTGCTTACTATTTCAAGATTCTACATCATGAAATTATGTGTTACCAAGTGGAATTTATGTTGATTGTGTTGTTAACATCATCACATCTATCCTATCATGATGCACCACGTGTCATCCCTATATTAACCATTGTGCTCTAGCTAAAGAGTGCACATGTTTCCCTATCTCTATTGTCTTATCTATGAAAGATGCACACACTTTAACTATGTTAAAGGTCATGCAAGTTCCATTGAGATTAGTCATTGACTTGACCAATGAACCATGGATGCGTCGAGAAGTTGCACATCTTTTAACATATTACTATTTTGGGTTTCTTTCCCTAGAATTTTTTACCTCCAATAATTTTCATTTTCAAAT
The DNA here is from genome assembly GCA_031772625.1 of Pinus tabuliformis. NCBI lineage: Eukaryota > Viridiplantae > Streptophyta > Pinopsida > Pinales > Pinaceae > Pinus > Pinus tabuliformis. Next base: position 874,604,533 of record CM062807.1, read on the forward strand.
GGACATAACTTCTTATCTGGGAGGATGTTTTTAGAGTGGGATATAATATTGGAAAGGTCTTGATGAGGAATATGTAACCATGTTATTTATGGATCATTATAGCATCATTATATTTTCAAAAAATCAATAAGCTTCAAGATTCCTTTCACTTCACCTCATGAGGGTATTCAGGAAATCTAATCATCATACCACTTTCTTTGACTCATAAGTGATATTGTTTTGTCCTCGGACATTCCATTTGACATCAATGACACCTTGTTGTCATCAATGGAAAAATTGTGCAACATTTAGAACCTATAGACACATTAAACAAAGAGTCTAATGTTGAATTAGAAGGAGACCCCAAAACATATCATAGCAAAGAAGAGCCTCGTGAAGGGCATAGGCATGAATAAGAATTAATGGATCACCATTATTCAAAGGAGGAACAAGGTAAAGATTTAAATAAAGAAGAAAAATAGTTAAGATTCTTGCATATCACCATTGTGACATCATGAAATAAAAAAATATTTTGAGCAAGGCCATAAGATGAACAAATTGATTATGGACTTGGCATGGAACCAAAAAATGTCTAGTATAGAGGTACATGAAGGAATAAAAGTATTGAATGAATATTTTAGAATAGTGTAGCAATACCATTGAATTAAATAAGCGACCATAGTTAATCTCAATGTGGAAAGGTAGAATTTGGGCCCTGCGTATAAAATTATCTAGAATGGATGGATGTTCATGCTTGGTACCAATTTACTACATTTATTAACAAATCCTATTATAGGGCCTATACTCACATTTAAAGGATGAAACTTATGAACATGGATGTACCTAAGGAGGATAATTAATATAATGTGGTCATACTCAATAAATAAGTCCCACTAAGTATTGTTGTGAACTTGATAATAAATGTAATGTGGCCATACTCATTGAATAAGATCCACTATATAGTTTGTTTGTTATAAATTTAATAATAAGGGGTAGTTGGCATAGGCCCCTAGGAATATTTGTGAGAGAGTTATAGGTAGATGCATTCACTATATTGGGTATATTGGATTTGCATTTTAATGAGCATAAATTGTGGAGTCATTCCTATCATAAGGGGTAATTGATGGTTTTTCCCTACCTTAAAGGTATAGGATTATATTATTGTGTTGAGTGTTTTTTTGAATCATTTATCATTTTCAAGTATATTTTTCACCCACTAATATATCATGTCATTGGATGGGGGGTTGGAGAGGCTGAAGAGGGATTGGAACCAAGGAGAAAAAATTAGGTTTTCCATAGGGTTTTCGTGCTCCTTTGGATTTTTCATATACCCTCTCTCCAATAAGAAGAAACGGGAAGTTTGAGGTTGGGTGGAGATGGACCGTGGATGAGAACAAGGTTGGGTAGAATAAAAATATGGTGGATACATATAAATTCTGTGTCTCCCCACTTTTATTCAAAATCTAGCTTTGGTGGGATTTCCCCAAGGTGACATTGAAGGTCTCTCTCCTTTCATGTGCCCTTCATCCCCTTTAATACTTGGATAGGAGATGATCCACCAGATTCATAAAAACACCCCCAACAATGGGGTGTCTGCTTAAAAACCGGCTTTGTCCAGCCAAATTTATCCTACATCCACGGCCTTTGGGAATGGGAAATATATCAATAGTTTATGGGCATGGGGGGATCTATCCATTCATTCATTTCTTTACATGAATACATTGCTATTTGTGTGGATGCAGACCCAAAAGAGAAGGTCTTACCTTCTTTCGTTGGACCTTTCATATTTTCCTGAACTCGCAGAGCTCTTTGAGGGGAACAAATAGAGGAATAACATTGCGCTCTCTTTAGTTGAGAAACTATGTTTCTTTTGCACTTATATCCCTTTCTAATAACCGAAATTAGTCAATACAAGAAAGAAACACTTCGTCTAATATGGGAAAGAGGCAGAGGAAAGAGCCTGCGTTTTTAAGCTATTGTCGTAATTTTAAAAAATATTTAGTCTTATTTCCACCCATCTCTCATTATAAATTTTGAGGTATAAAATTGGCCTTCTAAGGAATATTATAAGATAGTAGTGGAAATAATAAAATAATATTAGATTACCTCATCAAGTTTTGGAGGGAAAAAAAGAAAAAAACTACTTTTTCAACTAGTATTTTCAACTTATCTCCTTACGATTTTACTCAAATTTTGAGCGGGAGCACTCATTGGATGATTAATTTAGTTTTACATCCAAGGAGTACCCATGTTGAATACTTTCTATGGACCTTACTACATGAAAAATGTGAAATACATGAAAAACACGCTACCACACTTTCTCTAGCCAATCCATAGAGGTTTCTCCTTGACCACCTTTCCAAGAAAGTTACCAACAAGGGTTTTACCCACAAAATATGGAATGATATCTAGATTGATATCCCATCCACCCACCATTTAAACCTTCAAATACCATTCCCTAATATTTTTTTTTTCACTTTGAATTGACTAGACTAGGGATCTTCAAGCTGATAAGGCACATTAAGGGATAACATTTTTGAAAGTGAGAGAGGGGATAGGGGAATTTGATTTATTCACAATTAAGGTAGCTTTAGAATTTTGATTTTTCCTATATGAAACCATAGTTTGAACCACCTCCATTTGCGATGATATGGTCCCTACATATGGTGAAGGATCAATAACATCACCAAGTGTAAAGTCCACACCTAGTGCTTCAATCAAAGAACCTTCTGAGAAAGGAAACATATCAAGGTCCACTTGGGCACAAAAGAGATGAGTGTGATATGAACTATCATTAGAATCCATTAGATCCTCCTGATGATTAGTTGGTTTTCCAAACTTTTAACACATAGATTTAAGCTACCGGTAAAGAAAATGGCAAGATAACTTTGCTAGCCTTAGAGAAATTTTGAGGTAAAAAATGGGCCTCAAAACAAAAATGTACAACAAAAATCAAATTTATAAGAACCAATAGAATTCAATATGATGATGTCAACCATGGGGGATGATTCACCATTTTTGGAGTAAAAAGGTAAAAATATAAAAAAATAAAAATAAAAAACTACTTTTTCAACTCGTATTTTCAACTTATCTCTTTGTGATTTTACTTAAATTTTGAGCGGTAGCATTCGTTGGATGTGGAATTTAATTTTGCATCCAAGGAGTACCCATGTTTCATACTTTTGATGGACCTTACTACATGAAAAATGTGAAATACATGAAAAAACCATGATTGCAATCACGTTTTTCATGTATTTCACATTTTTCGTGTGGTAGGGTCCATCGAAAGCATGCAACGTGAGTACTCCTTGGATGCAAAATTAAATTTTGTATCCAAAAAATTCTCCCACTCAAAATTTGAGTAAATTCGTAGGGATATAAGTTGAAAAAATAGTTTTATTTTTTTTAACTTTTTTACTCCAAAAATGGTGAATCATCCCCCATGCTTGACATCATCATATTGAATCATATTGGTTTTTATAAATTTTATTTTTGTTGTACATTTTTGCTTTAGGCCCATTTTTTACCTCAAAATTTCTCTAATTCTAACAAATTTTTCTTGCCATTTTCTTTACAGGTATCTTAAATATATGTGTTAATAGTTTGAAAAAACCAACTCATCATGAGGAGGATGTAGTCGATTATAATGATAGTTCATATCACACCCATATATTTTGTTCCCAATTGGACTATGATATGTTTCCTTTCTCATAAGGTTCTTTGGTTGAAGCACCAAGTGTGGACTTTACACTTGGTGATCCTATTGATCCTTCACCAGATGTAGGGTCCATATCATCGCAAGTGGAGGTGGCTCAACCTATGGTGTTGTGTAGGCCAAGTCCCAATTCTACATTTTCCTTAACTATGAATAAATCACATTCCCCTATCCCCTCTCTCACTTTCAAAAATGTTGTCCCTTAATGTGCAATGTGGGCTTGGATATCCCTAGTCCAGTCCATTCAAAGTGAAAAAGATATATTAGGGTTAGGTATTTGAAGGTTTGAATGGTGGGTGGATGGGATATCAATATAGAGATCAAACTATTTGAAGGTTTCAATGGTGGGTGGATGGGATATCAATATAGAGATCAATATTCCATAGTTGGTGGGTAAAATCCTTTTTGGCAACCTTTTTGGAAAGGTCATCAAGGAGAAACCTCTATTGGATTAGTTAGAAAAATTGCGGTAGTGTTTTCTTGGCTATGTCCTAATGTTCCATTTATTAGTTCATGGATGGATCATTTTTATTTTTTACTTAGAATATGACCATGATAGAATTCAAAGATCTTCATGGAGTTAGGTCCTACTGGTTTTTCTCCTAAAATATAGGTTCATGGATTTTGACCTTATTAGGGAACTTATTTCTATGAAAAATGTTTGAGATATATTTCTTTATACACATCTCATTTTTTCTACCAAGGAGATTCTCCCATTCATTGGAGATAATATCAGTCGTTTCCTTCATTTGAAACCTAATCAGGCTGAAAAGGTGGATTACCGATGGATGTGGATTCAAGTGGAGGTAGATTTAAGTAAATGGATTGTAGGAGAAACCAAATTGGCATTTAGCTCCTCTACTTGGGTTCCAAAAAATAATTATTGGAGACTTCCTTTTCAATGTTTTTCCAACCATGAAATTGGACATGTCCAAGTGTAGTGTGGAAATATTGTTCACTTGCTTCTAGTAAGAAAAATATTTGGGTCAAGAAGTCAAAGGATGATCCAAATTGAATAACTATATTATTTTTCATCTGCCTTGATGCTTTTAGAGTTGAAAAGGTGGAGGGATTAGTGCACAAGAACATTTTTACTGGCGGCCCTAGTTTGGAAAATTTCAAGGCAAAAACCTTAGAATCCATTTTGAGGCCTTAAATGAACAGCTTTTTTGTTCCTAACCTTAATATGGACCTAGATTCAATAATCTACAATGATACCTTTCCAATGGCACAAAAATCACCTCAATCAAATCTTGTATGAGAAAGTTATGCCTCTCAAAAGTTGACCTATTGAAATTGGCCACCAAAAATTCAAGAGGATTCCATGTCAACCCCCGTTATTCATGGAAAATGGGCTAGGCACATGGCCACGATGGACAAAACTGTAGAAGAGTCAATATTGTGACTCTAGTAAAGAGTTGAAGGAGTTAAACCTAACCAATAGTAGGCTATCGGACTGTGTTATAGCTAGGCCACTAGGTGGAAAAAGGGTTTTCATTCTTTTCGAGTGCATTTTTATTCCATAAATGAGTAGAGTATCAGAAAAGGGTAGATAGAGAACGCACAAAGAGTATTTGTAAATTGTAGTAGACCACACACCATAGGCCTTAATTATTTTTACTTGCATTCATTTTCTATTTAGAGAAAGAGAACAGAGCGACCTCACCTTCTAGTTGGGTTTTCTCCTGAAGGGTTTTCCTAAGATATATCTTGCGTCAATTATATCATTCATGGGGTTTGAAACAATTGGTATGAAATATTCATAGAAATGGAAGAGAAGAATGGAGATGGGAGGGAGTGCAGGGTTTGAGGAGGGATAGGTTTTTTAGAAGTCGCAGGTCGCTAATAGTTACGGATGAAAGCAGTGGGGTGGTTACAGGTAGTAGAAGATAACTTTGCAAGCAATCATTTCAATAGTTTTAAGGGAAGGGTGTTTTTTTCTAGGGTTACTATTTTTGTTAAGGTTATTTTCTAGTTTTTATTGTCATACTCCTGACTTTAACCTAGCATTAACTGAGTTCTTGAATTGTTCTGAGCTGAGGTGGTAGGCGGGGTTTGAGGTAGAAGGCTATGGATCTAGAGGATTTAGTGGATTTTGACCTAGAAATATTGGCTAAGGGTTGTATTTTTACCTCACCAAATTATTTTGGGATTTAAAGAGTTAATAAGGGAAACAATCAATGGTTGAGTTGGATTACATGACCACAGTTGGAGAATGTTATCAGATCTGGCTTGCATGTGATAGAATACCTAGTGGAGGAAGCTGGAAATAAAGAAAGGGAGGTGACTACTCAGTCCTCTGAATCCTTTGAAAACCCCTTTACATCTAGTCTTCCCCAACACCTAATACACTCAGTTAGCCTTTAGGGTTCAATTTTGGGGCAAGAAGAGACCAAGAATGCTTTGGATGTAGGACCCAAACCCTTCCCGCCTTTTGGGTTTTTTGAAGCTCTAAGGGGGGAGACATAATCGAAATCTTAGGTTCAAATAGACCAAAAGTTGAATCTTTAACCAATGGTAAGTCAGGGGGTAGCGAGAAGGGGGGTATTAGCCTTAGTGCCACCAACATGATTAAAAATGTTGACCACGCTCTTCTCCAAGATCCATCTCTGAGTGGGATACTAGAGGCTTAGGTAGGGATTAATGAAGAGGAAAATCCCAATGTCATGTGGCTTAGGAACTTTTGGGAGAGGAAGGGCATACACTTCGAAGAGAAGAGGAAGGAAAGGTGAAACATGTGCAAAGAAGTGGGGGTAGAAAAGGTACATAAAATAAAAATGAAAAAGAGGGTTTTGAAGAGTGAGAGTAGGGAAATTCAATACAATCTTTGCTTAGGTGACGACGTGGAAATGTCTAAAGTGGAAACCCTTGCTGAAAAATTTGTAGTTGGAAAGGCACATAGAAAGGTATTTAATGTGGAAAACCTAGAGACCTGGAGGGACCAGAATCTTGGTAGGAAAGTATTGACAATTCTAGAGGTCTGAAATTTTGCGAAAGAGTGATTTAACTGATTTTCCAATCCCAGGAAGATGCATCCAGGGTTGTAAAAGAGATATGGTTCATAGACTCCACCCTTGTGGTTTTTAAATCCTTAACTCCTTTATTTGATGTGCACGGGGAGAAAATGGATGTCATGCCTATTTGGGTCTAACTACTGGGCCTCCTAGTCAACATGTGGAACAGTCACAACTTTAGGAACATAGGAAATACCCTAGGAAAATTTCTTGGTGTAGACTACTCTTTCAAGGAGACAAAGGATTGGTCAGTGGCTCGAATTCTGGTTAGCCTAGACCTTTGAGGAAAATTGTACCAATTGATGAATATTTGAAAGGATAAGGAATGGTAGGTGGATATGGATTATGAAGGGATTCCCTTCAGGTGCAATAGGTGTCATAAATATGGGCATGTAGCAAGTAACTGATCCCTTCCCTTTAACTTTAAACATAACCAGGTTAGCCTAATCAAGAAATAAAGGAAATCTGGGGATGTGGGGACCTCAGGGAACATAAATTAGCGAGTGGGAGCACCAACAGGGGAGATGCGGAGAACTTCTATTAAGGTTCATACTGGGGAAGTAGAGAATCCAGGCACACAGGAGCATGGATTCCCAATAGTGAGAACAAAAGAGCTACAATGGGATCCAATTATAGCACAACAAGCAACTCTAGTGGAGCCTAGGAGAGTGGTGACCATGGATACACAAGAAGATATATGAATGGACATGGAATTTCAACCAGCCAATGGGTTGGATGGAAGCACTCAACAAGTGACCGAGGGTACCTATCTGGGTATTTCTCTTCCTTCCCCATAAATTTATTTTATATCTTCTCTTGTTTGTTGTTTGGGTATGGAGTGGAATCAAAATCTCAGAAAAACAAAATATTGGAGTGTTACAAAACCTTGTCACCTCTCTATCACTATAACATGCCTCATGTGACATCCCTATAGTTTCTGAAGGTTTTTCCTCCCCAATTGTATCTTTCAATTATGTTTCATCATAATGAAAAGGCTTTAACACTTATAGATACAATCTTAGATCTTGAAAAATAGGACTAAATCTGGGATCCCTTGGGGCAGGTTAGCAAAAATTTGGTTCCTAATGGTCTTGAAAAAGGAAGAGGTAGAAATTCCTATATATCATTGGCATAGGCCAGGGCTAGAGAAGATATTTTGTCTCTTTGGATAGGGCCCTTAGAGATTTGAAGGCCAAGAGTGCAGTGCCCAAATGATTGTCCTATCTTACAACTATAGAGGGTTAGAAATTAATCCCAGAAAACTTGCTTTTAAGAGACTTGTTGAGACTATAGACTTTGAGGTAATTTTTCAACAAGCAACTTTAGGGGAGGGGGAAAGAGTTACTTCCATTATTAAGGGAATTCTTCCTAATTGGAGCTTCATCAGCTTGGATGTTAGGGGATGCTCTGGGGCTTGGCCCTAGGATGGGATTCTAGAAATATTTAGATGGAGGTCACTTGGAGCATTCCTTCAAAGCTTGGCTTGGATGGTTTATCTGTGGAATTAGGAACAAAGGTCACTTTCCTAAATATATATGGGCCGCATGAGGATTGTGTAACTTTTTGGCTTGATCTATTAAATAGGACATTTATAAATAAATATAGCTTTATTCTAGGAGGGGACCGAAACCTCTCTATGGGTGATGTAGAAGCATGGGGTGATCATGCCAGGCCTGACATACTTTCAAATTTTTTCTCTCATTTTCTATACTCATCCAATCTTATAGATATTCAAGGCATTAAACTTAAACCTACATGAGGAATCGACACTTTGGCGAGGATAGGGTGGCCAAAGGTATTCACAGGATTCTTTTTGCTAAGGCCCTCATTAATAGACACGGTCTCCTACAATAGTGGATTGGAGTGGGAGGTGAATCTGATCACTCTCCCATCATATTAGAGATAAAGGGCAGATCCCTAAAACCAACTAGCCCTTTTAAAATTAATGTTTATTGGCTTCAATATGGATATTTTAGGAATTTGGTTTTTAAAAACTAGCAACTTTTTGATAGGGACACATATAGGTCAGCGACACAACAATTTGGGGACAATTTGAAACAAATAAAGCTTCTCACCAGGGAATGGATTACTCAGAAATGGTCCAGGGAGGAGGAGGATATCTCTACCATTGAAATTCTACTGGGCCAGATATCCAAGTCACATGATGAAGGTTTCAAAGATCAGGAGTCAAGGGAGGAGTTGACAAGACTTATTTCCAAGAGGAAGGATATACTAGCCAACAAGGAGGCTGAATAGAGGTTGAAAAGTAGGGCCATATGGCTGGAAAAATTAGATGAAAACACAAAATTCTTCCAAGCATATCTCGAGAGCTGCAGAATGATCAAAGCCATCTAGAAAATGAAATATTAGCAGGGAAGGGAGGCAACAGAGTTCAAAGGACTAGCAACACTAGGCAAAGATCATTTCAAAATCCTTTTCAGAGCTCCTGATAGGGTATCGATTGTAGAAATTATTAGGGTTGCAAACTTCTTCCCACATGTTATGTATGTGGAGGAAATAATATCACTAATGAATGAATTCTCAAAGGAGGAACTCAAATCAACCATTTCCATCTTCCAAAAAGACAAGATTCCAGGGCTGGATGGTTGGACTATTTAATTCTTTACAAATTTCTATGGCCTTCTATGGGAAGACCTATTGAAAGTGATCAATGAATCTAGAGAGGAGGGGTACATTCTCCCATCTTTCAATTCAACCTTCATTGGCCTAATTACCAAAATATATGACCCCTCCTCTTTTGAATATTTCAGACCCATCTCTTTGTGTAATTGTATTTACAAAATCATCTCAAAAGTGATTTCTCAGATAATGAAGCCCATCCTATCAAAATCTATTTCTAGTGAGAAATGCAGATTCCTTGATGGGATATAAATCCATGAGGCTATCAGGGTAGCACAAGAAGGTATCCACATAAAAAAAACTAAAAGTATCAAAGGAGATATCATCAAGCTTGACTTGCCAGAGGCTTATGCTCGTGTAAATTAGTTATTCATCTATCTCATTCTCACCCATGTAGGGTTTGAGGTTCCTTTTATAAATTGGGTCCTGAGTTGTATGATGTCAGTGTATTTTTTGTACTAATAATTGATCAACTTACCCTTTCTTTAGATCAGAGAGGGGTCTATAACGACGCTTCCCTCTGTCACCCCTTCTATTTCTTCTTGTAGTTGAAGGCCTAAACAGAATGTTGGTTGCAATGAATAAGAGAGGGGATTTCCAAGGAGTAAATGAATCCCAAACTATGTTTATCACTCAGCAATTATTTGTTGATGAAACATTATCATTTTATAACGAGACTATTAGAGATGTTCAGTTCCTTCATGAATTGCAAGAACTCTTTAGCAACACAACTAGTATGGTGGTTAATGTCTTAAAATCATCCATAACTATACATAACTTGTCAGTACAAGAGATAAAAAAATATGAGAAGGATTTTCCCATATGAGGTGAGGACTTTTGATGTAGGGCTAAAATACTTGGGTTTTCATTTAAAACCAAACAACTACAAAATGGAAGATTGGTCCTTGCTACAAGAAAATTTAGAAAATAGACTTTCCAGCTGGAGCCATAGGTGGTTGTCATGACCCAGGCATTTGGTTATGGAAAAATTAGTTATTGAAGCAATTCTAGTGTACCGGATGGCATTGGCCTGGATCCCTAAAGGTATTTTGGAAAAAGCACAGAGAATTTGTTTCAAATATCTTTGGGAGGGGAATCAAGATAAATTTGCTTTTCCTTAGGGTTAAATGGTCGAGAATTGCAAATCCAAAAATGTTGGGAGAATGGGGGCTAATTTTTTTTTCTCAAAGGCATTAGCAGTGGAATCAGGTTGGAGGTTGTTATCCACATTCAGTCTATGGATAGAGGTAATAAACTAGACGTACAACAATCCTATTTCTCTAGAGAATTGGATTTGATTTCCCAATAAACCAAGAGGAAACATTTCAGTAATATGGCAATCAATTTTAAACTCTTTTGACTTGATTGCATCTGGTTTGGCTTGGAAGATAGGAAATGGAAAAAGGGTGAGGTTGGGATGTGATCCATGGCCATGAAGTGGAGTTGGCAACCTACGTCCTCAAAATATGGTTATACTCTTGCGTGATGAAGGCATCACCAGTTTACACCAAATTCCTAATCCAATTACTACAACCATTTGGTCACAGGGTAGGCAAACATCAAAGGATCTGAATCTCCCTCTCGAATTTTGGGATAGTTGAAGGGTTTATCTTTAGGCACTATCTAGGGCACACATCAGACTGGTCGATCAAGATGATGAACTGATTTGGGCCCTAACCCCTCATGGCATCTACACACCAAAAATGGGCTACATTCATCTAATGTCACATGATCAAATAGAGCAGACATAATGGTGGTGGAGGGTTGTTTAGAAAGAAAAGTACCCTCCAAAGGAAAAACTGCTAACTTAGTGCATAATGGCCAAGAAAGCTCCGACCTAGGATATTGCAAAGAAGGTATATCATGGGACCATGATGGCGTGCCTTATGCAAGGGTGCTAGTGAAACAATCAACCACATGTTTACTACTTTCCCCTTCACATAGTAGACCTCGAAGGAATGTAAGGAGATGTTGGCCTTCCAAATCATATGGGGAGAAACAAACTTTGCAACTTCTTGGAAAACTTGGGTTCAAAACCAAGAGAATATAACCATATAGGTCCTCTCTCTAATAATCAACTTGGGAATTTGGATAGATAGGAATAAGGAAATTTTATGAGGACTATCTTCGGACCGACAAAAAATAGCATCTGAGAGTGAAACTATTCTCAATCACTTCCCACAAACAAAATATGCCACTTCTGCTTGAATTATGAGAGAGGAGATCATCGACAAATCAATTCCTCAAGTATTCTTTGATGGGGCAACCCAGGAAAATGGAAATTTTGTAAACGGGGGATTTATTCTATATCTTACTTAACAACATTATTATCTGGTAAAATTTGGCATATGTAGCAGATCAAGTAACTGGGTTGAATCCATAGCTTGTAGATCACTTTTGGATTTTGCAGTTGAAATAAAATGTGAAAGTCTTCATATTTTTAGGGATTCAATGTTGGTGATAAACTGCGTCAATAAGACTCAATAGTGTAGGAATATATATCTAGATAATGTTGTGGATGATATCAGTTGGCTATGTCTAAATTTTGTTCGATTCTCTTGTAGGCACATTTTCAGGGAAAATAATAGAGAAGCAGATAAAATTTTTGAGGAATTCCTTCTTCTGGACAGGGGTTTATGACATGTGACAGAGATCCAAGGCCCATAACATTTTGAATATTATCACAGACCGTGCATGGACACTCCACGAGCCAATCAAGGCCTAACATAGAACTGTGCACTTTATTTTTGATGGTTTCCTTAGGTTTATTTCTTATAAGCAGGTACAAGACTGCTTTCAAACAACGTATATTTCATGACTCATGGGTATTGGTTGTTTGCTAGTATGCTCTTTTTGGGTGATGGATCTCCCTCATAGAGAAATGGAAACATTTTTTTCGGAGGCTTTATGTGAAATAAAACTTTGTTCTATCTATTATTCATGTTTTTTTTTTGGCGAACTATGCTGCCATGGTTTAGACTGTGCGACTTTTAAAGTTTTTCTTGGAAGGAAATAAATCATTTTGATTTTTTTTTTTAAAACTGAACAGATGATGGAAATACACTCTGAAGGTGTATACATTGAATTTAATTTTGATATTACCATTAATTGAATTATGGTTTTTTCCTTGGAAAAAAATCTTGTGTCAATTATGATTTGTGACTTTTTAATTTTATATTCTCTATTCTCTTCAGAATTATAATTTACATGCATATGCAATAAATAATAGTTTACAAATCTATAAAATTTGAAGAGAAATAAACCCACATAGTGTAGATTTTGGATTTTTAAGTATAATTTATCAGATATGTTGTGACGAACTTTCTAGTGGAATATCCTTGGAATTTTATGGATCATATTTGTATCAAAGAAAGTTTCTTTGGGAATATTGTGGATATTTTCAAGGGATCTAGATTGATTAAGCTAAAAGTCACAAAACCTCGTTCATGGCTAACAAATCTATGAATGGCCCTTGTGATCTAGTAGAGGAGAGGTTTTTGTGGGTAGAAGCACAAGTTGAAGATATAAACCGTAATGTGAGCCTCATCATGGTGGCTCTGACCAATAAGATCAGGCTATTGGGATAATATTGGGGGTCTAATGCAAAGGAATGATTAGAGGGGAGATTAGGTGATTAGGAAGAAATAAAGAAGGATCCAAAGAAAGAACCTGAAAAGGATTAACCTAGTTAGAATGCCTTGAACCATTCACAGTCGCTATGTAGAATGGAAGCTAAATTTTACATCATGATGTATTAAGGTGAAATAGACACTCTGTAGCTAAATCATTGGTTACAACAATTAGAATTTTACTCCAGTTTTCATCATATAGAGGAAGAAAAAAAAAATTCATTTGTACGACAGAAATTAGAGGGATATGCCCTAACCTGGGGGGAAATCCACACAAATACCTTGAGGTTGGAGAAAAATCCTCTAGTGACTAAGTGGGATGAATTTAACACCCTCATAAAGTCATATTTTTACCCTATTGAGTATGTAGAGGACCAGTGGATCCAGTGGCACTACTTTAGAAGCAAGGGTAGAGTGTATAGGAGTACACCACATAATTTATAAATATGGCCATCATGTTGGGTATCTACTCAAATAACCCAAATGTACTCCTCAAGTATCTATGGGCCTACACGACCATCTGTAGAAGCAAGTGATGTTTTTTAATCCTAGATTGATGGACGAGGTTTGTGTATAGGCATAATACCTAGAGAACATAAGATGCTTCTAAGGAGGGGAAAAATAAGTGGAAAGGGAGAAAAGATAAAAATATGGAAGCCACAACACACCAATGAAAATATCCTAGAAACCACTATAACCACTAAAACATTGAGGGCCAAAAAGAGGAGAAATATTGGAATTTGCATCTAGAGCTTAACCCAGAGAATAAAAAGAAAGATAATAAGAAGAAGAATCCCATGGCCATTTATTCAAGAAAATAGATTGAGAGTAGCTCAGATGCGGATGATAAGATCATTTGTAAATCAATGCAGAAGGAGGTGAATTAGAGTAGCATTAAGAAATAAAAGAGAAGGAAATGACCAAACTCTTCCACATAAAGATGCATGTCAAGAAAACAAATATTGATGATATGTTTGACTTAGGATCATATAAGAATCTCATGGCATCAAATATGGTCAACAAATTCGGATTGGAAGTTCATGATCATCCATGTCCATATCTATTGGGATGGGTAAATAATGATGCAGATATAAAGGTAACAAAACAATGCAAAATTAGATTTTCTATTAGTGCTAATTTTATTGATGAAGTAGAACTAGATCTAGTTCCCCTTGATGTATATGGAGTAGTGTTTAGAAGTCCCTACATTTATAGATGCAATCATCATTCAGAAAGATAACAAGTATCGATTTGTTAAGGATGAAAGATCATTCACCATCAACATGCACAAAGGCAAGTCGAAAAATTCACTAATAAGTGCTAACCAAGCCAAGAAATTGATAAGTTCTAGAAAGAAGTATGTTTTACTTTTTTTAAGAGAAAATAGATTTGTAGAAGAGTCATTAAGAGAAAAGGCATCTTTGGAGGAGTGTATTAAGAAATAGAAACAACAACTAGAAGAGTTTTATAGGAATATATGGATGTAATTTAGGAACCTAAAGGGATACCACCTAAGAGGGAAGTGGAGCATGAGATCTAGCTATTGGAATCCCAATTTCCAAACATTATATTGTACATGAAATATGTTATAGAAGCAAGTGAGGTGAAGAAATAATTTCAATAGCTACTAGAATAGGGTTTCATTCAACTGAGCACATCATCATGTGAGTCAACCATCATCGTTATGCCAAAGAAGGATGGGACTTGGAAAATGTATATAGATTATAGGGTGTTGAACAAAATTATGCTTAAGAATAGGTACCCCCCTCCTAAAATAGATGATATATTGGATCAATCACAAAAAGTGAAATACTTCACCAAGCTGCAATTAAAGTCTAGATATCACCGGGTTTGAGTTAGACAATGTGATATTATGAAGATCTTCTTCAAAACCAGAGAAGGTTTGTATGCTAGTTAGTCATGCCATTTAGCCTATGCAATGCACCGTCTATGTTTATGAGTTTAATGAATGATATATTGTGCCCTTTTATAGATTATTTTTGTATTGTCTATTTGTATTATCTATTGGTATACAATGCTACCTGGGAGGAGCACAAATCACATTTGAACTAGGTGTTGGAGAAATGAAAGAAGCACCAACTGCTAGCAAATCTCAAGAAGAGTGGATTTGCACAACAATATTTAGTGTATCAAGGGTATGTGATAGGTGGAGGAGAGCTTAAGATAGGTCCTTCCAAGATGGATTCCGTCATGACTTAGACGATACCTATTAATGTTCCTAAGATCGAGAGTTACATTAGGGAAACATAGTACTTGAGGAAATTCATACCTCATTTTTAGCAGTAGCAGCACTGCTCCACACCATAACAACAAGTGGCAAGAGTTTCCGTGGGGAAATGATCAACTGAGGGTCTTTGAGGAGTTGAAGAAGAATATCAATCAAGCACCAATTCTAGCATTATCGAACTTGCAACAACCCTTTGAAGTGGAGATAGATGTGAGTGGGTACGTTATGGGAGCAGTCATGATGCATGGAGGAAGGCCCATATGTTACAATTTTGAAGTATTTCATGGGGAATTTATTAACTAGCCTACCTACACAGGAGATTTATTACCTTGTGCAAGTTGCGAATAAGTGGAACACTATCTAATGGGAAAGGAGAAAGTAATACACACATCGCTAGTGATTGCAGTACTTCCAAGCCCAAAGTAAGCTACAACAAAATAAGCATTACAAGTGGATGGTATTTTTACAATAGTTTCATTCAATGATCAATTATAAGAAGGGCAGTGTAAACAAGTTGGCCAACATGCTTTCAAGGACACCCACATCAAAGATCACAACTTTGGGAACTCTGATGCACATGGAGTCATTCACTCATTATGCATATTGAGCGACATATTCAGAGGATGAGGACTTCAAGGAGGTGTTTTAACATTTGCAAATCTAGAGTCATGTGCACTAGGATGATAACATAGTTGACTACCATCTCTAGGATGGATTAATCTACGTGCTAGATAAGTTATGTGTTCCTAAAGGTGAGCGATTGCATTTGATTAGAGAGGGATCACACCTCTAAGACATTGCACAAGTCACAAGAAAAACACAAGCCAAGCATGATAAGCATATAATAGAGAATTCATTTAAGGTAGGATACAAAGTATGGTTACAGTTGAACAAGGATATGCTATATGGTCCTGGCAAGAAAATCATGGCTTTGCGGTATGGTCCCATTGAGATACTGGAAAAGGTGCGAGATAACACCTATAGGCTAAGTCTACACACATACATGCACATTTACTCAGTTATGAATTTATATAATTTGAAACTCTATGAGCCCTTCATGTTAGATCAAGAAGAGGAACAAGTCCTACCTTTTGTAGAGGATTTGGCACCAAATTCTTAGGTAGAGTTGAAGGAGGATCTGATTTTGTAGAAGAGGACTAGAACTATATGAAAGGGGAAACGTGACCTTTGGAAGATAAGGTTGAAATAACAACTTCCAAGCAAGGCTAAATGGTATGCCCGAGAGAAGGTGGAGGAAAAATTTACTCACCTCATTTAATAGATTTTTTTTGGTCCCAAAAGACTCTCAAAATGGGGAGGTGTGATCTGGCTTGGATCATTATATTTTTTTTAATTAATTTCAATGTGTTGAGAGTGGAAATAGTGGAGGAATCAACTCACATGACCATTTTTACTAGCGTGACCCAGTTTGGTAGATTGGGGTTTGAAACATTCCAAGAGCATTTTGAGGTATCAAACATCATTTTTTTTTTGGGGTGGGGGGATTTTCTACTTTAGCGCAAAACCTTATTTTTCCTATTCTACACACAAAAGCCTTTCCAACAACACAATAATCACCTCAATCAAAGTCCATATGAAAAATTTATGCTGCTCAGAAGTTAACCTTCCTGGTTTGACCACCATAATTTAAGAGGATGCCACGTCAACCTAAATTCTCATGGAAAAGAGGCTAGCCACATAATCATGATGAATAAGACTTTAGAAGATTTAATATTGTAACTCTAGTTAAGATTTCAAGGATTCAAATTTAACCACTAGTAGGCTATCAGGTAGTGTTATAACTTGACCATTAGGAGGAAAAGGGGTTCATTTCTTTTTTCGTGCAGTTTGTTGCATAGGGGAGAAAAGTAGCTAAGATGGATAGGGAGAGAGAACAAAAAGAGGATTTGTGCATTATAGTAGCCTACAAACCACATACCTTAATTCTTTGTACTTGCATCCAATTTCTATTTAGAGAAATAGAACATAGTGAACTCACTTTCTAGTTGAGTTTTCTCCCAAAAGGGTTTCTCATGATACATTTTGTATCAATTGTGGTTTGTGATTTTTAATTTTTTTGTTCTCTATTTTCTACATAACTATAATTTCTATGCATATACAATAAATAAACATTTATAGATCCATAAATCTAAGGAGAAATAAACCCTCATAATGCAGATTTTAGATTTTTAAGTATAATTTTATCAAATTTCTTGTCACAAACTACCTAGTGAAATATCGACAACAAATCATGGATCACATATCAAGAGATAAATCAAGCAATTGAAGAAATATCTTCAATTTATGTGATGGACAAACCATCCAAGTGGGAATATTATTTAACTTGGTGGAGTTTGCATAGAAAAATGGGCATCATGCATCATTGCAGAGGATTCCATTTGAAGTTTTATATGGAAGAAGGTGCAGTAATTCGATGAGCCAAGATAATCTTATGAATATAGTTGTACATGGGAAAAACTTATTAAGGTCCAAATGGAGCAAAAAAATTGTCAAGATTAGGGATGATTTGAAGGCAACCAAAGATATGCAAATTAAAATAAAGTGCATTGGGAATTTGGTGTTGAGGATCATGTCTTCCTTAGAGTTAGACCAGGGAAGAACTTATTGAAGTGTGGAAGTTATTACCAATGCGCACTTAGATATTACAAGCCCTTTAAATCCATTTATAGGTTAAGAAATTGCATATATACTTGTGTTTCCTATTAACATTAAGCTGACAATGTTTTCCATGTTTCTTTGGTAAGGAAATATGTTCCTAACCATATGATTAATTTGGATGTGAGAACTAAAGGGAGAGTTCCAAAGAAAACCATTAAAGTCACTATTGTTGTGAAATCAACTTGTATAACATCAAGACATAAGGAAAGTATATAAGTATTGCTAAAGCACTTTGGGCTCAGTGGCGTTAAGTGGAAGGTATAGAATTCCATGAAGGAGGTAAAACCATTGTTTTATTTCTTTGGATTACATCAATTTGTAATAACCCAAGGAGGATAGGGATGTAATACCCCAATTTTCCCCCTTGGAATATATTGGATCAAATTATGCACAGCTTGTGAATACATGGTTACAATGTGGGATCTCAAGCCATACAAACTTAAATAGCTGACCCCATAATGTAAATTTTGTGAATATGCTTTATGGGATTTAGTGTGAAGATAAAGCCAAGGCCTAGATAAAGAATGGTTATGCATATATAAGATGTATATATGTTTTTCATCAGATTGTATGGTAGATTTACCATGGTGAAACTTTATATTATGTCAAAATGCATTGTTGGAATATAATATATAATGGTTCAAGGTGGTTATGAGGTGAACAAGTGGGCTATGAATCCACAAGAGGGGAACATGAAAGTGGATATGTGAGAAAGGATTCCTTTATTTTCAAGTGTCACCTCAGGAACATGCATCTTTTCCATCATGTTCCTTAAATGAATTGTATCACCATATTTGAATTAAAATTCCAAATATAAATGCATAAAGAGGTGGGTGAAGGAAACTCCCCTCACATAAATAAGTAGTCAGAAAGGGGAAGTACAATCATCTCAAGGAAGTGAAAGTCCTTAATTCAATTTTCGTAACTCATGGGAATTAACTCATTCTTATCATCAAACTAACATTACCATTCTCTTTATCAACCTCCCAACCCCCATGCCATGTTCTCTAAAGTATCTCCATATTTAAAATTCCAAAATGACCATAAACCAACATTATGAATGGGTATTTTTACATCTTGAAAGAGAGATTGGTGGTTTTATGTGAGCATAAAGGCTAGGAATATTAGGAAATAATTACCTTGATATTGTTGCTCATTGACTTGTTTACAACAAAAAGTATTATTGTACTAGATTTCTTAAACAAAAATCAACAATATGACTCTTTTTGCTAGCATTAGAGCACTAGAGGGGAAGGAATCCCAAGGCATTGTTGAGAAGAGAAGGGAAATACCTTATGTTATGTATGGATTTGGGAAGAGAATTTCATCACTAATTGATCATTCAATGAAATGACTAGAGTGAATGTCGTGAGTGATTACACCAAGTCACAAGAGAAATGGAATGGGTTTAGTGAGCTATAACTTATCATTGGTTTGTGCACCTTGGTGAACTTGTTGCCCAAATTGGTGTTGGTATTTTCACTAGATGTATATGGTGGATAATGACTTGATTTTGCACAACAATTTCTTAGACAACTAACAATGTGACCAACTTAACAAGAACTTTATCGAGTTCTAATTCCTTTGGAGGTCACATAAAATCATGATTTTCATGTTGATTTTGAAAGTGGTGATGCAACATCACCCTTTTTTCATTTCAAGGTTAAAATTCCAACATTTTTTAACCATGACATTAAAAATCAAATATCATGATTACAAAAGACGTGAAAAACCACGCTGAAAGGTAAAAGTGGTGATGCAACATCACCTCCTGTTTATTAGGGTTAAAATATAAACATTTTTCAAACATGTCATTAAAGACCAAATATCATGACTACAAAAGACATGAAAAATACATGGAAATGCAAAAGTGGTGATGCAACATCACCCATTTCTACCTCTTTTTTATTAGGGTTAAAATATAAACATTTTTCAAACATGTCATTAAAGACCAAATATCATGACTATAAAAGACATGAAAAATACATAGAAATGCAGAAGTGGTGAGGCAACATCACCCCTTTTTTTAGGGTTAAATTCCAAACATTTTTGAACCATGACATTAAAGGCCGAATATCATGAATAAAAAACCCCTAAAACTCAACACTTAAATACCATTTAAAAAATGACTATGAATCGAAAAAAAAGATTACATAGTTTTTGTTTAATTATTAAGTATTCACTTTTTTTAATAATTTACATTAAAAATTTGAGAAAAACAATTGTAAATATTATCTTTTTAAGGGGTAAATTAATTTTTTTTTAAATGTCTTTTTATTCCAAAAATGTTGAAAAACATTTTTTTCTTAAATTAAAGAAAATGCATATTAAAAAAAAACTAAAATACATATTAAAAAAGAGAAAGAACATTTAAAAAAAACTAAAATACATATTAAAAAAAAAAAAAACATAGAAAAATATAAAAATTAAAAAAATGAAAAGAAGCATTTAAAAAAAAAATCATAATAAAAAAAATTAAATAAAAATAAAAACTAACCCAAAAAAATAAAAGAAATAATGTAAAAGAAATTAAAATTAAAAAAATAAAATAATTTTAAAAAGTATTAATATATTTCGGAAAAAAATTATGAAATAAAAATTCTAAATCACAAATTCTAAAATAAAATCAACTTAAATTTTAGAAAAAATAAAAATAAATAAATAATATTAAATATAATTTTAAATTTTAATGGTGCTCAATATTACCTTCTCTACAAACAAGAATTTTTTTTTTAATTAAATTATATTTATTCTTTCTCTCTCTACATATATATATATATATATATATATATATATATATATATATATATATATATATATTGTTAGTTTATGTGAGTCCTAAGATTATTGCGTTATTACACTGTGGCTTGAATAGTCGTGACTCAAGAGTATCTAAGTCATCAGAATCACTTGGGGATCGTACATCTAGGTCACACCAACCTTTAGCATGACTGAATTTTTTCTCACTGAATTTCAAACTAATAACCTTGACGCCACATAGTGCATTAATAGAACACCCTCTCACTATCAATTATACATCCCATACACAATTTTTTATTTTTTATAATTTTTTATTTGTTATTATTTATTTTAATATTT
Source organism: Pinus tabuliformis (assembly GCA_031772625.1). Lineage (NCBI taxonomy): Eukaryota > Viridiplantae > Streptophyta > Pinopsida > Pinales > Pinaceae > Pinus > Pinus tabuliformis. Next base: position 874,625,536 of record CM062807.1, read on the forward strand.
TTTTTTTCAAAATTATATATATATATATTAAAATAAAAATTTATATATAGATTTTTTTAATTATTGTTTATATTTTTTTTAATAATTTTTTAAAATTTCATATCGTTTATTTTTTATTTTTAATAATTTGTTTTTAAAATTATTTTAAATTTTTTTTTTAATATTTTTTAGATTTTTTTATATTTTTATTTTGGAAAATATAATTTTTTAATTTGCTTTGATTAAAAAAAATCACAATTTGTTTAATATCAATAATTATTTTATAAGTCATCCTTAAAAATAGCATAATTTTAATTCTCTGTTGAAAATGGGTCAAGTTGTTTTAGGCTAAAATCTTAAAAAAGATATAATTTTAACATTTAAAAAAGAAAATTGTTCTTGGTAAAATTACTCTCTAATTGATTTTTAAGGGTTTTTAGTCATAATATTTGGTTTATAGTGTTATGGTTGAAAAATATTGAAATTTTAAGGTTTTTGGTACTCATGATATTTGGTTTTAATTTCATGGTTGAAAAATGTTAGAATATTAAGGTTTTCAAGAGTCGTACTATTTGATCTTTAACACCATGGTTACAAAATATTAGAATTTAAAGGTTTTCCACAATCATGATTTTTTGTTTTTAATGCCATGGCTGAAAATTTTTGGAATTTAAAACTTAAAACAAAGGGTGACACAACATCACCACATTCGATTTCGAAGTGTTTTTTCATGTTTTTTTATGCAACATAGAGCTTTTTTGAGCTAGATTTGTCGTTTTAAGGTTATAGTTCTCATTAAGTTGGTAACATTGTTTACCTTTTATTAAAATACAAGTGTTTAATCTATATTTCACGTCATTCAAATTAAATTATTTAATCTTTGCTAATAATATAATTTTGTACATGCAACATGTGTGTGTGTTGAAGAATGAGATGGACACATACTATCTTGTTTTTCTATTAGTAAATGTTAAAATTAATTTGTTGTTCCATTAATTTGACACTCATGCATGCATTTTTAGTTCATTGAGCTTCTTTTGGAGGCCAAACTCATGGTGAACTAGGTTGGTTAATGGTTCGAAAATTTTAATGGGGTTAAAGTAGGTTCTTGTTGTCATATGAGAAAGAATGGATAGGTACTCCACAAGCTTGTGGTTTTTTTGGTTCTAGATCTAGAAAATAGGAATCCAATAGTGATGTTTAATATAAAATATAGAGATGCAGAACTCCTACATGGCATTCACCTTGCATAAATTCAAAAATGCTACAATATATCTTTGCCATATTTAATGATGCCCTTGTGCTCATAAATCACATCATCTTCCTTCTTTAAGTACGTATCCATTCTCGTTGTTATTACTAGCAACATGTAAGTGGTTGGACACCACCTTAACTTCCAACACCAAAAAGCCATTGAAACAAGATAAACAAATATCCATAATGATGGTCACTGGGTTCAAAACCTCTGTAAGTTTTCTAGTGAAAATAATACCCATCATTTGTCAGGAAGCTTATCATCACTCGAAGAAAAAAAAAACAAACTTCAATTTTCATGGAAAATCATAATACATTTGTTGTTCAGTATTTTTCCCACTGAAGTATCACTCGTGCCCCTTTTTCCATAGTGTTAAAATTGAGTGAATTTACATTCATTTTATCGATTTTAATTTTTTATATATGTGTTGTGATAAATATATTTTAAAGAAAACAAAGCTGAAATGATATATTAATATTTCATTAGAATAGTTCATCACAATATATTTGATAAGATACTTAAATATTTACTATGAAGGTTAAATTTTCTTTAATCTTTTATTATTTAATTACTTGTTTTATGCTAAAATGTATGAAATAACTAAAATATGGTAAAAATAATAATAAATAATAACCCCCTCCCAAAAAAAATTCCCCAACAAAAATTAGATTAAAAAAAATTAAAAAACTCCCACATGCCATCCATAAATAAACACAAGATTTACCCTAGGAAACCCATATAGGAGAAACTCAACTAGAAAGTGAGGTCACTTTGCTCTGTTTTCTCTGGTATGGAAATACACAAACACAAAAAAAGAGGGACTCTCTTTGGAGTTACCTGAGGCATGTAGCTTATAAGGTTGCGGCAAAATCCTATCCTCTATTTTGCTCCCTAACTTCTCATTCCTAGTTGCTTTGCTCAACTATAGAACAAATACAATAACATAGAAAAGAAACCCTACTCCTCTTAGTCTATTATTTAACATAGCCCAATAATCGTATAGGGGTAAGTTTTTGACTTCCTCAACTCTCAATTAGAGTTATATTTTTGGATCTTCCACAATATTTTTGAAGGACCACACATGGCTAGCTCCATATGCATGAGTAACATAGGTTGATGTGGCACCCTTGTCCTAGCTGCAGAAAGGACATCAAATTTTGGTAAGTGAACAAAGTAACATAGAATTCTAGATTGGTATCTATAGTGATGAAGTGCTATGTAATATTATGCCTATAGATGTCTGTCACATTTTGTTTGGAAGACCTTGGTAGTATGATAGGAGAGTTGTTTACAATGGAAGGAGAAATACATACACTCTTGAAAAAGATGGTCGTAATTATGTGTTGTTACCAATGAATGATGAAACGAGAAAGGAATAGGCCCAAGTGTGTTGATGATGTGTGAGAAGGAGCTATTGCGAGAAATTAAGGAAGAAAAAGATGTAACAATTTCTTTAATTGGAAAACCAAGAGTAGTCTTTTCTAATACTATGTTAAGTGATTTTCCTGATGAAATTCAAGCATTATTAGATGAATTTGGTGATATTATTATTGATAAGTTTCCTAATGAATTACCACCCATGAGGGGAATTAGCCATCACATAGATCCAATCTAAGGAGCTAGTCTACCAAATAAAGCAGCCTATAGGATGACACCCAAGGAGAAGGAGGAAATCAGAAATTAGGTTCAAGAGTTGTTGGATAAGGGACTGACTAGAGAAAGTATAAGCCCTTGTGTTGTACCTGCAATTTTGAGTTTAAAGAAGGATGGGTTGGAGAATGTGCACCAACTCCCAGGCACTAAACAAGATAACAATAAGGTACATATTACATCTACCTTGCATAGATGATTTAACAAATTGTTTGAGTGGTGCAAATTATTTTTCCAAAATAGATTTAAAAAGTGGATATCATCAGATTAGGATGAGAGAGGGAGATGAGTGGAAGACAACATTCAAAACAAGTGATGGATTGTATGAATGGCTTATCATGCCGTTTGGCTTGACTAATGCACCAGGTACATTCATGAGACTCAAACAAAATTCTCAAAGACTTCAATGATAAATTTGTGATTGTATATCTTGATGAAATTATTGTTTACAACAAAACAAGAGAAGAACATTTAAGGTTCTTAAAACTAATGTTGAGAAAGCTACATCAGAAGAAACTTTTAGTAAATCTAAAAAATGTCCCTTCATGAAAAAAAAGCTAGCTTACTTGGGTTTTGTGATTTCCCCAGAAGGAATAAAGATGGATCCAAATAAGGTAAAAGATATTAGTAGTGCCCTTCTCCAAGAAGTGTTTATGAGGTAATGAGTTTTCATGGATTGACTATTTTTTACAGAAAATTTATTCGAAATTTTGGCCATATATGTGCACCAATAGTTGAAACTATTAAGAGAGAACAACAACAATTTACATGGACAACAATAGTTGAATGGGGATTTAGATTGCTGAAAGAAAAGATAACATAGCAACATGTTCTAACCCTACCAAATTTCCATAAATTTCTTGAAGTAGAATGTGATGCAAGAGGGATAACCATTGGAGTTTTTCTGAGTAAAGAAGATAAACACATTACTTATTTCAACAAAAAAATGAACAAGGCCAAGCAGAAATAGTTGACTTGTGACAAGAAGTTTTATGCAGTAGTGTTATCCTTGAAGAAATGGAAACATTATCTTATGCCACAATAACGGTTTATCTTACACATTGACAATCACGTCGTACAATTTATAACCAGGAAAGAGAAACGAAATCAGAGGCATGCCAAATGGGTAGAGTTTATGCAAAATTTTACTTTTGTTCTCAAACACATCAATGGAAATGCTAACAAAGTTGCAAATGGTTTGAGCAGTAGATGTTTTCCTTTGCAAGAATTCAAAATAAATGCTTTGGGACTTGAACATATCAAGGAAATGTACAAGGAAGACCCAAAATTTGGAGCAGCTTATGAAGCTTGTGAGAACCAACTGTGTATCCCTAAATGCTCAATGAGGGACAACTTGTTGAAATAAAAACACAACGAAGGATTAGCTAGCCACTTTGGGCATGAAAAATCTTATACTCAACTGAGTTCTTATTTATAACCAGGTATGACGACTAATGTCAAGAAATTTGTGGACAAATGTAAAATTTGTCAATATGCAAAAGGGAAGCAACAAAATATTATTTTATATCAGCCTTTACCCATACTAAGTAGACCATGGGATAGCATAAGCATGAATTTTATTTTGGGTTTACCCAGAACTTAGAGGGGAAATGATTTGAGTTTTGTATTTGTAGAAAGGTTCTCCAAAATGGTTCATTTTATACCTTGTCATAAAATCAATGATGCAACCCACATTGCAACTTTATTTTTCAAAGAGGTGGTGAGAGTACATGGATTGCTCACGAGTATAGTTTTAGATATGGACATGAAATTTATTGCACATTTTTGGAGGACGTTGTGGAAAAATTTGGGAACCAATCTTTCATTTAGATCAGCCTATCATCATCAAACTGATGGACATGCTGAAGTGGTAAACAAAAGCTTGAGAATTTATTGAGGAGTTTGGTAAATAAGCAAAACAAGCAGTGGGATCAAGTCCTTAAATAGGTTGAATTTGCTTGCAACGATTCACCAAACAAAAGCACAGGAAGAAGCTCATTCCAAATTTTATATGGTATGCACCCTAGAGGCATCTCTAAACTTAGAAACTTGGGAAAGAAGAAATTTGAATTGTTGATGCAGAGAAATTTTCTACAATAATGCACAATTTACATGAACAAGTTAAGGGGAAGCTTCATGACAACAACCATAAGTACAAATAAAGGGCATACCTAAGAAAATGGGAAGTAAATTTTGAAGTTGGGGTATGGCACTAGCTCATTTGAGAAAGGAGAGATTTCTAAGAAATGAATATAACAAATTGGAGTTGAAGAAGATAAAACCTTGCAAAATTTTAAGAAAATTCTCAACCAATTCTTATGTGATTGAACTACTCCCTGATATTGGAATTTCACCTATAATGTTGCAGACCTGTATCCCTACAGAGAACTTGAAGTAGAGGATGTAGAGAATCAAGAGGAAATTTAGTGGAAGAAGCAGTTACCTACAGCCAAGAAGTTGCAAATGGAAAAGATCCTTGATCAAAGAACTGGCAAGAGAACTAGGAAAAAAAATTACTATGAGTATATTATCAAGTGGAAAAGTCTTTCAACATGTTGATAGTGTTGGACCTGCCAGCATGTCAAGGGGATCTCCTCGGTAAGAATTCCCAATTAGAGCTCAAACTGTTTGGTGTATGAGTCCCAACAGTGGGTCGTAAGGTAATGCCTTGACCGCGATGTTGCATAGAGGCAAGTAAGGTAACTCTGTCAGTAGCAAGGGTGTGACTGATGCAATGAGTCAAGGAATGAGTATGAGAGGTTCCAACACTTCAAAGGGAGAGGAAGGTGAAGGTGAGTTCCAAGTTGAAAGGGATCAGTTCCAACTAGGCTAGGAACACACAACACAAAGGACATGCACAGCTTCTGGTAGAGCAGTCGACACGGATGCGACAGTCACAACATACAAGGTAAAATAACACGAAAATCACTCACGGACCAATTCGAAACGAGTGTGACAGTTGATATAACAAGGTTCAGAAAAAGGCTTGTCTGATGTCTGGAAAAGAAGTTGACATGGACGGTGACAACATTCACAACGTATGCAACACATTAACAACAAGATTCATATAATTGCATACAAAACAATTCATATACAAGTACATAAGTTAAGCAACATATATCATTAAGGCAACCGTATCAATCCAATTACAATAACAACATATGCATGAAAATGTGATGGCTTTTATTATATAAAGAAGTGTAAGTCATAATCATACAATACACCATGTAAACCTGCTAGCTCCATCAATGGAATGTTACAGCCACATCCGTCTGCTCCTCCAAAGAGATGTACTAGTTCTGCGCAATGGAGAAGCCAAGGCACGTTACAACACTGTCCAAGCCTTCTTCAAGATACTCTTAGTAGAAGCTTCGTTGACCAAAACCCTTTACAACGATTTATGAGGGACTATTTATAGCAAAGGGTGGGGTGACCTTTGACATACCCCTTTGCGACAATTCAAATACCCTCATGACATTTCACGTACTCTATGACTGTTACATCCAATTGTTGACACTTGACTTACACTTGACATGAGTCAACATTACAATGCACATGTACTCATGTGAGACAACATGGCTTGAGCAAGCCTTGCAAGACATCACTGACACTTGGTCCGATCTGGTGATACCAACTCTTTGACATGCTTGTGATGGTGAAGGTGGTGAGTTGATGCCAAGCTTCGTCGTTCGTGATGGTGTGCATGCACCTCATGGTGACATCTTGCTAAAGCGAACCCATGCCTCTGTTGCAATCAGTGCATTGGTTCGACCCCTTCATCCAACTCGTCTGCTAACATGCGCATGGTCTTCTTGGGTATGGTTGAACTGGAAACACACTAACGCATAGTGTTTGTGTTGATCTTCAAGTGTGTGCTGGTGGTCATGCATATCAACTTGCTGAAGTATATGTTCAGCCCCAGTTGAACTTGCTTCTTGGATTCACCTTTGTGAGTGTGTTGAAGGGTTGGATTGCATGTGTGCGCTCAATGACATGCATGTTGCAGAATCCCTTGCATGTGATCAACAACACTGCTCACCATGTCTGCTCTATGTCAGCTGTTGGGATGGATCCTTAACTTGTACAAGTGCATTTTCATCCGTGAGTGCATGTTGCGCCCATTGTTGTTCATGTTCCTGTTGCAACTCATTCGTCTGTCTATGCAGTTTCATGTTCTTCTTGAGTTGTTGCTTCAGCACATGCAACTCCTTCTTTGTTCCATCTTATGCCTTCGCGTGATCTTCATGTCGCGCCATCACTTCATCGCTGGAGTTTCCAAAGTTGCTTTCATCATCAATGGCCCTGCTTGAGCTTGCAACCTTGTTCCGCCTCCATGTTGTCAACAACCCTCCTCTTGCATTCGTTTCATTTGGTATGTTGTCTTCAACTGATGTTCATGATGTTGCTCGCTGTGATGTTGCTGCTGTGATATCTTGATGTCCTTGTCTACGAACAACTTGATGTTTTCATGGGTAGGCAAGTCCATGGACACTTGATCGACTGCATCCCCAAGCGTGCTCTGAACGGTGTCTTCGTTTCTGCTCTACTAGAAACCATTGTACCTATACTGCTAAGAGGTAGATGAACACTTGCCTTACTTGGAGACATGGCAACACTCATAGAAAGAAATTTGTCAGTCAGAAACCAAAATGAACATGAGAACTGAGTTGCAACATACCTGTGTGAATGATCATTAAGGTTGTGCAATTTCGGCCAGGAGGTCGGGGGACCAACTGCCAACACTGCATAAGGCACAGTCTAGGCTATTGAAAGATTGACTGACTGCTGGAACTACACAATGCACAGTCCATTCTGGTTGCTAACTCCTGGGATTGTGCATTGCGCAATTCCAGCTAGGAAGGATTGCTGGCCCAGGGACAGATTTGCGCAATTTCTTGGGCCAAGCAGCCACTGTCCTCCAGAAATGCACAAAACAGTCCTGGAGGGCAGTGTTGGGCAGGAATGCACAAATCTGGAGAGGAATGTGGGCCTTCCTTTCCCAGATTGTGCAATGCAGCCTTGGTGATAGCAGAGTTTGGGCCAAGGTTGGCCCAACTTGCCAATGGGCAACTGAAAGCAAGTTCATGAATGCATGGCAACACAAAGTGATAGCAGAAGTGATTAATAGTGCATGCAAAACATGAAAGAAATATTCAGCAAGAAAATCAACATGCATGTGGGTGAGACAGTTCACTAGTTGGGCGAACATCCGTACAAAATTGTTTCATGCATTTGACAGCAGTGAGATAGCAACAAAAACTGAAATAGAGCTAGGACAAGCTAGTATACATGTAAACGACAACAAGAATTCAAAGAAATTCAAACAAATAGTACTCCCATAAGTGAAAACACAAAAAGCGACAGAAATGCAACACAAGGCATGGGAAGCGGGCTTACCCCAAAACAACGGAGTTGAATGTGTCAACTACTCCTAGATGTGATGTGGGATGTCAAAGCTGCAAGGTTGATGTGAGGAATGAGCTTTGCAGTGTCCGATTGATGATTTTTGATGACATCGAGGTTGTGACGTGCATTCCACGAATCTAAGGGAAGCGACACTTGGTAGGAGGTTCCGGAATTACTCCTTGCATATAACTTCCAACTGCTAAACATAGATCCCTAAAACAAAGGATGCCTTTTCATGATGCCTTGGAAGAAGCAACCCATGCATGCAAGTCTGTTTTGCTCAATCCTGGAGAGAACCGGTCAACTCAGCTGTACATGCAAGACATTGCTTGACTGCTGGAGAAAAATGTGCATTTCTGGCTGGGAGTTGGGTTGGCTGCCCAGGAGTTTTACACAATTTCTGGGCAGAGTAGCTGACTGCTGCCCAGATTTCGCAAATCTTGGGCTGAACATCCTGCTATTGGGAAAATTTGTGCAAATCATGGGTTGAACACCCTGTTGTTGGGAAAATTTGTGCAAATCCTACTAGGAGGATTGGCTGGCAGGATTGCGCAATCTTGAAGCCCAACAAGCTGTCAGAGAAGATTGCTTAATTTCTAGAGGGAAGGTTGGTTTCTGTCCATAAATGCACAATTTTCAAGGGGAAGTTGCTCCGCCTGTAGTTGGACCAAGTTTGGGTGAGCAGCGTGTGAAGGGAAAAGATCAGACTGCGATCAACAGGTTGCCTTTAAGTAAGAAAGACACTGAAGCTTGAGGACTTGACGAAGCAAGGCAAGTCGCTGTGAGGGTTGATAGGGAGACTCCAAAATAGGTTAAGGCAAAATTTTGGAGGGTGGTTATAGCTGCTACAACACTTGGCGACACACTGGTAGAAGTCCATCTCTTTGAATGGACCTTGTTCGTTAAAAGAAATTCTAACACCTCTGGAAATATTGTTCAGCTCTCAACTCGTCCTGGCTTCACACTAGCTTGATTGTAAGATGTAGCATCTGTCATACTCTTGGTTGATTGATACACATTCCAACCCAAGGCAACACAGTTTTTTCGATTGGGGTTGAGGGGTATATAGGTGCACAAGCAGTATAGTTGTCAGAGTATAAGTTTCATCTCTAGTGTTGCTCCACTGCCAGTAGGCCTGGACAGTACCCCGGTGGAGTCACATCAGAACACAAGCATAGCTCCGCTGCCAATGAGCCTAGTCAATACCCCGACAGAGTTACTTGCATCACTTCCCTACGCAGGAAGCCTTTCTCTTCTTTCACCTTATTCATCTTTCATTTTGAATTTTTTGACTTTTCATTTTTTCCATTTTTCACTATGCATAGCACTTATTCATTTCAGAGTCCGAAGATAGATCTTGACTTATTGAGAGCATAAGAGATTGTTCCAGTAGAGAAGTAGTTTATTGTATCTCTGACGTGTCATTTAAGGTTTTCCCCCTCACCTTACTCTATTTGACCGAGCTGACAATGGTTAACCCAAAAACAATCGACTAGAGAAGGTGACACTAGTTAGCGCACAAGTGTTATGTTTTCACCAATGTTCACTTTGAACAGTACGCATTTTCCTTCAACGTATCATGGACTAAGAGTAAAAAGCTCATTATACAGAGGTGAGATAACATATAACCAAGTAATCATAGCAGTACAAGCCCTCATGTACTTTACCCAGCTCATTTCATGAGTCACACATGGTTTCATGCAAACTAACCTACGAATGAAATGAGCGAACGAACTAATCAATCAACAAAGCAAAGCAAGAGCATAAGAAAAAACGAAAGTGAAGCAAGCAAACAAACAAGCAAGCAAATAAAGCATGTAAGTGAACAAGCATGCAAGCAAAAAACTGAAAGAAAACACTACTCCTACTCCTACACTATTGGTGCATGGTCATGATCACTTGAAGTGATATTTCCAATTTAGCCACTGGCACATTGGTAGACCCATGTTGGTGAAGGCTTGGTCCACGAGTAACCCAGTTGTGCGGACCACCGAACAAGAAAGATATAACAATGAAGAAAACCACACTTCATGTTTCAAAGTGCCCACGCGACATAAGTGTGTGCATGTGCATGACGGGTAGTCCGTGGACTTATCGTGGTGTTGTGTGACACTACGTGCAAATTTGAAGCAAAAGCACACTCTTGACTGACATGCAAGCAAATGAAAGAAACAAAGATAACTTGTGTCACGCACGAGTGCTTGCAATGTAAGACTCCTCCAATGCATAAGCAATGGGATCGTGTAGTTTGAGTGGAGGAAGTAAAATCTAAGTGTTAGATTGATCTTGAGTGCATACAAATGAGTGATGAGGAGCCTTGAGTGTTTGAACAATTACCCGATCGGAGGTGAAACCAACCTCAAGACAACGAGGACCTAACATAACCATCAGCTCGGGTTGAAGTGCCTCGACAGTCTGTGGGGTTTTGACTTCGTTGACAGATAGATCTTCATAGACCAGTGACTTAGATGGATTAACAATGAGTGAATCAACATTGTGATCAGATGATGAGGTGAAGAGATCACGACAACCAAGATTAGAAAATTCAGGATATTGGTCGATATCCTCATGATTTGAAAAATCACATAGAGGGGTAGATGAGAAGGAAGGATGCTTACCATCTACGTTTCCGAAAAGGGAAGATGAAAGATCAAGTGGATTTTTAATGAATGATTGGTCCTCTCTGTTGTTGGATGATGGGCTAACATACAGTGTGTCCTGCGAAAGATCAACAATGGGTGCATCTGTGGATGAAGACACACATGCAAAATCATGGATGGCAGGTTCACCAACAATGTTAGGAAAGAACGGAGGGGGCTTGGATGGAAGGGAGTCATCCTTCACCGAGTGTTGATGCTCAAGCTCCCACTCATACTCTTCATGAATGACAATGCATGTTGGTTGTGCAACACCAACTCTGTCAGTGGGTTGTTCCTCATTCACAACAAGTGAAGAGTCTGGAATGGATGAACACAAGACAGCATCATCTGGAGGAACACCTGAGTGCGAAGACGGAGGTTGAAAAAAAAATGCATGTGAGAACTCGAAGGACTCACAACCAAATCTGCGCGAAAATTGAGTGGAGTGATGTTGGGAGGGTGTGAAGGTTGAATAGGTGTACAAACATGATCCTCAACATCACTGGGCGATGGTGGAACTATTGAATGAGAGGGAGGTGGATAGTCTGTTGAGATAGTGCCTGCTCCCACATGAGAATGCGCAGTTCCATCAGCGCAGAAGGTTAAGCAAGGCTTGACATCAAGCTTCCTCTTGGGATGGGTAGATTTTTTAAGACAGTACTCGAACTGATCCTAAAAATTAGCAAACTTCATCTGGTTCCTTGGAGCTTGAAACTACAAGTCACGGAAACGTTGCCAAAAATCAATAACGGATTCATGTGGAGCCCTCAGTTGCTGTAATAGTTTCCGGTTAAGATGGTATGGATCAAAATGATAGAAAGTGTCTTCAATAAGATCACAGAAGTGCTCACATGAGTGCATGGTGTCAGCCGGTAGGCTAATCACCCAACAAAATGGAGATTCACAAACTGTGTATGCGAGCAGCAACCCAGCCTGTTCGTAAGTAAACTCAACTTCCTCATAAATCATGGAAAGAAAGTTATGTAAGTGCTCAGGCCAAGCCACTTCGCCTTCACCATCATACATGTGAGTGGACAAGAGATTGAAAAGCTTCCCCGAGATGGACACATCTTCACGATTCGAAAAACACCTCGGGGCAAGAAGAATGTAAGACTCCATGAAAGATATGCAAAGGTTCAAAACTGGATGAGAGGAAATTTCTTGTCATCAGACCCTCCTTCTAGCGCCAGAACTGTTGACGGTGTTGGACCCGCCAACATGTCAAGAGGATCTCCCTGGTAAGAAGTCCCAATTATACCTCAGACCATTTGGTGTAGGAGTCCCAACAGTGGCTCGTAAGGTAATGCCTTGATCACGATGTCGCACAGAGGCAAGTAAGATAAGTCTGTTAGTAAAAAGGGTGTGACTGATGCAGTGAGTTAAGGAATGAGTATGAGAGGTTCCAATACTTCAAAAGGAGAGGAAGGTGAAGGTGAGTTCCAGGTTGAAAGGGATCAATCCCAACTCGGCTAGGAACACACAACACAAAGGACATGCACAACTTCCGGCAGAGCAGTCGACACGGATGCGACAGTCACAACATACAAGGTAAGATAACACCAATGGCACTCACGAATTAGTCTAAGACGAGTGTGACAGTTGATATAACAAGGTTCAGAGAAAGGTTTGTCTGATGTCCGGTAGAGCAGTCGACACGGACAGTGACATCATTAACAACGTATGCAACACATTAACAACAATATTCATATAATTGCATACAAATCAGTTCATATATAAGTACGTAAGTTAAGAAAAATATATCATTAAGGCAATCAGAGTAGTCCAACTACAATAACAATATATGCATGAAAATGTGTTGGTTTTTATTATATAAAGAAGTGTAAGTCACAATCATACAATACACCATGTAAACATGCTAGCCCCATCAGTGGAACATTACAGCCACATCCGTCTGCTCCTTCAAAGAGATGAACTAGCTTCGTGCAATGGAAAAGTCAAGGTGTGTTACAATACTTTCCAAGCCTTCTTCAAGATACTCTTAGTAGAAGCTTGGCTGACCAAAAGCCTTTACAATGAGTTATAAGGGACTATTTATAGCAAAGGGTGGGGTGACCCTTGACATTCCCCTTTCTGACAGTTCAACTACGCTCATGACTCTTCATCTACTCTATGATTGTTACATCCAACTGTTGACACTTGACATGACTCAACATTAAAATGCACATGTACTCATGTGAGACAACATGGTTTGAGCAAGCCTTGCAAGACATCACTGACACTTGGTTTGTTGTGGTGAGACCAACTCTTTGACACGCTTGTGATGGTGAAGGTGGTGAGCTGATGCCAAGCTTGGTCGTCCGTGATGGTGTGCATGCGCGTCATGGTGACATCTTGCTGAAGTGAACTCTTGCCTTCGTTGCAACCTATGCATTGGTTTGACCCCTTCATCTAACTCGTCTGCTAACATGCGCATGGTCATCTTGGGTATGGTTGAACCGGCAACACACTAATGCATAGTGTCTGTGCTGATATTCAAGTGTGTGTTGGTGGTAATGTGCATCAACTTGTCGAAGCACATGTTCAGCCCCAATTGGACTTGCTTCTTGGCTTCGCCTTCGTGAGTGTGTTGAAGGGTTGGATTGCATGTGTGCGCTCAATGACATGCATGCTTCAGAATCCCTTGCATGCGATTAACAACACTGCTCACCATGTCTGCTCTATTTCCACTGTTGGGATGGATCCTTAACTTGTACGAGTGCATTTTCATCCATGAGTGCATGTTGCGCCCATTGTTGTTCATGTTCCTGTTGCAACTCATTCATCTATCTATGTAGCTTCACGTTTTTCCTGAGTTGCTGCTTCAGCGCATGCAACTCCTTCTTTGTTCCATCTTATGCCTTCGCACAATCTTCATGTCACGTCATCACTTCATCGCTGGAGTTTCCAAAGTTGCTTTCATCATCAATGGCCATGCTTGAGCTTGCAAACTTGTTCCGCCTCCATGTTGTCAACAACCCTCCTCTTGCATTCGTTGGATTTGGTATGTTGTCTTCAGCTGATGTTCATGATGTTGCTCGTTGTGATGTCGTTGTTGTGATATCTTGATGCCCTTGTCTACGAACAACTTGATGTCTTCATGGGTAGGCAAGTCCATGGACACTTGATCGACTGCATCCCCATGTTAGGATATTCCGACACATAGGATATAGTTAAGTTCAACTTGGTCTAGTATAGAGTTAGGTTAGAGTTAGGTAAAGTGTGTTTCTTTACCGTTGTACATTTTGTAACTTACAATCCGACGGTCACGATATGTAGTGATCCGACGGTTCACTCTCACCTCAGTATTACCGACACTTGATCCGTGGCTTGACACCCGATTGGTCCATGAGTTCTATTTAAAGCGCATGGAGGGTCATTGTTCGGGTAATCCGTGCATGAGAGAAGCTTATGTAAATTTTCATTCTTTGATTAATAAATTGTCTGTACCCACGTTGGGACAGGCCGTGGACTGTTTCCCTCCTTGCACTCTGAGGGTTTTAACCACGTCAAAAATACTGGTGTATTGATTTGAGATCTGGTTGTGAGCGGTGTCCTTTTGGTATTCTTTCTGAGGAACTTACCCTGTAAATTCCTACATGGTATCAGAGCTATTTGAGGGCCGCGTCCGTTGGTGATCCAAATCTGAAGCCGGTAGAACTGCATGCGGCTGTCGTTTCCTAGATCTGCTGTTTCTGACTGCTTTCGGGCCGAGAGGACTGCTCTGTTGCGTTCGGAGCATCTGTTTCAGTGAGGAACCCCTTTCGTTTCACGCGAAAAGGTTTCCGGTAGCCCTAGCTGCGTCATTTTTCAGATCGGGAGGTATACAGTGTTTTTTTTTGCAGTTTACTGTCATTTTCTCTCTGCTTATTTCGGTTTCGGTTTATTTAGCCTTTTTTTTTCCGGATCTATACCTTTCATTTCTGCGTATGCTCTTTGCCCTGCGACTCTGTGCGATCTGGGCAAATCAGAAACAGAAAGAAAGGATTTTTCTCATGCGTATGCTCTTTTCCCTGCACCTTAGTGTGATCTCGGAAAATCAGAAACATTGAGAAAAATATTTAGTTTTTCGGCTAAAAGCTAACTTTGAGATTTTTTTTTAAAATTTCTAGTTTTTTGGCTAAAGCTAACTTCGAGCCGTAAGGTTCGTTTTTCTTTGGATATTCGTGTTGGGTTTTGTGTTTTGTGTTTTGTAGGGAAAAGAGTCTTCCCAAGGCAAGCACGCAAATCGAGGCCCCCCCCTCTCTCTCTCTCTCTCTCTCTCTCTCTCTCTCAAATATTTTGTATAGATCAATTGGTTCAAAGACCTTTTAAGAGAGTAGAGGTCTTGGGTTCAAGTCTCCATTTTGTGGGGGCGGATTTTTTCATTCCCGCACATTCGCGCACTTTGCCGGCAACGTCAACAATTTTTTTTCAAAAAGCCATAACTTCTTCATCCGGAAGCCTTTTTCAGAGCCGTTTTTTTTAAAACCGCCTATTTTTTCGAGATCTATCCATTGGACCACTTACTTTCAGCATCTTCAGCTTCAGTTGTTTTTCAAAAAATGGAAAGTCCATGCCAAGTCATTCTTGACAGCACTAACTACTTCCAATGGGTAGCCTACATGGGAGATTTACTTAGAAGTAAAGGTCTCTTCAGAATAGCCACAGACCAAGAGAAGAAACCCAAAGATGAAGACAAGGCCGAAAAATGGGAAAATAGACAAGATCAAGCACGTGGTTTGATAGGAATGTCTGTTTCTCCTGATCTTAGATTCCACATTGCAGAAATTGAAACTCCTCATGAAGCATTAGAAAAACTTGCTAAAGTTTTTGGGATTAAAAATGAAATTAGAGCCCATCAACTTGAGAATGAGTTGCTTACTTTGGATCCTAATAATTTTTCTTGCATTGAAGATTTCTTGTCCAAATTCAAGACCCTTAGATATCTCTTGGAAGGTGTTAAAGTTAAGAAAGAAGATGGTAACCTTATTTATTCCATCCTTACTAAGTTGGGACCAGCCTACTCTGTATTTGTTTCCACTTTCCATTCTACCAGGGAAGCTTTCATTTGTCAAGGCAAAGACTACAAGCCCCCTTCCTTTGACTCCTTTTGTGATTCCTTAATAAGAGAACAAGAAAAACTCTTACACCTTGGTCTTCTTAATCTTGGAAACTCTTCCTCGAAAGCGTTAGCCGCCCAGCAGCAACCAAATTCAAAGAATCCTAAGAAGTCTTATCCTCAAAGGAATGGTCCTAAACCAACTCAGCCTCAAGATGAAAGATCATTTCAGCAAAATGACAAGACCAATAAAAACAAATGGAAGAAGACTGACAGACATTGTAACTTTTGTAATCGAGATGGCCACTTAGAATCTAAATGCTTTAAGAAGATGGAAGCCTTGGAAGCCGCAATGAAGAAACATAACATCCATCTGGAGCCTACTTCAACTTCAACTTCCGGAACGGCATTTTCTGCATGTCATCGTCAATCATCTCAGTCTGGTTATGCATTAAATGTATCTTCTTCTTCTTCTCATTCTCATGAGTGGCTCATTGATTCTGGAGCCTCTTGTCACATGGCCAAAAACCAAGCCATGTTTTCTTCTTTAAATGATTGTAACACCAAAAATATATATGTTGGTGATGATAGATCTCTTAATGTTGTAGGGACTGGAACTGTTCATCTAGACAATGGTCAGTTCAATGATGTATTATGTGTTCCAAACTTATCCTGCAACCTTCTATCTGTCTATCAGATAACTCATTCAGGTGAAGGTAAAATTGTTGAATTTTCACCTCATGATGTTGTAATCAAGGATCTAAAAGATCCTAAACAGATTCTAGCTACTGGTCTTGCTGATGATTCCAAAAGGTTGTATAAGTTTCACAACTTTGGGTCATCCCATCTTCCCTCAGTATTTGTTGCTCATAATGATGAAGTGAGCAAACTTTGGCATGAGCGGTTTGGTCACTTAAACTATCGCTCCCTTCAGCATCTATGTAAAGAAAATATGGTGACAGGTCTTCCTATGGTATCTTGCAAAGATGGTGTTTGTTCCGGATGTGTACTCGGAAAACATCATCGGGACAGTTTTGACAAACGTGCCTCTTGGCACGCCTCAGCCCCTTTACAGCTTGTGCACAGTGATTTATGTGGTCCTCTTCCTGTTGCTTCATTCTCTGGCTGCAAGTACTTCTTAACTTTCATTGATGATTTCTCCAGACGCACTTGGGTATACTTCTTAAAACTCAAGAGCGAAGTATTTACCACCTTTTTGGCCTTCAAAGCATTTGTTGAAAAACAATCTGGACATCAAATTCTTAAGCTAAGAACTGATAATGGTGGAGAATATGTTAAAAATGCATTCATCAACTTTTGCACCGAAAATGGAATTCAAATGCAACATACTGTTCCATACACTCCACAACAAAATGGTGTAGCTGAAAGGAAAAATCGCACCTTAAAGGAAATGGCTAATTGTATGCTGCAATCTAAAGGACTCAGTCTTAGTTTTTGGGCCGAAGCAATTAATTGTGCAAATTATATAATCAATCGCACTCCTACTAAGGTTCTAGAGAATATCACTCCAGAAGAAGCTTGGAGTTCCATTAAACCAGATGTAAGTCACTTTCGTGTGTTTGGAAGTGAAGCATGGGCCCATATTCCAGATGAAAAGCATAAAGCTTTAGAACCTAAGAGTGAGAAATGTACTTTTGTTGGATATTCTGAAGATGTAAAAGGTTATAGACTTATTCCATTTAAGTCCAAAAATGTTATCATTAGAAGAGATGTAAAATTTGATGAAAATAAATCGGCCTGCGAGCCTAGTCCGGCGGATGTGCCACCTCTTCCTATCTCTTCTATCTTTGAAAACATTTCTTCTTCTGATGATGAAAGCGAGGATGATAATCCTTCCCCACCTTCTCAGGATCCTCAACTTCCAAGATGGGTCCGTGCTACTCGGGATGCAGCAGGTGATCTTGCCGGTGATCCTACAGATCAGCGACGTACACGTTCTCAGTTTGAAAGAGCCTCTTCTTTACTGGCTCAAGCTCCAGTAAATCATGATCCTGACACTTTTGCAGAAGCTTCAGGCCATCCACATTGGGAAACAGCTATGAATGAAGAATATCATTCATTGATGACAAATGATACATGGGATCTTGTTCCTCTACCAAAGGGACGCAAACTTGTTAGATGCAAATGGGTTTACAGAACCAAGTATGGACCAGATGGGAAAGTTGATAAACATAAAGCTCGTCTAGTTGCTAAGGGCTTTTCACAGGTTGAAGGCATTGACTACACTGAAACCTTCTCTCCAGTTGCCAAAATGAACTCTATCCGCCTTGTTCTTTCCCTTGCTGCCTCTTTAAAATGGGAAGTCCATCAAATGGATGTTAAATCTGCCTTCTTGCATGGGGACTTGCAGGAAGAAATCTATATGGAACAACCCATTGGCTTCATACAAACAGACTCCAGCCTCGTTTGTCGACTTAAGAAATCCCTTTATGGCCTCAAGCAAGCTCCTCGAGCTTGGTATGCCAAAATGGATAGCTTTCTTTTAGAATCTGGCTTTTCTAGGTGTCATTCTGACAATACTGTCTACACCAAGAAAGTGGGCAACTCTCTTATCATCCTTGTTCTTTATGTTGATGATCTTATTCTTACTGGTAGTGATCCCAACCTTATAAACCATGTGAAGTCCAGCCTTAAAAAGAAATTTGAAATGACAGACTTAGGACACTTACACTATTTTCTCGGTCTTCAAGTCTTGCAATCCCAAGAGGGTATTTTCCTTTCCCAGTCCAAGTATGCTTGTGATATTCTTCGTCATTTTCACATGGAAGACTGTAAGCCAGCCCCTTCTCCCTTTCAGTCTGGAGTCAAACTTTCAGTCTCTTGTACTTCTCCTGAAGTTGATGCTACCTTATACCGTCAACTTGTCGGAAAACTCTTGTATTTAACCCATACTCGTCCTGATCTTTCCTTTGCTGTTGGCCTTGTTGCTCGTTTTATGCAAAACCCCCGTGAAAGTCATTGGAAAGCAGCTAAAAGAATACTTCGTTATGTTCGAGGTACAGTACAGTTTGGGATTCATTACAGTGCCAAAGCAGCTCCTCTGTTAGTTGGTTTCACTGATTCTGATTGGGCTGGTGACCTTGATGATCGGAAGTCTACTGCCGGTTATGTCTTCACTCTTGGTTCAGGACCTATTACATGGGCTTGTAAGAAACAGGCTGCCATTTCTCTTTCGTCAGCAGAAGCAGAGTATCGTGGTGCCGTGGAAGCTAGTAAGGAAGCCTTGTGGCTTCGTCAGATCCTATCAGAGTTTGGCTTTGAGCAGCAGCATCCAACCACACTTTGGTGTGATAATCAAAGTGCCATTCAGCTATGCAAAGATCCAGTCCAGCATCAGCGCAGCAAACACATTGAACTACACATGCACTTCATCAGAAAGCTCATTCATGACCATGTTCTTGAAGTGCAATATTGTCCAACAGATGATCAGGTTGCAGACATCTTCACAAAGGCTCTCACAGAGGCGAAGTTCACTAAACTTCGATATATGCTTGGAGTTCAGGAAGTTGTCACTAAGGGGGGATAGGCTCTAGTGCCTCCTTCCTTCTCCTATTGTGTCATATTTGTAAATCCTTCAATCCTATCCCAAGTTGTTCTTAAGGGGGGATGTTAGGATATTCCGACACATAGGATATAGTTAAGTTCAACTTGGTCTAGTATAGAGTTAGGTAAAGTGTGTTTCTTTACCGTTGTACATTTTGTAACTTACAATCCGACGGTCACGATATGTAGTGATCCGACGGTTCACTCTCACCTCGGTATTACCGACACTTGATCCGTGGCTTGACACCCGATTGGTCCATGAGTTCTATTTAAAGCGCATGGAGGGTCATTGTTCGGGTAATCCGTGCATGAGAGAAGCTTATGTAAATTTTCATTCTTTGATTAATAAATTGTCTGTACCCACGTTGGGACAGGCCGTGGACTGTTTCCCTCCTTGCACTCTGAGGGTTTTAACCACGTCAAAAATAATGGTGTATTGATTTGAGATCTGGTTGTGAGCGGTGTCCTCTTGGTATGCTTTCTGAGGAACTTACCCTGTAAATTCCTTTTCATCCATGAGTGCATGTTGCGCCCATTGTTGTTCATGTTCCTGTTGCAACTCATTCATCTATCTATGTAGCTTCACGTTTTTCCTGAGTTGCTGCTTCAGCGCATGCAACTCCTTCTTTGTTCCATCTTATGCCTTCGCACAATCTTCATGTCACGTCATCACTTCATCGCTGGAGTTTCCAAAGTTGCTTTCATCATCAATGGCCATGCTTGAGCTTGCAAACTTGTTCCGCCTCCATGTTGTCAACAACCCTCCTCTTGCATTCGTTGGATTTGGTATGTTGTCTTCAGCTGATGTTCATGATGTTGCTCGTTGTGATGTCGTTGTTGTGATATCTTGATGTCCTTGTCTACGAACAACTTGATGTCTTCATGGGTAGGCAAGTCCATGGACACTTGATCGACTGCATCCCCAAGCGTGCTCTGAACGGTGTCTTCGTCTCTGCTCTCCTGGAAACCATTGTACCTGTACTGCTAAGAGGCAGATGAACACCTGCAATACCTGGAGACATGGAAACACTCATAGCAAGCAATCTATCAGTCGAAAACCAAAATGAACATGAGAACTGACTTGCAACATACTTGTGCGAATGATCATGAAGGTTGCGCTATTTCGGCCGGGAGGTTGGGGGACCGACTGCCAAGACTCCACAAGGCACAATCCGGGCTGCTGAGACGCTGACTCATTGCTGGAACTGCGCAATGCATAGTGCAGTCTGGCTGCTGATTGCTGGGATTGTGCATTGCACAATTCCAGCTGGGAAGGACCACTGGTCCAGGGACAAATTTGCGTAATTTCTTGGGTTAAGCAGCCACTGTCCTTCAGAAATGTGCAAAACTATCCTAGAGGGCAGTGTTGGGAAGGAATGCACAAATTTGGAGAGGAAGGCGAGTCTTCCTTTCCCAGATTGCGTAATGCAGCCTTGGTGACAGCGGAGCCTGAGCCAAGGTTGGCTCGACTTGCCAACGGGCAACTGAAAGTAAGTAAGTCAATGAATGCATGGTGACACGAAGTGATAGCAGAAGTGATTAACAGTGCATGCAAAACATGAATGAAAGATTCAACAAGAAGATCAACATGAATGTGAGTGAGGAAATTCGTCCGTTGGGCGAACGTCTATGCAAAACAATGCCATGCATGCAACAATAGTAAGATAGCAACTGAAACAGAGCTAGGACAAGCTAGTATACAGGTAAACGACAGCAAGCATTCAAATAAATTCAAGCAAACAATACTCCCATAAGTGAAAACACAAAAAGCGACAGAAATGCAGCATAAGGCATAGGAAGCGGGCTTACCCCAAAACTGTTGAGCTGAATTTGTCGACTGCTCCTAGATGTGATGTGGGATGTCAGAGTTGCAAGGTTGATGTGAGGAATGAACTCTACAATGTCTGATTGATGAGTATTGATAACATCGAGGTTGTGATGTGCATGCCACAAATCTAGGGGAAGCGAATTGCTCCTTGCATGTGACCTCCAACTACTAAACATAGATCCCTGAAACAGGGGATGCCTTTGCATGTTGCCTTGGGAGAAGTAGCCCATGCATGCAAGTCTGTTTTGCTCAGTCCCGGAGAGAACCGGTCAACTCCATTGCACATGCAAGACACTGCTTGACTACTAGAGAAAAATGCGCATTTTTTGTTGGGAGTTGGTTTGGTTGCCCAGGAGATTTGCGCACTTTCTGGGTAGAGCAGTTGACTGCTACCCAGATTTGCGCAAATCCTGGGCTGAACAGCCTACTGTTGGGAAAATTTGTGCAAATCCTACTGGGAGGGTTAGCTGGAAGGATTGCCCAATCCTGAAGCCCAGCAGGCTGTCAGAGAGGATTGCACAATTTTTGGAGGGAAGGATGGTTGCCCTCCAGAAATGCGCAATTTTCAAGGGGAAGCTGCTCAGCGTGCAGCTAGACCAAGTCTGGGTGAATAGCTTGTGAAAGGAAAATATCAAACTGCGATTGACAGGTTGCCTTTGAGCAAGAAAGACATTGAAGCTTGAGGACTTAACGAAGCAAGGCAAGTTGTTGTGAGGGTTGGTAGGGAGGCTCCAAAATAGGTTGAGGCAAAATTTTGGAGGGTGGTTGTAGCCGCTACAACATAACGGAAGATGCAACTTGGATGAATATTGCAAAGATAAAGAAATATGGTATAACCATTGAAGACCTAATGGACAAGAGTCCATGAAACCTTTTGTTCTGTGAGAGTCTAATGCAAAAGCATCCCACAAAATTTTCCTTTTCTTTTGATACAAAAAATATATTCTTTCAAGATATTTTAAGTTGTAAGAATTTGTTAGTTTTTTTGAAGTGTCCCTAGAGGACAAATGTATTTAGTTGATAGTATAAGGTGGTACCCAGTCTTCTAGAATGGGGACACCTACAGGAATCTCCAAGAACTATTTGTTACAACTTCATTTTTCTAATGGAGATATTATGTCAAGGACGAGGGATATAAAACAAGATCTATTGCTCAAGGTGCTCAAGCCTATGTAATATCACCCCACCTATGTAAATACCTGCAATACGAAGTATAATAGAAACTTGTGCGTTTACTATTTGATAGTGTGATTAAATTTGTGTATTGAAATCTATGAAAAGGGATAAGGATTAGAGTCTGTGTTAGTTTTACATGGGAAAAAGTCGACATAGCAAACAAAGTGTTGAGAATACTGAGAAAGGGTTGAAGTCACAAGGTGAGGAAGTCCCTATAGCTGAAGGTCGATTACCTAGGCACAATGCATATTGAATGAACCAGGCCGAGCCAATAGGCTAACGTGAGAGCAAGGGAAACACTGAGTTGGGTGCATTGGCAATATGGTGCAAGAGACGTGGGTGTATTGGCATGAGGATGAAGAATAGAGCTGACTGCTTCCCTCCACCCCCTCCATGTAAGGGACCACCTGCAACCCCCCCCAAAATACACAAGAACCATGGGATTTCGCTAGAGAACCAACGGTTCTCCACCGTTCAATTAAATTGGTAGGCCAAGAACAATTGCGCTCCATTCCCTCCCTTCACTTCCCCCTCGCCCCCACTTACATTGACATGAGGGCCAACAACCCCCTTCCAATCCACATGCGTCATGGATTTACTTCCACTGACCATGGTCATTAGAAATAATTCGAGGTTAAATGAGGAAGAGCCCCCAAGGGGTTGGGTCCTGGGTCATGTGGAATTGCATTGGACCAAGGGCTAACTAAACGAGCACTTAAGCACAACGATCAATAAAAACAAGTTCCGCAACATGTTGAAATGCTACATCAAAATACCATAAACAATCATCTATATAAATATAATACATAATTCAGTTTTATTATAAAATGTCATACTCATCTAGTTTAGATTAAGTGTCCCTTCTATCTTCCCATAGTCATGTAGTGTTCGTTTTTCTAATTTCATAATGTTTTTTAATTTAATTACATTTAATTTTATTGTAATCTCAATACATATAAATTAAATCAAATCAAGTTAGATCTATTAACTTTAATATATGATAAGATTTACATCCACGCTATACTGTATCATGTTGATTATTTAACACAATTCCATATTAGTTTGTTTGTTTAACATATTATTTATAGCTTTGAGGTTATCATTATTTCAAAAGCCACAAAATTTAAGTCAACACATATTTTGTGCATAAATTATCTTCTATTTAGCAAAGAATGAGATGCAACATGTTAGTTTAAAAGGATAAACATGTTCATTGCTGGGTGCAACTAACATTACCAGTAATCTCCACAAGAACACAAACCATCTTTAAAATGGTGGAATCTATTTGCATCTCTCACAATAATTTCTCGCCCAACAATCTTGGAGATGAACTTAGTGACATTGTGACAGTCACTACACACACGGAGATTCTTCATAATACTAATTGGGGTGCCTGGGCTTGTATTGATGATCCCAAAACTAATGGCTAGCTTCTCGCTATGACTGCAGAGAATGTTTTCCTTAACCTCCTCCTCCACATCCTGCAGCACAAGATTTGTGTTAGGCACATAACCTGCCTTCTTCATTTGCCCATACAAGGTTTCCAACATTGCATAAATTTTTTCAGATTGAGGATGGGTTCTGTCTCCCACAAGGAATGTATGAACCTCTCTATGTACTGCAACAACACTGCATCCTGGTGGCTTCTTTACTCCCCTCTCTTTCATCATTGTCCTCAACTTTACTACATCCTCCCACCTGCGTGCCTCAGCATAGATGTTTGACAACAGTACATAATATCCAGCATTGTTTGGTTCTAATTCAAAAAGGTGTTTTGCTGCTTGTTCTCCAAGCTCAATATTGCGGTGAATTCTGCAGGCCCCAAGCAAGGCTCCCCACACATCTGCACCAGGCTTCAATGGCATCTTTTTTATAATGTCATGTGCTTCATCTAGATGCCCTGCACGCCCAAGAAGGTCAACCAAGCATGCATAATGCTCCAGCTTAGGTGCAAGGCCATAATCCGACTTCATGCACTCAAAATATTGCCAGCCCTGGTCGACTAACCCTGCATGAGAGCAGGCAGTCAAAATAGCAGTGAAGGTGATATGATCTGGCTTTGTGCCTGTCTGTTGCATTTGGGAAAAGAGAGCCAGAGCATCCTCACCATGTCCATGAATTCCATATGCCAGAATCATTGCATTCCATGATACAACATCTCGTTCAGACATTCTTTCAAATAGTGTGTGAGCAATGTGAACTTTTCCACATTTAGCATACATGTTTATAAGTCCGTTGACTAAAACAACATCAGATTCAAATCCACTTCTTATTGCATAACCATGGATTTGCTTACCTTGTTCCACAGCAAATAAATGGCCACATGCAGGTAAAACACTAACGATGGCAATTGAGTCGGGTTTCATACCCTGGGCTTGCATTTCATTGAAGAAAGCCAATGCTTCATGGGGGTGGCCATTTTGGGAATAAGCAGCAATTATTGTTGTCCATAACACAAGATCTCGTTGAGGCGTCCTTTCAAAGAGTTTGGCGGCAATGTTAACATTCCCACATTTGGCATACATGTTTACGAGTCCATTGACCACATCAATATCAGTTTCAAATCCACATCTTATGGCATAACTGTGGATCTGCTTACCTAGTTCCAGAGCCAATAAATCAGCACACACAGGCATAATACTAATTATGGTGATTGAATTGGGTTTTATACCTTGGACTTGCATTTCGTTGAAGAATGCCAAGGCTTCATGGGATTGGCCATTTTGGGAATAACCAGCAATTATTGCAGTCCATGACACAACATTTTGTTTAGGCATTCTCTTAAACAATCTGTGAGCAATATTAACATGCCCACATTTAGCATACATATCCAAAAGCCCAGTACCCACAGCAATATCATGTTCGAATCCACTTCTTATTGCATAACCATGGATCTGCTTACCTTGTTCCAGAGCCAATAAATTGGCACATGCAGGCAGAACACTAATTATGGTGATTGAGTTGGGTTTTATACCCTGGACTTGCATTTTATTGAATAATGTCAAGGCTTCATGGTGTCGGCCATTCTGGGAATTAGCAGTGATTATTGCAGTCCATGAAACAAGATCTTGTTCAGGCATTCTTTCAAACACTTTGTGGGCAATGCTAACATTACTACATTTGGCATACATATTAATAAGCCCATTTCCCACAACAACATCGGATTCCAATCCACTTCTTATTGCATAACCATGTATCTGTTTACCCTGTTCGAGAACCAACAAATCGGAACATGCAGGCAGAACACTAACCATAGTGATTGAGTTGGGTTTTATACCCTGAACTTGCATTTCTTTGAATAATTCCAAGGCTTCATGGGAATGACCATTCTGGGAATAACCAGCTATTATTGCAGTCCATGAAACAACATTTCTTACCGGCATTTTGTCAAACAGTTGGCGCGCATTCTGTAAACTTCCGCACTTGGCATACATTGACGCCAGCGCAGTACTCACAACGACATCCGACTCAAATCCCCTTTCGATGATATCTTCGTGAATCTTCCTGCCTGCTTGGAGATCTGATAGGTTGCCGCAGGCTCTGATTACAGAAAGAAATACCAATTTGTCGGGGTTTATGCCTATGCGTTGCATTTGATAATACGCCCTCAACAATTTAAGCCAGGAGCCATTTTTAACATAACCTCTGATGGCCTCGTTCCATATCAGCGCATTGCTCCAATTTTGTTTGTGTATGTCCATTTGGGTGAATTCGTTTTGGTTACCATATGCGCTGGCACATGTCGAAACTTGCAGATGCAGGTAATGGAAGAAAGTTTGATTGGGTACGGAGACGGGGACAGGCACGAAAAAGACGGTCGGAAAAATAGCGGAAATTCCATCCTGCAGACAAGAGAGGAAAAAGGAGGCCTACCATAACGCCTCCATCGTGGGCATTAATTTGTCTTCTCCGACATGCTCATTGTTACAAAGCAGGCCGAACTTTTTGTTGCAGAGAAGGTAGAGTGAGGAGAAGCAAATGAGGCAAATATGAACCGGCAATGCCAGTTCCTTGAAAGTTCACAAACTGCAACAAACTGCCTATTGGCTAACAATAAGCACGGCACGGTGCTTCAACAACATGGTGCAGTTGATAAACCACCGCAAGGCAGGGCATGCAGTACATGCCCAGAGCTGGATTGGATTGGATTGGATGATGTACCTGCTTCAATCTTAAGGCAGGTATATATTGTCCAACTCTTTGTTTATTGCTAAATAGACTGGTAAATATTTGTTGGGCATATATCGTCCAACTCTTTGTTTATTGCTAACTAGACTGGTAAATATTTGTTGGGCATATATCGGCCAACTTATTTGTGTTTAAATAGACTTGTAAATATTTGTTGAGTATATATGGCTCAACTTATTTATGGTTATGCCTAAATAGACGGGTGAATATTTTTTGAGCATATATTGCCCAACATATTTATGATTAAATAGAGTAGTAAATATTTGTTGGACATATATTGCCCAACGTATTTATGACTAAATAGACTGGTAAATATTTGTTGTCATAAATCATTGCCCGGTGCCTACTGTTAGCATTATCTCTTTAGTTCGAGCTATTATTATTATTATTATTTTACACTATAATGAATTCAATAAACCATTGCTTGGTGTTTATTGTTAGGCAGAGGGTATTTGACTTTTTGCACTTCATAGTGTAGTGAATTCAATAAAACATTGCTCAGTGTTTATTGTTAATTCAATAAACCATTGCTCGGTGTTTATTGTTAGGCATAGGGTATTTGCCTTTTTGCACTTCACACGTTTATTGTTAGGCAGAGGGTATTTGCCTTTTTGCACTTCACACTGCATTGAATTCAATCAATTGCTAAACTACTCCTCGGTGTTTCTTGTTAGGCAGAGTGTATTTGCCTTTTCCTTTTTGCAATAAGTAAACTCAAGGAGAGCTTTTTCATTCTTTTTTTAATCATTGTGAATTGGTAATTTTGTTTAATAAGAGTATATATAATTGTCGGCAAGGCAGATTTTCCAATAAGTTAAGGCTTATCGAGAGTCAATACATCTTGTCAGATTTTCCAATAAGTTAAGACTTATTAAGAGTCAAGACGTCTTGACCCCACTGAAGTGGAATTTATAACATTAAGAGTATCTTCAATATCCGCAAGCCAGATTTTCCAATAACTTAGGACTTATCAAGAGTCATGATGCCTCAACCCAGTCGAAGTGGAATCTATCACAGGGGGTTGTCTACCCTTCAAACCTTATCACAAGGGACCAACATGTCCATATACAAGAAATGAAACCAAGTGGAGAGGATAACACACTACTTTTTCAACCACTCAAGCTAAACCCATGAGATAAGAAAGACTTATATTTGGGTTTTCCTTGTGGCTTCAGGTAATGAAGATGGGGTAATAAAAGTGATGCATAGGTATATAGGGTCATGATCATCTATTTTTAGAGTTATTGCATGGTGGAGGGTATGAGACAAGTTAAACTTATGTAAAAACAAGGTTAGGCACCAAATTGGTGTAGGAGACTCTCTATTTTGTGGGACAAGGGATTCGCTAGACATCAAATTGATGTATGAAAGCCCTTTATTTGTGGGATAAGGGATCTGCCTTCACGATTTGATTAGTAAAGTCTATGAAGGGGTACATACTCTACCCCTTTGAATTTGAACTTGTGACCTCTTACAAGGAGGCATGTGTTCTTAACCATTAAGAAAGATTAATTAAATGATTTTTGAGAAATAAAAGAGTTATGCTTTTTAGGTGTAGGTTGGGGTGCATGCAATAGGTGTTATTCCTACAAAGGAATGTCTTGTTATAATGTATAGGTTAAGGAAAGGCTTAAAAAGTTACCACTATTTAATTGGAAATTGCAAAGGTTATGATGGACATTGATCATTAACATATATTATTAGGGTGGTCTAAAAGTTCTACATTTTTCAACTTTTTTGAGTATGTTTTTCCAATGTGTTGTATCCAAAATTTGATTGGAAATTCTCAAATTGCAAATGATAATTGTTGAGACTGCATAATTCAAGTGCCCTTAGGGTATTTGAGGATGTTGAACCGATATATGCATTTTCAATAGTATGATTTAAGCAATGTAAAATAGTGATTTCACCAACAATTACATCACTAGATTCTAATGTATTATCAAAGTAAAAAATGTAGAATATTTAGATTCGCCCTACATTATGCCTTGTTTTACAATCTACCCGTTATCAACTACCCACCATATGTTGGGAACTTTGATATTTAAAGTGATCGTAAGTACACTAAATTGGTGTCATATTTTGAAATCTATAATAAATTGAAATCAACACATTATGGTAGCATTAATGGTTGTAATAAAAATATCTCCTACCTCTCTCAATAGATAATGAAAACATAAGAGATAGGTGCTTTTATGTGAAAATCAATCATCATTATATAGAGAGACAAAATGGATATAGTATGATGGCATCATTTGTTACAGAGAATAAAATGTTTGATGTTTTTATTGACGGAAATAGCGTAAAACTTGAATTCTGACAAGGTTATAATGAGTGGTGTGAATCATTTAGTATGAGTGATTGATCATGATTTATCTATGAAAGGATCCAGCTTGTTATGTGAAACACATGGGCAAGGCTTCCTCAAGAAGTTATTTTCTTAATGCACTAACAATAGGTATGATTATGGAGGATTACTTTTATATTATTGGGGAATCAAATTGGTTATGGTAATATGTCAAGGTTGAGGTTCATTGTGATGCATATCAGGGAGAATTACAACCTATACATAATTACAAGAGGAATGTCTTTCAATAGAGCCAAAAGGTATGTTAAAATGAAACCTTAAAAGTTATTAAAAATACACGTTTTTGATAAAGATTAATAAAATAATAACATAAAATTTAAAGTAGATAATTGAATTAATTAATAACCACCATTAAATTATTAACACATCATTAAATTGTGTCTTGTGAATCATGGAAAATCCTACAATAATATTAAACAATTTACAATATAGCTTGAGTGGGCCTAATGGTTAAGAGCATGTGTTTCCTCCTAAGAGGTCACAAGCTCAAGACCAGAGGGGGGTAGGGTATGTATGCCTTCGTAGACTTAGCAGTCAAATCATTGCGCAGAAGTGGGTCCCTTGTCCCACAAACAAAACGGTCTCATACACCAATTTTGTGTCTCACTTGGTCGTGACCTTAAAAGTAAATAATAATAATAATATACATATTCACATTATTTTTGTTAAAAAATGTATACGCCCAAACCAATGGAGAGACATTCAAGTCCTATATGTTCATGTGAGAGCATGATGAGGTGACTCATCTTAACAATTAAAAAAAAAAAAAAAAACTTATGATGGAGTTAAAATTAAGAGAAATTTACACTCCTTTGAGATTTTACATGTTTATTAAACATTTTCTTACTCTATTACCTTGAATGAATGAATTTCGGTGCCTTGGGACTTTCTATCCGTGAGGATTCTCAATCTTTGACTCAAGGAGCCTATTTTATTTTTTATCTTGTATTTCAGTTGTTATATTGTAAGTGTTAGATCTTATTAGCTAAAAGGACCTAATTGGGAGACACGTAAACATATACAAACATCTAGTGTTAAGCGGTGAATGGGCAATGCGAGAACGTACAAAAAAGAAACGTTGTGTAGAACATAAAATAGAACCCTGTGGAATGTGAAAGCATGTTTGGGGCGACTTGTAGGAGACAAGCACATGTCAAGTTGGAATTTTAATGAAACTTAATTATTTTGTATAATTTTATTATTTTGATAAAATTTCACCAAATTTTATGGAATAGATTATTATTAGATATGTTTTACTATTTAAGCATAAGCACAATTCATAGAGAATTTAATATCAATAAAAGATATTTAAATATTACTATGAATGAAATATTTTTTTTAAAAAGAAACAATTTCTCAAATAAATTTAGGACCTTTTTTCCATATTCGTGGATGGTGTTTATAATAAACTTCTTAGTAGGTACTAGTATAATTCACCTCGCAAAACCCAAATGCAGGTTTTCATCCTCACCATTGGTTGCTATTAAGACTATTGGACCTTACTAGAAGAATAAAACCTAGGCTAGTAATGAGATAGTGTTATTTAAACCAATTGAGCTATTGACCCTTGGGAATATGAATAAAATAATATATGTGTGGTGGGGGGCACCTTATGGTTGTGGTTGAATGTGTGGTTGCACCTAAAGGGATTATATTAAATGATCTTATGGCCTATGCACATGTAACTGTATCAAATTCCAATCCAGTGTTCTTCAACAAGTTTTTTGAATAAGTGGATCAAAATCCACTAAGTTTGTCTTGGTGAACACTAAGGAATTTTTCATACGTCGACAAGTTTCAATTCTTGTGAAAGATTTTCTTAGAGTCATGGGGCCACCTTAAAGTAGAGGTTGAATTGTTGTTGCACCTAGAGAGATTATATTAAATTATCTCATGGCCCATGCATACATAAGTGGATGCGGTTGAATGTGTAGTTGCACCTGGAGAGATTATATTAAATGATCTTGTGGTCCATGCATACATAAGTGAATTGAATCTCACCTGATGTCCTTCAAATTTAAAGTTTTGAGTGTTAGCCTAGTCAATTGAACTATCTACTCAAGGCATGTTAATAATAGAGAGGTCAATGTCATAGGTTCAAATCCAATCAAATATCTTGGAATTAGCATTTGTAATTGTCATTGAAAATTGAGTTTCCCTTCATTTGGATATTTCAAAGAATAGAGGAGATAAAATGAGGTTTTACTCAACTATATATATATATATATATATATATATATAGAGAGAGAGAGAGAGAGAGAGAGAGAGAGAGAGAGAGAGAGAGAGAGAGTTTACGTATCTATGATAAATAATTGCTATATGGCTCCAAAAAATATGTATTTGCATTAAAATTTGGAGTGAAAATAGTTGAAATGTGTGATAATTATTCATATATAAAACACACATGTTTATAACTTTCATGTGTAGCTTTAAAGTGTATTAACCCATGATGCAATGAGACTAGAGGATACACGTAGTCTAACTAATAGACAAAATGGCCCTTTTTTGAGCATTTTTCTGGTCATTTTTGTTCAAAATGAAGTAGATATTTTTAAAAATCATAAGTTTAAGTTCTTTAATTGCAAAGATTGAGTGCCTCAGTGGTTTTTAAGGGTGTTGAGTCCATTTATGCATCAAAAATGTATTTTAAACAACAAAAAAACACAATCTTGCTAGAAACTGTATTTGTCATATTCTGGCCAAAAATCCATTTTGTCTATTAGTTAGACTACGCCTACATGACATATTGTGGCATTAAATAATTTCACCTTTACACTTCTATTGTCATTAATTTTTATAAATGTAAATTTAATGGACACCATGGAGGTAATATTGATAATGTTTTATTCTATTTTTTTAGGAAAACTTCATGAGAAAAATCAAAACATGCATTCCCGTATTTGTGGATGTTATCCCCAGTAAACTTGCTAATATAGACTAATGCATATCACTTAAGGAGATTTGAACCAAGCATGAGTTTAGATAGCCCTTCAACATTTTAAATTGAAGGAAATGTCTCAAGTTTGACCCATTTATGATATGTAAATTATTGTGGATATTCCATTGGACAATTTCAGTTTGTCACAACATATCTACTAAAATATATTTGAAAATCTAAAATCTACATTATCAGGGTTAACTTTTTCTTAGATTTATGGATTCATTAATTATTGTGTTATTCTTATGCAAGTATTAAATGAAATATGGAAAATAGAGAAGAACAAAGTACAACTAAAAAAACGCAATGAACACAAGATATGATCTGCGAAACCCTAATAGGAAAAGCCCTACTAGAAGATGAGGTTGTTCTACTTTCTCTGAATGGAAATATATGCAAGTACAAAGGAGTGAGACGTGAGTGAAACCTACAACCCATGGGATGCTACATTACATAGACCCTCTTTTTTTCCTCTCTCTTTATTCATTCTCTTCTACATTGCTCATATATGGAACAAAATGCACTCCAATAGAATGGATCCCCTTTTCCTCTTGGTGGCCTAGTTATAACACAACTCTATAACCTACTAGTGATTAAGTTTGACTCCTTCAAGTCTTAACTAGTTGAATACAACATTAACTATTCTAAAGTTTTTTTCATCATGATCATGTGGCTAGCCCCTTTTCCATGAATAATGGGGATTCATGTGGCATCCTCTTGAATCAACATGGTCAAAATAGTAAGGTCAACTTCTGGGTGGCATAACTTTTGCAACAAACTTCATTTGAGGTTTTATTGCACCGTTGGAAAGGTATCTATGTGTAGAATAGCACTTGTGGGAGTCATACTTAAGAAACAAAGTTTTGCCTCAAAAAAATGTTGTTTAATTGATCCAGATTAGATCATTATATTGTTTTTCATCCATCCCGATGCTTTTAGAATGGAAAAATTGGAGGAATCAACTCATGGGACAATTTTTACTAGTGGGACCCAGTTTGGCAAAATAGGGTCTGAAACCTTCTGGGAGTGTTTTTAGGTATCAAATGACATTTTTTGAGGGTAAAACTTTGTTTCTCTAGCATGAAACTTTTTTCACCTATTCTACACACAAATACATTTCCAGCAACACAAGAGTCACATCAATCAAAGTATTTATGTGAAAGTTTTGCCATTCAGAAGTTGACCTTCCTATTTTTACCACCATAATTTGAGAGGATGCCACATTAGCCCCCATTATTCATGAAAAAGGTGATAGCCACGTGATTATGATGTAGAAGACTCTAGAAGAGTCTATATTGTAACTCTGGTTAAGAGTTTAGTTAGTCAAACCTAACCACAAGTAGGCTATCGGGTTGTGTTATAACTAGGCCACTAGGAGGAAAAGGGGTTCCATTATTTCAAGTGCATTTGTTCCATAGTTGAGAAAAAATAGCAAAGAGGGATACGAAACAGAGCACACATATAGGATTTGCGCAGTATAGTAATTACAGTGCATAGGCCACACTTCTGTGTACTTGCGGCCATATTTCCATTCAGATAAAGAGAGCGAAGTGACCTCACCTTCCAGTTGTGTTTTTCTCCCGAAAGGCTTTCCCAAGCATATCTTGTGTCAAATTTTTGTGCGAGTTTTTATTTTGTCGTTCTCTATTTTATGCATAATTTTCATTCGCATGCACACACTATTAATAGTAAATCTACAAATACAGGAATCTAAAAAAATGTAATAGTGTAGAATTTCTATTTCAAATATAATTTTATCATAAATATTGTGACGGACTACCCAGTGGAATATCCACATAATTTTATGAATTATTAATACCTTAAACTACTTTCATAAGGTTGTAGACCCCAATTCACCAAATTGAGACCCGCTGGTAAAATTGGTCTTGTGATCTAACTCCAATTTTTCCACTTTGAAAGCATCAAGATGGATGACAAATAATATAATGATCTAATCTAGAACATACCTCCCATTTTGGGAGATTTTGGTCCCAAATATATTTTACCGAATAAGGTGAGGAAATTTTTCCTCTACCTTCTCCTAAGTGTACCATTTAGCCTTGCGTGGAAGTTGTACATTCAATCCAATCTACTAAAGGTCATGTTTCCATTGTCTTTTACTTTTGGACTTCTTCTACAAAAATGTATCCTTTATCAACTCTATTTAAGCATATGAGGCTAATTCCTCTACAAATGGGAGGATCTATTCCTCTTCTTGATCTAGCCTGGAAGGATGATAGCATTTCAAATTTTTTACAATCACCAGTGATTAAATGTGCATGTATGGGGTTAGATTGATTCTATAGGCATTATCTCTCACCATTTTTAGTATCTCAAAGGGACCATATACCAAAGCCTTTTTTTCTTATTAGGACCTTGTAGCCTCTTCTTATTCTATTGTAATCATACTCTATCTTCCACCTTGAATGAATTCTATGTTATGTGCTCAGCATTCATGGTATTTTACTTTTAATGTGATCTCTTCAGTTTCTGTATTACTTGTAGATGGTGTCAGGCTAGGAGGTAACTCCTCAAATGAATTGTGTTGATTCCTTAAGATTACTTATGGTTATATACGTGAGGGATTGACTCTTGGGCTTCACCTCCTGTGGCTCTTTATTTTCCATTATTTAATATTTACATTATTTACAAGTCTTCACCCAATCCCAATGATTAGGTGTCAACATTCCCCCCCTTAATCTGAAGGGATGTTGGTGAGTCCAAGCATCATTCTAAATCTTTCAAGCTTTTCTCTTCCAAGCGCTTTGGTGAAGATGTCTACAATTTGCTCATTAGTGGAACAATGGCATAGATGGATTGTCTTAGCCTCAACATGATGTTGAATCAGATGGTATTTTGTATTTATGTGCTTCGTTCAATTAGAGAAGTTTGTGTTCTTTGCCAACTTTATTGCAGAGGTGTTGTCAATCTTGAGTGGAGTTGAATGTACTTGTTTTACCTACAAATATTCCATAAATTTCCTGAGCCACACAATTTCTTTTGTTTCCTCAGCTGTTGCCACATATTTCGCCAAGAGTGTGGAATCTATTGGAACTGATTGTTTGTGTCATCTATAGGATCCAGCTCTTGATCCAAGACTCATAGCATAACCTAAAGTAGATACCCCAGTTTCTTTGTCTCCATCAAAGTCTGAATCAGAGTATCTAATCAAGTTGAAATTTCCCACCTATGTATACTTGAGTCCAAATTCTTGAGTTTCCTTCAAGTACTTTAGAACTCTTTTTTGCAGTAGACCAATGTCCCTCACAAGGCTTTTGCATAAACCTGGAGAGGATTCAAACAAAAAACGAAATGTCTGGTCTAGCAGTAGTTAGGTAGTTGAGACTTCCTACAAGTTGTCTATACTTTGGTGCATCCTCAAATTCTTTTCCTTCAATGGATGTGAGCTTTAAGTTTTGTTCCATTGGAATAGTCAGAGGATTGCACTCAGCCATGCCAAACTGTTCAATAGATCTCCAATGTACTTCTTTTGAGAGAGGAATACATGTTTTGAATGTTGAGTTACTTCAATACCAAGATAGTAGTGAACATAGCCCAAGTCAGTCATTTCAAAACCTTTCCTGCATTCCTTCTTTATGGATGCAATGTAGCTCTCATTGTTCCCTATAATAAAAATATCATCTACATATACCACAAGATATACAACTGTTCTTAAAAATTTCTTGAAAAACAAAGTTGCATCATCAAGATCGTAATGTTTGAAGTTGAGTTTCAGAAGATGCTCAGTTAACTTTTCATACTAGGCTCGCGATGCTTTCTTGAGGCCATACAAGGATTTCACAAGTTTTCATACTTTATGTTCATGTCCCTTCACAGCAAATCCTTTGGGCTGGGACATAAAAACATTCTCTTTCATATCTCCATTCAAGAAAGTAGTTTTTACATCCATTTGATGGACTTTCCAACCGTTGTGAGCTGTTAGGGAAAAGAGTGTCCAGATGGTAGCCCATTTTGTTGTGGGGGGGAAAGTTTCCTCATAATTGACCCCTTCCTTATGCGCAAAACCTTTTCCCACAAGCTTGGCTTTGTTCTTGTCAAGTGAACCATCAACTTTATACTTGTTCTTGTAGACCCACATGTAGCCAATTGGTTTAGTTCCTAATGGAGGATCAACCAACTTCCAAGTGCCATTATTTATCAAGGCACCATACTCCTTTTGCATCACTTCTTTCCATTCATCATGAGAAGTGGATTCTTTGAAGGAAGTTGGTTCAAAATATGTAGACAAATTCAGTTAACAATCATAAGAAACATCCATATCAACAAGTGAATCAGAATCATCTACATCACCTCCATTTTGCCTGGTTGAATTTCGTGTTCCTATCTTTCCAACCTCATCAGGATGAACACTTTCAAGTGTCTTTGTCAACCACTTTG
This sequence comes from Pinus tabuliformis, assembly GCA_031772625.1. Lineage (NCBI taxonomy): Eukaryota > Viridiplantae > Streptophyta > Pinopsida > Pinales > Pinaceae > Pinus > Pinus tabuliformis. Next base: position 874,661,963 of record CM062807.1, read on the forward strand.
GGGGACCTTTCTGAGATGGTCCAGGCTGCTCAGTTGATTGAGTTGGGACTGAATCAAGATTGAGTCTCCCAATTCTATCAATCACATCACTCAAAGTATCATCAGTGGTTGGAGTTTCATGTGGGGGAGAGAGTGCTTCAGAAGAAGATTCCACAGATTGATCCAATATAGGAATCCCCCCTTCAAGATGTGGAATATGATTATCAAATTCTTGAAATGATTTTGCATGTCCAAATCTATCCAAGCGATCAAGTTGCCGCTCAACAACATTGTCAACTTTGCAAGATTCAAGAAAAATTACATCTCTAGATACAACAAAATTTTTATTAACTTCATCATAGATGCAGTATGATTTGGAGGTATTTGAATACCCCAAGAAGATACACTTACGAATCCTTGCACGAAGTTTGTTTCTATGTACCTTTGGTATTAAGGCATAATAGGTGGAACCAAAGACCCTGAGATGCTTTACCGAAGGAATGTGGCCATACCACAATTCATAAGGAGTCTTGTCTCTAATAGCATTAGATGGACATCTATTCTTTACATATACAACTCATAGAAATGCATCAGCCCAAAACATCAATTTTACATTCTTGAAAAACATCATGGAACATACCATTTTTAAGATTGTCCTATTCATTCTTTTAGCTACTCCTTTATGTTGGGGATTATAAGGCACAGTTGTTTGATGTTTGATCCCATGCTGGCGAAGATTGTTTTAAAATTCATTTGAAGTGTATTATTTTCCATTATTAGTGCGAATAGAGCCAATATGACATTGTGCATCATTTTCAATCCATGTATGAAAGTTCTTGAATGTTTGAAAATCGTCAGATTTGTTCTTCAATAAATGAACCCAACACATTCTGGTGTAGTCATCAATAAATGTCATCATATATTTATTTCCATTTGTAGAAGGAACATGCATTGGACCACATAAATCTAAATGAATGAGTTCAAGTTTTCTATGTGCTCTAGAATGTGAATCATGAAAAGAATTTTTGCTATGATTTCCTAGAATGTAAGCATCACATTGCTTAATTTTCCTAAGAATTGTATGCAAACCAATAACACCATTTTTCTTCAACAAGCGAAGGTTGTCATAGTTCAAGTGTCAAAATCTAGCATGCCATAATAGACTTGATGGAACTATACCTTCATCATAATGAGAACTGTATGAGAAATTTTGTGCACGAGCATAGGTACCTTGTAGCTTAAGAAGCCTTTCTTCTTCTATCCCCATCATGAAAAGTGAGTGATATGATGCTTTTCTCACCTCAACCTTGCCATCAAACATATGAATGGAGTGTCTTTGTTGGTGGATGTGGACCATGGACAACAAGTTTCTCCTTAGCCGTGGGAGATATAAAACATCATGCAGAAAGAAAGTCTGGAAGACCAAGCAATTTGAGCCTGATTGTGCCAAGCCCTGATGGCTTGAGTTTTGATTTGTTTGCAAAGTATACTACTCCATCAACATTGTCAGTAAATTCTTCGAAAAAATATTTTCTAAAATTCATGTGGCAAGTTGCTCCTGAATCAAGCAACGAATCGTTTTTCCAAGAAGCAAGTGAAGCATTAAACAAGTCTTCATTTATACCAATATTACAATGTGCCACAACATAGTGAACAAATTTAGGTGCTTTACCTTTCTCTTTTTCATTGATTTTACCTTTGGGTTGATTTCTTTCTTGCTCAATTTTTTTCGCAAAGCAACTTGCATGTGGATTCATCATGTGATCTATCTATATTGCAACGTATGCAATGAAGATTAGATTTTTCTCCTTGAGAGTGTCTACCCCCCTTGCCTCTGAAATATCTTCTTCCTTTTCGTCTTCGACCACCTCTTCCTTTGGAATAATCTTGAGAATGATTCTTCTCTCTATGTGCAAGACACACAACCTCTTCAGAAGACTGAGGAGTTGTCTTCTTCCCAAAATCTTTCTCTCTCTCAACAAATTTATTTACAAGGGAGTCAAAGGTAATTTCTTTGAGGTTACCATATGCTTGAAATCACTCAAGATAATTTGAATAAGTGGGATAAAGTGCCTTGACAAAAGCTATCAGAGGAATTTCTAGTTCAACATTAGTGACTTTGATATCATGCATAATAGATTTTACTTCTGATGCAAGAGCAAGAGGATCATCATTTTGTAATTCAAGGCTAAACAATTTAATCATCAATTGGACAACTTCAAGCGCAAAGTGTGAGTCATAGAGTTCCTTCAACTTCTGTAGGGATTCAAAATCATTTGAAAATGTTTAAATATGGTGACTCGCCTCTTCATTTATAGATGCTTCAATCAAGGCACAGGCCTTGCTCTTCTTGTTTTCCCTTATGGTGAATTCCTTGTCTGAGGTAGGCTTTGTTGGTTCATCATCTCCTTCTCCTACACAAACTCCTTTCCACATCTCATTGAAAATGAAGTTTGCTTGATCTTCCGAGACCACTCAAGATAGTTGTCCTTCCCATGAGAACCACTCCCACAATAGATATCAATGAATGCATTTTAAAAATGTACTATGCTACCAATATATAAAAAAATTGCACTTCTAATTGTAAAAACTAGAATTTTGATGTATATAACAGAGGTATATATGAAGGAGGGCTTATATGGGGGAGGGTTATATGAGGGGAGAGCTTATATGGGGGAGATAATATATGAGGTAATGAATTACAAAAGAAGATGAGGGAGATATGGAGTTAACTTATGAGGAATTTAACTCCTCACAATGGAGTTAATGTATGAGGGATAATGTTGATTTGGGGTAGCATCGGATGTGCTCTAGCCACAAAAATTGGTGGAGAGGCTAAGGCACATGAGATCTCCAACAACCAGAAAGGGTTTAGGCGGATTCTAAATAGTTTGGGAGATATTGAAATAATTAATATTTTTAATGGAGTCCCTAAGTCTAAACTTAGGGAAAATAAAATATTAATGCGAATTAATATAAAATTGTGTTAGAATGGTCCAAAAGTCATGGATCAAGCCAGATCTAATCTTAGCCATTGATTAGAGACTTAATCTTGGTCGTTGAATTTTCAACGAGAAAAGTATAAGAAGAGGCTTGAGGGTCACTTGCAGAACACACCAGAGTGATTAGTCATTCTATTCTCTAGAGCGGGGTTTGCTAAGAGAGATAGAATCAATGATCAGCAACGAGGGGTAGTGAATACAAAAGTAGAGAGGTAGAGAGATAGTACCAGGAGGATCAACGCAGTAGCCAAGAGTGAGGGACCAGAACCAGCCAGGGGTTCACGCAGAGCCAGTTAGGGCTCACGCAGAGGAAGCCAAGAGTTGCACAGTGCCTTAGAGGGCCAACTTGGGTGACGCAGAGGGCCAGAGGGCTGACACAGTGCCTCTAGAGGTTGACGCGGGCCAAGCCAGAGTGACGCAGGGAAAACGTTGGGCCAGAAAGGGCTGACGATGTCCCTAGAGGCTGACGTTGGGGTTTCGTGGGGTAGATTGGAGCTGTGAAGCTACTAGAGTGATTATTCGGGGTTTCAGCCGGAACATCTGTCTCTAACTAAGAGGTACTACTACCGAGATTATTCTCTATTGAGTAATCTAATTTTGGAACCCATATTATATTCAGAAACTACATAATAATAAAATCCTCAGACAGCTGCACCAGTTTCCCTCATTGGGTTTTTCCGGGGACATTGGTCCAAAAACAATGGTTTCACTTGTGTGCTTGTTTTGTTTCCTTCAGTTGATGATTTGTAATGTGTTGAGCATGTACTTGTATTTATTTCTAGTATTTACATGGTAAATAACTTGTTAATTAACAGAACAAGTAGGTAGGAATAATTCAGTAAAGTACATGAAGGGTTTCTAACGAATTAGACTTCGAAATTCAAACATGGTATCAGAGCGTAGTTGCAGATCACAGAAGAACTGAGGACATCAGCTGAGTAGAGCAGCAGCAACAGAAAACAGTTGTCTCAAGTGACAGAGGTTGTTCCTAGTAGAGAAGCAACAAGGAAGGGGTGCCGTACTGTCTGCATCATCAAGTTTGAGCCGTGAAGAGGATCAATGCAGTGGCAGAGGGGAGAAGACTCGACCTACACAGTGCCTGGTCATATTTCTCAATCAGGAAGGATTGACGCCCATGGCCACGAGGTGCAGATTTTGCTGGTGTCAGGATTGCGTAGAGCCTAGAAGCTCTACCTTCAGTTTACTGGGGCTTAGGAGGCTGTGGGTAAGTTGCAGAGTGAAGCTGGTGTGGTATTGTAGTCAGAAAAATACCTAATAGGGCAAGACAAGGGAGGAGAGAGTTGCTACTGAGGATTTCTAGCCAAGAAATCTAGATTAGTGAGGATCAGAGTGGGGGCATCTCGATATTGGCATAAGGGTTTCTAGGAGGGAAATTGAGGCTTAGAGAGAGTCACACTAAGAACTTCCAGGAGGGAAGTAGAGGAACAATGAAATGGCAGTGAATGGGGTAGGAGACCAGGACAGACTGGATAGAGCCTCAAACTTCGTAGTCTGGAAGCCCATAATCTTATCCATTCTAGACAGGAATCGTGTCAAGCACTTCACCTTGAGGACGATAGAAATCCTAGTTGACCCAGCTGATAACGACAAGTACAAGAAGGCAATGGCAAGGGCCAAGAGCATCATTCTTAACGGGGTGAAGGACCATGTAGTACCACATATTGCCGAAAAGGACACAAAAAATGAGATGTGGGAGGCCCTAAAGAAATTGTACTAGCATACTTCTGTGTAGAGAAGGATGTTACTAGAAAATCAGTTGTGGTCATACTAGATGAAGAAGGGAGAACAAATCGACATCTTCCTTGGTCGATTGAAGGAGATCCGGGATCAGCTAACTTCCATAGGGGCCACACCGATCAAGAATTGATGGTGAGAACAACCTTGAATGCAGTCTCAAAAGACTGGGAGGTGTTTGTCCAAAGCATACTAGGCAGGGCAACCCTTCCAGATTGGGAGGAAATGAGGGTGGCTCTTCGCTAAGAATATATCATAAGGTTGAGCAAGGTGGGAAGCAGCGGCAAGGGGATCCGAATCAAGAAGGAGGAGGAGGTGGATGTTGCCCTAGCATCTGAGTGAAAGAAGGAGACATGGAAGAAGAAGGACCTCTTCAAGGTAAAATGCTTCCACTATGGGGAGCTGGGTCATTATGTGACCCAGTTTCCAAGGAATAAGAGCAAGGGAGAGGCCTCCAAGGCCAAGGTTGTACCAGCAAGGGCAGAGAAGGAAGTGGAGGCAAACGATGAATGTACCATGAGTGCACACACACCACTTGAGTGGAAGTGGGGAGACATGGAGTTGTAGTCAGACGGACTATAGGTGATAAGGGGAAGGATCCTTGAGGTACCCAACCTCTTGGATTAGACATTGCTATGGGAGCCTCGAAGAGGAGTAGCAGTACTAGTGAATGTTAGTAGAGACGGATGCAGATGGAGTGACAGAGGGAGCTACAATGCAAGATTCCCAGGATAGCGTGAGGCAGTAGTGCGAGAAGCACAGGAGTGTTGCACCAGTGCAATATGGCACAGATAGGTGTGCAATGGTGCGAGATGCACATAGTTGTTGCAGCAGCACAAACGTCATAGAGGGAGCACTTTCAGTGACATAGGGAGCTTCAGCATCAAGAGTTTTTCTAGCCTGATGGAGATGTCAGAGTTGGGAGATCAGTTACTTACTTCTCAATAACTAAGTTGCAATGTAGTAGTTAGCAGTGGTAGTGCTATGGGCAGCACGATGTAGCATGATGAGAGGGGTTGCAGTGTGGATGTAGCAGTGGCAGTGGCAAGGCCAAGGGTAGCAACACAGATGCAGAGGGAGTTGCAGTACAGATGCAACAGTGGTAGTGGCTGGGCCATGGGTAGCAGTATAGGATGCAGCAGTGCAGATGATGGGCAGCAGGCCTAACATCAGCAAATGGACCAATGTCGGATGATTAGAGTGATACTCAGTGAGGAGTATTGCTAGATCATAGTCCTCGCTAAGAGAGAGTGTTGATTTGGGGTAGCATCGGATGTGCTCTAGCCACGAAAATTGGTGGAGAGGCTAAGGAACATGAGATCTCCAATACCCAAAAAGGGTTTGGGCATATTCTGAACAGTTTGGGAGATATTAAAATAATGAATATTTAATGGAGTCCCTAAGTCTAAACTTAGGGAAAATAAAATATTAATGTGAATTAATATAAAACTATGTTAGAATGGTCTAAAAGTCATGGATCATGCAAGATCTAATCTTAGCCATTGATTAGGGAATTAATCTCGGCCATTGAATCGTCAATGAGAAAAGTATAAGAGGAGGCTTGAGGGTCACTTAGAGAACACACCAGGGTGATCAGTCATTCTATTATCTAGAGCGAGGTTTGCTAAGAGAGATAGAATCAGTGATTAACACTGAGGGGCAGTGAATACAGAAGCATAGAGGCAGAGGGATAGTACGGTAGGATCAGCACAATAGTCGAGAGTGAGGGACACAGAACCAACCAGGGGTTCACGCAGAGGCAGCCAGGTCTTACACAAAGGCAGCCAAGAGTTGTGCAGTGCCTCAGAGGGCTAGTGTGGGTGACACAGAGGGCCAGAGGGTTGATGCAGTGCCTCCAGAGGCTGACACATGCCAAGACAGAGTGACGTAGGGTAAACATTGGGCCAGAAAGGGCTGACGCTGTCCCTAGAGGTTGACATTGGGGTTTTGTGGGATAGATTGGAGCTGTGAAGCTGTTGGAGTGATTATCCGGGGTTTCAGCCAGAAAATCTGTCTCCAACTGAGAGGTACCACTGCTGAGATTATTCTCTGTTGGGTGAGCTAGTTTTTTCACCCATATTGTATTCAGAAACTGCATTATAATAAAACCCTCAGATTGCTGCACCGATTTTCCCACATTGGTTTTTTCAAGGGACATTGGTCCAAAAACAATGGTGTCACTTGTGTGCTTGTTTTGTTTCCTTCAATTGACGCTCTATAATGTGTTGAGCATGTACTTGTATTTATTTCCAGTATTTACATGGCAAATAACTTGTTAATTAACATAACAAGTACGTCGGAATAAATCAGTAAAGTGCATGAAGGGTTCCAACGAGTTAGACTTAGAAATTCCACCAGAGATAAGGCAAACATGTGAGGGAGATCATTTATAACACAAAATATTAAAACAATGATACAATGTATGGGAAAAGTATTAAAGTATGCATATTAACGGAGAGAGGTATTAAGGTATGCATATAATGAATTTTAACAGAGTCAAGTATCTGAGTGGTATGTGATATGAGTAGTGTTATGGGTATGGCAGGTTGTGTTAACGCAAAAAAACGGGAGCAGATTTAAAAACTAAGGGTGGAGTGGTGCAACATTCAAATGCAGATATATGTTATGGGATGCAACAACAGTGGTATTATAGATTATGGACTCTAAAGAAATGCAATGTAAAAAAAATAATGGGAGCGAATTTATATTATTCACCACAGTGTAAAAAAGGGGAGTGGGATGGTATCCCCAGAATAGTGGTTCAAACCTCAAGCGATATTCGGGTATCACAACATTCAAGTATTCTCAACGTTGTCACAGTCACAGTGCCATCCACAGCATCATGCTTCTTTTGCGCCATACTTTCGTACCTCCACACAATGCACAGATCTAATCCTCATTATTCAACAATCTCCCATATACTTTGAATGTACAAAAACCAACGTTCACAATGGATGTTCAATGCATCTCTAGGGAATTTTAATGCATAGATAATTATGGCAGAGATGAGAAAAGGACATAGATGAGCATATATGACAGACTGCAACAAAAATGGTAGAAGGGAGTTACAAGGGTAGAAAGGGATGCCAAAAATGGGGTTGGCTTTGATACCATGTCAGGTCAGGAGGTAACTCCTCAAATGAATTGTGTTGATTCATTAAGATTACTCATGGTTATATACATGAGGGATTGACTCTTGGGCTTCACCTCATGTGGCTCTTTATTTTCCATTATTTACTATTTACGTTATTTACAAGTCTTCACCCAATCCCAATGATTAGGTGTCAACAGATGGATCTACTGATCTTCTCAACAAATTTCTCTACCCTTAACACATTCCTAGTGAGATTCTCCCTCACTCCTCCTTGCTACCCATATACAATATCTAAAGGTGAAGGTGGAAAATATTCAAAACAAGTTTCAAATGGGGACTTACTAGTAGAAGTGTGGACTATAAGAGGGTTGTATATATACCATATTTTCATCACAAGTTTTCAAATGCTTTTGATTGTAATCCCTCAAAAGTTGCACCAAATTCCTCTTGATTACTTTTGTTTTCCCATATATTTGTGGATGGAATGTTGTATACATATTCAACTTTGTGTCCTTCTTCTCCCACATTGTAGTCCAAAATGCATTGAAAAGTCTTGTGTTCTTGTTTAAAATGATGCTCCTTGGTATCCCAAAGTGCACCCAAACCTACCCAAAGATACAAGTTTGTTATTTCTTTCTCACAGATGGTCCTTTTATAGGGAATTAGAACACACATCTTGTTAAACCTATCAACTACCACAAAATAAATCATGTTTGTTCTTGGTTGTTGGTAAACCTCCTACAAATTCCATGGAAATGCTTTCCCAAGGACGAGTGGGTATGGGCAACGTATGGTATAGGTCTGTTTTCATGTATGCAACAAACCCCCATATGTTTTGAAAATAAATGGGGACCCTATTTAAATTTTTTATTTTCACTCACTTATTGTCTTGTCTGAAGCATTAGAAGTTTGATTTCTTTTCATTTTTGTTTGAAATTTACCCCATTTTCTTTGAATTTGTAAAGTTTTAGTTTAAATTCAAGGTTGATATTGATCTAGATTTATGAAGGAACAAATTGAAATACATATTTAACACAAAAAAAGAGATAAAGTAAAATTTAACTTCTATTAATAAATAGGAAGTGTTGAAATTTGTTTACATGTAGAATGAAAGAAAACTAGCTCAGGTGATGGTAGCTTATCTCTGAGAAGAGATGTGATAGCTACATGTCTTCTGAATTGTGTTACAATGAGGCTTTGAGGAATTTTTATCATGAAGAAACAATGAGAAACCATAAACATCTAAAAACCTAACCCTAGGAGATGAAGTGTCAAAAGTGTATGGGACCCAATGGGGTTAGTTGGAACATCAACTTCCGAGGATCATAACTTTGTCATATGTTCTCTATTTGGTATGCATGATATCCCATTAGAAATTTCTATCCGTGGAAAACAAATTTCAATTGAAAATGTGATCTTTGACTCATATTTTCTCATTTCCAAAAAAAATTTCATTTAGGGCCTCAAATGGATCTAGAAGTTTAGGACTTGAAAACTGCCAAAATAGGAAACTGTGCTAAAAAATAGGAAAGTGATAGAAAACAATGTTAGGGGTCCAAGTGGAATAGGTAGGTGGCCAAAAATATCCACCTGGATCAGTGCCCCTTCCTTAGAAAGTAATAGTCCCCATTGTGTTGAGTGCCTCCATGTTGGGTGTGGAGTCTAATTATCTTCCTGATTGTTCAAAGGTTTTTGTTTCAGTCGTGATTGGATTCTAGTCCCTAACAGGGGGTGTGGGGGGGATTGCCCCCCGACTATTACTACTAGGGGGTCGGGGGGGGGCTACAAAAATTAGATGAAAATTTGCCTTTTAAAATATTGTAATTTCGTAGTCAATCTGAGTCATTCATTAGGCAGAAGATATAACGATAGAAGTTATGTTAATTTAGGTATTTTTTCCCTAAAAGGAAACCCTTGGTTTATATAAGGGAATTGTATTATGGATGTGTAGTATTCTATGCGAGAAAAAAATAGAGGATACTGTGTGAGAGCGAAGAGGAAAGTTATGACAGATTTGTTGTAGGTTGTATCTCTTCATTTTACTAGATAATATAAAAGGAAGGAATGGTTGTTTCTTCGTGGATGTAGCTCAAATTGGGTAAATCTCATATATATGTGTCTCTCTTGTTTATGATTTTATGTGTTTGTGTTTCTGTGATATTTTGTGTGTTCCATTGCTCTGTTATTTAATTTCTAACACTTCGTCAAATGGGGAAACTTCTGTTGAACTTGGTCTTTGGTAAGCCACTTTCCTTGGTGCAAGAGCTAGCCTAATTTGACAACCTAATACAGTTAGATCCTTTGTTAGTGATTTTTCTTAATATGTGTTTCCATTATCCAATTAGTTGTGGCCTATTCAATGCAATTTTGGTTGAGCTTTGTTGGTGTTAGTTGCTTGATAATGTCTAATGTGTCCAACAATGGTGGAAAGTATGGTTCAAGGAGGTCCACATTGAATATTGGGTGTAGGCCAAGGAATGGGAGGATACTTAGCTCAAAATCGTTGTCACCCAAAACCTTGGTGATGGTGTAAGGCTCGTATCAAAGTGGTTGAATCTTTCGATGGGTTGCGGCAAGGCATTCCTTCTACAAATGCAACCAAACCTTGTCACCCACTTGAAACTTATGTGGCACCCAATGCTCATCATGATGTTTTTTACACTTAGTATTGGCTTTATCCAAGATATCGTGAACCTGTTAGTGGACGTGTTTAATTTTTTCAATAAATTTGATGGCTTTATCATCTTTGAATTAGACATGTGCAGACTATGTGTGTGTAGTTACATGAGGCATTGCAACATCAATGGGAGACAATGGTTGAAATCATAGGCCCACCTGAAAGGGGTTGTGGACAGTTGAGATATGGAGAGCTCTATTGTAGATATGTTTCACATAGGGGAGAATCTCATCCCATGTTTTTGGATGCTTAGAGTTGTACATGTGTAGTATGTGCACTATTATCTTGTTGACAACCTTTGTCTAGCCATCAGTCTGGGGGTGGAAAGTAGTCAACTCAGTGAGCTTGGTGTCCAACACTAACTAGAGGCTTGACTAGAATGTGCTTAAAAGCCTGCTATCTCTATTTGATATAATGGTCAGTGGGATCCCAAAATGTACCCACACGCATTCGAAGAAGAGCTTAGTAGTGGATTTTGCTATGATACTCTTCTTGCAGACTACCAATATAGCCATCTTAGAAAATCTATTAACAACCACCAACACACAGTCATTACCATGCCTTGTATAAGAAAGGCCAAACATATAGTCCATGGAGATGGATTCCCAAGGTCATATAGGAGTAGGCAGAAGGGTGTATAGACCTTGATTCTTAATGGTTGGCTTGGAAATGCCATAGGCAGTGCAGGATATGAGATATTTTCCAACATCTTGTCGGAGTTTTGGCCAATAAAAATACTTTTAATGTACTTCCACTGTCTTCTCCACCCCAAAGTGTCTTCTGACCTGGTTGTAATGTGTCTCCCAAATTATCTTGGCACGCTCACTTAAAGGAACACAAAGATGTCCTAGATAACACAATAATCCATCCCGAAGGTGGAAGTTTGGAACTAGCTTTTCATCCATCAAAATATTGTAGGTGGCAGAAAATTCTGAGTCATTTACATATAGTTACGACCATCCAGAGGTCATGTGCCCACAAGAGTTGAGAATTGTGCTCAATGCCACAATTGGGGGTTGAATGAGGTAGTTTGCAATGTGATTGGTGCTATTATTCTTGCATTTAATTTTCAAATGGAATTGTTGCATATATGTGGACCATTTTTGATGGATATCATTCAACAACTTCCCCCATGTCTACATAAATTAAAGAAGATGGTGATCTATGTGGATGATTATCTCCTTCCCCATAATATAACATTTCCATTGCCAATAGGCCCGTGTGATAGAATATGTTTCCTTATGATAGGCGGGGCACCTTCGAACAATATCAGATAGTGTCTCACAGTGATAAGTCATTGGATGCCCTTATTGATTGAGGACTACACCAATATAATAATCAGAGGCATTTGTCTCAATCTCAAATGGTTGTCGCAAGTCTGGAAAGGTGTGGACTAGTGCAAAGCAAAGACAGTGTTCAGTTCAATGAATTCCTTCTGTTGTGACTCGAACCAAAAAAAAAATATTTTCCTCTACCCTTGGTAACTTGAAATAAGGGCCAAGAGATATGAGAGAACCCCAACACAAATCTTTGATATAAATTAGAAAGTTCCTTCTGTTGTGACTTGAATCCCGAAAAAAAATAAAAAATAAAAAATAAAAAATAAAATAAAATAAAAATAAATTAATAAATTAAATAATATATATATATATATATATATATATATATATATATTATATATATATAGATATATATATATAGATATATAGATATATATGCTTTTCCTCTGCCCTTGGTAACCTTACTTTAAGGAAAAGTGATATGAGAGAACCCCAACACGAATCTCCGATAGAAACTAGCAAGGCCAAAGAAGCTGCGAAGTCATGTTAGAGTTGCCAGGGTCGGTCAAACCCAAATAACTTGGGTCTTGGCTAGATCCACATGCATGCCTTTCTCATCAATTATGTAGCCTAAATATTGGACCTGGTCCATGCCAAAGGAGCATTTCTCTAGGTTGCCACACAGCTTGTACTGCCATAAGATTTGAAGGACCTGTTGAAAATGTTGCAAGTGCTCTTCCAAATTATTTCTAAAGAGGAGGATATCATCCAAATATATAACCATGAAAGATTTGGTGAAAGGCCACAAGATTTCATCCATCATTCTCATAAAATTTGCGAGGGAATTTTTCAACCTGAAGTACAAGACAAACCACTCAAAGAGACCCTCCTTGGACTTAAAGCCAGTCTTCTATACATCTGTGGGTTCTATTACAACTTGCTAATAGCCAAACTTCAAATCAGTCTTATTGAAGTACTTAGCCCCCTTGAGTTGGTCAAGAAGGTCATCAACCCATGGGATCAAGTATCTATTACTAACTATGATTTTGTTTAGTGCTCGATAATCAATGCAGAGTCTATAGGTCCAATATTTCTTCTATATGAGTAAAATTGGGCTCCCACAAGGCGAGGAACTTCGTCAAATGTGTCAGATGTGCATATCTTGGATCTATCACTTGGTTTCCTCATTTTCTAGAAGAGATGAATGGTATATTGGCCCAATAGGTAGAGGAGCACCAAGAGCCAAATCGATCAATTACTTGACCCGATAGTGCAAAGGTACCCCCTTAGGTAAGGAGAAGATGTCCCTGTACTCTTCCACGACCTTATCCACTTACTTTTGTTGCGTAGAAGTTCCCTTTATGGAGGCCTTAGATGTGGCCATGATCTTCCCATTTATTTGAGAGTGAATTAGGAAGAAAACAAATTTCCTAGTCTGGAAGATGATCTTACTACATTGTTTAGCAGATATCAAAGAAATGTTGGTAGGTGGGGCTACCTTCAGTATCCTATATAGTTTTCTACCCAAAGTAATAATAATAGTACAAGGTCTAAACTTATACACAACATTTCCACAAGTATGGCTAGCCTAATAAAACATCACAAACTTCAAGGGGAAAAACATCACACAATACCTCATCTATGAAAGGCTTGATAATGTATGGCATGCAACATAGTTGGTTGACACAGAGATCTCGCCCTTGGTGGAGCCACCCGATGGTGTATGGTTATAGGTGTGGTGTTATCGACAGGCCCAACTGCTTAACAACCTCTATTGAGATGAGTTTATTTCGATTCCCACTATCAACAATGAACTGTAGTGGAGCATCCTTCACCCACAATTATGAGTAAAAGAAACATTCACCCTCCTCCAGATATTCAGGTTCACTTCTCTTTACCCTAATGGTGGCAACAATGGTGTTAGGTTGAGCATCAATGGTTTTTTCCCCTTGTCAGGTTCTGGCTCAAAGTCATAGCTTGTGTCTCAATCTGAAGCTTTCATCTCAACCACTAGTGATTGCTTTGCACGACATTCATTTGTGTTGTGAGTGGGGATTTTGTGGAACTCACACCAATTTCCCATGTCTTTGTTCATCTTCCCATTTTTATTATTTTCTTGTGGCTTTGAACGGTTATCCATGGTTATTCCACCTTGGCTTTGTCCTTTGTTCTGTAGTTTGGGGGTGCCTTTTCCCTACTTCAAATTCATTAATCCGAAGTCTCACTTATTCTATTTAAATTTATGCTAGATCTTGACGACATATCGGTACATTGCACCAAGCAAGGAGATGTCTAGGAACTTTATTTCTACTTGGATGTATTTATGCATACATCCATGGTACTTAAGTACCATATGTCGCTCAAAGTCCTTGATACCTATTAGGTCCCTATACTACTAGTGTAAGCCCTTATTATTATTAGTGCAACCCCCTTATTGTATTATTGTACCCATATAGTCCCCATGTTGTTATTATTGTGCCCCATAGAAGCCCACTATTGTTATTTTTGTGCCCCTACAATATTATTTTTATGTAAGCTCTGATTGTATTGGGACCCCTTAGAATCCTATGTATATAAAGGAGGTCTTGTCATTTGTATCATCTAAGAATTGTTCATTTGTGTAATGTAAAGGAGGTTACCCCCTTGAAGAGGCTGATTTTGAAGTCGTTGATCTATCTTTTCTATCTTTTGTGAGTTGGTTTCATAACATTTGGTATCAGAGCTTTAGATTCTAGGGTTTTGTTGCTCCAAACATGTCATCGTGGAATTTTCGCTATAAATTTCTCTTATGGAGTTTCAGAAGCTAAACAAAAAACCCATTTGAACCAAAATCTTGGTCAAGCTTGGGTCCGAATTTCAGATCTTGTTTCGCTATATTTTGGAAGATATAGTCCAAGACATTTAGGTTTTTTCAGGCTCCCAAATTACATCGCAAACAGGTGACCTGGGGAAAATCATCATAACTTTCTCTCTGAGCATCAAATTGAAATTTCGAAAAACATTATGGAAAGAGGACGACCTGTAGATTTCTATGTATCGGTTTTAGGTCCTGAGGTAAAAAAAAAGATACGTGGCACTTCGTACAAGTTCGCTCTACTGAACTAGTCTATAATCAGGTCATCGTGGGAGAGTTAGCATAAATCTTCCTTGGAGAATCCAATCTTGATTAGACTTGCGGGGTTGGAAAGAGGACATAGAGGGCTACCAAAGGACAAAATTTTAGACCTTGGAGATCTGAAATTATAGAGATACAACAAATTCAATATCGAGCGCCTACAAAGTGAAAAGAGGTGTGTAGTTTGTTTTTTTAAGTTTTGCATAAGTTTCGTTGAAAAATTAGTTTGAAGCAATTCAAAGGGCATGGAAGCTAAGATGGATGATTTAGAAGAAAAATTAAAGGCAACATGGAAGATTTGAAGACATATTTGACAAATTTGCTACAAGAAATTCTTACTAATGGCGAAAGGGTAGTAAAGGAAACTCATGATGAGAACAAAAGAAATGTTAATCTTGATTTCATAGACTCTAACGTTGGATTGAAGACCCACCATGTTCCAAAGATTGATATGAGGAAGTTTGACGGCCAGGCTCCTGAAACATGGATACTACAGATGGAGTGATATTTCGACCTCCATAATGTGCAAAACACCCAAAAGATACACATTGCAACTTTATATTTGGAACCAAATCAGATTGTATGGTATCAATGGCTTTTCTCTCGTAAACAATTTGTCATTTGGACAATTTTCACAGAGGAAATGGTAGCACATTATGAGGATACAAAGAGAAACACCTTCTTTAGCCAATTAATAAATCTCAAACAAAAGGGTTCAATGGTAGAGCACATTGAGGACTTCAAAAAATTGAATATAAGGGTAAATGATATTCCAGAGAAGCAGGGGATTGATGTCTTCATAGGGACTTTAAAGGATAACATTCTGTTGGATACCTATACTAATAGGTTTCATATTTCATGATTGACCAAAGAAAGTCCAAATATGCTTTGCTTTGGTATTACAAAGATCCCATATTTCCTAGAGAACAAGAGGTGGGTAAAGTGTTTCAAGTATTGAGGACCTTATTTCAATTTTGTGGATGATTCAACAGTCTAATCTGGATCATGCCATGTTTCAATTTTGAGTTATAGAATAGAGAAAGAAGTCTGTCCAAACTGCTTAATCTTGGCAGACAAGTAGTTTAGGTAGAGGAGTAAAGGTTCCCAACAGCTTAATCTGGGACCTTGGAAGAAATAAGGGTAGAAGTAGATAGTAAAGAATAAAGAAAAAGCCAAAGAAAAGAAAAGGCAAGTAAGGGTTTGCAAGTCCAAATGCACCCTCTATGGAGAAACAAAAAATGCTAGGAAAATAGCTGGGTAGGCAGTTGTGGTTGCAGAAAGGGTATTTTCACCATTACACATATGTCAAGAGGTGTTTTGCCAAGGCAAAATCTATCAATGAACAAAGTGGTTAATCCCATCATATTACAGCAAGGAGCATGACTAACTTCCCTCTTCCCCTCTATTCCATTACTAACACTCCCTTTTTCTTTACTGAGATTTATGAAGAGAGATCATGGTTTTATGGTGGTTCTAGTTCATTCAGAATCCACATTTCTGGTCTAAGATCTTTCATTTTGATCTACTCTCAAAACCAAGTCAATTTCAGATAAACTCAGTAAAATCCCCTTCATTTGCTCCCTTCATTCATATTAACCTCTAATTCTACTATATAGCTCCCCTATTTTACCCCTTCCCCTAATAATACTAACACTATGGTGTATAAAGCCCCAAATCTTATAAATACTCCTTCACCTTGGCATTATAGCCCTATATTCTTCAAAAGGGACCAAAATGACCTCTGGTCACTTTGGTGAACCTGTCCCATCCCATTCCCCCTTGCTGCAAGTCAAACTGCTCCTCAAACCACCATTTGCATTGAAAAAACCTTATAAAACCTCTTTTGCCTATAAAAATCCTTTGCAAAAATTACCAAAGTCAAAAACCCGCCTCTGGCGCATTTCCAAAGGGTTAGCGCGCAGTTTGATTTTATGAAAAAACCAATGAAAACCAACGAAAAACCCTCTACCCAAAGTTTTCCGCCCGCATACAACCCGAGCATCTTCCTGCTCCGCCCACCGTCGGATCAAGCCCCGAAGATCCGACGATCCACGTTGATATCGGAGCGGCCCCCACTGCTGTCCTTTACCGCCCGAGAAGCTGACGTTGCGTCACGTCAGGGCCTCTCCACGCGTCAAGCGCTAAGGTATCTCGGAGCCGGGCCTGACAACTTCGGCGCCGTACCCAAACCGCCCCGAGAAACCGTAGCGGTTAGCCTTAACCGTAACCGCTACGGTCCTAACCGCCACCTGTTTTCCGCCAACGCATCGCCACGTCACGCCCGCCTGTACTCGCCCCGCTATTCGTCCACCTGGCCGCTGACATGGCCGCCACCTCATCGCCCCTTGGACCAATAGTCTACCGCCACGCCACCCGATGACGTCAGCTGACGTCACCTCACCTTGACCCACCAATGACATCATGCTGACGTCATCACTAAAAAGCGCCAAAATGGTAAAAAAGTCTATATTTACCCAAAAAACCGTGTTTTTCCCACTTTTCACTCTTGTTGCTATTATTCTTTCTGCATGACCGTTTACGTTCGAATTTCCGCCAACCTGCTGAGTTAACCCGGGCGACCTCCTCAGCATCAACCGTGCACACCTGCGCAACCTCTGTTCGTCAATTAACAGGTATTTACCATTGTTCTGCCCTCCATACGACTGTTATTGAAATTTAAGTTGCTCAGAAGGCTTAAGACACCTTGAAACTACATTTACACCGCCCATTTCCCTCTGCACGTCCACCATTGTAACTGTGAAGTCCAAAAAGCACCGGCCGAGCCTTAATACTTGTAATTTCGCTCAAAACCACTGTCCCTCTGCATTTCCCGGCAGATTTCTTGATAAATACAATTCACCCGCTGGAAGGGGACAGTTAGACCTTAGAGAAGCTCTGCTCCTAAAAACAAACAGTATTCCAACTGCTGTTGTGTAAATCCCCCTCTGGTATCTAAATACAAACTGTCTTTACAGAGAATCACCTCTATTCTGTGTTGCTTCCATTTTGACTATTCACCTACAATTGTTGCACTTTGAAGAACTATGGAGACTCCTATTGCTCTAAATATCAAGCCCCTCAATGCTCCTCACCAGGAATTAGCATGGAAAGCCCTGGGAGACATGGATTACCAAATGCTGGACTGGTTCCCTATGGGAACCAAATACAATATCCAGATGATGAATGAGTTAAAAGCCCAGCACCTGAGTGGGGCAGACATCTTGGGAATTTGGGACTCAAATTTGCCCATCTACAACCTTCCCCAAGTAAATCCTATGCCAGAACTGATCTACAGCTGCCAGGAATGTTATGACCCAAACCAAAGAGCTGTCATCAGCCCCACAGGCTCAATCCTGTTCCAGATTACCCCAGAGAGTATAAATGGAATGCTGCACTTCCAAACTGCCAAGCAATTGACCCCCCTCTTTATGCAGAATTTGATAAACAAAGGGACCAAGCTGTCAAATGACCAAATCATTAAAATCAATCAGTTGTTTGTAAGACTAGGCTCTGAATCAGTCAGAACCCCTCCTATTGGGTATCACTATTTGAATGAATTGGGCAGGATGTTAGTGGATTTAACCAGTTATGTCCTAGGATTCAGGGGGATGGAGGATGTGGATGATAGCCTAATGGCAATGCTGTCTATATTCTCTCCTGGTAAACCCCCAGCTGTACATTATGACTATGCAACCTACATTGCAGATAAAATCCATGAGCAGTTTATGAACTTGAG
Organism: Pinus tabuliformis; assembly: GCA_031772625.1. NCBI lineage: Eukaryota > Viridiplantae > Streptophyta > Pinopsida > Pinales > Pinaceae > Pinus > Pinus tabuliformis. The sequence goes on from CM062807.1 coordinate 874,680,601, forward strand.
GAGGGAAAGACTATTCAGGTATACTTCATATATATACCACCTATTCTTGTTCTATCAGCCAGCCACCTTCTCTGTTCCTTTGAAGCCACTCAATGCCCAGGGAATTCCAAGGTCAGTTGTGTTCTGGACTTCTGTTTTTCATCATACCTCTGTATCACCTTACACATACACTGAGTTCATTGACTTATTCATCTATCCAGTCATGACAGTATTGCATGGTACTCCTCCTCCTAGACTAACTGATGACATGAGGAGAATTCTCCATTTGAATAAGTCCTACAGCATTGGTAATTGGTACTTCTACCAAAACCACACAGTCATCAGGATATATGGCTGTGAGTTGAACCCATTTAGGTTGCCAAGGTATGTCCCCATGAGGCTTTTTGCCTTGGAATATTTCAGACAGTTTGGGAACTCAGACTATCTTCATTTTCAGAGCAACAACAAGAAGTCACAGTTGAAGGTAAGGAACCAGCTGGGTCCTTTCCTATATAACAGAAAAGAAGAGGGATGGAAAGAGGCAAACACTATCCTGGAAGGCCTCAGACTGCAAACCAGCTTTGAATGGATACCCTATGACCCCAATCATGCTATCTCCCTCAGGAGGATTAGATACAAATTGGGTAGCTATGCACACAAGAGACAACCCGAGATTGAACAGTATGCCAATGCATCAAATTGGGAAGAGGGTACCCTAGAGGAGGAAATTAGTAATGAAGAGTTACTTGAGAGAGAGGCTAGAAATATGCAAAAGGAAGCTGACTTGGAAACTTGTGGACAGGTGCCCCTCTCCTACAAAAAGCAACTTGGAGCAGCTGTTACATCATCAACAGCACGGCAGCAAACTGCCGAGAAAGCACCACAGACAGCAAGCAAGGATAAAGGGAAGCAGGTGGAACAGCCACCTCCATTGACAGAAGAACAAGTGGATACATTGCTACAACAGCAAGAAGAGATGGAGCAGCAGGAACTTGGGCAGCAACAAGAAGAGGAACAGTTTAGTGAACAGCAGCCCTTGCAGCAAGAAAAAGTGATGAATGCTCCAAGCTCCACTGAGCAACAGGCTCAGACAATAGTGCCTCCTAGGGCAGAAACTACTGTTGATACCTCAGTCCTCCAAACCCCACAAAAGGAGGACTTAACCAGGAAAAGGGATAGAGAGACTCCCCTGACTTCATCCATCAATCGGGGAGAGAAAAGACAAAGACTAAATGACTCTCAAGAGGAGGATATAGCAGTGAGGCAAGCAATGGGCATGAGCCCACCCAGTGGAGAAGTTTCAGCCAGTTCATTCCAGCATGAACATGATAGAACTATAGGAGGAGAGGTCAGATCCTCCAGCCAGCACAGAGAAGGACAGTCCAGCATCAAACAGCAATTTATTGACATTAAGAGGAGGAGTGATCCTATTAAAGTACAGCTGTACAATCATTTGCTGAACCTGGCTCCTACCAATCAGCAAAGACTCATGTCTGCCTTTGATGTAAGTGAAGGCAAGATGATCATGAGTCACTTCATGCCCACAACGCTGCATCCTCAAACTACCTCGGATTACCTAAGAACCAACATGGAGGTGCTGGCCAAAGACATACACCCTATGGATAAGATTGAATTACATAAACAAACTGGTGAAATGGTGTATGCCTCCTTGGCAGATGAGACATTGGAGAACTACAAATTGAAGAGAAGCCTTGATAATACAGCCTCTCAGCTGGAATTGGAGAGAGCATCATCACAAGCCAAGGACAACAGGATCAAGTCCTTGGAAGAGGTAATTATAGAAATAGGACATGATCCTAAAGATGTTAAGGGTATCCAAGAACTCTTGAAGCTAAGGGATGCAGACATGGCGGCCTTAAGAAAGAAAATCAAGCTCCCAGCCACCATCCATCCGCAAACAGACGAGGTTGCCCAGCAAAGGCAGGAAAAGGATGCTACAGACCTACTGATATCCCTGTACAAGGAGCTGGTTCGAACTCAAGACCAGCTAGGACAATCAGAAGCTGCAAAGGCAGCACTACAAACAGCAATGAAGCAAAGAGAAGAGGGCCAACCCTCCCAGCCTCCTCCTGTGATAATTAATCTTGAGGAAGTCCCTCCAACAACTACTCCTCCTCCTCAGCAAACGGGAACTACAGCACCATCTACAGCAACAACTACACCAACACCAGGACAGACTCCCAGTCTGGATATGCAGAAGCTGCAAGCTGAGATCCAAGTTCTTGAATCTCAAATGAAAGAGCTTGATGAAGTCAAGAAAACTTTGGCTAAGGTAAATGAAAAGTTTGACAAGAGCAAGCAGAATGAGGCAGCAAAGGAGAGAGAGATAAAAGCTCTAAAAAAGAGAATAGCTGAACTAGAAAAGGAGCTTGCACTAGAAAAAGTAACAGCAGAATTGAAAGCAGTCCTCTGGGGCAACATTGGTCGATCCATCACCAATCAGTGGCAGTATATTGAGACTATGGATGAGCAAATAGTACTCATCACCAAGGCAAACAAGGAAATACACAGAGCCAGAGCAAGCCTTGGCCACATGCCAGATGCTGCCAGCAGAATGATCAATGTTTTAAATAACAAAACTAGCTCTCAACTAGCTACCATGGGAATTACTAACAGGACTGAAACAATCTCAGTAGTTAAAAGAGTCCTGACACTAAGAAGTCTAGTTGGAACGCTGGAGAGGAGGACACAGGATATGCAGACCGAGATCAACAAGTTCCTGGACAGATTTGTGGCATTGCAGAACAAAGGCCTCCCCAGCATTTTAAGCAGTGTAGGAAGACTGCTCACCCTGGAAAATTACATCAAAAGGGTTGATGCCCATGCTGCAGCACAGATTGCAAAACAGCCCAGTACCTCAGCAGACACAGGGCCAGCATCAGGGCAGAATTTGTATGATAGGGTGGATAACTTGTTTTTTATCATGAATGAAATTGATCATCTGTTTGATACACCACCAAATTTCTTTAAGTATACTGAAGCAGATGAGACTATGGGGGCAATCATAAATCATCAATTGCCCACACAGGAAGTATGGAGGAATTTGACACAGATAATTTTATCAGGCCAGAACCTGTAGCGCTAATTTTCTCCAGTGTATGAGCAGTCATGCACAGGCACAATTTTGATGAATAAAATCTACAAGGAAGAGGCAGAGGCTGAGCCAACTCAGCAGAGCTATTCTCTCACCACAGCAGCAGTCACAATCACAGGTGACAAACCCAAAATACAGCGTACAAGCCATAAAGTCGGGTTCCCCAGCATTTAATCAAAGTATCTCAACCGACTCAGCAGATCCCAAAGGCCAAAATATCTTCTGACAGAACATTAAGGCGCCTTTATTTTGTATTCAATGCTGTAATAAATTTCTGATCATAATATCTCGAAAGTTGGTGAGAATATTAAGTCTGAGATAACTCAAAACTCAGATATTTTTGTAAAAATCGCAAGTATATATTCACCCCTGGCAGAAGCTCAGGGGGTTGTTGTGATTTTCCTTTTGGAAGTCTCACTTGCTGTAAAATTCTCAGAGAAGCAATGCAAAGGGAGAATGGAATTTCCAAAGCTTGGTGTATTTGATGCGTTGTGATGAATGGTGAATGTTGCAGGATTCCAGAATGTTTCATAAAACAATAAGTTTTCTTAAATCTCTGTGTTACATGTTTTCGAGTCTTTTGTTCTCTTTTATTGTCTAAATGTTTTAAACTTAATAGCAAAGTAGAAGAATAGTTCAGGATTTAATCACTGATTACCCTGAACTCAATCTGAGCTATTATCCATGTTTTTCTTCAGATACAGTGAATGAAGTGTAATTCTTAATTGCTGCACTTTAAAACTATATCTTTTACAGTGATAGACATCCCCAGGGATTCAAGTTTTGCTCCTGAGGCATCTATCTGTTTCTCATACCTAGTTTGGTGGAAATACTCGAATACTTTAGTGAAAATTCTTAATTGCTTTCACTGGTTTTTTCACCTGTTCGTGTTATAAAACAAAAATTTCGTTGTATGAAGCATCCAAATGGCCCTGTAAGTTTCACCAGTTCACCTCAAGGTTTCTAGACACCTATACAGCCACAGACTCCATTGCCCAATGATATTTGACTCTTTGAAAATTACATCATAAGACCTAAAAGAAACTCTTCAACCAAAACATAAACAAAACCTGTGCATAATAGCTAGCCTAAAACCCTATCATAAACAGTTACAAATCATAAAGAGAGAGCCCTCTCTGATCACAGTTTGGCTAGAAACAGTGATCCAAAGATTGGTTAGTGGTTACCCCGGCCGTATTCCCTTGGGAGTCATAGGGAACAACCTGGGTGCTAACATAATTGGCGACTCCACTGGGGACTTCTTAAAGATTTTTCAATTACTATCTATCTTCCAAAGCTACCATCAAGCCTGAACTAGCCAAGAGGCCTTAGGACTGTTTCTGTGCCACAGGAACAGCTTTAGGGAAGAGCTGATTAGGGAATCTTCATCCTAGCTTTGAAACATATATAGCCATTCCAAAATTTTCATCCAGTCCTTGCATATAAACTTCTTGTACAAATTCAAAAGAATATTTAGAAGCTGGCTCCCAAAAGAAATCCAAGGTACACTAGGGCAAACCCTGACCCTAATCAACCTATCATTGTTGATAATCCAAATATCATTCCAAAGAACATTAGGAGACAGCAAAAGCAGGAGAAGCCTGCCGATTCAGATATAATTTCAGAACAGCCTATCTGCATTCCCACACCCTGCAAAGTTCTGTTCCGGTCCACCCCTAGTTCCCCTAGTTCATCATCAACACCTCAAAGCCCTCCTCTCCCATCTTCACCATCTGCACATACTCTTTCAACCAGTTCCCCGCTTGTTACCCATACCATTAACCCTGTCACACCTATAATCCCTGTTGTCCCATTTATTCTTGTCAACCCCATAAATCCCATAAACATGGCCAACAGGTATGCACCTCTGCAGATACCAGCTAATGCTCCAGCTCTACCCCAAGACTACCAAACCAAAATCTCATTTTTTGATTCCCATGGCCCTTTAACAGCTGTCCAACATGCTAAGAGGATGCAAGACCACTTTGAGACCTATGAAATAGATGATGACAGTGTCAGGATGAGAATTTTTGTTCAAAGCTTAACCGGGGATGTCAGAACTTGGTTTAGATCCCTGAATGCAAATTCCATTGCAACCCCTGAGGTCCTGTACCAAGAGTTTACCAACAGATGGGAGAAAAAGAAAGATCCACTCCACATACTTGGTGAATATAATACTATCAAAAGAGGTCCCCAAGAAACAGTTTTGGAATATTGTGCTAGGTTTAACAATGTATATAATGCTATCCCCCAGAACTTAAGACCCCCTCCTGATTTGGCCCTGTATAACTTCCCTGACGGTTTTGACTCTGATATGGCCTATCAGCTGAAAGAAAGAGATCCCCCAACCCTTGCAGAAGCTCAAAGAGTTGCAGTCACTGTAGAGGCCAACCTAATTGCCAAGAGAAACAGGGCAAAGCTGGAAAAGAAGGCTGGCTTCAGAGAAGAGCCCTCAGGTTTTGATCAAAAGTTGGATGCAATACTAAACAACATGAAGAGACTAGGTGAAAGGGTGGAATCAGTTGAAAGAAGATCATCATGGGAGGCATCACAAAGCAACCCTCCTAGAAACCCAAATTTTAGGAGAACTCAGAACCCAAACATAGGAAAAACCAGTGCTGACCAAGATATCAGACCCCCTTTTCAAGAAAACTATGCAGAAACTTCCTCAGCCAATCAGCTCAATGAAGATCCTGAAATCAACTTAATGGGTCTGGATGGTAAAAGCCATGTTTTCTTAACGCAAGAAGACCATGAGGAGGATGAAAGCAAAACATTCCAAACTAAATCAGGAGAATCCTTTGACTTTAAACAAGGATATGATACTGCTGTCTATGAAGTCCATAAACAATACAAACTAAGGAGTAGGACTGTAAATGTAAATCAGCCTGAAAAGGTAAAGGAGAAACAACAGTCCAAAGAAACCATGGTCACTGAACCTAATGACAACACAAACGTGCCTACAAAAGAAGTAGTGGTTGAGGAGGTTACTGAACTACTGTCCCCACTACAACAGCCCATGGCAACCTCGTCCTCCCACCCAAATCCGAACATTACCCCTCAAGACATGAGTATGAGGGGCAGGTTTCGAAATCAAGATGAAATCCAACAAGAAGATTTAGTGAACAAAGAAAAGACTGCTATCCGTGACTCTAAAATCCAAGTTGACAAACCTTTTGACCTAGGTACAGAGATTGGCAAGTTAAAGATAACAATCCCCCTCTCAGAGCTAGCCAAACATGACATATACAAGCAACAGATAAAGAAATCCCTACAGCTCACCAATAGCAAAGATGATGTAAATGTGCTAGATGACACTCCAGACTTACTGTTTGGCCCAGAGGTAGATGGAAAATCAGAAGTCACAGGGGTTTTACCATTTTATGTCAGCCTGCATGTTCATGATAAAATACTGCATAATGCAATGTTCGACTCAGGCGCCTCTCACAACCTTATGCCAAAAGCAGTCATGGAAAGATTGAACTTGGATATAACAAGGCCATACAAAGACCTGTTTTCCTTTGATTCCAGTCAAGTCAAATGTTTAGGCCTAATAAAAGATTTATGTGTGTCTCTGGTTCAATATCCCAACAAGACTATTCTAATGGATGTGGTAGTTGCTGATATCCCACCCAAATATGGGATGCTGTTATCAAGATCATGGGGAGCCAAGCTCCAAGGATCCCTGCAATTAGACATGTCATATGCAACTATCTCTGTCTTTGGGCAACCAAAAAGACTATACAGGGAAACACTCATGAAGTATATGGTCAGCAGTGAAGAAAAGCCTCAAAATTTTCCAATATATGCTGTCCATTCGGACATAGACTCCTTCATCCTCTTCAATGACAGCACAAGCCTCTCAAACAATGACATTAGGACCGAAGCACTCATACAAGAACAAAACATTGATCAGACAAGTAGCACCTGCCAAACATCAATCAGCCCAACCATACACGTTCACCCTCCTCTAGTTGTTAAAGATTGTCAAAAAAGTGATGAAATTGTCCTAGAAAACAAATGGGAAAAGAAACCCCAACTCATGCTCACATTGCCATCCCATGAACAGAATTTTAAATCTCCTGTTCAGCAAGACATCCCGTGGGTCCTAGAATTTGATGGCTCAGTTAACAAGTTAGGGGCAGGAGCTGGAGTGTGGATACATAATAAAGAGAAAGATTATGCAGAAGGCAGGGCTTACAGATTGAATTTTAGGTGCACTAACAACATGGCAGAATATGAAGCTCTGTTACTAGGCCTCAAGATAGCAAAATCATTACAAGCACCCAGGCTCTCCATCATGGGAGACTCTGATCTAGTAATCCAACAAGTGAAAGGAAATTTTGTCACCAATGACAAGAGATTGAGGTCCTACAGGTCTGCTGTAATTGAAATATTAGAGACCTTCTCTGAGTTTGTTATCACAAAAATTTCAAGGGGCCACAATCTCCATGCACACAGCTTGGCAACGTTTGCCAGCACCTTCAAATTCCCATTAGAACCCAATAACTGTTTCACAGCCGAGGTCAAATACAGACCCTCTATTCCAAACAATGTCAAAGAATGGCAAGTTTTTGAGGATGACATGCAAATAAACAATTTTTTAACCTTGCAACAAGAGTTCACAAGATTAAATATTGATATTGATGGAGCATGCCAATCACAAATGCTTGAGTCAGCATGTCAATCACAAATATTTGAGGGAGCAAGTCCATCACAAATACAGTTTCAACAGTCTGCTCACCCAATGTCACCTAGGACAGCAAAACAATTACTGACTCCAACCATTTTCGACAATGAAAACATTCAGCAAATTCACCAAATTGACTGTGAAGAGGTGAGCAACGCTGAAGATGAAATCATACAACTCAAAGACAATTTCCTTCCAGCAGGCCTTACCCCACTAGAGGACATTTTTGACTCAAATGATGTCCCCAGGAAACCAAAGATGCAGCCATTAGATGCAGCAATTGAAGAATGCAACATTGGTACCACTGACAAGCCTAAAATAATAAAGCTATCTGCTGCTTTGCCCCCTGATCAAAAACCCAAATATATTGATCTCTTTAAAGAGTTTCAAGATGTCTTTGCTTGGGGTTATGAGGATCTAAAGTCCTATGATACCTCTGTTATCCAGCATACCATTCCCCTCAAGCCTAATCAAAAACCATTCAAACAGAAATTGAGAAGAATCAATCCTGTGCTCCTTCCTTCCATTGAAAAAGAATTACAGAAAATGTTCAAAGCTGGTATCATAGCACCAATCAGATTCTCTGAATGGATTTCAAATTTGGTCCCTACAAGAAAGAAAACTGGTGAGATTAGACTTTGTGTAGACTTAAGGAATTTGAATCAAGTATCACTCAAAGATAACTACCCTCTACCCAAAATGGATCACATTCTTCAAAGAGTAGTAGGGGCTTCGAGAATATCATTGCTTGATGGTTTCTCAGGTTTCAATCAAATCCTGGTACACCCTGATGATCAGGACAAAACTGCATTTACAACCCCATGGGGAACTTTCAAGTATGTGAAAATGCCCTTTGGATTGAAAAACGCAGGGGCAACATTTCAGAGAGCAATGGACATTGCTTTTGCAAAAGAGATTCATGACTTCTTGGTCATTTACTTAGATGATCTTACACCCTTTTCAAAATCTGACCAAGAACACTTGAAACATTTGAAACAGATTTTCATAACATGCAGAAAGTATGGCATTTCCTTAAACCCCAAGAAATCATTATTTGGCTTGGAAGAAGGGAAACTTCTAGGACATATTATTTCAAAAGATGGCATAAGAATTGATCCAGATAGGATACAAGCTATCCTACAAATGCCTCATCCCAGGAATGTCAAGGAGTTGCAAGGATTCTTAGGGAAAATCAACTTTTTAAGAAGGTTTATCCCTAATTTAGCAGAATTAATCAGATTACTAAATAATATGCTAAAGAAAGATTCAAAGGTCAAATGGACTGTTGAAGCAAAACAAGCCTTTGAAAGTATAAAATTAGCCTTGACTCAAACCCCAGTGTTAACCAATCCTCAGTTTGACAGAGACTTTATCATTTTCTCCTTTGCCTCCCAACATACTATTGCTGCTGTATTATTACAGAAAGATGACCAAGGGAATGAGAAGCCTATTGCCTTCTTCAGCAGAGCTCTTAGAGATGCCCCCCTAAAGTATCAAATAATGGAAAAACAAGCCTATGCTTTGATCAAAGCTATTAAAGACTTTAGGATTTACATCCTTTACTCCCATGTTGTGGCTTATGTACCAAGTCCTATTGTCAAAGACATTCTCACCCAAGAAAACTTAGAGGGCAGGAGAGGAAAATGGATTGCCAATATACTAGAATTTGACATTGAAATAAAACCCACAAAGCTAATAAAAGGGCAAGGTTTGGCCAAATTAATGACAGAAGCAAATTTCCAAGCCTTAGATATCAACCAACTGGACAGTGGAACAGAGCTGGCGACTCCAAAGATCAATGTAGCCTTTGAACAATCTCCTTGGTACTCTGATATCTGCTATGTGTTACAAAACCTGTGTGCTCCCCCAGGGCTGTCCAGAACTAAGTGTAGGTTCCTAAAAATGAAAACATCTAGATTTTGTGTGATGGATGGAAACTTACTTTGGAAAAACCATGAAGGTATATTACTGCACTGTCTAATAGAGAATGAAACTAACAATATCATGCAAGACTTCCATGCTGGAGACTGTGGTGGACATTTGTACTGGAAGTCCACTGTAGACAAAATATTGAGGGCTGGTTATTACTGGCCCACTATGTTCTCTGATGTTAAGAAATTTGCAGCCTCATGCCACAAATGCCAACTGTTTGAAGGCAAAAGACAGTTGCTGCCACTTCCTTTGAAGCCCATTGCAACAGAGAGACCTTTCCAACAATGGGGCTTGGATTTCATTGGGGAAATTCATCCCTCATCTTCAGGGCAACACAGATGGATTTTAACAGCGACAGACTACTTCACCAAGTGGATTGAAGCTGCCCCATGCAGACAAGCAAATGATTCAGCAATCATTCAGTTTTTGGAAAACAATATACTGGCTAGATTTGGCTGCCCGGACAAAATAATAACAGACAATGCTGCTGCCTTCAGATCCAAGAAAATGGTGAACTTCTGCCATAAATTTCACATTACTTTGGGCCATTCTACAGCTTACTATCCTCAAGGAAATGGCCTTGCTGAATCATCAAACAAAAGTTTAATAAATATCATAAAGAAAGTACTGGAAGAGAACAAAAAGAACTGGCATAAGAAACTAGTAAATGCTTTATGGGCAGACAGACTAACAACTAAAAGATCAATTGGGACCAGCCCATATGAGTTAGTCTATGGATTAGAGGCCAGATTTCCTTCATCACTAGGAGTGCCGGTTATGAAACTTCTGCAAGAAAGCCAAGCAGAGCCAAATGACATGCAAAGAAGGATTAATCAGATAATCTGTTTACAGCAAACTAGAGAACAAGTTTTCAGCAGAGTGCAGATACTACAAGAGAAACTGAAAAAGGCCTTTGATAGGAGAACCAAAGCAGAAGATTTCAATGTGGGGGACAAAGTCTTAAAGTGGGATGCAAGAAGAGAAGAGAAAGGAAAACATGGAAAGTTTGATTCTTTATGGAAAGGACCATTTGCTGTCCAAGCAGTACAAGGTAACAACACTTACTTCCTTAAAAGTCTGACTGAAACTGACTTGGATGAAGGTCCTGTCAATGGCAGGATGCTGAAGCACTACTTTGACTGTTCACCATGAATGGAAACTAAGGATTCATTGTATATATGCAGATGTACATATTGTTTTCTGTTTTAGATTGTAAAATACAGTTTTCCAAGTGATTCACCAACCAGCAAGAGGCAAATAGAATCAGAGGTCTTCCAAGAAAGAGGCACACTATTTTGACACATTTTTGCAGCAGATTTCAAAGATTGAGATGGGCAGTCAAAGAACAAGGCAATCTGACCTGCTGTTCTTGGTCTTTCAGAAGAAAAACCATCCCCATGTGGAGCCACTGTTGGATACCTATACTAATAGGTTTCATATTTCATGATTGACCAAAGAAAGTCCAAATATGCTCTGCTTTGGTATTACAAAGATCCCATATTTCCTAGAGAACAAGAGGTGGGTAAAGTGTTTCAAGTATTGAGGACCTTATTTCAATTTTGTGGATGATTCAACAGTCTAATCTGGATCATGCCATGTTTCAATTTTGAGTTATAGAATAGAGAAAGAAGTCTGTCCAAACTGCTTAATCTTGGCAGACAAGTAGTTTAGGTAGAGGAGTAAAGGTTCCCAACAGCTTAATCTGGGACCTTGGAAGAAATAAGGGTAGAAGTAGATAGTAAAGAATAAAGAAAAAGCCAAAGAAAAGAAAAGGCAAGTAAGGGTTTGCAAGTCCAAATGCACCCTCTATGGAGAAACAAAAAATGCTAGGAAAATAGCTGGGTAGGCAGTTGTGGTTGCAGAAAGGGTATTTTCACCATTACACATATGTCAAGAGGTGTTTTGCCAAGGCAAAATCTATCAATGAACAAAGTGGTTAATCCCATCATATTACAGCAAGGAGCATGACTAACTTCCCTCTTCCCCTCTATTCCATTACTAACACTCCCTTTTTTTTTACTGAGATTTATGAAGAGAGATCATGGTTTTATGGTGGTTCTAGTTCATTCAGAATCCACATTTCTGGTCTAAGATCTTTCATTTTGATCTACTCTCAAAACCAAGTCAATTTCAGATAAACTCAGTAAAATCCCCTTCATTTGCTCCCTTCATTCATATTAACCTCTAATTCTACTATATAGCTCCCCTATTTTACCCCTTCCCCTAATAATACTAACACTATGGTGTATAAAGCCCCAAATCTTATAAATACTCCTTCCCCTTGGCATTATAGCCCTATATTCTTCAAAAGGGACCAAAATGACCTCTGGTCACTTTGGTGAACCTGTCCCATCCCATTCCCCCTTGCTGCAAGTCAAACTGCTCCTCAAACCACCATTTGCATTGAAAAAACCTTATAAAACCTCTTTTGCCTATAAAAATCCTTTGCAAAAATTACCAAAGTCAAAAACCCGCCTCTGGCGCATTTCCAAAGGGTTAGCGCGCAGTTTGATTTTATGAAAAAACCAATGAAAAACCAACGAAAAACCCTCTACCCAAAGTTTTCCGCCCGCATACAACCCGAGCATCTTCCTGCTCCGCCCACCGTCGGATCAAGCCCCGAAGATCCGACGATCCACGTTGATATCGGAGCGGCCCCCACTGCTGTCCTTTACCGCCCGAGAAGCTGACGTTGCGTCACGTCAGGGCCTCTCCACGCGTCAAGCGCTAAGGTATCTCGGAGCCGGGCCTGACAACTTCGGCGCCGTACCCAAACCGCCCCGAGAAACCGTAGCGGTTAGCCTTAACCGTAACCGCTACGGTCCTAACCGCCACCTGTTTTCCGCCAACGCATCGCCACGTCACGCCCGCCTGTACTCGCCCCGCTATTCGTCCACCTGGCCGCTGACATGGCCGCCACCTCATCGCCCCTTGGACCAATAGTCTACCGCCACGTCACCCGATGACGTCAGCTGACGTCACCTCACCTTGACCCACCAATGACATCATGCTGACGTCATCACTAAAAAGCGCCAAAATGGTAAAAAAGTCTATATTTACCCAAAAAACCGTGTTTTTCCCACTTTTCACTCCTGTTGCTATTATTCTTTCTGCATGACCGTTTACGTTCGAATTTCCGCCAACCTGCTGAGTTAACCCGGGCGACCTCCTCAGCATCAACCGTGCACACCTGCGCAACCTCTGTTCGTCAATTAACAGGTATTTACCATTGTTCTGCCCTCCATACGACTGTTATTGAAATTTAAGTTGCTCAGAAGGCTTAAGACACCTTGAAACTACATTTACACCGCCCATTTCCCTCTGCACGTCCACCATTGTAACTGTGAAGTCCAAAAAGCACCGGCCGAGCCTTAATACTTGTAATTTCGCTCAAAACCACTGTCCCTCTGCATTTCCCGGCAGATTTCTTGATAAATACAATTCACCCGCTGGAAGGGGACAGTTAGACCTTAGAGAAGCTCTGCTCCTAAAAACAAACAGTATTCCAACTGCTGTTGTGTAAATCCCCCTCTGGTATCTAAATACAAACTGTCTTTACAGAGAATCACCTCTATTCTGTGTTGCTTCCATTTTGACTATTCACCTACAATTGTTGCACTTTGAAGAACTATGGAGACTCCTATTGCTCTAAATATCAAGCCCCTCAATGCTCCTCACCAGGAATTAGCATGGAAAGCCCTGGGAGACATGGATTACCAAATGCTAGACTGGTTCCCTATGGGAACCAAATACAATATCCAGATGATGAATGAGTTAAAAGCCCAGCACCTGAGTGGGGCAGACATCTTGGGAATTTGGGACTCAAATTTGCCCATCTACAACCTTCCCCAAGTAAATCCTATGCCAGAACTGATCTACAGCTGCCAGGAATGTTATGACCCAAACCAAAGAGCTGTCATCAGCCCCACAGGCTCAATCCTGTTCCAGATTACCCCAGAGAGTATAAATGGAATGCTGCACTTCCAAACTGCCAAGCAATTGACCCCCCTCTTTATGCAGAATTTGATAAACAAAGGGACCAAGCTGTCAAATGACCAAATCATTAAAATCAATCAGTTGTTTGTAAGACCAGGCTCTGAATCAGTCAGAACCCCTCCTATTGGGTATCACTATTTGAATGAATTGGGCAGGATGTTAGTGGATTTAACCAGTTATGTCCTAGGATTCAGGGGGATGGAGGATGTGGATGATAGCCTAATGGCAATGCTGTCTATATTCTCTCCTGGTAAACCCCCAGCTGTACATTATGACTATGCAACCTACATTGCAGATAAAATCCATGAGCAGTTTATGAACTTGAGGAGGGAAAGACTATTCAGGTATACTTCATATATATACCACCTATTCTTGTTCTATCAGCCAGCCACCTTCTCTGTTCCTTTGAAGCCACTCAATGCCCAGGGAATTCCAAGGTCAGTTGTGTTCTGGACTTCTGTTTTTCATCATACCTCTGTATCACCTTACACATACACTGAGTTCATTGACTTATTCATCTATCCAGTCATGACAGTATTGCATGGTACTCCTCCTCCTAGACTAACTGATGACATGAGGAGAATTCTCCATTTGAATAAGTCCTACAGCATTGGTAATTGGTACTTCTACCAAAACCACACAGTCATCAGGATATATGGCTGTGAGTTGAACCCATTTAGGTTGCCAAGGTATGTCCCCATGAGGCTTTTTGCCTTGGAATATTTCAGACAGTTTGGGAACTCAGACTATCTTCATTTTCAGAGCAACAACAAGAAGTCACAGTTGAAGGTAAGGAACCAGCTGGGTCCTTTCCTATATAACAGAAAAGAAGAGGGATGGAAAGAGGCAAACACTATCCTGGAAGGCCTCAGACTGCAAACCAGCTTTGAATGGATACCCTATGACCCCAATCATGCTATCTCCCTCAGGAGGATTAGATACAAATTGGGTAGCTATGCACACAAGAGACAACCCGAGATTGAACAGTATGCCAATGCATCAAATTGGGAAGAGGGTACCCTAGAGGAGGAAATTAGTAATGAAGAGTTACTTGAGAGAGAGGCTAGAAATATGCAAAAGGAAGCTGACTTGGAAACTTGTGGACAGGTGCCCCTCTCCTACAAAAAGCAACTTGGAGCAGCTGCTACATCATCAACAGCACAGCAGCAAACTGCCGAGAAAGCACCACAGACAGCAAGCAAGGATAAAGGGAAGCAGGTGGAACAGCCACCTCCATTGACAGAAGAACAAGTGGATACATTGCTACAACAGCAAGAAGAGATGGAGCAGCAGGAACTTGGGCAGCAACAAGAAGAGGAACAGTTTAGTGAACAGCAGCCCTTGCAGCAAGAAAAAGTGATGAATGCTCCAAGCTCCACTGAGCAACAGGCTCAGACAATAGTGCCTCCTAGGGCAGAAACTACTGTTGATACCTCAGTCCTCCAAACCCCACAAAAGGAGGACTTAACCAGGAAAAGGGATAGAGAGACTCCCCTGACTTCATCCATCAATCGGGGAGAGAAAAGACAAAGACTAAATGACTCTCAAGAGGAGGATATAGCAGTGAGGCAAGCAATGGGCATGAGCCCACCCAGTGGAGAAGTTTCAGCCAGTTCATTCCAGCATGAACATGATAGAACTATAGGAGGAGAGGTCAGCTCCTCCAGCCAGCACAGAGAAGGACAGTCCAGCATCAAACAGCAATTTATTGACATTAAGAGGAGGAGTGATCCTATTAAAGTACAGCTGTACAATCATTTGCTGAACCTGGCTCCTACCAATCAGCAAAGACTCATGTCTGCCTTTGATGTAAGTGAAGGCAAGATGATCATGAGTCACTTCATGCCCACAACGCTGCATCCTCAAACTACCTCGGATTACCTAAGAACCAACATGGAGGTGCTGGCCAAAGACATACACCCTATGGATAAGATTGAATTACATAAACAAACTGGTGAAATGGTGTATGCCTCCTTGGCAGATGAGACATTGGAGAACTACAAATTGAAGAGCAGCCTTGATAATACAGCCTCTCAGCTGGAATTGGAGAGAGCATCATCACAAGCCAAGGACAACAGGATCAAGTCCTTGGAAGAGGTAATTATAGAAATAGGACATGATCCTAAAGATGTTAAGGGTATCCAAGAACTCTTGAAGCTAAGGGATGCAGACATGGCGGCCTTAAGAAAGAAAATCAAGCTCCCAGCCACCATCCATCCGCAAACAGACGAGGTTGCCCAGCAAAGGCAGGAAAAGGATGCTACAGACCTACTGATATCCCTGTACAAGGAGCTGGTTCGAACTCAAGACCAGCTAGGACAATCAGAAGCTGCAAAGGCAGCACTACAAACAGTAATGAAGCAAAGAGAAGAGGGCCAACCCTCCCAGCCTCCTCCTGTGATAATTAATCTTGAGGAAGTCCCTCCAACAACTACTCCTCCTCCTCAGCAAACGGGAACTACAGCACCATCTACAACAACAACTACACCAACACCAGGACAGACTCCCAGTCTGGATATGCAGAAGCTGCAAGCTGAGATCCAAGTTCTTGAATCTCAAATGAAAGAGCTTGATGAAGTCAAGAAAACTTTGGCTAAGGTAAATGAAAAGTTTGACAAGAGCAAGCAGAATGAGGCAGCAAAGGAGAGAGAGATAAAAGCTCTAAAAAAGAGAATAGCTGAACTAGAAAAGGAGCTTGCACTAGAAAAAGTAACAGCAGAATTGAAAGCAGTCCTCTGGGGCAACATTGGTCGATCCATCACCAATCAGTGGCAGTATATTGAGACTATGGATGAGCAAATAGTACTCATCACCAAGGCAAACAAGGAAATACACAGAGCCAGAGCAAGCCTTGGCCACATGCCAGATGCTGCCAGCAGAATGATCAATGTTTTAAATAACAAAACTAGCTCTCAACTAGCTACCATGGGAATTACTAACAGGACTGAAACAATCTCAGTAGTTAAAAGAGTCCTGACACTAAGAAGTCTAGTTGGAACGCTGGAGAGGAGGACACAGGATATGCAGACCGAGATCAACAAGTTCCTGGACAGATTTGTGGCATTGCAGAACAGAGGCCTCCCCAGCATTTTAAGCAGTGTAGGAAGACTGCTCACCCTGGAAAATTACATCAAAAGGGTTGATGCCCATGCTGTAGCACAGATTGCAAAACAGCCCAGTACCTCAGCAGACACAGGGCCAGCATCAGGGCAGAATTTGTATGATAGGGTGGATAACTTGTTTTTTATCATGAATGAAATTGATCATCTGTTTGATACACCACCAAATTTCTTTAAGTATACTGAAGCAGATGAGACTATGGGGGCAATCATAAATCATCAATTGCCCACACAGGAAGTATGGAGGAATTTGACACAGATAATTTTATCAGGCCAGAACCTGTAGCGCTAATTTTCTCCAGTATATGAGCAGTCATGCACAGGCACAATTTTGATGAATAAAATCTACAAGGAAGAGGCAGAGGCTGAGCCAACTCAGCAGAGCTATTCTCTCACCACAGCAGCAGTCACAATCACAGGTGACAAACCCAAAATACAGCGTACAAGCCATAAAGTCGGGTTCCCCAGCATTTAATCAAAGTATCTCAACCGACTCAGCAGATCCCAAAGGCCAAAATATCTTCTGACAGAACATTAAGGCGCCTTTATTTTGTATTCAATGCTGTAATAAATTTCTGATCATAATATCTCGAAAGTTGGTGAGAATATTAAGTCTGAGATAACTCAGAACTCAGATATTTTTGTAAAAATCGCAAGTATATATTCACCCCTGGCAGAAGCTCAGGGGGTTGTTGTTATTTTCCTTTTGGAAGTCTCACTTGCTGTAAAATTCTCAGAGAAGCAATGCAAAGGGAGAATGGAATTTCCAAAGCTTGGTGTATTTGATGCGTTGTGATGAATGGTGAATGTTGCAGGATTCCAGAATGTTTCATAAAACAATAAGTTTTCTTAAATCTCTGTGTTACATGTTTTCGAGTCTTTTGTTCTCTTTTATTGTCTAAATGTTTTAAACTTAATAGCAAAGTAGAAGAATAGTTCAGGATTTAATCACTGATTACCCTGAACTCAATCTGAGCTATTATCCATGTTTTTCTTCAGATACAGTGAATGAAGTGTAATTCTTAATTGCTGCACTTTAAAACTATATCTTTTACAGTGATAGACATCCCCAGGGATTCAAGTTTTTCTCTTGAGGCATCTATCTGTTTCTCATACCTAGTTTGGTGGAAATACTCGAATACTTTAGTGAAAATTCTTAATTGCTTTCACTGGTTTTTTCACCTGTTCGTGTTATAAAACAAAAATTTCGTTGTATGAAGCATCCAAATGGCCCTGTAAGTTTCACCAGTTCACCTCAAGGTTTCTAGACACCTATACAGCCACAGACTCCATTGCCCAATGATATTTGACTCTTTGAAAATTACATCATAAGACCTAAAAGAAACTCTTCAACCAAAACATAAACAAAACCTGTGCATAATAGCTAGCCTAAAACCCTATCATAAACAGTTACAAATCATAAAGAGAGAGCCCTCTTTGATCACAGTTTGGCTAGAAACAGTGATCCAAAGATTGGTTAGTGGTTACCCCGGCCGTATTCCCTTGGGAGTCATAGGGAACAACCTGGGTGCTAACACATTCAACATGAGGTTCATCTTTCGGAACTTGGTTCATTGGAGAAGGCATTCAGGTTGGCAAGAAAAATTGAAAGCAAAATTATGGCAACAAGAAATCCTACCACTCACAATTATAAAGATGGAAGTGTTATTTCTCCTAGCCTTCCACAACCTACAAGGTTAACGCAACAAAAATTGGAAGAAAAAGGAGAAAATGACCTTTGTTACAATTATGATAGAAAATACACTAAAGGTCATAAGTGTGCTGAGAAGAAATTATTTTACATTGATTGTGAAGAGGAGGAAGAAAAGGATCAAGAAACGTCGAAAGAAGATGATATACACCAGGAACCAATCCCAGAGAAAGAAGAAATGAATCTGACCATACCTTGTAATGCATTGATAGTAATTACCACTCAAAGTCTCAATATAGAAGGGAATATCAAGAATAAAAAGGTAATAGTGTTGATTGATTCAGGTAGTACCCATAATTTTATTCATTGTAAGATAGCCAAGGAATTGAATTGCTTCCTATATCTAGCACCAAAGTATCAAGTAATGGTTGCAAATGGAGGAACCATAAATTGCTCTGGAAAGTGCCATAATATCAAGCTATCCATGGGATAATATGTCTTGAATAGTCCAATGCTTTCCATTCCAATGGGTGGTGCAGATGTTGTACTAGGAGTCCAATGGCTACAATCTTTGGGTACGATAGCTTTTAATTTTCAAGAACTTTTCTTGAAATTTTTTTGGGAAGGAAAGGAAGTTGAATTAAGGGGTATCACAGGGAAACTGAGAAAGATAATCAACTCTAACAGCATGACAAAGCTTCTAAAGAAATAACAACGGGGTGTAATTGCACAATTATGTTCACTAGAGGTTCCCACAACGAAATCATCTATTTCTCTAGATATCCAAAACATTTTGGACAATCATTCCAAGGTATTCAGGACTTCAAAAGGCCTCCCACCTATTCGTGATCATGATTATTCTATTCAATTAATTCTAGGAAGTTTTCCTCCAAACATCAGGCCTTACAGATATCCCTATGCCCAAAAGAGTGAAATTGAACATATGGCTGCAGAAATGCTAGAGGCTGGTATAATTAAACCTAGTCAAAGTTCTTTCTCTGTTCCAGTAGTATTGGTGTATAAGAAGGATGGGTCATGGTGCATGTGTCCAGATTATAGAGAGCTCAACAAGCTCACTATTAAAGATAAATTTCTCATTCGTGTCATTAATGAATTATTGGATGAATTGCATGGATCAATTTACTTCACCAAGTTGGATCTTCGTTCAGGATATCATCAAATCATAATGAATACTGAAGACATTCCGAAAACAACATTTAGAACTCATGAGGGTCATTATGAAGTTTTGGTCATGCATTTTGTCCTTACCAATGCACATTTCAAGGATTGATGAATTCCATTTTCAAACCCTTCCTTAGAAAATTTTTGTTAGTATTTTTTGATGATATACTAATCTATAGCAAGTCTTGGAAGGATCATGTTCAACATGTTCACAGGGTGCTCAAACTATTGGAGGAGAAACAATTATATGCAAAAATCTCCAAATGTTTCTTTGGAGTACAAGAGGTGGAATATCTGGGTCATATTGTATCTCATGAAGGCATTAAGGTAGACCCTAGCAAAATTAAATCCATTAACGAATGGAAAATTCCCACATCCATAAAGAATTTATGAGGATTTCTTAGGTTGACAGGGTATTATCGCAAGTTTGTTAAGAATTATGGGAGAATAACAACACCTCTAACAACATTATTGAAGAAAGATGCATTTTCATGGACTCCAGAAGAAATGAAGGCCTTTGAACATCTTAAAGGGGAAATGTGCCAAGCATCGGTCTTAGCTACGTCAGACTTTAGAAAAACCTTTATTGTGGAAAGTGATGCCTCGAGAAATGGAATTGGTGATGTTTTAATGCAAGAAGAAAGAGCCATTTCTTTCGAAAGTCGTCCAATCAAAGGAAAGTATTTGCACAAAGCTATTTATGAGAAGGAAACATTGGCAAGACTACATGCACCTAAGAAATGGCGACCTTACCTAATGAGAAGATCCCAGTTCAAACAATATTGCCAGAACTTGACAAGGAAGGAAAAAACATATTGGAACTTGAAGTAGTCACAAAAAGAAGAAATTGACAGCTACGAAATCAATCAATTTCAGAGTATCTCATCAAGTGGAAGAACTTACCCATTGAAGATTCCACATGGGAGGATAAGAATTTTATACATAAGCATCCAGAACTACTCAAGTGTTGAGGACAACAATTTTTGAAGGAGAGGGACATGTTAGGTCCCTATACTACTAGTGTAACCCCTTATTGTTATTAGTGCAACCCCATTATTGTATTATTGTACCCATATAGTCCCCATGTTGTTATTATTCTGCCCCATAAAAGCCCACTATTTTTATTTTTGTGCCCCTACAATATTATTGTTGTGTAGGCTCTGATTGTATTGGGACCCCTTAGACTCCTATATATAGAAAGGAGGTCTTATCATTTATATCATCCAAGATTTGTTCATTTGTGTAAAGTAAAGGAGGTTTCCCCCTTGAAGAGGCTGATTTTGAAGTCATTGATCTATCTTTTCTATCTTTTGTGAGACGGTCTCATAACAATGCCCAACTTTATGCATAGGGTATGAAATATATTCTTGAAATCCAACAATTCTTGGTCCCTTTCCTATCGTAGCATGGTCCATTTTATGTATTTTTCTTCATACTATCCCAACAGGGTAATATTGTTCTTTAACAATATCTTAGAAAGAGTCCTAAGAGGGTGTGACTGAAAATAGTTAGGATTCATCCTTAGCCCTTTTCTCACAATAAATTTCCCAGTAGTCCTTGACATGGGGGCTTCCTTAAGGAGTGAAAAAGTAATCGTTTCTCTATCGCAAAAATTATTGACTAAAAATATCCTTCCAGTAAATTTAACCATTTCTTTATAACATTATCATCTACCTGGCCTTCAAATATAGGTATGTCAAAATTACCTTGTAACTTAAAGGGTGTAGTTACTCTGAAGTGATTTTTGGATGAATATGCGTCACCCATTGGTATCCTCTAAAGGATCTGGGAAAAGTTATTCATCATCTCGTTCCTTTGTCACTCAAAGGCTTCTTTAAGAAAAAAATTGATAAGATCTCCTGCTCCCATGTCTTTCTTTTCTTCCACCATGGTAGTACATCTGATCCAGGTGGATATTGGTGGTCACTCGCCACATCCACTTGGACACTCACCATTGTTCTTTCAGTTTTTCAGTTTCCTTAATTGTAGCACAATTTACTATTTTTGTTAGTTTTTTGGGTCCTGAATTTCTAGAGCCGTTTTGAGGCCCTAAACCATGTTTTTATGGCAAATTTGCACATTGATTTCAATAGAAATCATGGCGATCTATGTAGTACTTGGAGAGATATTTCCAACGAGATATCATACACGTCAAACAAAGATAATATGACCAAGTTACGACCCCGGGAAGTTAGCTGCCCAAATAACCCCAATGGGGCCCATAAACTCTTGGTGTTACATCTCGTCGGGTTAGGGTTTTGGTTGTTTAAGGTTTTCTCTTATTGTTCAATAATAAAAGGGCCATTGATCCTCATTTTAACTCGGTTCAGAGGCTGGTAGCCACCACATCTCTTCTCAAAGATAACCTACCATCGCCCAAGCTATCTTATTTCCATTTTGTTTGTAAGCATAGTTCAATATTTTTCTATTAATGAAATGAAGTGTTTTTCTATTGCATCTCTGTGTTTATGATTATATCAGTAAGTTGTT
Organism: Pinus tabuliformis; assembly: GCA_031772625.1. Classification (NCBI taxonomy): domain Eukaryota; kingdom Viridiplantae; phylum Streptophyta; class Pinopsida; order Pinales; family Pinaceae; genus Pinus; species Pinus tabuliformis. The sequence goes on from CM062807.1 coordinate 874,702,755, forward strand.
GCATTCCTGCTTAAGTTTGGATCAATGGTATTAGAGCAGTCTACTCTTTTTCTATTTTCTTTGCATGTCCCCAATGAGGTTAGGGTATAAGGAGTTAGGGCTCGGTCTGGTTGAACCATTACAGGATCAACCTCGCAAAACCCAATGAACTTCCATGGCAGAAGAAAATAAAGACGAGGGGGCAAGAGACCCTTTCAAAATGTTGCTTGCGGAAGCCCACGAGTGACGGAAGGATATGATGATGGATAGCTTTTCCAAGATCCTTTGATGGCTACCCACAGGCGATGTATCTTCATCCAATAGGCACTCGGGAGGCACCACTTCTTTTAAGGTACAAGTTAACTTCGATATTCCCATATTTGAAGGCCTGATAGATGCAGATGTCATAGATAAATGGTTAAATCTGTTGGAAGGATATTTTTTAGTTCCTGACTTTTCCAATTTGAAAAATATTACTTTTACCCTTCTCAAAGCCGCCCCACACGTCAAGGACTGGTGGGAAACCTACTGTGAGCAAAGGTACGAGAGTGAACCCTCACTGTTTTCAGCTGCACCCACTTGGAATTCTTTCTGACACGCCATTAAGGAATAGTATTACCATTTAGGGAGCTATGAAGACAAATACATAAAGTGTATCATGCTATGGCAGGGAAGGGACCAAGATGTGCCAAAGTTCACAAATACTTTCCATACCCTTGTGGTGAAGTAAAATTATTAATGCGGACATGAATGAATTCCTCTAGCCTGATAATGGGTTTAGCCACAATAGATACATTCTATGGAAGATTTCCTTAGGTTAGAATCAATCAAGAGGGCCTACCTCTTGGTCCGCTTATCCTACTTGATGATGTCCACGCTTGCTCTAGTAATCTCTCGCTTCCTTCTTCAAGTTCCTGAAACAAGTGAACAACAACAACATATACACATAATAATAGACAAATTGCAATTCAACCTACTTAACAAGTCAAGAAGCATTAAGACATGAATATGTAATATTACAAAACATGTAGAAAATCAATTGATAGTTGCATATATTAATATCAAAGAGAGATTACAACCATTCTTCTTGACGTCGCAGTCTTCCTTTGACAAGACCAGGTTCCCACACACTTCTGCTAGCATTCCATGAGGGCTTCAAACAACAATAGTTTAAAGGATATTCCCTTTAGGCTTCACTCCAAAACCAAACACACTTCTCCCTCACACAACTAGATGGCTACAACTAGTAATCGCTTTCTTGTCTAATCCAAAATAGTATACTCACACTCAGCCAAAAATCTAACTGTAACCATGACTAGCTTGTGCTTGGGAAGAAGGGAGGTTTATATAGGAAATATGTATGGGAGTCCTCTTCTCATGGGAGAAGGAATTATCCCTTGAGGTATTTCCATCATTATAGGGGAAAGGAGCCCAAAGTGTCATCCTTGACCCCATCCGACCAAACCATTACCAGACTTCCGTTACGGAGCTTCTAGAGCTGGAAGCTTCGGCTCTAATTTAAAAAAAATTCCATAACAAGACCAGTGTGACTGGAACACAACTCAATCGCTCCAATCGGTGTGAGGAGTAGTGCTAATCTCTGCACATCGGTGCAGAGAAGACAAAGGCCATTAGCGCCAGTCTTGTAAACTGGGCAAAACAGAAGTTTCAGGGGAAATGGTGCAAAAGGGAAATGATCTACTCATGGAGAGGGACATAATGGGAGTTTCCCCATGAAGGAAAAGCATACGGGGTTCACTGTAAAGGTCCTATAGGATCAAGGAATGGGGAGTACAGGGACAGTGAAAAAATGATGTGTAACAGATGCCCCCTAAAGCATGAAAGTTGAGTCGGAGTGAGGGATGAAATGCTTTATAAATCAGTGCAGGGAACTAGTCTACTGTCAGAAAACCTGCAAGCAAGTACAGATACATGTACATAAAATGAGATATTTTTCAAATGATACATGAATCGTGGCAAGGAAACAACCATCCAAAGAATGATCATGTAAATGGATCTAGGTATGGGCACAACCATCCGTCAAAGAGGATCATAATGAAACCAATGTATGGTCACAACCAACCATCTAAAAGAGACATGCATATCATCACAACCACTTCACAATTTGGACTTAAGTGATCTGATTTCAGGGTCTTGCGCTCCAACACGACCTAATCAAAGTACAGATCCTAGCATGCGAATAGATGTGTTGACGCCGAACATGCTAGAAAGTCGCTTGATTACCAGTCAATGATGTAAATTGTTAACAAGCGCGAGAGAAACCACCAATAATGACAATGGTCCTCAAGGTACTATCAACACAATTCACGGAAGGTGAACAAAGGAACTGAAGTCGAACACCCGTGAAATCACTCGATCAAAAGCTAATTATGTGAACTTGGTGTCGAGTGCAAAGAACTTGCCATTAGGGCATGCAAGCTCTAAGGTAATGGAAGGGAGTCTCTCGGTCAACTTCTCGGATAATGAGTTGAAGTCGACGAAAAGTGACTGTGTTGAAGGAGGGCCATAATGAATCCCACATCATCGATGCGAGATGAGAGGATGCAAAATGATTTTGGATGATACAAAGAATCAGAGGTAAGTGTAACTGTAGAAGGACAACTCTTGAACATATTGGTGACACAACTGGAAGTTTGGTAGCTTTTGGATCCATGGGATCGGTGGTCATGATGACGTGGAAGAGATAAAATGGAAGGCAAAAATGAATGGCCCAAACCCAGGAAGGTCAATGATACAAAGGAGGATGTCCCAACCCAACACGAAGCAGAAAGTTTCATGTTCAAGAGTGAGTTGTCGACACAACTGATAGATTTCCAAATTCCCCCCCACCATTTCTGGCGAGTAACCCAATTATTTTTTAATCGCAAGCTTGAAGGGGATGGCATATTATTGCACTATAAGTTCATCCTTTGGATGAATCCAACCTAGTAAGTTTAACGAGCCCAAGGAAGGAGAAGCTCATGTTCGTCATGGTGACGAATCTGATGTCATTTAATAGTTTAATGAGTCTGACAAAGGTGTAACTCAGTTTCTTTTTCATGTTTAGAGAGTTTCAAAAAGACACGTAAAATAAAACTCCACATGGTCCCTTTTCGTATGTTTGTGTCTCTCAAGCCCGAAAAAGTAAAAAACAATAATTGAGAGAACTGCTTGACCATTTCAGCCAAGGAGTACCTTTTTTGTAAATACTGACTCACAGCCCGAAAAAGGGGTAAAATTATACTGGGCGTACGACGTTTCACATCCATTAACGAGTTCAAAACAACAAAGGCTGGACTATCTTTTCATGTTTAAAGGGTCGGAAAATAGCTTGAAAGCAGAACCCCCATTTTATTCTCTTTTTATGAGTCAAAAGGGAAAACACTCGCCAATCTTTTCATTTTTTACGAGTCAAAAAAGAGCTTAAAGGTGACTCGTCTTGGAGGAATGAGTGGTATAAAGGGTAGCAACTGGTTCCAGCAATGGAGGAACTGATCAAAACATGTAATGGTTAAGAGGCCGACTAACAAAACCACTCATCGCTACGGTCCCTCAAGAAAGGAAAAACAACCAAGTGAAAGCATATGATCGGTCAAAGAGATGGTGGCAATGGAATGAAACAACCAAGGCTCATCTAGCAGAAATTAGCTGATAAAAACGAAAATCACGAGATGTAAATTGGGCATGGGTTCATTTTTACACAAGCTTGAACCACGGAAAACTCTGCTTGGGTTCGGTTTCATTTTTACACAAGCTTGAAACAAAAAGCTATGCTTGAATAAGTTTGCATGCCCCTAGTATAATGAATCAATTGAGGTACATGCCCCTCAAGCTTCATTTCAATCAACTAGGTGGATGGAATGAAGGTTCACTTTCGAGATCTTGGAAAGACTCGACTGGAATTTTACGAGATCTTAATCAAAGACTCGATTTGGAAAGGGGAGTTGCTTCATTTTTTAACGAGGTTGACATAGTAAAGGAACTATCATCAAGGCCCTTGTTTCATTTTTAACGAGGTTTATGTTGGGGCAAATTGATTGTCTGTCATTTAATTTGTCAAACCAGGGGTTTCGTAAACTTGTGAAGCATGCGTGCACTATATGTGCTAGAAATTGTCTTTCTGTTTAGATCAATCTAACTACAAAATAACGAAAACCAATTCATCTAATCTATGAAATCAAATAATGAAAATGAAATTCAACTAACCTGTGAAACAAAAAACAACTAATGTATGCTTAGTTAATCCAACATTCAATTATGAAGTGTTACGTTCTTGAGATGATGTGTAAGCAACTATTTATACTTTAACTTCTAATGTCCTAGAAAAGCAAGTAAAGTGTGCAGAAAATAATTCGGTAATTGCATGTATCAAATATTCAACCATTCAATCTTGAAATATGATTAAATCAATTTCTTAGAATGATCTTTAGGAATATCATTTAATGAAATTGAATGAGGATCTTAAAAGAAAATATAAAAGCATGAAAAATTAAAGCTCAATGATTACATAGGTTGAACATTCAATCACCCAATTTGAAGTCACCTTCTTGGCCTGATAATTTATTCAATTATACAATGAATTGATAGTTTGATCTAAGAAAGTAAATAACAGAACATGAAAGGGAACTAAATAACTATGAGCCCTTGCCTCAAACTTAATCCAATTAGAAAATACATAAATCTTCCCTATTGAAATGTTTTTAGAAAAGAAAAGATTACATAGTCATTCTAAAACTAATACTAAGAAAGAAAATGAACTTTAATCTATAAAATCAATTAAATCTCACAATCATTAGATGGCCATTCCAATGGTGTATGAGGATGGCAAGTGAAGAAGCTCCATATGCAAGCAAAACTAAATCTTCAAATCTCCAAGTATAAGCTCCAAATTCTCTATTAAAAACATGAGCATTTCTCCAACCTTACACATGCCTTTCAAAGGAGAAGGCTCTCCTATTTATACAAAAACATAAGAAGCTACCCTATTTAATTAAGATCCACTAAAATCTCATATAGTTACAACCAAATAGCTCATAATGAGACACATATCCCCTAAGCGTCTCATAGAGTTCTAATCCAAATAAGAAATGATGAGACACATCATAGAGTTACAATATAAATAAGACATATATCCTTCTTTGACCATTATCTAAATCTCCTTTGAAGAGAATTCGAATTTGAGCATTGGAGGCCACATAAGTGTGCCTTGGAAGCTTCCAAATGACCTACACATGTCATGAAACTCAAGCCACATATATAGATACATGAAACCATGTTAATTTCCTAGTTTTTAATCATAAATTCACTTTAAACACATAAAATAAATAACTTTGGTAAATAAGGATCCTAACCCATATATTTGTGAAAACGGTGGCTAAAGAAAGGTTATATGGTTATGGAGTTGTGACATGTGAGTGAAATGGTGGCGACAAAGGTGAAAGTGGATGTCATTTTGAAGACATTTTGGAGGCCCAACATACCCCCAACTAGAGTAATTACATGTCCTCATGCAAATATTGCATTAATTCCTTTGATTTGCTCGCAACGTCTTTGCTTTTGAATCAGCTTGGCTTATATCATATATCCTTAAACTTTGCATTTGACCATTTTATTTATTTTTTCAAAGTATTCCTTGTCATACATTGAATTGCAACATGTTTGGTTGGTTCTTGTGTTTCAACCAAATTCTAATTGGTATTGGTTCTTGTGTTTCAATACCTTGCTTCTTTTTGTTGCAGGGAGATTCATTGAACATATTTAAGGATGCATCTTTAAAATCAGCCATACAGTGTGCTCATAATTTAGGCATTATTTGCAAATCATATAACTTTTTGAACCATAATGCAATCATAATTGATTAGGACAAGTATGTTAGGATGAAATGAAAATGTGTGATGGTGTATGATATATGAATATGAAATGATGTCCCTTCCCCCCAACTAAAGATATGACAATGTGAAAGAGGAAGTGAGGAATTTCCCAAAGTTATAATTTTAGTATTTTAAGGAATTGCATGACTAAAAATTAGAAAACCACATACCTTCACTTACCTTCAATGTGCATGAGTTATGGAAATTGAAGAGTGTGGTTGCTTCTGGATCATGGAATGAAATGTAGAATTCATCTGCTTCTTGGTTGCATAAATGGTGGATGAGGTTGTGAAGTGGATTCTTTATTTCTGCTACTAAATCTATTGTATCTGCTGCAAAATGCTGAAATGATATAGTCTTCAATCACTATAAAACCGATGGTACAACTCTAGTCATGCGAATAAATGTGTCGGTGTCGAGCATGAAGAGAGGTCATTGGATTACCGACCATTGATGAATGTCATTAACCAATGCGAGGAAAACTTGCCATTAATGTCAACGAGTGCCAAGGTACCTAAGTACATCTTGCGAAGGGCGAATAAATGAGATGATGTTGAGCCACTTGCAAGATCTAACAATCAAGGGACATTGATGTATTCCCATGATTGTCAGCGAGAGAACTTGTCATTGATGCATACAAGCCTCAAGGTACTAATAATGACTCTAGCCCTAAACCTAGATAATGTGTCGATGTCAATAGGCCAAGGCTTGTTAGAAGGAAGGCCTTAAGGAATCCTCCATCATCTAACACAAGCATGAAACAATGCTTTTGAAGGACTATGAATGGAAAATTTTGCAGTGGATGAAGGTTTATTTAATGGAAAGGAAAATGACAAGTGAATGGAAAGTAAAAGGACAAATCAACATGTAAGCAAGCTGAATGTCTTTATGAAAATGAGTTATGATTTAGTGAAAGCAAGGCATGAAAATATAGTTTTCATGAATAAAAATGAGCAGTGAAGGAAAATGAGATGAGAATTTTATTGACTGACTAAGTGAAATGCAATGCGACTGCAAAGGAAATGAGATGAAAGTTTTATTGACTGAAGGAGTATGGATGCAATGGAAACACTGGCATCTGAAAGTCTTGCTGCTGAATCTGATATGCATTAGCATTTGATCATGCATTGATGTTTCATCTCTGTTGCTGCTCTGATCATTTTCTTGTGAAATAAATGTTGTCTTTGAGAGACACTATTTGCTTATGGTCTTCTGTTCTTCCTCTTGGAACCTGCAAAAGCTAGTACTTCTTCTCCAATGGATTGTAAGGTTACCAAAATAGAGAGGTGATCAGTCTCTATGTTAATGACATTTACATAAAAAAATAAGAATCGATACTATTAAACAAGTTCATGAAAAAAACCAAAAGAGTTTATTCCTGTGTCGAAAGTAGTGCCTCAAGTTACCTATTGTTTCTTTTCAGCAATTTCTTCATTCTTTACTATTTCAAAATTTGATAATAAATTCCTAATTTTGTAGATCTCATCGAGATTTTTCCATTGACTCTTGAATCATCGAATTCCGATGTCGTATGAGAAAGTTAGACTGTTTTGAAAATTTTATGAAACAATGAAAATTGCCATGTAAAATGTGGCATGGGAACATGATGCTATAGTGAAAGATGATGTAAGCAGATGAAATGGCATGTTGATCATGAATTTCTAGTTAGAATGCATTGTTTGACAAATAAATCATTGAGTTAAATGCATAGTTGCAGAATTGTTTTCCAGGTGTAGAATCGTTGTTCAACTACAAAATTGTCGATTCGCTGTAGAATTGTCGATTAGCTGTGGAATCGTTGTTCAGCTACAAAATTTTCGATTAGCTGCAGAATCACTGTTCAACTACAGAATGTGCACAGTTTCTGTAGCTAAAATCCTGAACAAACAACCCAAGTCAGTAAATAACCAAAGAGCAAGAAACAATGTTGTGTTTTACTGGAGCCAAAATCCAGTGATAATTGTAATGCCTCATGGGCATGAATTCACTCCAACATATGTCATATGCAATATAGAAGAAAAAAAACCATAGTAGCCTTGAATGGAACCAAATTCATAAACCAACACATATATAATTAAATTATTCAACCAAACTCACGTTCTTCAATATAATGGTTCAATGCATATACATGTTTTGAATGCTTGAAAATATACACCATGTAATTTAAAGCCAATTCAACACCAAATCACACATTCAAGGGTTCAATGAACAATTTTGAGTACATTTGATATACCAGCATATACCACAAAGATCATTTAGCTTTCACAGGATTGTATTTAACTGAAGCAGAGAAGGGACTACTTGAGATAATTGCAATAGTTCAAAATACAATGAACAACACCGGGGAGTTTCCATCATTGAATTTATTGTAACTGACAAGGAAATTACAACCAGCAGAGTTTGTTTTTAATTTGAATTCTTCCCTCTTCAACATGTCGTGTTTAAACAAATCACCGTGTATTAAATAGAAATCGTTTTTCCTCACGTAGTCAGCGAAACAGGGTCCCTAAGAATCTCAGATTTCTCTGAAAGCTTATGAAATTGAGGAAACCATTTCTGGGTTATTTAACTCGACCTATTATGAGAAAAACCCATGTCTCTATTTTCCGAAATTCATTTTCATTTAGTTGAAAATCGTGTTTTAAAATTGACGTTTTTAAGTTTGTTACACATTTCTTCTGCTCAGGTAATTGCTCGGTATTTCATGTCCACTGCCAAGCATGGATAAGGATGAGCGGAAGTATTCATAAGTAAGTTTGATTTCCATCAAGAATAGTCTGTCCATGACCTCTATCTCAAATAAAGAACTGCCTCTTCTTTGAACCGCCTATAGTTACTTCATTACAAACAAAGCCTAAGTCGTGTCTCAGAAATTGATGGCAGACGTATAGATGGATATTTGAGTGCTAGCGACTATGGAACTGAATCTCAATATCCCTCTCAACGTATTGAAAGGTAGGTGTTTCACATTGTAGACGAGGCAAATCAATTTATAAATCCTTGTGAAATTAACCACACACACAACACCTCTGTATATTGAAGAGGCCAAGGATTAGATTGCCCTTTAAGTATGGATATCAACACAACAGCTCCTTGCCTCTCATTTGGGTGGACTCTCAGAGATATGCATACCTCAATGTGCCCGCCATTCAAATCTACAATTTGGGTGAACTCGAGGGAGCATCCTTGAGATTTGCAACCTTTAGATGTATATCAGGCATGAGTTGACGAAACCTTCTCATTAGAGACATTATTAAGCAAATACCAACAACAAATCTCAGCAATGGAGCAATAAGGGGCACTCTAATCTGCCTCCATATCAATGCAAGTTGTTCGGTCATGCCATTACTTGAAAATGACTCTGGAAGGAGATTTGTAGAAGATAACTGATCCATACTGAATCAGAATGGAATCATTTGAACCTTTGATATGCTAGATATGCAACGTTTTTAAAGTAAGTTCTAATTTTATTTCTTTTTATTCTTTTTTTTTAAATGAGGAATGGATTCTAAGCTAATGTCAAAATATTTTTTTTCCTTGCAGGTCGCATGAGAACCTAGATTGTCAATTTCTTTAGGAAAAAAGAAAAAAAATCCACATTTTCCTTATTCAAAACCATTAATTTTTTTTTATGTTATTATTATTATTTTTTTTAAATTGAAAATCCAACATGATTTTTTAATTATCAAAACATGATTTTTTTATTATTGAAAATATTTTTGTGAGGTTAATGAAGAAATGCAAGAAAATAAATAAAATTCTAGAAGATTTTAAAGTCTAAAAACTTAAAAAAAATGCAATCAAGAACTCTAAAAAAAATGCAATCAAGAACTCTAAAAAAATGCAATCAAGCTTGATTTTATTTCCTAGTTTATCCTACTCGATTTTTTTTTTTTTTTTTAATTTTTAAGTATATGAATGTTTCCAATGGAGCCATTTATGGATTAAACTTTCTAAAATGTTCATATCCAAATTTGCGAAATGTACCTGATTGTGTATGAGGACATGAGAAATCGTTTTAACCTTTAGATTTGCCGCAAGGATCTCTTGAAGAATTGATGAATATTGTGGCATAACTGCTTCTTGATACCATTCCTCAATGTAGTCTTTGGGCTGCATTCTAGATCCTTTGTCCATAAATGGTTAGTAAAAACAAAAACAAATAAAATACACTCTAAACTGGAAGTTAGTTCCTATGCACACTTCCCCGGCAACGACGCCAAAATGTTGGGGCAAAGTGATTGCTTGTCATTTAATTTGTCAACTCGGGGGTTTCGTAAACTTGTGAAGCATGCATGCACTATATGTGCTAGAAATTGTCTTTCAGTTTAGATCAATCTAACTACAAAATAATAAAAACCAGTTCATCTAATCTATGAAATCAAATAATGAAAATGAAATTCAACTAACCTGTGAAATCAAAAACAACTAATGTATGCTTAGTTACTCCAGCATTCAATTATGAAGTGTTACCTTCTTGAGATGATGTGTAAGCAACTATTTATACTTTAATTTCTAATGTCCTAGAAAAGTAAGTAAAGTGTGTAGAAAATAACTCGGTAATTGCATGTATCAAATATTCAACCATTCAATCTCGAAATATGATTAAATCAATTTCTTAGAATGATCTTTAGGAATATCAGTTAATGCAATTAAATGAGGATCTTAAAAGAAAATATAAAAACATGAAAAAGTAAATCTCAATGATTGCATAGGTTCAACATTCAATCACCCAATTTGAAGTGGCTTGATCCTTTATTCAATTATACAATGAATTGATAGTTTGATCTAAGAAAGTAAATAATAGAGCATGAAAGGAAACTAAATAACTATGAGCCCTTGCCTCAAACTTAATCCAATTAGAAAATAAATAAATCTTCCCTATTGAAATGTTTTTAGAAAAGCAAAGATTACACAGTCATTCTAAAACTAATACTAAGAAAGCAAATGAAATTTAATCTATAAAATCAATTAAATCTCACAATCATTAGATGGCCATTCCAATGGTGTATGAGGATGGCAAGTGAAGAAGCTCCATATGCAAGCAAAACTAAATCTTCAAATCTCCAAGTATAAGCTCCAAATTCTCTATTGAAAACATGAGAATTTCTCCAACCTTACACATGCCTTCCAAAGGAGAAGGCTCTCCTATTTATACAAAAACATAAGAAGCTACCCTATTTAATGAAGATCCACTAAAATCTCATATAGTTACAACCAAATAGCTCATAATGAGACACATATCCCCTAAGTGTCTCATAGAGTTCTAATCCAAATAAGAAATGATGAGACACCTCATAGAGTTACAATCCAAATAGGACATATATCCTTATTTGACCTTTATCCAAATCTCCTTTGAAGGGAATTCGAATTTGAGCATTGGAGGCCACATAAGGGTGCCTTGGAAGCTTCCAAATGACCTATAGATGTCATGAAACTCAAGCCACATATATAGATACATGAAACCATGTTAATTTCCTAGTTTTTAATCATAAATTCACTTTAAACACATAAAATAAATAACTTTAGTAAATAAGGATCCTAACCCATATTTATGAAAATGGTGGCTAATGAAAGGTTATATGGTTATGGAGTTGCGACATGTGAGTGAAATGGTGGCAATAAAGGTGAAAGTGGATGTCATTTTGAAGACATTTTGGAGGCCCAACAGTTGACACAGGAAAAGAACATTCCTCAGACCCTTGTTTCACTTTTTTAATGAGATTAACACAAGACAAAGAACTATGCTCACATCTTGATTCATTTTTTAACGAGGTCGACAGTTGACCAGGAATTATCCTCATGACTCCTTGCTTCATTTTTTAACGAGGTTGACACAAGACCAGGAACTGTCCTCATACCTGAGGTTGACACAAGACCAAGAACTATCCTCATAATATGATCATGGACCATAAGAGAAAATGGCTCCCAAGAGGTCTTCACTAGATGGAAGAACCACGCTCTAGGAGGAATACATGTCAATTGATACCAAAGACAGATCGTGTTCCAATTCCCCTAGTACGTAATGTACTATACCATTTGTGTGATCATCAACAGATGTGGAGATAGAATGGGTAGCCACATAATTGACCTGTGGCGGGGAAGGTACTGCTTGCAAACAAGAGCCGATAGGGGACGATGGTTGCAAAGGAGGCGCCTGGTGACTAATGAACAACAATTGATTAAGAGTCACAATTCTCCCTTCGTGCGGAAAACAAACCACACAGAAAAGCGATGAATCAAGAGCTCCCATGATATAAACATAGTCACGTCCAAGGAGAAAATTGAAATCTAAGGGACCTTGGACTACCATCACGTCTATATAAACGGTCTCTCCTCCCAAAGTAAGAGGCAAATTTAGAAGGATCCCTAAGGGTTGATTGGTTCCTCTATTGAAAGCCAACATATTCTGGGTGATAGGCACAAGCTATGGGGAGCCCAAAGCTTGCCAAGTAGTAGAAGACATGATGCTAACAGACGTGCCTTCATCTAATATAGTGCCATGTACTACCATATTATAGGCTTGTACTGTAATCTGGAAAGGCACATAAGATGGGAGGCGGAAAGCAATCAAGTGACCCCAATCGAAAGAAACGATAGAACTATTTGGTGGGGGCATCATATGATTGCCCCCATGTTGTTCAGGAATAGGAGAAGGGATCTCCTGAGCAACTGGGACGGGAGGGTCACTCTTCAATTCATGAGAATCTAAGGAGATGAGAAGAACATGAGAAGTATGATCACCACTCTCTCCCAGAATAGAGTGAGAAACTGGTGGTGGAACCAAGTCGACACTATTTTTGACCAATGGTTGGTAAGGAATAGACACAAGAGAGTCTCGCTCAGGAAGAGCAGGACGGGCAAGAGATGAATCCAAGTCAATCTCATTACCAATTGGGAGAGGGTCAGAAGAAAGCCTCTGATAACCAACAAGAAGTTGGGGTTGCGGAGCTGCAAGGTTTTCCAAAATTTTGGAAGCTTTATCCATGAGAGGAGAAAGGTGAAGAAGATGCTCTTCTTCACATAACCTACAGGGGAATCTCATCTTTCCCTTCTTCTTACCATCATTAGCTGAAGGTGTAGCATCGACATGATTGCCAGAGGTTGACTAGGATGGTCAATTCAGGTCTTGAGACCATACCTATAAGACTCTGGGAATGCCAGGATAGTCTCGAAGGAAATGGTCACCCTTACAAAACTTGCAAGGGAATCTAAACTTCTGTGGAGGATTAGAAGGTTTGTCGATAGGAAGTGCATTTAGAGCAATAGTTGCACAATTGACCTTTCGCTTATCTGACTTCTTCTTCTTCTTCTTAGCCTCCTGGTTACTAGATTTGAAAATTTCACCAGGCGAAGTAGAAGATGAAGGTGAAGAAATGGGGGAAGAAGGCGAGGAGTCAACCTTAGAATCATTTTGATGTGATTCGAATGAAGGAGATGTCGGGGCAGGAATTGGGACACTTGGGATCACCAAGGTCGAAAATAACCAAATAGGTAAACCAATGGTTAACCCAAGGAGGGACAACATTACCATATAAGGAGCACCAACATTTCCAAAAGAAGGAAAAGGACCAGGATTCCCATCCAAGGGGAATCCTTGGCTAGTGGACTCTGGAAATCTTGCCATCAGAATCGACCCTAAAGAATTAATAAGGAAGATAACTTTTACCAGGAATATTTCATGGAGAGTTAATTTTAAAACATTGAAACAAAACTTGGCCTTTTCATGTTTTAAGAGTCGGGAAAAGGGAAAAAGGTGACTCTATCACTTTCGATTTGAAACAAGATCGAAAGGACAAGTGCCTAGGTGATAAGGTGATCTTTTAATTTTAAAGAGTCAAAAAGATCGAATGACCACTCAAGATAATCTAGGAAAAAGGATTACCAGGTAACCGTGAACTGCAGAATACCTCCCGGCGAACCAAGAAGTACAGGCAGGCAATCTCCCCGAATGTTGTGTTCAGTGTATCACGTTTACAAGGTGGCAGACTCAACTTCCTATGGATAAAGGATTGCAAACCTAGTGGGGTCTCCCTTTATATACACGATGGTACGGGGAGCACAAGTCCGTACTAGCATTGTCTAGTGTCGAAGCTAACGACAGCTGCTAGGTTTAAAGATGCCAGAACACGTCTCTAGCCTAGACCACTAAATGTGAGCATTAAGTTTCAATGCTTCCTTAGGTTAATTCAATAAATTTTAAAAATTGATCTTGGATTAGGTTTCAATTACAAGGCCTTACTGTTGTCATTTGGAAAAACTCCTACATGCAGCTATATGAGAAAAGAGATGTTTTTCTTCGATGAAAGTTATCCCTAATTGAGAGATAGATAACACAAAAATTAATGCAACACACGAAGAATGAAATCTTTCACTAATATATTCCCTAAATGCACTTAATATTCCCTTAACAACAAAGAAGTTTCATTTCATTTCCTATGCTTATGATGATGCAATTCTAACTTCTTAATGAAGCTACTAATACAATATTTTTGCTTAAGTAAACTAGAATGATGTTCTCCTTTTCATAAAATGCAAAATGAATCTTTCACATAAAGCACTTTAAATGAAAATTTTCACAATTCCAAACAAACAAGCTTCATTCGAATCAAAAGCATGATGAATGAAACTAAAAACAACTTCTTCCATGAATCGAACCAACCAGACACATGAATGCTTCAATCAACAAACCAATCAATGTAAGCTATGCTTGGAAAGAGAAAAGAGACACTCGAAATAAGAGAACAAACGAGACTCTTTTAATCATTCAATTAAAAACAAAGCATCCTAGTCACTTCTAGGAGGAAGAAGAGAGTCTGAGGGTCAAAACACACTAGCACTGGAATGGGAGAAATTCTGATTTTTTCTTACCCTTGAGACCGGAGCGATTTTTGGGCCAAAAGTAGTGTCGATTGGCACGACTGGCCAGTACTACAACTAGCATTGATGGCTGATCGACGTGACTTTTTGGCCAAAAATAGTGCTGATTGAGGGAATTTTTGGCCAAAAATAGCATCGATCGAGGGATTCAAAGAAAAAATAGAAAATAACTTCACACAGGGCCAGAATTAACACATCAAAGGGTAGGCTAAACCAAGCAAGCACACAAAGCAAGCTAAATGAAGCTTTCTAGTCAGGGAGAAGATGGTCTAAAAAGATTACAGGGTTGAAATCATGAGAGCAAAACACATTGGCCAAGATTTGGGATCAACCCTAATCTTCACTTACAGGCATCGACGCGACTGCCTAACTTACAAAAAGCGCCAGAGGCTGGTCGATGCGATTGTTTCTCCGCAACCCACACTAGTCGGTGCGACTTCTAGTGAATTAAGCACACTGATTGAGGGAGAAAAGGAAAAAAATAAATAAAAAATTGAAACAAGGACTAGATATGCTACTATGAATTTTAGACTCAGACCAGTAAGTAGGAGAAAAGAAAAAGTGGAACAAGAAAAGTTCTCATGAAATCATGAAATCCAAGACAAACAAAAGGATTGGGATCCCCAACGAAGTCGCCAATTTGTGGTGAAGTAAAATTATAAGTGCGGGCACGAGCAAATTCCTCTAGCCCGATAATGGGTCTAGTCACAACAGATACATTCTATGGAAGATTTCCTTAAGTTAGAATCAATCAAGAGAACTTACCTCTTGGTCCGCCTATCCTGCTTGATGATGTCCTCGCTTGTTCGCTCCAACAATCTCTCGCTTCCTTCTTCAAGTTCCTGAAACAAGTGAAAAACAATGGCACACAAATGTTATAATAGACAAATTGCAATTCAACCTACTTAACAAGTCAAGAAGCATTAAGACATGAATATGTAATATTACAAAACATGTAGGAAATAAATCGATAGTTGCATATATTAATATCAAAGAGAGATTACAACCATTCTTCTTGATGTCGTAGTCTTCCTCTGAAAAGACCAGGTTCCCACACACTTCTACTAGCATTCCATGATGGCTTCAAACAAAAATAGTTTAAAGGCTCTTCCCTTTAGGCTTCACTCCAAAACCAAACACACTTCTTCCTCACACAACTAGATGGCTACAACTAGTAATAGGTTGCTTGTCTAATCCAAAATAGTATACTCACACTCAGCCAAAATTCTAATTGTAACTATGACCTGCTTGTGCTTGGGAAGAAGGGAGGTTTATATAGGAAATAGGGATGGGAGATGGATCTTATTCTCATGGGAGAAGGACTTATCCCTTGAGGTAGTTCCATCATTATAGGGGAAAGGAGCCCAAACTGTCATCCTCGACCTCATCCGGCCAAACCATTTACCAGACTTCCATTACAGAGCTTCTAGAGCTGGAAGCTTCGGCTCTAATTTAAAAAATTTTCCATAACAAGATCGACGTGACTGGAACAAAGCTTAGTCACTTCATTCGACGCGAGGAGTAGTGCTAATCTCTGCACATTGGCGTGGGGGAGACAAAGGCCATTAGCATTGATCTTGTAAATTAAGCAAAACAGAAGTTTAAGGGGAAATGGTGCAAAAGGGAAATGATCTTCTCATGGAGAGGGACATAATGGGAGTTTCTACATGAAGGAAAAGCATGCGGGGTTCACTATAGAGGTCCTCCAGGATCAAGGAACTGGCAGTATAGGGATAGTGACAAAATGCTGTGTAACAACCCTTCACACAAAGCTGGGTATCAAGGGTACTGAGCGGCATTTGGTGCTCAAGTACCATGGTTGTCTACACAAGTACATCCAAGATGAGATGGAGTTCTTGGACATCTCCTCGCTCAGCATGACATATTGATACGCTGTAAAGATTAAGCAAAAGTTTAAATAGAAGAAGCAGGACTTTAGATCTGCAAACCCAAAGCAAGGGAAAGGCGCCCCCAAACCACAGAACAAAGGACCAAGCTAAGGTGGGGCTACCCAGGACAAACCACCGAAGCCGCAAGAAAAGAACATCACCATGAATATGAAGAAGGACACAGGAAAATGGTGTGAGTTCCATAGTAGCTCCACTCACAATACAAGTGAGTGTTGGGCCAAGTAGTCATTGGTGGTCGAGCTGAAATCTTCTCAATCAGATGAAGGTTTCGACTCTGAATTAGAACCTGATAAGGGAACTGACAAAGGGAATAAAATCATTGATGCAGAGCCTAGTCTCACCATGGCCACCATAAAGATCCAGAAAATTAAGCTTGAAGATCTTTCAGAGGGGGAACACCTCTTTCACTCACAAATGTGGGTGAAGGGTTCTCCATTGCAGTTCAATGTCAATAGCTAGAGCCAAAAGAACCTCATTTCAGCAGAGGTCATGAAGCAGCTCGGCCTAAAGACTACAACACATCCACAACCATAGTGTCGCCTTCCCTACAACATCAAGTCCTTCATGGATGAGGTACTGTGTGACGTTTCTCCTCTTGAATTTTCTGATGTATTGTTAGGAAAACCATACTTGTGGAATCAACATGTTGTATATGAGTCTAGACCTCATTCTGTGATTATTACTTTGGCTAATAAGTTGTACAGGATACCAGAGGTAGCCTCGCCTACCGCCATCTCTTTTATAACTACAAAGAAATGCAGTAAGATCATTTCCTAGATGAGGAATTTTTTTTCTTATGATTTATCCCCAAGGAAAGAAGAAGGTTGTGGCCATGGCTTCCGGGCAGGGATCCTCTGTATAACAACAACACATGGACAAGGTCGTTGAGGAGTACAGGGATATTTTTTCCTCACCCATAGGGGTACATCTACACTGTCAGGTCAAGCACTCCATTAATCTGGCCCTGGGCGTGCCACTGCCCAATGGAACGATCTATCGATGCTCTGTTCTAGAGAACGATGAGATCAAGATGCATATTCAGGAACTATTGCAGAAAGGGCACATCATGCCAAGCTCATCACCCTGTGGGAGTCCAATTTTATTGGTATAGAAGAAGGGTGGGGCTTGAAGGCTTTGTATTTACTACTGGGTGTTGAACAAGATCATTGTCTGGAATAGGTACCCAATCCCATGAATTGATGGCCTTCTGGACCAGCTCAAGGGGGGGAAATATTTTAGCAAGATTGACTTGAAGTCAGGTTATTACCAGGTGCCTATCGAACCCTCCAATGTGTGGAAGATAACCTTCAAATCCAAAGAGGGCCTTTTCGAATGGTTGGGCATGTCGTTCGGATTGACAAACACCCCTCCAACCTTCATGATATTGATGGACGACATATTTCAATCCTTCATCAATGCATTCATGGAGGTATATTTAGATGACATATTGACCTTCAGTCAAAGTTGGGAAGAGCACCTCCACCATATTCGACAGGTCCTTCAAACCCTTCGACAACACAAGTCGTGTGCTAACTTGGAAAAATCACCTTTGGCCTGACCCAGATTCAATATCTGGGGTACATAATTGATGAGAAGGGTGTGCATTTGGACCCATCCAAGATACAAGTCATTCGAGATTGGCAAGCCCCAACCACTCTAAGAGAGCTCCACATCTTTTTGGGTCTTGCCAATTTCTACTGTAGGTTCATGTTGGGGTTCTCTCATATCACTTGGCCTTTAAGTCAAGTCACCAAGGGCGTAGTGAAAGAAAATTTCTTTTGGTTGGAAACCCAATAGCGAGCATTATCTTAGTTGAAGAATCACCTCTGTTCTGCACTAGTGCTCATGTTACTAGACCTATAACAACCATTTGAGATTAGGACAAATGCCTCCAACTATGCTATTGGTGTGGTTCTTACTCAGCATGGGCATCTAGTGGCTTACCCACAGTGAGACACTTTCAGACACAGCTCAAAAGTATCCTACTTATGACAAATAAATGTATTCCATTGTGAAATTCTGTCGTCAATGGAAGCATTACATTCTAGGGAAGGAAACGGTCATCCACATAGACCATCGGCCTCTACAGTTCATAGATACATAAGGGAATTTGCAAAATGGTTGCCATAAGAAATGGTCCACCTATCTTCTACAGTTCCATTTGAATATTAAATATAATAAGGGTAGCACCAATAATGTTGTTGATTGCCTCAATCGACCATCGGTCATGGCACTAATATCTGTGCTCAACTCCTATGGGCACGAGATATCGGGGAGGTCGCATCTTTACAAGAGCGATCCAGAATTCAGTAGAATATACTAGACACTCCTAGAAGGGAAGCAAGTTCCAAATTTTCACCTTCAGGATGCACTGTTATGCCACTTGGGACACATCTATGTTTCTTCAAATGAGTGTGCCAAGATGATTTGGGAGGCTCACTACAGTTGGGTCATTAGACATTTCAGAGTAGAGAAAACAATGACACTGTTGCAGAAGAAATTTTATTGGCTGAAACTTCATCAGGATGTTGGGAATTACATTAGATCCTACACCACCTATGCCATTACCAAACCAACCATCAAGAAGCAAGGCATGCATACTTCTCTACCTACTCCCATTCAGCCTTGGGAATCTGTATTCATGGATTATATGTTGGGCCTTCCTTCTACTAAACATGGAAACGACTACATTTCCGTGGTCATCAATAGATTCTCTAAGATGGCCATCATGGTGGCCTGCAAGAAGGGTATCATAGAAAAGTCCACTGTTAAGCTCTTGTTTGAGTGAGTGTGGGTACAGTTTGGGATCCCACAGTCCATTATCTTAGATCGAGATAGCATATTCCTGAGTGCATTTTGGTCAACTCTCTCGTTGATTTTGGATACAAAACTTACTAAGTCAACGAATTTCCATCCCCAAACTAATGGCCAAATAGAGGTTGTCAACATGATGATTGTACAACTCGAAGCATCCATGCACATGCACATGTACAACTCGAAGCATCCATGCACATGGGATGAAAATCTCTCCTATGTCCAACATAGCTACAATAGAGCTCTCCACAGCTCAACATGCCACAAACTCTTTCAAGTAGGGTTGGGATTTCAACCATTATGCCCCATTGATGTGGTCATACCATTTGCATCCACTCAGGTAGATTCGGCTCACGTGCAGTCCAAAGTTGAAAGGGCTAACAAATTCATTGAGCGCATTCAACACATCCTCCAATAGGTCCATGATATATTGGACAGAGCTAATTCTAAGTACAATCAATGTCATGATCAACATCGAGTGCCACACAAGTTCTAGGTGGGCGACAAAGTTTGACTACATTTATAGAAGGAGCACCTTGATGGACCCCACCGCAAGCTTCACCTGCTGTGATATGGGCCATACACCATCACCAAGGCCATCGATGAGAATTCCTTTGAGATCAACATCCCACCATTCCTTGGTCTGCACCCAGTGTTCAATGTAGATCGCCTTCGGCCATACTGTCCATCGTTGTTGGACACATCTGACATTGCAGAACAACTCACACCAACAGAGCTCAACCCAGACTGCATGGAACATACCACAACTGATTAAATCATGGAAACATAGATCAACAACACTTGGCAATAGAGGATACAGTTATATCGATTTACCAAAGTAGGCCAACTCCTTCACCAAGGCAAATGGCTCACTAGGGACCAAGTTCAATAGAAGTTTCCTCATCTCATGGAGGAACTCAACTCAATGGGGACCATTGCTTCCTGGGGGGAGGACTGATCCAAGTGGATATTGGTGGATACTCGCCTATTCCATTTTGAAAATCACCATTGTTCTTTCAATTTTTCAGTTTCCTTAATTGTAGCACAATTTACTATTTTTGGCAGTTTTCGGGTCTTGAACTTCTAGAGTTGCTTTGAGGCCCTAAACAGCATTTTTTTGGAAAAATTGCATAGCATTTGCTATGGAAATCACATCGGTGGCTATATTACTTGTAGAGATATTTCCAGAGAGGTATCATACGCATCAAACGGAGATAATATGACCAATTTTTGACCCCAGGAAGTTGGCCGCCCAACTAACCCCAACGGGGCCCATAAACTCTTGGTGTTACATCTCCTCAAGTTAGGGTTTTGGTTGTTTATGGTTTTCTCTTATTGTTCAATAATAAAAGGCCCTTGAGCCTCATCGTAACTTGGTTCAGAGTTAGGTAGCCACCACATCCCTTCTCAGAGATAAGCTACCATCGCCCAAGCTATCTTATTTCCATTATGTTTGTAAGCATTGTTCGATATTTTTCTATTAATGAAATGAAGTGTTTTTCTGTTGCATCTCTGTATTTATGATTATATATGTAAGTTGTTGCGCTCCTGTTTAAGTTTGGATCAACGTCGGAGTTGGCGAGGCCAATCTTGCAAGGGCTCAAGCAATTTGAGTCCCAACTCTTTATACCCCAACCTCATTAGGGACATGCACAGAAAAATAGAGAAAGAGAATGCCACTCTTATACCACTAATCCAAATTTATGAAGGAACAAAATGAAATATAGATTTATTAAACAAACATAGCGATACAACAAAACTAAAATTCAGTCAATAAATATCAAATGATGAAAGTTGTTTACATGCAAAATGACATCAACGTAGCTCGAGTGATGGTAGCTTATCTATGAGAAGAGATGGGACACCTACATGTCTTCTGAACTATGTTACAATGAGGTTGTGTGGCCTTTTTATTATAAATAAATAATAAGAAACTTTAAACATCCAAAAACCTAACCTTAGGAGATGAAGTGCCAAAAGCTTATGGGCCCTAATGCGGTTAGTTGGAATTCAACTTCATGGGGTTGTAACTTTGGCATATTATCTCCATTTGATGCACACAATAACTCATTAGAAAGTTCTATCCAAGGAAAAAAACTTTTGACTGTAAATGTAGATTTCTACTTATTTTTGCCAGTTTCCCTAAAAAAATGTCATTTAGGACCTCAGAACAGCTCAAGAAGTTCAGGGCCTAAAAGATTCCAAAAATAGAAAACTACCGAAATAGAAAATTGTGCTGAAAATTAGGAAACTAATAGGAAATAGTGTTGGGGGTCCAATTGGAATGGGTAGGTGGCCACCAATATCCACCTAGATTAGATATTCAGAAATCCACCCCATCTGGCATCCACCCTATCCATTCAAGCAATAGTCCTTTACTTCCCTGAATCCCAGGTAAGCGAATTGTTATTGTTCACATTTATTCTGATGAATAGGACCCACAATCACATTTAATTATATTTTGAAGCACGGTCTAAAAATCTACCCATTTAGTCCAACAATGTTCAAGCAATGAGCATAAAATGTTTTAACATGTCTGCCTCTCGAATCCCCAAATGTTTGGATATCTACCTATCCGATCTCACAAGTTGATCAATAGGCTTTATCATCTCTGCCTCATAGATGATCAGATGCCCTATTAAAAATATTCAAACCAATAATTAAGGGTTTAATTATTGTATTATCAAGTAATGATAAATCCCACACATCCAGCCATTTGTTCAAATATAAGCAGTATGCACTCCCTGCACCCTAGATGACAAGATCCTTGTTAAGTTTGTTTTAAACATGGTTTAAACTAATTAAAGGAATCAACCTGTAATTAATGGAATCTAATATCTAGATTCCTTTGATAAAGATTTCTCATTACATTCCCTAGATCCTAAATGCCCAAATCATATCAAAGAAACATAAATAAATGTGAAATGGGGTAATTAAACATAATTAAATCTTGATCAACTTCAAATGGGTTTTCCTGAATTTTTATGAAGATTAGTCGTGGCACAATTTTCTTAATTTTTTGAGTTTTCATGTGTGCTAAGCCTACTTGTGCATTGGAAATGGAAAAATAGAGGAGGATCAAGACAGATCCCATGAAAATTGGAAGATGTTTTGATTCAATTGAATGAAGATTTGACTAATAGTTGATTCATGCACCCTTGACAACAAATTTAACAGTTCAACTTTTAACTTAGGTGTTTTATTTCATCCATTCAATGGATTTACTATTGGTAGAGATTTTTTTTGAATCAGAACAATGAACAATACTTGATTGTTATAAATCTTTTCTTCTATATATATGACTCCCTTCAATGATGAATGGGTTAGTTGGATGAATTTGTATTCAATAAGGCCATATATTATTTATCATATATTTTGATCGATTTTGAATACATAAGGATTTTTTTCATAGAATTCTCTTTAATTCAACAAATCATGTATGTTATATATTATTATATGCCTCTGTGATTCTAGTTGAATACGAGATTTAGATTTGATGAATTGTTTCCTTTCTCATGAATATTAGTGTACTCATTTTAAATTCATAATTAAATTAAGTATTAATGCTCATTAATTAATTTAAATTTAGATTATTTATGTTCTTTAAATTGATTATCATTCTATCTAATGTTCATTGCTTTAAATTAAATTTCATTATCATCGGTGATATAAATTAGTTTTAGTTATTTGTTTAAGGTAGGATTTAATATTTATAGTTGATAAAAAAACTCATATTACCTTCATGCTCTTGTATTAGAGTATATTTTATCAAGTGGTCAAGCTAAGCCCACATATCAGTTGTGAAGATATATTGCTTTCAACATCTATAATTTCTTTGAGAAACTTCATTTGGGCAGTTCTCTCCCTCCTTCATGTTGGCAACAACAAGTCCAATGAACACCAACACAGTAGGAGATAATATTAGATAGATATAAAATAGGCACTTAGAATAATTACAATTAAGAGAATAGTAATAGTAATATTATTTAGATATTTAGTGTAGGTTAGTTAGTTTAGGATATGGAAACCATGCCAAATATTGGTGAGTGCCACCACACCAAATGAGTAAGGGTCTAACTGGGAACCCAATTAGGTGGTACCTCCACGCTGCATACTAGAACTTTTCCACCTACCAACAAGTCCCTCTTCCATCCTAAAGGCGACAAATAAGTTGATAAAATATTCCCCCTAATTTGTGAAGTAATAAGAGAAATTGATGGAAAAAATTATTATAATATGATGTCTTAGGAAAGGGTGCAAAGAAGGAGTCAAGAATCAAGAAACCAATTAGGACCTACCAAAAACCGCATCCCCAAGGTGGTCATACCCATGATTAGTATAAGAGATAACTTAAAATGGAAACCAACATTATACACTAAAGATCCATGACATTAAATTCTAGTGCATGCCCATGAAGGAAAACATTATGGATCCATGTCATCAAGAAAGAGATCATAGCCACTAGAAAATATAGTGGTTCTATGTCATATTATACATCAATAGGACATTGAACACATAGAAGAAGAGTGCCCCTCAGTGGTTCTCAAAGTACATAATATGGTACAATACTCCATCACAACTTGGGATGGGTTACACATAAGAGTGAGATGCCCCTAAGCCCAAGATCTTTCTCCCAACCTTAATGATACATATCTACATCATGTGAATAGATGATTTGATGTTGAACATGGTAGAAACCACTTGATTACCAATGTTAAGGTGTTGTTAATCAACACAAAGGGATCAACCAATGATGAAAATGGATCCTAAGCTACCTATCACAATCCACTGAGTTCAAATAGGTAAGTTGATGCAAACACTCATGGATTCAAATGATTAGGTAACATGGAGAAAACCCATTTTCACTCACAAGAAAACCTACCAGTAAGGACTGCAAACTCCAAGATACTACTAGTCTCAAGGTCCCACACCTAGATAATGAGTTGACATCTGATGGGCCTCAGTATTATGACAAGAATGATGAAACTCCTGAGGGGCTCAAATTTAACCATCAAACTGGGGTTCCTACCAACTTAAGAGGTATCAATATTATATGTATAGCAAGCAATACATTCTACTTAGGTTGATCTGATGCAGTGAAGATAGATCAAGATGCACATAAAAAACTATGCTACAGGAAATGCTTAGAAAATTCAGTGAATGATAAACATAACAATTCTAACTTTTAGGAAAGGAAAAAATTGAAATAAACCCTATAATATTGTAAAAAATTAAATGACAGAAAGGAAACCCTAATCTGATTGAAGGAAAGTAAATGATAAAATGAAACCCTAATCTGATTTGCAGAAATTAAATATATGCCATTTCAATAAAGTAAATGACTAAAGTAAACCATATTCTACTTACAAGAAGACAAATAAAATAATCCAAGAATGTTGAAGGTAAATCAATCCTACTTTATGGTGCATAAAAAATCAAAGACATAGAAGAAGCAACAAAACCTAATTGTAGGAAGGAAACTATATCTCTGAAGGAAAAGTTCCTAAGGGGTCTTTGATTTTCTAAACTCCATCTTCAAGGTTTAAGTGATGTTGTTAAGTGATGAGGGATGATGGACAAACTATTGGTGCAATTTTGGAGGTGATTTAAGGCAATTTACGTATTGCTATAGGATGCCCTATTTTACTATAGGAAACATCCGATAGAAACTTTATGAAGTCTAGGATTGGTTTCAAGGGTGGAAAATGTGGTTGAAGGTTGTGAAAGGATAAATGGGACCTTACCAACATTAGGCACACTCAATGAGTCAACTTATGTAGGGAAGAAGCAAGCATATAAGTTTCTTGTAGCTTGTTTAGGAAGATTTTAGCATATGGACAGTTTGTGGAGATGTAAAGTATCATGTGAAAAGGTGATGAGGTGAGTGATGTCTGTAATGACCTCGATCATTTTTCAAGTGTTTAGATATTTTTCTAATGGTATCGGTCATGGTACATTCATGTATGTAGTGTAAATGTTGTCCTGGTCACCTTGCACTTGTATGGTCACTGTAAATATTTTCCTAGTTATTTTTGTATACATGTGGAAGATGATAAATATAACTATGCTTTTCACGATCACCTTACAATGGTGTAAGTACTATAAACATTTTAGGGGGGGAACCTTTATTGGTCATGCATAATTGTGTAATTAATGAAAAAATATATACATGTAAATAAACATGATGTAAATGTGTAATTATTGTTTGGAAATCACGTAGATAAAAATAGGAATATATATGAATTTTGTAAACCTTATATGGCTATTGTAAACTTTATGCAGTAAACATTTCAAGAAAATATAGGTATATGGGTATTGTAAATTTTATATGGGTATTGTGATCCTTATGAAAAACATTCCAAAAATAAAACATATACGTATATGTCTACATGAGCATCGACACATGGTTAGGGAGATTTTTTAATCATAATTTGGTTGTTCTACCACAAGCCCTGGGAAGATGACAGATGGTAGGAAAGGAGGTAAAAAGGGGTCAAAATGGCATGAAATTGATTGTCCTACAAGATTGATCAGTAATGACAGGGCCATGAGGGACATGTGTGACACCTCTAGTTGGTCCAGAGGGGTTGGGATTTAACTAACCAGAGGCAACATTTGGACAGTAGAAAAGAGCGGAAGTTGAACTAGGAAAAGCACAAAAAAAAGGAAGAACAATAGAGAAAGTAAGATAGAGATAAGAAAAGACAGTGGAGAGGAATAAGATACTGGAAGAGCATAACCAAGGGCATATTGTTGCAGGAGGAGGGAATATGCACGAGTTTCAGAGTCATGTGCTATGCACCATGAGGATAGAAGGGTAACCTTGCGTATCATGTACTGGAGGTTAGTCACTATGACTCTACTAAGGCATACCTTTCACCTTTTTCAAATGTGTTAGTTCTCATATTGCTTCTACGCCCATTAAGAATCTTTATTCTAGGGTGTGTTTTAGTAGTCAGTGTGTTTTTTGGAACCAGCTTGGTAGATGCACATGTTTAGTTTTGGTCTAACATTAGTGTCTCCATGGGTTATTGAATAACCTATGATGTGATTTTAATTCATGTCACTATCTTGTGCTACCTTATATACACCCATGTAAAATTGGTTATGGGGCATTCATTCCTTTCTTCATACATAATGGCTAGAGATACATTTCATTGTTACTATTGATTGATTGATTGCCCTTACTATTCATAGGTTCCCTATTTGGCTTAGATACTTTCCAACTAGTAAAATATGGTGAAAATGTGCCTAGTTTAGTGTGAAAACACTTGGATTACTTTTCCTGTGTGATATCAATGTGCGATAAACATGGAACCCTTGTTTTATAATAAATGAAGCTATTGTTTAGATGTTTGGGACCTTGAATTGATTGAGGGTGGAGTATCTCACCTTTGGATTCCCTCATTGGCTAAAGGGTGGAGGAATTTTGCTGCCATAGACTAGCTTTCCTTGTGGGAGTACTCAGATTATAGTATACTTTCGATTCCACCCACGGGATGGAGTTACTATACCAACAACCTTAGGGTGGAGGAAAATCTCTGGAATCCTTGAATCAGGTAAGGGTGGATATTTTCATCTCTAGAACCCCTCATTGGTTGATGGGTGGAGGAGGCTTACCTATGTAAGCCTTGTACTAGCCTACAATTGAATACTTTTATGCCAAAAGGGTGGAAGTAGGTTATACCTATGGAATCCCGGGTACATCTAGAGGTTTGTTCATTGGGACAATGTTTATAAGCTAAGGGGTGATGTAGTTTGTCAATGGTAGGGAGGAGAATCATTGACTATGTCCTAGTTCCTATCCTAATTTCCATAGTGTTGAGTGGCCTACTAATTGTGATATCCAATATGTCTAGATTGTTTGTATGGGCACTAAATTTCTTTAATGTGTGTGATTTCTAATGTGCATGGTAAAATGATGTGGATTGATGGTTACAATTATAGTATTGTGTGTGGTTTGTAAAATAGAACAATGTGTCTTTAGGAATTGTTTGTCATTTCATAGGCCAATATACTCTCCCAAGATTAATAACCATACGCAATATGGCCAGACAACATAGAAATCTCATGTGTAGTGTTAAGAAAACATTAATATGTGATTGGAATTATGCATTTCATATCCTACCCTTGAAGTTGGAATTAGGTTTCCTTAAAGTTGGCTTCTAGATATTACAATAATGATCTAGTACTTTGAGGACTTTGTGCATAACACTTGCATGGAATTCACATAATTCTTGGTTTGTTTCTTCAATCTTATATTAGGGTGGAATTTTCCTTTTATTCATTAAGTGCTAGCCATGATGAGAGGAAATGTTCATATTATCAAAATGATCACTAATGTTTTTGGATAGAGTCTAGTAACCCTTTGAATGTCATTAATGGTTCTATACAACAAATCCTAGCTCATGCCACCTGATATATTGATTTTAGGCCTATCACTCATCTATTACTAGTAATTTCCATGCACGAGTTTGGTTGATGTATGCACCTCATAATTCATAATTTCTTATGTATGAAGTAAAGAGAATTTTCCACAGAGTATGCATTCTATAGATACCATTGGCAGTGTATAAGTATTCCATATGGAAATGTGGTTGTTTTCATTTGTTTTCTATATGCACCTCACCATTGATTTCTTATATATGTAGTAAAGATAATTGTGCGTAGTGTATGCATTATGTTGGCAGCATACAAGTTTTTTGTATGACAGTCAGTTTGTTTCCATTTGTATTAAGGTGCTATCTTTTCATGTGTATTCGTTACCTAGTTAGAATATCATTGCACGGGTTTTACTTGCTCCTAAAATATGAACATGATGTATTATTAAATATAAATAGCCATAGAATCAACAATTGTGGAGTTGCCTTCTTTTGTAGTGTAAGGTAGAATTTATATGGGAAAATAGTCAGGGTGTGAATGAAGTGATCATGGTCAAACACTACAAATGATGATTGTTTGACCATGGGAAAGCATTTTATTGTAAATTGGTTGTACATGACCTGTCATTCATTAAAGATGTTGGTTGCACCTTAAGGTTCCTGAATAAAATATGGCAAGTTGTGTTGCACTTCTCTTCAATTGCAAGGAATAGGAAAGCACCAAATTTTTGTGTAAGCATCCTAAAATATCACCTTCAACATCTGCAAGGGAATGTTCCTTAGATGCAATGGAAATTAAATTTACAAGTGCATTAATTACATCTTTTGGTTCTTTCTTAGATCCTATACCAAGAATTTTCATCGATGGTTTAATGTCTTTATTTCAAGTATTTCTTGAAATGGTATCCACATTAATTTCTTCCATGTTGGGTAGCCTTCTCAAAATGGAACTGAAACTATCCATAACAATAATATTCCACAACTATTACCTAGATGCTAAACTTATAGCCAACAACTTCTAAAGGATACAATTGAAATGTAAGGTATATTTGATTTGTACGCTAAGTGATGATGTAGAGGGAGAAAATAATGGTACAATGCACCACTAGAAATGAGAACCAAAGAAACAAGAATAGAGTTAGAGAATTATGGTCCTTGTATAGAATTGGAATGCCAAGAGATTCTTCATGCAAAGAACATTTGACATCAGATTCTCATGAGTTGCAGAGATGGGATGGTGTTCCAAATTTGGGAAATACCAATGCTTAAGAAAATTTCTCTTACATCAAGGATGATGTATAATTTGAGCAAACTCAAAAATAAGAATGTAATGCAAAGGACCTTGTCGTGACTCCAAGAATATTAGAAGCAGTTGTGGGAACTAGAAATTTTAAAATCAAACTTTGAACCTAGCTCTCCAAATCTCCATCATTGCTTGCAGTATATAATTTTTCTACTAACATAGGGATGATTTGTAACCGCTTCTATCACCACTATTTTTGCTCTCAACGCCTGTAGAACATCATAATTTTTAGTTTCCCAATGGTTTCCATTCCCATAATTTTTGGTTCCTTTTAAAATTTTGAGGTAAAGCTTATGATCAAGCTGAAGAAGGGAATTATTGGGCCAAAAGGTGATTTCCATCCCAATATGGAAGAGTTGTTGTAATGTACCATTCCAAAAATAGTTGGCAAACTTTCATCTTGCTATGTAAACATTTTACATAAAAATTAAATAATAATAGTAATAATAACTCGAATGAAAATAATTTTCTAGGCCCCACTTTCTTAACTGCACCTTGGGAGTCTGGTCTACCTATTAACCACCTCCTCAGGTTTAGGAATGTAAGGGGGTGTGTTACAAGTGGTATCATAGCCAAGTTTCAACACTCGGCCTTGAGGTGAAAATAATAATAATAATAATAATAAAAACAATAAATAATTATATTATTGGATTAAAATGGTCATATATGTATATTTTTGCTAGTTAGTATTAAAAACTATAAGTCTAGATGAAATTTGTATGATACACCTCTATCTTATGTATCTAATAGGTGTGTGCCTTGATGCCAATACATCACATGAAAGGATATGACAAGGGAATGAATAACAAGATGGTTGAGTATAGCTCTGACAGATCCTAGCATGAGCCAAACTAAAGAACAGTCAGATGGGAGAAGTCAACTAAGAAGAGAGGAGAAGGAGACTCTCCCAACTAGGTAAACACCTTGAGGAGTGTGAAGGTCGAACTAATAAGTTACGAATACGACAATGAAATACTAGTCAAGGCGCAATAAAGGAGAGAAAAGGTCGATGTTTCTATCTTATAAAGCATTTCAGAACTGCAGAGGCAAGGGAAATATGGACTGGGAGCGAGTCCTAAAAATATATAGAGACAAATGGAAGCGAAGGAAGAGCCAAATGGAGCTGATGGAAGCAGATCTAGGAAGAAACACAGATTGGGAAGTGATGATACAATGAGAGGAGGTATTATAGTGAGTACCCTCAAGAGGGGAGCTAGTACACATAGAAAAAATTATGTTTCCCCTCCTAGGAGGCATCATCATCATCATAACAGGAGGGACATAGATTACATGTTGGAAGAATTCAAGAAGGTTAAACCCCCTAATTTTGATGGAGAAATGTGAAAATCCAAAGATGCAGAAGCTTGGTTTTTGGGGATGAGGAAGTTCTTTAGAATTCATAATTATTATGAGAACTTGAAGGTGATGGTGACCACGTTCAACTTAAAGGGAAAAGCATATATATGATGGGAGGATGTGAAAAATGTAAAAACTATACAGGAAGAAGATATGACTTGGTGTGAATTTGAAGAGTTGTTTCAAAAAAAAAAAAAAGTGCTTGTAAAAGAGAAATTTTGACAAAAAAGAAAATGAATTCTATGATGTAATACCCCCTGGTTGATTTTCCATGTAACAAAATAAGACCAAGGTCATGGGACATGTATTCCAAGTTGAATGGTGGGAAAACATTATAGTGGACATCACTTGTGGTTTATTAATGGTTATGGAAATTGGCAAATGCAAGAGGCAATAAATGTAATTTAATTAAGGAAATAAAGGAAAATAGGAGAAAAGGGAGATGAAGAGACACAAATATGCATGTAAGGTAAATTGAAGAGAAATTAGAGGAAAATGAAAGAAAAAGGAAAAGGAAAGGAAGAGACTAGACATCAACAATAAAAGACATTAGAGAAATAGTTCACATCTTTTGTCAATTTAGTTTTTGGCTCTCTTCTTTCATACTCTTACACTCTTTCACACTTATAGCATTCATGGAGCATCCTATCATTCACTTGGACTTGGAGAGAAGCAAGCAAGGAAAAAGTAAGGAATTAGAGGACAACAAGAGAGAAGGTGGGATGTAATATTCCTAATTAGCCATGGCTATTTGGAATATTCGATTTTGTTCAATTTTTTGCCTTCTATAGTTATTTGTAAATAAAAAGTGAGGAAGGGGGACATAACTCACTTTAGAATAAAAAGTCACTTCCTAGGTAGCACAACATTGTGACTTAAAGGGGAGCCAAGGGGGCCAAAGGGGGACGCAAAAATGGGGCCCACATAGACACATGGAGGGACTGCGCAGGAGGGAAGAACACATGGCAAGAGGGGAATCACATAGGAGGAGGTGAGCCTAGGGATTGTGAGAGGTAGAGGTTATAAAATAGAGAGGAGCCCCCTCGTTTTAGATCATTCAGTTATGTGCATTTTGAGCTAGTCGTTCGACTTCTGAGCACACTGGCTGTTTAGCTGGTCTGCAACACTGTTTAGTGCATTGAGTGTCTCCATTCGGAGATCTCACCCTTAGCCCCGGGTGACTTCGAGTGCCTGCTTAGACAAGGTATTTCCATTGATATTTTAGTAGTAGTGTTATTAGCATTTCAACAGCAGTTCCATCAACATTTTGTAGGACTGCGCAACACTGGGAGAGGGACGTAGTTCTTTTTGGTTGTAGTGCTGGATTGGGGTTTTGTAGGTGGATTTATGCTGGGAGGTTGAGAAGGGGTCTAGCTCTTGTCCCATTGGAGGATTTTTGGCAGGGTTTCAAGCAGTATTTCAGGCAGAGTTTAGAGGGGTTTCCTTCAGTGGCAGCACAGGGCATTGAGGAACTGCGCAGAACCCCAAGAGGGTGTTTTTCGGGTGTCGGCTATTCCAGGAAAGCTTTCTGGTTTTTTTTGGGTTTCTTGAATAGAGCCCGAATCTAGAGTTTCAGCTTTTTATGAGGAGGGAAGCAGCCCCGAATCATCATTTGTTTCCTAGCAGCAGTAGCATCCACGCAGAGAGGCCATTCTTGTCATTCTGAGAGTATTTCTTCACTTGCGTTGTGCAAGTCGAGGTGACATCTGTCTAATCACCTCTTGTACTCATTTTATTGCTTAGAATAATAAAACGGATTAGCATTTCTTGCTACATTTCTTGTGTATTTGCTTATATTTCCAGTTTACATTATTATATGTTGTTCCACTATTATTTTATCATTTCTAGGTTATTATATCATTTGCATATATTTGGTTGGAGTTTTTGCTAGGATTTGAGGAATATTCTGGGTTAGGAATATTACAGTGGTATCAGAGCATAGATCTGGCTCAGCCTATGGAGCTAGCAATCTATGACACCGAGGGAAAAACCCTACATTTGCTACAGAGGTAGGAGATACAGAGACACTGGACATAGGTTGGAGAATACCTACGGAGAGGGAGATTGTGTTCTTGTGGTGGATGCGGAACAACAGGAACCTGTGGTAGATGCAAAACAGAGAGAGCCAGTAGTGGATGTAGAGCAGATGGCAGACGAGGATGGGAAGAGATTTGCGGATATGCTCCTCAAATCAGTGCATGATCTGTCGAGGTAGATTGAGGTGATGGGGCAGAGATTCACGGCAGTAGAGGCCAGACAGCGTGAGAGTCCACGAGTTTTTCATATTGGTGAGGGATCAGGTGCATCCCATCATTTTCTGGAGCAGCGTGATATGCACAACAAGTGGCCTCGCATGCCCCTACATGCTCTACCATGCCCACATTCTTAGGAGCAGATACGGGGGTCAGGGCCCAGCAGGAGGCAGAGCCCAGCCATATGGGCGATTATTTTGTAGAGTACCAGGCATATGGGCAGGAGTTCAGGGATGCCCTTTCATTCAGAGACTTTGTTCAACTCCAGTGAGATAGTACGCCTCGCGATCATCACAGAGGGAACCAACATTACCATGATGGTGACACTCACCGTGCAGTGAGTAGATTCCACTTGCCTATGTTTGATGGTTCATCAAACAGTTCGGCGAAGTCTTGGGTGGAGAAGTTGGACATTTATTTCCAGCTCAACCAGATGTCAGAGACAGAGGCCATCAAGTTGGAAACATTGCATTTGGATGGCGAGGCCCAGGATTGGTGGTTTCACGGGATGGTTACACTCGGGCACTCTACAGTGATGACATATGCTTAGTTTACCAGGAGGGATCCAGAGCAACATTTTGTTGAGTTGACGAGGCTCAAACAGACAGGGAGCCCAGAGACCTACATTGCAGATTTCTTGAGGGTCTCCATGATGGTGCCAAACCTCTACACAACATGGAGGGTCTATATGTATGTTAAGGGGTTAGCAGAGCCACTTCGGGGTCTAGTTTGATCCACTAGACCAGCTACGCTCCAGGATGCTATCAGCAGGACCCAAGACTTACAGGATGTCTTACCCAGCACCCGGACACCTTACCCCCAAAGATAGCCTTTTCAGTCTAAGGGGAATGACGTGAGGATTCCACCTCTGAAGGAGAATCAAGGATTAGTACAAATTGAGGATGATGTCAAGAGGGAGCTAAACAAGAAGTGGTTGTGCTTCACATGCCAGGAGCCGTGGGCACCGGGACATAGATGTGCTGCTGGCAAAGCACATTTTATTGAGGTCTTCTCTGAGAGCAGTGGAGAAGAGGATGACGAGGAGGATGTGGAGGTAGGAGATAGCCATGCCATACAGGGACCTTTTCCACCTTCACCGCCAGTAGCAAGTGGTGCATCATTTGCACCCACCGGAGGGGCCCTTGCAGCATTGCGAGGAGTTACCAAGTATGTGATGCTATGCGTACGAGGGACAGTATGTGGCCAGCGCATGTCGGTTTTGGTTAACAGTGGGGTGACCCACAACTTCATCGATGCACATATGGTTGGGCGGAGAGGTATTCAGACCGAGATCTTCGATGGGTTTTCAGTATTGGTTCCAGGATATCAGACCATGACGTGTGCTCGCTATGTTCTAGAGCTTTCAGTGACAATGGGCACCTACACATTGACTGACCACTTTTTCGTGGTCGATATTCTGGACACCAACATGATATTGGGTGTTCAGTGGCTTATTACTCTAGGGAAGGTCATGACAGATTGGGAGACCCTAGAGATGGAGTGGGATGATGAGAAGACAGGGAGGCATGAGAAGATACGGGGACAACACACATATTTGCCTCAGACTGTTTCGTCTCATCGGATGGAGGCAGTCTTCCAGATTGGAGACATAGAGTGGGCAGTGGAGCTGCGGGCATCAGAGGTAGGGACTATAGGACAGACAATACATCTAGAGATACAGTCCATCCTTGATCGGTATGCCATAGTGTTTGGGGATATTCCACTAGGATAGCCACCAGATCAGGGGTTTGAGCACACCATCGAGCTTGAGCAGGGCATACAGGCCGTGATCACCACCCCCTATAGGCACCCCAAGGTCTATCGGGATGAGATTAAGCGGGCTATCCAGGAGTTGCTGGCTCTTGGGCACATTCGATTGAGCACGAGTCCTTTTGCTTCTTCTGTAGTGTTGGTGAAGAAGAAGGATGGTACATTGAGGATGTGCATTGACTATAGGGCCCTGAACAAGAAGACCCTGAAGAACAGGTACCCCATACCCAAGATCGATGAGTTGATGGATGAGTTGAGGGGAGCACGATTCTTCTCAAAGATTTATTTGAGATCTGGGTACCATCAGATTCATTTGAGGGAGTAGGACATTCCCAAGACCGCCTTCAGGTGTCACTATGGGCACTTTGAGTTCTTGGTGATGCCTTTTGGGCTAACCAATGCCCCCGCTACATTTCAGTCTTGCATGAATCACATCTTCCATAGTCACTTGAGGAAGGTTGTGTTGGTATTCTTTGATTACATTCTCATTTACAGCAGGACTTGGGAGGGGCATCTCCAGCAGATTGAGATGGTATTGCGTAACTTACAGGAGCAACAGTTCTATGCCAAACTCTCCAAGTGTGAGTTTGGGTTGACAGAGATGTTGTATCTAGGACACATCATAGGAGTGGACAGAGTGAGGGTCCATGAGGAGAAGATCAGGGC
Organism: Pinus tabuliformis; assembly: GCA_031772625.1. NCBI lineage: Eukaryota > Viridiplantae > Streptophyta > Pinopsida > Pinales > Pinaceae > Pinus > Pinus tabuliformis. The sequence goes on from CM062807.1 coordinate 874,737,936, forward strand.
CATCAGAGAATGGCCGGAGCCGAGAAACGTGACAGAACTTCGAGGATTCATTGGTATTGGTACTTACTACCAGAAGTTCATCAAAGGTTTCTCACAACTTGCTGCACCCCTGACAGATTTGACAAGGAAGGGGGCTTTTAGTTGGTCAGATACAGCGTAGCGAGCCTTTGTCAGGCTCAAGGAGGTTATGAGCAACTACCCAGTGCTTGCGTTGCCAGATTTTACATAGCTTTTTGTTTTGGAGTGTGATGTGTCGGGAGAGGGGATCGGCGCAGTGTTGATGCATGAAGGTCACCCTATAGCCTTTGAGAGCCAGAAGCTCCTTCTGCACGAGAGGTTGTATTCTATATACGACAAGGAGATGCTGGCCATCATGCATGCATTGAATAGGTACTGGCAATATTTGGTGGGTAATAGGTTCAGGGTGAGGACTGATCACAATTGCCTCAAGTTCTTTTTGGAGCAGAAGCAGCTACAGGAGAGGCAGTAGAAGTGGATCAGCAAGATCCAAGCATATGAATTTGACATTGAGTATTTCAAGGGTAATAACAACATGGTAGCAGATGCCCCTTCACGTAGACCAACCACGTTGTCTCTTATGAGCTTGGATACAGACTGGAGGGCTTGACTCTTAGTAGTGTACTAGAGTACTCCAAGGATAGGTTTTCATGTGAGGTTCTGGATGGGAAGGTGGAAGATGACAAGTACAGGGTGGTTAATGAGATCATCTATTACAGGGACCGGATCTTCTTGACTTAGGGGTCTCAGCTCAAGAAGAAGATACTCCAGGCATCTCATGATTCACCATTGGCAGGACATCAGGGGTTTACCAAAACCTACATGGCCATTAGGGAGAGGTTCTCATGGAAGGGCCTCAAGGAGGACGTACTCCAACACATCTGGGAGTGCGATGTTTGCTAGAGAAACAAGGGAGAGATGAGCCATCCTGCTGGATTATTGCAACCTCTTCCCATTTCGGAGGGGAAATGGGAGACTATTTCGATGGACTTCATCACAGGGTTGCCCATGGTACAGGGCAAGGATTGTATCTTTGTCTTCATTGATCGACTGACGAAGTACGTACATTTTTTTGCCATATCCGCACACTATACAGCAGAACAGGTGGCTGAGCCATTCTTTAGAGAGATCTTTAGGCTACATGGTCTTCCTAAGACCATTTTCAGTGATAGGGATAGCCGTTTCATGGGCGGATTTCGGTAGGAGATTTTTTGGTTGGTGGGGACATAGTTGACACCGAGTACCATTTATCACCCACAGACGGATGGACAGACAGAGATAGTTAACAAGTGGCTAGAGGGCTACTTGCGTAACTATGTTAGTGGGCAATAGTGAGCATGGTTGAGGTGATTGCATCTGGGGGAGTACTGCTACAATACTTCACACCACATGTCCATTGGTATGTCACCATTTTATGCCTTATATGGGTATCATCCTTTATATTTTGTTGACGTGATGTTTGGTGATAGCAGGGCTCCTAGAGCCAAGATTTGGATCCAAGAGAGTCAGGATATCCTCCGAGCTCTCAAGGATAACATGGCTACAACAAAGAACCAAAAGAAGCTGTATGCCGACAGGGGTTGGGTGGAGAGGCAGTTCGAGGTAGGGGACATGGTCTACCTACGATTATAGCCATACAGACAGTCGTCACTAAAGCAAAGGGGGGCTGAGAAGTTCAAGCCCCGTTTTTATGGGCCATATAGGGTGATACGCAGGATTGGACAGGTTGCGTATGAGTTGGAGCTGCTCTAGGACAACAAGATTCATAACATTTTTCATGTATCATGCCTAAAGAAGGCATTGGGGCAGCAGGTGACAGTGACAGATAAGCTACCACCTATGGATGACGAGGGGCATTTGGTATTGCAGCTGGAGGCTATCAATGATACCAGGGAGAGGCAGCTGTGGAGCAGGATGGTTCGAGAATTCTTGGTGAGGTGGAAGAATTTGCCAGATGAGGATGCCACTTGGGAGAGTGAGAAGATCTTGCAGCATCCATCACTTCAGTTGCTTGAGGACAAGCACCATTTTTCCGGGGGAGACTGTAATATTCCTAATTAGCCATGGCTAATTGGAATCTTCGATTTTGTTCAATTTTTTTCCTTCTATAGTTATTTGTAAATAAAAAGTGAGGAAGGGGGACATAACTCACTTTAGAATAAAAATTCACTTCCTAGGTAGCACAACGTTGTGACTTAAAGGGGAGCCAAGGGGGCCAAAGGGGGACGCAGAAATGGGGCCCACACAGAGACATGGAGGGACTGTGTAGGAGGGAAGAACACATGGCAAGAGGGGAATCACATAGGAGGAGGTGAGCCTAGGGATTGTGAGAGGCAGAGGCTATAAAATAGAGAGGAGCCCCCTCATTTTGGATCATTCAGTTATGTGCATTTTGAGCTAGTCGTTTTGACTTCTGAGCACGCTGGCTTTTTAGCTGGTTTGCAACACTGTTTAGTGCATTGAGTGTCTCCATTCGGAGATCTCACCCTTAGCCCCGAGGGACTTCGAGTGCCTGCTCAGGAAAGGTATTTCCATCGGTATTTTAGCAGTAGTGTTATCAACATTTCAGTAGTAGTTCCATCAGCATTTTGGAGGACTGCGCAACACTGGGAGAGGGATGCAGTTCTTTTTGGTTGTAGTGCTGGATTGGGGTTTTGCAGGTGGATTTATGCTAGGAGGTTGAGAAGGTATCCAACTCTTGTCTCATTGGAGGATTTTTGGTAGGGTTTCAGGTAGTATTTCAGGCAGAGTTTAGAGGGGTTTCCTTCAGTGGCAGCGCAGGGCATTGAGGAACTACGCAAAACCCCAAGAGGGTGTTTTTCGGGGGTTGGCCATTCCAGGAAAGCTTTCTGGGATTTTCTAGGTTTCTTGAATGGAGCCCGAATCTAGAGTTTCAACTTTTTCCAAGGAGGGGAGCAACCTTGAATCATCATTTGTTTCCTAGCAGCAACAATAGCACAACAACAACATCCACGCAGAGAGGCCATTCTTGTCATTTTGAGAGTATTTCTTCACTTGCCTTGTGCAAGTCGAGGTGCTATCTGTCTAATCACCTCTTGTACTCATTTTATTACTTAGAATAATAAAATGGCTTAGCATTTCTCCCTGCATTTCTTATGTATTTGCTTATATTTCCGGTTTACATTATTATATGTTGTTCCACTATTATTTTATCATTTCTGGGTTATTATATCATTTTCATATATTTGGTTGGAGTTTTTGCTGGGGTTTGAGGAATATTTTGGATTAGGAATATTACATGGCATCAGCTGCTACAATTGGAATTCATTGCAAGTAACAGGTTGCATGTGTGATTTCCTTGCTGATATTTGGATGCATTGTACATTCATGTGGTTCTTTGGTTATTTTGTTGTCAATGGCATGGGATTTTCTTGGATTGACAGTGGTTTCATCCTTTCCTTTCCATTTCCTCGATATCCATGATTTATTGGGTTCTCTATTTGATTTATCTTTGGATGGTTGGTAGACTTGGATTCTAGTTGAGGTGGTCTTGGGAGAAATTACCAAGGGTCAAGGGTGGAGATGGGCTTTAACCTGTAACTCTTGATGGAAGGGTGGAGACTGGAAAATTTTTGTCGATCTGTGAAGGAAGTTAGAGGCATCCGTGCTTTTTTTGATGTTAGTGATTTATGGACTAGTTTAGGTGAAATCACTATGGTGGAGGGTTGACATGGTTTGGACTCTGGAAGCCCTGGTTGGTTGTATTTTGGTTTAACTCATATGATCCCACATTCATGCTTGGAATATGGCACAAGGGTGATTGGATGAAAGAGAGATTTGGTTTAGCCCAATCTATGGTTGGGTGGTACATGGAAGTCCCTTACTTGGTTGGTTTTTGCATATCTTAATAAGATCTATTCTCTTATTGTGATTGATGAGCACATGTATTGGTTATTGTGTTGATCTTATGGTTGATTTTTCATGGATTCTATTATGTTTATATGTTGGTTATATGGATGATCATATTATGTGCTCTTGCTATGAATGTTGTTCATGATTGGATAAGTTACTAAATGTTTGATGATTATATGAGCTAACAAGTGTTTTTGAAACTAGCTTGAGGGGGTGGTGAGCCTTCTCAGCAATTCTATGATGAATTTAAAGAGATCATAATCACATATGCACTCATGACCTGTAGCTTCTATGTTTACTATATGTTTGAAGAAATGTGTGTCATGTATTAGGTATGTCTTGGTTAATATCACGGTTGGTTCAAATATCCATAGTGATAAAAATAAGAGTAAGCTAATGGGTATAATCATGTGCATTTGAACTCAATTGCATGCCAACTATAGCAAAACTTAATCTACTTCCTTTGGGTTCATATAATATGCTATTGGGTATGGATTGGTTATATGCCCATTGGTAAAAAGTAGATTGTTATGAGAAGGCTATTGAATTCCTAAACAAGGTTGGGGAAATAATAATGTTACAAGGCAAAATAAGACCTACTTCAGTAAGAATGATCACAACTATGCAAGCTAGTTGTAGCGACAGAAAAGTGTGTACCCTATTTTCCATACAGATTTCTAGTGATGCAGAAACAAACAACAGTCTGTGGAAAGAGAAGAGTGTGGTATTGGATAGATATCTTATTCTACAATAATACTAGGATGTATTCCCTCCATAATTCATGGTTCCCCCCTCAAAATGTGGTAGACTTTTCTATCGAGTTGATGCTAGGAGTAGCACTAACATCTAAGGCAACATATAGGATGAGTACACCAGTGTTGGTAGAATTGAAATTACAATTAAAGAAGATAAGACCAATTGTGTCTTTGTGGGGAGCACCAGTATTATATGTAAAGAAAAAATATGGCATGCTTTGATTATGCGTTGATTACATGAAATTGAATAAGGTGACCATAAAAAACATATACCCTTTGCCGCAGATTGATGATTTATTTAATCAATTGAGAGGAGATGTTGTATTCTCCAAAATTGATTTGAGATCAGGATATCATCAAGTTCACATCAAATAGGAAGATATCCATAAGTCGGCCTTTTGAACAAGGTACAGGAATTACAACTTTTTGGTGGTACCCTTCGGCCTTACAAATGACCCCTACACTTTTACGTGCTTAATGAACAATGTGTTGTGTCCTTATTTGGATAAATTTGTAATTGTCTTTGTTGACGACATACGGGTGTATTCAAGAACCAAGGAGGAACATGAAGATCACTTAGGAGAAATATTATAGATACTAAGGGAACATAAGCTTTATGAAAAGTTGAGAAAGTGTGACTTCTTCACATCCCAAGTCCATTATTTTGGACAAAATCTCCAAGGATGGGATAGCAGTGGATCCAGAAAAGATTAAAGCCATAATATTGTGGCGAGCACCAAAGAATGTGACGGGGGTAAGATTATTCATGGGATTAGTTGGTTACTATAAGAGGTTTATTAAAAATTTATCCAAGATAAGCCATCCAATCACTGCCTTATAGAAAAATGGGAAGAAGTTCAAGTGAGCAGATGAATGTGCAACAAGTTTTCATGAATTGAGAAAATTTCTCACCAATGCACCGGTCTTAAGGATCGTTGATCTAGATAAGGACTTCATATTTTGCACCAATGCTTTGAAAGAAGGGCTCGATGGGGTCTTAATGCAGGATGGACAAGTGGTTTTCTATGAGTCACGAAAATTGAATGAACATGAGTTAAATTATGTGACCCATGACCTAGATCTAGCCACCATTATCCAAGAATTAAAAATGAGGAGGCATTACCTCCTCGAAAATATATTTACGTTAATGATTGATCATGTAGGGTTGAAATACTTTTTTGACCATTTAAATTGAATATGAGACAAACTATGTGGCTAGAAACACTTAGCAAAATTAACTTTGAGATCAAATATATAAAGGGAAAGGAAAATAGGGTTGTTGATACACTTATTAGAAAAGTGAAAATAAACCACCTAACAACCCTTAGGTCTTATGGAATTGATCTTAGAGAAAGAATTAAAGATGCAGGACAATATGACGAACAATATCAACATATAAAAGAAGAGTTACAACAAGAGGGCAAGGGAGAGAAGTGTGAGGAATATCACCTCAAAAGAGAGGGCTTGATCAAATTAACAAATAGAATCTATGTGACAAACAACAGTGAATTGAAGAAGCTTGTTGGGAGTTTAAATTAGTGATTAAACCACTTACTATTAATTGTCAACTAGGACTCATAAGCATGACTTGTACTGCATTTTTGGTGCAATATTTAAATGTAGATTATATGATTTTCCTCTGATTGTTAAGTACAGAATGACTAATTAAGCACTCATCTCATTCCTAGAAAGTGTAAGCAAACTGGAGGTAGTCTATTCAACTCAATCCATTCATGTTTATTCTAGTTCTTTGAAATCAAATGATAAATGAAATTGAAAACTTAAATGGAATTCATTTTAACTACAATTTTTAAGTGAGGATTCAAACTTCTAATTATTGAAAGAATTCAAACACATATATAACAAAATATGATAAAATACTAGTCTATGCTTCTGAAATCAAATCCTATCCTGTTACCTTTAATTCATTCGAGTCACACTGTTCTTATTTGAAAATGAAAACACTTCCTAAACTGTACTTTAAATGACTGCAGAAATAATGCTACCAGAGTGGGATCTCAACAAAAATATCTAAGTTTGGTATTTATCAAATCCTAGACTAATGCATTAGAATGTAGACTTAATCTATGATTGTATTCAATAACTCAAAACAAGGTAAAAGATTGAATCGCACTGCAAACTTAAGTCACTCAGTTCAACATTCGAAATCAACCTGCATACTTCATTAAAGAGAATAGAAATCAATTCTTCATCGATTATACGAGAAATGAAACTAAATTATCCTATGATAATTTAACTACTTCAATCAACGCTATGTAAAGAAATGCTTCTATGATAACTCGCACTTATGAAAATGTCTAAAGGAAATCAAATGATTTAATAATGAAAATGGACAATGCAATTCCTACTTATGACTAATTGAGATTCATTCAACGCACACCATCAATCAAACTCCCTATTCTACACAAATAAATCCACATGATTGATTGCTTATCATAAACCTCATTACAAAGATGAACACATCGAATTAAGCATACAGAGATTGCATTCAACGATTTCAACATACATTTGATTAACTCATCATAGGCATTCCGATCACAACGTAATTGAATGGGCTTTTATATGACAACATAAAGCATGGTTGATACGAAATACTACTCTATGTTTGTGGAAAACAGAGCATAACTCTACATCAAGGATCTATGCATAGTCTCTATGACACACAAGGATTTACGCACTTAGAATTCTGAATCGAGGTGTCTAGAAATGAATGCAAGGTTATCACACTTAAAATCACTTCAAAGCTAATGAAATTGCTCACACATTTGTATAGGAAACTTCAACAAACTTAGAGCAGAAGTGAATCAAAACAACTGTAATGAATCAACACACAGTGGTACTCCTACATACTAATGATGAAGCATATTCCTAAATGATGCTAGGCCCTACCACACCTGGGTAAGCTTAGACTACTTGCAAGAAAGGAAAGCTTAAAACATTTAAATCAAAAACTCACAGCAAACCAATAATCAAATCGATTCAAGCTCAATGCATGGCCATAATAGAGTCTTTGATTATGAATAATAATGTCTTTGAACAATACTTGATAATAGTTTTGCAATAACAATCTTCTCTCTGGCTAACTAACTCCTAGCTATTACAATTTAGGCCTTGTAGGCATCGATTCAAGTTCAAAACAATAATAGACCATACATGGTAAGTCTAGCAACTTGACTAAATTAATATTTAAAATCTGATCGCTGGAACAACCATGTTTTACTTAGAACAACGAATTCTTAACAAATCCCAATATTGGCATAGGCTTGTTTCAATGAGGATGTAGAAGATCTTCATCGTGGAAAATACCGAACTCATTTGATCAGATTCTCCAGTTGTGGTGTCCCAAAATATAGTATTGAGTACAAATCCTAAAGTGGGTTGTTAAGTACAGAAATAGCAAAACACGGTTGTTGACAAGCACTCCCTTTGTCTTAACCTGCTCATACTGCTGCAATTATCACACTTAATCATAGTGATTAGTTAGCTCGTTAGGAATAACTTAAATTCACTCAAACCTAACCAAAACGTTAAAATGATACCAATGAAATTCTTTTACCTCATGTTAGGGTCTTGGTAGGTTTAGGACAATGATAATGATAGAAAGGTAGGTGTAGGAGTACTTTCTTTGACAAAAATGACAAAAATGGAGGTGGAGAATGGTAAAATTGGGGATGGAAAAAGGCACCAACATCCTCCCATGCCTATTTGGATGCATGTCCTCATGCATCTGCTACAGTCTGCCAAAAAGAAGAGTGCGCCAAATAAGAGGAACTATGGTCAAAGACTAGCAGTCTTGACCAAAACTTTGATCTGATGTTTAATCGGTGTAGAACATTTCTTGAACTGAAGGGCGAATCCTTGTGCACTTAACTTTTTAGTGGGCCTAAACCTTGATGCCTTCCAACACAATAACTACCTGTTTTTCCTTTTCAACTCATCATTGTGGGCATACAGTCTCAGATTAGAGTCCCTCACCTGGTGATTTACCTCTCTTACATAATGAAACAAGACCTTATATTTATTATCTTGCTCTCGGAGTTTAACAATCTTCTTTTGCAATTTGACAAGTTAAATCTTCAGGTTCTCTTCTTCATCAAAAGTTGGAGCCTTGGTAGGTGTTGTCGATTGCTGAGATGCACTGCCTTCAGGTGCTTTACCAATGCTTCCTTTTGGTGAAGAAATATGTTGGCTTGCCTTAGTAGCACCCCTACTCACTTATGGCCGAATGGGGGATAATGTTTCTAAGTCTGGTGTAATATCCACAGGGAGATCTGATTTATATGTGGGCATGGGTAATTTTTCAAAAGACAACTCTAACTTCTTTGTATCAAAATTAGGGGATGAGGAAATATGGACATGATCGGAACTTGCACCTTTAGCTATGGATCGTTGGGCTTGAGCCATACTACGGGTTCTTCGACGGCCTTGAGCAAAGGTCTCTGTTGTAGAAGTCAAGGGTTTATTGATAGGGAAAAGAAATCTTCTACATTTTTTCTTGGGTTTGGTGCACTCATGTCGATCCAACTCAGCTCTATTTCTTTTTCCTTTTTGTTTCATGCCCACTTGGTTTTTCATAGAAATCACATCTTCTCCATCTTTCGAAGAATGGCAAGCTGCTTGGGGGGTTTCATGGGTAGGAGAGGTAGGTGTTGCTTAGGAGTTAGGCATAGGAGTGGCATCTTTTTGTCTCAGCGATTTGCCCACTGATCATTGCCACCCTTTTATCTGAGTCTCTTCCTCAAGGAAGTTCCTGACTAAGAAATCCTCCCACAATATCTTTCTCTTTCGAGGCTCAACAACTAGAAGAATTTTAATAAGGCTATTGTTGGGCCGTTAATATGCCATTATTATTATCACTTGTGAATGCTTATTCCACCCATTTATACTATTCTTCATCATGTCATTTATTATAATTTATTATATAAATCCATTTCATGATGATTTATGCTCTTATGAACAAATGTTATTTATTCTCATTTCTTTCTAATAAATTGATGATTATGAATGATTTTATCAATGATAGTTTCAATAAATTGGTTGTAACATCATTCACCATTTTTAAACCTCCAAGATAATTTCTAGATTGAAGATTTGATCATTAAATGTGCCAACTCAACAATTCGTTGGAATAAGAAGTGACAGTTTTGCGGTTGAGATTCTGAGCAAATGAAGAAGAATTTGGAAAATATGGAATATGGGTTTTGTCCAGAACGGACCAATTTAACTTTATGAAAGAACGGTTTGCCCAAATTCAGCTTGTATTGAGAGAAACGCAGGGTTCTTTGAGCATGATTTTCTCAGATTCACTGTGTGGCCGTTTTCCAAATCTCAGCTGCAAAGCCAAATTCGCCTTGCTCTTGTTGAAAGATGGATGGAAATATATCTTCTTGTTGATCAATTGGTTGGAAACAATCTAATTTTGTAATATAAATCATGTTGTAATTATCTCTGTTGTAACTTCTCTCTGATCTCTCTCTATTTAAATGAAAACAGAGATCAGAGAGGGGGATGGAAAAATGATGGAGAATTGAGGATTCAGAATTAGAGATTCAAGAATGATGATGGGATAGGATAGAATAGGAGGAAAAGGAGATTGTTGCATTGCCATTGTAATTCTCAAAGCTTTAGCTGTTGTAATAATTTCACAGTTTGATGATGAATAAATAAAAGGGTTGCCGTTCATTCTTCTCATCTGAAGTAGCCCAGTAGCATCCGCTGGCGGCTAAGGGCCCAGCCTCTGGTGGAGTACGCTGCTGCTGTGTATTATATCTTTCCAATTTCCGCTGTGTGATGGTTTGATTTAATTCTTATTTCTTTGAATCGTATTGCCTTACAGTTTCATGTTTTTGCAGCGCGCTGTCATAATATTTTATGAAATTGTTTTATTGCACAAGCTGAGATTGAATCACGTGGCTGTTCTTTTCCATCATGACAGAGGTTATCATCCTTCTCAATGTATATTGTTATGCTGTTCATTTCAAATGTAAAGCTTCGTTGTTCATTCCAGACCTTGATATTCATTATAGACTGTTGGTTATTCGATTCCTTTAATTACAGTTTGCTGTCCATTTACTTTGTTGTTCATTTCTGTTGATTAATTGCAATAGTTAGCTTTTAAAGAGTTTTCCTAGTTTACTTTCAATGGTAGCTTTAGTTCAATTTCTATTTCCTTTTAATTTCTTTAAAGCAGGACTATTGTTACAGGGAAAAGTGTCTATTTAGAATTGCTCTATCCCACTAAGGTGTGACAACTGCCTTAGAAACAAACAGAGAAAAGCTACTTATGTTTTTCCTTTATGAATTATAGATAGAGAGGAATAGAAAGACCAACCTCTGTCTTGCGCTAATCCTTTGATTCGATCCCTCTCTTCTTTGATAGTCCCCAGCTACCTGCTCCCTTGCACACCCAGCTTCACAAAGTACCTGTAAGATCACAGAAGCATAGCACTATACAAAGACATGGATCTATATTCATAAACAATCTAGGATCAGATGTAAATTGACCATACAATTGTAACAAGCATCAATGATACAAAAGCATGGAGGAAAACTCAAATATCTTTTATTGATAAACAAGAAAAGATCTAGGAGGAGTTACAACCAGTTGTTCCGACCCAGCATCAACCTCCTAGCAAAGAAGCCCCTCTTCACCTCAAACAAAGCTCAGATCACCCAACAATCTGATGTTTGTCTCTAGAAACCAACATCAATTCCTTACAATATGCAAAATTCCAGCCTCTGGATCTCTGAGATGAGGGATCCATATATAGATATCTGTAAGGGGGATGAGTCAGCTTGTGATTTGATTAGTGTCTTCTCTCTGACAGTTCTTGCTTCCACTTGGAGACTGAGGGTCTCTTACTCATCCTTGGTTGAATTCAGTGAGGCAAGTGTCACAGGAGAAGATTCTGGAAGCTTCCATTGCCTCTCCACCTCGCGGAATGACACTGCCATTTGTCATTTCTCGCCCATCGCACCCAACAGAAGGGACTTTTGAAATGCAACACACCCTCACAGTGTATTTGGGTGAGATGCAACGCACCTAGCCAGTGGAGCAGCTGCAATGATCCTGTTTTGACCAATTCTAAGTAGTTTCTCATGGAGAACTTCTGGGAGAAGCTGTAATCTGTTGACCTTGTTCCTTTAGGGGTTAGAACAACACTTTTAGGGACTTAGGAGCCCTTGGTTTATGGACATTTCATGCTTGGGGTTGTAGGGCACAAAAATGTCTATAACAGTTGCCCCCTAAAGTATGAGGCCGTTAACCTTTTGGTGTCGGGTGAAATGATTTATTATGAGGATCCAAAGTTCTTTCGATGCTGGGAGGAGACCTGTAATAAGATACAATACAATACATTATCTTCATAATATTTTCATGATCTAGCTGAGGCGGGCATTCCCATGCTCAGCTTTATAAATTCATTTTCATGTACATAGGACAGACAATCGTCTGAGTGTAGACTGATGATTCTGATAGAGCCATCATCCTTTTTGATAGGATGATTATCTGTGCTACAATGATGTACATTTAATGTCTTTATTCCCCTGAATATATATCACAGCCCGGATGGATGAAACTAGATCCTGGGTCTTCAATCTCGTCCGATCTTCACTCAAAGTATAAGTCGATCCATGTGAGAAATGTCCTGAAGTCGAACATGGAAAGACATCGCTTGATTACCAGTCAATGATGTAAACTGTTAACAAGTGCGAGAGGAATCACCGATAATGATAATGACCCTCAAGGTACTGTAGTACAATTCATGTGGTGTGAATAAAGGAATTGGCGTCGAACACCACGCAAAATCTTTCGGTTGAAGGCCATTGATGTATACCCGTTGCCGGAAGTGAGAAACTTGCCATTGAGGCATGCAAGCTTCAAAGTACTGAATGGGGTGTTCCTAGATCAACTTCTTGGATAATGAGATGATGTCGACAAGAAGTGATCTGTCACAGGAGGGCCTTAATGAATCCCACATCAATGACACAGAACGGAGCAAATGATTTTAATGGAGGTGAAAACGATCTGGTGATATAAGGTTCAGGGTGGCGGTCATGAAAGAATGGAGTATAATGTATGGTAGTGGGTGAGACACAGGTGAATTCTCTGAATGACTTCTCTTGAACATATCGGCGACATTGATGTGATGGATTGGTAGCATTAACCCCAAATGTGGATGGTATGGCGTGACCATGTTGATGTGACTGGTGAATGAAACAACCCAACCCGACTCGGACACGGAGTGGAAGTGTCATGTTCAAGAGCGACTTGCTACCAACAAAGTTTCTTTGAGTTTTCTTCCCAATTTTTCCCCAGTCATTGCTGACCAGTACCTCTTTATTTTTGTCAAGCTTGAGGAGGATAACATATGCTTGTTCTATAATTTTCCCTTCGGGCAAACCCATCGCTATGTTTTAACGAGCCTAGCGATAGTGAAACTCGTTCTCGTCTATAGACAAGTTTGTCGCTATTAATCTTTTTAACGAGTTTAACGACAAAGATAACTCGGTCCTTTTCAATTTTAGAGAGTCTGAAAAGGAACGTAAAGGTAACTCCAAAATTCCTTTTTCGTCATCTAATCCCTTAAGTCCGAAAAATTATAAAACAATACAGAAGGGATGGATTTTCGATACTTTTAACGAGCCGAACAAAACAAGCGCTCGATCTTTTTGTGTAATAATCCCTCAGGTCCAAAAAGATTAAAATCTAGAGGAGGGATAACACTTCCTGTCCCTTTAACGAGCTGGAGAGGCCAATGGCTCGGTAATCTTTTCATATTTTACGAGTCAGTTGAAAAGAGCTTAAAGGAGACTCGTCTTTTGAGGAACGAGTGATAAAACGGGTAGCAGCTGATTCCAGGTAAGGTTTGGAATTTTCCAATCATGGCAGTGTCACAAGGATGGCTAGTGAAATCACTCTTCGCAGCTGTTCCTCAAAATGGGTAAACAATCAAATGGAGGTGAATGATCGGCCAATGAAAAAGTGGAGGTGACGGTGCAAACACAACCAAGGCTTTAATGGCTGAAGTACTACATTCACGATGGTTATTTACCGGGGAATAGTTCATTTTTTAACGAGCTTAAACGCGGGTGGAAACATTTGATCATGTCTTATGTTTATTTTTTAACGAGCTTGAACTATGTGCTAAAATTGCTCGATGCGGGTTTAATTTTTAACGAGCTTGAACCTTGCGGTTACAGTTGTTAGCATTATGATACATATGTTGTACTTGATGGCAACCCACTCATCTCAGATAATAAATTATAGTGTAGAGAAAAGTTCACGCACTTATATGCAGAGAAAAGTTTATTTCATGTAGAGAAAAGTTCACGCACTTTTATGCAGAGAAAAGTTTATTTCATGTAGAGAAAAGTTCACGCACTTTTATGCAGAGAAAAGTTTATTTCATGTAGAGAAAAAGTTCACGCACTTTCATGCAAGGAAAAGCGCGTATATGTTGGAGAACTTACCTTTGGTCCATGGTAGTTAGTCCTTGGTATTTGAACCTATGGTTTTGGACCATGGTACGCACTTTCATGCAAGGAAAAGCGCGTATATGTTGGAGAACTTACCTTTGGTCCATGGTAGTTAGTCCTTGGTATTTGAACCTATGAGGAAAAGCGCGTATATGTTGGAGAACTTACCTTTGGTCCATGATAGTTAGTCCTTGGTATTTAAACCTATTGTTTTGGACCATGGTGCGCACTTTCATGCAAGGAAAAGCGCGTATATGTTGGAGAAATTACCTTTGGTCCATGGTAGTTAGTCCTTGGTATTTGAACCTATGGTTTTGGACCATGGTACCTCGTCAAAAGTGTTGATCTCAAGAACTTTCATGGTTGGTTCATGGTATTAGTCTGACAGTTTTTGATCCTATGGTTTTGGCCCGTGGTATTGCATCCAAAAGTGTTGATCTCATGCACTTTCATGGTTGGTTCATGGTATTAGTCCAACAGTTTTTTGATCCTATGGTTTTGGACCGTGGTATTAAGAAAGGAATAAGGCTATAAAAGAGGAAGGAGATCATTTGGCAAGGCATCTTCTGAATTATCGAATATCTGATAAAGTGCTAGATCTGGAATATTGTGATTGGGTTATGGTGCAGATCTAGATCTGAATGAAGAAGGAACCTGAGTGTAAGGAGAAGGATAAGTTCTATTGATGGGTCAAAATCTTAAGGCTGGAATAGTGGTATCTCTATATGATTTTGATCTGTGATATGTGGCATATGCTTGATCTATAAATCTAATAATATGGGTCTGAATTATTGATGCATGTTTTATTTTACACATGTTATGATCTGGGTATGTCTGATGCATCAACTGCAAAGTTATAAGGAAATATTTGCAGATCTGTATGCGGGTTGGCTTTGGTGAAATCAGAGATTGATGATGCAAGTGTAGTTGATGGGTTTTTGATGTTCTTGGATCCAGTCTGAAAATTAATGAAAAGTGGTCCTTGAAAGAAAAGAAGTAGGGGGTTGTAGCTCCCTTCCAGGAGAGATTGGAAAACGAAAGAGAGAGTTGTAGCTCTCTGCAGGTTGTAGCCTGCATACTGGTAAAGGACTGCACCAATACAAAATCATTGTAAAAGGAGTTTCTTATTAAAAGAAGATAGAGACATATTGCAGCAGGTGGTTTTCACCCACATTGGGTTTCCACCTTATATCTGGTGTTCTTTTGTGTGACTATTTGCTTTTCTTGTTCCTGCTCATTATTTTATGATTCTGACATACAAAGTAATGATCAATATTTGAAGAATTATTCAAAGTTTAAATAAGGAAGATATATTGAAAAGAATTAGATAATACTGATTCACCCCCCCCTCTCAGTATTATTTCCAACAATTGGTATCAGAGCAGGTCCTTTTGAAGAAGCTTGATCACTTGAAGGAAGATCTAACATCATGAGCAACTACGAGAGGGAAGCATCAATCAGGCCACCGATTTTTGATGGGACAAACTTCGTATATTGGAAGGTAAGAGTTACTGCCTATCTTCAATCTTTGGGTACAGAAGTATGGGACATTATAGAAACAGGGTATACTTTTCCATCAGCTACTCCTACAGATTCAGCTGAGAAGAAGAAATATGAAACAAATGCAAAGGCGGTTAATACTCTTCTAGGATTTCTATCTCAATCTGAATTCGTGAAGGTTATGCAATATAAATCTGCAAAAGAAATATGGGACAAGATTGTTTTGAGCTACGAAGGAGATGAACAGGTAAAACGTGCAAAACTTCAAACCCTCAGGATTCAGTATGAGAATCTCAGAATGTATAATGATGAAAGTGTGGCTAACTATTTTCTTCGCGTGGATGAGATTGTTAATTGTATGAAAAATTTGGGTGAAGAAATAAAAGAGGCTGTTGTGGTTGAAAAAGTTCTAAGATCTTTGTCACCTAGGTTTGAATCTAAAGTTTCTGCTATAGAAGAAAAGGAGAATCTACAACATCTTAAAATGTCACAACTACATGGAATTCTAACTACTTATGAAATGAGAAAAGGAGGTCCATCTGACAGGAAAGAAGCTGCCTTCAAGGCTTCAGGTAAAGGAGAGTACTATGAATCAGGACATGGGTCAGAAGAAGAAGAAGAATCAAATTTTGTCAGAAATCTTCAACGGGGTGCTGGACGGTTCAGAGGTAAGTTACCCTTCAAATGCTTTTCTTGTGGAAGAGTAGGTCACTATGCTGCCAAATATCCTCATAAGGATAAGATCGACAAGGGAAAGGAACCTATTAGATGGAACAAGAAACAGAATGCAAATAAGAAAAACTACTACACTCATGAAGACAGTGATGGTCTATCAAATAGTGATGAAGATGAACGAGGTAATGACTATAAACTTTTAATGGCCTTTGAAGATGATGATTACATGGATGCTATAGATGCGGATAATTTTCATGAAGAGATTTCTAGACTTAAGACATGTATAGAAGAAAAGAATATGATCATTGATACTCTACAATTTCAAATTGATGAAAAAGAAAAATATCTTGAAAAGTTAGAAGGTGAAATTGTTGGTCTTAGAAAAGAAATTGAGAAAAAAAAGGCTATTAATCTTAAGTTTGTCAAAGGATCTGAAACTCTGGATGAGATCATCAATGTACAACGTTCTCCGCTAAACAAGACAGGTCTGGGGTATAATGGAGAAACATCTCAAGCATCCACCTCAAAGAGTTATCTTGATGCAGCAAGAAGGAGTGAGCAAAAGCACAATGGAGATCACCAGGTAAAGCAGGGACGAATTACATCAAGAACGAACAAAGACTATCAGGTAAACCAGGGGCAATCTGTCTTAAGGATGAACAAAAGCTACAACCAGCCACAGGTAAAATCTTCTCAATTTGCTTCAAGAATGGATGACAATAGAAATTACAATCATTTGGCTGGTAGATTTGATAATCGCAGAAGTTTCTTCAATGGGCAATGTTTCTCTTGCCATAACTTTGGTCACAAAGCAGCTCAATGTGTTGCATATAAAACAATCATGACTAGAGAAGCTCAAAACAAAGAAGTATGATCGGGATTACAAAAAGGACCTATAACAACTTTTCGGCTCTTGAAAATGAAGTTGAATGTTCTATTTGCAATAACTTTGGTCATGAAGATTCTGAATGCAGGAGCAGGTTTCAGCAGACAAAGGAACAAGCCTCAAGCACCAGAACATGGAGAATAAAGGAACCACAAACAGAAAGATGTGGGATAGCCTTTTATGTAGAGGGACAAGAAAATCTATGGTACATCGACAGTGGATGTTCGAAGCATATGGCAGGTGATAAAGAAAAACTTGAATCATATTCTGCTTTAGAAAAGGGAAAGAAAGTTTCTTTTGGAAATGATACTCCAGCAGCTATAAAAGGAAAAGGCACGGCTCAGTTAAAAGAAAAGGTCAAAGCTGGAAATGTTTTGTATGTTGATGGCTTGAAGCATAACCTTCTGAGTGTCAGTCAGATGTGCGATCAAGGAACCGAGGTAATATTTCGATCAAATGGATGTAGCGTTCGTGATCTTGATACAGGGAAAACAGTGATCAAAGGTAAAAGAACTCCAAATAATCTATACATATTTGAAGAAGGACAACAACAATGCTATTTGAGCAAGGATGATGAGCACTGGTTATGGCACCAGAGGTTGGGGCATCTAAGCTTTTCACAAATAAGGAAAGCATGCAAATATCAGGCAGTTCGTGGTCTTCCAGATATCAAAATTCCAGACAACACCATATGAAAATCATGTCAGTTTGGAAAGCAAACTAGAACTAACTTTCCAGAGAAGGAGGGATCAGCTAGGATGCCTCTTGAGCTAGTCCATACAGATGTATGTGGTCCATTTAGGAAAAGGACACCTGGAGGAGAAGAATACTTGATATTATTCATTGACGATTTCTCCAGGTTTGTTTGGTTAGGACTTATGAAGCACAAAGACGAAGCATTCGAGAAATTCAAATCCTTCAAAGCCTTGGTTGAAAATGAATCAGGTTACAAAATTAAGTGCCTCAGGTCTGACAGAGGTGGGGAGTTTACCTCAAATGAATTTTTCGATAAAGAACATGGGATAAGAAGAGAATTCTCTACAGCTAGAACTCCTCAGCAAAATGGAGTGGTGGAAAGGATGAACAGAACAGTCCAACAAATGGCTCGTGCTATGCTGGATGAGTCTGGAACTCCCACAACTTTCTGGGGTGAAGCCACATATGCTGTAGTTGTTATTCTCAACAAAACAAATGTCCGAGTGAACAACACTCAAACTCCTCATGAGCTCTGGTATGGTGAGACTCCTTCGGTAAAGCACTTCAAAATCTTTGGGAGCAAATGCTATATTAAGAATACTGATGAGCAACTTGGCAAACTTGAACCTAGAGCAGATGAAGGCATTCTTCTTGGTTATTATCCACACAACAAAGCATATAAGTGCTACAATAAAAGACTTGGAAGAATTGTTGACAGCATTGATGTAGTGGTTGATGAAAAGGGATACATTCCTAGGCAAGTAAATCATGAAAATATCGAAGAAGATGAAGACTACCCTCAAAGACAGAATGATGAAGAAGAAGAACCTCAAGGAGCACCAAAGGAACAGATAAGAATAGAAGAGAAGACTCCATCTCGGTACGTTCAGAAGAATCATCCAGAATCTCAGATTTTGGGGCAGAAAGAAGCAGGTGTACAAACAAGAAGAACAATTGCAGAAGCTTCAAGCTATTTGGCATTACTCTCCTCCACTGAACCACAAAATGTAAAAGAGGCATGCAAAGATGAATTGTGGGTCAAAGCAATGGATGAAGAACTTGAGTAGATTGAAAAGAACAACACTTGGGAGTTGGTTCCTAGACCAAAGGATAAGAATGTTATAGGGACAAAATGGGTCTTCAAAAATAAGCTGAATGAAAATGGGGAAGTAGTTAGAAACAAGGCAAGACTTTTCTGTAAAGGGTATGCGCAGCAAGAAGGAATAGATTTTGAGGAAACTTTTGCTCCCGTTGCAAGACTTGAGGCCATCCGAATGTTCCTTGCTCTCTCAAGCTTTCAAAAGTTCAAAGTATTTCAAATGGACGTGAAATCAGCCTTTCTGAATGGAGACTTAGAAGAAGAAGTATACATTGAGCAGCTAGATGGTTTCATTCTTGGAAATGATCCAAATCTTGTATGCAGATTGAAAAAGGCTCTCTATGGTCTTAAACAAGCTCCAAGGGCTTGGTACTATCGTTTGGACAAATATCTTCATCAACAAGGTTTTTCAAAAGGATCATCAAATAGCAATCTTTATATAAAAATTGAAAATGACAAATTGCTAATACTTGTTGTGTATGTAGATGACATTATCTTTGGCAGCAATGAAGAATCTATGAGTCAAAGCTTTGCCTTGGTGATGCAGAAAGAATTCAAAATGTCCTTTCTTGGAGAATTGACATATTTTCTTGGTTTGCAAATCCAACAAAATGAAGGAGGGATCTTCTTGTCTCAAACCAAGTATCTCAAGCAGATTTTGAAGAAATATGGTATGGAAGAAGCAAAACCAGTATGTACACCCATGGTCACAGGATGTAACCTCAGTGCAAATGATGAATCAGCAGCAGTGCATCAACCAACTTACAGATCTATGATTGGAAGTCTACTTTATTTGACAGGTACCCGACCAGACATCATGCATGCAGTGGGAATAGTTGGAAGATTTCAGGCAAATCCAAAGGAAACTCATCTTCAGGCAGTAAAGAGAATCTTCAAATATCTTCAAGGGACTCAAAACTATGGCTTATGGTATCCTAGAGATACAGATCTCACACTTCATGCTTATACAGATGCAGATTGGGCTGGAAGTGTGGATGACAGGAAAAGCACAAGTGGTGGTGCATTCTTTATGGGTTCCAGATTAGTATCTTGGTTCAGCAAGAAACAGAGTTCGATTGCCTTGTCTACAGCTGAAGCAGAATATGTTGCTGCTGCATCTTGCTGCACTCAACTCCTTTGGATGATGCAGACCTTGCAGGATTTTCAAATCACTTGTACACCACCCATCTCCATTTTATGTGATAATACAAGTGCAATCAGCATTTCAAAGAACCTAGTCATGCATTCAAAAACCAAGCACATACCAATCAAGTATCACTTTCTCCGGGAACAAGTCCTTGAACAAAAGGTCAAGTTGGAGTATGTTCCTTCTAAGGAACAGGTTGCTGATATACTCACCAAACCATTGCCTAGGGAGACCTTTGAATACCTCAGGCAAAAGCTGGGGGTTGTTGATGCATCATCTTGTTGTTGAATCTCTTCTGATTGTTGGTTGTACGCAAGGTTCATCTGAAGTATATGTGTACATGTGCTGGGTTGTGGATTGGTCAAAGATCGAATGGCACAGGTTCAGGGGGAGCATATCATGCATTGTTGGCATTATGGAGGAAGTACAGAAGGAGATCATGGATGCTGGTCTGAATATTGCTGCAATACGTCTCTATCTCTTTCATGGTCATGGATTATGGTTCTTCTTTGCAGATATGGTTTATAGTCAGGGGGAGCATGTTCTTAGGGGGAGCATAACCCTTTGCCCTTGATGTCAAAGGGGGAGAGTGATTGGTTGTTGTTGCCATCAAGTCCAAAGGGGGAGATTGTTGGCATTATGATACATGTATTGTACTTGATGGCAACCCACTCATCTCAGATAATAAATTATAGTGTAGAGAAAAGTTCACGCACTTATATGCAGAGAAAAGTTTATTTCATGTAGAGAAAAGTTCACGCACTTTTATGCAGAGAAAAGTTTATTTCATGTAGAGAAAAGTTTATTTCATGTAGAGAAAAGTTCATGCACTTTTATGCAGAGAAAAGTTTATTTCATGTAGAGAAAAGTTCACGCACTTTTATGCAGAGAAAAGTTTATTTCATGTAGAGAAAAAGTTCACGCACTTTCATGCAAGGAAAAGCGCGTATATGTTGGAGAAATTACCTTTGGTCCATGGTAGTTAGTCCTTGGTATTTGAACCTATGGTTTTGGACCATGGTACGCACTTTCATGCAAGGAAAAGCGCGTATATGTTGGAGAACTTACCTTTGGTCCATGGTAGTTAGTCCTTGGTATTTGAACCTATGAGGAAAAGCGCGTATATGTTGGAGAACTTACCTTTGGTCCATGGTAGTTAGTCCTTGGTATTTGAACCTATGGTTTTGGACCATGGTACACACTTTCATGCAAGGAAAAGCGCGTATATGTTGGAGAACTTACCTTTGGTCCATGGTAGTTAGTCCTTGGTATTTGAACCTATGGTTTTGGACCATGGTACCTCGTCAAAAGTGTTGATCTCACGCACTTTCATGGTTGGTTCATGGTATTAGTCCGACAGTTTTTGATCCTATGGTTTTGGCCCATGGTATTGCATCCAAAAGTGTTGATCTCACGCACTTTCATGGTTGGTTCATGGTATTAGTCCAACAGTTTTTTGATCCTATGGTTTTGGACCGTGGTATTGAGAAAGGACTAAGGCTATAAAAGAGGAAGGAGATCATTTGGCAAGGCATCTTCTGAATTATCGAATATCTGATAAAGTGCTAGATCTGGAATATTGTGATTGGGTTATGGTGCAGATCTGGATCTGAATGAATAAGGAACCTGAGCGTAAGGAGAAGGATAAGTTCTATTGATGGGTCAAAATCTTAAGGCTGGAATAGTGGTATCTTTATATGATTTTGATCTGTGATATGTGGCATACGATTGATCTATAAATCTAATAATCTGGGTCTGAATTATTGATGCATGTTTTATTTTACACATGTTATGATCTGGGTATGTTTGATGTAACAACTGCAAAGTTAAAAGGAAATATTTGCAGATCTGTATGCGGGTTGGCTTTGGTGAAATCATAGATTGATGATGCAAGTGTAGTTGATGGGTTTTTGATGTTCTTGGATCCAGTCTGAAAATTAATGAAAAGTGGTCCTTGAAAGAAAAGAAGTAGGGGGTTGTAGCTCCCTTCCAGGAGAGACTGGAAAACGAAAGAGAGAGTTGTAGCTCTCTGCAGGTTGTAGCCTGCGTACTGGTAAAGGACTGCACCAATACAAAATCATTGTAAAAGGAGTTTCTTATTAAAAGAAGATAGAGACATATTGCAGCAGGTGGTTTTCACCCACATTGGGTTTCCACCTTATATCTGGTGTTCTTTTGTGTGACTATTTGCTTTTCTTGTTCCTGCTCATTATTTTATGATTCTGACATACAAAGTAATGATCAATATTTGAAGAATTATTCAAAGTTTAAATAAGGAAGATATATTGAAAAGAATTAGATAATACTGATTCACCCCCCCCTCTCAGTATTATTTCCAACAACAGTGGCATACTACTGGTGTGCCCAAACGATGGACTCGTCTCTTACGCATGATCGCACAGGCTGTGACTTGCTATCACGAGCATCATTAGACTAGGGTGCCCCCTAGCATTTTGAGTTTTTGGGTCTTTTGACCGATTTTGTCTTGGGTACAGCACATTATGTATAAACCATAAACAGTTATATATATTTTTGATTTTTGGAGTTTTACTTTGGTTAAGTTACATGATCCACATGCAAACATTGATGGTGTGTTTCTTTTTATAAATGTTGCAAATGTCTATCTAACACATAATTTGCTAATGAGTCAGTTAATGTGTTTAAGTTTATGGAAATATTTTGATATTGAATAAAATCAAATTGTCTTTCCAAAATCTTAACCCTTAGGAACATGCGATAAATAGCTGGGTTTCGGACGGAATATATACCATTGAGTTGTAGTATTACGAGTTGTGAGTCTAGCCTGAAAATTAGTCGGCGTATACCATGTGTGATGGCATTAGAGAGAAGTTCTATCAACGCACTATATTCAGCGATGTTATTCGTTGATCGACCAATACATACCCCTCTGAAACTTACTAACTCGCTGCTTGGATCAAAAATAGCCCAGGCCGCGGAGGATAGGTTCCGCGAACTACGACTCGCTCCGTCGGCATATCCAACACATGACTCCAATAGGTTTGACATCTGCAATAAATGTAAAAAGTGGATTACTTGACCAAAATAAACACTTTAGCAAAAACAAAAACATAACAAAAGCATACAGGTTACCATTACACATAGTAACGCTTGAGGTACAACCCATTACGAGGTTGTGCCAGTGGGATTCCGTCATAATCCATTAACTCGTAGGCTCCTTTTGCTAACACTCGTTTAACAATATAGGGACCCATCCATAAAGACTTAAATTTACCTGCTCCCAATTTATCGGATTCTTGGTCGTAAAGCAAGACCAAGTCACCTTCTGAGAAGACACGGGGTTTGACATTTTTGTCGAACTGCGCCTTGACTCGTTTCTTATGGGCTTCGTTAGCCAAAGAGGCATCACGACGGTTTTCATCCAATTGGATTAATTCCAAGAAACGAGCTTCTTCTTCTGAAGTTCCGGGGAGGAGATCAATTGCGAGTTTGAGGGACAAGATTTCACACTGGATTGGTAAGACTGCTTCTAGGCCATATACCAGTTGGAAAGGTGTAAACCCAGTTGCATTCCTTACCGATGTTCGGTAAGCCCACAAAGCTGAGTACATGATTAGGTGCCATTTTCTATTGTGAACTCCAATCATCCTTTGCATCATGCGCTTTAGGACCTTGTTGATTGCTTCAACTTGTCCGTTGGCTTGCGGATAATATGGAGTGGAGCTGTCGTGAGACAACCCTAGTTTGGTAGCTAATTCAACCATCATGTGATTGCGAAAATGCGATCCATGATCTGTGACTATAGCCTGTGGTACGCCGAATCTGGCGACTACATGATTGAAAAAGAAGAGGGCAGCTGTTTCACCAGTATTATCTAATGTAGGCATCGCCTCGGCCCATTTGGTAAAATAGTCAACTGCGACTATGATATTCCCATGCCCCCCGGTCGAGGTGGGGTTACATGTCATGAAATCGATGCCCCATTTGGTGAATGGCCCAACAGAAACTATTGGCTGCAGAGGTGCGGGTGGTCTTCTGGTTTTGCTATCGAAAATTTGACAAGCATGGCAACTTCTGACTGCGGTTATGCAATATTTGAACATTGTTGGCCAGAAGTATCCTGCTCGTAAGATTTTTTGCGCTGTAGCATATCTGTACTGATGCCCCCCACACGCGCCTGAATGAAAATCATTCAGGACTTTTTCGGCCTCCTCATTGGTGAGGCACCTTCTCAGAACTGTATCGATACCACGACGGTAAAGCGTATCACCAACGATCATGTAGTCTTTTGCTTGGTATCGAATACGTTTTTGTTCAGAGTGTGAGGTGTTTGGCCTGTATTTTTGGGTTTGGAGATAAATTATTATATCTCCATACCACTCATTGCTTGCAGATATCAGAAACAAATTTTCGTCCACGATTGTTTCTTCGGATGTTTCATCGTTGGACAACGATGGGAGATCGCATAATAATTCTGTGAATACTAGAGCTTTCTTCGACTTGGATTTTACAAATTCTAGATCAAACTCTTGTAGGATTGCTATCCATTTTGAATACTTGCCCCCCAGCAACTATCGCGACAATATATAAGTCATGGGGTTGCAATCTGACAGAATGGTAGTTTTCCGAAAGAGGACATAGTGTCGAAATCTCTGTATCGCTTGAACAATTGCAAGTGCTAGCCTTTCAACGTAAGAATATTTGCTTTCTGTATCATTTAAGTTTTTACTTAAATAATATATAGGATGTTCAATTACATCGACTTCTTGAACTAAAACCATTGCGATGGTTGTGTCCGCTGCAGCCAGATACATGTTAAAATCTTTTTGATAATCAGGAGCGTACATTAATGATGCTTTCATTAGGGATTCTTTTAAAGCATCAAAGGAAGCTTGCGTGACCTGATCCCAAACAAAGGGTACTTCCTTTTTCAAAAGACGTGTATAACCTTTAGCAAGTTCGACGTAATTTGGAATGAACCTCCTCAGAAAGTTTGCTTTCCCTTGGAGTTTCTGAATCTGAAGCAAATTCGAAGGTGGAGGCAAATTTATGATTGCCTGGACCTTACATGGGTCGAGACGAATCCTGTCCTTCGAGACTACTGACGCAAAATACACATTTGTGTGGATTGAGTCGTATCTTGTAGTGTCGGCAACGTAGAAATATCGCTCTTAAATGCTGCGGATGATCAGTCCGCTTTCGCGAATGAGCCGGAAGGTCGTCGAGGTATGGTTGAACGATGTTCTTGATGTCATGGAAGGCATAATTCATTGCCCTCTGAAACGTCACCCCTGCGTTCTTTAAACCAAAGGGTGATTTCCGATATGCGATTGTGCCCCACGGACAAATAAATGCAGTCTTTGACTGGTCCTGTGGGCGGATATTTATTTGATTATACCCGGAGAATCCATCCATGTATGAAAAGATTTCGCATCCGGCGCATTCATCAATTATCTAGTCGATGAAGGGTGTAGGGTAGTTGTCTTTAGGACAAGCTTGATTTACATCCCTATAATCGATGCACACTCTAATTGTTCCTTGTTTTTTCATAACAGGGACAATATTCGATACCCAATCGGTTAGAGGAACCGGGTAGATGAAACCAGCATGGAGAAGTTTTTCAACTTCTGCCTTAATGGCAGCGGCTTTCTTGGGGTGCACCTGCCTTAGCCGTTGTCCTACTGGTTTGACATCTGGATACATCTTAGTTTCGTGTTCAACGATACTCGAGTCAATGCCTGGCATTTCACTGTATGACCAAGCAAAGACATCTATGAATTCGCGAAAAAGAGCGTTATATATTTCCAGTTCTGAGGGAGAACAACATTTGCCAACATAAATATTCTCTACAACATCTGTTTTGGTCGAGATATTTATGGCGATAGTCTCTTCAATGTTGGACAAGTTTCGCTCGGAATCCACCGTGTTTACAGTATTTGATAGGAAATCAAAGACTGAAGGATGATAGGTCATCTTGAGTATCTTCTCCATAATCTGGATGAAGGGAACGATGGTGGGAATCATTCCATGGGGCCCCTTCAATTACCATTGATTGGACAATTCCTTCGTCGGTGACATGCACTCGCGACCAAGGATCTGAAGGGGTACCATATTCGCTAGACCAATCTATCCAAACACTTGATGAGCGCTGATTTGGGTTTGCCTCCCACACTAGGAACATTGATTGCTACAATATTTCCGTTGGGCTTGGGGGCAAAACCATTGCATGATCCATGTCGATATCGTCTTCTGAGATCTTTTTAGAAGATATCATATTGCAGGTTCCTATTGACGCTACTTCCGCCAAATTGATTGGAGGTGGAAGGGTGAAAGTTCCCATTAGTATAGGATCTTTTAGTAGGCCTACTTCGATATTCTGAAGCGAATGGGGGCTTCCATGGATCATGGGAATGCTTCCTGTAACTTGAGAACCATTGGGGAGGAAGTTTTGTTGATCGATGATTGTAATCCCTCCTTGAAAGGGAAATGCAATCTTCCTAAAATAGGTCGACACAACAGCTGCCATGGCATATATCCATGGTCTTCCTAGTAGGATGTTGTAATCAAGATTCCCATCGATGACTTCAACATCTATTTCTACCGTTTTCCCTCCTAGTTCAACTTTCAAGTTACTTAGGATACCATATGAGGTATATGTCCTTCCGTCGAATGCTTTTAATGTCGTCGAAGATCACAACAAGGTTGGAGATCCTAAAGTTTTCCAGAAACTCATCGACATAATGCATGTAGATGCTCCCTCGTCAATAATTGTTCTATGAACAGTTTTGTTGAGGGCTTTCACTTGAACAAGGAAAGCTAGTTGAGCTGGTAATTGAGGATCGTATCCTTTATGGTCGAAGGATACAAGATTGGAATCCTTTGGGTCTATCCCACCAATGGCTGATAATAAAGCCTGCCTTTGGGATGGGCAATTCTGTAATACTTCAAGAGTCGACATAGCGGATGGCGATTGGGCCAAATCTTCCACTATATTATAATGTTGTGCCGCTCTAGCTCAGGGATTAAACGTCGACTTGTGTACTACTCCCTTTGGCATTTTTATCGTTAATTCAGGAATGGTGGGTGGCGCAACTTCTGTCGAAGTTGTTGTCGAACTACTAGGTTGATCTTTATCCTTGTTGTTCGACAGCTGTGGATTCCCATAATATTTGTTCCTTGTCGATATCAAAGCATCATTTTGCTATTTTGAAACCGACAACATTAGCACTTGAGACGGGGAAGCATTTCCACTTTCAACCAGATTTGTTCCTAGATTTGGAAACGGATCAGTTAACACTGCGGAAGTTTTCGAATTCTTGAAGAATTTCTTAAGCTCAGCCCTATGTGGACAATTTGCGGTCCAATGATCCTCATTGCATATAAAGCATGGATTTTTTGGTTTCCTATATCCAGGAGGGTTTGAAGAAGATTTTTCAGGTGATGATTCCTCCTGTTTCTTCTTCTTCCCTTTGCCTTTTTTCTTGCTCCCTAGTTGTTTGGTTTCTTTGCCTTTATCTGTGGATACGGCATTTACTTCCGAAGCAAGAAGTTTGTCTTTTGCATTTTGACCTGAAATCTTACGGGCCTTTTTGGATGTAGCCTTTGTTGATTTCGTGTCTGTTGTGCCAATCACGCCATCGCCGGCATGAGAGTCATTGTTCGATTTAGGAGGAGGAGGAATTGAGGATTTCGGTCTAGGGGCGTCAGGTATTTTATCATAGAGTGTGCCGGACTGAGTGTAAATCAAATCCAGATATTGCGCACGAGCGATAACTTGCTCTTCTATTACGACTCCCCCCTTTGCCACATCTTCCGTGATGGAAGGTAGTAATGACTTGATAAACCATTCAGCTAAGAGCTGATCGGGGACATACATTTTTACCATTCTACGACGACGTCGCCATTCATGTATATGATCAGATATGTGAGTGGCCGTCATCTGTTTGAAATTGGTAAGAAGTTCTGTTCCCGTTTCGTACCTTATTGGTAACTGAAAATGGGTTAAAAAGGTTGTGGCTAAGGTATTGAAGTTGTCGAACGAAGCTCTAGGCAATTCGATGTACCATTTTACCGCCGGACCCGTTAACGTCCTCTGAAAGAGGCGAAGTCTTATCGAATCATCATTTAGGGTGTTTGATGAACACCATAGATGAAAGGTCATCACGTGATTCGATGGATCTTCACCCGTATTTCCATTAAATTTAGGAATATCTGATGGAAGTTTATGCGGAATCGCTAGCCACCAAGGGGTGTAAGCAATTGGATCGTTGGTTAACCAGTTCAAATCAGGTAACTCCAAAGTTGCCTCAAAGGGTAACTGCTGATTCAGGTTAGGCGAAGCATACCCAGGATAAGATGGGATTGCCTGAGCAGTTGGTCTTTGCATACCGGCATAATGCATTTGATGCTGGTATGATTGGTAAGGTTGGTGGACATGGCCATTGTAAAATGGTTGATTTTGACCATTTTGGATGTGCGGCTGTCCACTATTAGCAAAGATTTGTTGCTCAGAACCTTGGTATACTTGTTGGAATTGCAGTTGTTGGTATTGCACCAGCCATGGTTGTGAAGCCATGTGCTGTTGTCCGATACTAACAGTTTGACCAAGATGAGGGGTAATTGTACCCGTTTGAACCTGTGTCGTTCCACTGGTCGGTGATTGTGGTTGAGTCGCAGGGTCAAGGGGCTGTTGCATTACAACCTGAGAAACCTGAGGTTGGCATACAACAGGCAGCGCTTGAACTTGCGACACCGTCACAATAGCTGGCATAGTTGGAATATTTGACGTAGGTAAGCATTGTTGCATCGAGTATACAACTCTTGGTTGTTGAGGTAGTATAGGTACCCAACCGCTTGAGGTAATTCCAGTATAACCTGAATGTTGTTGTGAACTCCCGTATGGATATCCTCCCGGAGGGGATAATGAAAGGGTATACTACCCCCCATACGGTGGTAATCCAGAACTCAAGGGAATTGTTTGCCCTTGGGGGCCGGACTGCCCAAATTGACCTCCAAATGGATCAATTTGTTGAGACTCAACATAAGAGTTTCCGAATATTATTCCGGATGAACAAACAGGAACAGACCATACTGTCGAGATAGCCCCTGAGTGGACTCCTTCTAGTGGTTGAGAGCTAGTCGAGACAGATGGTATACCGACGAACATTGTCGGAGTGATAGCAAGGAGTTCTGCCGTCGCTGTGTCAGACAACACAGTCCTAGATGTTGATGGTTGTTCTGACATTTGTAGTCTATCCAAAAGATTACCTAGCGATTCTACAGGAGCTTCCGCTGGTGGTAGACTAACTTCTGACGAAGAAGGATATAGAGTGATCCCGACTCCAAATTGCGTTGGAGTACTTGTTTGAGGATCTTCTACAATTTCTTCTATGGAAATTAGACCAGGTGGAAGGGGAAGACCGTCAGGTCCGTAGAATATTTCTGGAGCTGAAGAAGGTGTGAAATCAGCAGCGACAGATGTTTGAAGAGCAAGACTCTCCGAACCGGTTGTAGATGGAACTGGTTCGGTAACACAAGTGTTTACTCTCAGACTAGGATCAGTATCACTATCCTTCTATGGCTGCTGAACTTCTTCTGTAGAGGCAGGGATTCCAGAAATGTTTGGAGTAACTGGAGTCTCTGATGTCGTTGGAACACTTGTTCTAACTTTAATAGGAGATTTGGAACCGGTTAAACGAGTTCGCTTTGTCCGTACTGGCTTCGATTCCGGAGACAAAGACGGTTGACTCGTAAGCCTCCGCGAACAACGGGGTTTCAATTGACTTTCTTCCACGATTGCGGATTACTCGATCAACTAAAATAAAGGGGAAGTATATTTCCGAATTAAATGAGTTTTAGACGCTTTGACACAACTTGTTTTTTCAGTTTTTAAGAGTCGAGAAAAAACAAAAGATGACTCTAGTCGCCTTCTATTTTTAATGAGCCTGAAGTGACAAGTGCTTAGATGGACCTTTTCCATTAAGGAGTCTAAAAAGGAACGAAAGGGACTACTCTGGAAGTCTCGGTAGAGGGAGTACCAAACCAATCGCAAAACTGCAGAATACTTTTTACGGTACGGCAGTCAATCTTCCCGAATGCTGTGTTCAGTGCATTGTGATCGATAGGGCGACAGACATGGCTTCCTATGGATAAAGGATTTAAGCCTATAGGGGTCTCCCAAAATATACTCGACGGTACGTGGGAGCACAAGTTCATACTGGCACTTATCGTCTCAAAGTGGAGGAATCACCCAACCATCAGTGAGAACAACAGTTACCTGGCTTTACGACGCCGGAATACGTCTCTAGCCTAGACCTCTAAATGTTGTGCATTAAGTTCCAAAGCGTTGTTAGATTCATTGAATTTATTTTAAGTTGATCTTGCTTATGAAGTTTGCCTTTTGGGTTCACCACGAGATGTAGATGTAATTCCTAAAATGCAATCTAAAGATGATAAACAAACTTTTTATCTCTTTTGTGCAATGAAAATCCTAGCTACTAGGGAAAAGAAAGACAGAATCTTTTCACAAAGAGCAAAGAGCACACTGTAAATGCACTTTCCTAAATCAAGCCAAATAGACTGTCTATATGCAAATGCACATGCATGTATTTGTTTTCGAATTTCTTAGTATATGGATGCTAAAAAGAAAGTTGATGTACAAATCTGAATTTCTTTTCAAGCGACAAATATAAACAAGCTTCTTTTCGAAATAAAAAATGGAGATGACTACAACACCTTACGATTTTGAAATGAATACTTGTTTTTGACACTAGAAAATTACAAATTCAGACCAAAAGCAATAGTAACAGGATAATCGACCATCAACAACAATCAAACTCTTTCCTAGGACTAAAATCGACACTTGCGACAGTTTCAAATCAAAGGGCGACAGTACGATTATGCTACTTTTGCAAAGGAGAATTGTAAACGACTCAACAAACACAAAAAAACATCTACAGTTCTTTTGTACAAAGGAGGTGGAATAACAGTAAGGAAAAGGGGTTTCAAACAGACATATACTGATCACAGGCAGCAAAATTCAGGAATAGAACTGGAAAGAATGATCCACAGAAGCCACAACTGCACAGAGCTAGTCTGATCAGCGCACCTGTAACACAAAGAATCTGAAATGCAGCGCAGGTTGCCCACTCAGGAAGTGCAATGAAATTCAAAATCTCTGAACAGTACCTGCGCTGGGCCAGAAACGAGACTCTGTCCGGGTTTCGGGTCACAGTTTGCAGTTCAGTTCTTGGTTTTTGGCCGAGTAAAAAGCAATCAGTAATGCAACAATCAGGGGTAGATCTAAAGAGGATCTAAGAGCTATCACAAGGGCAATCAGATAGTCTGTGAATCAGTTGTTTAAATCATAAACAGATCCAGTGGATGGATTGAAGCAACAGTTATCTACTTTGCATTTGTTATGGCAAATGCAGTTTGAATGCTACTTATAAGTTTATGAAACAAACAACAAAGAATGATACACAAACAAACTAATTAGTTACCCAGTGGAGTCGCCATTTTGTTACAGGGAAAAGTGTCTATTTAGAACTGCTCTATCCCACTAAAATGTGACAACTTCCTTAGAAACAAACAGAGAAAAGCTACTTATGTTTTTCCTTTATGAATTATAGATAGAGAGGAATAGAAAGACCAACCTCTGTCTTGCGCTAATCCTTTGATTTGATCCCTCCCTTCTTTGATAGTCCCCAGCTACCTGCTCCCTTGCATGCCCAGCTTCACAAAGTACCTGTAAGATCACAGAAGCATAGCACTATACAAAGACATGGATCTATATTCATAAACAATCTAGGATCAGATGTAAATTGACCATACAAATGTAACAAGCATCAATAATACAAAAGCATGGAGGAAAACTCAAATAACTTTTATTGATAAACAAGAAAAGATCTAGGAGGAGTTACAACCAGTTGTTCCGACCCAGCATCAACCTCCCAGCAAAGAAGCCCCTCTTCACCTCAAACAAAGCTTAGATCACCCAACAATCTGATGTTTGTCTCTAGAAACCAACAGCAATTCCTTACAATATGCAAAATTCCAGCCTCTAGATCTCTGGGATGAGGGATCCATATATAGATATCTGTAAGGGGGATGAGCCAGCTTGTGATTTGATTAGTGTCTTCTCTCTGACAGTTCTTGCTTCCACTTGGAGACTGAGGGTCTCTTACTCATCCTTGGTCGAATTCAGTGAGGCAAGTGTCACAGGAGAAGATTCTGGAAGCTTCCATTACCTCTCCACCTCGCGGAATGACACTGCCATTTGTCATTTCTCGCCCATCGCACCCCACAGAAGGGACTTTTGAAATGCAACGCACCCTCACAGTGTATTTGGGTGAGATGCAACGCACCTAGCCAGTGGAGTAGCTGCAATGATCCTGTTTTGACCAATTCTGAGTAGTTTCTCATGGAGAACTTCTGGGAGAAGCTGTAATCTGTTGACCTTATTCCTTTAGGGGTTAGAACAACACTTTTAGGGACTTAGGAGCCCTTGGTTTATGGACATTTCATGCTTGGGGTTGTAGGGCACAAAAATGTCTATAACAACTGTCAATTGTAGAGAACATTGGTTATTGCTTCCTCGTTGCTAGATTGATTGTCTTGTTCTAGTTTGATTTCAATTGCATCAATCTCTAGAGGAATGAGTTATTGCTACTGTATCCTCAATTGATGTTTACTGAGTGAATAGTTGGATTTCATATCATTTGAGTTTATGTTATTGTTAGATTTCTTTTTCAAGCATTCATTTACTTTTGGATTTTAAGCACTATACTGCAAAACATTACTCTTGAGTAAATAGCCGCCTCAGACTGAGTACACTCTTGAAATAAAAGGTCGTCCTTGGGTTGATAATTATTGTGAAGATAATTAGGAGTTAAAAAGACACCTTTTTATCGCTCGACATTTTGGTGTTGTTGCCGGGGAGAGTGTAGCCATTTCTAAAGAGTAGTGTGAATCTGATGAGTGCATGCTAGGAGAGAATTGGGTATTAAAAACGGAAGGTAAGAACTTGCGTACGGAGCATGTAACAACCCTGCTCCCCCGCCCACTTTCTGGCAGATTTGTTAATTTTTTTGGGTAGAAATAGATGTTTGAATTTTTGTGTGAATGACTAGAAAAAAGATAGAAATTTTTGGTTTCACTCAAGTGGTGATGTAAGCACCACCCATTTCACTAACTAATTGATAGGAACATTTGAAGAAGGAGCCTCGAAGAAACACATGAAAAACATCTTATATTATGGTAAGAAATGGCTCACGTTTCTACTTTTGAATTTCCTATCAAAGATCTAGAGGAGTGACACAAATGCACATAATTCCCCCATCTTTACCAAATTTTCATGGTTTAGCAAATGAAGATCCAGATAAATTCTTATTTGAGTTCAAAATACTTTGTAGAGGATATGATTATTGTACTAATGATCAAAGATTGAAAGTGTTTCCTCTTACTCTAAAAGGAGCTGCTCTCCAATGGTTCATGAGCCTAGGTGGGAATTGCATCCAATCATGGGAGGACATGAAGAACATATTCTTGAAGAAGTACCAAGACTATTGCAAATCCATTGAAGATATTTTCGGTATGATACAAGGGGAAGATGAAAGTTTGGAGGACTATGTAGATCGATTTCAATACAACCTTCAAAAATCAAAATATAAGCATTTGGAAAAAGAGATCTTAAAAACACTCCTTCTTAAAGGAATCAAAGATAAATTTTTAGAACTCTTAAATCTGATAGGAAAAGGTGATGTTTTTCAGTTATCATATGATGATGTTTGTGAGTTGTGCATAAGGTATTCAAGAGGAATCTCCAAGGCTGGTAAGAATTTTAGAGATGTTTGTTCTTTCTTTTCCAAATCTGCTACAAGAATAGGAGACATAAGAGCTGAAATCAATGCTTTATTTGAAAATTTTAAAGTTGATTTTGTTAGCTCTCTAAATGCAAAATTGGATGTTTTGCAAGTTCATAAAAATCAAGAATTTGATGAAGTGTTTTTCACTCATGACCAAAAGGAGCATCCCATAGATACTCACTCTTCCTTATCTAGGATGGAAGTAGCATATCAAAGAGATAAGGAAGCTGCAACAAGGTCAACAGGTATGGTTCAAAACACTTCTTCTCCATTCTCTTACTTGCATAATCCATTATGGAATACTCACATGTTAGAGCAGCCATGTGAATCGCAATATAACCACCACCAATCTTGTCTACAAGTTTGGCACGGTTCACCTTATGATTGCATGACTACTCTCCCTCATCTTGTAGCACAAGCACATTCTCCATATTCTCCACCAGCTCTTCCACAACATCCTACTTGCATATCAAATTTATCCACTCAACCCAACCAACCACATCATCACAATGCTCCATTCCTTACACATTTTCCTGCTCAACTAATTCCACACCCTCACCACAATAAACCAGTAAAACATGCTTACAATATTGAACTGCCAAATTTACCCACCCTTCCCACCCATTCTATCTCACATGCGCCATTAGAGAAAACTTACAATGAGATTCAGAATGTTTCAAATTCAAAAATTGTAGAAGCTATGGAAGAAAATGAGGTTTCTTATAGTATGTATCAACAAGCTATTTTAAAAGCTCAAGAACTTCATGATCTGATGGATATGAGAAATCAAGAAAGTAACGGATACATTGAAGATTGGTTTCACTCCATCATTTGTTTGCAACATCACTCTATGCTTCAACAATTTTTGATACCATCTTTTCAAGGGAAGTTGGCTTCTCATACCCTAATTTTTATCAACATGCATTTTTCAAATTTGGGTATGTGCATACGAAAAGCCTTATTTCTAAAATGGTTCCACTGGAAATACTCTTATACATAAACATATTCGATTCTCAAAGAAGAGTAGGATAGTGGAGAAAATAAAATAAATAAACAAATAAAACAAACACATCTTTTTTATTTTTATTTTTGTAAAGCTAGTTGTTTTTTGTTGCAACATGCTATGAAAATCAACCTCGGTGATAATTTTTTAATTCATTTGTGTATGTAGATGACTTATAATGGAAATAATAGTTCTAAAAACACTCATATTCACTTTTATCACCAATTTGAAAAAATGCTTGAATATCACATTTTTTTGGCTTGCGGGCTTGATGAAATTTCTGAAAAAACAGTCGGGACAGTCATGTTTTGAGGGACAAAAATGAAATATTTTTAAAACCTATTTCTATCCTAAGTAGCCCTTGATTTCTACTTTCCAACCCAATTTTAATCACTCAATTTGGATTTGAAACGAAAAAGTTCGAACCAAAACATTGACAGGGTGTCTAGCGGGCAGCTTAGGAATAGAGTTGGGACAGTCAGTTTTTGGAGGCCTAAATGAATGAATTTTTAAAACCTGTTTCTATGGTAGATTCCCCTATGAATCTATTTTACAATGCAACTGGATTTTAGATATCGTATGGGGAATTTATGATCAAAATACTAACTGTCTATCGTAAATCAGCACCCTTAAAACTATGTCTTTCCGGCTGTTCCTTATAGTATTTGACCTATCAATTCTTCTTGTGTTCAAAACCTGTTTCTATTGGAGATAAATAAATGAATCTAATTTCATTTCCAATTTGAATAATTCAAATCCGACATCAAATGAAAAATTTATGCTTGAAGTATCAACTGTTGGTCTAAGCTGGGTAATTGAAAATGACTCTGTTATGCAGGTTGTTCTAACTAAAATTGAAATATCATATCATTGAATTTTTAAAACTTGTTGCTACTGGAGATAAACCTTTGAATTAGCTCTCATTTGGCTTTTGAATCACTCAATTTGGACAAAAAACAAAGAAGTTGTGATCAAAACACTGCAGGTTAGCATGATTGGCCACTGCTCTCCCGCAAGTGACAAATAAATTTTACTTTGTTATTTTCTCTATGGATTTGTTCTACATGTCAGGCCAGGGTAACTCCAGACTTGGCAGAAAAAACTGATTGATTTATTTCATTAGGTAACTATTGTTTATATACAGGAATGTCACTGATCAGTTCATCTACTTGATGACTGTTCACATTCTGGGTACACCCAACCGCTGAGGATTAGGTGTCAACAATTCCCCCCCTTAATCTGAAGGGATGTTGGTGAGTCCAAGCATCGTTTTGAATCTTTCAAGCTTTTCTCTTCCAAGCGCTTTGGTGAAGATGTCTGCAATTTGCTCATTTGTGGAACAATGACGAAGATGGATTGTTTTGGCCTCAACATGATGTCGGATCAGATGATATTTAGTATTGATGTGCTTATTACGATCATGGAACTTTGGGTTCTTTGCCAACTTTATTGCAGAGGTGTTGTCAATCATGAGTGGAGTTGATTGTACTTGTTTTACCTGCAAATCTTCAAGAATTTTCCTGAGCCACACAATTTCTTTCGTTGCTTCAGCTGCTGCCACGTATTCTGCTTCTGTTGTGGAATCTGCTGGAACTAAGTGTTTGCGTGATCTCCAAGAGACAGCTCCTAATCCAAGACTCATAGCATATCCTGAAGTAGATACTCCAGTTTCTTTGTCTCCATCGAAGTCTGAATCAGAGTATCCAATCAAGCTGAAGTCGTCCACCTGTGTATACTTGATTCCAAGGTCTTGAGTTCCCTTCAAGTACCTTAGGACTCTTTTTGCAGCAGACCAATGTCCCTCACAAGGCTTTTGCATAAACCTGGAGAGGATTCCAACAGCAAATGAAATGTCTGGTATGGTAGTAGTGAGGTAGATGAGACTTCCTATAAGCTGTCTATATTTTGTTGCATCCTCAAATTCCTTTCCTTCAATAGATGTGAGCTTTAAGTTTTGTTCCATTGGAGTAGAAAGAGGATTGCACTCTGTCATGCCAAATCTGTTTAACAAATCTCCAATGTATTTCTTTTGAGAAAGAAATATGGATTTTGGATGTTGGGTTACTTCAATGCTAAGATAATAATGAACATAGCCCAAATCAGTCATTTCAAAAC
Source organism: Pinus tabuliformis (assembly GCA_031772625.1). NCBI lineage: Eukaryota > Viridiplantae > Streptophyta > Pinopsida > Pinales > Pinaceae > Pinus > Pinus tabuliformis. The sequence goes on from CM062807.1 coordinate 874,775,045, forward strand.
TTTTTCCTAATTCTTTCTTTATGGATGCAATATAGCTTTCATTGTTCCCTGTCATTAAAAGATCATCTACATATACCACAAGATATACAATTGTTTTGCCAACTTTCTTGACAAATAAAGTTGCATCATCAAGATCAAAATGATTGAAGTTGAGTTTCAGAAGATGCTCCGTTAGTTTTTCATACCAGGCTCGTGGTGCTTGTTTGAGGCCATACAAGGACTTCACAAGTTTGCATACTTTATGTTCATGTCCTTTCACAGCAAATCCTTCAGGCTGGGACATAAAAACATTCTCTTTTAGATCTCCATTCAAGAATGCAGTTTTTACATCCATTTGATGGACTTTCCAACCGTTCTGAGCAGCTAGTGCAAAGAGTGTCCGGATGGTGGCCCATTTTGTTGTGGGGGCAAAAGTTTCCTCATAATCGACCCCTTCCTTCTGTGCAAAACCTTTTGCCACAAGCCTAGCTTTGTGCTTGTCAAGTGAGCCATCAGCTTTGTATTTGTTCTTGTAGACCCACTTGCAGCCAATTGGTTTGGTTCCAAATGGAGGATCAACCAGCTTCCAAGTGCGATTCTTTATGAGGGCATCATACTCCTTTTGCATTGCTTCTTTCCATTCATCATGAGAAGCAGCTTCTTTGAAGGAAGTTGGTTCAAAATCTGTAGACAAGTTCAATTCACAATCATAAGTAACATCCATATCAACAGGTGAATTAGAGTCATCTACATCACCTCCATTTTGTCGGTTTGAATTTCTGGTTCCTGTTTTTCCAATTTCATCAGGATGAACACTTTCAAGTGTCTTTGTCAGCCACTTTGGGGGACCTTTCTGAGATGGTCCAGGCTGCTCTGTTGATTGAGTTGGGACTGAATCAAGATTGAGTCTCCCAATTCTATCAATTACATCACTTAAAGGATCATTCGGTGTTGGAGTTTCATGCAGGGGAGATTGTTCTTCAGAAGAAGATTCCACATGTTGATCTAGTATAGGAATCCCCCCTTCAAGATGTGGAATCTGATTATCAAACTCTTGAAATGATTTTGTTTTTGTGAATCTATCCAAGCGATCAAGTTGCCGCTCAACAACACTGTCAGATTTGGATGATTCAAGAAAAATGACATCTCTAGATACAACAAACTTTTTATTTACTTCATCATAGAGACGGTATGCTTTAGAGGTGTTTGAATACCCCAGGAAGATACACTTACGACTTCTAGCACCAAGTTTGTTTCTATGTACCTTTGGTATCAAAGCATAACAGGTGGAACCAAAGATCCTGAGATGTTTTACCGAAGGAACATGTCCATACCACAATTCATAAGGAGTCTTGTTTCTTATAGCATTAGATGGACATATATTCTTTATATATGCAGCACATAGAATAGCATCAGCCCAAAACATTATCTTTACATTTTTGAAGAAAAGCATGGATCGTACCATATTCAAGATTGTTCTATTCATTCTTTCAGCTACACCATTCTGTTGGGGATTATAAGGCATAGTTGTTTGATGTTTGATCCCATGTTGGTGAAGATAGTTTTCAAATTCATTTGATGTATATTCTTTTCCATTATCAGTGCGAATAGACCCAATATGAGATTGTGCATCATTTTCAATCCACTTATGAAAATTCTTGAATGTTTGAAAAGCATCAGATTTGTTCTTCAATAAATAAACCAAACACATTCTGGTGTAATCATCAATAAATGTCATGATATATTTATTTCCATTTGCAGAAGGAACAGGCATTGGACCACATAAATCTGAATGAATGAGTTCAAGATTCCTATGTGCTCTTGAATGTGAATCATGAAAAGACTGTTTGCTATGCTTTCCTAGAATGCAAGCATCACATTGCTTATGTTTTCTAGGAATTGTAGGCAAACCAGCAACACCATTTTTCTTCAATAAGCGGAGACTGTCATAGTTTAAATGTCCAAATCTAGCATGCCATAATAAACTTGATGGAAGTGTACCTTCTTCATGATGAAAAATATATGAGAAATGTTGTGCATGAGCAGAGGTTCCTTGCAGTTTGAGAAGTCTTTCTTCTTCTATTCCCCTCATGACAAGTGAGTGGTCAGATGCTTTTCTTACCTCAAGCTTGACATCAAACATATGAATGGAGTGACCTTGCTGGCGGATGTGGACCAAGGACAGCAAGTTTCTCTTGAGCTGTGGGAGATATAGAACATGATCCAGAAGAAAGTCTGGAAGACCAGGCAGTTTAAGCTTGATTGTGCCAAGCCCTGATGGCTTGATTTTTGACTGATCTGCAAAGTATACTGCTCCATCAACATTGTCAGTGAAATCTTCAAAAAAATCTTTCCTATGAGTCATATGACAGGTTGCTCCTGAATCAAGCAACCAATCATTTTTCGAAGAAGCAAGTGAAGCATTAAACAAATCTTCATTTACTCCAATGTTACATTGTGCCTCAATATAGTGAGCGGATTCAGGTGCTTTACCTTTGTCTGTATCATCAGTTTTACCTTTCTGCTGGTTTCTTTTCTGCTCAATTTTGTCCCATGGTAGCTTGCATGTAGAAGCATCATGTGATCCATTTCGTTTGTAGCGAATGCAATGCAGATCTGCCTTTTCTCCTTGAGAATGTCTGCCCCCCCTGCCTCTGAAATATCTTCCTCTTCCTCTTCATCCACCTCTTCCTCTTGTAGAGTCTTGAGCAGGATGCTTTTCTTTATGAGCAAGGCACACAGTCTCTTCAGAAGATTCAGGGATTGTCTTCTTTCCAAAGGCTTTCTCTCTTTCAGCAAACTTTTTCACAAGAGAGTCAAAGGTTATATCTTTAAGATTTCCATTTGCTTGTAAAGACTCAAGATAATTGGAGTAAGTAGGATAGAGTGCCTTGAGAAAGGCAATAAGAGGGATATCCAGCTCAACCTTAGTGGATTTGATATCATGCATTATGGATTTTACTTCAGATGCAAGAGCAAGAGGATCATTATTTTTCAGTTCAAGAGTGAAGAGTTTAATCATGAGCTGAACAACTTCAAGTGCAAAATGTGAGTCATAGAGTTCTTTCAGCTTTTGTAAAGCTTCAAAGGCAGTTGAATATGATGAAATATGGCGACTTACTTCTTCATTTACATATGTTGCGATTAATGCATAGGCTTTGTTGTTCTTGTTTTCCCAAATGACGAGCTCTTTGTCTGATGTAGGCTGCACTGGGTCTTTGTCTTATTCTCCGACACACACTCCTTTCCACAACTCATTGAAGATGAGGGTGTGTTTTATCATCCGGGACCATTCAGGATAGTTCTCCTTGCCAGTGAGAACTATTCCTACCATAGAAATGATTGAATGCATTCTGTAAAAAATTACTTCTGCTGATAAAAAAATTCCTTACGTTACAGCCTTCAAATCCCTCTAATTTTTGCTAGAAGCATCAACATTTTATTGAAATGATAACTTTTCAATGCAGCATTACCATTCAAAAGAAAACTGTGTAATAAAACGCGCAAAAACACTTTGACTGATATATATAAACTCTTTGAAAACTGCACAATACTTTGACTCAATGCTTATCATAGCGTATCCACGGACATTCACACTCATAGTTACCATACCATATCCATGCGGTCGTGGGTTCGGCCCCTTTATAAAGAGGTAATGCGTAGCTCTAGGACAATGCGTATTCAATATCTAAAACAGCACACATTCAACAGTGCATCCAATATTATTGAGTCGTTTCATATATCACTGTATATAACCATGGACAGCGCGCATTCAAATTAAAAACATGCTATCTGTTAACAACCATCAGACAGTGCGTATTGAATATCTAAAACAGCGCACATTCAAATCAAAACATGCTATCATCAGACAGTGCGTATTGATACAGTGCTATCATCACTGTATATAACCATGGACAGCGCGCATTCAAATCAAAAACATGCTATCTGTTAACAACCATCAGACAGTGCGTATTGAATATCTAAAACAGCGCACATTCAAATCAAAAACATGCTATCTGCGGTTTGCGATGCAAAATGTCATCATAGCCTTGCGGTTTGCAATGGAAATGTCGCCATTTCTGAATTTTCAACGACAAATTACTCCATAGTGATAACATCCAATGAAAAGGGCGTGTCAATTTTTCAGAGACCAAATGATATTCTAACCATTATCATTGCGGAGTAGAGTGGCTCTTGACAAGGAGAGGGAGGCGTACTTCATCCACAGTAAAAAACAATAACCCACACAATGATCTCAGACCGCCAAAGGCATCCCCTTTTCCAACGCACTCTGCAAGAAAGCACGGTAACGCCAATTTCTTCTCCTGAGGTTTTTCCGACAAGAAAGCTCAGCGTGGGCATTCAATGTTCAATCATCCATCGTGCCACTTTCTTCTCTTGCAGTTTCTCTAACGGGAATAAGTGCGCAGCGTTGTCAGTCCTTATGCAGGTCAGAGACAAGCTTTATAGACAGAGCGCTGGCAGAGACAAATTATTTAAGAACAGAAGGGAATAAGGCAGAGGCGTTAACCAACGGATGCAATTTCACTAAAACCAGCAGGCAGATGCGTTATGCCAGAATATGGGACAGAGGAGTTACAAGGCACGCCAAAAAAGGAACCTGGGACCTGTGCTCTGATACCATGTCAGGCCAGGGTAACTCCAGACTTGGCAGAAAAAACTGATTGATTTATTTCATTAGGTAACTATTGTTTATATACAGGAATGTGACTGATTAGTTCATCTACTTGATGACTGTTCACATTCTGGGTACACCCAACCGCTGAGGATTAGGTGTCAACACTACAGAGTAATTACTTGTTAGTTTTTTGCATAATTCTTGGATTAGGGGAGCCGTGCACCTCTCTTTCTCCATGATTTAATGTTTTATTGCAGGTAGACACTCGTTTTTTGTAGGTCCTAGGAGAAAAAGAATGTCAATTTATGGACGAGTGATTCTTGAAAGAAATTTTAAATGAAACAAAAGAATTTCATCCAACTCATTACCCAACGGATTTATAATAGAACAAATGAAGAATTGATTTCCATTTGAAGATTCATGTCTTGTCACTGTCGCCAAAACATTTTTCAAAGAGATCATTTTTTTTACATAATATCATAGTTGTTGTAATTTAATTATTTACGTATTGTTTTTAAATAAAATTTTGTTTCTTTTCTGATCTCTCTTATATTTTGTGTTTCAGGTGTTGCTTCATTCAAACTGTGACCCATCCTCAACATCAATACAATGAACAACTAATTCATTCTTTGCGTGCTTGCATTTCATGCTTGTGCATTTTGTTGTTCCTTTTCTGAAGGGACAGTGTTTCTGTGCACTTTTGTCGTTTCTGCTGTTCCTTTTTCAAAGGGATAGCAGTTTCGTTTTGCTGTTCCTTTTCCCAAAGGAACGACACCTTTTGGGTCAGCAGTTCATTTTGTTGTTCCTTTTTCATGGTTCATTTTGTTGTTCCTTTTTCACGGTTCATTTTGCTGTTCCTTTTCCACGGTTCATTTTGTCGTTCCTTTTCCACGGTTCATTTTGCCATTCCTTTTCCACGACTCATTTTGCTGTTCCTTTTCACGTTTTGTTGTTCCTTTCCGAATTGAACAGCACTTCTGCTGTTCCTTTCTGAATGGAACAACACTTCTGCACTTTCACATTTTTGCTGTTCCTTTTCGAAGGAACAACACTTTCACATTTTTGTTGTTCCTTTTCAAAGGAACAACATTTTCGCATTTTTTTGTTCCTCTTAAGGAACAACACTTTTTCACATGCATTTTTTTGTTGTTCCCTACAGGGAACAACACTTTTTCGTGTGTATTTTTGCTTTTTGGTGTGCATTTCCTTTGTTGTTCCCTACATGGAACACCACTTTTTGAGTGTTTTTGTTGTTCCTTCAAAGAGCAACACTTTGGGAGTATTTTTGAGAGCAACCCTTTTCTTCCTCTTGTAGGATTATTCCTAGTTCATCTCAACCACATTTTACTGATTCCCCTTCATGGCATGAAGTACACTACTTTTATGAGGACAAGAATTATGGATTCTTTTGAAGCGAGTTAATATCATTCACGTTATGATCTTTAATAGGATAGCTCCTTGATGATAGAATCTTTTCAAAAGGGACACAATTATTTATATATTACTTTACTGCATTATTTTCTGCTGTACATGATTCAGATTGATCATCTTAATACCATGCTGGTTCCATCCTTCCTGGTTATAATCTTCTCTGTCTATAATAAATGAGATTATGGGTATATTTTTTTTTCTATTGACATGTTCAACTTCTTCCACCATCCCTGCTCTTAAGGAGTACTGAGCCTCCCTCTTTTTATCATAAAAATGTGTAATAACAACAAAAAAAAATTCACAGATGGAGGATAGGGGGTCTCATTACGAGCCAGCCTACCATGTTCATAAGGCTATAACAGAGTGACATTCCCATTATGGCCACCACACCAGGGTTATGATCCATTGGATAGCCAAATTATCCTTGGAACAGGAGGTCTCATCACGAGCCGACCTGATCACTTTTGCTACATCCCAGTGAATGACAGTGTGGTTATCTGGTTACCACGCCAGCACACTGATCTCTTCTGTGGAACAGCACTGTAACTCTCCATTTATAAATTAAGGATCCTGGCACATATGGGTTAAAAAGCAACCCTCCCGAGGCTATGGACACCTGCTGGTAGCAGCGGCTCTGCTTATGGTATTGAAGTTATATCTTATCGTCAATTATTACTATAATACCCTTTTCTTATTCTTTTTTTTTATCAGAGAAGTTATTTCCTTAATTTTTTTCCCCTATTTTGAACCTTTACGCATGAGAAATTTTTTTTCAGATCAATCGCATCATTTTCAGCTAGAATACCGCAGTAAAGCATCTTTTTGACATATTGTTGTCACTTTTCTCTTTTTCATAACTTATCATCAATCCAAAGTGTCTTATATTTTATTCATAACTATCTTTACACACTTTGCTCTCATTATAACCATAACTCTCGTTGTCCTATCATTAATATGTGTACTCTGCTTCATTTACTGCTATATTGTTCATTCCCTTGCCTTGCCGTCAACATAACACCTTTCATATGCTTTCTGGTCATGGGATCCATTTTCCAATTGGAGGGGGGAATGTATGCATTATGGGATTGCATGCGATATGATTACTGCACTCTGCCATTACTTCTTGATTTGACAACATATTAGTATTGCATGTATACATAAGTTTTTCTAATTGAAATTTTGCATGCATCTTATCTGTTGCTATTCAAAGCTAACACTATGGATTCAAGAACATTGTATGCAAAATAGTGCTTTTTTTACAAGAAAACAACAAGTATGGGCAGAATTCTATTCACAGCATGACCACACTATTGCAACTAACAGAAGAGGCTCGAGCAACTCGCGAACGTGAACAATTCTTCAGACATGATGTGCTTACCTGGATTCCACCTTTTGCATCACTTTCAGCACCAACTCTGCCTACATCAGCTTCAACAACTGCCAATCCATATATGTCATTCCACATTTTTCTTTTTGGAGGTAAAACTTGAGGTAAAATAGCATAATTTTCTGATTTATTATGAATTTAGGAGAATTTAATGAAATCCATTTTGAGCATTATTTATCATCCTTCATTCCACATCTTTACCACTTTCCCTTTTTCAGCGGCATATCATCTTTCAGTTTGGGGGAGTGTTTCTTTCATTCATTTCTTTCTTATGACCATGTCATTCATATTCTTTATCATCCATTACTATTCTTATTCCTTCTCAACACCTCCCTTATTCCATGTTGTTTTACACCAGGCATAGAATTCAATAGCTGGTAGCAACCACCTCTATTTGTCTTCTAGCATTGCATGAGGACATGCTAATTCTTCAGAGAGGGGGAGGAATTGCTACGCATGATAGATGTTTTCTACTTTCTTTCTCATTTAAGGCATACAATTTCATTTTTACACAGTGCAAAAATTGATTTCCATAATATTTTTAAAACTATGAACCCAATTCTTGTGATTTCTGGACACATCATTAAAATACACAAACCCAGATAATTTCAAATTAAATTGGTTCATACAATTTTTGAAATCATGCACTCTCACCTATAGCCATTTTGTTTATATCTCATAATCCATGCATCAAAATGATCTGATTTTTGGATCATAGAGGCATTCATATATTGTAAATTTACTTGCAACATTTCAACAAAATCTGGTTTGTAGTTTTGAGAAAATGGTTAATGAAGTTTGTTGTTATCTATATCATATTTTGCTGCAACTTCATACATGTAGTTGAATGTCAATGTAAAAATTGTTATGCCTTCATCAAGATTTCTAAAATTGAATATTCATTAATTAAGGGAGAATTGATTTGTCCTGTCCATTTCATGAGCTGGGATGAACAAATTTTTTATTGCTTGGTTAACACATGGGTTTTGTCTTTGGGTTGCATGAGGACATGCAACATATTGAGTGTGGGGGTATGTTGGGCCGTTAATATGCCATTATTATTATCACTTGTGAATGCTTATTCCACCCATTTCTACTATTCTTAATCATGTCATTTATTATAATTTATTATATAAATCCATTTTATGATGATTTATGCTCTTATGAACAAATGTTATTTATTCTCCTTTCTTTCTAATAAATTGATGATTATGAATGAGTTTATTAATGATAGTTTCAATAAATTGGTTGTAACATCATTCACCATTTTTAAACCTCCAAGATAATTTTTAGATTGAAGATTTGACCATTAAATGTGCCAACTCAACAATTCGTTGGAATAAGAAGTGATAGTTTTGCGGTTGAGATTCTGAGCAAATGAAGAAGAATTTGGAAAATCTAGAACATGGGTTTTGTCCAGAACGGACCAAATTAACTTTTTTAAAGAACGGTTTGCCCAAATTCAGCTTGTATTGAGAGAAACGTAGGGTTCTTTGAGCACGATTTTCTCAGATTCACTGTGTGGCCGTTTTCCAAATCTCAGCTGCAAAGCCAAATTCGCCTTGCTCTTGTTGATCAATTGGTTGGAAACAATCTAATTTTGTAATATAAATCATGTTGTAATTATCTCTGTTGTAACTTCTCTCTGATCTCTCTCTATTTAAATGAAAATAGAGATCAGAGAGGGGGATGGAAAAATGATGGAGAATTGAGGATTCAGAATTAGAGATTCAAGAATGATGATGGGATAGGATAGAATAGGAGGAAAAGGAGATTGTTGCATTGCCATTGTAATTCTCAAAGCTTTAGCTGTTGTAATAATTTCACAGTTTGATGATGAATAAATAAAAGGGTTGTCGTTCATTCTTCTCATCTGAAGTAGCCCAGCAACATCCACTAGTGGCTAAGGGCCTAGCCTCTGGTGGAGTACGCTGCTGCTGTGTATTATATCTTTCCAATTTCCACTGTGTGATGGTTTGATTTAATTCTTATTTCTTTGAATCGTATTGCCTTACAGTTTCATGTTTTTGCAGCGAGCTGTTATAATATTTTATGAAATTGTTTTATTGCACAAGTTGAGATTGAATCGCGTGGCTGTTCTTTTCCATCATGACAAAGGTTATCATCCTTCTTAATGTATATTGTTATGCTATTCATTTCAAATGTGAAGCTTCGTTGTTCATTCCAGACCTTGATATTCATTATAGACTGTTGGTTATTCGATTCCTTTAATTATAGTTTTCTGTCCATTTACTTTGTTGTTCATTTCTGTTGATTAATTGCAATAGTTTGCTTTTAAAGAGTTTTCCTAGTTTACTTTCAATGGTAGCTTTAGTTCAATTTCTATTTCCTTTTAATTGCTTTAAAGCAGGACTGTCAACTGTAGAGAACATTGGTTATTGCTTCCTCATTCCCAGATTGATTGTCTTGTTCTAGTTTGATTTCAATTGCATCAATCTCTAGAGGAATGAGTTATTGCTACTGTATCCTCAATTGATGTTTGCTGAGTGAATAGTTGGATTTCAGAGCATTTGAGTTTATGTTATTGTTAGATTTCTTTTTCAAGCATTCATTTACTTTTGGATTTTAAGCACTATACTGCAAAACATTACTCTTGAGTAAATAGCTGCCTCAGACTGAGTACACTCTTGAAATAAAAAGTCGTCCCTGGGTTGATAATTAATGTGAAGATAATTAGGAGTTAAAAAGACACCTTTTTATCGCTCGACAGCTATGATGATATAACACTGTTTCAGGTTTCCTACTCTAAGACTGTACCCCTCTAGCCATTTTATGTAAACTTCACTTCAAGAAATGTGGGATGTTTAATTGTTTTTCCTCTGTGAAATAAGTCAACAATCAAATGTGATAGAGGAAAACAATTGCATACCTTCCTTCACAAGTTAGGAAGCGTTGAAGCAACGTGAGAAGTGGGTGCCGCTTTTCTTCTCTGCAGCTCTATAAGCCAGCTTCAAAACATAGAGCAATACAGGATATTCAACTACCCACCCTTGAAGAATAGTTCACCTTCTGCGGGTAGTCTGATGGCTTTGCTCAATAACTCCTTAGTAACTTTGAAACTCAAATCGCCAACCTTAACATGTTCCCCATCGAAACTTTGCTCAAACAACAAGGCGACCTGATCATTATAGCCCTGGAATTTCTGTAGGAATGTCATCCATCCTTTCTCCTCCATAATTTTGTTGCACTGGTGGTACTCAGGACTGTGCACGAACTGGCCAAATGTGGGCTCATGGCAATCTGCTCCCATATTGATCAGAACTTGCATTCAATTACAATTGCACCCTCACCAATTGTCTATTGCCTCTCTATCATTGAACAACTCTATAACCTTGGTTTAAGTTGTACCTCATCCTTCAAAACTTGTTCAAAAGATATCATAATCATTACGATTAATAAGAAGCATGAGATTGGTGGCGTAGTGATAAATGACCCATATACGACTAGTGTGAATGATAACGCCAAGGTCGAATGAGAGTTGGCACAAATGATCATGATTGCTTAGAAATATCATGAGGTGATGACAAGGAGAGGACAAAGGAGCGCATCATTACACAGGTTGGAAGGAATGTAGGGAATGAAAGATTAGGGGATGAAAGGGTTATATAAATATAGGATAGGATTATGAGCAAAATTAAAATGAGGGATAGTTTTAGAGGTGCATCCACATAGCATACATTTTAACTATCATTGATCAGATTCAAGAAAATTAAAGTACATACCTAAGCCACTTAAAATGATAATGATTTCTTGGAGTTGTCCCTGCTTTGATGTAGCAACCATGTACTAAATGAAAATAATGTTGTTAGGGGTGGTACTGAAGCTGCAATTTTGCTCTGCGATCGTTGTTTTGGAAATGAAATTTAATGACAAAACCTTTAATTTCTACAGGTTAAGTACAGATCATGTAAATATTCCCTTACATAGTGCCATATCAATCAGTAAGTTGTGGAGATAATCATCCTTGACTGATGGTAGAAATGAATACTGATTGTGAAGCAATCCTCATACAAATGAAACATAATCCAATCATGCTCCCAAATGTTGTTTCCAGAACACAACTGTGATAGCAGATTTGCAATTTTTACATAGTATGGTACAAAAAATGCTAAATATAGAGTATGGAATACAAAATTTAGAAATCCCTTTACTCGATGCCATGTAATATATTGATTATTGCTCTTTAGAAGATAAATAAAACCTATTTATCATCCCATGGATTTTTAACTAGGCCTAGAATGATAATTGCCTGAGGCATTTCTTATTTAGAGAGCTTGAAATGACCAGAAAGAAAGCTCTAGGGGGGTTTATTTTCCGTAAATATTATGTTGAGCCTAGAAAAGAATAATTCTATGCCCAACAGATCCCTAACTATTGCCACTCTATTATTTTAATGAGCCTAAAGTAGCCATTGCTCAAGGTTGTCATATTTAGAGAGTCTGAACTACCCAAAGGAGACTCCAAGGGGTTTCTTTTCTGTAAACATTTCCTTAAGGCCAGAAAAGAATAAATCTGTACTTAAGGAATCCCTAGGCTACCACTATCCCATGTCATTTTACGAGCTTGGATTAGTTAATTCTTGGGAGTTTCAATTTATGAGAGTTTGAAAACATCCAAAGAAGACTCCAAACGGCTCCTTTTCCATATTTATATGTCAAGTATGGTTAAAGGAATAAACTTCCTCAAGACAGATTTCTCCTTTATTCTACATGGGCTGTGGGAAGGAACACACACACACACACACACACATATATATATATATATGAATATGACAGCCCATTGAGTATTCTATATATATATATATAAAAGTAAATAAAAGAAACTAACCAAATGAACCAGCAAGAGGCTAGTTATTTTCATGAACCATCTCCATCTCTAGATCTCTTCTTACCTCTTGCAAAAATTGTTGTCGAGAGAGTGGTTGGTGATAAATCTTTAGATGGTGGCTATTCACTATATATATATATATATATATATATATATATATATATATATATATATATACATATATATATATATAAATATACATATATATATATATGTGTATATATATATATATGTATATATATATATATATATATATATATATATCTATATATATATATATATATATATATATATATATATAAGAAACTAACCAGATGAACCAACAGGAGGCTAGTTATTTTCATGAACCATCTCCATCTCTAGATGTCTTCTTACCTATTGCAAAAATTGTTGTCGAGAGAGCGGTTGGTGATAAATCTTTAGATAGTGGCCATTCACTACAAATGAGGTCTGACTGCCATCAATATTTTTAATGCGAACTGAACCATTGTCAAAAACCTCATCCACCTCATAGGGACCTAACCACCAAGTGGAGAATTTTCCTTTAAAGTGTTTAAACTTACTGTCATAAATCAAGGCCCAATCTCCCAGACAAAAAACCTTATTAAGGAATTTAGACTTCTGTGATCCATAACATTGTTTAGAAAATCTTCGGCAAAATCACATAACCAAACTTTTGTCGACGCGTTTCGAACCAACCAGTGTGGTTCATCGTCAGGACAAGTTGAAGAACCAATCCGGCTTAGCTTGAATAAATAGAGCGTGCAGAGACTCAACAGCTATAATGCTAACGGCTAATTTGACTTAAGGTTCCTGGTCAAATCATTAAATTAATAAATTAATGTTTCTAGAAATATCTAAAATAGGTAAATAAATGAATTCATTTACAAACAAATAGATATATTAGTATTATTAACGAGAATCCATAGTATAATATTAATATTTTAATTATAATGGTCATTATAACTTATAATATAAATTAAATAAATCAATCCAATATTATTTAAATATAAGTGAAAGGTAATACATCACTCTTATTTTAATAATTTAGTTACACTAGGTAAAAGTGTAATAATTATTAATGGTCCATTGGTAAGTTAGGACTTTCCTATTTAGTTCTTAAAAATATATCATATTTATTATTTAAAATAATGGTCCATTAAAATACTAAGGTATATACAATAATATATGTTTATTAAATAATCTTTATCTACTTATTAATTTGTAATTCCAAACAAGATGTTAAAATATTATTATTCCTAGAATTTAGTGGACCATTATTTTAAATAATAAATATGATATATTTTTAAGAACTAAATAGGAAAGTCCTAACTTACCAATGGACCATTAATAATTATTACACTTTTACCTAGTGTAACTAAATTATTAAAATAAGAGTGATGTATTACCTTTCACTTATATTTAAATAATATTGGATTGATTTATTTAATTTATATTATAAGTTATAATGACCATTATAATTAAAATATTAATATTATACTATGGATTCTCGTTAATAATACTAATATATCTATTTGTTTGTAAATGAATTCATTTATTTACCTATTTTAGATATTTCTAGAAACATTAATTTATTAATTTAATGATTTGACCAGGAACCTTAAGTCAAATTAGCCATTAGCATTATAGCTGTTGAGTCTCTGCACGCTCTATTTATTCAAGCTAAGCCGGATTGGTTCTTCAACTTGTCCTGACGATGAACCACACTGGTTGGTTCGAAACGCGTCGACAAAAGTTTGGTTATGTGATTTTGCCGAAGATTTTCTAAAAAACCTTATTTTTAATAAACTTATCATGCCAACAAGCTCTTTGATCTTGCACCAACATAGTTCGATGAAATGCATCTTGTCTAATTTCATCCAGCTCATTCAGCTGCATTAACCTTTGTTCTTGAGCTTCATTCAGATTCATCCCAAGTTGAGTGGTTGTTTGAAATGTTTTCACTTGGAACTCGATGGGTAGCAGCACTTGCTTACCATAAACTAACTCATACGGGGTGTGCCCTATCACATTCCTCCAAGTGATGCAGTAAGCCCATAATGCCTCCAACAACTTGTCAGCCCAATCTCTGTGATGCAACTGAATGGTCTTAGTTAAGATGGATTCTAATACTTTGTTTGTGGATTCCACCTGCCCATTTTCTTGGGGGTGGTAAGGAGTAGATTTCCGATGTTTAATTCGGTATTGTTCAGTGAGAGCCTTGACCAATTTTGATGTGAACTGTGTGCCCTGGTTGGTGACAATCTCCCGTGGTACCCCAAATCTAGTGAAGATATCTTCGAAAAGAAATTCCACTATTGCTTTCTCGGTTGCAGCATACAAATATTTGGCTTCCACCCACTTCATAACATAGTTGGTGCAAACTAAAATATACTTATTCTTCTTTGACATGGGGGAGATAGGTCCCACGAAATCTAATGCCCATTTCTCAAAAGGCTCGATGGATATTTGTGTCTAAAGGGGCATCTCATCTGAAGAAACTGGCCTTCCCATCCTCTGACAAGCATCAAAACTGGATACAAACTTTTTAGCATCTTTGAAAAGTGAGGGCCAATAATACCCGATGCGAAGGACTTTGTGTGTGGTCCTTTTGCCTGCAAAGTGCCCCCCACAAAGATCATTGTGGTAGGCTTTCAACACATCAAATATCTCATTTTCTCACACACATCTCCTCATGATCAAGTCGGGTCTAGTGTAGAATATGTCCCCATTGATCTAGGAGTAGTTGGAACTTCACTGTATGATGTTATGTTTCTCCTTGGTAGACAGATTCTGAGGCAATTTCCCTGATACTAGGTAATTTCCAACATCAGCAAACCAGGGAGTAATGGTAGATATAGAAAACAATTCCTCATCTAGAAAATCATCTGGTACATTTCCCTGCATAACATTCATTCAAGACAAGAAGTCAACTGCCAAATTATCTCGCCCAGGCCTATCGATCACAATTATATTAAATTCTTGTAAAAGTAGCAACCATCTAGTAATCCTACCATTAGTGATAGGTTTGTTCATCAGGAATCTAATGGCAGAATGATTGGTATGGACGAAAGTCTCATAACCGGTTATGTAATGTCTAAATTTGCTAATGGCATGAACAACTGCTAACAATTCCTTTTCAGTGACGATATAATTTAGTTCAGCAGGGGAAATATTCTTGCTAACAAAATAAATAGTGTAAGGTGAGTGATCTTCCCTTTGTCCAAAGACTGCTCCAAGTGCGGTATCTGAAGCATTGGTGCAAATGTGAAATGACAAGGACCAATTTGGTCCCCTCAATACTGGAGTAGTGGACAACCTGTCTTTTAATACCTAAAAAACATGTTGACAATCATCATTCTAGACAAATTCAACGTCCTTAGTTAATAATTTAAATAAAGGTGCTACAATTCTTGTAAAATTCTCAATAAATCGACAATATTAACCTACATTTCCTAGGAAACTTCTTACCTCTTTTTGTGAACTAGGAATGGAAATATGTGAGATTACCTCAATCTTGGCTGGATCGACGTTAATTCCTTCAGATGAAACATGATGACCCAAACCTATCCCCGTAGTCTGCCTCATTTTGCATTTACTACTACTAAGGGCTAGGTTGGCTTCTTGACATCAAATCAATACCTTTTCTAGATTTTCTAGAGCTTAGGAAAAATCATCTCCATATACGGTGAAGTCATCCATATATACTTTTACACAGTCATTGATCAAATCAGAAAAAGTGGTTAGGAAAGCTCGCTGAAAGGTAGTTGGGGTGATGCAAAGCTCAAAAGGGAGGACTCAATAGGCATAGGTACCCCAAGGCAAGTAAAAGTGGTCCTCTCTTGGTCTTCCTCGGCTATTTGAATCTGATTATACCCACTATACCCATCTAGAAAAGAAAAATACTTCTTACTAGAGAGTGTGTTGAGTACCTGATCGATAAAAGTGAGTGAAAAGTAATCTCGTAGAGTAACTTTGTTTAGCTCCCTGTAATCAACACATATGCGCCACTTACCGTTCTTCTTTGGAACCACCACCAAAGGTGACACCCATCTGCTATCTGAAATAGGATAGATAAAATCTACAACCAATAACTTCTGCAACTCCTCTTTTACAATCTCTTTCAAGGTTGGGTTCATGCGTCTCTGTGGTTGCCGGATTGGTCTCATTTCCTCATTGGTGTAAATGTGGTGGATGCACGTATCTGGGTGTATGCCCCTCATGTCTAAATAGTCCTAGGTAAAAGCTCTAGATTTCTCTTGAACCATGCTCAACAATTGTTGCCTCTACTCTTCATTTAATTCATTACCAATTTTCAAAACTTTCCCTTCGCTAATTTCAACTAGTTCAGTAGTGAGCTCATTGTTGTCCTCTATTGCTGTGAATGAGGCAAATATAGCTGGATGCCAAGCTTCCTAATGATAACCAGTAAAAGAAATAGGATAATCAATATAATAATGGTCAGATAAAAATCGCTGCAAAATATGATCTTCCGATTGTTCTTGGAGTCCTCGAGATTGTTCTAATGATAACAAAGGAAACATACAATCCTCATCTCCATAAGGACTCTCTAACCAAAATGGTACTTCAATAGTAGTTTGAGCAGGGGGGAAATTGACAATGTTTGATTATGTAATCCATTGGAAATGACCATTTCTCCACTTCGACACCCTATTATAGCATCTATAGTGGCTAACCAAGGGCGCCTAGTACTACAGGGTGTCCTAGTTTCTTAGGAGAAATGACAATGAAATCGATGGGATATTGCTAGGAAGCAATGGTGACCACTATATCTTCTAAGGTTCCCATGGGTTTGATAATGGATTTATCTGCTAATTCTAAGATAATAGGGGTAGCTTTAATCCCTTGCAATTGTAAAGATGTCATGGTTTCGAAAGTCATGGCATTAATTGTTGCTCCTAAATCTACAAGGGTATTTGGTAGAAGTACTCCATTGATTTCAATAGTCACTATGGGATTTCTTGAATCGCTATATTTTGATGGAAAATCTGAGATCATTTTGGACATTTCTCTCATGACTTTTACATTTTGATTCTTGTGTCCTTTCCTTCCTGGTTTCTTAATACAAAGGTCTTTAATGATTTTAGTGTAGATAGGAATGTCTCTAATGGCTTGTAGTAACGAAATTTTAATACAAACATTCCTTAATTATGATTCTAAATCATATTTAATTGGAACTACCACTTTCTTAACAAGTAATATTTCCAAGTAAGGAGGTTCATTCGTTTCTTCTTTTTGTTTTTGTTTTTCTTGCTGGCTATGATTTTCAGTTTGTTCTTGAGGGACCTCTTCCTCAATAATGACAGCTGATTTTACTTTATTGATTGTTTTCCCAGATCACACTTGAATCTTGTTGATTGGGACAACAGTGATCATGTAGTTAGGAAAATGTTGTGATTCTATGTTTTGTATAGGTTGAGGTTGTTTATTATGGTTGGGGTTAGCTATGGGTTGTGCAGGCAACAAAGTAGGATGAGGTGGGTTTAATGATGGTGGTGCCGCGTAGGTGATAGGTTAGATGGTGCAGGTAAAAGCTAATGGAAAGGAGGAATAGGCAGTGAGGGTTGTTGATAATGATTCGGGTTGTACCCCTACTAATAAGGTTGAATATTCAGATTATAGGACGTACTAGGCATATTTGAGTATGGAGGATAGGATTGGTTTTGGGGTTGGAAAGTGTTTCCATAAGGATTTCCCCTCCAATACTAGTTCCAAGGAGTGTTTTGAGATTGAGGATTAAACCAAGGAGGATAAGATGGCTGGAAGTTCCAAGGTTGGTTCTGACCATAGGTTTGAGAGATAGGATCTTGAAACATGTTTTGATTTGGGCTTCTCTAAGAGGGTTTCTTGCTTGTTTGTGAGGAATCATTTGTTTCAGCATTACCCTTATAGATAGCTTTTAAACCGGGAAGAGATGGACACTTCTCGGTTGCATGTTCTAAAGCACAAATCCCACAAACCTCAAGGACATTAATGGGACACTCTCTCTCAGCATGCTTGTTTCTGCATTTAGGACAAAAGATTGCCATGGAAGCCCTCTCATCTTCTTGTTTCTTTTTAAGTTTTATTGTGTCAAGTTGGTTACCAATAGTGTTCAGGATATTCGTTTTGAAATTTTCCAACAGATTTCCTAATTCCACCCTAGTGACAACATTAGGTACAAATTTCTGATTTCTTGACACATAGTCTCAGTAGTTGTCTTGGAGCTTGTTGCCTACTTTAGCTTGACTTCGAGAATAAGTGTGACATAACTCAACAACTTCAACAAAAGGCTTTTTATAAATATCCCCACCACTTAGAAGATTTAAGGTTTCAACGCATTCATCCCTTAGTCCCTTTAAAAAGATAGTCCTAATAGTTTTCTCATCTAGGTGTTCCCCCAGGATTTATGAAAATTATAAAAGAAATGTTCAAGATATTCTTCGAGGATCTCGTCTTATAATTGCTGCATTCTTAGAATATCATTCACATCCCTAATTTTGCAGAAGTCTTGGTATTTATTGAGAGAAACAAACTTCATATCATCCTGAGAATAGATGGTGTGTTCATCTAGGCTCGTAAACCACCTAAGGGTTGCATCTTTCAGGGTGGCTAGGTGTTACACAACATTTTTTCACTGTCCCTGTACTCCCCGTTCCATGATCTTGGAGGACCTCTATAGTGAACCCCACATGATTTGCCTTCATGGAGAAACTCCCATTTTGTCCCTCTTCATGAGTAGATCATTTCCCTTTTGCACCATTTCCCCTGAAACTTCTTTTTTACCTAATTTACAAGACTGGCGCTAATGACCTTTGTGTCCCCCACGCCGATGTGAAGAGATTAGCACTATTCCCCACACCGATCAGTGTGACTGAGTTGTGTTCCAGTCGCGCCTGTCTTGTTATGGAAATTTTTTTAAATTAGAGTTGAAGCTGCCATCTCTAGAAGCTCCGCAACGGAAGTCTAGGAAATGGATTGGTCGGATGGGGTCGAGGATGACAATTTGGGCTCCTTTCCCTTATAATGATAGAACTACCTCAAGGGATAAGTCCTTCTCCCATGAGAAGAGGATCCATCTCCCATCCATCTTTCCTATATAAACCTCCCTTCTTCCTAAGCACAAACTAATGTGAGTGTGAAAATAATAGTTAGAGTTTTGGTTGAGTGTGAATATACTATTTTAGACAAGCAAGCTATTACTAGTTGTAGCCATCTAGTTGTGTGAGGGAGAAGTGTGTTTGGTTTGGAGTGAAGCCTAAAGGGAAGAGTCTTTAAACTATTGTTGTTTGAAGCCATCATGAAGTTCTAGCAGAAGTGTGTGGGAACCTGGTCTTGTAATCTCTCTTTGAATATTAATATATGCAACTATCAATTGATTTCCTACATGTTTTGTAATATTACATATTCGTGTCTTAATGCTTCTTGACTTGTTAAGTAGGTTGAATTGCAATTTGTCTATTATTATGTTTGTGTGTTGTTGTTGTTTACTTGTTTTAGGAGCTTGAAGAAGGAAGCAAGAGATTGCTGGAGTGAGCAAGCAAGGACATCATCAAGCAGGATAAGCGACCAAGAGGTTGTTGGCATTATGTTTCTGGTATGGCTATATGTTACAGATGTTGTACTTGATGGCAACTCCTGTGGCAAGGCTCTCAATTTATTGAAAATTAAGAAGTACGCAGGAAATCAGTTCAGAAGGTGCGTACCCGCAGGTACACCATGCAGGGACCGTGTCCAGATATGCAGGCCAGCCGTTCAGGAGGTGCGTACCCCAGTGCACACATTTCAAGGCAGAGAAAAGCACACGTGGGGGTTTCTTATGTTTTACTCTTGGTATCTAGCCGACGATATTGTGTTATTATGGTGTCGGCTCGTGGTATTGTTCCATGATTTGAGGAGGAACTTGCCTATATAAAGCAAAGGAGATCACTTGGCTAAGCATATTTTGCAATTGAAGATCTTTAGATCTGAAATATTGGGTTATGGTCTTAAAAGCTTGATCTATATGAAAGGGAAGTTGAAGGCGAATCTGTGAAGGGTGATCTCTCGAGCGCATGATCAGATCTGAGCAACTATGCCACTCTGGTGGACTGCCTATTCGGCCCTAATCAGAAGGACGCAGCTGCTTAACAGAAGAGCTGCGTGGGTACGCAGTGCAGAAACAGGAGATCTGCATCGGTACGCAGAACAGAAGAAGGATACCTGCGTCGGTACGCAGAGCAGAAAGAAGGATACCTGCGTCGGTATGCAGAGCGACTAAGGTTCAGGTGCGTCCGCATAGTAAAAGTACACGGCGCGATAATATCTTTGGGTGCGTCCCTGTAGTAACAGTACGTGGTGCGATAATGTCTCTAGGTGCGTCCCTGCAGTAATAATACGCAGCGCGGTTCAAGGAACAGTGCGTGGGCACACAGTTCGACAGAAGGATCCCTGCGAGTATACGCAGGAAAGCAGAAGGTGAACTGCGTAGCGACGCAGGCCACAGAAGGGAAAACTGCGTATCTGTATTAAAATGTTCTGTTGACTGAATTTTTCTGTTGATAAGGTGTTCTGGGTTAGTTCTGTTATTGCTGATCTGATATCTGTAAGTGGACTGTAACTTTTATGTACTTGATGATCATTTGATGCTTTATGAAAAGAAGTAGGGGGTTGTAGCTCCCTTCCAGGAGAGACTGGAAAACGAGAGAGAGAGAGTTGTAGCTCTCTGCAGGTTGCAGCCTGCGTACTGGTAAAGGACTGCACCAGTACAAAACCATTGTAAAAGAAGTTTCTAAGTTGAAAGAAGATAGAGACATATTGCAGCAGGTGGTTTTCACTCACATTGGGTTTCCACCTTACATCTTGTGTTCTTTGGTGTGACTATCTGTTTTTCCTTGTTCATGCTCATTATTGTATGGTACTGACATGCAAAAATAATTCAAAGAACAAATAAGGAAGTTTGATTAAAAGAATTAGATAATACTGATTCACCCCCCCCCCTCTTAGTATTATTTCCAACAATTGGTATCAGAGCAGGTCCTTCAGAGAAGCTTGATCGCTTGAAGGTAGATCGTTCATCATGAGAAACTACGAGAGAGAAGCATCAATCAGGCCACCGGTTTTTGATGGGACAAACTTCAATTATTGGAAGGTAAGAGTTACTGCCTATCTTCAATCTCTTGGTACAGAAGTTTGGGACATCGTAGAGACAGGCTATGCTTTTCCTTCAGCTACTCCTACAGATGCAGCCGAGAAAAAGAAGTATGAAACAAATGCGAAAGCAGTCAGTACTCTATTAGGATGTATATCTCAATCAGAATTCATGAAGGTAATGCACTATAAATCCGCAAAAGAGATATGGGACAAAATTGTCACGAGCTATGAAGGAGATGAACAGGTAAAGCGTGCTAAACTTCAAACTCTCAGAATTCAGTATGAGACTCTCAAAATGTATAATGATGAAAGTGTGGCTAACTATTTTCTTCGGGTAGATGAGGTTGTTAATTGTATGAAAAATTTGGGTGAAGAAATAAAAGAGGCTATTGTGGTTGAAAAGGTTCTAAGATCATTGTCCCCCAAGTTTGAATCTAAAGTATCTGCAATAGAAGAAAAGGAAAATCTACGAATTCTTACTATGTCTCAGCTACATGGAATTCTAACTGCTTATGAAATGAGAAAGGGAGGTCCATCAGACAGAAGAGAAGCTGCTTTCAAGGCATCAGGCAAAGGAGATTATTATGAAGCAAGCCACGTCCCAGAAGAAGAGGAAGAAGAATCAAATTTTGTCAGAAATCTTCAAAGGGGTTCTGGAAGGTTCAGAGGTAAGTTACCTTTTAAATGCTTTGCTTGTGGAAGAGTAGGTCATTATGCTGCAAAATGCCCTTATAAGGATAAAGGAAAGGAACTTGCTAGATGGAACAAGAAACAGAACGCAAATAAGAAAAGCTACTACACTCATGAAGATAGTGATGGTCTATCAAACAGTGATGAAGATGAACAAGGTAATGAATATAAGTTGTTAATGGCATTTGAAGATGATGATTATATGGATGCTGTAGATGTGGATAACCTTTATGATGAAATTACTAGACTCAAGAGATGTATAGAAGAAAAGAACATGATCATTGATACTCTACAATTTCAAATTGATGAAAAGGAAAAACATCTTGAAAAATTAGAAGGTGAAATTGTTGGTCTTAGAAAAGAGATTGAGAAAACAAAAGCTATTAATCTCAAGTTTGTCAAAGGATCTGAAACTTTGGATGAGATTATCAATGTGCAGCGGTCTCCTCTAAACAAGACAGGTCTGGGCTATAATGGAGAAACTTCTCAAGCATCCACCTCAAAAAGTTATCTTGATGCAGCAAGAAGAAATGAGCAAAAGAACAATGAAGATCAACAGGTAAAGCAGGAACGAATTAGAAACAGAAACTATCAAGGGAAATCCATCTTAAGGGTGAACAAAAGCTACAACCAGCCACAGGTAAAATCTTCTCAATTTGGTTCAAGAATAGATGAAAATAGAAATTACAATCAGTTGGCTGGTAGATTCAATAACCGCAGAAGTTTCTTCAATGGACAATATTTTTCTTGCCATAACTTTGGTCACAAAGCAGCTCAATGTGTTGCATATAAAACGATCATGACTAGGGAAGCTCAAAAGCAAAGAAGTATGACAGGGATTACAAAAAGGACCTATAACAACTTTTCGGTTCTTGAAAATGAAGTTGAATGTTCTATTTGCAATAACTTTGGTCATGAAGACTCTGAATGCAGGAGCAGGTTTCAGCAGAAAAAGGAACAAGCCTCAAGCACCAAAACATGGAGAATAAAGGAACCTCAAACAGAAAGATGTGGGATAGCATTTTATGCAGAGGGACAGGAAAATCTATGGTACATTGACAGTGGATGTTCGAAGCATATGACAGGTGATAAAGAAAAACTCGAGTCTTATTCTGCTCTAGAAAAGGGAAAGAAAGTATCTTTTGGAAATGATACTCCTGCAACTATAAAAGGAAAGGGCATTGCTCAGTTAAAAGAAAAGGTCAAGGCTGGAAATGTTTTGTATGTTGATGGATTGAAGCATAATCTTCTAAGTGTCAGCCAGATGTGTGATCAAAGAACCGAGGTTATATTCAGATCAAATGGATGTCTTGTTCGTGATCTTGATACAGCTAAAACAGTGATCAAAGGCAAAAGAACTCCAAATAATCTGTACATTTTTGAAGAAGCACAACAACAATGCTATCTGAGCAAGGATGATGAGCACTGGTTATGGCATCGGAGGTTGGGGCATCTAAGCTTTTCACAAATAAGGAAAGCTTGCAAATATCAGGCAGTTCGCGATCTTCCAGATATCAAAATTCCTGACAACACCATATGCAAATCATGTCAGTTTGGAAAACAAACCAGAACTAACTTTCCAGAGAAGGAAGGATCAGCTAGCATGCCTCTCGAGCTAGTACATACAGATACATGCGGTCCATTCAGGAAAAGAACACCTAGAGGAGAAGAATACTTGATATTATTTATTGACGATTTCTCCAGGTTTGTCTGGCTAGGACTTATGAAGCACAAAGATGAAGCATTCGAAAAATTCAAATCCTTCAAAGCCTTGGTTGAAAATGAATCAGGTCACAAAATTAAGTGCCTCAGATCCGACAGAGGTGGGGAGTTTACCTCAAATGAATTTTTCGATTTTTGTGAAGAACATGGGATAAGAAGAGAATTCTCTACAGCTAGAACTCCTCAGCAAAATGGAGTTGTGGAAAGAATGAACAGAACAGTCCAACAAATGGCTCGTGCTATGCTTGATGAATCAGGAACTCCCGCAACTTTCTGGGGTGAAGCTGCACATGCTGCGGTTGTTATTCTCAACAAAACAAATGTTTGGGTGAACAACACTCAAACTCCTCATGAGCTCTGGAGTGGTAAGACTCCTTCGGTAAAGCACTTCAAAATCTTTGGGAGCAAATGCTATATCAAGAATACTGATGAGCAGCTTGGCAAACTTGAACCTAGAGCAGATGAAGGCATTCTTCTTGGTTACTCTCCACATAGCAAAGCATACAAATGCTACAATAAAAGACTTGGCAGAATTGTTGACTAAACTGATGTAGTGGTTGATGAGAAGGGATACATTCCTAGGCAAGTACATCATGAAGACATAGAAGAAGATGAAGGCTACCCTCAAAGACAGAATGATGATGAAGAAGAACCTCAAGAAGAACCAGAGGAGCAGACAAGAATAGAAGAGAAAACCCCATCCAGATATGTTCAGAAGAATCATCCAGAATCTCAGATTGTGGGGCAGAAAGAAGCAGGTGTACAAACAAGAAGAACAGTTGCAGAAGCCTCAAGCTATTTGGCATTACTCTCCTCTACTGAACCACAAAATGTGAAAGAAGCATGCAAAGATGAATGTTGGGTGAAAGAAATGGATGAAGAACTTGAGCAAATCGAAAAGAACAACACTTGGGAGCTGGTTCCTAGACCAAAGGATAAGAATGTTATCAGAACAAAATGGGTCTTCAAAAATAAATTGAATGAAAATGGAGAAGTAATTAGAAACAAAGCCAGACTTGTTTGTAAAGGGTATGCGCAGCAAGAAGGAATAGACTTTGAAGAAACCTTTGCTCCTGTTGCAAGACTTGAGGCCATCCGAATGTTCCTTGCTCTCTCAAGTTTTCAAAACTTCAAAGTATTTCAAATGGACGTGAAATCAGCCTTTCTGAATGGAGACTTGGAAGAAGAAGTGTACATTGAACAACCAGATGGGTTCATTCTTGGAAATGATCCAAATCTTGTATGCAGATTGAAAAAGGCTCTCTATGGTCTCAAACAAGCTCCAAGGGCTTGGTACTACCGTTTGGACAAATATCTTCATCAACAAGGTTTTTCAAAAGGATCAGCAGATAGCAATCTTTATATAAAAGTTGAAAATGACAAATTGCTAATACTTGTTGTGTATGTAGATGACATTATTTTTGGGCGCAATGAAGAAGCTATGAGTCAAAGCTTTGCCTCGGTCATGCAGAAAGAATTTGAAATGTCTTTGCTAGGAGAACTGACATATTTCCTTGGTTTGCAAATCCAACAAAAAGAAGGAGGAATCTTTTTATCTCAAACCAAGTATCTCAGACAGATTTTGAAGAAATATGGTATGGAAGATGCAAAACCAGTATGTACACCCATGGTCACAGGATGTAGCCTCAGTGCAAATGATGAATCTGCAGCAGTACATCAACCAACCTACAGATCTATGATTGGAAGTTTACTTTATTTGACAGGTACCCGACCGGATATCATGCATGCAGTTGGAATAGTTGGAATATTTCAGGCAAATCCGAAGGAGACTCATCTTCAGGCAGTGAAGAGAATTTTCAAATATCTTCAAGGGACTCAAAATTATGGCTTATGGTATCCTAGAGATACAGATCTTACACTTCATGCTTATACAGATGCAGATTGGGCCGAAAGCGTGGATGACAGGAAAAGCACAAGTGGTGGTGCGTTCTTTATGGGTTCCAGACTGGTATCTTGGTTCAGCAAGAAACAGAGTTCGATTGCCTTGTCTACAGCTGAAGCGGAATATGTTGCTGCTGCATCTTGTTGCACCCAACTCCTTTGGATGATGCAGACTTTGCAGGATTTTCAAATCACTTGTACACCACCTATCCCCATCTTATGTGATAACACAAGTGCAATCAGCATCTCAAAGAATCCGGTTATGCATTCAAAAACCAAGCACATACCAATCAAGTATCATTTTCTCCGGGAACAAGTGCTTGAACAGAAGGTCAAGTTGGAGTATGTTCCTTCTAAGGAACGAGTTGCTGATATTCTCACCAAACCATTGCCCAGGGACACTTTTGAATACCTCAAGCAAAAGCTGGGGGTTGTTGATGCATCATCTTATTGTTGAATCTTTTCTGATTGATGGTACAAGTTCAGGGGGAGCATATAATGCATTGTTGGCATTATGGAGGATGGTCAGAAGGGGATCTTGGAAATAGCTGCAATATGTCTCTATCTCTTTCATGGTGGATTATGGTTCTTTGTTGCAGATCTGGTTCATATTCAGGGGGAGCATGTCCTTAGGGGGAGCATACCCCTTTGCCCTTGATGTCAAAGGGGGAGAATGAAGCTGAAGTTTGTGAGGTTGCCATCAAGTCCAAAGGGGGAGATTGTTGGCATTATGTTTCTGGTATGGCTATATGTTATAGATGTTGTACTTGATGGCAACTCCCGTGGCAAGGCTCTCAATTTATTGAAAATTAAGAAGTACGCAGGAAATCAGTTCAGAAGGTGCGTACCCGCAGGTACACCATGCAGGGACCGCGTCCAGATACGCAGGCCAGCCGTTCAGGAGGTGCGTACCCCAGTGCACACATTTCAAGGCAGAGAAAAGCACACGTGGGGGTTTCTTATGTTTTACTCTTGGTATCTAGCCGACGGTATTGTGTTATTATGGTGTCGGCTCGTGGTATTGTTCCATGATTTGAGGAGGAGCTTGCCTATATAAAGCAAAGGAGATCACTTGGCTAAGCATCTTTTGCAATTGAATATCTTTAGATCTGAAATATTGGGTTATGGTCTTAAAAGCTTGATCTATATGAAAGGGAAGTTGAAGGCGAATCTGTGAAGGGTGATCTCTCGAGCGCATGATCAGATCTGAGCAACTATGCCACTCTGGTGGACTGCCTATTCGGCCCTAATCAGAAGGACGCAGCTGCTTAACAGAAGAGCTGCGTGGGTACGCAGTGCAGAAACAGGAGATCTGCGTCAGTACGTAGAGCAGAAGAAGGATACCTGCGTCGGTACGCAGAGCAGAAGAAGGATACCTGCGTCGGTACGCAGAGCGACTAAGGTTCAGGTGCGTCCGCATAGTAAAAGTACGCGGCGCGATAGTATCTTTGGGTGCGTCCCTGCAGTAACAGTACGCGGCGCGATAATGTCTCTGGGTGCGTCCCTGCAGTAATAATACGCAGCGCGGTTCAAGGAACAGTGCGTGGGCACGCAGTTCGACAGAAGGATCCCTGCGAGTATACGCAGGAAAGCAGAAGGTGAATTGCGTAGCGACGCAGGCCACAGAAGGGAAAACTGCGTATCTATATTAAAATGTTCTGTTGACTGAATTTTTCTGTTGATAAGGTGTTCTGGGTTAGTTCTGTTATTGCTGATCTGATATCTGTAGTGGACTGTAACTTTTATGTACTTGATGATCATTTGATGCTTTATGAAAAGAAGTAGGGGGTTGTAGCTCCCTTCCAGGAGAGACTGGAAAACGAGAGAGAGAGAGTTGTAGCTCTCTGCAGGTTGCAGCCTGCGTACTGGTAAAGGACTGCACCAGTACAAAACCATTGTAAAAGAAGTTTCTAAGTTGAAAGAAGATAGAGACATATTGCAGCAGGTGGTTTTCACCCACATTGGGTTTCCACCTTACATCTTGTGTTCTTTGGTGTGACTATCTGTTTTTCCTTGTTCATGCTCATTATTTTATGGTACTGACATGCAAAAATAATTCAAAGAACAAATAAGGAAGTTTGATTAAAAGAATTAGATAATACTGATTCACCCCCCCCCCTCTCAGTATTATTTCCAACAGAGGTAGGCCCTCTTGATTGATTCTAACCTAAGGAAATCTTCCATAGAATGTATCTGTTGTGGCTAGACCCATTATCGAGCTAGAGGAATTCGTTCGTGTCCACACTTATAATTTTACTTCACCACAAATTGGCGACTCCGTTGGGGAGATCCCATCCTTTTGTTTGCTTTGGATTTCATGATTTCATGAGAACTTTACTAGTTTCACATTTTCCCTTTTGTTCAGTTGCTTCTCTCCTACTTACTAGCTTAAGTCTAAAATCCATAGTATAAAATCTGGTCCCTGTTTTGATTTTTTTTTCTTAGTTCCCTCAGACAACGCATTTAATTGGCTAACAGTCGCGCCGATCAAGATGAATTGCAGAGGAAGAGTTGTGCTAACTCGCCTCTGGCGCTTGTTGTCAGTTAGGCAGTCACGTCGATCCCTGTAAGTGAAGATTAGGGCTAGACCCCAATCTTGGCCAGTGTGTTCTGCTCTTGTGTTTTTGACCCTGTGAGCCTTTTGACTATTTTCTCCCTGATTAGAAAGCTACTTTTCATTTGGTTTTGCTTGCTTGTAGGCTTGTCATCTTGCTATTTGATTGATCGAGTCATTGAGTGGCTAGTGACACTAGGACATCTAGCTAGTCGTCCATTCAGCAGCTTGTGGACTCATCGAGTTCGGTTGTGGGTGTGTTTGCTCCTTGCATTTGTTTTTGGTCCCTCTTACGACTTTGACCTCTTTTTGCACAAGTTTGAAAAATGTTTTGTTTACTAGTTTGAACATCCTTTTTCGGCATAGATTACATTGTTGGTCTTGTGTTTGGAAAAGTCGGTGTTTCGTCGATCTGAATGAACTTCTCTTTTCATGTTTTCATCTGCTTGAAGAGCTCATAGTCTTGAATTTTTTTTCATTGAAAGATTGTATGCGAAAGTTTGTTTCGTTGTTTCATGAGAAAATATGAAATTCTAGCTTGTTGCTTCATTATGATTCGCATCTCTTAAAAACTAGAATTGCATCAACATTTGAAAAGGAAGAGAAATTTTTTCATTTCGAAAGGACTAATAGATAAGTGCTTGTCATGAAATTAGGAATTGGAATACATTTTTCATTAGGTTATTTTTTGAAAAAGTGAAGTAGTGAAAGATCATTTCGTTTTCAGTTGCTTGATTCTTTACATTTAATTGAGTAGTTTCTACCCTATCTAGTGTAGGAATTTCATCGAATTGAAAGGTTCTTGTCCCATTTAGTTGCATTGTAGGTTTTTCGAGTAGCATCACTAAGACCTGAAAACTAAAAGTTAACTCAAGATCAACTCTAAAATGAATTCAATTTACCTAAGGCGCATTTGACATTAATGATCACATCTAGAAGGTCTAGGCTAGAGATGTGTTCTGGCGTCTGTAAACCTAGTAGTTGTCCTTAGCTTTGGCATTAGACAATGCTAGTATGGATTTGTGCTCCCCGTATCATCATGTATATAACAGGAGACCCCATTAGGCTGCAATCCTTTTATCATTAGGAAGCCGAGTCAGCTGCCTTGTGAATGTGATACACTGAACACAACATTCGGGGAGATTGTCTGCTCGTACTTCTTGGTTTGCCAAGAGGTATTTTGTAGTTCACAGTTCCCTAGTAATCTTGTTTACCTAGATCATCCATAGTAGTCATTTGATATTTTTGACACATTAAACTTAAAAGATCATCTGAGCACTTGTCCTTTCGAGCTCGTTTCCAATCGAAAAGCGATAGAGTCAAATTTATTTCTTTCTCAACTCTTAAAAAATGAAAGAACATTAGTCTGTTGCGCGTCTTAAATAATTGATTGCCCACAATCCAAAACATCCTGTTAGATTTTTGACCAAATCATGAGTTTCCTTAAAAGGACATTTTAAAGCCTTGAAGTTATTTGCTATGTCGAATAAGACAAGGTCATCATGGCTGAACCATCTAGTTCACCCATTTCCTCTTCCTCTCCTCCATTTGAAAGATTGTCCGAGGAGCCACTTCATGAGTTATCAGAGCCATTTGAGGATCAAAATGTTGAACTCGCAATTGTTTTGAGTGTTCAACCATTATCATCTCTTCCTCCGCCTACTTTCGATTCAAGGTCATTCGCTGGTCTTGACCAAAAATATCCAGATAATCCCGTTCGAACTCTAAAGAACTCGCTGACCACTGACGGTCAGCTTGGACTGGTTATTTATCCTTCGAAACCTCGTTTTGACGTTGTTGAGATATCACCACAACACCCTTACAGTCCATATGATCAACCGAGTGTTCCTTTGGAACTATCCCCTAGCACATATTCGGTTGTTGATCCACGTTTGTTTCCAGACATGGAACCCAAAGGCGATTCTCCAGTAACTTATCCGGATGAGTCCGAAGTCTCAAATCCACACACTTTTGAGGGGGAAGAATTGCAGTTGCAGTTCCCTCTCGAGGGTTTCCCTTATTCAGAAGGTATTCCTGCCATCTTGCCACCCGGCTATGTGTCTTTGGGACACTTAGTTTCACGCACACCTAGTGCCTCATCACTCTACCATAATTTTGTTTGGGCGTCAGGAATCAGGCATACGTTAGGTCCGTTCGTCATGAACATGACCTCCCAACCAATTGTTACTTTAGTCTCGATGCAACCCACTGTCCTAAACACTCTTGTATCATCAATCCCAGTTACGCATCAGTCTCAACTGACGGTTTCAAAGATTGTCTCTACTAGTTCTTCTGTCCCATTAGTCAATGGCCAGATTGTGCCACTGCCTGGGGGGAAGAATCTGAATGTCTCTATGGTGTTAGGTGCCACTAATGTGAGTGGCTCACAAGCTCACATGCTTGGTATAAACCAGCCCTCTTCTGGTATTATTTACAACCCTGCTGACCCTACTGGATCAAGCAATGTCCAGTACCAACAGGTTCAGAATCCTGGTGGTCCGTCTGGATCAAGCAATGTTTAGTATCAACAGCCCTATGGGGCTCAATTCTAATACCAAAATCCTTACATTCTATATGGTTCTCAAGGATTGGTTAATCAACCTTACACCATCCCATCTGGGCAGTACATCCAACCTGGCTACGGCCAGATTTAGTTTAGTAATTTCCCAGGCACTGTTCAAGTACCCTTGCAACAACAAGGACAACTTTTGCAACAACCAAGGCAGCCTTTGTTACCACAAGGGAAACGTTTGTTGTAGCAAGGGATTTTGGTGCAACAACAAGGGCAAATTATCTCGTAGCAAGCTCACCTGCAACAACTGCAAGGTTAGTCCTTTCAATAGTTGCATCAGGATGTGTAGCAATAGATGCAATATGCTTTGCATACCTCTCAACCCATACCCGCGCAGGGCCAACCTCTACAAACCTAGGGACAAATTTTGCAACCGCAAGGCTAGCAAAACCAACCTAGGCAGCAACAACCCTTGTATACCTATCAGCAAGGGAAACCCTTGCAAGGACAGGTTTAAGGTCAAATCCTGCAGCAACAAGTGCAAAATCTTCTTGTCCAAGGTCAACAGGTTTAGAATCTTACCAGCCAAGGGCACCAGGTACAAAATCCCTACATCCAAGGGCAATAGGCATATCAACCTTATTCCCAAGGATTGTAGGTCCATAACACTCATGTTCTAGGATAACAGGCCCAACAACCCTATGTTCCAGGACAACAGGTCTCATACCCATATGTCCAAAGTCAACAAGCTCAACAACTTTTTAACTCATATGTTGCTTATCAGCAACCTGTGCATGGATAGTTTCAAGGTATTCAAGGTTTGAATCCTCCCTTTGGTCAAGGTAATCTGCAATGGGGGCAGCCTCAAATGCCATATGGCCAAAATCCCCCACTGTGGGGTCAAAATCCTTACCAGCAGGGATGGGATCCTCCTTATGGGCCCGCTTATCGACCTCCCATGCCTTTTAACACTCAATTACCTTTCTTGGCTACACTTGAGTTGCCGGATGTATCGCGTCTTACGAATGATTTGATTCTTCATTCGCCGTACTGGCCTCTGATGCCATCCAAGATACCAAGTGATTGCCCAAAGTTCAATGGAAAAGCTAAAGAAGATCCTCAGGCCCATGTGATGACATATCACCTTTGGTGCTCGTCGAACTCATACGTGGACGATTCCATTCATTTTCATCTTTTCCAATGAACCCTTACAGGTGCCACAACAAAATGGTACATCAAGCTACCTCAAAGTAATTTTCATGACTTCAATTCATTAGCCATGGCCTTTCTCACACATTTTCAACTGCCAGTTCGTTATAAAATGGGTACCTATTTTCTCACATCACTTAAGCAAGACATTGCAATGCACATCTTTGATCATATCCATGAATGGAGATGTAGATGTCCACTGATCAAGTTCGAAATAACTGATCATTTTCTCACCGAATGGTTTACCAAATCATTTGTATCCTCAATCACTCATGATATAGCCAAGGGTGGATGCGTCACTAAAGAGCAAGCCATCGCTCGTGCCCAGTACTTGGACCTAGTTTACTCTCAATCTGGTACCTTATACGAATTATTACCCAATGCTCCACGGCCATCATCCGATCCCGCGACATCAAAGTCACCTACTATTTCTCCCGTTGATGGAGTTATTGGTTTAGTATCCCAAGCCCCTGCTAAAACTTCTTCCAAACAGAAGTCGGTCTCGAATACTACTCCCAACAGTTCATCTCAAAACCCTCTAGGCCCTGGTAAAACCTCAGAGGTCCACGCTGTCCAATCTATTGTAGTGGACAAATCCTCGAAAGGAAAAAAGAAAGGCAAAGGCAAAGCTAAAGCCAATGCCCCGAAACAGGATCCTCCCAAAATTTTTGTTGGCGAAACTTCGCAACGGAAACCTAAGTATCCTTGCCTCATTTGCGAGGAGGATCACTATACTAAGGATTGTCCATGACAATCTGAAGTTAGTCGTTTTCTCAAGGGGACCCCTGTTGTCCTCAAAGAGCCTTTTCCGTCTCAGCAAACTCAGATGGTAGACCAACCCCGATCTGCTTCCTCTGGATCTCAAGTGTTCATGATGAGCACACCCATTAATGTGGCTACCTGATCGAAGGATTATCAAACTCCAGCTCCCATAGCAGGGAAAGAAAAAGAAGCTATGCCTTCTTCTTCTACCCCAAGTTCTGGCCCTCTATAAATCAAGCGCCCTAACCCTGATTTTGCTACATGGCCACCGTCTCAGATTGTGCTACAGAAATCCTCATATAATCCCAACGCCTGAGTCACTCAGCACTACAATATTGTTGAAGATTTGGCTTAGGCACCGTCATCTATGTCGGCTGTTGAGGTACTCCAAAGTTTCCCATCGCAGGGAAAATCTTTGTTGTCAACGATTGGGGGCATCGATCCTACTAATTCTAATTTGATCTGTTTCGATCTAGAGAACCATGTTTCGAGACTCCCTCGTCAGATTTCCTTTCTTATTCAGGTAATCATTAATGAAAAGACCATCCACCACATTATCATCGATGAAGGTGATTCTACCTACATCATGTCAATTGCGTGCTGGAAGGCTATTGGTTCCCATACACTGAACTACTCTTTGAACACATTGCAAGCTTTCGATGGGCGTGATTCGCGACCTTTCGGTGTCTTACTGAACCTTGCCATCACCCTGGAAGTAAGACAGTGCAATTCTAAGTAGAGATTGTTGACGCCAATCTCAATTATAATATTCTACTCGGTCGAAGTTGGACCTATGCCATGCATGTCGTGGCCTGCTTGTTATTTTGTGTGATCCGTTTCCCCCATCGAGGGAGGATTTTCACCATTGATCAGCTGTCTTTCTTTGCATCTTCCTCGTCTGATGGCAACGTTTTTCATGTCAAGCACTCTGGTGCTCCCTTTGAGAGTGTGGGGGCAGGGCTCTTCAAAGATTCTGCCTTAATGGGGATTTTTCTACTCCCACCTCTTCATGTTACCTCCGTCAACATGATCTTCGTCAAATCTGATCCCTGGTGATACCTGCGCCAGATCTCGTTGATGCTTGGGGCGACATCATGCTGCTTAGTCCCACTGATGTCAATTACATGGAAATTGTTTCAGCTGCGAACTTTGCATCCTTTGATTCTCATATCTCGAAGACCTCTCTCAATATGTATTCTCAATCCCCCTAGCTTGGCACTTTGGAATCATCTGATCCCTTAGCTAAGAACTTCGTCGTCGATGAAGGTATCATGGAAGTCATGTCTCTCGAGGAATTGCCATGGATCGATACTCATCATTGCTCCTCATTCTCGCCTTGCCCGATGGTCATGTATACCATTTTCAAAGAGTCCTCTTCTCCATTGTTTATTGATGTGTCAGTTTATCCTGATATGATCAAGATCTTTCAACTAAGGGCACCTTTATCCCTTCATGGATTTAGGATTTTTTACCCTCCCCGAATTTTCACTGATTGCCCATTATTGCAATGGGGTTGCCATTTGACTCGTAACCCTCCCTCGCCCAAGGGGCATGGGGGAAAAGCCTTATATGAGTTCTACTCCATTATTTGGCCAAGTCAATGCTTACTCATCATGACAATGGTAAAACTCCAATGTCCTTCTGTGTTGATTGATTACCCGAGTCCCAACATGGACTCCCTCAAAAAGTACTATGCTTAGGACATCTTGCATGGTTACTTATGTACATTAGTGTGTGATTCATTTTTTGTACAGCGTGGTTTTGTGTGAAAGTTTTCAAACAACCCTCCTGTTTACTATGATTTTCTTGCTTTGCAGATGTCTGCAGCTCCTCATGTTGGTTTCGCTGATGGTGCTTGCCAAAGTACCTAGAAACTATCATCTACAACATGGGCTATCTATAACCCTAACAATGAGTTGATTGGCCTTCAAGGTACCTGCCTAGGTCATACAACTGACAACATTGCTGAATACAATGCGGTCATCGAACTATTGTCAGAAGCCATCGCTCTGGGCATTAGAGAATTGGTTGTCCTGGATTCACAGCTTGTCATCCTTCAACTCAATGGGCGATATTCCGTCAGGAACCCTCAAGTATTACGAATGTATCTT
This sequence comes from Pinus tabuliformis, assembly GCA_031772625.1. Lineage (NCBI taxonomy): Eukaryota > Viridiplantae > Streptophyta > Pinopsida > Pinales > Pinaceae > Pinus > Pinus tabuliformis. The sequence goes on from CM062807.1 coordinate 874,809,923, forward strand.
CATATCCATATGTTGGAAATACATTTTGATTATACTACATATCACCATATTCCTAGATGCATGAATACATTAACATATGCTTTAGCTAATTACGTGTTGGATAGACATTTGAGAAACATGTAAAATATAAGACAAACCATTTCTACCATAATAGATAGGAAAATACAACATATATATATATATATATATATATATATATATATATATATATATATATATATATATATATATATATATATATATATATATATATATATATATATATATATATATATATATATATATATATATATATATATATATATATATATATATATGTGTGTGTGTGTGTGAGAATGTTTGATACATCAAAACCCCAAAAAAATAATATGTATGTCCATAATAACATCGGTGGCTCACAGGCCTCGTACATCCATGGCACACAGGCCTCAAAAAATATGTAAGTGTTGAACCTAGGAACTACTCAGCATGGTGGTCATGATAGCACGAGACAGCTTGTATGACACGACTTAGAAATCGGCAGATCCAATCTGAGACTCCCACTGTGTGCCTTTGGTACCGCCGAGGCATGTCTCCTATCCGAGCATACTCAGGGATACCATGAGTCAACCCCTCGAGGTTCCTCGCAATCTCCTCCTTGTTATTGCTCCCTTCCTGATAAGGGGTGACAACATCAATAGGATAGGGATAGCACCTGGCTATCAGGGACATCCCGGCTGGCCGCTCTGGTCCAACATCTGTATACACAAGAGAAATATTATAAGCATGCATATACCAAAAACAAATTAAAAAACATCAAAACCAAAAATTTGGTTTAGTTTTTACCTTCATCATCAAATTCCTCTTCATCTGGGAAGGGCATATCTGGGTCTCCATGGAAATTAGTGCCATTGTACAGCCAATCCTCCATGATGATTTTCTGTTGTCATAGCCATGAAAAGAATGCTGGTCGGTAGGACATCTGCTGAACCCCAGTGATCCTGGGCATCAAATGACTCCAGCAGGCCATCCATGGATTGTGTGGCGTAGGAGGATCAACCTCAGTCAATTGATATTGGAACAATGGCACTCTTACCAGAAAAAAGGTCACAAGTACTGATCCGAAGCCAAAATGCTTTAGATTTCCCTCCTTGGCCTTGGACAACTGCCGCTTGATGTTCATCTTCATGGCCTTTGCCCAGTTGAATATCGTAGGAGTTGTGTAGTCAATAACATAAAGTAACTTTGACTTGTTAGTTTCATGTTCTGCCTGGGGCCCCGCCACTCTGTAGATGATAAAAAATAGCATCCTCAGTGTCAAATCCCACACACTACAAATCTCGATCTTCCCACTTTCGGATTTTAGGGCCTTAGGACAATGCACAACAAGCAGGGAAGATATGCTTGCCCCGATCAGACGTGACCCATACAAGTTCACTAGATCACCTCTGCGAGACAGTCTAGTGATGAAGTAGATATTTGAAGTTGTCAACTCCAGCTCCTGGTCCCCAATGACAAAAATATCACGATTGATGTCCCAAAGGCTTATTAAGTACCGACGTAATTCAGACTGGGTCTGCATCCTTGGTGTAAGGAAAATTTGAGGAGCCTGCAAGCCCTCAAAACCTCTAGGCAATTGGGATTTTTCATTGCCTGGGTGTCCACATCTTCATGTTCTCTTTCCTTCCAATCCACCATTTTCGATAATTTCTCTGCTGCAAAAGCCATTTGTTTGAGTCAATCATTAATTTTGACACATAAAATTCAAGTTTTAATGGCCAGTTCTTGAGAAAAATTATTTTTTCCCTATCCACGATGCAAGCATTCCCGTTTAGAAACAGTCACACCGGTCGGTGCAGATGCTCATGCAAATAACCCTCGGCCAGTGTGATCCCATGCCCGGAAATTGTGCCGACCGAGGGTGAAAAAATTTCTCAAAAACCTCCCTAAAAGTCCAAAAAAAATGGCTAAAAAAAGAAATGAATAGCATTGGAATGGAGCTCAGGGCTTTGTCTATTACCTGGAACTGACGGCTCGTCAATTGACCTCCTAGATTTCTTGCAATCCACTCCGGAAAAACTAGGGCAAAAGTGGGTAAAAAGTCTTCACTGCAAAGGTAAAATGGTAAATGGTAAAAATATATTTTTTCCCCTTTTTATTCATTTTTTCATGAAAATACCAGGTTTTGTAAATATTTTTGACCTATTTTTCCTCAAGGACTCAATAATACACTTTTTCTTACTTGTGCAACGACAAGTGATGGATGCTCGATGATGACAATGAGTCATATTTCAACTCTTTTCTCAACTCGTTAAACCCATATGAAAATATTCCAGTATTTTTCCCTTTTTGACTCGTTAAAGAGAATAAAAATGGGGGGTCCGCTTTCAGCTCTTTTCCGAGCCTTTTAAAAACCAAAATATGGTCGAGCCCTTATCGTTTTGAACTCGTTAACGGATGCAAAACTTCGTGCACCTAGTTTAAGTTTACCCCTTTTTTGGGCTAGGAGGCACTATTTACGAAAAAGGTACTCCTTGACTGAAATGGTCAAGCAGTTCTCTCAAGTATGGTTTTCTACATTTTCAGGCTTGAGAGACACAAACGTATGAAAAGGGACCACATGGAGTTTTCTTTTACATGTCTTTTTCAAACTCTCTAAACATGAAAAAGATACCGAGTTACACCTTTGTCTGACTCATTAAACTATTAAACGACATCAGATTTGTCACCATGATGAACACGAGCATCTCCTTCCTAGGGCTTGTTAAACTTACTAAGTCGGATTCATTCGAAGGATGAATTTACAGTGCAAGCATATTCTATTCCCATCAAGCTTGTGATCAAAAAATAATTGGGGTATTCGCCAGAAATGGTGGGGGAAAAATTTGGAAATCTATCGAGTCGTGTTGGTAGCTTACTCTTGAACATGACACTCTTTCCTTCGTGTCAGGTTGGGATATCCTCCTTTGTATCATTGACCTTCCTGGGTTTGGGCCTTTCATTTTTGCCTTCCATTTTATCTCTGCCACGTCATCATGACCATCGATCCCATGGATCCAGAAGCTACCAAACTTCTAGTTGTGTCGCCGATATGTTCAAGAGTTGTCCTTCTACAGTTACACTTACCTCTGTTTCTCTGTATCATCCAAAATCATTTTGCATCCTCTCGTCTCACGTCGATGATGTGGGATTCATCATGGCCCTCCTTCGACACGATCGCTTTCCATCAACTTCAACTCATTATCCGGGAAGTTGACCGAGAGACTCCCTTCCAGTACCATAGAGATTGCACGCCTCAATGGCAATTTCTTCACACTCGACGACAAGTTCACATCATTGGCTTTCGATCAAGTGATTTCACAAGTGTTCGACTTCAGTTACTGTATTCACATTCTGTGAATTGTGTTGATAGTACCTTGAGGTCCATTGTCATTATTGGTGGTTTCTCTCACTCTTATTAATAGTTTATATCATTGACTGGTAATCAAGCGACTTTCTAGCATGTTTGATGTCAACACATCTATTTGCATGCTAGGATCTGTACTGTGATCGGGTCGTGTTGGAGCACAAGACCCTGGACTCGGATTAAAAAAAGTCCAAGTTGCAAAGTTGTGTGACATGGCTATGATGATATGCATGCCTCTAATAGATGGTTGGCTATGACCAGACCATGAGTTATCATATGTGATCCTTCTCATTATTGGATGGTTGCAACCATACCTTGGTTTCATTATGATCCTCTTTGAAGGATGGTTGCACCCATACCTGGATCCACTTACATTATCATTCTCTGGATGGTTGCATCCATGCCACGATTCATGTATCATTTGACAGAGATATTAGTTTATGTATATGTATCTGTACTTGCTTGCAGGTTTTCTGATGACTGACTAGTTCCCCACATTGATTTATAAAGCATTTCATCCCTCACTCCGGTTCGGCCTTCACGCTTTAGGGGGTGAATTCTACACAACATTTTGTCACTGTCCCTATACTCCTCGTTTCGTGATCCTAGAGGACCTCTATAGTGAATCCCGCATTCTTTTCCTTCATGGAGAAACTCCCATTATGTCCCTCTTCATGAGCATATCATTTCCCTTTTGCACCATTTCCCCTGAAAATTCTATTTCTCCCAATTTACAAGACCGGTGCTAATGACCTTTTTCTCCCCTGCACCGATGTGCAGATATTAGCACTATTCCCTGTGCCAATCTGTGCAACGAGCTGTGTTCCAGTCATGTCAGTCCTGTTATGAATTTTTTTTTAATTAGAGCTGAAGCTTCCATCTCTAGAAGCTCTGTAACGGAAGTCTAGTAAATGGTTTGGCCGGATGGGGTCGAGGATGAAAGTTTGGGCTCCTTTCCCCTATAATGATGGAACTACCTCAAGGGATAAGTCCTTCTCCCATGAGAAGAGGATCCAACTCCCATCCATCTTTCCTATATAAACCTCCTTTCTTCCCAAGCACAAACTAGTGTGAGTGTGAAAATCAGAGTTAGAGTTTTGGCTGAGTGTGAATTTTACTATTTTAGACAAGCAGGTTATTACTAGTTGTAGCCATCTAGTTGTGTGAGGGAGAAGTGTATTTTGTTTGGAGTGAAGCCTAATGGGAAGAGTCTTTAAACTATTTTTGTTTGAAACCATCATGAAGTGCTAGTAGAAGTGTGTGGGAACCTGGGCTTGTTAGAGGAAGACTGCGATGTCAAGATGAATGGTTGTAATCTCTCTTTGAATATTAATATATGCAACTATCGATTGATTTCCTACATGTTTTGTAATATTACATATTCGTGTCTTAATGCTTATTGACTTGTTAAGTAGGTTGAATTGCAATTTTTCTATTATTATGTTTGTGTGTTGTTGTTGTTTACTTGTTTTAGGAGCTTGAAGAAGGAAGCGAGAGATTGTTGGAGCGAGCAAGTGAGGACATCATCAAGCAGGATAAGCGACCAAGAGGTAGGCCCTCTTGATTGATTATAACCTAAGGAAATCTTCCATAGAATGTATCTGTTGTGGCTAGACCCATTATCGGGCTAGAGGAATTCGTTCGTGTCCGCACTTATAATTTTACTTCACCACAGTGGGAATAGCTTGAGTTTATGAGCATCCTCATAATAGTTGTAACTCCTACATAAAATGTCAAATTCAAAAAGGAAGGCATTTGGGTCATTGGAAGACTTACATAAAAGAGCAGAATAGATGCCATTGGTATGTTTTTCATAGTGATATTCTTGGTTACATCTAGAATAGGAAACCCAAAAGTGGTTTCTTCTTCCTCTTCTTCCTCCAGTCCTCCCCTTGGTCCTTCATGGTTTCCTCCGAATAGGTTGTGATGCGGGCCTTCTCCTTCCCCCTGACATTCCTCATTGTTCCATCCTAATATGTTACGACGTGGGCCTTCTCCTTCTCCCAGACGTTCTCCATTGTTTCTGTTCTCGCCTTCCTAGTTGGCCATGTCTGTTATAGGTTCTCAAAGAGGCATGCCGATGATTACTTGATCAAAAAGAGGTACTAAAGGGTGGTCCTTGATATTATTTGATTGTAGATCTTCAAATACAATTCCTTCCATACTTCCAAAAATGATATGTTCAATTGTTTCCTCATCTTGATTTAGGATCTCCCTTTCCAAGGCCACGTTGTTGGCAAAACCTTCTTCCTCTTGCTTTATTCTTGCATACTGATTAGTAGGATTAGTAATTGGCATGTTTTCTGGGCCAAAAGTTGTAGGAAATTTTGAAATAACAATAAATCTACCTTGACTATCCCTAGGTCTACTTCTATTTCTACACATAAAGAAAAAGGAAATAAAAGTTCAAGTATAAGTGAAGATGATCAGACTTTGGAGCAACCCATAATAGTGGACTCATGGCTCTTCACTCACTTCTTACTGTACTTTCCCGCCCTCTGACTACCTACAATACCTTTGAAACTCTGTAATAATAATATTGCTTGAACCAAATACAACTCCCTAACAATGGCGCAAAAACGTTGGGAGTTTTAATTAGTGATTAAACCTCTTACTACTAATTGTTAACCAAGACTCGTAAGCATGAGTTTTACTACATTTTTGGTGCAATATTTAAATGTAGAATATATGATTTCCCTCTGATCGTTAAGTACAGAATGACTAATTAAGCACTCATCTCATTCCTAGAAAGTGTAAGCAAACTGAAGGTAGTCTATTCGACTCAATCCACTCTGTGTTTATTCTAGTTCTTTGAAATCAAATGGTAAATGAATCTGAAAACTTAAATGGAATTCATTTTAACTACAAATTTTAAGTGAGGATTCAAACTTCTAATTATTGAAAGAAGTCAAACACACATGTAACAAAACATGATAAAAGACTAGTCTATGCTTCTAAAATCAAATCCTATGCTATTACCTTTAATTCATTCAAGTCACATTGTTCTTACTTGAAAAATGAAAACACTTCCTGAACTGTACTTTAAATGATTGCAAAATTAATGCTACAGGAGTGGGATCTCAACATAAATATCTAAGTTTGGTATTTATCAAATCCTAGACTACTGCATTAGAATGTAGACTTAATCTATGACTGTATTCAATAACTCAAAACAAGGTAAAATATTGAATCACACCGCAAACTTAAGTCACTCAGTTCAACATTCAAAATCAACTTGCATACTTCATTAAAGAGAATGGAAATCAATTCTTCATCGATTATACTAGAAATGAAACTAAATTATCCTATGATAATTTAACTACTTCAATCAACGCTATGTAAAAAAATGCTTCTATGATAACTCGCACTTATGAAAATGTCAAAAGGAAATAAAACGATTTAATAATGAAAATGGACAATGCAGTTCCTAATTATGACTATTTGAGATTCATTCAACACACACCATCAATCAAACTCCCTATTATACACAAAGAAATCCACACGATTGATCGCTTATCATAAACCTCATTACAAAGATGAACAAATCAACTTAAGCATACAAATATTGTGTTCAACGATTTCAACATACATTTGATTAACTCGTCACAAACATTCTGATCACAACGTAATTGGATGGGATTTTATATGACAACATAACGCACGGTTGATACAAAATATGACTCTACTTTTGTGGAAAACAAATCATAACTCTGAATCAAGGATCTATGCATAGTCTCTGTGACACAAAAGGATTTACGCACTCAAAATTTCGAATTGAGGTGTCTATAAATGAATGCAAGGTTATCACACTTTAAATGAAAACCCATTGAGTATTCTATATATATATATATTCGTAAATAAAAGAATCTAACCAGATGAACCAGCAGGAGGCTAGTTATTTTCATGAACCATCTCCATCTCTAGATCTCTTCTTACCTATCGCAAAAATTGTTGTCGAGAGAGCGGTTGGTGATAAATCTTTAGACAGTAGCCATTCACTACAAAGGAAATATATATATATATATATATATATATATATATATATATATATATATATATATATATATATATATATATATATATATATATATATATATATATATATATATACGTAAATAAAAGAAACTAACCAGATGAACCAGTAGGAGGCTGGTTATTTTCATGAACCATCTCCATCTCTAGATCTCTTCTTACCTATTGCAAAAATTGTTATTGGAAGAGTGGTTGGTGATAAATCTTTAGACGGTGGCCACTCACTACAAAGGATATATATATATATAGATATATATATATATATATATATATATATGTATGTATGTATGTATGTATGTATGTATGTATGTATGTATGTATGTATGTACGTACATAAATAAAAGAAACTAACCAGATGAACCAGCAAGAGGTTGGTTATTTTCATGAACCATCTCCATCTCTAGATCTCTTCTTACCTATTGCAAAAATGGTTGTCGAGAGAGCGATTGGTGATAAATATTTAGATGGTGGTCATTCACTACAAAGGAGGTCTGACTGCCATCAATAGTTTTAATGCGAAGTGAACCATTGTCAAAAGCCTCATCCAACTCATAGGGACCTAACCACTGAGTGGAGAATTTGCCTTTAAAGTGTTTAAACTTACTATCATAAAGCAAGGCATAATCTCCCAAACGAAAAAACTTCTTTTTAATAAACTTATCATGCCAACAAGCTCTATAATCTTGCACCAACATAGTTCAATGAAATGCATCTTGTCTAACTTCATCCAACTCATTCAAATGCATTAAACTTTGTTCTTGAGCTTCATTTAGATTCATCCCAAGTTGAGTGGTTGTTCGAAATGTTTTCACCTGGAACTCGATGGCTAGCAACACTTTCTTACCATATACTAACTCATACGGGGTATTCCCTGTCACATTCCTCAAAGTGATGCGGTAAGCCCATAATGCCTCCAACAACTTGTCAGCCCAATATCTGTGATGCAATTGAATGGTCTTAGTTAGGATGGATTCTAACACTTTGTTTGTGGATTCCACTTGCCCATTTGCTTGGGGGTGGTAAGGAGTAGATTTCCGATGTTTAATTCGGTATTGTTCAGTGAGAGCCTTGACCAATTTTGATGTGAACTGTGTGCCCTGGTCGGTGACAATCTCCCATGGTACCCCAAATCTAGTGAAGATATCTTCGAAAAGAAATTACACTATTGCTTTCTTGGTTGTAGCATACAAAGCTTTGGCTTCCACCCACTTCATAACATAGTCGGTGAAAACTAAAATATACTTCTTCTTCTTTGACATGGGGGAGATAGGTCCCACGAAATCTAATGCCCATTTCTCAAAAGGCTCGATGGATATTTGTGTCTGAAGGGGCATCTCATCCAAAGAAACTAGCCTCCCCATCCTCTGACAAGCATCACAACTAGATACAAACTTTTTAGCATCTTTGAAAATCGAGGACCAATAATACTCGGTGCGAAGGACTTTGTGTGTGGTCCTTTTGTCTACAAAGTGCCCCCCACAAAGCTCACTGTGGCAGGCTTTCAACACATCAAATATCTCATTTTCTCACACACATCTCCTCATGATCAAGTCGGGTCTAGTGTAGAACAAGTCCCCATCGATCTAGGAGTAGTTGGCACTTCACTGTATGATGTTATGTTTCTCCCTGGTAGACAGATTCTGAGGCAATTTCCATAATACCAGGTAATTTCCAACATCGGATAACCCGAGAGTAATGGTAGATATAGCAAACAATTCATCATCCAAAAAATCATATGGTACTAGATCTAGTACATTTCCCTACATAACATTCATTCAAGACAAGAAGTCAGCTACCTAATTATCTCGCCCAGGCCTATCGATCATAGTTCTATTAAATTCTTGTAAAAGTAGCAACCATTTAGTAATCCTACCATTAGTGATAGGCTTGTTCATTAGGAATCTAATTGCAGAATGACTGGTATGGATGAATGTCTCATAACCAGTTATGTAATGTCTAAATTTGCTAATGGCATGAACAACAACTAACAATTCCTTTTCAGTGACAGTATAATTTAGTTCAGCATGGGAAAGATTCTTGCTAACAAAATAAATAGCGTAAGGTGAGTGATCTTCCCTTTGTCCTAAAACTGCTCCAAGTGCAGTATCTGAAGCATCAGTGCAAATGTGAAATGGCAAGGACCAATTTGGTCCCCTCAATACTGGAGCAGTGGACAACCTGTCTTTTAATACCTGAAAAGCATGTTGACAATCATCATTCTGGAAAAATTCAACGTCCTTAGTTAATAATTTAAATAAAGGTGTTGCAATTCTTGTAAAATTCTCAATAAATCAATGATAGTAACCTGCATGTCCTAGGAAACTTCTTACCTCTTTTTGTGAACTAGGAATGGAAATATGCGAGATTACCTCAATCTTGGCTGGATCGACTTTAATTCCTTCAAATGAAACATGATGGCCCAAAACTATCCCCTTAGTTTGCATCATTTTGCATTTACTACTACTAAGGGCTAGGTTGGCTTCTTGACATCGAATCAATACCTTTTCTAGATTTTCCAGAGCTTGGGAAAAATCATCTCCATATATGGTGAAGTCGTCCATATATAATTTTACACAGTCATTGATCAAATCAGAAAAAATGGCTAGGAAAGCTCGCTGAAAGGTAGTTGGGTTGTTGCAAAGGCGAAACAGGAGGACTCGATAGGCATAGGTACCCGAAGGGCAAGTAAAAGTGGTCCTCTCTTGGTCTTCCTTAGCTATTTGAATCTAATTATACCCACTATACCCATCTCAAAAAGAAAAATACTTCTTACTAGAGAGTGTGTTGAGTACCTGATCGATAAATGGGAGCGAAAAGTAATCTCGTAGAGTAGCTTTGTTTAGCTCCCTGTAATCCACACATATGCGCCACTTACCGTTCTTCTTTAGAACCACCACCAAAGGTGACACCCATCTGCTATCTGAAATAGGATAGATAAAATCTGCAGCCAATAACTTCTGGAACTCCTCTTTTACAATCTCTTTCAAGGCTGCATTCATGTGTCTCTTTGGCTACTGGATTGGTCTCATTTCCTCATTGGTGTAAATGTGGTGGATGCATGTATTTGGGTGTATGCCCCTCATGTCCAAATAGTCCCAAGAAAAAGCTCTGGATTGCTCTTGAACCATGCTCAACAATTGCTACCTCTACTCTTCATTTAATTCATTACCAATGTACAAAAATTTCCCTTCATTGATTTCAACTATTTCGGTAGTGAGCTCATTGTTGTCCTCTATTACTGTGAATAAGGCAAATATAGCTAGATGACAAGCTTCCTAAAAATCATTGCTGAAAACATGTTGATAACCATTAAAAGAAATAGGATAATCAATATAAGAACGGTCAGATAAAAATTGCTGCAAAATATGATCTTCTGATTGTTCCTGGAGTCCTCTAGATTGTTCTAATGATAACAAAGGAAACATACAATCCTCATCTTCGTAAGGACTCTCTAGCCAAAATGGTACACTTTGAGCAGAGGGGAAATTGACAATGTTTGATTATTTAATCCATTGGAAATGACCATTTCTCCACTTCGGCATCCTATTACAGTATCTGTAGTGGCTAACCAAGGGTGCCCTAGTACTACAAGGTGTCCTATTTTATTAGGAAAAATGACAATGAAATCGATGGGATATTGCTAGGAAGCAATGGTGACCACTATATATTCTAAGGTTCCCATGGGTTTGATAATGGATTTATATGCTAATTCTAAGATACTAGGGGTCGCTTTAATCCCTTGCAATTGTAAATATGTCATGGTTTCGAAAGTCATGGCATTAATTGTTGCTCCTAAATCTACAAGGGTATTTGGTAGAAATACTCCATTGATTTCAATAGTTACTATGGGATTTCCTGGATCGCTATATTTTGATGGCAAATCTGAGATCATTTTGGACATTTCACTCATGAATTTTACATTTTGATTCTTGTGTCCTTTCCTTCCCGGTTTCTTAATACAGAGGTCTTTAATGATTTTAGTGTAGATAGGAATGTCTCTAATGGCTTGTAGTAACGAAATTTTAATACAAACATTCCTTAATTCTGATTCTAAATCATATTCAATTGGAATTTCCTCTTTCTTAACAAGTAATCTTTCCAGGTAAGGAGGTTCATTTGGTTCTTCTTTTTGTTTTTGTTTTTCTTGCTAGCTGTGATTTTCAGTTTGTTCTTGAGGGACCTCTTCCTCAATAATGACAACTGATTTTACTTTATTGATTTTTTTCCCAGATCGCACTTGAATCTTGCTGATTGGGACAACAATGATCATGTAGGTAGGAAAAGGTTGTGCTTCTATGTTTTGTATAGGTTGAGGTTGTTTATTATGGTTGGGGTTAGCTATGGGTTGTGCAGGCAACAAAGTAGGATGAGGCGAGTTTAATGATGGTGGTGCCTGCGTAGGTGATGGGTTAGATGGTGTAGGTAAAAGCTGATGGAAAGGAGGAATAGGCAGCGAGGGTTGTTGATAATGATTTGGGTTGTACCCCTGCTGATAAGGTTGAATATTCGGATTATAGGACGTACTAGGCATATTTGAGTATGGAGGATAGGATTGGTTTTGGGGTTGGAAAGTGTTTCCATAAGGATTTCCCCTCCAATACTAGTTCCAAGGAGTGTTTTGAGATTGAGGATTAAACCAAGGAGGATAAGATGGTTGGAAGTTCCAAGGTTGGTTATGACCATAGTTTTGAGAGATAGGATCTTGAAACATGTTTTGGTTTGGGCTTCTCTAAGAGGGTTTCTTATTTATTCATGAGGAATCATTTGTTTGAGCATTACCCTTATAGATAGCTTTTCAACACATTCATCCCTTAGCCCCTTTAAAAAGATAGTCCTAACAATTTTCTCATCTAGGTGTGCCCCCCGCGATTTATGGAAATTATAAAAGAAACGTTCAAGATATTCTTCTAGGGTCTCATCTTCTAATTGTTGCATTCTCAAAATATCATTCACATCCCTACTTTTGCAGAAGTATTGGTATTTCTTGAGAAAAATGAACTTCATATCATCCTAGGAATAGATGGTGTGTTCACCTAGGCTCATAAACCACCTAAGGGTTGCATCTTTCAGGGTGGATGGGAATAGCTTGAGCTTATGAGCATCCTCATAATAGTTGTAACTCCTACATAAAATGTCAAATTCAAATAAGAAGGCATCTGGGTTTTTGGAAGACTTACCGTAAAAGAGCAGAAGAGATGCCATTGGTATGTTTTTCATAGTGATAGTCTTGGTTACATCTAGAATAGGAAACCCAAAAGTCATTTCTTCTTCCTCTTCTTCGTCCAGTCCTCCCCTTGGTCCTTCATTGTTTCCTCCGAATAGGTTGTGATTCGGGCCTTCTCCTTCCTGCTGACATTCCTCATTGTTCCGTCCTAATACGATACGACGTGGGCCTTCTCCTTCTCCCAGACGTTCAACATTGTTTCTGTTCTCGCCTTCCTAGTTGGCCATGTCTGTTATAGGTTCTCAAAGAGGCATGCCGATGATTATTTGATCAAAAAGAGGTACTGAAGGGTGGTCCTTTCTATTATTTGATTGTAGATCTTCAAATACAATTATTTCCGTACTTCTGAAAATGATATGTTCAAATGTTTCCTCATCTTGATTCAGGATCTCCCTTTCCAAGGCCACGTTGTTGTCAACACCTTCTTCCTCTTGCTTTATTCATGCATACCGATTAGTAGGATTAGTAATTGGTGTGTTTTCTGGGCCAAAAGTTGTAGGAAATTTTGAACTAGCAATAAATCTGCCTTGACTATCCCTAGGTCTACTTCTACTTCTACACATAAAGAAAAAGGAAATAAAAGTTCAAATATAAGTGAAGACGATCAGAATTTGGAGAAACCCACAATAGTGGATGCATGGCTCTTCACTCACTTCTTACCGTACTTTCCCTCCCTCTGACTGCCTGCAATACCTTTGAAACTCTGTAATAATAATATTGCTTGAACCAAATACAACTCCCCAACAATGGCACCAAAATGTTGGGAGTTTTAATTAGTGATTAAACCTCTTACTATTAATTTTCAACCAGGACTCGTAAGCATGAGTTGTACTACATTTTTGGTGCAATATTTAAATGTAGAGTATATGATTTCCCTCTGATCGTTAAGTACAGAATGACTAATTAAGCACTCATCTCATTCCTAGAAAGTGTAAGCAAACTGAAGGTATTCTATTCAACTCAATCCACTTTGTGTTTATTCTAATTCTCTAAAATTAAATGGTAAATGAAACTAAAAACTTAAATGGAATTCATTTTAACTACAAATTTTAAGTGAGAATTCAAACTTCTAATTATTGAAAGAAGTCAAACACACATGTAACAAAACATGACAAAAGACTAGTCTATGCTTCTAAAATCAAATCCTATGCTATTATCTTTAATTCATTCGAGTCACACTGTTCTTACTTTAAAAATGAAAACACTTCCTGAACTGTACTTTAAATGATTGCAAAACTAATGCTACAGGAGTGGGATCTCAACAAAAATATCTAAGTTTGGTATTTATCAAATCCTAGACTACTGTATTAGAATGTAGACTTAATCTATGACTGTATTCAATAACTCAAAACAAGGTAAAATATTGAATCACACTGCAAACTTAAGTCACTCAGTTCAACATTCAAAATCAACCTGCATACTTCATTAAAGAGAATAGAATCAATTCTTCATCGATTATACGAGAAATGAAACTAAATTGTCCTATGATAATTTAACTACTTCAATCAACGCTATGTAAAAAAATTCTACTATGATAACTCACACTTATGAAAATGTCAAAAGGAAATCAAATGATTTAATAATGAAAATGGACAATGCAATTCCTACTTATGACTATTTGAGATTCATTCAACACACACCATCAATCAAACTCCCTATTCTACACAAAGAAATCCACACGATTGATCGCTTATCATAAACCTCATTACAAAGATGAACAGATCGACTTAAGCATCCAAAGATTTTGTTCAACGATTTCAACATACATTTGATTAACTCATCACAGGCATTCTAATCACAACATAATTGGATGGGCTTTTATATGACAACATAAATCAGAGTTGATACAAAATACGACTCTAAGTTTGTGGAAAACAGAGCATAACTCTAAATCAAGGATCCACGCATAGTCTCTGTGACACACTGTTATGAAACCAACTCAAGAAAAGATAGAAAAGATAGATCAACGCCTTAGAATTCAGCCTCTTCGAGGGGGCAACCTCCTTTACATTACATAAATGAACAATTCTTGGATGATTCAAATGACAAAACCTCCTTTCTATATATAGGAGTCTAAGGAGTCACAATATAATCCAGCCGACCTAACAATAATAATATAAAGCCACAAAAAAAAAATAGAGGGATTCTATGGGGCACAGAAATAACAATATGGGGGTAATAGGGGCACAACAATATAAATAAGGGGTATAACTACAATAGTAATGGGGTAATCACTAGTATTATAGGGACCCAACATGCCCCTCTCCTTCAAAAAAGTGTTGTCCTCAACGCTTGAGTAGTTCTGGATACTTCTGCATAAAATTCTCATCCTCCCATGTGGAATCTTCAGCGGATAAGTTCTTCCACTTGATAAGATACTCTGAAATTGATCGATTTCGTAGCTGTCGAGTTCTTGTTTCTGTGACTGCTTCCGGTTCCAATATAATTTTTCCTTCCTCGTCAAGTTCTGGCAATATTGTTTGAACTGGGAGCTTGTCGCCTATAACCTTCTTTAAACATGAAACATGGAAAACTGGGTGCAATCGAGAAGCTGCAGGAAGCTCCAATTTGTATGCCATAGTACCAATCTTTTGCAACACCTTGTACGGACCATAATACTTTGGTGATAATTTATTATCCTTCTTAGCTTGCTTTAGGGACATTTGCTTATATGGTTGTAGCCGTAGGAATACCCAATCACCTACATCAAAACTTCTTTCACTGCGATGTTGATCTGCCTGTTGTTTCATTCTATTTTGTGCCAACACGAGGTTATCCTTTAAGAGTTGGAGGACTTGTTGTTGATGTTCGATGTGATGTTCCACTGCCTGAACCTTAGAATTTTCTCTTAAATATGATGTGATGGATGGTGGTTGATACCCATAAAGTGCCATAAATGGGGTCATTTTTGTTGTTGTATGGAAGGAAGTGTTATACCACCATTCAGCCAGAGGCAACCATTTGACCCATTGTGTCTGTTTATCAGATACAAAGCAACGAAGATATCCTTCCAAACATTTGTTTACTATCTCAGTTTGCCCATCAGATTGAGGATGATAAGATGAGCTATGAGCTAACTGAGTACCAAGACAAGAAAATAATTCTGTCCAAAAATTTCCAGTGAAAATGGGATCTCTGTCACTTACAATAATCTTTGGGTTTCCATGTAGCTTTTGAATTGTTTCCATAAATGCAGTAGAAACTGTACTGGCTTTAAATGGATGTGATAATGCACAAAAGTGTGCATACTTGGTAAGTCTGTCAACTACCACCATGATGACACTCTTTCCCTCAGACTTGGGTAAACCTGTGATAAAATCCATTGAAACCTCCTCCCAACGTTGGCTTGGAATGGATAAAGGTTGTAATAGACCCGGTGTCTTAATTGTTTCAACTTTATTTTGTTGGCAAACCAAACATTCTGCCACAAACTTTTGAATATCTGATTTAAGGCCATCCCAAAAAAATTCCTTCTTAACCCTGTGGTAAGTTTTTAAAAATCCTGAGTGCCCTCCTAAGGGAGAAGTGTGCAATTCCATAAGAATCTTTTGTTTTAGCTGGGAATTCTTACAGAGGTATAAGCGATCTTTGTACCATAACGAATCATTTTTCCAGCTAAATGTATCAGACGTACTGGAATCTTGTTGTAGCTTTCGAATAAGTGCCCACACTTCTTCGTCATTCTTCCATTCCTCCCTTGCTTCATTTATCCAATCTGGTTGGATAATAGAAATGGCGCACAACAATGCTTCCACATCCTCATCCTTTCTTGAGAGTGCATCTGCCACCACATTTTGCTTCCCTTTTTTGT
Source organism: Pinus tabuliformis (assembly GCA_031772625.1). Classification (NCBI taxonomy): domain Eukaryota; kingdom Viridiplantae; phylum Streptophyta; class Pinopsida; order Pinales; family Pinaceae; genus Pinus; species Pinus tabuliformis. The sequence goes on from CM062807.1 coordinate 874,826,375, forward strand.
AGATGATTTCAAAGTCATAACCCAACATCTTTGTGACCCACTTTTGTTGCTCTTCAGAGGATAATCTTTGTTCTAAAAAGTATTTAAGGCTATCATGATCCGTTTTTACCTTGAAGTGTCTTCCCATTAGGTAGGGTCGCCATTTCTTAAGTGCATGGAGTATTGCCAACATTTCCTTCTCATAAATAGCTTTTCTTAAAAACTTTCCCTTGATTGGACGACTTTCAAAAGCAATGGGTCTTTCATCTTGCATTAGAACAGCACCAATTCCATTTCCTGAAGCATCACATTCCACAATAAAGGTTTTTGTGAAGTCCGGTGTAGCTAAGACCGGTGCTTGGCACATTGCCTCTTTAAGATGTTCAAAGGCCTTTGTTGCTTTCGGAGTCCATGAAAATGCATCTTTCTTCAATAATGTTGTTAGAGGTGCTGCTATTCTCCCATAATTCTTAACAAACTTGCGATAATACCCTGTCAACCCAAGAAATCCTCGCAGATGCTTTATGGATGTGGGGATTTTCCATTCCTTAATGGCTTTAATTTTGCTAGGGTCTACCTTAACTCCTTCATGAGATACAATATGACCCAAATATTCCACCTCCTGGACTCCAAAGAAACATTTGGATCTTTTTGCATATAATTGTTTCTCCTCCAATAGTTGTAGCACCCTGTCAACATGTTCAACATGATCCTTCCAAGACTTGTTGTAGATTAGTATATCATCAAAAAATACTAACACAAATTTTCTAAGGAATGGTTTGAAAATTGAATTCATCAAACCTTGAAATGTTGAAGGTGCATTGGTAAGGCCAAAAGGCATGACCAAAAATTCATAATGACCCTCATGAGTTCTAAATGCTGTTTTGGAATGTCTTCAATCTTCATTCTGATTTGATGATATCCCGAACGAAGATCCAACTTGGTGAAGTAAATTGATCCATGCAATTCATCCAGTAATTCATCAATGACAGGAATGGGGAACTTATCTTTAATAGTGAGCTTGTTGAGCTCCCTATAATCCGGACACATGCGCCATGATCCATCCTTCTTGTGCACCAATACTACTGGAGTAGAGAAAGAACTTTGACTCGGTTGAATTATACCAGCCTCTAGCATTTCTGCAACCATACGTTCAATTTCACTTTTTTGGACATAGGATATCTGTACGGCCTGATGTTTGGAGGAACACTTCCTGGAATCAGATGAATAGCATGATCATGATCACGCATAGGTGGGAGACCTTTGGGAGTCTCAAATACCTTGGAATGATTGTCCAAGACTTTTTGGAGATCTGGAGAAATAGATGATTCCGATGTGGAAACATCTAGCGAACATAATTGTGCAATTACACCTCTTTGCTCCTTTTTTAGAAGCTTTGTCATACCATTAGAGCTGATTATCTTTCTTGGTTTCCCTGCAATACCCCTTAATTCAACTTCCTTTCCTTCCGTAGAAAATTTGATGAAAAGTTCTTGAAAATTAAAAGCTATTGTACCCAAGGATTGTAGCCATTGGACTCCTAGTACAACATCAACACCTCCCATTGGAATGGAAAGCATTGGGCTAGTCAATACATATTCTCCCATGGATAGCTTGATATTATGGCACTTTCCAGAGCAATTTATTGTTCCTCCATTTGCAATCATCACTTGACACTCTGGTGCTGGATATAGGAAGCAATTCAATTCTTTTGCTACCCTACAATGAATAAAATTGTGGGTGCTTCCTGAATCAATCAACACTATTACCTTTTTCTTCTTGATTTGTCCTTCTATCTTGATGGTTTGAGGAGTGGTAATTCCCACCAATGCATTACAAGATATGGTCGGATTTATTTGTTCTTCATCTAGGCTTTGTTCCTGGAGTATATCCTCTTCTTTTGACCTTTCTTGCTCCTTTTCTTCTTCCTCTTCACAATCTATGTAGAATAATTTCTTCTCAGCACACTTATGACCTTTAGTGTATTTGCTATCACAACTGTAACAAAGCCCTTTTGCTCTTTTTTCTTCCAATTTTTGTGGTGTCAACCTTATAGGTTGTGGAAGACTAGGGGCAACAACACTTCCATCTTTATAGTTGTGAGTGGTATGCTTCCTGGTTGCCATAATTTTTCTTTCCATTTTTCTTGCTAACCTGAATGCCTTCTCTAATGAATCAGGTTCCCAAAGGCGAACATCATGTTGGATATTATCCTTTAAAGACCCTATGAACACATCAATCCTATGCTCCTCTGGAATATCTTTTACCCTTATGTTCAATTTTTGGAACTCCTCAATGTGCTCCATTACTGAACCCTTTTGTTTGAGACTTATCAATTGGCTAAAAAAAGTGTTGCTTTTTGTATCCTCATAATGTGCTATCAATTCTTCCATAAAAATTGCCCAAGTGATAAATTGTTTATGAGAGCAAAGCCATTGATACCATACAAACTGATTTGGTTCCAAATATACAGTTGCCATACGTACCTTTTGTGTGTTTTGCACATTATTGAGATCGAAGAATTGCTCCATCTGTAATATCCATGTGGCAGGATCCTTGCCATCAAACTTCCTCATATCGATTTTTGGAATATGGTGAGTCTTCGATCCAACATTAGCATCTATGGAATCATGATTAACATTTCTTTTGTTCTCATCATGAGTTTCCTTTAGTACTCTTTCATCCTTAGTGCCCATTTCTTGTAGCAACTTATTCATATTTATCTTCAATTCGTCCATGTTTGTCTTTAAATATGTCTTCAAATATGCCATGTCTCTCTTCAAATCTATGTTCGAATCATCCATCTTAGCTTCCATGCCCTTTATCTTAGATTCCACGCTATTTATCTTAGCTTCTGTTAGCTTTTGTGAGCGTGACATTTGTTGCACTTGTTCTTGTAATTTTGATATATCATGTAGCATTTCTTCCTCTTCTTCATGAGTCATGCTAGAGCTTTCAGGTTCCTTACTAGGTGTTTGCATTTTCTTTCCTCGGGGCATCAGTTACCGATAATAATGCTTTACTATGCCCTTTGAATTCCTTCAAACCAAGCTTATGCAAAAATAAAAATAAAAACTACACACCTTTTTTCACTTTGTAGAAGCCTGATATCGAATCTGATGTATCTCTGTAATTTCGGATCATTCAGTTCTGAAATTTTGACCTGTAGTAGCCTTTTGAGTCTTCTTTCCAATGCCACAAGTCTGACCCAAATTGGATTCTCTAAGGATGAGTTATGCAAAATCTCCCACAGTGACTTGCTTATAGACTAGTCCAGTAGAGCAAACTTGTACGACGTGCCACGAGTCATTGTTTCGACCTATGGATCTGAAAAATGCATACAAGAAACTACAGTCCGTCCTCTTTCTGTACCTTCTTATGAAATTTCAATCCAATCCTCAGAGAGAAAGTTATGACGACTTTCCCCAGGTCACCTGTTTTGAATGTAATTCAAGAGTTTGCAAAAAGACCAAATTCCTCAGATCATATCTCCAAAAATATCGCGCAAAAAGCTCTGAGATTTGGACCCAAGGTTCAGCGTGATTTCTTCTCAAATGGGTTTTTTTTGCAACTTCTGAAACGTCACAGAAAAAAGTTATAGTGAGAATGCCACAATGACCTGTTTGGAGCAGCGAAACCCTAGAATCCAAAGCTCTCATACCAAATGTTATGAAACCAGCTCAAGAAAAGATAGAAAAGATAGATCAACGCCTTAGAATTCAGCCTCTTCGAGGGGGCAACCTCCTTTACATTACATAAATGAACAATTCTTGGATGATTCAAATGAAAAAACCTCCTTTCTATATATAGGAGTCTAAGGAGTCACAATATAATCCAGCCGACCTAACAATAATAATATAAAGCCACAAAAATAAAAATAGAGGGATTCTATGGGGCACAGAAATAAAAATATGGGGGTAATAGGGGCACAACAATATAAATAAGGGGTATAACTACAATAGTAATGGGGTAATCAGTAGTATTATAGGGACCCAACACACACAAGGATTTACACACTCAGAATTCTGAATCGAGGTGTCTAGAAATGAATGCAAGGTTATCACACTTAAAATCACTCCAAAGCTAATGAAATTCCTCACACATTTGTACAAGAAACTTCAACAAACTCAAACCAAAAGTGAATAAAAACAACTATAATGAATCAACACACAATGGTACTCCTATAGACTAATGATGAAGCCTATTCCCAGATGATGGTGGGCCCTGCCACACCTGGGTAAGCTTAGACTACTTGCAGGAAAGGAAAGCTTAAAACATTTAAATCAAAAACTCACAGCAAACCAATAATCGAATCGATTCAAGCTCAACACATGGCCATAACAGATTCTTCGATTATGAATAATAATGTCTTTGAACAATACTTGATAATAGTTTTGCAATAACAATCTTCTCTCTAGCTAATTAACTCCTAGCTATTACAATTTTGGCCTTTATAGGCATCAATTCAAGTTTAGAACAACAATAGACCATACATGGTAAGTCCAACGACTTGACTAAATTAATCTTTAAAATCTGATCACTGGAATGACCTTGTTCTACTTAGCACAATGAATTCTTAACAAATCCCAATATTGGCATAGGATTGTTTCAATGAGGATGTAGAAGATATCCATCGTGGCAAATACCGAACTCATTTGATCAGATTCTCCAGATGTGGTGTCCTAAACTATAGTATTGAGTACAGATCCTGAAGTGGGTTGTTAAGTACGGAAATAGCAAAACACAACTGTTGACAAGCACTCCCTTTGTCTTAACCTACTTATACTGCTGCAATTCTCACCCTTAATCATAATGATTAGTTAGCTCATTAGGAATAACTTAAATTCACTCAAACCTAACCAAAACAATAAAATGATACCAATGAAATTATTCTACCTCATATCAGGGTCTTGGTAGGTTTAGGACAGTGATAATGATAGAAAGGTAGTTGTAGGAGTACTTTATTTGACAAAAATGAAAAAAATGGAGGTGGAGAATGGTAAAATTGGGGACAAAAGAAGGCACCAATAAATCTCATACTCAAGGAGTTACATGCCAAGACATATTTTGTACATCCAAGATATTAGAAGACCCTCATAGCCATCAAAAAGTTTTACTACTCGCCTAATCTAAATAAATGGGTAGTAGACTATGTTGCACTAGATGTATGGAATGCCAACATTGAAGGATGAATACAAACACTGAGAGGGATTATTATAGCCTATTCCCATTTTGGAATTATAATGGGAAGTGATATCCATGGATTTTGTTACAGGGTTCCCAAGGACATCCAGGCAGCACGACACAATCATGTTGGTAATTGAAAAATTGAGCAAGGTGGCGCACTTTGTAGAAGTAAAATCCACCAATTCAACTAGCAAAATAGGCCAAATATTCATCTAGGAAATTTTGATATTGCATGAGGTTCCCAAGAAAATATTCTTAGATAGAGACACTAAGTTCACCACAAGGTTTTGGATCGAACTATTCACAGGCTTAGGGACAAAATTGGCCTTCAACATAGATTATCATCCACAAATAGATAAACAAGCAGAGAGAACAAACAAGATCCTTGAGGATATGTTGAGGATGTATGCGATGCATCAGCCAAAGAAATGGGAAGAGTACCTCCCACTTGTATAGTTCTGTTGACTGTGTTAGACCCACCAACATGTCAGGGGATCTCCCGGGTAAGAAGTCCCAAATAGACCATAGATTGTTTGGTGTAGGAGTCCCAATAGTCGGTCATATGGTATCACCTTTACCACGATTTCACGCAGAGGTAAGTAAGATGTCCTTGTTGGTAGCAAGGGTGTGACATATGCAGCAAGCCAAGGGAGGTGCATGAACGGTTCTAACACACAGAAAGTGGGGTGAGTGTGCCCCTTGGAAACCTGTGGAAACACGTGGATTGGAAGGGAACACACGAGCAAAGATGAATCACAAACTGGAAGGCAAGATAACGAACAATCCAAAGTGATGGTTAAATGAACAACACATCTCAGTAAGATTCATATATACATATACAGAAAGAGTATATACATACATGCATAAAAAATTGATACATATATCGTTAGAGTAATCAAGATAACTGAAATACAATAACAACATATGCACGAAACATGTTGGCTCTGTTATATTAAGAAGTGAAAGTTACAATCATATAGTACAACCATGACCAACCACTAGTCTCGGTAACAGAACCTTACAGTCACTACCACCTGCTCCTCCAAAGAGATGTACTAGCTCTGCATTATGGAGAAGTCAAGGCTCATTACAATACAATCCAAGCTTTCTCTAAGATATTCCTTTAGGAAGCTTGGCTACCCAAAAGCCTGTACAATGAGTTATGAGGTTCTATAAATAGCAAAGGGTGGGGTGACCCTTGACATTCCCCTTTGTGACTCTTGACCTACCGTCATAACTCTTCACCTACTACATGACTATTACATTCAACTATCGACACTTGGACTTTCACTTTACAAGATGTTACATATAATCTGCACATGTACCCATGTGAGACAAAATAGGCTTGAGCAAGCCAAGCAAGATATCACTAAGACTCAGATAGTTGTTGGAAGACCAACTCTTCGACATCCTCACAATGACCGAAGATGGTGAATTGATGCCAAGCTTGGTCATCTATGATGGTGTCTGCGTGCTCAATCGTTACATCCTGCTGAAAGCAAACTCTTGCCTTTGTTGCATCCGGGTACACTGATATGGATCCTCTGTCCAACTCGTCTAATAACATGCACATCATCGTCTTGAGTGTAGTTGGACCAACAACATACTGATGCATAGTGTCTTCGATGATCTTCAATTTTGTGCTGGTGACTATGCATATCTTGTCAAAATACATGTTCAGCTCCAGTCAGACTTGTTTCTTGTCTTCGCCTCGGTGACTGTACTAATTGGTGGGACTGCATGCGTGTGCATGATGAAATCCATGCTCCTGAAAACCCTTACATGAGATCGACAACACTGCTCACCTTGTCTACTCCATGCCAGCTACTGGGATGGGTCTATAGCCTGTATTTGCACAGTTTCATTAGTGTGTGCATGTTGTGCCTCCTACTGTACATGTTCCTGCTACAACTCCTTCTCTCGTCTGTGCAACTCTTATTCTTCCTTGAGTTGTCGCTTCAGCACCTGGAACTCCTTCTCTATTTATCTCTTTACCTTTGCGTGATCATCTTATCATGTTGTCACCTCATAGCCTCAATCTCCAAATCTTATTTCATCACAAGTAGATCTTCTTGAACTTGCAACTTTTCTCAGGATTTGTGCTATCAACAACCTTCCTCTTGCATTTGTTGAACACAGGCCTAGTACCTTTTGCTGCTGCTAATGGTGTTTCTCGTTGTGATGTCGCTACCATTTCATCTTGATATCCTTGTCTATGAACAACTTGATGTCTTCATAGATAGGCAATTTCATAGAAACTTGGTCGATTTCATCCTCAGTTGCACTTGCAACGGTGTCTTTGACTTTGCTATCTTGGAAGCTATTGTACCTGTGTTGCTGAGAGGCAGACAACACCTATGATACCTGGAGACATAACAACACTCATGGCAAGAAATCTGTTAGTTGAAAACAAAAACAAACTAGAGGACTGACATACAACATACCTATGTGACTATTTGTGAAGGTTGCACAATTGTAAAATTTATATGGCTATTGTGAGCCTTATGAAAAACATTTCAAAAAAAACATATTTGTATATGTCTACAAGAACATTGGCACATGGTTGAGGAGGTTTTTCTAATCACACTATGTCTATTCTAGAGCAAGCCCTTGAAAGATGATAGATGGCAAAAAAGGAGAAAAAAATGGGGCCAAATGGCATGAAACCGATTGACCTACAAGACTAATTAGTAATGACAGGACTAGAAGGCATAATGTAACACCCCACTCCACATTTACCTACTTTTAAAATTTCTTTGGGGTAAATGTGATTTGAGAGTTACTATGACATGACCCAACATCCAAATTCCAATTATGAAAGTGGGGTCTACCATTCTAAAACTTACTGCAACCTCCCAGGGACACCAGATTACCCAGATGTCAGATCACATCCACTGATGATCTCACCCTAAGCTGGAACTATCTTTTCACCCGATCTCATGGCCCATTTGTATGCATGCCAAGTGGTGAATGTGGCTAGAAGGCCCCAGTGGCACGCACAAACCTTCCTCCATGCAGCTACAACCGATATTTCTAACTTAAGAGACTGTGGTTGCAAAATTAGTGCCACATTTTTAGAGCTAGCTTACAAGCCACTACCAAACTCTCCAGAATCAAATCTAAGTTAATTAAAAGTATTCATAACCTATACTTAGGCTCAAATATTCCCTAAAATTTCCAAACACATGATAAACATTTTGACAAACATATGTTAAACATAGTAACTGCAAGACATGAATGCATATTTGATCATTGTCTCATTCATTTCACCAAAGAATCCTCAAGAAGGCTCACCGCCCTCTCAAGCTAGTTGCATCAAATACTTGTTAACTCATACATTCATATAACCATTCAATGAATCATAAACCATGAACAAGATCTGTAATAAGATCACATCATTTAACCATGTCGATAATCAACATTTAACCAGAATGAATCCATGACAAACCAGTCATAAAAGAAACACAATAACCATTACTTGTGCTCATTGATCTCAATAAAAAATAACATATATAAAGACAACCAAGTCAAGGACTTCCATGTACCACCTAACCATATATTGGGTTGAATCGAATATCTCTTTCATCCAATCACCCTTGTGCCATATTGCAAGCATGAATGTGGGATCTCATGGGATAAACCGAAACAAAACCAACCAGGGCATCCAGAAGTTAAACCACATCAACTCTCAACCACAATGATTTCACCTAAATCAATCCAGAAATCACCAAACCAACACAAGCTTGGATGCTTCAAAATTTATTCACCATACCTAGAGGAATTTTCCTGTCTCCAACCACCTATGAAGGGCTTGCCGAAGAAAACCATCTCCACCCCCAATCCTTCGGATTTTCCTGAGACCACCTCACCTGAATCTAAAATCTTTCCAACCAAAAATGAATCTGATCATGCTAGGGCTATTAAGGAAATGGCAATGTAAGGTTGAAACCACTGTCAATCCAGACAAAACCCATGCCAATGACAACAAGGCAATCTTGTAAACCAAACATTGCACGCACCGTGAATTTAAATCCTAGCAAGGAAACCACACATGTAACCTATTACCAGCAAAATATTTTTCTTGTAGTTTCTCTTCCAATCTTCTCCTTGTTCTCCCTTGCCTTCCTTTGCTTGTCATTTGCTTGCTTGTTCTCTCTCCTCTTGGAGTTCAATTTCGAAAACTAAAAAAAGTTGTCAATTGTTTCTCAGATGCCTTTTTATCATTGATGTATAATGTCTCTTCCTTTCCTTTTCCCTTTTTTTTCAATTTTCCTTTATTTTCTCTATAATTTCCCTTGCATGCATATTCTTATCTCTTCATCTTCATTTTCTCATATTTTCCTTTATTTCTTATGTTAAATTTCCATTTATTTCCTTTTTCCTTTTTCCAATGCCAATGCCAATGCCAATTTCCATAGCCATTAATTAACCAGAAGTGATACCCACTTTAATTTTTTTCCCTCCATTCAGTTTGGAATACGTGTCCCATGACCTTAGTCTTATTTTTGACTTTATAATGTCCTTCCATTTACATGGAAAATAAACCTGATGTTGTTACAAACCCCTCCCCCTTGGGGGAACACTGTCCTTTGTGTTCTATGACACTTACGACTAGAAAACCGCTAAAAACAAAACATACTATTTATTGGAGCTTTATAGCTATAATAACCCGAGGTTAAAATTTCATGTAATAAATTTAATAAAGGAAAAATAAGACCAAGGTCATGGGACACTTATTCCAAGCTGAATTTTGGGCAAAACATCCTAGTGAGCATAACTTGGTGTGTTTATAGCTAAAGGAAATGGCAAAGGCTTTGAAAAGGAAAAGAGGCATTAATTGGCATATTATTTTGAAAATAAAGGAAATTAGGAGAAAATGGAGGTGAAAGGTCACAGGTTGCATGTGAGGAGGAAATTGAAGGAAAATAATGGAAAAATGAAGAAATTAGAGGCATCAATAATAAAAATACATCAAAGCATCAGTTGGTAGCCTTTTTTCAATTCAGCTTTGGAGTTAGTCTTAGAGAGGAGAAGAGCACCAAGAGGAGAAGGAAAGAAAGAAAGAAAAGAAAGGACAAGGAAAGAAATGATCTGGATTTAAACAGGAATGCAACAAATTACAGATATAACCATAAATACAAAGATGCAGAAAAAATAACACTTCATTTCATTAATATCAAATACTGAAATATTCTTACAAATAGAATGGAAATAAGACTAGCTCGGGTGATGGTAGCTTATCTTTGAGAAGAGATGTGGTGGCTGCATGCCTTTGAACTACGTTACAATGAGGCTCAAGGGCCTTTTTATTATTGAACATAAGAGAAAGCCATAAACAGCCAAAGCCCTAACCTGAGGAGATGTAACACCAAGATTTTATGGGCCCTGTTAGGGTGACTTGGACAACCAACTTCCCGGGGTCGCGACTTGGTCATATTATCTCTGTTTGATGCACATGATAACCTATTGGAAAGATCTCTTCGAGGACTATGACTGAAAAGATGATTTTAGATAGAAAATTTTTGGTGGTAGATTGCCAAAAAAAAAGTCGTTTAGGGCCTCAAAACGGCTCTGGAAGTTGGCCTAAAAAAGGCTAAGGAAGTTTAGGACTCGAAAAACTGCAAAAAATAGTAAATTGTGCTACAATTAAGGAAACTAAAAAAATTAAAAGAAACAATGGTGGGGGTCCAAGTGGAATTGGAAGGTGGCCACCAATGTCCACCTGGATCATTCCTCCCCCTTAGGAAGCAATGGTCCCCATTATGTTGAGTTCCTCCATGATATGAGGAAACTTCTGCTGAACTTGGTCCCTGGTGAAGGAGTTGGCCTGCTTTGACAAATCGATACAGTTGGATCTTCTGCTGGCGAGTGTTCTTGATCTGCATGTCCATGATCTGATTAGTTGTGGCTTGCTCCATGCAATCTAGATTTAACTCTGCAGGTGTGAGTGGTTCTGCAATGTCTGATGTGTCCAACAATGGTGGGAAGTATGGCCGAAGGCGGTTCAATTGAACACTGGGTGCAGGCCAAGGAATGGGGGAATGCTGAGCTCAAATTCATTGTCACCCACAACCTTGGTAATGTTGTAAGGACCATATCAGAGTGGTATGAGTTTACGGTAGGCTCCAGTAAGGCGTTCATTCTGCAAATGCAACCAGACTTTTTCGCCCACCCAAAACTTGTGTGGCACCTGATGTTGATCTTGTCGTTGCTTGTACTTGGCATTTGATTTCTCTATAATTTCATGGACCTGCTGGCAAATATGTTGGATGTGCTAAATGAAGTTGTTTTTCTTATCGGCTTCCGACTAGACATGAGTTGAATCTGCCTGAGTAGATGCAAATGGTATGGCCACATCAATGGGGCATAGTGGCTAGAATCCCAAGCCCACCTGAAAAGGGCTATGGCCAATCGAGCTGTGGAGAGTTCGGTTATAGTTGTGCTGGACATAGGGAAGGCTCTCATCCCATGTGCGTGGATTCTTTGAGTTGTACATGTGCAAAATCTGTACGATCATGTTGTTGACGACCTCTGTCTGCCCATCAGTTTGGGGATGGAAAGATGTGGAATTAGTGAGCTTAGTGTCTAGCATCGACCAAAGATTGGACCAAAATGCACTGAGGAACCTGCTGTCTCAATTTGAGATGATAGACTGTGGGATCCAAAAGTGTACCCACAGTCGTTCAAAGAAGAGTTTAGCAGTGGCTTCTACTGTGATATTCTTCTTGCAGGCCGCTAGAATGGCCATCTTCGAGAATATGTTGACGACCACAAAAACACAGTCGTTGCCATGCTTAGTAGAAGGAAGGCCCAACATGTAATCCATGGAGATGGATTCCCAAGGTTGACTAGGGGTAGGAAGTGGATTATAGAGGCCTTTCTTCTTGATGGTCAATTTGGCAATGGCATAGGCAGTGCAAGATCTGATGTGCTTCTCAACATCTTATCAATGATTCGGCCAGTAGAAATACTTCTGCAGTACTGCCATTACTTTCTCGGCCCTGAAATTCCCAGTGGCCCAACTATAGTGAGCTTCCCAAATATTCTTGGCTCGCTCACTTGAAGGAACACAAAGGTGTCCTAGGTGGCATAGCAGGGCATCTTGGAGGTGAAAATTTGGAACTTTCTGACCCTCCAAGAGCCTCTGGTATGTGTGGCCGAAATCTGGGTCGCTTTTGTAGAGAAGTGGCCAATCAGAAGTCTCATGCCCACAAGAGCTGAGTACGGTGGTTAACGCCATGATCGGTGGTCGGCTGAGGCAGTTTGCAATATCATTGGTGCTACCCCTCTTATACTTGATATTCAAATAGAATTGTTGCAGGTATGTGGACCACTTTTGATGGTGATCATTCTGAAACTTCCCTTGCATCTGTAGCAACTACAGGGGTCGGTGGTCTGTGTGGATGACCGTTTCCTTCCCCAAAATGTAATTATTCCATTGTCAGCAAGCCTGCGCAATAATATACATCTCTTTGTCATAAGTGGGATACTTCTGGACTGTGTTTGAAAGTGTCTCACTGTGATATGCCATTGGATGCCCCTGTTGAGTAAGGATTGCCCCAAGAGCATAGTCAAAGGCATCTGTCTCGATCTCAAATGGCTATTGCAAGTTTGGTAAAGTGAGCATTGGTGCAGAGTAGAGGTGATGTTTCAACTTTGTGAATGCCTTCTGTTTAGATTCAGACAAAAAGAATTTTTATTTCTCTCCTCCCTTCGTGACTTGACTCAAGGGCCAAGTGATATGAGAGAATTCCAACATGAACCTGCGGTAGAAATTGGCAAGAACCAGAAAGCTACTTAGCTTTGTCATAGTGGTTGGGGCTGGCCAATCCCAAGTGACTTGGATCTTGGCTGGATCGACATGCATCCCTCATTCATCAATAATGTATCCCAGATACTGCACTTGGGTCATGCCAAAAATGCATTTCTCCAAATTGGCACACAGCTTGTGTTGCCGCAATGTTTGAAGAACCTGTCGAATGTGGTGGAGGTGCTCTTCCCAAATCTGGCTAAAGATCAAGATGTCATCCAAGTATACCACTACAAATGAGGATGTGAATGGCCACAAGATGTCATCCATCAACCTCATGAAGGTTACAGGAGCATTCGTCAACCCAAAAGGCATAACCAACCATTCGAAAAGGCCCTCCTTGGCTTTGAAGGCAGTCTTCCACAAATCGAAGGGTTCGATCGGTACCTGGTGATAGCCGGACTTCAAGTCGATTTTGCTGAAATATTTTCCCCCCTTCAGTTGGTCTAGAAGGTCATCAATCTGTGGGATCGGGTACCTATTGTGGGGTCAGTAAGCCTAGTTGCTTCAAAACCTCTGCTGAAATGAGGTTCTTTTGGCTCCCGCTGTCGACAATGAAATGTAGTAAGGAACCCTTTACCCACATTTGGGAGTGAAGAGGTGCTCCTCCTCCTATGGATCTCTGGGTTCCTCCTTCTAGATCTTTGTGGTGGCAACAATGGCGTTGGGATCCGCATTGATAATCTACTTCCCTTTGTCATTCCCCTTGGGATCTGCATTGATGTGACTCAGAGTTGTAACATCCATCTAATTCGAAAGCCTTTAGCTCGACCACCAGTGTCTGCTTGGCCTGACACTCACTTGTTTTGTGAGTCGAGCTCTTATGGAGCTCACACCACTTTCCAGTGTCCTTCAGCTTCATGGAATTTTTCTTTGCTTGCATGTTTGGCGGGTTTTCCTAGCCGCCCCGCCTTGGCCATGTCCTTTGTTCTGCGGTTTGGGGTCACCTTTCCCCTTCTTTGGATTCGTAGATCCAAAGTCTCGCTTCTTCTGTTTAAACTTTTTCTTGATCTTTACCACATGTTGGTGTGTCGTGCCGAGTGAGGAGATGTCCAAGAATTCCATCTCATCCTAGATGTACCTGTGTAGGTAGTCGAGGTACTTGAGAAACAAATGCTTCTCATAATCCTTGATACCCAACTTCGTGCAAAGGGCATGAAAAACATTGGTAAACTCTGGCACATCTTGGTCCCTTCCCTGTCGTAGCATTGTCCACTTTATGTATTTATCCTCATAGCTCCTGACAAGGTAGTACTGCTATTTGATGGCATCTTAGAATGAGTTCCAAGTGGGTGTGGCTGAAAATAGTGAGTTCGTACTTTCATCCTTCTTCTCATAGTAGGATTCCCACCAGTCCTTGAAGTGGGGGTTTGCTTTGAGAAGTGCAAAGGTGATCTTTTCCCGGCTGGAAAAATCATGAACCAAAAAATATCATTCTAGCAGATTTAACCATTTATCTACAACATCTGCATCTATCTAGCCCTCAAATATGGGAATGTCAAAGTTAACTTGTACCTTAAAGGGTGTGGCACTTCTAGAGTAGCTGCTGGAAGTAGATGCGTCACCCCTGGGTAGCCGCTGAAGGATCTGGGCAAAGTTGTCCATCATCGCATTCCTTTGTCACTCGAGGGCTTCCTCGAGCAAGATTTTTATAGGATCTCCTACCCCCTCGTCTTTCTTTTCATCTACCATGGGATTTCGTCGAGATTTGTGAGGCTGGTCTTGCAAAGGTTCGACTAGTTCAAGCCCTAACTCCTTATATCCCGACCTCGTTGGGGACATGCAAAGAAAAACAGAGAAAGAGTAGACCGCTATGATACCAGTGATCTGGATTTAAATAGCAACACAAAAAATTACATATATGACCATAAATACAAATATGCAGTAGAAATAACACTTCATTTCATTAATATCAAATACTGAAATATGCTTATAAATAGAATGTAAATAAGACTAGCTCGGGCAATGGTAGCTTATCTCTAAGAAGAGATGTGGTGGCTACATGCCTCTAAACTGTGTTACAATGAAGCTCAAGGGCCTTTTTATTATTGAACAATAAGAGAAAACTCTAAACAACCAAAACCCTAACCTGAGGAGATGTAACACTAAGAGTTTATGGGCCCCATTGGGGTAAGTTGGACAACCAACTTCTTGGGGTCGAGACTTGGTCATATTATCTCTGTTTGATGTGCATGATAACCCGTTGGAAAGATTTCTCCGAGGAATACGAAAAAAAAAGACAATTTTAGTTAGAAAATCATTAGTGGTAGATTGCCAAAAAAATGTCATTTAGGGCCTCAAAAATGGCTCCAAAAGTTTAGGAGCTGTAAAACTGCTAAAAATAGTAAATTGTGCTACATATAAGGAAACTGAAAAAAAAATGAAAGAAACAAAGGTGGGGGTCCAAGTGGAATTGGTAGGTGGCCACCAATATCCACCTAGATCAAGCAAGGATCAAGCAAGGAAAGGTTGGATCAAGCGGCTTCAACAAGAATACTTGCAGGTAACAGATTACATGTATAGTTTCCTAGCTAGTTTTGGCTTGCATGGAATATGCATATGTGTATTTTGGTTTCTTTATTGTTGGTGGCATGGATTTTTTTCTAGTTTTTTACAGTGGTTTTAGCCTTTCCTTTCCATTTCTAGATAGCCATGGTGTGATGGGATTCTTTATTGGTTGAGCTATGGATTTCTGGAAGGTTTTGGATCTGGGTGAGGTGGTATCAGGAAAATACCAAGGGTTGGGGGTGGAGATGGTTTTCTTTGGGAAGCCCTCAATAGGTGGGTGGAGACAAGAAAATTCTTCAAGGGATGGTGAAGGAATTTTGAGGCATCCAAGCTTGGTTTGGTTTTGTGATCTCAGGACCGGTTTAGGTGAGATCACGGTATGGTGAGGGTGGAGATGGTTTAACCTATGGATTCCCTTGGTCGTTTACAGATGGTTTTATCCTATGAGATCCCACATTCATGCTTGGAATATGGAACAGGGGTGATTGGCTAAAAGAAATATTTGGTTCATCATAATCTATGGTCGGGCAGTACGTGGAAGTCCCTGACTTTGTCAGATTTTGCATATGGTTAATAAGAGCTAAGTTCCTCTGATTTTGATGAGTAAATGTACTTGTGATTATGTGGCTTTAATGGTTGTTCTCTCACTGTTATTTACCTGGTTATATGTTGGTAATGGGGGAATCACTAGTATTATAGGGACCTAACAATTATAAGCATGGTTAATTTACAGATATAAGTATGTCTCTTAACATATTTCTATTAATGAATGTCTTGATAATGAATCCAAGACCTAATTGGTATTATGACAACTATTGTGAGAAGGAATTGTTCCTTCTTGTTTATCCTCATATTAGTTTTCAGACCATTATGTTCAGATTTGCATTCATGACTTGTAGATTACATGTTCACCATGTGGTTGACGAAATGTCAGTCCTAGTTGAGAGAGGCCAAGTCAAGTCCTGGTTCAAGTTTTGGTTCATAATATTTGTTGCCATGCCATTTTTCATCTCTGGAATTTTCACTGAGTTATGGGCTAAGGCCCAAGTCGTAGCCTTGAAAAAGTGGCTCAGAATTCAGGGTCACTCACATAGAATTGACTGGAAAATTCCATAGTCGCATGTAGGCAGGCTTATCAGTGTGACTGGAGGGCTACATTCGCTTGCATACCTTACAAGGGAGCAAATGGGGCTCTAGGTTAGTGAAAAAGAGAGTTATCTCAGGGGTTGGGTTGCTTCTAGAGGTCTTTTGCACCTAAAGGAAGTCAATAAGGTCTTAAGTTGTCGACTCCATTTTCTTAAGTTCATATAGGAGGTTGAGTCTTATCATAGTGACTCTCATCTCATGTTTACCCTGGGTAAACTGGTGAAAGTGGGTAAATGTGGGAGGAGGCAGTTATAGGGTGGTATCAAAGGGGTTTCGTTCTCTTTGGGGAATGTTTATTATCTAATAGCACGCGGTGGTATTAGATCATGGTTCAACACTTGGATTGTATGGGCTAGATGCATGTTGTTATGCATGCATTGGCATGGTTAAGGTTACCATGCATGACGTCATTGCAGTAAGTTTATGTCATCATGATTGTATTGGTATGTTATGATGTTGATGTGTTAGATGTGATGAAGTAGGAGATGCAGATAATTAGAGTGAGTTTATAGCACTGGACCTCAGGGTAAGAGCATATCCTCATATAGGTTTGTATGTCAGGAAACTAGGTATATTGGTTAATGGTTTTTATAAGCATTATGGTTATGTACATTCCTACCATTCTATTGTTGTTGTGGTTACATGCATGATAGATGCTAGTTAATCAATGTGGTCATATGCACATTTGTCGGATAGTCATGAATGGTAGTGACTTGTTGTTGTATGCATTGCAGACATACACATGATGATTATGCTTATTTCATTTAAGATCTTTATATTGTATGTAGTGTTCTAATCTGGATTGGTCCATGCAAATGGATATGGTTATGATGTTTCAGGTATGAGTTTATATACTTGTGATATTGTATCATACTAATTTGGATTGATTTGTGCAGATGTGATAGCCTTCCCTTTGACACATTGAGGTATGAGTTTGATTGTGTCATCTATTTGGTGTTTGAGTGTTTGGTTTCTATTATGTCATCTATTTATTGTCTGAATATTTGATTAATTGCATGGTATTGGTATGTTTCTATGAGATCACATGAAGGAATGGTCTTGTCTTAAGATGGTTTTAATAACACCTTATGTGTTGAGACAACTTATATGTGCTTGAGTGAAAGTCGCTAATAGTTGTAGCGTTATGACTAATCACTATGAGTTGATTGCAGACTGTGACATGATTGTTAGTCTTAGTAAGGGTTGATTTCAAATTAATAGATATGAGGTCTTGATCTTTGGACTGTGTGATTGACATGTGTGAACAGTTGCAAGGAAACATGCTTCATATTATCATGATAAGATAATAGTTGACTTGTCTATATAACTAACAGTTGGGTGATGTGACAGTACATAGTAAGACTCGACTACAGCAAGGTAAAAGGTAAAAGAAAGGAATTGGGTGAGAATTCCTTTGGCTATGTTTGGAAACCACAGTTCCAAATGAATGAGTGCTTTACATACAGGAAGTCTTCTTAACCTTGATTTTGTCTAACACTATGTGGATATGTGCTATATTCATGAACATGTATTCAACAGCTTTATTAGCTAGTTTCAAGTTGTAGTTGGATTCATCAAAGGATTGGAGTCCCTTGACAAATGGAATGGATGTGCCCAATTGCAAGGCAATGTGCTTGGCACAACAAGGTAAGGTAACTAGTATATTGTTATTTTTATTTATGCACTGAAAGATATGTGTTTATGGCAATATGATGCACATGATTGCATCATAAAATAGACTGTTATGAAATCTTGAAGAAGGCTCGCGTTGAGATTTCCCTTGGAGGCATTAAGAATAATGGGATTTAGTCATGGTGTTTGTTTCTAGTTTTGTGCTTTCGGTATTTTGTGATTTGATTGTGCTTGTTTTATAGTTTTTCTATGTCTAGAGTATGGCCATAACACTTTGTTTGTGGTGTTGTATTACTATTGGTTTTTGAGGGTTTTCTTCTTGTTTGTTTCTTTTTCTTTCCTTCTATGTTTTGAGGGCCTTGGGAATTGGTTGGTAAAAGAGGAAAGTTAATGAAGCTTAGGGAGAGCCGAATGAAGCCCAACAAGTAATGTAAGACTTGGATGGAGCTTAGTTCATGTATAGGAGAAGCTGAAGGTAAGGGTATGACAGCTAGTTGGATTGGTTAGGTCCATTGGGATAAATGGACAGTGGTAGGACAATCATGAGAAAGGTAACAAGAAAGGTAAAAGTAAATGGAGGTGAGGTGTCAGATGTCTTGGCTATGTTGGGAAAAGTTGTTCTCGATGTTATTCATGTGTTGCATGGATAAAGGGAGTTCTCTTAACCTTGACCTTATGATATCTGGTAATCATGTTGTTATTATAATTATAATGATATCTGTATATGTATACATGTATGTATGTATGTCATTGTTTGACCAAGTTGTCTAGGATCATGATTGTTTTATGTTAATGATTATATGTATATATGTATGTATGTATTCCATTATATTACAAGGTTTTCAGGGATCGTTCTTGTGGAGGAATGATTTCTTGTGAAAGTGAATGGCATGAAGAAGTTCATGGAATCAAGTGGGAAGAGTAGCCCTGACAGATCTATGAGGTCAATACCATGTGGATATGAAGTGATATTATGTTTTTATACTATGCCTATTTTTATGTTATGGACAGGCTATGCTGAGGGATACATTAGTGGAATGAAAGCAGTGTGACCTGCAACATGTTGGGACAAGCGTGAATAGTGGAAAGACACTAGAAGCAAGGTTGCTTGGCAGAGTCAATGTGTGGTCTATGGATGTGTAGTACTATTTTTGTATATATGTTTTACATGTTTCACCTGTGATGTTGTGTGCATGCGGTGTTGTGTATAGATGGTGTTGTATACATGTTGTTTATGCAGTGATGTGTACAGATGGTGTTGTGCACATGTTGGATATTTGGTGTTGTGTACATATGGTGTTATGCACATGTTGGATATGTGGTGTTGTCTACATATGGTGTTATGTACATGATGTATATGAGGTGCTATGTACATATGGCATTGTGTGAATGTTGTACATGTGGTGTTATGTACATGTGGTGTCATGTACATGTCATGCATGTGGTGTTGTGTACACTTTGTATAGGTGGTGCAGTCACACATGTGGTGTTGTGTACATGTTGTGCAGGAAGTGTTGCGTACATGTGATGTTTTGTACACGTTGTGTAGGTGGTGTTGTGTACAGGTGGTATTTTGTACATGTTGTACATGTGGTACTGTTGTACATGTGCTATTGTGTGCATGTCGTAAATTCTATGGCGTGCACATGTGGTATTGTGTGCATGTTATACATGTTATTTTGTGTACGTGTGGTTTTGTGTATGTGCATTGCATAGTCATGGTATTGTGACATGTCTATTCATTGAGTTATACTTTTTGTGTATATGTATTGTGTTGTACACCAGATGCAAGTGTATGTGTTGTGTTGTACGTTGGGTGTAGGTGCATGTGTTGTATGTCAGGTTTAGGTGCATGTATTATATGGTGTTGTATGTCATGTGTGGTTGTATGTGTGTGAAGCACACTAAGTGTATGCGTACATGGTTGAAGAGAAAGCACTGGGTGTTTGTTGGGTGTGGCAATTGATCCAACATCTGTACGAAAAGGATACAAGTAGAAGCTAAGGATCGACTAAAGGATAAGTATTTGTATTTATTCCAATTTTATTATCCATGTGATTTATGCTTCTAGTTTATGATGATTACATATGATCTATGATTTGGATTATGATGGTTATGTTTTGAGGTAACAAGATGTGATATGTTTATACATCATGATTTGATCAAAGAGCTAGTTTGACTTATTATGACATGATGTAAACAGAATTGCAAGTGTACATTATTGACAGACCACCAATGAGGTATGATGTGAAATTATTTCAATTCCTTCTAGTATAATGGGAATTATGTGCTTGGTATAGGAAAGCATGCAAATGCCAGGTTGGGTGGTTGAAACTGACTGAATATTAGCAACAATAGAAAAAGGAATTGGAATAGGAAGTGGTATGTTGGTAAAGAATTTAGGAGCAAGGGCATTGTGGGACACTAGTACCCAATAATTTCCATTAATTTCCGTGAGCATGCTATGACTGATATGATGGTTTTGAGGTAGGGATATGCCTTGGTTTTTGGACCTTCCAATGCAAGGAAGCCTTACCAAGGGATGGATTGCCTGGGATAGGGAATTCTGAGGAGCTTGGAAGGTGAGTGACTACATAGAAGGGCGTGACCAAATTTCCCAAGGTACTATGTAGCAGAGAAGGGAAGGCTGAGGGAATGAATTTTTTTGGTCATTAGAATTTCCGTATGGAATTAGATGCACATTGGGAATGTGCCCTGGAAAACTGAGTGGTAACTATTCATTGAGGGAACAGGTAGCGCAGTATTAGAGCGCTAGACATTGGATGCAGGTTTTGGCAATGGATTCTGGACTTCCTAGGAAGGAGGTGAAACCTGGTAGCACTTTAAGGGTGGAGGTGTACTCCCTTTTTGCGGATGCATGCATCGTATCCTTTTATTTTATAGTCAAATCAAATGTGCATATGTATATATGTGTATATTATTGTAAATATTGTATCAAGTTGGATTTATAAAGATCCATAGATGGTATGGTTATTCGTTGGTTGAAGAAAATGTGCATGCGTATATGTGGTTGTAAATACCATAATGAGTTGTGTTATAAAGCTCCAGTAAGAGGTATGTTTTTCATGATGGTTTTTCTTTGAGCAGGTTTTTATTGTAAATACTACAACGAGATGGATTTACAAATCTCCATAGGCAGTATGTTTTGGTTTTCAGCGGTTTTATTGGTTGTAGGTGTCATAGAACATCGAGGATGGTGTTCCCCTAAGGGGGAGGGGTTTGTAAAATCCTTGGGTTAAAAGTTCATGTAATAAAGTTAATAAAGTAAAAATAATACCAAGGTCATGGGACACATATTCCAAGTTGAATGTTGGGCAAAACATCCTAGTGGGCATCAATTGGTGTGTTTATGGCTATAAGAGATTAGAAAAGGCAATGCCAAAGGCTTTGAAAAGGTAAAGAGGCATTAAATGGAATATTATTTATGAAAATAAAGGAAATTAGGAGAAAAGGGAGGTGAAAGGTCATAGGTTGCATGTGAGGAGGAAATTGAAGAAAAATTGAAGAAATTAGAGGCATCAATAATAAAAGGACATCAGAACATCAATTTGTATCCTTTTGTTAGTTTAGCTTTGGAGTTACTCTTAAAGAGGAGAAGAGCACCAAGAGGAGGAGGATATAAAGCAAGCAAAGGAAGGACAAGGAAAGCAAAGTAAAGCAAGGATCAAGAAAGGAAAGGTTGGATTAGGTAACTTCAGCAAGAATAGTTGCATGTGGCAGATTACATGTATGGTTTCCTATATGGTTTTGGCATACATGGCATATGCATATGCATGTGTGTATTTTGGTTTATTTGTTGTCCGTGGCATGCATTTTTTCAGGTTTTTTACAGTGGTTTGCGACTTGCCTTGCCATTTTCAGATAGCCATGGTGTACTGGGATTCTTTCTCGATTGAGTTATGAATTACTTGAAGGTTTTGGATCTAGGTGAGGTTGTCTCAAGAAAATCCCAAGGGTTTTGGGTGGAGATGGTTTTCTCCAGGAATCCCTCAACAGGTGGGTGGAGACAAGAAAATTCCTCAAGGGATGGTGAAGGAATTCTGAGGCATCCAACCTCAGTTTGGTTTTGTGATCTCGGGATCGGTTTAGGTGAAATCACAGTATGGTGAGGGTGGAGGTGGTTTAACCTCTGGATTCCCTTGGTTTTTTATGGATAGTTTTATCCCATGAGATCCCACATTCATTCTTGGAATATGGCATGGGGATGATTGGCTGAAAGAAAAATTTCATTCAACCCAATCTATGGTTGGGTGGTACGTGGAAGTCCCCAAATTGGTTGGATTTTGCATATGGTTAATAAGAGTTAAGTTTCTCTTACTTCTGATGAGTAAATGTACTTGTTATTACGTTGCTTTCATGTTTGTTCTCTCACTTTTATTTACTTGGTTATATGTTGATTATAAGCATGGTTAATTAACATATCTAAGTATGGATCTTAACACTTTTCTATTAATGAATGTAAGACCTAATTGGTGTTATGATAGCTATTGTGAGAAGGAATTGTTTCTTCTTGTTTATCCTCGGATTAGTTTTCAAATCATTATGTTCAGATTTGCATTCATGACCTGTAGGTTGCATGTTCACCATGTGTTTGACAGAATGTCAGTCCCAGTTGGGAGAGGTCAAGTCAAGTCCTAGTTCAAGTTTTGGTTCATAAGCTTTGTTTCTATGTCATTTGTCATCTCTGGAAGTTTCACTGAGTTCTTGGAAGAGGCATGAGTCTTGGCCCAGAAAAAGTAGCTCAGAATTCAAGGTTACTGACATAGAACTGATTGGAAAATTCTATAATGACATGGAGGTAGGCTTATCAATGCAACTGGAGGGCTAAAATTTCTTGCATGTCTTGGAAAGGAACGATTGGTGCTCTAGGTTAGTGAAAAAGAGAGTTATCTCAGGGATTGGACACTTGGAGGGGTTGAGATGCTTCTGGAGGTCTTGTGGCACCTTAGGGAAGTCAGTAAGGTCTTAAGTTGTTGAATCCATTCCTTAAGGTCATATAGGAGGTTGAGTCTTATCATAGTGGCCCTTAGCTCATGTTTACCTTGGGTAAACTCGCGAAAGTGGGTAAATATCGGAGGAGGCGGTTACAATAACACAACTTGTCGCAGTATTTACAATGACAACACACACACAGATATATATATATCTATATATCTATATATATATATATATATATATATATATATATATATATATATATATATATATATAGATATATATATATATCTGTAACGCATTCACTTAACCAACAAATAAAGAAAGATATAATGTCTATATCTGATCAGCTATCTCCCATGTAGCTTCATCGAGCCCAAAGGGCTTCCATTGCACTTTAACTTGCTTTATTGCTCGATTTCGTATCATGAGTTATTTCTATTGCAATATGCATTATTGCTCTAGCTGGAACTCTCCCTCTATTCCCACTAGCAATATAGACCAATCAATCACATGCTCAACGTCTTATGCATATCTCTTAAGAAATGAAACATGGAAAACATAATGGAATTTGATCAATAGTGGAAAAGAAAGTATGTAGGTCATTGGTCCAACCCTCTCAAGGATCTCAAAAGGACCACAATACTTAGGTGCCAACTTTGCACATGAATGAATCCTCAAGGAGCTCCTCTTGGGATTGATGAGCAAGTACACATGCTCCCCAACCTAAAACTCCTTGAATGCTCTATGTTGATTCACATAACTCTTCTACATGTCCTGTGTTACCTTTAAATTCCTTTTAATAACATGCATATGTTGCACCATCTCTGCCAACATATATGGTCCAATCAACACCGTGTTCACTGGATCACTACAACTGATAGGAGTATTACAAATCTGCTTGTAGAGAGCATCAAATGGACTCATACTCAAGTATTTCTTATGCCCATTATTATAAGAAAAATCTACCAGTATACTTCTCCCACTTCCTTTGTTGATGCATGACATATATCCTCAACATATCCTCAAGAATATTGTTAACCCTCTCTATCTATCCATATATCTATGGGTGACAAGTTGTACTGAAAGTTGACTATGTCCCCAAGTTTGCTAACAACTCCTTCCAAAACTTGGAAGCGAATTTAGCATCTCTCTCTAATATAATCTTCTTGGGAACTCCATGCAACCTCACTATCTCCCTGATGAATATCTAAGCTACCTCACTAGTTGAATTAGTAGACTTTATTGCAATGAAGTGAGCTACCTTTGTTGCCTTAATGTCCTAGGAAACCCTATAATGAAGTCCATGTAAATGGCCTCCTATTTCCATTCCTGAATCGGAATAGGTTGCAAGAAAGAAATTGGATGATTACATTCATCTTTCATCTATTGATAGTCCAAGAACCTTGCAACAAACTCAGCCACCTCTTTCTTCAAATTCGGCTAATAGTATAACTTCTGAACAGTTTTCAAACACTTCTGGTATCCTGGGTGGCCTGAATATGGCTTGACACGAAAACCTCTGAAAATAAACTTCTTCAACTTGTTGTTATCCAAAACATAGATCCTGCTCCTAAATTTGATAAAGCCATATGTTGTGAGGTGATACTTCTCATCATGATCACCATCACCCTGTTGTTGCAATATCAACTTCAGCTGCTTATACTTCTCATCATGTTATCCTACATGTAAGATTTGGTCCTATATTTTTGTACCATAAGAGGTCACAGCTGAAATATGATTCACCTACATTT
The DNA here is from genome assembly GCA_031772625.1 of Pinus tabuliformis. Classification (NCBI taxonomy): domain Eukaryota; kingdom Viridiplantae; phylum Streptophyta; class Pinopsida; order Pinales; family Pinaceae; genus Pinus; species Pinus tabuliformis. Next base: position 874,851,347 of record CM062807.1, read on the forward strand.
TCTGTAACAACCTCAGGTTAAAGTTTCATGTAATAAAGGATATTAAAGAAAAAGGAAAATAATACCAAGGTCATGGGACACATATTCCAAGCTGAATGTTTGGAAAACACTATAGTGGGCATCACTTGTGGTTAATAATGGCTATGGAAATTGGCAAAGGCAATGGCAAAGGAAAAGAGGCATTAATTGGCATTTAATTATGTGAAATAAAAGAAAATAAGAGAAAGGAAGATGAAGAGACATAAATTTGCATGCAACGGAAATTATAGGAAAATGAAGAAAAAGGGGACATCAATGATAAAAAGGCATCAGAGAAATACTTAACAACTTTTGTCAAATTATTTTTGGTTCTCATTCACTCTTGCACACTTATAGAATTATTGGATCACCCTAGCATTCACTTGGATTGGGAAAAGGGAAAACAAAGGAAAGTAAGGGAGTGCAAGGGGAAAGCAGAATTAGTAACTACAATAGAAGGATTTTGTAGGTAATAGGTTTCAACTGTGATTTCCTTGCTAGGATGTGAATGTATGGTACATGAATTTTATTATTTGGTTCATTTGTTGTCACTGGCATGGATTTTTCTTGGTATGGCAGTTGTTTCAGCCTTGCCTTGCCATTTTGTGGATAGACATGGTGTGATGTGATTCATTCTTGGTTCAACTTTGGATTACTGGAAGGTTTTGGATTCGATTAAGGTGGTATTGGGAATAGATGAAGAGTTGGGGGTGGAGATAGTTTTCTTCGGGAAGCCCTCGAGAGATGGGCAGAGACAGGAAAATTCCTCTAGGTATGGTGAAGGACTTATGAGGCATCCAAGCTTGTTTTGGTTTTGTGATCTCAAGATAGGTTTAGGTTAGATCACGATAGCTTGAGGGTAGAGGTGGTTTAACCTTTGGAGTCCATTTTTGTTTGTCTTAGTTTATCCCATGAGATCCCACATTCATACTTGGAATATGGCACGAGGGTGATTGGCTAAAAGAGAGATTTGGTTCAGCCAAATATATGATCAGGGGGTATGTGGAAGTCCTAACTTAGTTGGCATTTTCATATGTTAATATGAGATATTTTCCTATTGTGATCTATAAGCACTTGTACTGATTATTATGGTGATCTTATCATTGATTTGTATTAGTTTCTATTTTGGTTATATGCTAGTTATATGCATGGTTTTATGATGTGCTATAGTTATGACTCTTGATCATGATTTGATAAGTTATTGAATGGTTGATGAATCCATGGGCTAACAAGTGTTGTTGTAGCTAGCTTGAGAGGGAATTGATCCTCTTGGTGATTCTCATATGAAGTTCAAAATTTTATGATTAGATATGCATTCATGACCTGTAGCTTATATGTTTATTATATGTTTGATGAAATGTATGTCATGTACTAGGCATGTCCAGGTCAAGATTTTTCTCAAGCTTTGATTGTTTACCATTTTTATCATCATTGTCATGATTCTGGAAAGTTACAAGTAGTTTTGGGTAGGGTCTGGAGGCTAGCTTGAAAAAATGTCATAGATATCGCGATCACATGCACAAAACAGAGGATTTTGGGTCATAACTGCTGGTAGACATGCTTATGGGTGTGGTTATAGCCTCATAATCGCATTTACAATGTGTCAAGGGTGCAGTTAGGGTGTTAAGTCAATGAAAAAGAGTTCCAACTAAGGGATTAATCACCTGGGATGGTTGTCAGGCACTTGAGTGATTTGTAGTCCCTGGGGGATGCCAGTAAGTTTTCGGTTTGTAAGCCCCACTTCCATAACTAGAACTTGGAGGTCGATTCATGTCATAGTAGCACTCATCTCATGTTTACCCTAGTGAGTTTATAAAAGTAGGTAAATGTGGGGTGGGGCATTTATAGATCAGTATCAGAGCTTCCAAGTTCAAACACTTGGATTGGATGGGCTAAATGCATGGATAATAACATGCATTGTGATGGTTATGGTTATCATGTAGGTGGTTATTAGTTCAGTTTTATGTTATCATTTATGATGTAGATATGTTGATGTCATTATATATCTATATTGTGCCAATATGGACTAATTTGTGCAGATGAGATAGCCTCCCCTGAAATACATTGAGATATCATTACGATTATGATTCTATTTGGTTTATCTAACATGGCATGTTTACGGGGAAGAGAAGGCCACTGATGAAGAGTATATATGTGGACTATAGTTCACATGACTCCCCTTACAGACTTGATGTGAATTGCATGGAATGGGAAAGGTCAATTGAGCATAAAGGAGAAGAGAATTCTCTTGATTTAGCAGATACATTGAGGAGTTTGAGGGAAGAGATCAGAAATTGCAAGGATGATAATAACAGGTTTATTGAGGCATGGGAAAGTATTTCCAGACCTCAAGAAAAGCAGGGAAAATTTAATGCAGCCATCCTTTAGATTCTTTCATATTTGCAGAAGCAAGGAAAAATGGGGATCGATCATGGATAGGAGGAGAAGACTAATGGGGTAGATGGTAACATGTCCCAAAGGATACATAGATTGGATAAGGAGGATACAATGAAGAGTGGAAGATTATTGGATACACCTGACAGGAGTACTGATATGTGTGGGTTTTATTCTAGGTCTTCTTCTATGAGACATCATCGTCATAACTACCAACACCATAGGAGGAGTGAGTACTTGCTATAGGAATTCAAGAAAGTAAAGCCTCATACTTTTGATGGAGAGATGAAGAAGTCAAAAGATGCAAAATCATAGCTATGTGGGATGGAGAAGTTCTTCAAATTGTTGGGTTTGTTGGGTTGTGTTATATTATTTCCACGTAGTTAACAAGGGGTTTGAGGGGCACCTGTAACCCCACTTTATGGGGTCTGTTGGTCGGACCCACCTATGGTTTTGTGCATGATTTTCGCACATGTTTTTTTGGACACGATGGTTTTCGGTCCATGGTATTGGACACGATGGTTTTCGGTCCATGGTATTGGACACGATGGTTTTGGGATCGAGGGGAAAATCTCTGTGTATATGTGTTTTATGTGTTTTTCTCTTGCATTATCTATTCTCTGTGTTTTAGAATTCGTATGCAGGTAATTTTTGTATGGGGTTAAAACCTACATTTGGTATCAGAGCAGATTTGGCTTCAAGGGGACGCCTTTGTTGCTGAGGGGTTTCGCTCGGGCCTGTGGTAGACCCTATTCAGTGGGAGATCTACGAGATCGATTCTAGTGGTGAAAGAAGATGGCGAGCAATGGAAAAATAGAGATCGAGAAATTTAATGGTCAGAGTTTTGACTTGTGGAAACTCAAGATGGAGGATCTGTTGGTGGATAAAGATCAGTTGATCGTGGTAGATCCAGGTACTAAACCAACGGGAGTGTCCGATGAAGAATGGAAGAAGTTGGATCGGAAGGCAAAGAGCACAATACGATTGTGTGTCTCAGATTCAGTATTGATGAATGTATCAGGGGAAGCTACACCGAAGGATTTGTGGGACAACTTAGGGACTTTGTACCAATCTAAGTCTCTGGTGAATAAACTGTTCCTGTGGAAAAAGTTGTATAACCTGAGGATGAAAAATGGAGATTCGGTGACAAAGAATCTGAACACTTTTAATACTATGGTAATTCAGTTAGCATCTATTGATATTAAAATTTTATATGAAGATAAGTGCATCAGTTTGTTGTGTTATTTACCAGATTCATGGGATAGTCTGGTTATTGCAATAGGTAGCAATGCAACTGCCTTGCAGGTTGATTAAATAGTCTCAGCCTTGCTGGCGGAGGAGATGAGACAGAAAAATATGGAGAGCCAAAATGGTGATGCATTGTCTATATGAGGACGGTCCCAGAACAGAAACAAAAATAAGTCATCGAGTGGGAGATCTAAATCTAGAGGGACATCTAAATCTCTAGGAAAACCTGTAAAGGTGGTGTGCTAGAAATGCAGAAAGGAAGGCCACTTCAAAAGGGACTGTAAATCTAAAGCTCCTGACAAAGGAAAGGGATCTGATGAGGCTCCTTTTGCAGAGGCGAAAACCACCTCAGATGAAGGTGGGGATGTGTACTTGGCTTATTTAAGTACACATGTAGATCATGAGGCATGGTTGATTGACTCAGGTGCATCCTTTCACTTCACTCCCCATAGAGAGTGGTTCTGCAAGTATGAGAAATATGATGGTGGTGATGTCTTCTTGGGGGATGACAGGAAGGCTAGAATCATTGTTCGAGGAAAATTAAAGTTCAAGTTGCAAGGTGGAAGGGTTAGAACGCTTCCAGGTGTTCGACATATTCATGCATTAGCCAAAAATCTGATTTTTGTAAGAAAGTTGGATGATGTAGGTGTAAAAACAGTGTTAGAGAAGCATACCTACAAAATGGTTTGGGGAGCACTAGTATTGATGCAGGGAGTTCGGATTGGAACTCTGTACAAGCTGCAAGGTATCACTGTTATTGATCGGTGCAATAGTTCTATGGTTCCTGAAAGTGGAGCAGAAAATCTAGTGATCTCTGGAAAGAAGACCGTGTTGTGGCATCAAAGGCTTGGACATATTGGAGAGAAGGGCCTTCGAATACTTCATGGTAAAGGTATGGTAGAAGGTATGAGTAATAGCTCTCTGGATTTTGATTTTTGTGAAAATTGTGTATATGGGAAGCAGAATCGGGTGAGTTTCCCCTCTAGTGGTAAGAGGGCGAAACATATATTAGAGCTTGTGCACAGTGATGTGTTTGGACCTGTGAAGGTTCCATCACTGGGTAAGTCTGTGTACTATGTATCATTTATAGATGAATTCTCAAGGAATACATGGATATATTTCCTTAAGAAGAAATCTGAAGTATTTGATAGGTTTAAAGAGTTTAAGGCTTTAGTGGAAAACCAGACAAAGAAGAAGATAAAGGTGTTGAGGACAGATAATGGTGGAGATTTTTGTAGTAAGGAATTTGAAGAATTTTGCAAGAAGTGTGGCATAGTAGGGCAGAAGACAACTCCATATACACCTCAGTAAAATGGAGTTGCAGAAAGAATGAACAAGACATTTATGGAAAGGGCAAGAAGCATGCTCAGTGGTGCTAGGTTAGGACAAGAATTCTGGGCAGAGGCGGTGGATACTGCATGTTACCTAGTCAACAGGTCACCTTCATTAGCGTTGGAGGATAAGACTCCACAAGAGGTGTGGACTGGTAAGAAACCCTCTCTTTCACATTTGAGGGTATTTGGATGTGATGCATATGTACATGTTCCAAAGGAGAAAAGAAAAAAGTTGGATAGTAAATCTAAAAAGTGCATCTTTATTAGGTATAAGGATGGTTTAAAGGGTCATAAGCTTTGGAACCCAGTAACAAAGAAGGTTATGTACAGCCGAGATGTGGTGTTCAGAGAGGTGAAAGATGTTATTAAACATGAAGTCCAACCAAAGGAACCTGAGAAGATAGAGTTTGAGCTAAAGGAGGAAGAATCAGACTCTACAGTAGAGGAAGAATCAGAAGATGAAGAGCCACAAACTCCGACTGTGAGAAGATCAGTTCGAGAAAGAAGGCAGCCAGAAAGGTATAGTCCATCTACTTTCTGTTCAAATTTTGCTTTGTTTGTTACTGATGATGATCCCAGAACTGTGAAGGAAGCAGTGGATTCAGAGGATGGAAAACTCTGGAAAGAGGCCATGGTTGATGAAATGGCATCTTTGCACAAAAATGAGGCTTGGGATCTGGTGGAGTTGCCAGCTGGAAGGAAACCCATTGGCAGCAAATGGGTGTTCAAAAAGAAGACAAATGCAGAAGGAAAAGTGGAGAAATACAAAGCTCGGTTGGTAGCAAAAGGTTATTCCCAGGTGCCGGGAATTGATTTTGGTGATATTTTTTCTCCTGTTGCCAAGGTAACTTCTATTAGATTACTTTTATCTGTTGCTGCTGCTTTTGATTTTGAGGTAGAACAGATGGATGTGAAGACAAAATTTCTTCACGGGGATCTGGAACAAGAGATCTACATGAAGAAACCTGAAGGCTTTATGGTGAAGGGTAAGAAAGAACTGGTGTGTAAGTTAAAGAAGTCTTTGTATGGGTTAAAACAGTCACCAAGGCTGTGGTATCAAAAATTTGATACATTTATATGGGGACTTGGCTTCACCATAAGCAAAGCAGATCACTGTTTGTATTTTAAATTAATTGGTGACCGTGTTATTTATCTGGTCTTGTAAGTGGATAATATGTTGTTGGTTGGAAATGACAAAGAAGTTATCCAGGATTTGAAGACCCAATTGTCCTCCAAATTCGACATGAAAGATCTTGGTGCTGCAAACTATATTTTGGGCATGGAAATTAAAAGAGATCAGGCAAAGAGGAAGCCCTGGTTAAACTAGAGGAAGTATGTCGAGACAATATTGCAGAGGTTTAATATGAAGGATAGTAAACCGGTGAAGGTTCCTATTCCTGTAGGTGTGAGGTTATCTACTGAACAGTGTCCCAAGGCACAAGAAGAGGAAGAGGACATGTCCCGTGTTCCATATGAAAGTGCAGTCGGTAGCCTGATGTATGAAATGGTCTGTACTAGACCAGACATTGCACATACAGTGGGAGTATTGAGCAGGTTTGTGTCAAAACCAGGGAAGGAGCACTGGATAGCAGTGAAGCGGGTTTTCAGGTATTTGTGTGGCACTAGTGATTATGGTTTGTGCTACCAAGGAAGACCAGGATTGGACAGAGTGTTGGATATTCATGGCTTTGTTGATGCAGACTAGGCTGGAGATCTGGATCAGAGAAGATCTACAAGTGGGTATGTGTTTAACCTATTTGGAGGTGCAGTCAGTTGGATGAGTAAGAAACAATCTGTAGTGGCACTGTCAACTATAGAGGTAGAATATATGGCAGCCACTCACGCAAGCAAGGAAGCAGTTTGGTTGCAGAGATTGTGTTCAAGTATGGGGTTAGTACAGGAAGCTATAAGGATAGACTGTGACAGCCAAAGTGCAATTTTCTTGGCAAAGAACCCCGCATATCATTCAAAGACAAAGCACATTGATGTTCAGTATCACTTTGTGAGGGATATGATAGAAGACAAAAAGGTGTTGCTGGTAAAGGTGGACAATTTGAAGAATGCTGCAGTTGCATTGAAAAAATCTATGAGCTCTGAGAAGTTCTCTTGGTGTGGAGAGACAATGGGCATTTCAGGGTTGGAAAAATGACTAAGCTCTCTTGTGGCCCCCTGTGGAAAGAAAACAACAAGTGGGAGAATGTTGGGTTTGTTGGGTTGTGTTATATTCTTTCCACGTAGTTAACAGGGGGTTTGAGGGGCACCTGTAACCCCACTTTATGGGGTCCAGGGCAACGCCCTGGAAAATTTTGGTTTTGGACCCTATGTTAGGTTGGGCGGACCCACCTATAGTTTTGTGCATGATTTTCGCACATGTTCTTTTGGACGCGATGGTTTTCGGTCCATGGTATTGGACGCGATGGCTTTTTTTCCATGGTATTGGATTCTTCAGCATGTATAAATATGTATTGTAACATTGAAAGGAATATAATGAAAAATCAAGCTGGTAGTCCTGGTTTTGGGATCCAGGGGAAAATCTCTGTGTATATGTGTTTTATGTGTTCTGCTCTCACATTATCTATTTTCTTTGTTTTAGAATTCGTATGTAGGTAATTTCTGTACGGGGTTAAAACTACACAAATTGCATAACTACTAAGAGAACATGAAAGCCGAGATAGCCACCTTTAGTATAAAGGGGAAAGCAAATATCTGATGGGAAAATATGAATAATGTCATAAGAATTAGAGAAGAGGAGTTGATTTGGGATGAGTTTGAGAGGCTCTTTAAGAAGAAGTTCCTATCTGAAAGATACTATGATGATAAGGCCAAGAAGTTTTATGAGCTGAAGATGGGTTCTATCACAGATCATGAGTACACTAGCAGATTTCTATATCTGTTGAGGTATGTGCCTTACCTCATGGATGAGAAAGCCAATATTGAAAGGTTCATCAGTGGGTTTCCAGTAGCATTCAAAGACTGGATTTATTTTGATGAGCCTTAATCAATAGAGGAATCCATCAGGAAATTGAAGCATTTTTATGATCAGTTAAAGTGAAATCCTAAGCTTAAGTGATTTTGGAAAGGGAATGAGAAGGCTAAAGGAAAGGAATATCTCATGATGCAGGTAAGAAAGAAAATGTGGCTCCTTACAAGAAGTTTAATGCACCTGAGAAAGGACATGGGTCAGAGGATGGAGAGCAACAAAATAAGGGTAATCGAAGGAAACTTTTTAGGTGTTGGACTTGTGGTGGAGAGAATCGTTGAAGAGAGTTCCATCGCATCATGGTCGAAGGTTTCATTTTTACAGTGCTCAGGAGGCACAAAGAGTTGCAGATGTTAGGTAGAGTATTCCTCAGATTTATGCATAAGTGGATAATAGGCTGACAGATAATCAAGAATCCATTATTGAGATGGAAGGTAAGCTTCATGATCAAGTTTTTTTGATCCAAGCCCAATTATGAGCTTGCTAAAATCCAAGTTTTATCAATCCCATAATGTCCAATCTGGATCAAATAAGTGCTTAGTGAACCACCAAGTTCAAGTTCCTCTCAATAGCCCTCAGAGCCAAAACTCTTCATAATTTCCCTCGGATCCAAGCCTTTTAGTCCAATGCTATACATTAAGAGTGTACATGCCAAGCGCTGTTAAAATTTGCAGTGGGAAAATAATAGTGGGAGGAGTTGGTTGGGACAGTCCCTCTATGTGAGTTGAATGTGTTATAATAAATGGGAGGAACCAATGGAGAAAGCCAATTCTAAATGAGTTGGTTTTGTTATGTATATAAAACACATATATGTGTTAACCTAAGAGCCTAACACTTATACTTAACAAAACTTGGCTATGTCGTGGTTGAACCATTAGGCAAACCCACAATGCCATGTGAGCCCGTCCTTCAAAATTTTTTGCGTTTCCTTTTGGTGCGTTGTTAATTTCCTCTCGGTAGGATTCTTCAAGCAGGGTCCACTCTTGTTTCCCATTTACTCATACACCCAATGCTAAGCTTTGGCCCACTTCCACTAGTCTCAGCACTTTACAAAAAAAAAGGTTCACAAGAACCTGTTGGGGTTAATCCTTTGGGTGGGACTCGCTCTACCACATAATCTCGCTCAACTTTTCTTGGTACGTAGCCTTGGGCACTTCCACTTTAAATGTTGGGTTCGGCATCAGCCGAGTGGGACCCACGAGCTCCAATCCAACCTGGCATTGTAACTTTAAATGCCATATAAAACCTTGGGTATTCAATCTTTGGGTGGTCCCCACTTTCCATGTTTGTTTGATGCTTAGTCGGTCGACGCTCCTTCATCCACTCTTCTTGCTTACCTTCTGGGCTTAAACCTCTAGCCTAATGCTATCAAGTGATGACATTTCTTAGAGGTTCAGTCTCCTGTGTTTGTTAATTAGCAAACTTCTTCTAGGAAACTTGGCTAAGTCCTTCTTCAATTCTTCCTCTTTTTCTAGTTTGTTCCACTACTACTATTCGCGCCTCTGAACCCATTGTGAATAATAATTGTTCTATTAATATCCTTTTCCACACACCTCAGGACCATCCACACATTCCTAACTCCATATCTGTATAATAATTGTATTGTGCTTTCGTTCTACCTCACTCTCGGCTTCTGAATGCTTCTATGATTAAAACATTGTGTGCCTCCTGCTCACGACGAGGCTTATCCCTCTTGAGATTTATTAAATATTTTGAATTCTAGTTCTTGTGAATCTGGCGTGTATCTCTCCTGAGCTTTCCACAACGCACACACTTTCACAATTCCTATGTTTATCAATAGAATACACAATCAAGGGACAAATACTCCACACAACAATTATATAGAATTCAATAACTAAACCAATATTCACAGATTGTACAAAGGAGGCCCTCTTTGGCTGGGTTTTACATTATGAGATCCATTCTAGCCTTAAGCCAGACTTTGGATTTTACAAGCCTCTCACTTGTACCTCTCTACTCTATTCATTTCATGTCCATATTTACAAAAGAAAATGATATCGAACTGATTTAGTTTAGACCAAAACCACTAAGTTAGGATTTATGAATCCTCAAATCTCTCTATGATATTTAACTACCCCTAGATATCTCTAATTCTCAAATATTCTTGAGATCTATTCATAGGAATAGATATGATTACAATTTTCATTCCTAAATACATATTTTCTAGAATCTCTTTACAAACTTAGGAAAATAATTAAATAATTACAATCAATTAGGGAACCAACTCCCTTGGTAAACAAACCCCCTAGTATAGTCAAAAGGAATTTGACTTGGATGTCGAATGCTCCTGCATCAGACTCCCAAGGTCAAAAAGAATCATGGTCTCCTGACCATGTGCTTTCATGTACTATTGAAAGTCCTCCTGGATCAAAAACTTTAGTTTGTAAGTGATCTCTCTCTTGGTTACATTGATGTTGTTCTCCAGGCTTCTAGATATTAAGTTATTATTCTCCACTTGCTTTGTTGATGAAAATTTCTTGTGCCAATTGCCTCTCCTTGTAGCTTACTCTCCTCTACCTGATATTCCTTCCTCTTTTAGATGTTCTCCTCATCAATACACACACTTCATCAATGACCTTATCAACCTCTATCTTTGGTTGATCTCCACTACTACTATTCCTGTCCTCATACTTCTACACATCCTCCTCTGTTATAAGAGTTACAAAACTCTTACCAATCAGTTTCTCATGCTTGATAAGTGTGTTCTTTTCCAACTTATCATCCTCTTCTAGCCATTCCAGAAATTCAATTTCAGCTTCCTGCTTGCTTGCTTCTTCATGTATGAGGTCTTCTTTGAACAATTTCTCATTGACTTTCCTTGTTGTTGTCATATTATCTAATTGTTGCATGTAATCCTCTATTATCCTATGTTGTTCACATTTAAGTATTAGTTCTCCCTACAATACAAATTTAATTTGGATTCTAGTGTCTTCCTTCATGCAGTCCTCATCTTCCAGCAAAAACTAGTAGATATACAAACATCAAAAACAAAAAGTTCCAAGCCATCATGCCTTAAAATTTTTCCTTACACTATTGGAATACTTCCTCTTGAATCCTTTCATGGATTCCACTTTCTGTGGCAGTCATTTGAGACTGCTCATCCACCTGTTGTCTCCTACCAGCATTCCTCGGTCTCTTTGTCACTTCCATTGCTTCTTTTCTTGCTCCACCTGCAATATCATACTTAGAAAAATTAATTATACTAGAATTACAAGACAATTCAGTTTCAAGAGATGTTTTAAACATCTCATCATCATCCTCATTGTCTTCCTCTCCAAGGATAGGTCAACTTTCTTCTTCACACTCATTTGTTTTAAGTGCCTCTTCTTTCTCCACTTTTTTGCACCGTCTTCTTAGCATATAGTTCTCTGATAGGCCACTTTACTCTTTTTTCCCACATAGATTCCTTTCTTCAACTCTTTTATCATCCTTCTCATTCTTTCTTGTAACTACTTCTTTAGGTTGTTGAGTTTTTCCTTTATCTTAGCTAACTCTTTCTCTCTTTCTTCTACACTTATATGTTGTCTTGTAGCCTTTGTTCTAGCCTCCTTTTCCTTTCTGTTGTGGATTCCTTCTGGACTTCCTCTTCTTCTTTCTATGAGTTGTTACATACTCACTATGAGTTGCAACATGGCCTCTGCAGTAACAAGCCTCCTCTCTTGTTACAGATTTCCTCATCAAGCTTCCTCTCCTTTGATCTTGGTCTTTTGGCACCTTCCCTGGTTCACCTCCTTGGAACCATTAGAGATTTCTAGCTCTTAGGCTGTTGTAAATCCCTACTCATTGTCCTCTATCTCTTCTTCTTTCCTCTGAGACTTCACTGTCTCTTTACTGCAATATGTTTCCACTCTTCTCGGCCACCATCTTCTTTATGATAAACCTACATGATCTCTTCTCTTTTGTCTCTTCTTTTGTCACTATTTAGTTATTTATTGTTTGTCATGTTTCTCTTCCTTTCTCTACAATTATTAATGACTGGACCTTTCCAGGACTTCTTTGCACATTTTTGTCTCCAGCTTTGATGTGCATCTTCAACATCCTTTTTATATCATCCTATGCAATCTCTCTAGATTCTGAACATTGTTATATATTGTGTATTTCCAATTCCACACTTCCTTTGCATATTTCATTCTTTCAGAAGCTTCTTATCTGCTTCATGTGTGGGTTCTTTCTGCTCTTGCACCTCCTTCTTTTGACCTCTGTAATTTGAGATTTTCAGATATTTTCCAGCTTTTATACTAGTTGATGCAAGACCAATTCTAAGCCTGCTAAAATCTTAGGATTATCAAATCCCATAATCTCCAATCTGGATCGAATAAGCCTTAGAAAACCATTCAATTCAAGTTCCTCTCAATATCCCTTGAAGCCAAAACTCCTCATAATGGCCCTCGCAGCCAAACCTTTCATCCAAACGTTATACACTAAGCATGTACATGCCAAGCATTGTTGAAATTTATAGCAGGAAAATAATATTGGGAGGGGTCAATTGGGGAAGTCCCTCTACATAAGTAGACTATGTTATAATAAGTGGGAGGAACCAATGGAAAAATCCAACTCTACGCAAGTTGGTTGTGTTATGTATATAACACACATATATGTGTTAACCCAAGAGCTTGGCGCTTATACTTAACAAAAATTGACTCTGTCGTGGTTGAACCACCGGGAAGACCCATAATGCCACATGAGGTTGTCTTTCAAAAGTGCTAGCATTTCCTTTTGGTGTGCTCTTAATTTCATCTAGGTAGGATTCTTTGGGTGGAATCCACTCCTTCCACCCATTTACTCATACACCTGACGCTAACCTCCAGCCTGCTTCCACCAGTCATGACACTTTAAAAAAAAAGGTTCACAAGAACCTGTCAAGGTTAATCCTCTAGGCAGGACCCGCTCGGCCACATAAACCCACTCAACTTTGCCTGGGGCATAGACTTGGGCACTTCCAATTTTATTGTTGGGTTAGGAATTGACTAAGTGGGCTCCACCCACTTCGATCCAACCTAGAATTTTAACTTTGCATGCCATCTAAAACATCTTTGTATTCAATATCCAAGGGGTCCCCACTTGCCACAACTACCAGATGCTTAAATGGCCAACACTCCTTCATACGATATTTGTGCTTACCTTCTAGGCTTAAAAATCTACTTCGACGCTATCAAGTGGTGAAATTTCTAAAAGGTTTTGTCTCCTGCATTTGTTAATTGATGAACTTATTCTAGGAAACTTGGCTAAGTCCTTCTTCAACTCTTCTCCTTCAGCTGGTTTATTCCACTAATATTGTCTGCACCTCTAAACCCACAGAGAACCATTCTTGTTCTATTAATATTCTTATCCACGCACCTCGGGACTGTCCACACCTTCCCAACTTTGGATTTGTATAATAATTGTATTATGATTTTGTTATACGCCACTCTCAGCTTTCGATTGATTTATGATTAAAACAATGTGTGCCTCTTGCTCACGACAAGGCCTATCCCTCCTTAGATTTATGAAAGATTTTGAATTCGGGTTCTTGTGAATCTATTGTGTATCTCTCCTGAGCTTTCCATAGTGCACATACTTGCAAAATTAATTTGTTTATCAATAAAATACACAATCAAGGGAAAAATACTCCACATAACAATTATAAAGAATTCAATAACTGAACCAATATTCACAGATTGTACAAAGGAGGCCCTTTTTGGCCGAGTTTTACATTATGAGATCCTTTCTAGCCTTAAGCTAGACTTTGGCTTTACAAGCCTCTAGCTTGTACCTCTCTAATTTATTCATTTCAAGTCCATATTTACAAAATAAAATGGTATTGAACTGATTTAGTTCAGATCCATGATTATCTCACTAAAACCACTAAGTTAGGATTTATGAATCCTCAAATATCTCTATGAGATTTAACTACACCTAGATCTCTTTAATTCTCAAATATTCTCGAGATCTATTCATAGTAATAGTTCTGATTACAGTTTTCATTCCTAAATAAATATTTTCTAGAATCACTTTACAAATTTAGGAAAATAATTAAACAATTACAATCAATTTGGGAACCGACTCCCTTAGTAAACAAACCCCCCAGTTTAGTCAAAAGGAATTTGACTTGGATATCAAATGCTCCTGCATCATGCTTCCATTTTGATTGATAATGGATCTAACTATATTTATATCAGTTTTGACTTGGTGGATAAGTGTGCTTTAATGAAGAAGTGCATGCAAAATCTTGGTTGGTGCAATTGGCTATAGGGACTAAGAGAAGATTTCATCATTAGGTGAGAGCTTGTACATTTGAGCTCAATGATATGCTTACATCAACACATCTAAATGTGTTTCCTTTAGGTTCATATAACATGCTTTTGGGCATGGATTGGTTGTTCACTCACAGGACCAAGGTAGATTGTTATGAAAAAACTATTGAGTGCCTTTATGATGATGGAGAAAGGAGAATCTTGCAAGGAAAGAAGAAGCCTACATCTATGAGAATGGTTACATTTATGTAAGCTAAGCGTAGTAGTAGGAAGGGGTGTGTATCTTTTTCAGTGCATATTTCTAGTGACAAAGGGAAGGATGCGAAGGATGAGTAAGTCTTGAAGAGGTACCCTATTTTGTAACTGTTTAAGGAAATTTCAGGATGTGCTTCCTGCAGAGATTTGGAAGTTACCATCTCATAGGGAAGTGGATTTCTCTATTGAGTTGGTACTAGGAGTAGCACCATTATCAAATGAACCTTACAGGATGAGCAATCTAGAGTTGGTGGAATTGAAGTTGCAACTTAAGGAAATGCTTGATAAGGATACATAAGGCCAAGCGCATTGCCTTGGGGTGCACCAATGTTGTTTGTAAAGAAAAAGGATGGTACTCTCAGGTTGTGCATTGATTATAGGTAGTTGAACAAGCTGGCAATCAAGAACAGGTATCCATTGCCTAGAATTAATGATTTGTTTGATCAATTAAAGGGAATAACAATATTCTCAAATATTGATTTGAGATCAATATATCATCAGGTGCACATAAAATATAAAGAAATTTATAAGACTACATTCTGTACCATGTATGGGCATTATGAGTTTGTGGTGGTTTTTGGTCTTACTAATGCTCTAGCTACCTTTATGTGTTTGATGAACAGTGTGTGTTGCATCCTTACTTGGACAAGTTTGTGATAGTGTTTATTGATGATATATTGATATACTTAAAGAATCAAGAGGAGCATGCAGAGCACCTAGCCGTAGTGTTGAGATTGTTGAGAGACCATCAATTGTATGCCAAGCTCAGCAAGTGCAGTTTCCTTCAGTGTCAGATTCATTACTTGGGAGATGTTGTTTCTAATGAAGGAATAGCAGTGGATCCAAAAAAGCTTAAGGATATCATGGAGTGGCAAACTCCTAGGAATGTGGATGAGGTCAGATCATTCGTGGGACTATCAGGTTACTACAGGAGGTTCATCAAAAAATTATCAAGGATTGGCTATCCTATTACATTATTGCAGAGAAAAGGGAAGAAGTTTGAATGGACTGAGGAGTGTGCATCTAGTTTTGAGAAGTTTAAGCATTTTCTTACAAAAACTCCAACTTTGAAGATTGCATATCCAGATAAGGAGTTTGTAGTCTATAGGGATGCTTTCAAGAAAGGACTTGGTGGAGTCTTGATGCAAGAAGGACAGGTGGTATGTTATGAGTCAAGGAAGTTGAATGAGCATGAGTATAATTATGTGAATCATGATCTTGAGTTACCAGCTATCATTCATGCATTGAAGATGTGGAGACATTATCTTCTTGGTAGGATTTTTCTCTTTATTAGTGATCATAGTGGGCTGAGGTACTTGTTTGACCAACCTAATCTGAATGTCAGGCAAGCTATATGGTTGGCTACCCTTAGTAAGTTTTACTTTGAGATTAGATACATTAAGGGAAAGGAGAACTAGGTTATAGGTGCTCTCAGTAGGAGAATGTAGGTAAATCAAATTTTAGTTGTGAGTTCATATATGACATATTTATAGGAGAGGATATTGCATGCAGGGTAGCATGATGACAAGTACTAGTAGCTAAAGTAGAGATTGCAGCAGCAAGGTGAAGGTGATAGGGATGAGAAGTATCACCTCATAACCTATAGCGTGGTCAGATTCATGAACATGATTTATGTGCTAGATAGTAGTGATTTGAAGAGGTTTATCTTAAGAGAATTTAATGTCAAGCCATACTCAGGCTACGTGGGATATCATAAGACTTTGACAGGAGTTAAGAAGTTCTATCATTGGCTGAAATTGAAGAAAGAGGTGGCTAACTTTGTTGTGAGATGTTTGGACTATTGTTGACAGGTTTAATCCTCTCTGCAGACAGAGACGATATCTCTCACCCAATGAGTGGGTATAGCAACTGAAGTGATAATCAACCAGACATCTTTGTAGGTTACAATTGAAAAGAAGAACGAAGGAGATGGCCTACCTTGTTCTGATGCTATTTCGATTTCCTTTGTTGAGGACTTTGAACCTCTTGTATCAGGAGCTTGTTCATGTTTCTCTCAGTGTTTATGCACCTACACAAGTTATCAAGACACAACAAGGCATGCCAAAACAAATAGAAAATCCAATAGCAACCTACTTAACTGATCAAGGAATGTCAAGCTAAATGATACATGAACATATACATTTTGGGAAGATGAACCAGCAGTTGTATATTATTAGAAAATAAAGGGAAGATTACAACCAAAGCCTTGATGTTGATAGGCTCTCCTTGAGTGGTAATCCAAGTCCAAGCCAAGAACTCTCCAAGCACTCCTTCTCCAAGTCAAATGAATAGCCTCTAGGCACAATCTTAGCATAAGGGTGCAAATAGACATAGACCAACCATTTGGGAATGGGAGAGGATGAATTTATAGGCTGGGAAATGGAGTTAGGACCTCTCTAAATATAGGATTAGGCCCTCATCTCAAGGAGGTAGCTCATAGGGATAAGACCAAGAGGCCAAGTTGGGAGGATTTGACCTCATCTATGCCAAACAACCTCTAGCTCATCGCTCTGGAAGCTTCTAGATCACAAAGCTTCTCATCCTCTTTGGGATCATTGAGGGTATGCAAGGGAACAAAGTGATGCCATCATTGGTCAAGTACAATGAAACATGCAACCATAATTTTTTTAAGCCTTATAACAGCGATGATTCTCATTTTAGGGCTTTAAGAGCTATTTCTTCAGGCAAAGCTCAAGACATTTTCCAATCAAAGTCTTTAGGAGGGATCTGAGTTGTATACATGAATGAGTAAACTGCATAATGGTCATGTTTCAGGCACTTCGGGGTATATCACAGGAAAGTGTAGGAGGTGTGAAAATATATTGTGCAACAGATGCTCCCTAAAGAATGAAGGCAAAACGAGGAGTGATGGTTGAGATGCTTTATGATATTTTGCAAGAACGAGGACACGAACTATTAGGAGACCTGCAAATAAAGGACACATATACATATACATATCTGATATCAAGACATGAATCTATGGCATGGGCACATCCATACAGATGATGAAGACTATATGAAAAGATACACGGTATGGGCGCATCCATGCAGATAACGAGGATCATCATAAATATAAAGTCCCACGGTATGGTCACAACCATTTGTATAGTAGAAACATGTGCACATGCATGAACAACGTATAACTCCACACAAATTGAGTCATATTAGACAAGACCCAGGGTCTTGTGCTCCATCCCAACCCCATAAAAGTATGAATTCTAACATGCGAATAAACTTGTTGAAGTCGAACATGCTAGAAAACCACCTGATTATCGGTCATTGATGTGGACCGTTAACAGGCACGAGAGGAACCACCCATAATGACAATGGCTTTCAAGGTATGACAGTACAATCTATGAATTTGATAACGAAGATGAAGTTGAACATTCATGGAGTCACCTGATCGAAGGCCAGTAGTGAAAACCTGTCATCGGATGTGAAGAACTTGCCATTAAGGCATGCAAGCTCTAAGGTACTGAAAGGGAGTTTCTAAGTCATCTTCCTGGATAATGAGATGAAGTCAATAAGAAGAGACCCGTCGAAGGAGGGCAATGATTAGTCCCCCACCATTGACATGAAACAAGGAATAAAGTCTAATAATTTTCAAGATTGCAACAATGACTCAAACAATGTATAGGTAAATAATTGTAGATTGGAATTCTCTTGAACAATGGTGACATGACTCTGGAGTATGGTATCATCTGACTCAACATAGGACTAAAGGTCATGATGAAAAAATGGAATAGTAAAATGAGATGCAAAGATGGATCACCCAAACCCGGGAGAACAAGTGACTGAGTGGGGATATACCAAACCCAACACGAGATCAGAAGAGTGTCATGTTTAGGAGCGACATGCTGCCTATACAAAGGATGTTTCATCTTCATTTTTCCCCACTATTTCTAGCAAGTACCCAAATTAATTTTACCACAAGCCTTAAGGGGATAGCATATGCTTGTCATCTAAGTTCAATCTTCGAATGAATCCATCCTCGTAAGTTTTACGAGCCCTAGGAAGGAGAAACTTATTCTCATCATGGTGACGAGTCTTTCATCATAAAAATTTAAAGAATCTGATGTAAGGATAACTCAGTATCTTTATCACATTTAGAGAGTTTGAAAAAGAGACAAAAAAGAAAACTCCATCATATCCCTTTTCGTAATTTTTCTCTCGAATCCGAAAAGGTAGAAAACAATATGTGAGAGAACCTCTTGACCATTTCGATCAAGGTGTACATTTTTTGTAAATAGTCAATCTCAGCTCGAAAAAGGGGTAAATGTATACTGATATGACGTCGATTCATTTAATTTAATGAGTTAAAAAAGACAAGTACTCGATGATCTTTTCATATTTTTGGAGTCTGAAAAGAGCTGAAAGAGAACTCCTCCTGGAGGAACGAGTGGTATAAAAGGATAGCAACTGGTTCTGATCATGATGGAACTTGTCAAAAACATGTAAAGGTCAAGAGGCTGGCTAATAAGACCACTCATTGCAAATGTTCCTCAGGCATAGGTAAAACAACCAAGTGAAAGAATATGACCGACCAAAGAGATGGTGACAATGGAATGGAATAACCAAGGCTCATCTGGAAAAGCAGGCTGATAAAAAATGACAATAACGAGATGTAAAGTGGGAATGGTTTCATTTTTATACAAGCTTGAGATATGGGAAACTATGCTTGAGTATACTTTGAAGATGGTTTCATTTTTTTCACAAGCTTAAAACATGAGAAAAACTCTGCTTGGATTTGGTTTCATTTTTACATAAGCTTGAAACAAAGATAAGCTATGCTTGAGATAAGCTTGCATGCCCCTAGCATAATGACTCAATTCGAGGTACATGCCTCCCAATCTTCACTTTATTCACCTAAGTAGACTACTGGTTAGTAATAGGTGGATGGAGTGAAGGTTCACTTACGAGATCAAGTGAAAGACTAGACTGGAATTTTATGAGATCTAATCAAAGACTCGAATGGAAAGGGGATTTGTTTCATTTTTTAACGAGCTTGACACAGGAAAAGAACCATTCTTGTGACACCTTGTTTCATTTTTCAATGAACTTGACACAAGTAAAGGAACTCTGCTCATGACACCTTGTTTCATTTTTTAACGAGCTTGACACGAGACAAGGAAATCTACTCCATAATTTTTATCATATACCAAAAGAGGCCATGGCTTACATGAGGTTCTCATCAGATGGGATAACAAAACTCTGGAAAGGATACATTTCTAGGTATCCAAATGAAAAATTGGGCTCCAATGCCCCCAGTACATGGTGTACTACATCACCTACTAGAGCATCAATAGATGTGGGCATGGAACAGGTGGCCACGTAATTAACCTATGGTGGGAGTGATACTACTTGCACATAAGAACCATTTAGGGATGATGGTTGATTGGGAGTTGATTCAAAACCAATGAATGTAAGTTTATTAATGATCACAATGCTTCCTTCATGCGGGAAACACATCACTCGAAAGAGAGAAGAAACAAGAGCTCCCATGACATAAACATAGTCACGACCAAGGAGTAGATTAAAATCTAAAGGGCCTTGGACAACCATCACATCTATATAGACAATCTTTCCTCCCAAAGCAATAGGAAACTTAGGAAGAATCCCTAATGGTTGATTGGTTCCTCTGTTAAAATCTACCAGATTCTGAGTGATAGGGACAAGCTGAGGAGAACCTAAAACTTGCCAAGGATTTGAGGACAAGATGCCAACAGATGCACCCTCATCTATGACTATGCTAGGTATGGCTATATGGTAAGCCTATACTGTAATCTAGAAAGGCACATAAGACAGAAGAAGATATCCCACCAATCGAATCTAATCAAAATAAGTGACAAAACTACTTGGAGGGGGTGTCGTAGGAACGTGAGAGTTTCCCTCTTGCTCAATGAGAATGAGAGAAATGCTCTCATGCACCTCAGGAATAGGAGGATTTACCTCCAATTCATTTGAAACTAAAGAGACTAGAAGAACCTAACCAGTATGAGGTTCACTTTCTATCGAAAAGGTGCAGTTAACTAAAGGTGGAGTCAAGTATACTATTTTCTCAATCGATGGTTGATCGAGAATGGACTCACGAGACTCTCTTTCAGAGAGAGTGGGGTTGACCAAAGTTGACTTTTGATTAATCAATGGATCAACTAGTGAAGGATTAGGGGAAAGCTTTCGATACTCGGTCAGAAGATGAGATTGAGAAGCTGTAAGGTTTTCCAACTCTTTGGAAGCTTCATCCATAAGAGGAAAAAGGTTAATGGGATGATTACCTTTACACAACTTACAGGGAAATTTGAATTTTCCCTTTTCCCATGAGCTTTACTGCTACTAGTTAAGGGTTTATCACCAGCATGATCTCCAGAAATTGATGACAAAGGTCGATGTGAACCTACGGACCACACTTCTAAGACCTTGAGAATACCAGGACAATTCCAAAGAAGGTGATCACCCTTACATAACATGCAATGGGATTTTACTTTCTGGGGCCGGTTGGAAGATTTTTCTACATCAGTTGCATCTGTAGCAATTACTTCTTGGTTTCCCCCTTTCTTATTTTGCTTCTTCTTCTTCGGCATATTCTTCTTCTTCTTCTTAGCTTTCTGATTAGTAGAATCTAGACTTTCACCAGGAGAAGAGGAAGAACGAGGTGAAGAAATAGGCGAAGAAGGCGAGGGGTCAACTTTAGGATCAACATGAGGTTGATGTTGTTCAAGTGGAGGAGAACTCAGTTGAAAAGACATTTAAACACTTGGAACCACTAACTTTGAAAATAACCAAACTGGCAGACCAATGGTCAATCCACGAAGGGACAACATTTCCATATAAGGAGCACCAACATTTCCAAAAGAAGGAAAAGGACCAGGTTTCCCATCAAGGGGGTTTCCTTAATTGGTAGACTTAGGAAATGTTGCCATGGGTATCAACCTAAGATCTACTAAGGAGTATTTTCACAGGAAAGATGTTGTTCCGTGGTCAATTAATTTTATAATTTGAAACAAAAACTTTGCCTTTTCATGTTTTAAGAGTCGAGAAAAGGACGAAAATGTGACTCTAGTCACTTTCGTTGGTTTAGAGAGATTCAAAGGACAAGTTCTTAATGATCTTTTCAAAGTTAAGGAGTCATAAAAGATTGAAATGACCACTCAGGTAACTCTAGGCAAAAAGGAGTACCAAGTAACCGTGAACTGCAATATACAACTCAACAAATAAATTTACCAAGGACTTGACATACATGCAAGCAATCTCCTCAAATGTTTTGTTTAGTGTATCATGTTTACAGGGTGGCAGACTCAACTTCCTATGGATAAATGTTTTCAACCTATGCGGGTCTCCCTTTATATACTTGACAGTACAGGGAGCACAAGTCCGTGCTAGCACTGTCTAATGCAAGAGCAAATGACAACTCCTGATTTTTAAAGATGTTGAAACACGTCTCTAGCCTAGACCACTAAGTATGAAGCGTTAATGTTTCAAATTCTCCTTAGATTAATTGATAGATTTTAAAATTTATCTTCAACTATGTTTCAGTTTTAAGGCCCAAAATGATATCACTTGAACACCTAAAATGCAACTAGATGACGAAATTGAAATCCTTTAATTCAATGAAAACTACCTATGTAAGGAAGAGAAACACTCGAATCATGCATCAAACAAGCAAAAGTGCATTAATGACAATTTTCAAATGCTAAATGAAAAACATGAAATCTAATCTTTCATATCATAAGCAAATGCAATGCCAAAACAAAAACCTTAAAGCGAACTACCTTAAGATATAATGATGATTTTTCCTTTTCACTTTAGTGCAATCAATGTAATCTAGTGCAAAAAAGTAAAAGAGAATGCAAGCAAGCCAACAAACATGAAAATCTCTTTCACATTAATGATTTGAATGCAACAAAAAATGCTTCGAAAACTATTGAAAAGATAAACACTTTCACTTTTTCTTTTCGAAACACAAACTCAAAGAAAACACTTCCTTTCGATTCAAATGAGACAATCAATTTGTAATCTATTGTTTGTCAAATGGAACTTAAGAAACTTTCATAATATCTACTCAATCTGACACTAATGAAACCAACTTAAGACATAAGAACCAAAAGTGATTTTCAAAGGATGCCCAAACACACAAAAGATGCTTTAACATAGGTAATTGATCTCTGATGAGAAGATAAACGAGTGGATGAAGGATGACCTAGAAGAGTCAAACTTCAAACACACTTAAACCAAGTTAAGAGGCGATTGTAACCAGAAAAGGAAAGAGTCAACTAAAATCACACTGGTAAATCATTGGGAGAAGGCAAAAAGAACTGAAAACAAGAAGACAAACCCTAAATTTATTTAACTTATGCTATCATCACACCTGTTAAGAGAAAAGAAGTGATCATCGCTATTGTAATCAACATAACTGCGATATTATCGTGACTGTGAGGGCCAAAAACACGATGGGTGAGAAAAACAAATAAAAAAACAAAATCTTCAAGAACAGCTCAAATCAACAACCTTCAAGCATCTACGAGAAAGTGAGACTGACTATAGACAAACAATGAAGTTTGGAAATGAATGGTTGATCAAACTTGTCAAAGGACAAGGTGAAGAATTGGAAAGAAAGGATCACAGGCTCCCTAGTGGAGTCGTCATTTTGTTGACAATGTTAATCCTCTCTGCGAACAGAGATTATTCCTCTAGCCCAATGAGTGGGTCTAGCAACTAAAATGACAATCAACTAGACATCTTCCTAGGTTACAATTGAAAAGAAGAATGAAGGATATGACCTACTTCATTTTGATGCTATTCTGATTTCCTTTATTGACGACTTGAAATACTTGTATCATGTGTTTGTTCCTGCTTCTCTCAGTGTTTATGCACCTACACAAGTGATTAAGACACAACAAGACATGCCAAAACAAATAGCAAATCCAATAGAAACCTACTTAACTAATCAAGGAATGTCAAGCTAAATGATACATGGACATATACATTTTGGGAAGATGAACCAGAAGTTGTATATTATTAGAAAATAAAGGGAATCTTACAACCTAAGCCTTGATGTTGATAGGCTCTCCTTGAGTTGTAATTCAAGTCCAAGCCAATAACTCTCCAAGCACTCCTTCTCCAAGTGAAATGAATAGCCTCTAGGCACAATCTTAGCATAAGGGTGCAAATAGACATAGACCAACTATTTGGGAATGGGAGAGGACAAATTTATAAGCTCGGAAAGGGATTTAGGACCTCTCCAAAGATAGGATTAGGCCCTCATCTCAAGGAGGTAGCTCATATGGATAATACCAAGAGGTCAAGTTGGGATGATTCGACCTCATCTATGCTAAACAACCTCTAACTTGTCGCTCTTGAAGCTTCTATATCACGAAGCTTCTCATCCTCTTTGG
This sequence comes from Pinus tabuliformis, assembly GCA_031772625.1. NCBI lineage: Eukaryota > Viridiplantae > Streptophyta > Pinopsida > Pinales > Pinaceae > Pinus > Pinus tabuliformis. The sequence goes on from CM062807.1 coordinate 874,875,222, forward strand.
GAAAATTACCTCTTTGGGATCATCGCGGGCATGCAAGGGAACAAAGTGATGCCATTGTTGGTCAAGTACAATGCAATATGCGACCATTGTTGTTTTTAGTCTTATAAGAGTGATGATTCTCATTTTAGGGTTTTAAGAGTTATTTCTTCGGGGAAATATCAAGGCATTTTTCATTCAAATCCTTTAGAAGTGATCTGAGTTGTATATATGAATGAGTACACTGCATAATGGTCATGTTTCGGGCACTTTTGGGTATGTCACAAGGAAGTGCAGGAGGTGTGACAAAATATTGTGCAACAACTGTCATTATAGCCTATTCTAAATCGAAAATGGAAATGGGAGGCCATTTATATAGACTTAATTATAGATTTGTTGAGGACATTGAGGTTACATGATTCCATCATGGTTGTGGTTGACAAGTTAAGCAAGGTATCTCACTTCATTTTCATGAAGTCTACAAATTTAGTTGGCAAGATAGCTCATATCTTCACCAAGGAGATAGTGAGGTTGCATGGTGTTCCCAAGAAGATCATATCAGATAGAGATGCCAAGTTCACTTCCATATTTTGGAAGGAATTTTTTGCAAGCTTGTTATATAGAGTTAACTTTTAGTACATCTGATCATCCATAAATAGATGGACAGACAGAGAGGGTTAACATGATTCTTGAGGATATGTTGAGGATATATGTCATGCATCAGTAGTGGAAGTGGGGGAAGTATCTTCCACTGGTTGATTTTGCATATAATAATGGGTATAGAGAATCCTTAAGGATGATTCCATTTTAGGCTCTTTATGGGAAGATTTGTAATACTCCCAATAGGTTGAGTGGTCCAGTGAACAGGGTGTTGATTGGACCGGATATGTTGGTTGAGATGGAGCAGGAGATGAAGTTTATTAAAAGGAATCTAAAGGCATCATAGGACATGCAGAAGAGTTATGTGGATCAAAATAGAAAATTCGAGTTTCAGGTTGGGGAACACACATACATGTGCATCAAGCCTAAGAAGAGCTCCTTGATGATTGGATCATGTGCCAAGTTGGCACCTCGGTATCGTGCACCTTTTGAGATCCTTAAGAGGATAGACTAGTGGCCTACAAACTTGCACTACCGCCAATAGTGAAAGTCCATGACGATTTCAATTTTTCATTGCTTAAGAGATATGTGTAGGATCTTGATCATGTGATTGATTAGTTTTTATTGCAAGTGGAAATAGAGATAGAGTTCCATCTAGAACCACGATGCATATTGCATTGGAAACATCTCATGCTCTGGAACCGAGCAATAGATCAAGTTAAAGTGTAGTGGAAGCACATTGGGCCAAATGAATCTACATGTGAGATGGATGATCAGATGTGGCCTTTATATCCTTCATTAGATACTCATTTCCTTCCAGAAAATAATGAAGGATACAAAGGCTGCATCTAATCATCCATCTCCCATGTAGATTCATTGGGCCCAATATATATATATATATATATATATATATATATTGAATGAGTTGTGTTATAAAGCTCCAATAAGCGGTATGCTTATTTTTTTTTCAACAGGATGTCATTATAAATACTGCATCGAGATATGCTATAAATATCCATAGGAAATATGTTTTGTTTTCCACATTTTGTTGGTCATAGGTGTCATAGAACACCAAGGAAGATGTTCCCCCAAGGGGGAGTAGTTTGTAACAACCTCGGGTTAAAGTTACATGTAACAAGGATATGAAAGGCAAGGAAAAATAAGACCAAGGACATGGGGCACGTATTTGAAGCTAGATGTTGGGAAAAGACTATAGTGGACAACACTTGTTGTAGAAATTCTCATTGTAGATCACCTGATAATGCAACGTAACTAAAGCAAAATACTTGATCTACCTCTACAAACAAACTTGCGGAACCTTAATCGAATTTGAGCAAGATCAAATAAAACACATATAACAGATGAAGAAGAAATCAATCACACATGAACACAAAAGAATACTCTAGGGAAAGCCTCAGCTAAAAACCCCGCTATATGTATTATCATACAAATGAAAATATATTTGGATTTCACAAAGCTTTAGCTCACAAGATATCCAGCTCTCAGTGCAATCCCTCATTGCTGCTCATAGACAAAATAGACACAACATATGCCCTCCTTCATTCCTCCAAGCCTCCTATTTCCTTGCGTCATGGAAAATTTTAGGGGCTAATGTTCGCCCAGTGGGCTAATTTTCCATGATTTTTCCACAAAAAAGATTCGCCAATTTCCAATTTTATAAAAGACGATTCGCCCAAATTTTAGAATATAAAAATTATTTTACCTTAAAAATCGCCAACATTATAGAGAGACTATATATAAAATTATTATTAATTTGATTAATTTTACAAATATATCAATAAACATTTATAATTTGCATATTAGGGATTAGTGAGATTCGCCAATGTTTTAAACTTCAAGAAAATTTTCCATCCTTAAAATTTTCCTTGCCTTGCGTAGTTTCTCTTGGGTCCTCTGGCTGCCACCTATGTGAATTCACCTCTCACACAACTCACCAAACTCAGAAATAACTACGCAATCCTCAAGGAATGAATTCCTTCTGCATGCAAGAGATATCCTCAATGGAATATTCCTGCAATTGATAGTACATTGTCCCATCCTCTGATCTCAATTGGGTCTCTGACTGAACTGACATGCATGAGTTATTTATGAGATAATATTCAATTATCTAAAGTACACTAGTTACATGCATGCATGCATTAACTAATTGAACTCATAATCAGTGCCACAAACTGTTGGAACTAATCTAACTAGACTTAACTCAGTTAACTGAGATAACTAATTACAACTCAAAGTACAACTCATCTTGATCTCCTTAATTAAGGGATAACTTCCTCAATCAAAGGGAAAAAAATTTCATGTCTTCACATAGACTTCATGTTTAATTTTCTCCAACTAATTAACTCAAGATGAATTAATTAATTATTTTACAAACAGCTGCTAAGATCAAATTCGAATTTTAATTATCAATTTTAGTTCAGGGACTAACTAAAATTGGAATGTATCTCGAAATGCTATTTATAAAAACGCTATTTTTAGCACTTCTATATTTAGTATTTCTTGTTGCTATTTTCAACACTTCCTCTCAACAAGAAAGGGACTATCTGTCACCCCAATCCTATCTCTGTGGAACTCAAATTTTCATTTTGACAATGCCTTAGTCAAAATATCTGCATCCTGCTCCTCGATTGAAACATACAACAACAACATGATCCTCTTCACCACACAGTCTCAAAGATGATGATATCGGATATCGATGTGCTTGGACCTGTCATGAAATACTTGTTTCTCAGAGAGTTTGATACAACACTGATTATCGCAATAGATCACAGTTGGACCCATCCTTTGATCATCAATCCAACTAGAATTTTCCACATCCAAATGGCCTCACATGCTGCCTGACTTGCAACCATGTATTCAGCCTCTACTGAGCTAAGTGCAACTGACATCTGTTTCCTGTTGTACCAAGAAACTCCAGCTGAACCAAGGTTGAAAATTCCTCCTGAAGTGATCTTCCATCTGATGGACTCCCTGCCCAATCTGCATCTTGAAGCCCTGAAGCTTCACTCCCTCTGTTCATATATACCATAATCCATACTAAGATGTGCCTCTGAGGTATCTCAGCACATGCTTCGTTGCCTTCCAAAACAACTTGGTAGACTGAACCATAGCTTGACTCAGCTGGTTCACCGCAAAGCACAACTCTGGTCGTGTGTTCACTAAATACATCAATGAACCAACAAGCTGTCGATAAACAGTAGCAGCTACTACCTCACCTGAAGTAGCATCCTCCTTCCTCCAGTTACCTGCTAGATGAGTCTGCATGGGCTTGCACTTCTCCATGTGAAATCTCCTAAGTATCTCATTGGCATACTTGCCTTGAGACACAAACACTTCCCCATCCTTCTGCTACACTTCCATGCCTAGAAAGTAGTACATGAGACCCATGTCTTTCATCTCTAACTCTCTTGCAAGGTCCTCCTTGCAAGACTTGATCAACTGATCATCACCTATCAATATCAGATCATCAACATAAAGAACAATGATCAATGGCTTACCTTCTACCATGATGTGGTAAAGGTTCACATCTTCTTTACTCTTTGTGAAGCCCAACCCGATGAAATAGTTTTCGATCCTGGTGTACCAAGCACGAGGTGCTTTCTTCAACCCATATAAAGCTCTCTTGAGTTGGAACACATGCAACTCATGATCGAAGGTCTCAAATCCTTCTAGCTGCTCTATGTACACCTCTTCCTCAATATTTCCATTGAGGAACACAATCTTCACATCCATCTGATGGATCTTCCAACCCATCTGTGCTGATAGTGCCAACATTGATTTGATAGATTAGTACCTTGCTACAGGAGCAAAAGTATCATCATAGTCGATCTCCTCGACCCGTGAGAAACCATGGGCAACAAACCTTTCCTTATGTTTCTCCACACTGCCATCAGTTGCTTGCTTTACCTTGTAAATCCATCGGGAACTCACCACTGACTTGTCCTTCGGTCTTGGGACAACATCCCAAACATTGTTCTGAACTATGGAGTCGTACTCCTCAACCATAGCATCAACCCAGACCGGTTGCTGCACTTCTTCCTCAAAGAAAGATGGTTCGGTCTCTACACACTCCCCAACCAGGGCCATGTAACCAGTGTACCGCTCAAGTGATCTCCTCTGTCTGTGCTAAGAGGATGGTTGTCCCACATTCTCTCTCGCATACATCACCAATCTGTCAGCTTCCCTTGAGTATTCCCACCCATCTCTAGAAGACTCTGCATGAGTGGATGTCTCCACTCCTAGATCCTCTGCATGTGGCTACTTCGCATCATTCTAAGGCTCCTCCTCCTTAGGAACCAAAAGTTCCTCCTCTACATGCAACTTGAGCTCCCTCTCAAGGGATACTCACATGGCTTTCTGCTCATCGAACTTAAGATCTCTGCGTACCACTATCCTATGAATAGTAGGCAAGAACACCCGATAGTTGTGGGGTGTATCAGTGTACCCCACAAGTATCCCCAACTCAGCTGTTGGCTCTAGCATCTTCTGGGCATCTTTGGTCACATGGCAATAAACCAATGAGCCAAAGATCTTGAAGTGACTCACATCTAGTCTCTTCCTGGAGAAAGCCTCCTTTGGTGTCTTCATCCCCAGAATATGATGCGACCTTCTATTCTGCAAGTATACTACTGTATTGCATGCCTCAACCCACAAATGAAGTGGTAGGCCTTGGTCATGCAGCATCATTTGAGCTGCTCCCACAATCATTCTATTCTTCCTTTCGGCCACCCCATTCTGTTGTGGGTTATAGGGTGTCATCAACTCCTGTTTAATTCCTTATGTTGCACAGAAGTCCTTAAAATGTTGAGAGACATACTCTCCACCATTGTTGCTTCGCAAGGCCCTTATTTTCTTTCTAGGTTCTTTCTCAACCAAGGCTTTGAACTCACAAAACCTTGAGAAGGTTTGGTCCTTCTTCTGCATGAAGTAGATCCAACATCTACGAGAAAAATCATCAATGATAATAACATAGTGCCTTTGTTTAGCGGTGGAGGCTGTCGAGAATGGTCCACACACATCTATATGAACTCACTCTAGGATTGCTCCAGCTCAACTGTCTCGATCTTGAAAGGAAGATTTTGCATACTCACCCAAGGTACAACCTTTGCATGTATCCACTTACTCCAGTTTACCCTTGGGAAGTCCAGTAGAAATCTTCTGCATGATCTTTAAGGCCCCATGGTGCAAGTGGCCTAATATTCTATGCCATAGTTCGCCAACATCTTGGCTTTGCACCAACTCTGCTTTGGAACTCAATGCAACACAGTCATCTACCTCTAGCCTGTAGATATTCTTTACTCGAATCTCAATCCTCTTGGTCTGTCCAGTGCCAATGTGCCTCATGAATGCCTTTCCTTTACTAAAGACTACATCATGGCCTTTGTCTTCCAACATAGCAACGAACACTAGGTTCTTCTTCAGTCCAGGCACATACTTTACATCATTCAAGGTGAGAGGAGCTCCATGCTCCCTTTGAAGCACAATCGTACCTTCACCTGAAACACGGTACTTTCCATCATCACCCATCTCTATGTGCATCTGGAGGTCCTTCTCCTCCAAGGTACTAAATAAACTCTTGTCTTCGGTCATGTGGAATGAGGCTCCACTGTCCAAGTACCAAACACAACCCACCATCGATGAAACCATGCATGTGATGAGGGTGAAATCTAATTCGAAATGTGAGGCCATTGCCTCACCATATGATCCTTTCGAGGATCCCTTCTTGGATTTCTTCTGTGGACAATTCATAACATAATGGCCCACCTCATGACCATGAAAGCATCGCACTTTCAATTTGTCAATCTTCTTCCCACCATGGTGTTATAGACATTTTTGGGCACTGCAACCCCAAGCATAAAATTTCCATAAACCAAGGGCTCCTAAGTCCCTAAAAGTGTTGTTCCAACCCCTAAAGGAACAAGGTCAACTGATTACAGCTTCTCCTAGAAGTTCTCCATGAAAAACTACTCAGAACTGGTCAAAAAAGGATCATTTCACCTGTTCCATAGGCAAGTGCGTTGTATCTCACCTAAGTACACTCAGTGGGTGCGTTGCATTTCAAAAATCCCTTCTATGGGTGCGATGGGTGAGAAGAGACAAATGGCAGTGTCAATCCGCGAGGTGGAGAAGCATGGAATCTTCCAGAAACTTCTCCTGTGACACTTGCCATTCTGAATTCGACCAAGGATGAGTAAGAGATCATCAATCTCCAAGTGGAAGCAAGAACTATCAGAGGGAAGACACTAATCAAATCACAAGCTGACTCATCTCCCTTACAGATATCTATATATGGATCCCTCATCCCAGAGATCCAGAGGCTGGAATTTTGCATCTTGTAAGGAATTGATGTTAGTTTCTTGAGGCAACATCATAGTGTTGGGTGATCTAAGCTTTGCATGAGGTGAAGAAGGGCTTACTTGCTGAGAGGATGATGCTGGGTCAGAACAACTGGTTGTAACTCTCTTGGCTCTTTCTTGATTATCAATAAAGCTATTCAAGTTTTCCTCCATACTCTTGTGTCATTTATGTTTCATGCATTTGTATGGTCAATTTACATCTGATCCTAGATTGTTTATGATAATAGATCCACGTTCTTGTATAGTGTTATGCTACTTTGATTCTACAGGTACTCTGTGAAGCTGGGTGTACAAGGAAGCAAGTAGCAAAACACTATCAGAAGAGAGAGGAATCGAGCAAGGAACCAAGCGCAAGACAGAGGTTGGTCTCCTTTATTCTTCTCTCATCTATCTTTCATAAAGGAAAACGAAAGTAGTTTTACTTTGTTTGTTTCTAAGGTAGCTACCACACCTTAGTGGGATTAGTAGTTCTGCATAGACACTTTTCCCTGTAAAAAAATGGCGACTCCGCTGGGGAGCGACTAGGTTGTTTGTTTATCTACATTTTTTATTTTATAAACTTACAGACGGAGCCTGAAGTTGAGCCAGGTAGCTTTCGAACTGCATTTGCTATGCAAATGCAAAGTAGATAAATGCTGCTTCAGTCAATCTCTGGGCTTTGTTTATGAATTAAACAACTGATTTACAAATTCTCTAATTGCCCTTGTGGTGGCTCTAGTAACCTCCTTAGATCTGCCCCTGTTGTTGATTTACTGATAACCACTTGCTCGGCCAAAATCCCTGAACTAAACTGCAAACTGTGACCCGGAACCCAAGCAAAGTCTCGTCCCTGGCCCAATGCACTCTCTTTTCTATGAATCTGAAATTCAACGCACTTCCCGAGTGTAGTAGGTGCACTGCATTTCAAATTCACTGTGTTACAGGTGCGCTGATCAGACTAGGCATTGTTCCTGAATTTTGGTTTATGTGTTCATTGTTTTCAGTTCTATTCATGAGTTTTACTGCCTATGGTCAGTACACCTCTGTTTGAAACCCCTTTCCTTGCTGATATTCCGCCTCCATTGTGCAAAGAACTCTAAATGTTTTTGTGTATTTGTTGAGTCATTTTTCAGTTCTCCTTTGCAAAAAGGTAACGTAATTGTACTGTCGTTTCTTGATTTGAAAGTGTCGCAAGTGTCGTTTTCAGTCATGGAAGAGAGTCTGATTTCTCTTGATAGTCGATTACCCTGTTACTGTTGTATTTGATCTGAATTTGTAGTTTTTCTAGTGTCGAAAGCAAGTCTTCATTTCCAAATCGCAAAGTGTTGTCATTGTCTTCATTTTTTATTTTGAAAGAAACTTGTTAGTAATTGTCGCTTGAAAAGTAATTCAGATTTGCGATTTAGCTTTCTTTTTATCATTCACATATTAAGAAGGCTGAAAACAAATACATGCATGTACATTTGCATTTAGACTGTTTGATTGGTTTGATTTAGGACAGTGCATATAGTGTGTGCTCTTTGCTCTTTGTTGAAAGAATTATGTCTTTCTTTCCTTAGTAGCTAGGATTTTCATTGCACAAAGAAGATAAAAGACGGTTTATCATCTTAGATTGCATTTTAGTAATTGTACATCTACATCACACGGTGAACCTAAAAGGAAAATTTCTTAAGCAAGATCAACTATAAAATAAATTTAATGAATCTAACAACGCTTTGGAACCTAACACACAACATCTAGAAGTCTAGGCTAGAGACGTATTCCGGCGTCGTAAAGCCTGGTAACTGTTGTTCTCACTGTTGGTTGGGTGATTCCTCCACTTTGGGACGATAAGTGCCAGTATGGACTTGTGCTCCCACGTACCGTCGAGTATATTTTGGGAGACCACAATAGGCTTAATCCTTTATCCATAGGAAGCCATGTATGCCGCCCTATCGATCGCAATGCACTGAACACAGCATTTGGGAAGATTGACTGCCGTACCATAAAAAGTATTCTGCAGTTTTACGATTGGTTTGGTAATCCCTCTACCTAGATTTCCAGAGCAGTCCCTTTCGTTCCTTTTCAGACTCCTTAACAGAAAAGGTCCATCTGAGCACTTGTCACTTCAGGCTCATTAAAAATCAAAGGCGACTAGAGTCATCTTTTGTTTTTTCTCGACTCTTTAAAATTGAAAAAACAAGTTGTGTCAAAAGTGTCTAAAATTCATCTAATTTGGAAACATACTTCCCCTTTATTTTTAGTTGATCGAGTAATCCGCAATCGTGGAAGAAAGTCAATTGAAACCCTGTCATTCGCGGAGGCTTACGAATCAACCGTCTTTGTCTCTGGAATCAAAACTATTATGGACAAAGCGAACTCGTTTAACCGGTTCCAAATCTCCTGGTCAAGTTAGAACAAGTGTTCCAACAACATCAGAGACTCCGATTATTCCAAACATTTCTGGTATCCCTGCCTTTACAGAAGAAGTTCAGTAGCCACCGAAGGATAGTAGTACTCATCTTAGTATGAGGGTAAACACTTGTATCACTAAACCAGTTCCATATACAACTGGTTCGGAGAGTGTTGTTCCCCAAACATCTGTCGCTGCAGATTTCATACCTTCTTCGGCACCAGAAATATTCTACGGACCTGACGGTCTACCTCTTCCACCTGGTCTGATTGCTATAGAAGAGATTGTGGAGGATCCTCCATCTAGTACTCCATCGCAATTTGGAGTCAGGATCACTCTGTATCCTTCTTCATCAGAAATTAGTCTACTGCCAGCGGAAGCTCCTGTAGAATCGCTAGGTAATCTTTTGGATAGACTAGAAATGTTTGAACAACCGTCAACATCTAGGACTGTGTCGTCCGACACAGCGACGGTAGAACTTCCTGCTATCACTCCAACAATGTTTGCCGGTATACCATCTGTCCCAACTAGCTCTCAATCGCTAGAAGGAGCCCACTCAAGGGCTATTTCGATAGTATGGTCCGTTCCTGTTTTTTCATCCAGAATAGTATCCAGAAACTCTTATGTTGAGTCTCAACAAATTGATCCATTGGGATGTCAATTTGGGCAGTCCGGTCCTCAAGGGAAAACCATTCCTTTAAGTACCGGATTACCGTCGTATGGGGGGCAGTATACCCTTTCGTTGTCCCCTCCGGGAGGACAGCCATACGGGAGTTCACAACAAAATTCAGGCTATGTTGGAATTACGTCTAGCGGTTGGGTACCGATACTACCTCAACAACCAAGAGTTGTATATTCGATGCAACATTGTTTACCTATGTCAAATATACCAACTACGCCAGCTATTGTGACGGTGTCGCAAGTACAAGCGCTTCCTGTTGTATGGCAACCTCAGGTTTCTCAGGTTGTAATGCAACAGCCTCTTGGCCTTGCGACTCAACCACAATCGCTGACTGGTGGAATGACACAGGTCCAAATGGGTACAATTACCCCACATCTTGGTCAAACAGTTAGTATCGGGCAAAAGCACATGGCTTCACAACCATGGCTGGTGCAATACCAACAACCGCAATTCCAACAAGTATACCAAGGATCTGAGCAACAAATCTTTGCAAATAGTGGGTAGCCGTATATTCAAAACGGTCAAAATCAACCATTCTACAATGGTCATGCCCACCAACCTTACCAAAGTTACCAGCATCAAATGCGTTATGCTGGCATGCAAAGACCAACTGCTCAAGCGATTCCATCTTATCCTGGGTATGCTCCACCTAACCTGAATCAACAGTTACCCTTTGTGGCAACTTTAGAGTTACCTGATTTAAATCGGTTAACAAACGATCCAATCGCTTACGCCCCTTGGTGGCTAGCGATTCCGCATAAAATTCCATCAGATATTCCTAAATTTAATGGAAATCCAGGTGAAGATCCGTCGAATCATGTGATGACCTTTCATCTGTGGTGTTCATCAAACACCCTAAACGATGATTCGATTAGGCTTCGCCTTTTTCAGAGGACGTTAACTGGTCTGACAGCAAAATGGTATATCGAATTGCCCAGAGCTTCATTTGACAACTTCAGTACCCTAGCCACAACCTTTCTAACCCATTTTCAGTTACTGATAAGGTACGAAACGGGAACCGAACTTCTTACCAATTTCAAACAAACAACGGCCACTCACATATCTGATCATATACATGAGTGGCGACGTCGTCGTAGAATGGTAAAAACATATGTTCCTGATAAGCTTTTAGCTGAATGGTTTATTAAGTCATTATTGCCTTCCATTACGGAAGATGTGGAAAAAGGGGGAGTCGTCACCGAAGAGAAAGTCATTGCTTGTGCGCAATATTTTGACTTGATTTATACTCAGTCTGGCATGCTCTACGATAAAATACCTGACGCTCCCAGACCAGAATTTTCGATCCCCCTCCTCCTAAATCAAACAATGACTTTCATGCCGACAATGGCGTGATAGGCGCAACAGACACGAAATCGACAAAGGCTACATCTAGAAAGGCCCATAAGATTTCGAGTCAAAATGCAAAGAGGAACTTCTTGCCTCGGAAGTAAATGTAGTTTCGACAGATAAAGGCAAAGAAACCAAGCAACCAGGAGGCAAGAAGAAAAGCAAAGGGAAAAAGAAGAAACAGGAGGAATCATCACCTGAAAAATCTTCTACAAACCCTTCTAGAAATAGGAAACAAAATCGTCCATGCTTTATATGCGATGAGGATCATTGGACAGCAGATTGTCCACACAGAGCTGAGCTTAATTTTTTTTTCAAGAATTCAAAAACCTTGGCAGTATTAACTGATCCGTTTCCAAATCCAGGAACAAATCTGGTTGACAGTGGAAATGCTTCTCCATCTCAAGTGCTGATGTTGTCGGTTTCCAAATAGAAAAATGATGCTTTGATATTGACGAGGAATAAAGATTACGGGAATCCACAGCTGTCGAACAACAAGGATAAAGATCAACCTAGTAGTTCGACAACAACTTCGACAGAAGTTGCGCCGCCCATCATTCCTGAGTTAACAATAAAACTGCCAAAGGGAGTAGTACACATGTCGACATTTAATCCTCGTGCTAGAGCGGCACAACATTATAATATAGTGGAAGATCTGGCCCAATCGCCATCCGCTATGTCGACACTTGAGGTACTGCAAAATTGCCCATCCCAAAAGCAGGATTTATTATCGGCCATCGGTGGGATAGACCCAAAGGATTCCAATCTTGTATCCTTTAATCATAAAGGATACGATCCTCAGTTGCCAGCTCAACTTGCTTTCCTCGTTCAAGTGAAAACCCTCAACAAAACTGTTCATCGAACAATTATTGATGAAGGGGCATCTACATGTATTATGTCGATGAGTTTTTGGAAAACTTTAGGATCTCCAACCTTGTCACGATCTTCGACGACATTAAAATCATTTGACGGACGAACATATACCCCATATGTTATTCTAAGTAACTTGAAGGTTGAACTAGGGGGGAAAACAGTAGAAATAGATGTTGAAGTAATCGACGGAAACCTCGATTACAACATCCTACTGGGAAGACCATGGATATATGTCATGGCTGCTATTGTGTCGACCTATTTTAGGAAGATTGTATTTCCCTTTCAAGGAAGGATTACAATCGCCGATCAACAAACCTTCCTCCCCAATGGTTCTCAAGTTACGGGAAGCATTCCAATGATCCATGGAAGCCCCCATTCGCTACAAAATATCGAAGTAGGCCTACTAAAAGACCCTATATTAATGGGAACTTTTGCCCTTCCACCCCCAATCAATCTGGCGGAAGTAGCATCGGTAGGAACCTGCAATATGATATCTTCGATTAAAAAGATCTCAGAAAATGATATCAACATGGATCATGCGCAGGTATTGCCTCCAAGCCCAACAAAAATATTGTAGCAATCAATGTTCCTAGCATGGGAGGCAAACCCAAATCAACGCTCATCAAGTGTTTGGATAGATAGGTCTAAGGAATATGGCACCCCTTCAGATCCTTGGTCACGAGTGCATGACACCGACGAAGGAATTGTTCAAGCAATGGTAATTGAAGGGGCACCATGGGAAGATTACCACCATCTTTCCCTTCTTCCGGATTGTGAAGAAGATACTCCTGATGACCTTTATCATCCTTCAGTTTTTTATTTTCTATCAAATACTGTAAACACGGTGGATTCCAAGCGAAACTTGTCCAACATTAAAGAGACTATCGCCATGAATATCTCGACCAAAAAAAATGTTGTAGAGAATATTTATGTTGGCAAATGTTGTTCTCCTTCAGAACTGGAAATATATAATGCTCTTTTTCGCGAATTCAGAGATGTCTTTGCTTGGTCATATAATGAAATGCCAGGCATTGACTCGAGTATCGTTGAACACGAAATCAAGATGTATCCAGATGTCAAACCAGTACGACAACGGCTACGGCAGGTGCACCCCAAGAAAGCCGCTGCCATCAAGGCAGAAGTTGAAAAACTTCTCCATGCTGGTTTCATTTACCCGGTTCCTCTAACCGATTGGGTATCGAATATTGTTCCTGTTATGAAAAACAAGGAACAATTAGAGTGTTCATCGATTATAGGGATGTAAATCAAGCTTGTCCAAAAGACAACTACCCTACACCCTTCATTGACCAAATAATTGATGAATGCGCCGGATGTGAAATCTTTTCATTTATGGATGGATTCTCTGGGTATAATCAAATAAATATCCGCCCATGGGACCAGTCAAAGACTACATTTATTTGTCCATGGGGCACATTCGCATATCAAAAATTACCCTTTGGTTTAAAGAACGCAGGGGCAACATTTCAGAGGGCAATGAATTATGCCTTCCATGAAATCAAAAACATCGTTCAACCATATCTCGACGACCTTTCGGCTCATTCGCGAAAGCGGACTGATCATCCGCAACATTTAAGAGCGATATTTCTATGTTGCTGACACTACAAGATATGACTTAATCCACACAAATGTGTGTTATGTGTCAGTTCTGGTCATTTACTTGGCTTTGTAGTCTCGAAATACAGAATTCCTCTCGACCCATGTAAGGTTCAGGCAATCATAAATTTGCCTCCACCTTTGAATTTGCTTCAGATTCAGAAAAACTAGAAATCAGGCTCAGAATGCAAAATGGAAAGCATGAAGTGAAAGATCTCAGGTCTAGCTCCTACCTGGTCCAGACGGCGCCGAAAATCGTCCACAGAATCTCCCGGAATCAGCGGATGAAAATCAAGGGGGGAAAGCACCTCCAAAGCTCCAACAAGCAAAGTTCAAATGAAATGGTAAAATGAGAGGTAAAAGCACTTTTAAATTACTTTTTATGTAATTCGAGTAAAATATTAGTGTCCTAACTCATTTTTCAAACATATATTGTTCATTTCTAACTAGTTTGATGAAGAAATTGAGCATGCAGTACAATCTTTGAAAGGAAAAAGATATTTATGGTAAAGTCAAGAAATGATAGTTATATCGATCAGTTTTAACGCGGACTTCATGCTCGTTAAAAAATAAACATAAGCAATGAGAAAATGTTTCCCCCAGCGTTTAAGCTCAATAAAAAATGAACCAATTCCCGGTAAATAACCATCGTGAATGTAGTACTTCAGCCTTTAAAGCCTTAGTCGTGTTCCCATCATCACCTCCACTCTGTATCGGTCGATCATTCACCTGCATTTGATTGTTTACCTCTTTTGAGGAACAGCTGCTAAGAGTGATCCCACTAGCCATCCTTGTAACACTGCCGTGATTGGAAAATTCCAAACCTTACCTGGAATCAGCTGTTACCCAATTTTATCACTCGTTCCTCAAAGACGAGTCTCCTTTAAGCTCTTTTCAACTGACTCGTAAAATATGAAAATATTGTCGAGCCATTGGCCTCTCCAGCTCGTTAAAGGGACCGGAAGTGCTATCCCTCCTTTAGATTTTAATCTTTTTGGACCTGAGGGATTATTACACAAAAAGATCGAGCGCTTGTTTTGTTCGGCTCGTTAAAAGTATCGAAAATTCATCCCTTCTGTATTGTTTTATACTTTTTCAGACTTAAGGGATTAGATGACGAAAAAGGATTTTTGAGTTTCCTTTACGTCCCTTTTCAGACTCTCTAAAATTGAAAAGGACCAAGTTATCTTTGTCGTTAAACTCGTTAAAACCTAATAGCGACAAACTTGTCCATAGCAGACAAGAACGAGTTTCACTATCGCTAGGCTCGTTAAAACATAGTGATGGGTTTGCCCGAAGGGAAAATTATAGAACAAGCATATGTTAATCTCCTCAAGCTTGACAAAAATAAAGAGGTACTGGTCAGCAATGACTAGGGAAAATTGGGAAGAAAACTAGAAGAAACTTTGTTGGTAGCAAGTCGCTCTTGAACATGACACTTTCACTCCGCATCCAAGTCGGGTTGGGTTGTTTCATTCACCGGTCACATCACCATGATCCCATCACACCATCCACATTTGGGGTTAATGCTACCAATCCATCACGTCAGTGTCACCGATATGTTCAAGAGAAGTCACTCAGAGAACTCACATGTGTCTCACCCGCTGCAATACATTTACGCTCCATTCTTTCATGACCGCCACCCTGAACCTTATATCACCAGATTGTTTTCACCTCCATTAAAATCATTTGCTCCATTCTGTGTCATTGATGTGGGATTCATTAAGGCCCTCCTATGACGGATCGCTTCTTATCGACATCAACTCATTATCCAAGAAGTCGAGCTAGGGACACCCCTTTCAGTACTTTGAAGCTTGCATGCCTCAATGGCAAGTTTCTCACTTCCGGCGACAAGTTTACATCAATGGCCTTCGACTGAAAGATTTTGC
The DNA here is from genome assembly GCA_031772625.1 of Pinus tabuliformis. NCBI lineage: Eukaryota > Viridiplantae > Streptophyta > Pinopsida > Pinales > Pinaceae > Pinus > Pinus tabuliformis. The sequence continues at coordinate 874,890,951 of CM062807.1, forward strand.
GTGGTGTTCGACGCCAAGTCCTTTATTCACACCACGTGAATTGTACTGCAGTACCTTGAGGGTCATTATCATTATCGGTGATTCCTCTTGCGCCTGTTAACAACTTACATCATTGGATGGTAATCAGGTGATGTCTTTCCATGTTCGACTCCAGAACATCTCTCACATGGATCGACTTGTACTTTGAGTGAAGATCGAATGAGATTGAAGAGCCCGGATCTAGTTTCATCCATCTGGGCTGCGATATATATTCAAGGAAATGAAGACATCAAATGTACATCATTGCTGCACAGATAATCATCCATTCAAAGGGATGATGGCTCTACCAGAATCATCAGTCTACACTCAGACGATTGTCTGTCCTATGTACATGAAAATGAATTTATAAAGCTAAGCATGGGAATGCCCACCTCAGCTAGATCATGAAAATATTATGAAGATAATATTTTGTATTGTATCTTATTACAGGTCTCCTCCTAGCTTGAAAGAACTTCGGACCCTCATGATAAAGCATTTCACCCGACATCAAAAAAGATTAACGACCTCATGCTTTAGGGGGCAACTGTTATAGACATTTTTGGACACTGCAACCCCAAGCATAAAATGTCCATAAACCAAGGGCTCCTAACTCCCTAAAAGTGTTGTTCCAACCCCTAAAGGAACAAGGTCAACTGATTACAGCTTCTCCCAGAAGTTCTCCATGAAAAACTACTCGGAACTGGTCAAAACAAGATCATTTCACCTGCTCCATAGGCAAAGTGTGTTGCATCTCACCTAAGTACACTCAGTGGGTGCGTTGCATTTCAAAAATCCCTTCTATGGGGTGGGATGGGCATGAAGAGACAAATGGCAGTGTCAATACGCAAGGTGGAGAAGCTTGGAATCTTCTAGAAACTTCTCCTGTGACATTTGCCATTCTGAATTCGACCAAGGATGAGTAAGAGATCATCAATCTCCAAGTGGAAGCAAGAACTATCAGAGGGAATACACTAATAAAATCACAAGCTGACTCATCTCCCTTACAGATATCTATATATGGATCCCTCATCCCAGAGATCCAGAGGCTGGAATTTTGCATCTTGTAAGGAATTGTTGTTGGTTTCTTGAGGCAACATCATAGTGTTGGGTGATCTAAGCTTTGCATGAGGTGAAGAAGGGCTTACTTGCTGAGAGGATGATGCTGGGTCAGAACAACTGGTTGAAACTCTCTTGGCTCTTTCTTGATTATCAATAAAGCTATTCAAGTTTTCCTCCATACTCTTGTGTCATTTATGTTTCATGCATTTGTATGGTCAATTTACATCTGATCCTAGATTGTTTATGATAATAGATCCACGTTCTTGTATAGTGTTATGCTACTTTGATTCTACAGGTACTCTATGAAGCTGGGTGTACAAGGAAGCAAGTAGCAAAACACTATCAGAAGAGAGAGGAATCGAGCAAGGAACCAAGCGCAAGACAGAGGTTGGTCTCCTTTATTCTTCTCTCATCTATCTTTCATAAAGGAAAACGAAAGTAGTTTTACTTTGTTTGTTTCTAAGCTAGCTACCACACCTTAGTGAGATTAGCACTTCTGCATAAACACTTTTCCCTGTAAGACATGGGAAGAACTCAATTTTGAATGGGAAGCCTTCCCTTTCCCTTTCATCACCTTACTCGCTAAGGCTATATTTTCTTCATCATCATGCTTTAACGAAGATCCATCTCTGGTGCTTCTCCTTATCTCCTCCTGCATCAGATCCGACCACATTTGTTCCCAAACTGGCAGTTTCTCTCTTCCATTTACCGAGTCTTGGTAACTATGCCAGCTCTTAGGAGGACCGAGGAGAGCAAGACACACCATGTCATCAACGGCTATCGTGATTCCTACACTTTCAAGCTCATCCCTGCATGTGGTGAGCTTGTTTAGAATGAAGAGATCGTGTCGCCCTTTTCACACTTGATTTTCCAAATATTTTCTTTCAGCGCCAACTTCCTCTGATTGTTGCTATTCTAATATAGATCCTTCAATGTTTTCCACATTGAAAATGGTGTCTCCTTCCCATGGAGACTTGAGAAAATGTGGTCTCGAACTCCCTCCAGAAGGATCCTCCTTGCTCTAGCCACACATTTCTTCCATTCTGCCAATTCTTGGGCATTAGCAGATACTGGTTTGGGGACTTCTTGATCAATGAAGTCCTTCAAACTGTTCTCCTCTAATACTACTTCCATGCGATCCTTCCAGGCTATATAATTTGAGCTGCCATCTAGGGCATACTCGAGTCTCAAACCGTTGAATGCCATTGGTGAAATTTGAGATGTGATAAGAATTCGATTTCTATAATCAGGAACTTCAACCTTCGAACTTCTCCCTTCTTTGTATACTGTTCTCTGCTTTGATCACCTTTGCTCTGATACCATGTAGAAATTCTCACTATAGATCACTTGATAATGCAATGTAACTGAATCAAAATACTTGATCTACTTCTACAACAAACTTGCAGAAGCTTAATCGAATTTGAGCAAGATAAATTAGAACACATATAACAGATGAAGAAGAAATTAGTCACACATGAAGACAGAAGAATACTCTAGGGAAAGCCTCAGCTAAAAACCCCGCTATCTGTATTATCATACAAGTGGAAATATCTCTAGATTACACAAAGCTTTAGCTCACAAGCTATCTAGCTCTTAATACAATCCCTCAATGCTGCTCATAGACAGAATAGACACAACATATGCCCTCCTTCAATCCTCCAAGCCTCCTACTTCCTTGCACAGTTTCTCATGGGTCCTCTAGCTGCCACCTGTGTGAATTCACCTCTCACACAACTCACCAAACTCAGAAATATCTGTGAAATCCTCAAGGAATGAATTCCTTCTCCATGCAAGAGATATCCTCAATGGAATGTTCCTGCAACTAGTAGTACATTATCCCATCCTCTGATATCAACTGGGTCTCTAACTGAATTGACATGTATGAGTTATTTATGAGAAATATTTAGTTATTCTAAGTACATTAGTTACATGCATGCATGCATTAACTAACTAAACTCACAATCAGTTCCACAAACTATTGGAACTAATCTAACTAGACTTAACTCAGTTAATTGAGCTAACTAATTACAATTCAAAGTACAACTCATCCTGATCTCCTTAATTAAGTGATAACTTCCTCAATAAAAGGGAAAACTATTGCATGTCCTCACATAGTCTTCATGTTTGATTTTCTCCAACTAATTAACTCAAGATGAATTAATTAATTATTTTACAAACAACTGCTAAGATCAAATTCAAATTTTAATTCTTAATTTTAGTTTAGGGACTAACTAAAATTGAAATTTATCCTGAAATGTTATTTATAGCAATGCTATTTTTAGAACTTTTATATTTAGCATTTCTTGTTGCTATTTTCAACACTTGTGGTTAATAATGGCTATGGACATTGGAAAAATCATTGGCAAAGGAAAAGAGGCCTTAATTGGCATTTAATTATGATAAATAAAGGAAAATAGGATAAAGGAAGGTGAAGAGACACAAATTTTCATGCAAGGGAAATTAGAGGAAATGGAAGGAAAAGGGGACATCAATGATCAAAGGCATCATAGAAACAATTCACATCTTTTATCAGTTTAATTTTGGCTCCAATTCACTCTTGCACACTTAGAGCATTCTTAGAGTACTCTAGCATTCATTTGGATTGGAAAAATGGGAAACAAAGGAAAGCAAGGGAGTGAAAGTGGAAAGTGGGATTAACAACTACAACAAAAGGATTTTTCTAGTAACAGGATGCATGTGTGATTTCCTTGCTAGTATGTGAATGTATGGTACATTCATTTGATTATTTGGTTCATTTGTTGTCATTGGAATGGGTTTTTCTTGGTTTAACAGTGGTTTCAGCCTTGCCTTGCCATTTCCTGGATAGCCATGGTGTGATTGGATTCATTCTTGGTTGTGCTTTGGATTAACCTAAGGTTTTGGATCTGGTTAAGGTGGTCTAAGGAAAATCCTAAGGGTTGGGGGTGGAGATGGTTTTCTCCAGGAAGCCCTTGGTAGGTGGGTGGAGAAAGGAAAATTCCTTTGGGTATGGTAAAGGAATTTTGAGGCATCCAAGCTTGTTTTGGTTTTGTGATCTCAGGACCAGTTTAGGTGAGATTACAATAGCTTAATGATGGAGGTGATTTAACCTCTGGAGTCCCTATTTGGTTATGTCTTGGTTTATCCCATGAGATCCCACATTCATGCTTGGAATATGCCATGGGGGTGATTAACTAAAAGAGAGATTTGGTTCAACTCAATTTATGGTTGGGTGGTACGTGGAAGTCCTTGAATTGGTTGGAATTTTCATATGTTAATATGAACTAATTTCCTATTGTGATCTATGAGAACTTGTACTTATTATTATGGTAATATTATGGATTATTTTTCATAGTTTCTATTCTAGTTATATGTTGGTTATATGATGGTTCTATGATGTGCTCTAGCTATGAGTCTTGATCATGATTTGATAAGTTATTGAATGGTTGATGAATGAATTAGCTAACAAGTGTTGTTGTATCTAGCTTGAGAGGGTATTTAGCCTTCTTAGTGATTCTCAAATGAAGTTCAAAAGTTTATGATCAGATATGTATTCATGACCTGTAGCTTATATATTTATCTTATGTTTAACGAAATGTATATCATGTACTAGGCATTTCTAGGTCAATATTTTTCTCAATATTTTATTGTTTAGCATTGCTATCATCATTGTCATGATTCTGGAAAGTTACAGGTAGGTTTGGGCAGTGGTATGAAGGCTAGCCTAAAAAAGCAATATATATCTCGTGATTTCATGCACAAAACATAGGATTTTGGGTCATAATTATCGGTATATAGGCCTATGGGTGTGGTTATAACCTCATAACTGCATGCACAATGTGTCAAGGGTGTGAGTAGGGTGTTAATTTAGTGAAAAAGAGTTCGAGCTCAGGGATTGATCACCTAGGGTGATTGTCAGGATTCTAAGTGATCTATAGTCCCTAAGGGATGCCATCAAGTTGTCAGTTTGTAGGCCCCACTTCCATAATTGGAGCTTAGAGGTTGGGTCATGTCATAGTATCAGTCAACTCATGTTTACCCTGATGAGCTTGTAAAAGTGAGTAAATGTGGGGTGGGGTGTTTAGACTCTCCTACTAACATCATTTACAACTATGTTCTCTTTGCCCTTGATGTACCTGATCTCAAAATAAAACTCACTGAGAGTAGCCAATCATCTAGCTTGCCTTGCATTCATATTGGGTTTTTCAAACAAATATCTCAGTCCGTTGTGACCACTCATCAAGATGAACCTCCTACACCCAAGAAGATAATTTATCCACATCATCGACATATGAATGATCGTTTCCAACTCAAGATCATGAGTCACATTGTTTTTCTCATGTGCATTCATCTTCCTTGATTCATAGAAAACTACATGTCCTTCCTGCATTGGGACTCCACCAATTCCTTCCTTGCAAGCATCTGTACAAACCACAAACTCCTTGTCAAAATCTGCAATATTCAAAACTAGATCATTAGTAAGAAATTGCTTCAACTGCTCAAAACTAACTGCATACTTAGCAAGACATTCAAAATTCTTTCTTTTTCTTTGTAAAGATGTGATATGATAGCCAATCAGGGAGAAGTTCCTAATGAACCTCATGTAGTAACATGTTAATCCCATGAATGATTTTACCTCATCCATATTATTTGGATTTGGCCACTCCATGATAGCTTTAATATTTTATGGATCGACTATTATCCCTTCCTAGGAAACAAATGTCCCAAGTAATGAATCTGAGACCGAAAGAAATTGCACTTATTGAGCTTGGCATACAACTGATGCTCTCTCAACAATCTAAACACTGTTTCCAGGTGCCCTACATGCTCCTCCTCTTTCCTTGAATATACCAATATATCATCAACAAATACTATCACAAACTTATCCAGATAAGGGATCAACATGTTGTTCGTCAAACACATGAAGGTGGATGGAGAATTTGTAAGGCCAAAAGGAACCACAACAAACTCATTGTGCCCATACCTTGTACGAAATGTAGTCTTTTAGATGTCTTCTTCTTTGATGCACACATGATAATATCTTGACCTCATATTAATATTTTAAAATACCATTGTAGTGTTGTTTTATCAACCTTAATTGACTCAGACTGCAACATTAATTGTCAACCCAAGGTAGGTCTTGTTGTTTCAATGGAGTTCACACTATCTATGCCGATACACTTTAGCAAAGCATAAGAAATTTCAAAAAAACTATAAAAGGTGTCGCTGATCTAATTTACTGAATCAATCATGTATGCAGATATATAAAAACCATCTACATAATCAAATCACACTTCACAACTATCGAAATAAAGGTGCGCCACACCTAAAGCTAACATCTATTCTAGTTGGTTACTATTCCTTTGTTGTTTAACTCTGTGTAACAACATAAGATAAATAGAAATAGTAGCAAATGCAATCCACGATATCTGCAGCAACAGTGAGAAACTATAAATCAATAAACTAAACTGAAATATACACTACCTAATCGCTGCAATCCCTACCAAAGAGGAGGGCCCTTCCTCCTCAGCAGGGCACAAGAAGACACAAAAAGTGATTAACAGATCAATTAAGAAGCAATAACAACATCACTATGCCAATTGATATTAAAATAAGTTTAGGAGTTACAGGAACAGAGTAACAGTACTCTTCTATATGCATCTGATACATAAAAAGCCTAGTCTTTTATAACTATTACATCTCGAAAATTAGGAAACAGATCAACCATGAGAATCTCTAATTCTCATGCTAATCACAAAAATAAAGAAGTTGCAACCTACTGCTAAATAAATATACATTAGTTACAACTACTTGAGTCTTGTTGCCTCAAAAATAAACAATTTACTATCGACAGTTGTTATGTGGAATAGTACCCACATTTCCAGCTTCGGTGGAACAGTATTGAGCAAATGATGGTTTGGGTTGACATGGCATAACTAAAGACAGCATTGTTGGTGTAACAGCAAACCCGGGTGAGGTGTAACATCACCTGATGTGTAACAACAACCTATAACAGCACTGATGTGTAGCAGCAACCTGTAACAATAGCCACTTGTAACAACACCTAGTATGTAGCAGTGATATGTAACAGCATTTAGGGTGTAACAACAAACTGTTCTACCCTTTCTTGCAGCTAAGTCTGCTACCTGTCTGCTTCCATGAGCCAACACTTGAAAAAGATAAACTTCCCAACATGTTTCTTCAATGCTCATCCAATTAGCCTCAAAAAGGAAAAAAGCCTCACATTTATTCAATAAAATATAGTAAAGTAAAATGACAGTGATTGGAGCGATGGAGGCGGTGAGCGAAGCTAGGGTTTCAGAGTTTCTGATATGCGCCGCCGCGGATACAGTAGATTTGCATTGCTTTGGAACGGATGGATGCTGGATCGATGAAGACCCAAAACTCAAAGCCTCTCCTTGGTACTGGGCCGAACTGCTGCGTCAAAAGCTAATCGAGGTAGGCGATCTGAATATTTTCTCTGCCCTAGATCCAAGTACTGGTTATTGTTTCTGCAGAGGCCTGCTAGCAGCTGCAGTTGGCTCGACGATTCGTGCATGGGCCGAAGGAAAACAAGGGTACGGAGTCTCAGTAAGAGAAGACCTCTTCGATGCCGGAAAGGCTTATCCCGTGAAACGACGCAGCAAATCGATCCAAAACTTTCCAGAACAATGTGGCAGCGCATCTGTGGAGTTTACAAGCTCAAGGATCTACGTTTTCTGTAAAAATGACACACTGCTCTTAGAGATCAGGACGATCAAGGTTCAGATCGAATGGAGCAAAGGTAGGAGGGGCCTGCAGGATGCAGATCTGCGCCCTCTCTCAGATCTGCGATTTCTCGTTGCAGATCACGTTGAAAATGTGTGCTGCCGCACAGATCGAGTTTTATCCTCGCTGATCCATGGCAATAAACTGAGATCCAGACATGGGATCTTAACCCTGAAGCTTGAGATCCCCTCTGCGCAGGAAGGATTTGGGGAACTTCAGAAGAGAGGGAAGAAGCAAAAGGAAGCTTCACAAAATAATATTTCTTCAGATCCAGAGTACAAATCCGAAAATCGGGATTTGAGCAAGGCAGACACAGTAGATCTGAAACAAATCTTCATCAGATCTACAGAAGGAAAACACATTTGCCTGCAGATCTGGGAGCGGATGAGTATTTGGGAGCTAAAAAAAGAGATACAGGTCAGATTGGGCATTCCAGTGGCATTCCAAATCCTAATATTTTCTGGGGTATGCATGCAGGATCAACACACCCTCCAGCATTACAGGGTTGCAAAAGATTCAACTGTTATCCTCAATCTTCGGCTGCGAGGTGGATCAAAGGGATCCACATCAAAACCTACAGGATCCTACAAAGACGCAACAAAAGGGAAAGAAATCCCAAAGGGGAAAGAACATGCAACTGTTAATATCCCTCCAGGGCAGTATATCGTGGATGAAGTACCAGAGAGCCCCTATCTTCAGTTGGATACCCCAGAGGTAAAGGGCATATTCACAAATCTACAAAAAAACGCCGTTATTTGTAGATTTAACGGCTTCTGGCCTAGATCGGATGCTTTGTATCAATGGATACACACGGCATGGACAAAAAACTGCCGGATCCACCTTTGCTCGAAAGGATTCTTCATAGTAGTCTTTCGCGTTGAAGAAGAGAAGGAAAAAGCTCTTACCGAAGGACCATGGTTTTGGGGCAGTGCGGGACTATTTGTTACTCCCTGGTTCCCGGAGTTTGATCCAAACACCATGGTGGTGTCAAAAATGCCGGTATGGGTAAGGTTACATAATCTTCCGATGCATTTTTGGCACTTTTTTTCCTTAGCAGCAATAGGGAATACCCTCGGAAGAATGTTAAAGATTGATACAGAGAGACATTTAAAAGGAATCTTTACCTTTGCTAGAATTTGCGTCGAGGTAGATCTCAGTCAGGGGTTACCAGAAAGCATCATCCTGAATTTCAACAATACTCAATGGAAACAACCGCTGGATTATGAGAACACAGCATTCAGATGCAGGGGATGTCAACAAACAGGCCATCTGTTCAATGCATGCAAAAGCCTTAACAAGAACAAGCCACAACAAAGGAAGCACAAAGGATGGCAGAATATAGACAATGTCATAAAGAAGAAGTCCGCGGAAACGAAAGCCCCCATAGTATCAGAAGACGCAGAAACAGAAGCAGAGGAGGATGATACCACCATAGAGGAGGTTGATCTAGAGACCCAGAAGGAAAATACAGCAGCCAACAAGGAGCTACAGCCTCATTCATCTCAGGCAGAGACCCAGCAAAACCAGACAGAGATGAGAAGCGTGGATCAAAGCATGGGAGGCATCAAACGGCAGCATCACTCAGATACTTCAGATTCAGATAAAGAAACAGGACAACAGAATGAAACAACCCAGTTAGTCATTGCCTCGACCGAGCCCACTGTGGGAGAGTGGCGCAAGGTTGAAAAGAAAAAGGGGCGAAAAACCTGAAGCGTGAGTTTCTCTCACTGCCGGAAGTCAGGTTTTTTCCCTTTTTTCATTCTCTTTTCTCTTCTCCTGCTTATTCTTTGTGCACGTTAGTTTACTAACGCTGCGAGCCCATGTGGCATCATACTGAATGCTTCATTGCATGTGCTAGTGTAACTTTTCATTAAATTTTTAATAAAAGGTTACCGTTTTTTTCCTTGGAAAAAAAAAATGACAGTAAAATGCATGAAAAAGGTAATAAAACGGGGAATTTGGTCATATAAGGGCATAGGTTTTGAAGGACATAAAGGTCAAAACAAGGGAAAGAAGGTGCGGAAAATGAGTGAAAAACCACACCCTGTTAGGTTCCTATACCAATAGGAGTCATAATTTTTGAATGGCTGAGGTCAAATCTGTAACATGTACATACCTTTGCTTCCTGCAAATGTTTTCCATATTTCAAAACTCAAAAAAAATTAAAAAATGTAAAGAGGGTATGTCCTAAAAGAAAAATCTAGGGAAAATTTTAAGAACCCCCCAAATTTACATGTATAATAAATGGGCGAATCTCCATGGTATATAGGAAAAATGGAAGGCGATTTTATCAATAATATGATATGTATATATAATTTTTTGGCGAATCTCTCACCAGGCATGGCGAATATTTTACTCAATTATAAAATCTTGTGTTTATTGAATACACAAATGAAATCATTGCATTTCTTTAAAATATCTTTTGAAATCAAAATTACTGAAATTACATATCGATAACCTAGTAGGTGTAGGATAAAATTCACCCGTGCCATTCACAGAAAGCATGAGAAAAAACCTAATACTATATATAAAACCAAGAAAAATTCAAATTCATCACTTCTAGGGAACTCATAACCACCCTGCCAATACACAAGTATGTTCCTGTTTGCAATTAGAAAAATTACCCAAATTACAATCTGTTTACTCCAGCATATGTTGGAAAGTTATAGAAGGATGACTAGTTCAATCAATCCATTCCTTTTAGCTCTAGATTTGTTTCAGTTTAAAACAGAAGCATACAAATATACTTGTCCAATGTCTATGCTTTAACCATTCACCTTAAGATGTTTTTACAATATAATTTCCTAAGTCTATTTAATATCTTCATTATCATAAAAACCAACCTATATCCATCTTAACTCCACATCTACCACTCTTAGGGGGATGAAATCTATTTATCCCTCTGAGCACTTGGTAGACCCAGAATTAAGATGGATCTAAGATGATAGAATTTCCCCTTTAAATAGTCTATGCTCACATGAATACCATGGTATTACCATGGGTAAATACCATGGGTTATCATAAACCTGGAGCTTAAAAATTACTATTAGTAATTTATAAAAATTAATAAAATTAATAGTTGATTTTTATTTTATTTTTTATTTTAACCAAGCTAAAATGTTTAACATACATTAAATTACATCCATTTTAAATTACTGTTGGACACCTAATCCTAAAGGGTTAGTGTGGAAGCCGAAAAGACTAAGCAGTCCAAGAGACCTTGGGATCTGAAACCCAAGAGTCACAACATTGTATTATAAATGTACATCTCCTGTTAATAAAAATGAAACTCACTGATTTATCTTTCACACTGTTTTCCTATCCATGTGTGTTTAACATGGTATCAGAGCCATGATGTGTGGCCTGTGTAGTTTTGTGCAACTGGCCTGAGCACTGGCCTTTGTCATTCTGACTTGAGCATTGTCCTCAATGCCTCTGTCCTCCGAAGGATTAATTTGGTGAATGATTACTTGGTCCAGAGCGGAAGGCAAAAGAATGCCTCTGTTGAATCGACATACCACCGGTAACATAAATGTTTTTTGATGCTCCCTGAAATACATTTGCTGCTTTGGGTATTTGTAAAAATGAATGCAGTTTTTCAAATGTAATGGTATTGAATGCTGCCGTTTTTCAAATAAATGTTGCTCTCTCTGTCCATAATTTTAGCTGCGCTCTTTGTCCATATTTTTATCTGCGCTCTGCTCCATGGGATTTGTTGTAATTATGAATGGTCCATAAAAAGCGTATGCGTTGGCTCCCATAGGCTGCTACGTTACACCATTGACTGCGCCCTCTGTCCTGAGCGCATCTGATCTGCAACTAGCCTCCATTGAATGTCCACACCTGCACTGCCCTGACATTCTATTTATGATTCCTGCGCTTCTCTGATCATAAACGTTTCATATTCCCGAAATGATGTCCATCAGTTACATTCGAATTCTGTCTGCCATATTCCCTTGAAACTGCTGTCTGCACTGTCTGTCCATAATTAACGCCTCCATCCAGAGCGCTACTCTGCCATAACGCCTAACAGGAGCAAATTGTTCAAGAAAAACTGCGTTCCTCACACTATCAATCAGCAATTCTACCATCTCGGGGAGATAGGTTTTTGAGAGAATCTCAATTACGCTTGAAGCTGTCATGTATGTGCGTTGACAAATTTATTGTTAAAAGACTACAGGGTTCAAGTTAAGTGAGCGTATATACCGTGATTCCTCCTTGAATCGTTGCGCCTACTACAGATATTACGGAGGATCGTATGGGGTATGTTGTATATGCATGTATAATTCCTTGACTGAATGGTGGATATTGTTTCCAACACGCAATTGCTGTTCACTGTTGTTACGTAGGGTCATCACTCTTGTAGAGGCGTAGTAATCCTTGAACATGGTAATATATGCGGTGGAAATGTGTAACGTTTTGACATAGCATTTATAGATTGTGATGTGTAGCTGTTATTCCTTGAAAGAACCGCGCCTGCGTAAGTGATTTATAACAGTTGACTGATATACATATACAGTTCGGTTGCATAAGAGGCGTGATATATAACCAAGCTGGTATTCACCACCGTCTGGCTGCTACAGGTGGCTGGATAAAATAAGTGTAAGTGTTTTAACGCGAATATATATACATCTCTGTTCAAGTGAGCATACCGTGGACGCGTATGTATACAATGGATACATACAGGCTGTGTAGGGAGGTGCTTATTCTGCGCGGCCATTATTTTATATGATACGCGGACGTGCCGCTGGTTTGAAAATTCTGGAACGCGCAGTTATTCACTCTATGAAACTGCCCAACCACGAGCAAACCATGGGCACAGTGTATCGAATATCTAACTTTGCAGGTCAACTCAACAGGCTAATAAACACGCTTTTCTCGCCGCAATACCATCAGCCATAAATAACGGGTTGACTCCAGTTTTCAATGGAACCAACCACGAAATTTCTGATGCGCCTTTTTCTTTCAAGAGTATGAAGTATATATAAGATCTTCATTGCATTTCCCACGCATTGATCATCCATAATTTAATTCACACAGTACGAGAAAAGTAGGGTTTCAGTATTGGGAATTCATATCAATTTCAGTTTGTTAAGTCTGCTGGAAGTTTCAGTTGTTATAGTGATAGCCACTGTTGTTACAGTGATAGTTGATAATAACACATTGGCAGAGCTTCCGAGTTTATTGCAAACGGTACAGCCTCTATTCACATATTTCATCAACAATTCAGTCGGCTTTCCGTGTTGTTTGATATTTACATAACAGATCAGTGAAGAGGATTTTTTTTCTGTAAAGCAAATCCAAATGTTTATCATAATGATTTGCGAGTTTTTTTATCTCTTCAGTGCAGCATTCTGGATTCTTTGATATTGAAGTGTCCTATAGTCTTCCTGGGAAATCGTAATTGTGGTTGTATTCTTTTGCACTATTCTGGTGTATTACATTGGTGTATTACACTGTCTTCAATATCACTGCATCATACACTTCATGCTCAGCGATTGAACTTCTTGTTCTATTTTTATAAAGTCTACCTTCTCAGCTCTCAGTGGGAATTTATTTGTCAAACATTTTTCACTGTATACGAAAAACATCTCTTTCTTTCTTGTAATAAACTGTTGGACTTTATGCATTATTGCTCACTGTGAGACTGTGCATAAGCTGGTCTGTGCGTTGATCTCCGTGCAGAAGACCGAATGACTTTGACTCTGTAAACCGACTCCTACAGGTTGAGCTCACTAAATTTCCAGCTATTCCAGCCAATAGATCGGACCAGCGAGAAGCAGAAATCTGGTATCTCCAATGCTGAAGCAAACTAGTGGCAAGATCAGAGAATATTAATTTGTACCCCTGTCAAAGCATATGAGTATTCAAGTCCTGTCCATGACAGTGTTATAATTATTGGAGTTTTGTTAACCATCATTTCTGAAGGAGTACTTGAAGGTTCCAAGCAAGTTTGCAATTGCTGCTGCCCCAGTTGTGAAACTGTATTTAAAACTCATTATAGTTTCTGTTCCTTGATTCATTTGCTGCACATTTACAAAGGATTTTTCTGTGAATGGTGTTACTTTTACTCATTGAGTCATAATATTTTGACAATGAAGAATATGCCTCGAATTACTGAAATATTAGAGTTCTTAAAAACTCTCATACATTCCTCAGATCATGATACAGTGAGAATAAGCAAAGCTTCTCTGGTTGATATTAGAACCTGTTTGTATAATGTACAAGAGAATATTGATTTTTTGCAGCTTGAAACACAGCTACAACAAGAAGAATTAAAAATAAGGAGTCATTCTGAACCTGTTTCTGTTCAGAACAATGAAGCAGACTCCCATAAACAGCAAGTCAATATTGTTCAAGTTTATTCAGATCCAGTACCCGATAAAGCAGCAGTTGAACATGCAGATGCAGAAACTCAATCTGCACTTCCCAAGCCCATCATCAGACCTTGGGAACAGCTTGTCCACAACAAGCACAGAACCGGTCTTGGTTATGACAAGGACTTGTCCTTTCATATTCCAGACTATGCCAAGCTCATTCAGTTTCAGAGTGCTGGATTCATTTATGACAGTTCACCTGCTCCTCATGACAGTTCAGCTCCAGCTGTTCCAGATTCTGCCCCTCTTCCACAGCAACAACAACAACAACAGATCGTGAAATGCCAACACTGTGACCGAGTTGGCCATCTGAAATATCACTGTTTTGATCTTCATCCATGTGAGCACTGTCATAAAACCAGCCATTCTTCACACAGATGCTTCAGAAACAAACACCCTGCAAGAACAAAGATTCATCTTGGATGGATCGCTTCTTGGCAATGGGCATCAACAGCCAAGAAGATATTCCAAACACATGTCAGAACTTGTTCCAGAATATTAAACAGTCTTGCAGTTGAGTTTTCTCCATCTTCTCACCTTGTACCTGACAGGGGGGGAAATGATGGTCATCTACAAGCTTCAAAGTCACATCAAGCGAGCCTGAGCCACAACCCGCCACACCAGTTTCAGAGTTGTAGCCAGAGACAAAGATGCCCGTGAACACAGATTAAGAACACTTCCTCTAGCAGAAGACACCAGCTTCTTGCCAGTTTTGGAAGAGTTCCAGGAATTGCATTAAGCATTCCAGAGTTGTTGGTTATCCTTAAACCATCACAGGTTGAGACTTCCCTTTTCAGGTTGAAGTTTTACCTTTTATGTGGGGTGAGACCTCCCTTTTATGGTTGAAGGTTTCCCTCTTTAAAACAACAGGATCACTTCCTCTAGCAGAAAACTTCAGTTTCTTGCCAGTTTTGGAAGAGTTCCGGGAACTGCACTAAGCGTTCCAGTGTTGGTGGTCATCCTTAAACCACCGCCCTTTTTTACCAACATTTCATAGAGCACATTCAGCCTAGTGCTGCCATGCATTTTTGCACATTTTTTATTACAACTCTCTTCTTGGACTCATACATAACCCTTCGGATTAAGGGGGGGAATGTTGGACACCTAATCCTAAAGGGTTAGTGTGGAAGCCGAAAAGACTAAGCAGTCCAAGAGACCTTGGGATCTGAAACCCCAGAGTCACAACATTGTATTATAAATGTACATCTCCTGTTAATAAAAATGAAACTCACTGATTTATCTTTCACACTGTTTTCCTATCCATGTGTGTTTAACAATTACAACATCCATTTTTACTCTTGATCGAATCAAATATTTTTTCACTCTATACTAGTTTGTATATCACGATATTTGATACCTCTCAGGGGTTAGTAGATCCAGAGTAAAGATGGATCTATGCTGGTTTAATTCCCCCATTTAAATAGGCTACATTCCAGGTGAATACCATGGGTCAATACCATGTGCCATTTTGGTGAATACCATGGGTCAATACCATGTGCCATTTTTATTTTTATTAATACTAATATTAGGGTTAATAATGTTTTTTTGCATGGTATTAATAACAATCTAGTCCATGGTATTTGTCCCATAGTATTTTTCCCATAGGTTTCACCTAAATATAACGCATTTTTTGAGTGTTCGTAAATATAAGGTGACTTATGGAGTAAATATAAAAAATGTTTTATTTGTTTACCATACCTCTCGTTTATTTATATTTTTATTAATTTACCATACCTCTTTTACAAATATGGTATTTGACCCATAGGATTCACTTAAATAAAACCTCTTTCTTGAGCCTTCATAAATAGAACGAGGGTTATGGACTAAATATAAAAAGAGGTTTTATTTATTTACCATGCGTCTAGTTTATTTATATTTTTATTTATTTACCATACCTTTTGAGTAAGTATAAAAAGACGTTTTATTTATTTACCATACCTCCACTTTACTTATATTTTTATTTGTTTACACCCTTGCATGTATATAAGGTGACTTATGGAGTAAATATAAAAAATGTTTTATTTATTTACCATACTTCTCATTTATTTATATTTTTATTAATTTACCATACCTCTTTTATAAATATGGTATTTGGGCCTTTGGCCCATAGGATTCACTTAAATAAAACCTATTCTTGAAAATGGGCGAATGGATTCACTTAAATAAAACCTATTCTTGAAAATGGGCAAATGGAAGGTTGTAACTCCTAATTTCAAGGGCTAAATTTACCTTTTTTACCCTCTCCCTTAAAAAAGGTGGGCTATTTGAGGTGATTTGTAAAAATGTACTATGATAAAAAATAATCGCCCACTAAAAATTTAAAACCCCTTAATTATCGCCAAAAGGAATGAAAAAGGTAAAAAAAGATGAAAAAATGAACCCCAAAAACAAAAATACCATGAAAGTGTGCAAGTCCAAATGCCAGTACCATTTACTTTTGATGTAGAATAAAATGATTGTGTGCAGCTTGTTACCTTTGCCACAATCCATGGATAGTCAAAATGTTTAAACTTGGTTATTTCATGCTTTCAATTTCATGCTTAGAGATAGAGAATAAAATCTAACCAAACTATTTAATCTTTGGTAGATAAGTAGATAGGTAGAGTTAATAAAAGGAGCTAAACTATTTAATCTAAGCCCTTGGATGTAATAAGGATAGACTTAGATAGATTTCTATTGTAAAATAAAAGAAAAATGTTTTGATAAGGGTTTGTCAGCTTAAGTGCACCCTAATAAAGAGTAGAAAAAATGGCAGGATGAGTAGATGGGTAAGTAGTTGAATGGTTGTAGAATTGTGATGATTGATTAGATAAGATCATATAATTTACCTTCATCACCAAATTTCTAAAGTATGGGTGATAATTGAGCATTTACACAAAGTCAAGTGATTAATTTCCCCATTCATTTCACCCTTAATTTTAATAATTTCCCAGGCTCAGGGCATTTCTCTGACTTCTAGAGGGACCAGAACCTTGGCCCAATAACTTATAGGTCCTAAGTACAAAAGCCCCCTCACAAACATTCACGCCCTTCAATTCATTCATTTTCTCCTAAAAAATCCCTTTTCCTAAGGTAAAAGCACCATTTGCCTAGGGAAAGTAATCACCCCCAAGCAAACCCCTTTTTCACAAAAACCCACAAATGCACATTTAGCCTAAGTTATAATGTTTCTATGTGAAAAGTAAATAAATTTCAAAACACATTATACTTAGCGCACTTCATTTTTCTGCCTTCATTTCATATTAACTTCTAACTTTATGTATTAAATCCCAAAAAATACCCCTTTCTCGTATACTTTATTAAAAACCCCTATGTTAATATCCTGCCCTGAAGTTTGAAACATAAACTTTATTAGTGAATAATTAATGGGTTAATTAAGTCGATCAGTGACTAATTAATAACCAAGACCTGCTGCCAAATAAAAGAAATTAATTAACCAATTTGCAGTTAATTAATAATTGACCCCGCCAATGAAATCACCCTCGATGCATTAACCCCGCCTTAATCCATCATTTAGTTAAAACCACTGTGCTTAAACATTAGCCGTGCCCCTCCATTACCCTTCGCACAACTCTCAAGCCCTATCACCGTGCAATTGCCTCCCCTCTAATCCAACGGTTATTAACCATATCGAGAGGGCTCGACATCCGAACGCTACCCGCCCGATATGAGTGGTTTTAGGCCGAGCCGCTGTGCTATGTGTCATTCAGTCTATGGAATCAGGCAACCTCCTCCCAATGCCGCCAGGAGCCCAAAGGCTGTGTGAACTAAACTGCTTACCGCTAGTCCGCTACGTGCCAAAACGGCCATTGTTCACCTTACCCGCCAAAGTTGACTTTTGCGCATAAACACAAAAACCCCAGTGTTGCTCATTTTCACATGTTTGTGCAATAAAACCATGTGTATGCACCACCTGAAGCCTCTACTAAGAAATTCAAGCATGGTTTACCTCCCGAAATCATTTTGGACTCACTCCATAGACCTTTAAAGCTCAATAAAGCCATTAATGACCCTCCTTTTCAACCCAACATTTTCCTAATAGCTTGTTTTGTTTTACAGGTGATCAAAAGACCGCAGTCTTGGATAAACAGTCTTAATACTAGTCATAAGACCTGTTTACTCCAAGATTTTTATCAAATCTATTCAAATAGAGATGCAAAATAAAACATACAGTTAAAATACAAGCAAAAGAAACATGAAATTAAATGATTTAATGTTGAAATAGACAGTAAAAACCTAAAATATGTAGTGAAGGTAAATGGACACAATAAATAATAGTCAAAGTGTATTATGGTTAAAGAGTATCAAATTGAATACCAAGTCAAGTAAAGTAGCTAGCATGAGGGCAAACAGCACGAAAGACAGTTACAAAATAGAGCATACAGATTCATGTCAAAGTGAAGACAGATGAAAAAATAGAGCAGTAAAAGTAAACATGGAGGCAGTAAGGTTAAACAGAGATGAAAACGCTTTCACCAAAAACAATGAAGTTTATCCAAAAGTAAAAGTGAAAAATAGTTAAAAGAAATTTAAGGTGAAAAGATGAAATCAGAGCAGAAATGGTACATTCTTCAAAAATTTCCTGTTTAAGTCAAAATTTTGCAGAAACTATTATGACCAATGCAAGATGTATTTTGAGAAACTGGAGGAGGTTTGTGTTCCTAAAAGGCCATTCTACAAAAATGTATCTCAATTTTTACACAGGTATTACCAAAAGGGAGATAAGTGCATATCTTTAGAGCCTATTTTTCGGATTGTGCAAAGTCCTGTTTTTGACATCTTTTTGCAGAGAATATTGTGAACAGCTAGAGCTTAATTTTGGGAAACTGAGAGAATTTTATCTCAATAACATACTTATCTACAATAACCTCTTTCAATTTTTACATATATATCTCGGATTGGGATATACAAGTGTATTATTGGACTCTAAGTTTGCATAATTTCTCGGGCAGAATGCACAAAGGAAGGAGGTAGTTAGTGACTTGCAAGCCTCATCATCACATAAGAGTTGCTATCAAATTCGAATTTCTCTTCTTTGTCACCATAAATCCATAGAAATAGTGTCAAATAGATTCATTAGTTTTGAATGTCCTTTATTTAAGTTCTATTAATGTAAAACAGTTTGAGATATTTGTAAAACCAATCTTGATATTTTTTCATGATATTTCAGTTTAGAATTTGTATAAATACTTCACAAATTGAAGTATTTTGGGTGGATTCAAAGACATTTATATAGACATTTCATATAAAGTTAAAGATCTATTGTAATCAAGATTGGATTGGCTTGCTGGATCATGCAATAAAGTTAAAGACATTTCACAGGATTCTTATGCACAGTGGAAATCAAATAAGTATTATCTCTTCATGTTTATTACTGTTATCTCTTCATGTTTATAAATATTCACATGTTTCTCTATTAAATTTGAATGGTAAACAAGGAATGATATTTCAGAATTAGCTTTAATGCTCTCTATCTTGATTGTTTACTTTCTCATTGTTTTCTACTAAACTATCTTAGTCTGGGAATTCTTAATTCCTCCCTTACTTCCATATTCCCCCCCCCCCTTTGGTCCATAGTAAAGGATTCTTAGTTGCCCTTTGCTACTGATAATCCTTTTTTTCTTCATCTTGATCCTGGTTTAAGGATTCTTCATTGCCCTTTTACCCTAGTTAGGACTACCTCATCCATTTGAACTTGCAAATTTGCTTTTTGTTGTGCTAGCCTGCCCTGTGAACTCCTCCTTTAGCAATTGATCTGATTCAATTAAGCCACTCTTTGATTGAATCCATAGCCCAATGGTTTGAAGGCTTTCTCTGCCCATCTATTCCCATAATTCCACCAACCAATCAAAATCAGACCTCTTGAGCACTAAGAACTAGCCTAAAATCACACCCAAAACAAAGTTAAAGTATGAAGAGAGGGCCCTCTCTGGACTTAGCTTGGCTAGAACCCGAGTCTAAAAGATTAGGTTTTTGGTTACCTCGGAAATTTATTTCTTTAACCTTGAGAAAACTATAAGTGATAACACACCCAACATCTCCCCCCGACTGAAGCCACTGCATGTCTCCATACAGTTTCTCATACCCTTCTACTGTGCCCCCAATGGAAATATTTAAAATTGTATGCAGCAGCAGTGTCATCACCTGGAGCTCTGAATCCTTGATTGGCCATTAACTCACATGGCCAGTATTCTTCTTCGTAATCACATAGCTGATAATCAGGCTGGTACTCCTCCAGTAGCAACCAGATTAGAGGGAATCTAAACCTAAGGCCAACCCAGAATGTCGCCAGTGTTAGCACAATCTAGGTGTATTCTAGCACTCGTGAAATAGCAGCCACAAAATTCTTATACTCAAATGGGTCCCCTTCCTGCAATTCTGCACTACAAGCCTCAGTGCACTTAAGACATTTGACTAGCGCTTGGCTTCTCATGGTTGCAAATAAGTTGAGGAAGACCCTCACAATCTTTCTTCTATAGATGGCTGACTCTTCTCTCCTTTCCAGAGTGCTCAGGAACTACCTGAAATCTCGACGGAGTTCATAGGCCATTCCTGGTTCAGCCCAGACCCATAGTGTTGTCCTCTCCTCATTGGTCTCTATTGTCTTCTTAGCCAGTTGCCACTCAATCTGGTTTCTCATAAATGAGAGGAATGCCCGCAACTGCAAATCTCCCATGAAAGAGAGGATAGTCGCCACCATCTTCGTGCTCACATATTCGCACATCATGTTGTGTACGAACAACTCACATAGCAGAGTCTGATCATCAAAATCATAGGATTGAAAATTTTCCAAAAAGGTGCGGGTAAAAGAACCCAAATAGGACCTTTTCTCATAAACTTCTCTCAACTGAAATAAATAGTAACGTTCCCACAGGAACACAAGGTATGATAAGGATGGCCGCATGCATGCTAGTAGGTTTAGAGTGAGGTCGTGGAGTTTGGTCTTATCAAATGTTAGGTTAGAGACCTCCTGATGCAACTGATGCAGTTATTCATCCTTTTCCTTTATCACTTTTCTATGCCTCCATGCCTCCTCTTTTCTTTCCCATTTTTCCTCCAACCATTTCTCTTGCAAGGAATCCATCATATTCTTATCCACATTGAGTGGAATCACTCCCTCCTATAGAGAGAATGCTAGCTACTTCCACTTTTGCAGCTATGCCAACAACAACAATTTTTCAGAATGCCATCCTTCAAAAGGGCTTGGCATTCTCCCACATGCATCATCAACTGACAATGTAGCATCCTCCTGAGAATGAAATTGTCCCACCTTGGTTGTTGCTTCTTGTGTAACAGCAGCTTTGTCAGTGGGTTTGACCACAGTTTTTTTATTTTACTGGTCAGCCTCCACTCTTACTGCTAGTTCTCATGTAGCAATAGTAATATCCACAAGTTTTTTCTCATCGTTTACCTTCAGACCAACTTCGGTCTCTGCTGCTGGTTCTTGTGTAACAACAGAAGTGACCATTGGCTCATGGATGTTATCTTTTTCTTCCTCCACTTGGCTGATTTCCTCCTCCACTGTTGTTCCAGGTGAAACAACAGTGTCAGCAAAGGGTTCTTGTGTATCCATTTCTTGGTCACTCTCTGTGGATTGCACTATCTCAGTTGCTAGTTCTTGTGTATCAGCAACATCCTCGACAGGTTTGGGTGTAATAGCTTCCCAGTTTTCGATTTGAGTCTCCCTCGAGGTAGAATCTGCCACACACAATTTGAGTCTGGCTTCCGCCAACTTCCCAGCACAGGCTATACACAGAGTCCCTAAGATTTCTCCCCTTCTAGCCCTGTCCACAGCCTTCGCCAAAGTATCTAGCCCCAGGGCTCTTGGCTCTGCCTTCCCTACTACTAACTGTTCCCTTAATTTCTTGATCTCTTTTTCTAAAATTTTAATTTTCGACAGCAAGGATTATGTTTCGCTCTTACCAGGTGAAGGAGGTTTCTCTGGCTGAGCTTGCTCCTCGTCCTCTTGTTTGACTGCTTCCTTGTACTTCTTCAACGTAGATGGGGACTCTGGGTGTCCACTGACCCTTATCCTCTACTTCAACCTTCTGTCTCCAATTGGTTTGTCAGCTGACTTCTTGTTGATCCTCATTGTCGAGGGCTATAGTTGCTCCTTTGTTACCTCTGGAGTTTCCCCAGTCATCTCTGTTTGCCTTCTATGAGTAGTCCTGGGCCTTTTTTGCATGAACTCTTCCCAATTTTTGCCCTGTTGGCTTAAGGAATCTAGCATGATGAGTCTAATAAGGTCGTGGATTGTGACACATGTTTCTGGATGTGTAGTTGTTTTTACAACCGCAACCATATGTCTAATATTTCCTAGCAAGAAATACGACAGGTTAATCCGTTGCTAATGGTGGAGATGGTTCAGCAATGGGAAATGGTAATTAAACATGATTGTTGATCTTCCCTCACAAGTAATGTACTTAATGAGGAAGAGAGAAACATCTTCCCATGGCTAGGGGAGTGACAGTCTATCAATTCCCCTGCCCTTCTTAACCAACGACTCACTTTCCTAAAGAAAATCCCCTTTTAGTGAGGGGTCGTTAACCTTCTTGGTGAACCATCTCTTCCCTTCTACCTGCAATCCTGTTACTCTGGCAATAACTTCTTCCGTGACCTCCAATCTTAGTCCTCTGACTTTCATTTGGTTCCCTTCTAGGTTATTCGTGAATTCCATGGTGATCTGAATTGGATCCATAAAAAATAATCAAAGTGCCATGACTGTATCAAATTAGGACAAACTTCGAATTTATGGATAAAGAGCGATCAGGAAAACCTCTGGACGGTGGAAGTTTGCAGCCAGCAAGGAATGACGAGGACCTCGGTCAAAGCGCGTTGACTGAGGCCCATGGAGACTGTGCAAGAGGCAAAACTGGCACTTGGGAAGCCCGGATTAGCAAACAGAGGGCATTTTCATCACTGGGCAAAACCCCTCAAAAAGGAAAAAGCCCAGAAGTGCTCGGTCGCATGGAAGCTGGGAAACCATGGGGAAAACACTAAGGAAAAAGGTGGGACCCGCACTCCAAAACTGGCGGTATATATTGGAGGCATCCTCGAGCGGTAAGCGGATTTGGAGAAAATCGAGCGATTCCATTCAACGCCCAACATGTTTCCAGAAGATGAGAGATAAAACCACCGCTCCTCGCATGCTAATGGTCGAGCAAGTCAATCGCGCAAACTGAGCGAATGTCATAGGATCTGGGGGCTCTAGATCTGATGGTGGAGATTGCGTCTGATGGAGGAACCAGATTTGACAGGGGATTAATCCGCGGCATAGAGAAGTTTGAAGTCCGATTTGACCACTAAGTTGGCGGATGAGTCATTCCACAGTGTAACTGAAAAACTAAACCGTTGAGGAAGAGCTGGCACAGTTCGTGAGAGGACAAGTGGCCACTCCCTGTGAGACATTGGTGAAGATGCAGAGGCAGGGAACTCCAAGCAAACAGTAGTAGGCGAACCGAAGGGGCAGAAGAGGAGGCGAGTAGTCATGAGACAGACTGGCTTTAAGCCATGAACAAACACAGCACAGAGAACGAGGACAGAGAGAGGAGAAGAAAAATAATGAAAGAAAAGGCGAAAGAACAGTGAAGCAAGAAGCAAAAAAAAAGAGATCCAAGCTGACTTGCAGCATAAGGCAGCATCGAGCAGACAAGTAATCCCTGTGAGGATCTATCGGGAATTGAGTACCACATTAGGCTCCTCCCATTAAATACCAGAGAGGTCAAGATTTGGAAAGGACAATAGTTTATGCACTCTAGTGGCTTGGGGGTGTTAGCACCTAAATCTGCCTTAGGCTGAAGGAAGGCAAAAATTAGGGTAACCACAAACCACGCTCAGTCTGGTAGCTAGCCCTACTAGAACAGGAGAGGGCTCTCTCCGAGTCACACTCAGTGAATAGATAAGAAAAAAATGGTCTGAGATGACTTACAATGAAATATTGATCTTAGGCTAGTAAGTGAATATGGATACAAGAAACAATTTTTATGAATGACCGAGCTTTTGGGGTGGTATGGGACCAACGGTCAGCAAAGAACAGAGAATTTAATACAAAGGCACAGATTAATTCGTGAGGCACGGCAGGTGGAAAGTGTAGCAATTTAGTTTGGAATAACGTGGAATGGAGAGATTGTTGAGGAGTGTGAAAAGGGCATAGGAACATGAATCCTTTTCAACAGAAGAAGTACACTGAACATGAAATTTTCCCACAGGCAGAGCAATAAAATTGAATTCTACCTAATCTCACTCAGAAAATTTCACTGGAAATGAACATGAATTGAATTATGAAACATAACGAAATACATATTAAAACATAAGAGACACATTTGCTACACTCACAACCACAAGAATCTCATGAAACAGACCCGCTGCCTTTCATTACTTCTCTGTCAAAAATACACATTGAAGAAACAAAGTTTCTTTCCCACAGTCTCCCAGAAGTTACAAGCCAACCAACCCTTTGCAAATAGCTTGCATACAATATATAGAATGTGTGAGGAAGAGATAGAATGCCCAAGGGTTGGGGAGTTACTCGAATCATTACAAAATGGAGATGGAGAGCCAACCATCAACTACAGGTGCAGCGCTCACAAACATGACATTTGGCCTGGGTGACCCTTTGCCTTCCTTCGCCACTTGGATAGATGCCAATCTGGAGAAAAAAAACTTTAAATGCCACCTTTGGTGCCAAAAAACTGAAGTGTAGATGACTGGGCCCACTTGGAGAAGTCGCGAATCGAAATTTCGCAAAACGGGAGCAAATTGGCAGTTTTTCCTCTGTGCGTCGCGCCAATTTCTCTGTGCGTCGCGCCACTTTGGGGCCTATTTTGGGGCACTTGAAGGTGTCCAAAATGTTCCCAAGTGGGCTTGTTGGAAAGCCTGTCCTGTCTACTTTCTAACCCAACTAGAATTTTTGAATTTGGTGCTCATTTTCCCCTCCAAATCTCCATTCTCCCAAGACTGCTTTCTGTGTGTCAAAAAAGTGGCAGAGAGGCCATTTTTTGGGTGTTTTTGACCTCTAGGAGGCTCAGATCTTGCCCGGACACCAGTAGTCGTGATTTTCCATGTTGAATCCAAAACTGCAAGCCATTCCTCATTTGGAGCTCTAGAATTTTAGGGTCGTGCTAGTGGTGCGGCGCACAGGGAGAAAATCCCTGTTTTTTGCCCAAAAAATTTCCATGTGACCAAAAATTCCCCAAATTTCTTGAAATTTGAGCTGGAGGTTCTCTATTGGGTTCCATGCTGAGCCAAGGAAGCCTCAGCCAAGATTCTAAGCCTATCTTTCTCTTTTGCCTCTTTTTCCCTCCTTTTTTCTTTCCTCAATTTTGCTTTTAAACTCTTTATTCGGGCCTTGGCGCTCATGTTTCGTGCCCTGTAATGAAATGCCATGTGTCTCAACAGAGCAAGGTTTTTGTCGGCCTTGTCTAGCAGCCTCTCCAAATGCATGTTTACCCTCTCAAGGTTGGCCTCCCTATCCTCATTGATTTCTTGCTCCAAAGATGGGAGCTCAACCCTTCTTCTTTGAGCAGCTTGGCGATGCTCTCGAATGTTTTGCAACTCCATGATCGCCTGCTGGTCCTCAAGCTGCTTGTTTCTCTGCTCCAGGTACTTCATGTTCCACTTGGCCCTCTCCAAGTCAAGGGACAAGGCCTCAATCTCTGATTGTTGTTCCTAGATGATCTCTCTAAGCTCTGCATTTGTTGGCTCTGTATCGGTCTCATCATCGTGAAGGAGAATGAACTCGGTTTCTCGTTCCCCTGATGGCTCTCCTGAAGGCCCCTCATCATGCGCTGGCTCCTTACCTCTGTTTTAGGAGAAAACACAATCCTTCTGCCTCTTTGATATGTATTGGTCACCTCAGTCCTAGGTGCCTTGGAACCTCATCATTCTTTCTTGATGACCCAACCTCCATTGACTATGCTGACATAGTTTGGCGCTGGCTTGGTCAAGTAGTTATATGCATGTTCAAAGCTGCCTCTATGAAAGTGTCCCATGTCATGTTATTTTTTGTCAACTGATGGAGAACCATAACCTTTATCAAGCTATGATTAAAGAGACTGGGATAATGCACTTTTCCTTTCAATTTCACCTTTTTAGACATCTTGGTTAAGCTCCTATACAAGTAACTACTCAAATTGAGCGACTTGGTTGCTGTAAAGTGCATGAGCAACCTTATGTGATATTGATGCAACCTGGAAAATTTTCCCTCGCATGTGAAGAATTTCATGACAGCCTTCATTAATGGTGCATATATCTCCAAAAAATATCTGAATGGGAAAACATGTGAGTGAATTTCTTTATATTATGATTTCAGTTAGGGTTTGTACTCTTCTAGGTCTAGGTTCATGTCTTTGAACCAATTTTCACCATGGTTTGGTATGCATGTAGCTTGAGAGATGGAATCTACTGAAAACATGAAATCATTCCTTGCAATGGTGATTTTATCTTCCATCAAGGTGAGGGAAAATATACATCTGAGATGCTCATGGTGAAAAAAAATTTCTTGGCCTTTTTCTTGCCACATGTTTTTCATGGTGCTCAATGTTATCATGGTCCACCAATTCCTTTCCCTTCATCTCTTGTTTCTTGACTTTGAATTGTTCTTTCTCCATAGGTAGATGTTGTGCTTTAAGTTGAATGTTTTCTTGATCAAGGAATGAAATGATAAATTTGGCCCTTATCAAATTGTCCTTGACCTACATGATCTGAGAATACTTCTCTTTGATGACTTGTTGTATGGATTTATGCTCATCTTGTGCCTCCAAGTCAACTAGGTCAAAATCATGCTCAATGAGCTCCTCATCATGCAAAGAAGCCTCATGATGTGATGGTGATCTTTGTTCTTGTTTGCTTTTGCCAACAACTTCTCTAAGTGGATGTGTATCCTCTTGAGCCAAATCTCTCAATCAGCCTCTATCTCCTGCTGAATAGGTGTCTTCTTGTGGTTGTCTTTATGAAATTTGTTGCATTCAATCATAGGCATATAACCACCATATCACTCATAAAATTTGATAAACAAGTGATGTTATAGAGCCTACCTTGCAATTTGATGGGCTTCACAAGAAATTTGAGGCAAAATGGCACAATTTCAGGCCTTTTTTTCCCTGTGCGCCACGCTCTCTATGTGTGTCGCGCCAGTGTAAATTTACACTGGAAATTTCCTCCCAGTGCGTCGCACTCCCTCTGTGCGCCATGCTCTTTTCCAGGTGACGTTTTGAGGCCTTCCCAGTGTCCAAATTGGGTGCAGGATAGCTCGTTGGAAATATCTTTGAGTCTACTTTCCAACCCAACTGGAATTTTTCAATTTGGAGTTCATTTTCCCTATCAAAAGTCAAATCTCCCAAGACTGGTCAAAATGTGCCCAGTGAGGCTGCCTCAAGGCAGAGTGCTGTTACAGTCAACTTTTGAATGCCTTACTCAACTCCAAATTGAGCTCATGATAGCTCATTGGAAATATCTTTGTATCTAGTTATCATTTGACTCATCAAGAAAGTCATTTGGACAACCTAGCTAGGAGAAAACTTGATTTGCCCAAGGTCACTTCAGAGGTGCATCAATTCTCCCGAGACAATTGTATTTTTGACATTTCTCTAAAACCATGACACTTGTGTAAAACGTGAAGGAGGTTTTTCTTAATTGGCATGTTTTGGACAAAAACCTCTCTCATTGATCCAAAATTAATCTTTTATTGCTCAAAAACCTCATTTGAGTGAAACCTATCCTGATGTGTGGAACAAGGGATTTGTCGAAATGAAGCGAAATGAAGGGGATAGGGAGCTTCTAAATTCTTGAGGAAATTTTGGGAAGTAGGGGGGGATGTTAGGAAGTAGGGAAAAGTGGGATCTCGGAAATTGAGTGAGGGGAAGGGGTCCAAAAAGGAAAAACACAGGTCCAACCTAGAAAATTTCCAAGTTGTGGCAAGAAACTAGGGTTTGTGCGAAAATGATGAATTTGGGGGATCTCAGTGATGGGAAGTGTTTGATAAGGTACTTTAAGGATAGAGGAAGGTGTATGAACATCAGGATACAATTTTTGCCAATGATTTGACCGTCCAAGAGAAATTGCCTTCAAAACCCTACGAGAGGGAAATGACCTTACCTAGGTGCAATGGAAGCATGAACTAGGTGTAAAATGACCCAGTGGAACTTGAAATGATAATGAAAACCTTCTGAATGATGGTACACTCAGCTGAATAGTGACATAGACCGACATTTGGGTGACTTTGGAAGGAGTGAAAGAAAACCCTAGACCTAATGCCTAGTGATCAAATTTTACTTGAAGACTCACTGAAATGACAAAATTTGACCTTGACACTCTGAGACCACTTTGTAAGAGCATGTTTGATCACTGGAGGAAGGCTGCAAAGACTAACACTAACAGGGGGATCCAAGAACCACCCTACCAAACATTCTCTATTTCAGGAGACTCAAATTGAGCTCCTCATTGTAATTCTTTGCTTTAAAGACACAACAAAAGAAGGCCACCACTGGAAGCTGGACCAAAGATGTAGCCCTAGAGAATAGGGTGAACTCCTTATTAATTGTTGTGTTCTTGCATTTGCTTATTGTGTTTTCCTTACTGTTTTCCATTTTCCAGTGTCTGTGTATTTTGCAATCTGATCGATCCGTTGCCTAAAATAACATAGACACACACCAGCACATGAGTTTGTAATACCTTCATTCATTAATTAATTAACTGAGGTCACTCACGAGTGATTTTCAGATCAAGTGGTATCAGAGCTCTAGGATGTTAAGGTTAGAAAAGCTTGTGTTGGTTTAGCTGTTGAATGCTAACTAGATCAAAGCTCAAATTAGTTGAAGGAGAGTTGTTCAAAACTAATCCTGATTTTGGGAGAGTCTATTCTTGGAAGACAATGTCAGAAGAAGGTTCTATAGGGCCAGACCCTCAATTCATAGATAGTTTCCTAGACATAAGGTCCATGGTAGAAGAAATGTATAAGGACTTTAGAAAACATAAGGATGAAGATGCATCAGGCTCCAAACAAGACAAAGGAGAAGATGAGTCTTTCCTCCATGACCACTCAAAAGGCAAAGGGAAAGAAGAACACTTTCTCACACCTCCTAATAGCCTTGAACATAAAAAGAAAGCATCTTTGATCAAACTAGATGTTAAATTTCATTTTCCTATATATGATGGAGAGTTGAATGCAAAAAAGATGGACAATTGGATTAGACAAATTGATGTTTATTGCAGAGTGCAAAGTATTGAATCAGACAAGAGCAAGATTCAGCTGGCAAGCCTACACCTTGGAGGCACTGCCTTGGTTTGGTGGGAAGGCAGGACCCAAGCTGACCTGAAGAGACATGGTAAGACTATCTCTGTTTGGAGTGAATTTGTTTCTGCAATCAAAAAATAGTTCTATCCATTGGCCTACATGCAACAAGCCACGATGAGTTGGCAAACTCTTCGATAGTTGAAAGGGCAAAGTGTGCAAGGGTATACTCAAGAATTTAGAAAGAGAGCATTGATTCTAGGAATCTCATTAGACTCATCTAAGACTCTGTTGGAGCACATTGGTGGTCTACACAACTACATGAGGCACAACATCCTCATGTTAAATCCCACTAGTATAGATGAGGTCTCTGTACAAGCTACTCATCTAGAAGCTAGAGGAAAGAATGGAAGTCCAGAAGTTGGGGGATCATCCCAACCCACTGCAAGCAAGAATAAGGAGAAAAGAAAGCAGAAATGGAAAGCAAGAAAGGTTACTATTGCACAGAAGAGAAAAGCTTCATGCACTCACTGTAAAAAGGATGGGCATGATGACGAGCACTGTTGGATTCTACATCCAGAGTTGAGACCTAAGAAGTTCGAGGGAAAGAAGAAGAAGACTGCTACAGCCATTCAGAAGGATTTGGGGTCAAACTCGGGAGATGAAACAACTATTGCAGCCACAGGTATAAAAGGTTGTCTACTTTAGAGAATGATGAAATCAAGAAGCAAGTGCAGGAGTTGCTCAAGAAAGGGTTCATTAAACCCAGCACAGGTGTTTGAAGATCAGGCAGTGCTATTACAGGTGTTGTACAACACCTGTACTAGCACTGCCAGTGACTATGCCATGGGAGCAGTGTTGACACAGCACGGTAAACCCATACGTTATCATTCTGAGACATTTAATTCTGTAGTAGTTAACTATCCTACATATGATAAATAATTGTATGCATTAGTACAGAGTGTGAAAAGGTGGAAATATTACTTAATGGGCAAAGAGACAGTAATACATACTGATCATCAACCACTTCAATATCTACACTCCCAAACTAAGTTGCATCAATCAAGACACTATAGATGGATGGGCTTTCTACAACAGTTTCATTTAGTCATCAGATATGAAAAGGGCATACATAATAAAGTTGCAGACATGTTATCTAGACCCATTATAAATGCATCTACTATACTTAAGCATAATTATGTGTTACTTGAGAGTTACATTGAACAATATGCTGAAGATATAGACTTTAAAGATGTACATGCAACTTTAAGTCAAGGCAAAAGAGTAAAAGAATTGGACTATCATGTAAAGGACCGACTCTTATACCATTGTGGGAAGTTATGCATTCCACAAACTAAAAGAGTAAAGATAATTCGAGAAGCACACACTTCTCTAATATCAGGTCACTTTGGGGTAAGTAAAACAGTTGCGCAGCTGCAAAAATTTTGTTATTGGCCAAAAATGAATGAGACAGTTTCTAGATATGTAAGAGGGTGTACTATGTGTGCTAAAAGTAACCCGAGCAACAGAAAACTAGGCTTGTGCACTCCACTACCAATTCCTTCTCACCCTTGGGAAAGTGTTTCCATGGATTTTGTTGGAGGACTGCCTAAATCTAGGAAAGGTCATGATTATCCATATGTTGTTGTGGATAGGTTCAACAAAATGTGTATTTTGATACCTTGTAATAAACATATTACAGCTGAACAAACTACGAAACTGTTCTTTGAACATGTATGGGTTCAGTTTGGATTACCCACTTCCATTGTATCTGATCGAGACACCCAATTTGTGAGGAAGTTTTGGTCAAGTCTATGGGAATTGATGGACACCAAATTGAAGAAAAGCATAGCTTTTCATCCACAAACTGATGGCCAGATAGAAGTAGTTAACAGGACAGTGATCTAGTTACTCAGGGGATATTGCAGCAAACATCCTAAGCTTTTGGATGAACATTTGTGTTATGTGCAGCATGCTTACAACAGAGCAAAACATTCCTCTACACAGAGATCTCCTTTTGAGACCTGTTTTGGTTTCACACCAAGGTCTCCTTTGGATTTTGTCTTTGGTAAAGACACCAAAATTGAGGGACACAGTGATGTGGACAGGGCAACTAGGTTCATTGAACAGATCCAAGAGATCCACCAGGCACTACAGGAACAGCTGGAAAAGAGCCAAGCCAAATATAAGGCAAGGCGTGACAAGCATTAGATGGAACATAGTTTCCAAGTTGGTGACCAAGTCTGGCTGTACATCAGCAAGGACAGGATGCAAGGTGAAGGTAAAAATCTAAAACCTATCAGGTATGGACCTTTCAGGATACTTGAGAAGATTGGTGAGAATGCTTTTTTCCTTGATTTACCAGCTTACATGCACATCTACTCAGTCATAAATGCAGATTGCTTGAGATTGTTTGAACCTTCACTAATTGATGATCCCAAAGAGCAAAGTCAATTTCCTTCTATTGATGACCTGTTACCTGAATATCTTAATGAATTGCAGGAAGACACAATGCTAGATAGGAAGGTGAGGATGACATGAAGGGGAGATGTTGAGTACCTCATAATTGGGCTCAAGGGTTCAAAGCCGAGCACTGCAAAGTGGATAGAGATTGGACAAGTGAGACAATCGTACCCTCACTTAGTCGATGCTTGAAAACCAACTTTTTGTGGTCCAAAATATTTTTTAGTGGGAAGGTCATGATCCGAATTGGATCCGGAAAAATAATCAAAGTGCCATGACCGTATCAAATCAGGACAGACTTCGAATTTATGGATAAACATTGATCAGGAAAACCTCTGGACAGTGGTAGTTTGCAGCCAGCAAGGAACGACGAGGACCTCGGTCAAAGCGCGTTGACCGAGGCCCATGGAGACTACGTAGGAGGAAAAATTGGCACTTGGGAAGCCTGGATTAGGAAACCGAGGGAATTTGCATCGCTGGGAAAAACCCCTCGAAAAGGAAAAAGCCCCGAAGCACTCAGTCGTATGGAAGTCGTGAAACTGTGGAGAAAGCACTAAGGCGAAAGGCGAGACTCGCGCTCCAAAACTGGCAGTATATATTGGAGGCATCCTCAGGCGGTAAGCAAATTTGGAGAAAAACGAGAGATTCCATTCAGCGCCCGATGCGTGTCTGGCAAATGAGAGAGAAAACCGCCGCTCATCACACGCTAACAGTTGCGCAAGTCAACTGCACGAAATGAGTGAATGTCGTAGGATTTGGGGGCTCCAGATCTGATGGTGGAGATTGTGTCTGATGGAGGAACCGAATTTGATAGGGGATTAAGCCACGTCATAGAGAATTTTGAAGTCTGATTTGACTACTATGTTGGCAGATGAGTCATTCCACAGTGTAACTGAAAAACCGAACCGTTGAGGAAGAGCTGGCGCAGTTCATGAGAGGACAAGTGGCCACTCCCTGTGAGACATTGGCGAAGACGCAGAGGCAAGGAACTCCAAGCGAACAACAGTAGGTGAACCGAAGGGGCAGAAGAGGAGGCAAGTAGTCATGAGATAGACTGGCTTTAAGCCATGAACAGACACAACACAGAGAATGAGGATAGAGAGAGGAGAAGAAAAACAATGAAAGAAAAGGCGAAAGAATAGTGAAGCAAGAAGTAGAAAAACAGAGAGTCAAGTTGACCTGCAGCGTAAGGCAGCATCGAGCAGACAAGTAATCCTTGTGAGGATCTGTCGGGAACTAAGTACACATTGGGATCCTCCCATTAAATACCAGAGAGGTCAAGATTTGGAAAGGACAAGAGTTTGTGCACTCTAGTGGCTTGAGGGATCCAAGAACCACCCTACCAAACATTCTCTATTTCAGGAGACTCAAATTGAGCTCCTCATTGTAATTTTGTACTTTAAAGACACAATAAAAGAAGGCCACCATTGAAAGCTAGACAGGAGATGTAGCCCTAGAGAATAGGGTGAACTCCTTATTAATTGTTGTGTTCTTGCATTTGCTTACTGTGTTTTCCTTACTGTTTTCCATTTTCCAATGTCTATGTATTTTGCAATCTGATTGATCTGTTGCCTAAAATAACATAGACACACACTAGCACATGAGTTTGTAATACCTTCATTCATTAATTAATTAACTGAGGTCACTCACGAGTGATTTTCAGATCACATGGCCACACCGTTGTCTGACCCTTCCAATTTCTGGAAGAATTCGAACCAGCCCGCATATTTGAAGACCTGGCATGCCTCGGGACAACCTTCCAAGGCCTCTGTAGTCCCTGGTTCGTGTCGTATTGCTGCTCCACCCATTTCTTCTACAATTCAAATGTTGTTTCACTTGCTTATCTTCCCTATGGCACACACTCTAGCTGTTTCAACCTACACTACTACCTTCCTTCTCTCCAAGCACTTTGAATAGGGATTCAGTTCCTCTAGCAGGGATAAATGATAGAGTGGTAGGGTAGCACAGGTGCAGATTTGGATTAAGATTTGGCATGCATGGTTCGTACAACTTAATGAATTTTTATTTAATGGTGAGTCGTGGGGAGGTCCCGTCAATAGTTCCCTTACCCTTTTTGGTATGATTTGGTATGAAGTAACAATAATTCCCAGGTCATGTGCCTTTATTACTGGATTTTCCAATAATTACAAATCATGCGACATTCATGTCACAACATGATTCGTTCCCCCCTAGCTTAATTATGACAGTCGTCCTCGACTGTCAATTAGTCATGTTAACTTGTCATAATTACAAAATAAATGGAATGTGATATTACCTTTTTGATGATGTACCTGGGTGATGTGGGGCATGGTGATGGGTGGCACAACATCAAATCATACTCGGGCAGCGAGACACACAAACTTAGATCTGTTGATGAGGCTCACCGTGATGTTTTTGTTGTTTATTACAATAAAATATTTCGTTTTATTCCTAAAAAGTCGTCGATTGTTACAGATGTAACAGCCAAGATGACTGATATATATTAATTTAATTTTTACAAAAAGATAAAAACAAAAGATCGTGTAACAGCACTTATCGTATGATACACTTTGAAATAACAAATGTTGTTGCAGAGGGTGTAACAGCCGCCACCAAGTGGTTTTCAACCGCTATAAACAGTGTCTAGTTGCACCTGCAAGAGGTTTTCACAGCCATATTATTATTATTATTATTATTATTATTATTATTATTATTATTATTATTATTATTATTATTATATATGGTGAAACAGCCGCCACCAGGTGGTTTTTAGTTGTTACACGTATTGGAAAAGTTAAAATTTTTGCAGCATAGAGGGCTTTCCCCTATTCTCATAACCTATAGATCCGAATTTGTGACAATGTTGACAAATGAACCCTTCGAGGTAGGTTTGTGATACAAGCAGAAATGGTGTCCATTTACAAGTAATGATGTCCTTGCACTGTCAATGGTTACCAATTTTACAATCCCATTGTCAAAGACTGCGTCTACCTCATAAGGGCATAGCCATCTGGTGTGGAGCTTACCCTTGAAGTCCTTAAACATTGAGTTGTATAAGAGAGCCCAATCTCCTTTCTGGAATTGTTCCTTCTTTATAAATTTGTCATGCCACTTAGCTCTCTGCTACTAGATAATATTTGTTTGCTGGATAGCAGCCAACCGTTTCTCCTCCAATTCATTGAGCTGGTTCAATCTCTGCCTTTGTGTTGTAGTCAAATCCAAATTGACCTGCAATGTTTTCCTTAGTGTCTTGATTTCAAATTCAATGGGGAATAAAGGTTTCTTGCCATACACAAGTTCATATGGTGAGAATCCAATGGTGTTCCTCCATGTAGTCCTATATGCCCATAACACTTCTGGAAGTTTGTCAGCCCAATTTCTTCGATGACTGGCCACAGTCTTAGTAAGGATCCCCTCAATGACTTTATTAGTGCTTTCCACCTAGCCATTCACCTATGGATGGTAAGGTGTTGTGATTTTGTGATGGATTTTATATTTCTCGACCAATTCCCGGATCTTATGAGATGTGAACTGCAGCCCTCCTTCTGTGACTATCTCCCTCGGTATGCCAAACCAAATGAAGATGTCTTCGAATAGAAAATCCGAGACAGCCTGCTCTGTGGCTCTAGTTAGTGCCTTTCCCTCGACCCATTTCATGACATAGTCGGTACAGACCAAGATGTAGGATCTCTGTTTGGATGAAGGATTGATTGGTCCCACAAAATCCAAAACCCACTTCTCAAAAGGTTCTATGACAATTTGGGGCTGTAACGACATCTCATCTGATTGCAGTGGTTGGCCCATCCTTTGACAACTATCACATCCCTTCACAAACTTCTTGGCATCCTAAAATATTGTCGGCCAATAGTACCCTATTGAAAGGACTTTGTATCCTATTCATTTTGTCTGCGAAGTGCCCTCCACAAGGTTCCTCGTGATAGGCTTTGAGGATATGAAAGACCTCGTCCTCTCTAACACATCATCTGATATGGAAATCGGGTCTAGTGTGGTAGAGGTTCCCATCTATCTAGGTATATGTAGCACTTTGTTGTATGAGTTTCTTTTTCTCCCTGAAGGAAAAATACTAGGGAAACTTCCCTAAAGTAAGATAATTGGTTATGTCTGCATACCAAGGTGAGTAAGTAGAAATAGCAAAAAGATATTCATCAGGGAAAGAATCTTCAGTAGGAGTGCAACTATCATCAATAGTTAGCCTAGAAAGAAAGTCAACTACTACATTGTCTTTTCCAGGCTTATCTACAATAGTGATATCAAATTCTTGTAACAACAATAACCAGCGTGTAATCCTACCATTTTTAATTGGCTTATTCATTAAGAAATGAATGGTAGAATGGTCAATGTGTACAAATACTTGATATACGGTGATGTAATGTCGAAATTTATTGATGGTGTGCATGACTGCTAAGAAATCCTTCTCGATCACTGTGTAGTTGAGCTCAACTGGAGTTATATTTTTACATATATAGTAAATGCCATAAGGTTTCTTATCCTCTAGCTTACCTAGAACAGCACCTACAACAATATCTGATGCATGGGTAGCTATGTGAAACTTCAGTTCCCAAATAGGTCCTCACAACACTGGGGTTGTTGATACATAGCCTTTCAGCTTTAAGAAGGCCTGTTCACACTTCCCTATCTACAAGAAATCCACATCCTTCATGAGCAAGAAAAATAATGGTGATGCAATTCTTGAAAAAAAATCTATAAATCTTTTGTAATACCCTGCATGCCCCAAGAAACTACGTACCTCTTTCTACGTTTTGGGGGTTGGAATTTTTAGGATTACCTGTATTTTTGTAGGGTCTACCTTGATTCCATCAGTAGAAATGTAATGTCCAAGCACGATCCCTTCAGTCATCATCATGTGACATTTCTCTGTGCTCAAGGCAACATTAGTCTGTACACATATTTCTAACACTTTTTCCAAATTGACTAATACTGCTTCAAAAGCATCTCCATAAGGTGTGAAATCGTCCATGAATATTTCCAGAAAGTCATTCAATAAGTCAGAGAAAATTCCCAAAATTTCCCTTTGAAAGGTTGTTGGTGCATTACAGAGCCCAAAAGGTAGCACTCTGTATGCGTAGGTTCCCCAAGGACAAGTAAAGGTTGTTTTATCCTGGTCTTCCAGGGTGATCTGTATCTGATTGTAGCCACTGAAACCATCCAAAAATGGAAAGAATTTCTTTCTAGAGAGAGTATCAAGGACCTGATCTATAAATGGAAATGGAAAATGGTCCTTCTAAGTGGCCTTGTTGAGTTCTCTATAGTCGACACAGACTCTCCACTTGCCATTCTTTTTAGGAACAATGACAAGTAGTGACACCCACTGACTGTCAGATATTGGGTAAATAAAATTAGCACTTAGGAGATTTTGTAGTTCCTCTTTCACCACTTCCTTTAGTGTAGGGTTCATGCGGCGTTGTGGTTGTCTGACTGGTTTGCAACCATCCTTCAAATAAATATGGTGAGTGCATAGGTTAGGGTGGATCCCTTTCATATCTGTATAATCCCATGCAAATTCCTTTTTATACTTCTATAACAGCTGTAATAGTCATTGATTCTATTCAGCAGTCAAATTGGGGTTAACATTCAAAAACTTTCCAGCCTCAATCTCAATTGGGCTGCTAGCAATATTCAGAGTTGTCCTCATTTGTTCAAAATATATATCTTCCACCTCTTCCTCCTCATTTGCATTTTCAATAGAAGCAACAGTCAGGGAATTACTAATAAAACCATTAATAACATCTTCTATTTCGTCTTTAAAACACTGGGCTTTCCCCAGAGTGAGGAGTGGTAGGGAAAGATCTGACTTAGGCTCAAACTCATCCCACCAAGGGTTGTACACATCCATATTTGGTTTTGGGGGGTAAAGATTAAGGTTTTGGGTTGCTTGGCCATCCGAGATCACCATGGATCCTACCCTGCAGCCTATAAATGTGTCCACAGTGGCCAGCCAAGGTCTCCCTAGGATCAAAGGATGCCCCCCCAAATTGGATTTGGGCTGTAAAATAAGGAAATCAGCTGGGTATCTCCAGGAAGCTACCATAATCACTATATCTTCTAACATCCCCTTGGGTTTAACACGAGACCTATCTGCCAATTCCAGCACAGTAGGGGTGTGTCTAAGTCCTTATAGCCCGAGAGCGATGGAGAGATCTTTCGTCATTACATTAATGGCAACCCCAAGATCAATTAATGTATTCACTATGGGTTGATCATTAATGTTGACAGTGACTGTAGACTTGCCTGGATCATTGTTCTTAGTAAGGGGAGGCTAAGCAGACATTAATTCAGATAACTCTCCCATCACATGTATGGTGGCAAGGTCTTTAGGCTTTCTTCCAGGTTTCTTGGTGCACAAATACCTCACTGTCTTGGCATAGATAGGTACATCCTTAAGGGCTTGCAGCAAAGGGATTCGTACATACTGATTTTGCAACTCCCTAAGGAAATCAGATTGAGGCTGAGAAACCATCCTAGGTATAGCCAGTCTTTGAGGATACAAGGGTTCCCGCGTAACAATAGTTGAATCAACTGTTACAAGTGTATCAACCTTCCCTGAAGTAGTTGTTATAGGTGTAACAATTATTCTCAGGTTGGTTGTTACAGATGTAACAACTTCCTCTATATTATCCCTTATAGGCACAGTAACTACCTCAGAGTCTCCAACTTCTCCCCTAGATAGTTCACAATCTTCCTCCGTAATGAAAGGGGAGTGACTAGGGTTAATTAATGTGCCCAATCGCAACTGTATTTCATTAAATTCCACGGGGGTAATAAGGTAATTCTGGAAGGTCGTAGGAGCCTCTATGCCTTGAGCTACTTTATTTTTTGGGTTTGGTTTAGGTTGCATAAGTAGTTGGGGTCGTATGATTGGCGGAGGAGGAGAAAATTGGAAAGGAGGTAATTGTAGCTGCTGCTGCATGGGTGGTGCAAGAAAAGTTGAATTCTGAGCATTTCCTCTCCAGTTCTGGTTCCACGAGTATGGTTGGGGTTGAGGATATTAAACAGAAGGAGATGGAGACCATTGGTTCCAAGGTGAAGGAAACTGAGCTGAAGGAGGGGCAGAATATTGCCATGGATATGGTTGATCATTATATGCATTGTTCCATGAATTGAAAAAGGAAAAGTCTTGAGACATACCTAGAGGTCATGGTTGCCATGGCCTCCATGGTGCAATGAAGTAACAAGACTGAACCTCTTTGCTTGATTCTCTAAGTGCTTCCTTTAGTCTAGGGAGCTCCGGACACTTCTTCGTCGAATGTTCCAACTCACAAATGTTGCAGACATTGATGTTGTTCAGTTCGCATTCCCTGTAAGGATGTTTCTTCCGACAAGTCGGTCAGAACAAAGCTAGGGGTGTATCAGCTTTTGGTGGTGCCTTTTTGATTTGTGTTGTTGTTATCTAGGCTGAGAGAGTACTAAGGATATCAGTCTTGAAATTTTTAAACAAATTTCCTATCTCCTCTCCAGTTACTCCTCCGCCTGCAGATTTTTGTATGCGAACAAAGGCATCCCGAATCGTACTTCTTCCTCTAGATGATCCTCTAGAGCATCTTAGGCAGAGCTTGGTAATTTCCGCAAATGGATCTTGTGATATATCCCCATTGCCTAATAGGTGTATGGTGTCAAGGCATTCGTCCCTCATTCCTCTTATGAATATAGTCTTCAAGATTTCCGAGTCTAAATCATTGTGTTTAGACCTCTGCAAATTGTATTGGAACCCTTCCACATAATCTTCTAGGCTTTCTTCCTCCTTCTGCGTCATTCTAAATATCTCTTCCCTCAGGTCCCTGGTCCTACAATAGTCTTGGTACTTTGACAATAACTTCTCCTTCATATCATTCCATGTTGAAATTGAAGCGGGGCCTAATCCATGAACCGTCTCAAGGCCGCCCCTTTTAAGGCAACAGGGAATAGTTTTAACTTTTGAGCATCTGTTATATAATCATAACTTCTACACAAGACATCAAACTCAAATAGAAATTTATCTGGATCTTCCACATTCATCCCCTAAAAGGATGGTAAGGATGATAGAGGAGTATTCTTCATAGGAGCTTCACCCCTGAGATTCCCAATTGGGAATTCAAAAGTGGTAGTGGTGGTGTTTGTTTTAGCATTGTTATCATTGTTGTCCCACGTGATTAATTCTTCTAATCCTTCCTATAGCATACATTCTTCCTGTTGTGTTTGTGATGGCTCTGTAGATGCGATTAATATCTCAGATATTCCTGGAGTTGGTTGTTTCACCGCACTACCTGTATCTGGATATTGATAAGTCTCTAAGTGGTTTTCCTTCTCAGGTGTCTAATGTTTTCCCTCAGTTTCCCCTTGGCCCTCGGTCCTCAAATTCTAGCTACTCACTTCCTCTTCCTACTCATGAATCAAATCCTTGATCTTGAATGTATTAGTGATGGCCTTAGAATGATATGGTCCCAAGATGGAGGGATTGGAGGTTGCTGCTTTCGCTATGGGAGTAATAGCCTTCTGTGGACCTGTCTTCCTTACATTCCTTTGAGAGTTGGACTGTTCTTTTTCTACCTTGGAGATTAATTCCTGGATAAATGTCTTCCTTCCCAAATCTTCACCCTTCGTTTCCTTTTTACAACTCGTTGTTCCTGTGACTTATTAGAGTGGGGGTGATTTCAATATCTCTGTATGTCCTAAAAATTACACACATGGACCCTATGTGTATCAAATCAAACTCTAAGTATCTCATCCTTTGATAGTGATGAGCACGCCCAGGTATGTTAGAGTGATGTGCAGGTTCATACCTCTCGTCTTACCGCCCAACGGCTAAAGCACTGAAGACACACTAATCAAAGCATCAAAATATCCTAAGTGTCCTAGTGATCACAATGGTGAGCCTGCCCAAGTATGTTAGAGTGATGTGTAGGTTCTTACCTCTCATCTTACCGCCCAGCAGCTATGGACAGGGAGCACTTCTATATTAAACAAACAACTTGGCTGACTAAATCGTCAACTTTCCATCCCTGACAATGGCGCCAAAATGTAGTGTTGTTTTATCAACCTTAATTGACTCAGGCTGCAACATTAATTGTCAACCCAAGGTAGGTCTTGTTGTTTCAATTGAGTTCACACTATCTGTACTGATACACTTCAGCCAAGCATAAGAAATTGCAGAAAAATTGTAAAAGGTGTCGTTGATCTAATTTAGTGAATCAATCAAGTATGTAGATATATAAAAACCATCTACAAAATAAAATCACAATTCGCAGTTATTGAAATAAAGGTGAACCACATCTAGAGCTAACATCTATTCCAGCTAGTTGCTATTCCTCTGTTGTTTAACTCTGTGTAACAGCATAAGATAAATAGAAACAGCAGCAACTACAATCCATGATATGTGCAGTAATAGCAAGAAACTATAAATCAATAAACTGGACTAAAATGTACACTACCTAATCGTTGCAATCGCTACCAAAGAGGAGGGCCCTTCCTCCTCAGTAGGGCGTATGAAGACACAAAAAGTAATTAAAAGATCATTTGAGAAGCAATAGCAGCATCACTGTGCCAAATGATATTAAAATAAGTTCAGGAGTTACAGGAAGAGAGTAACAGTACTCTTCTATATGCCTCCGATACATAAAAAGCCGAGTCTTTTATAATTATTACATCCCAAAAATTAGGAAACAACCATGAGAATTTTTTATTCTCATGCTGATACAAAAAATAAAGAAGTTGCAACCTACTGCTAAATAAATATACATTAGTTACAACTGCTTGAGTCTTGTTGCCTCAAAAATAATCAATCTACTACCGATAGCTATTATGTGGAATAGTACCCACATTTCTAGCTTCGGTGCAATAGTATTGAGCAAATGATGGTTCGGGCTGACGCAACATAACTGAAGATAGCATTGTTGGTGTAACGACGGACCCACGCAAGGTGTAACAGCACCCAATGTGTAACAACAACCTGTAACAGCACCGATGTGTAGCAACAACCTATAACGGCACTGATGTGTAACAGTAACCTGTAGCAACACCGATGTGTAGCAGCAACCTGTAACAGCACCTAATATGTAGCAGCAATATGTAACATCATTTAGGGTGTAACAACAAACTTTTCTACACTTTCCTGCAGCTAAGTCTTGCTACCTGTCTGCTTTCGCGAGCCAACACCTGAAAAAGATAAACTTCTCGACATGTTCCTTCAATGCTCATCCAGTTAGCCTCAAAAAGAAA
The DNA here is from genome assembly GCA_031772625.1 of Pinus tabuliformis. Taxonomy (NCBI): domain Eukaryota; kingdom Viridiplantae; phylum Streptophyta; class Pinopsida; order Pinales; family Pinaceae; genus Pinus; species Pinus tabuliformis. The sequence goes on from CM062807.1 coordinate 874,933,056, forward strand.
TAAAGCCTTGCATTTATTCGGTAAAATATAGTAAAGTAACATGATAGTAAAATGGATGAAAAAGGTAATAAAATGGGGAATTTGGTCATATAAGGGCGTAGGTCTGAAGGACATAAAGGTCAAAACAAGGGAAAGAAGGTGCAGAAAATGAGTGAAAAAACACACCCAACAACCACTGCTCCCTTTAGATGATCAAACAAATCATCAATTTGTGGCAATGTGTACATGTTCTTGATGGTAACCTTGTTTCGCTTCCTATAATCAATGCATAATCTGAGAGTACCATCCTTCTTCATTACAAACAACACTGATGCACCCCAAGGAGACACACTTGGCCTTATGTATCCCTTATCAAGCATCTCTTTAATCTACAACTTTATTTCCACCAACTCTAGCATGCTCATCCTATAAGGTGTCTCAAATGTTGGTGTTTCCCCTGATACCAACTCAATAGAGAAATCCACATCTCTATGAGGAGGCAAGTTTGGAATATCTACAGGAAATGCATCCTGAAACTAGTGTAATATAAGATAATTCCTCAATACTTCATCATCCTCAACATCCCTCCCTTTGTCACTAGAAACATGAATTGAAAACAATACACACCCTTTCCTATAGTTTCCCTTAGCTTACATAGCTATAACCATTCTTACCAATGTAGGTTTCTTCTTTCCCTACAAGATTCTATTTTCTCCCTCATCATCGAGTCACTCAATGGCCTTCTCATAACAATCTACCTTGGTCCTCTGAGTAAAAAACTAATCCATGCCCAAAATCATGCTATATGCATCCATAGGAATCTCATTTAGGTGTTTTTTCTAGGCATACCATTAATATCAAATGCAAAATATCTCACCCAGTGGTGAACTCTTCTCTTGGCTACAGATCACCCAGTGGTGAACTCTTCTCTTGGGCCCTGTAGCCAATTTTACCAACCAAGATTCTCCATGCAATTCTTTATTCAAATGACACTGACCCACCAGGTTGGGACTAACATAGTTATAATTAGATCCAAAATCAATAAAAGTGGAAGAAACTTGATCACAAAGTTTACCTTCCATCTCACTAATATATGCCTAATGATTTGCTGACCTATTATCAAGTGTTGCATAGATCCAGGGAATGCTTTGACCAACATCCCCAATTATGTGCGCGTCATTTGCACTATAGGTCTGAGGAATGTTTCCCTAGTAAAATGGACACTCCTTCTTGCGATGGTATTTACCACAAATCCAACACTTCAATGGTTCCCTACCACTGTCTTTACTATGTTTCTCTCTATATTGATACCAATTTCCTTTCTCAACCGCATTAAACTTCTTATGAGTTACATTTTCTTTCTCACCTACATCATGAGATCTTCCTCACTTCATGGGCCATTTTCTTTTAGTATTCTCATTACCTTTCTAGTCACGCTTGAACTCAAGCTTACGCTTTGACTACTCATAATAATGATTTAACTTCACGACGGCTTCCTCCAATAACAGTGGCTCGTCAAACCCAATCTGATCTTTAAATGACAATGGAAAACCACTGATTAATCTTTGTGTCTTTTCTTTCTCATCCTTGAGATAGGGCACATACCTCAGTGTTATAGACATATTTGGGCACTGCAACCCCAATCACATATGTCCATAAACCAAGGGCTTCTAAACCCCTAAAAGTGTTGTTTCATACCCTAAAGGAACAAGGTCAGCTGATTACATCATCTCCCAGAAGTTCTCCGTGAAAAACTACTCAAAACTGGTCAAAACAGGACCATACAGACTGCTCCATGCATAGGGTGTGATGCATCTCACCTATTACACACGGGAGGTTCGATGCATACTAGAAAGACCTTCTGTAGGGTGCGATGAGCAAGAGCAGACAAATGGCAGAAGCAATGTGCTAGGTGGAAACCCAAAGAATCTTCTAGAAACTGCTCATATGACACTTGCCTCTCTGAATTCGCCCAGGGATGAGTAAGAGATATGAAATCTCCAAGTGGAACCAAGAACTACCAGTGAAATGACACTAATCAAAATCCCAGAAGCTGACTCACTCTCCTGTAAACATATATATATGGATCCCTCATCCAAGAGATCCAAAGGCTGGAATTATGTAATTTGCAAGGAAGTGTTGTTGGTTTCTCTTTGAAGACACTTTTGGGTGATCTTGCTTTGTATGAGGTGAAGAGGGCTTTTATGCTGGGAGGATGATGCTGGATCAGACAACCTGGTTTTAATCCTCTCTTCTACTACTTCTATCAGTAAAGCTGTTTGATTTTTCCTCCATATGCTTGTATATCTCTAAATCTTGTTTGTGTATGCATTTATATGGTCAATGTACATATGATCCTACATTATTTATGGTTATAGATCTCTATGCTTTGATGGTATTTTGCTACCTTGGCTCTACAGGTGTTCTTTGAAGCAGGACAAGTGAGGAAGGAGTGGTGAAAGCTCTATCAAAGGAGAGAGGAAACAAGCAAGGAGACTAGTGAAAGACCAAGGTTTTTGCTCTCTACTTCTCTCTCATCTATCTCTCATAAAGGAAAACACGAGTAACTTTAATCTGTTTGTTTCTAAGATAACTAACCATCTTAGTGGGACTAGCAGCTCTGAATGAACACTAGTTTTCCCGATAACAAAATGGCGACTACGCTGGGGAGCGAATAGTTTCTTTGTTTCGTTACTATTGTTTTCTTTACAAACCACAGGTGGAGCCTGAAGTTAAGCCAGCTAGCCTTCGAACTTCTTTTGCTATGCAACTGCAAATTAGATCAACGCTGCTTCAGTCAATCTCTGGGTTGGTTTATGGACTGAACATCTAGCTTGCAAACATCCTAAGTGCCCTAGTGGTAGCTCAAATAACCTCATTAGATCATCCCCTATACTTTGTGTTTACTGACAATCATTAGCTCAGCCTAAATCCCTGAACTTAACTGCAAACTGTGAGCAAAAACCAAGCTCAGTCTCATCCCTAGACCATCGCACCTCCCATGTGTTGTAGGTGAGATGCATCCTTGTTTCCCTATGTTACAGGTGCGATGATCAGATGAGACTGTTTCTGCCTCCAGATTTTGGTTTTTTCTTCATTGTCTTCAGCTTTATTCAGTAGTTTTGTTGTCTGTGATCAGTATATCTCTGTTGAAACCATCTTCCTTTGCATTATTCAGCCTCCATCAATAAAGAATTGTGATTTTTTTTTTATGTATTTTCCGTCATTTACAGTTCTCTTGTGCAAATAGTAGCTTAATCGAACTGTTGTCTTTTGATTTGAAAGTGTCGCAAGTGTCGTTTTCAGTCAAGAAAAAGAGTATTACAAAGAATTCCTCTTTTATACAGTCGATTACACTTTTGCCATTGTATTTGATTTGAATCATTAGTATTTCAAGTGTCAAAAGAAATTTTGAATTCGAAATCGCAAAGTGTCGTCTTGGCTTTACTTTCGTTTTTTGAAAAAAAAATTGTTAGTACTGTCATTTTGAAAGAAGATAGTTCAGATCTATACTTTGTTTTTTTTTTTTCATTCTCACATTAAGGAAACTGAAAAACAATACATGCATGTGCATTTGCATTAAGACTGCATGCTAAAGTTGATTTAGGAAAAGCGCATCTAGTGTGTGCTCTTTGCTCTATGTTGAAAGAATTTCATTTCTCTTTCCTTAGTAGCTAGGATTTTCATTGCAAAAAGAAATTAAACGACTGTTTATCATCTTAGATTGCATATTTAGGAATTGTATATCTACATCATGCGGTGAACCTTAAAGGAAAACTTCTTAAGAAAGATCAACTGTAAAATAAACCTCAATAAACATAAAAACGCTTTGGAACCTAACGCACAACATTTAAAAGTCTAGGCTAGAGACGTATTCCGATTTCATAAAGCCTGGTAACTATCGCTTTCATCGTAGGTTGGGTGATTCCTCCTCTTTGAGATGACAAGTGCCAGTACGGACTTATGCTCCCACGTACCGTCGAGTATATATTGGGAAACCACAATAGGCTACATCCTTTATCCTTAGGAAGCTGTGTCTGCTGCCCTATCGATTGCAATGCACTGAACACAGCATTCGGGAAGATTGATTGTCGTACCATAAAAAGTATTTTGTAGTTTTGTGATTGGTTTGGTAATCCCTCTGTCTAGATTTCTAGAGTAGTCACTTTCGTTCCTTTTCGGACTCCTTAAAAGAAAAGGTCCATCTGAGCACTTGTCACTTCAGGCTCATTAAAAATCGAAGGAAACTAGAGTCATCTTTAGCTTTTTATTGACTCTTAAAAATTGAAAAAGCAAGTTGTGTCAAAGCATCATAAAATTTATTTTAATAGGAATAACATCACTGTTCTTTCGTTGGTCTTTAGGTTGAGAAATGGAGTCTACCAATCAAGGATTTCCCCTTGGGAGAAATCCTAGTCCCTTCTCCTCTTGGGGGGATGTTGGTGCTCCACACATGGCCACATTGTCCCTTCCAAGACTCACAATTGGCCTACCCGTATGGCTTTTCTCGACCTCTGTTGTTCAAAACACCGCAATTCCTCAGCAATCAAATCAACAACCAGATGATACTGAAGTTGCTCGCCCACCTTCTACTTCATTTGTTTCTCCCTCTCCTTCTTCCTCTTCGCTTGGTGAAGCTAGTAACACTAAAAACCAAGTAACTAAGAAGAAGAAGAAAGGGAAGGAGAAGAAGAAGAAGAAGCCAACGGCAAAAATCCACACACTGCACAATCCAAACCTAAATCTCCATGTGTCATTTGCAAGGGAGATGGAGAAAATCCACACACTGCACAATCCAAACCTAAATCTCCATGTGTCATTTGGAAGGGAGACCACTATCATCGAGATTGTCCCTGCATTCCACGAATCTTGAGGGACTGGTCTCCCCGCTTGCACAATCCGGTATCTTCAACCGCTGACGATCATGTTGAAAGCACACCGTCAACTAGTGAAAACGAAGTCAATGGACAAAAAGGAAGATCCAAATTTCCTTGTAGACTGTGTGAAGGCGACCATGCCCTCCACCGTTGTCCTTTCTTAGACGAAGCTAAAAGAGTCTTGGATAATCGTCCTGCATCACCGCAGCGACTTCCTCCTGGATACAAGAAACTTTTGCCGAGTCCAACGCTAGTTGAAAATCCAACTAACACACCATTTTTGTCGGTCGAAGCACCTATCATTGAAGATAGACCCTCTGATTCCACACTAGACCAAAGTCAACATGTCAAGACGGCATTCGACCCAATCTTGTCTTCAGAGGACCCACCTTCAGATGATACTGTCACCAAAGAGAATGAGAACAACACCGTTCAAATTCTTTTCATAAACACAGACTCCGATGAACATGGGGGAAATCTACCCATTCCTTTACCGCAGGAAGGAAGTTCGTCAAAGATGTATCCGGCCGTTTATTCGGTCCCACCTCCAAGCAATCTAGTCATTTCCTTTGATTGGAATCTTCTAGGCAGACCCCGCCTACCATCTAATGTACCATTCCGAATCATAGTACAAGCTTTTGTGAGTATCATTTCCTCAACTGCTTGGAAAGCGCTTGGTTCGCCATCGCATCTGCCTGAGATTCGAAATCTGACAGGCTTCAACAAAGGAACCAGTCGACCGTTAGGGATCCTTCCAAATTTGCCAATAACTTTGAGAAGGAAAACTGTTTATCTAAACGTGATGGTAGTCCAAGGACCTCTAGATTACAATCTACTCCTTGGGTGTGACTACATTTATAGTATGGGAGCTATTGTTTCCTCACTCTTCCAAGTGATGTGTTTTCCACATGAAGGCAGAGTGGTCCACCTAGTTGACCAGCTTTCATTCCTTGGTTCAAACACAACTATTAATCAAATGCCATCCCTAACTAATCTTTTTGAACAATGAATGTCTAATCAATCTCCAGTCCGTCCACCTGATGATCGCGAGTGATTCGGTGATCATGATTGAAACCCACGAGGCATGCGCCCTGGTTTGCTTTGGCAGGAAAACCCCATATATAAGATAGGTTTCCAAATAGGAATATGACTATTTTGATACCCCTGTTCATTTAGGAAAATGGATTTGGACTGGAAAAATATTCCCCCGTCAAAGGTTATGTGATTGGGACTGACAACAGTCACCTTTGTCCATTTCGATGGACATTGCCAAGAAAGGTTTTGTCTGCGACGCGGATGGAACAATCTCACTAATGCGAGAACTTCCATATGGTGACCTGGAAACTCTACTTTATACCTGGGGGCATGCAAACCTTTTTGTACGCAAGTGAAAAGTGACCAACATAACTCTAACCCCGTAGTTTTTCTAACTTCAACTGCTTAAGTTAGGTGATTGGTCTGATCCACCATTCACCTTTGTCGGGACCAACAAAAACGACAAAGTAAAGGAGATGTTTCCCACCGAGAAGCTATCCTACCTAACCTTAGTAGTTCTTTAACCCCTAGGACAGTAGTTGGTCATTCCTAGCTTGCATACAAAAGGCTCAGGAGCAAAGTTGCACATGGGGCAAGCTCCCTAAAAAATGAACCTACTGATGAGACATCCTTATTATACGACTGGCACAAGCAGTTTTACGCAAAGTTCAAGCTCATTAAAAAATAAACCTCACCATGAGCAGTTTTACGTGAAGTTCAAGCTCGTTAAAAAATAAACCTAGCAATGAGAAAATGTTTCCATAGAGTTCAAGCTCATTAAAATATGAACCCCACCTCCGATAAATAACCATTTTGATCACATCACCATTAGCTTTTGAACCTTGGTCGTGTTCTTACCATCACCTCCACTCGTTTTTAGCCGATCATACGCCTCCATTTGATTGTTTACCCTTTTGAGGAATAGCTGCGACGAGTGATTCTATTAGCCACCCTCTTTCCACTGCCATGATTGGAATGTTCCAAACTTTACCTGGAACCAATTGCTATCCAAAAAATCACTCATTCCTCAAAAAATGAGTCTCCTTTAAGCTCTTTTCATCTGACTCGTAAAATATGAAAAGATTGCTGAGCAATTGGCCTCTCCAGCTCGTTAAAGTGACTGTAAGTGCCATCGCTCCTCTAGATTTTAATCTTTTTGGACCTGATGGATTATTACACAAAAAGATCGAGCGTTTGTCTTGTTTGGATCATTAAAACTATCGAAAAGCAATCCCTTTCATATTATTTTACACTTTTTTGGACTTAAGGGATTACATTACAAAAAAGGACCACTGGAGTTTCCTTTATGTCCCTTTTTAGACTCTCTAAAATTGAAAAGGACCGAGTTATCTTTGTCATTAAACTCGTTAAAACAATAGCGACAAACTTGTCCATGCATACAAGAGCGAGTTTCACTGTCGCTAAGCTCATTAAAACATAGAAACAGGTTTGCCCGAAGGGAAAATTATAGAACAAGCATATGTTATCCTCCTCAAGCTTGAAAAAATAAAGAGGTACTGGTTAGCAATGACTGGGGAAAAAGGGAAGAAAATTTGAATAGTTTCATTGGTAGCAGGTCACTCTTAAACATGACACTTTCACTCCATCACCATGATTGAGTTGGGTTGGGTTATTCCATTCACCGTTCATACCACCATTGGTCCACCGTACCATCCACCTTGGGGTTAATGCTACCAATCCATCTTAGTGTCATCGATATTTTCAAGAGAAGTCACTCAGAGAATTCACCAACCTAGCTAACGTCTCATCCGCTGCAATACCTTCACTCTCCATTTTTCATGACCGCCACCTTGAACCTTGTATCATCAGATCGTTTTCACCTCCACAAAATCATTTGCTTTGTTCCGTGTCGTAGATGTGGGATTCATTAAGGCCCTCCTACGACGAGTCACTTCTTGTCAACATCAGCTCATTATCCAAGAAGTTGACTTAGGGACAACCCTTTTAGTACTTTGAAGCTTGCATGCCTCAATGGCAAGTTTCTCACTTCCGGCGACAGGTTTACATCAATGGCCTTCGACTGAAAGATTTTACGTGGTGTTTGACATCAACTCATGTATTCACACCACGTGAATTGTACTGCAGTACCTTGAGGGTCATCATCATCATAGGTGATTCCTCTCACACCTGTTAACAGCTTACATCATTAGCTGGTAATCAGGCGATGTCTTTCCATGTTCGACATCAAAACATCTTCTCACATGGATCGATTTTTACTTCGAGCGAAGATTGAATGAGTTTTGAAGACCCCGGATCTAGTTTCACCCATCCGGGCTGCTATATATTCAGGAAAATAAAGACATCAAATGTACATCATTGCTACACAGATAATCATCCAAACTAAAGGATGATGGCTCTACCAGAATCATCAGTCTGCCACACAGACGATTGTCTGTCTTATGTACATGAATATGAATTTATAAAGTTGAGCATGGGAATACCCGCTTTAGCTAGATCATGAAAATATTGTGAAGATAATGTATTGTATTGTATCTTATTACAGGTCACCTTCCAGTTCGAAAAACCTCGGATCCTCATTATAAATCATTTCACTCGACATCAAAAGGATTTATGACCTCATGCTTTAGGGGGCAACTGTTATAGACATATTTGGACACTGCAACCCCAATCACATATGTCCATAAACCAAGGGCTTCTAAACCCCTAAAAGTGTTGTTTCATACCCTAAAGGAACAAGGTCAGTTGATTACATCATCTCCCAAAAGTTCTCCATGAAAAACTACTCAGAACTGGTCAAAACAGGACCATACAAACTGCTCCATGCATAGGGTGCAATGCATCTCACCTATTACACACGGGGGGTGCGATGCACACTGGAAATCCCTTCTGTAGGGTGCGATGAGTGAGAGCAGACAAATTGCAGAAGCATTGTACTAGGTGGAAACCCAGAGAATCTTCTAGAAAGTGCTCATATGACACTTTCCTCTCTGAATTCAACCAGGGATGAGTAAGAGATCTGAAATCTCCAAGTGGAACCAAGAACTACCAGTGAAATGACACTAATCAAAATCCCAGAAGCTGACTCATTCTCCTGTAAACATCTATATATGGATCCCTCATCCAAGAGATCCAAAGGCTGGAATTTTGTAATTTGCAAGGAAGTGTTGTTGGTTTCTCTTTGAAGACATTGTTGGGTGATCTTACTTTGTATGAGGTGAAGAGGGCTTTCATGTTGGTCCTCTCTTCTACTAATTCTATCAATAAAGTTATTTGAGTTTTCCTCCATATGCTTTTATATCTTTGAATCTTGTTTGTGTATGCATTTATATGGTTAATGTACATCTGATCCTATATTATTTATGGTTATAGATCTCTATGCTTTGATGGTATTTTGCTGCCTTGGCTCTACAGGTGTTCTTTGAAGTATGACAAGTGAGGAAGTAGTGGCGAAAGATCTATCAAAAGAGAGAGGAAACAAGCAAAGATACTAGTGAAAGACCGAGGTTGGTGCTCTCTGCTTCTCTCTCATCTATCTCTCATAAATGAAAACACAAGTGACTTTAATATGTTTGTTTCTAAGATAGCTACCCGTCTTAGTGGGACTAGCAGCTCTGAATGGACACTAGTTTTCTTGATAACACTCAGCAACTCTAGAAATTTGGTTGTGCACTCTTCATATGTCATGGAACCCACCTTGAGCTCTTAAAACTCCTTGGCTTTCCATCATAATATCTATCAGAGAGGTACTTCTTCCTTAAGATCTTTTCAAACTCACCCCAAGTCAGCTTCTCTTCTTTGATGCCTCTAACATTCATAATATCTTCCCACCATATAGTTGTTTTTCCTTTAAGACTGAAAGTAGATATCTCAGCTTTCATATTCTCTGAGTAATCATGCAATTTGAAAAATTTCCTCGTCCCAAGTAGACATGCTTCTACATCTTCATATTTCTTCATTTCCCCATCATAATTAGGAGGCTTGGCTTTCTTTAATTCCTCTAGCAAGTACTCGCTCCTCATATGATGTCGGTGGTGATAGTGATGATGTCTCCTAGAAGAAAAACTAGCATAAAACCCATGCATACTAGTCCTCCTGTTAGGTGTATCCAAGAGTCTTCCACTCATCACTATGTTATCCTTACCTATAACCACCTCCTCTCATATATGCCCACATTAACCGACTTGTTCAAGGTAAACATGAGTTGAGGGTCACTATAATAAGACTCAACCTCCTATATGACCTTAAGGAAATGGAGTCAACAAAACAAGGCCTCACACACCTCCCTCAAGTGTTATAGGATCCCCAAGAGTTAAACCACCACTCCATGTTCCCATTCCCTCAGTTAACTTAGCCTTTTAATTAATTAAACCCCCAATCGCTCCCAAGACAAGGCATGCATGTGAATGGGACCCTCCAATCACTCCCACAATGCCTACAAGGGAGATACTACAACCTTTTTCAATCAGTTCTGTGCTAGAGACTACTTTCCTTGTCCTTCCTTTTATTTCTTTATCCTTTCTTTGCTTTCCTTGTCCTTCCTTTACTTTCTTGCTGTCCTTTTCCTCTTGGTTTTCTTCTCCTCTCTGAGACTAATTCCAAAATTGAAATGAAAAAAGGCTAAACTGAAAAAATTCATGAACTAATCCACAAAATCCTTTTTATCATTGATGCTCTAATTTCTTCAATTTTCTATTATTTTCCTTCATTTTCCTCCTCAAATGCAACCTATGACCTTTCACCTTCCTTTTCTCATAATTTCCATTATTTTCATAATTAAATGTCAAAAATATTTTTTTTCCTTTTCGATGCCTTAGCCATTACCTTTGCCAATTTCACCTGAGCCATAAACACATCGAGTGATGCCCACTAGGATATTTTTCCCCAACATTCATCTTGGAATAAGTGTCCCTTGACCATGATCTTATTTTTCCTTTATTAACTTTTATTACATGAAATTTTATATTAGGGCTATTACAAACCCCTCCCCCATAGGGGAACATTGTCCTCAGTGTTCTATTACACCTACAACCAGCAAAACCGCTTAAAATCATAACCTATTGCCCATGGAGCTTTATAACTTAGCTCATTGCAGTATTTACAATAAACAACCTACTCAAAAGCAAAACCATCATGACAAACATGAAAAACATACCTCTTACTCGAGATTATAATCACAGCTCATTATGGTATTTACAATAACCACCACATATACTTATGCACATTTTCTTCAACTAGAAAATAACCATACTGTCTATGGAGCTTTATAAATCTAGCTCGATATAGTATTTACAATAATATACAAATATATTCATATTCACATTTGCTCAACCGATAAATAAAAGGATACGATGCCTGCATCTGCAACAAGGGATTCCAGAGGCTCACATATCCACCCCCAAATTAATATCAGGATTCGCCTCATTACCAGGAAGTATAGGATCCATTGCCAAATTCAAATTTGCATCCAATGTCCAGTGCTACAATCGTGCACCACTTTTCCTCTCAGTGAATAGTTACCGGCTCATTGTTCTAGGTAACACTCCCAATGTGCATCTAATTCCATCTAGAAATGCTAATGACCAAACAAAATCCATCCTTGGCCTTCCCTTATTTGCTACATAGTCCCTCGAGAAATCTGTACACCCCCTTTCGTGTAATCACTCACCTCCCAAGTTCCCCGACATCCCCTAACACAGGAAATCCATCCCTTAGAAAGGTTTCCTCCCATCAGAAAGGTCCAAAAACGAAGGCATTCCCTACTTCAAAACCATCATACCATTCATAGCATGCTCATGGAAATCAGTAGACACTATTGGGTACCAATGTCCCACAATGGCCCTGTTCCTAAAGTTCTTTACTAGAAAATTGTTGCTTGTTCCAATTCCTTTTGTTGTTGCTACTAATTCTTGTAGCCATTTCCAACCACCCCAACCAAGAATTTCTCTACTTCCTATACTGATCTGAAATGGAGCAGATTAGTAATGCTTTTCTAATTCCCCTTTCAGAATAAAATATAATATGCTTATCATTTTCTTACCAAGTGCTTAAGGATTCACCATGTTGACTTAATTAATTGATTCCCATGAGAGTTTCTTATGTAAATGTTATAAACAATTTAACATAAAACACATGTTGAATAGCAGCAAAATAACTGCAAAGAACATCAAAATACAACACACAACACAAATATTTGATGAGTAGTTCACCCCTCCTAGGCTACGTCTCCTTGGTCTAGCTTCCAATGCTTTGGCCTCTCTATTATGCTCAAAATTACAACAAAAGTGTGTTTACCATGCTCAAACGCCTCTGAAACCTATCTCAATGAGTTCAGAATACTCAAAAATGGCTATCTAGCCTCTTTTGCATCCAAATTGGATAAGATCTGAAGAATTTATGTCTTCTCCGAGTTCTTCCACTATTCGTTCCACAAAATGCTTCAAAACCGGCATGATTCTACAAATTAGCTTCAAAATCCACTAATTGGGCGACAATTCTGCCATGCAGTGGGCTATATTATGTCGTCCATATCGCAAATCGCAATCAGCAAAGTTTGGCGGGCTGAAGGTCTTGTTAACACTGCAAAATGTTGTGATAGCGATATTGTGGACTCGATGGGAGTATAAATTGTGGCGCATAACATCTCGCATCCAGTAACTTATTGCAATTGATGTTAATCAGTGGTAGAATAAATATAAATGGGGTTTTGGTGCGATATGCAATTATGATTATCGCAAATCGCAACCCAACCTGTCAGGGGCTGATTTTCGTAATACCTTCCACCTGTGATATGCTATTGTGATTAGATCGTATCGCAACTTGTCTGCATTGGGGCCAATTCTTAAAACCTTTCTGCATGCGACTCTAATTTGTGAAATGTGGGGGCCAATGGTAGCCTACCACTTGGTGCCTCCGCATTCATTGAAGACCTTGCCACATCATCCCAATCCTGCCATGTAGACAAGTCAAACTTGAATCTTTGACTTTCTCTATCTTTTGCATACGAGCTCGGATTTGAGTGCCATTCACACCGTTGGATTCAGAATGATGAGATCTTTAGTCTAAAGTTGAGTTTAACAAGATTCTAACACTTTGATTTTTGAGCATAAACTTAAGCACCTGATCACTCCTCCCCACTGGAAGCCTTTTGGACCCCAAAAGATTATATTCAGTTATTGAACAGATGAGGGTACTATTCCCTCACCTTCCCCTCTTCAATCCATTTGGCCTTTGATGGATTTGTACCTTTGAGACCCACTCGAAGATAATCAAAATTTCCCCTCTTTGATGACCTCGTTCTTTTGTCAAGTATGGTGTCTTGCTGAAGCTCATCAAGAAATTCTGGAGAAAAATCTTCAATTGATGGAATTTGTACACTTTCTCCTTGATCTTCAATCAAAGGAGGATCGTAAAATCTCAAATTTTCAACATTAAAAATGGAATAAATTTGCATATATGAAGGAAAATCAATCTTGAAAGCATGATTACCAATCTTTTCTAGAATTTTAAATGGACTATAACGGATTGGTTTTAGATTTTTACCTTCACCTTGAAGCCTTTCCTTTCTAATGTATAGCCAAACTTCGTCACCTATTTGAAATTAATGATCCACACGATGCTTATCATGCCTTGCCTTATACTTGCCTTGACTCTTTTCTAGTTGTTCTTGAACTGTTTGGTGAATCATCTGAATTTTCTCAATGAATTTCTTTGTTCTGTCTATGTCGTTATGTCCATCTATAGCTACATCTTTCTCAAAGATGAAATCCAAAGGCGATTTAGGCAAATAACCAAGACATGCCTCAAAAGGTGAAGTTAGAGGTGAAGAGTGTTTTGCTCAGTTGTAAGCATGTTGAATATAATGCAACTGTTCATCCCACAACTTAGAATTTTTGTTGCAATATTCTCTTAGGAAATGAATAATTGTCCTATTAATCACTTCAGTTTGACCATCTGTTTGCGGATGGAAGGTTGTACTTTTATTCAACTTGGTTTCCATCAAGTTCGATAAACTTGACCAAAAATTCCCAACAAATCAAGAATCACGATCACTTACAATAGAAGTAGGTAATCCAAAATGAACCCATACATTTTGAAAGAAAAGTTGAGTTGTTTATTAAGCTGTAATTTTTTTTTTACAAGGCATTAATATGCACATCTTGCTGAACCTATCCACAACTACATACAAATAATCATGACCTTTTCTTGATAAAGGAAGACCTCCTACAAAATCCAGAGAAATACTTTCCCATGGACATGAAGGCACTGGAAGTGGTGTGTAAAATCCTAGTTTCCTATTACTAGGCTTACTGACTGTACACAATGAAAAACCTCTAATCAAACGTGACACACTTTCAAGCATACGAGGGCAGTAAAAATACCTTTGAAGTTTTTCCATTGTTTTACTTACACCGAAATGTCCATCAATAACAAAAGTGTGTGCTTCCCTTGTGACATTTACTCTCTCTCCCTGTGGAAAAAATAGTTTTTCCAAATGAAACAACATATTATCATGTACATGGTAGTCTAATTCCTCAACTTGGTGGCCTTGACTCAAGTTTGAATATACCTCTTGAAAGTTAGCATCATGTGTGTATTGTTCAACATAACTTTTAGGCAAAACAAAATTATTCTTGTGTAGAATGGATACATTAACAACCAGTCTAGAAATCATATCAGAAACTCTGTTATAAATACCCTTCTTGTACCTGATTACCAAGTGGAATTTTTGTAAGAATCCCATCCAATGAAAGTGCCTTGATTGCTGCAATTTTGTTTGAGATTGCATATATTGTAAAGGTTGATGATTGGTGTGAATAATGGTTTATTTTCCCATGAAGTAATGCTTCCATTTCTTCACACTTTTCACCAATGCATAAAGCTCTTTACCATGTGTAGGATATTTAATAACAACACCATTGAAAATCTCAGAATGAAATGAAATGGGCTTACCATGCTGTAGAAGAACTGCACCCATGGCGTAGTCACTTTCATCTGTTTGTAATTCAAATGGTTGTTTCAATTCTAGTGGTGCTAGAATTGGGGCTGAACTAATCTTTTGTTTTAAGGCATCGAATTGTTTTTTTCATTTACCTCCCCACTGGAAGACAACCTTCACACTGGTCAAAGCATGTAGTGGAGTTGCTATGGAAGAGAAATTGGCAATGACCTTCCTCCAATATTGCGCTGCTCCCAAAAAACTCTTTACTTCTATGACTGATTTGGGTATTGGCCAAATTCACAATGACTGACACTTTAGAGGGGTCAATATTCAGCTCACCTCCTCCAACTATGTGGCCCAAATACACTAAGGAAGTTTTCCCGAATCCACATTTAGACATCTTCAAAAATAATTGTTCTTTTTTCAAGACATCCAACACTTTCCCCAAATGCTTGACATGCCCTTCTCGTGATTTGTTGAATATCAAAATATCATCTAAATAAACAATTAAAAACTCATCAAGAAAGGATCTTAAAACATCATTCATAACTCTCATGAATGTAGCTAGAGCATTGCAAAGAACAAAAGGCATAACCAGCCACTCAAACAATCCCTGTTTGGTTTTAAAAGAAGACTTCCAAATATCCTCCTCAACTATTCTAACTTCATGATATCCACTTATCAAGTTTAATTTAGTGAAATATTTTTCATTCTTCAACTGATTTAGCAAATCACCTATTATGGGTAGTGGGTATCAATTATTTATGGTAATTTTATTCAAAGCTCGATAATTTACACATGTGCGCTAGGTTCCATCTTTCTTGGGTACCAAAACAATTGGAAAACTACATGACGAAGTAGAGAGACGAATCACACCTTTATCTAAAAAAAATTGGACTTGTTTCTTAATTACTAAACTTTCCATAATTGACATCCGATACATACCAATGTTTGGGAGTGGACAGTCTTTCTGTAGCTGAATTTCATGTTGAATTCCCCTTTTTGGTAGCAATCCCTTTGGTTCTTGAAACATGTCCCCATATTGATTGACCATATCAACCAATTCATATTTCAGGTTCACGTCACAGCCTGCAAATGATTCATGCTTTATCTCATTCTTTTGCTTGATCATAAGGAGAATGAGATTCTTACTAGAATTAACCAGTCACTTCATTTTCCCTGCACTTGCTAAGGACATATTAAGTTTCCTACAATGGGATCTCACAATATACTCCACTCCATCTTTGAACAAATGATATTTGTTTTCAAATCTATGGAAAATGGCTTTCTTGTCATACAGATACGGGCTTCCCAACACAATTCCAGAAATATCCAGTGGCACTACATCTAATTTGACTTCATCAACGAAATTGGCAATAATAGAAAACCTGAAAATGAATTTCCTTGTGACCTGAAGATTTGCATCCTTGGTTATCCAACCCAACAAATATGGTTTATGATGAGGCACGGTTTCCAGATTCAATTTCTTGACCAAGTCTGTAGAAATTAAATTTTCCTGAGATCCACTATCAAACAATGTATCAATCTTGGTGTGTTTGGAAATAACTCGAATATGGAACAAATCAATTCTATTTTCCTCATTTGAAGCGTTATTAGAGTTATTTGTTGCATTGGTGCTTGCCACGTCTTCCTCTTTTCTTTCTTTTTCCACGGATTTTCCCTTAGTGACTGTGGTTGCAATCTTTGATTCATCACCTAAGTCAGAACCCAAGTCTTGTTGTACAGTAATGTTTGTCTTATGTTTCCCTTTATTGTTAAATTTCTTCAGTCATAATTCAGGATGAAGCTTCCAGCAATGTGCTTCATGATGAACCTCTTTGAAACAATTCTTGCAGACGGGTTTCTCCCCTTCTTTCTTAACAAACACATTTTTCTTCTACTTTCCTTTAAAATCCTTTCCTTTTCCACCACTCTGCATTAGATTCTTCTTACCTTCTTCTTGTACATTTTTCCCTCTTGCTTCAAGGTGTGTAGACTGACCATAGACCTCATCAAGATTTTTGGTATTAAACATAAGAATGGTATGTCGAAGACAGCTATGCAAAGCTCCTATATATTTCAGCAAAGCATCTTGTGACTGCAAGTCTACTCCTAGCATAAGAGCTCTTCTCCTAAACTCTTGAGTATACTCTTGCACATTTTGAACTTTTAACTGTTTGAAAATTTTCCAATTCATGATAGATTTTTGCATATGGGCTAAAGGGTAGAATTTTCTTTTTATAAAAGAAATGAAATCAGACCAAGTAATAGAGATCTTACCATGTTTTTTAGTCTCCTCTTGGGTTTTTGATTCCCACCATACAAGTGTTGCACCCTCCATTCTCAATGAAGCCAACTGAATTTTGATATCATCCTCTTGAAGGTTCTGAATTCTACAATACACCTCCAACTAATGAATCCAGTTATCCAACTTTTCTGCATTAACTTCTCCATTGTACATAGGCAACTCGAATTTAACATCAAGCTTTAGAAAAGGTGATTTACCAATTCCTTTTGCAAAATGATGATTAGTATGAGTAATGGTTGTATTGGTGGAAGAATGTGAAGATGCTTGTGAAGTAGAAGATGAAGAAGATGGTGGAGAGGGTGGAGTCTTGTCTCCATTCCCATTACCTCCTTTTCCATTACCTCCTCCTGAATAACCTTCTCCTTTGGGAGGTTTAGAACTTTCCCCTTGCAATTTGTTATTCCTCTCTTCATAGAGGACCTCTACCATCTTTTCATATCAAAGAAAGCCTTTTTATAGGTCTTCTCATCTTCTGTCATGTTTGTAGGTTCTCCTTCATGAGACATGGTCTCTGAAGACTCAACTGCAACTTGAGGTTGAACTGGTGTATAAGACTTTGGAAATCTTGCTCTTCTTCCACTTGACCCAACTTCAGGGCTTCCAACCAGCTTTGCTTCACCTCTTTTGAGTTTTAACCTTGTAAGCATGACATAAAACTAGCAAACAATTAAATCCTTCTTTGCACAAGAAAATCTAATAAGAAAATACCAGTGCTTTGATACCAATTTGATCTAAAATGGAGTAGATTAGAAATGATGTGCTAATTTCCCTTTCAGAATAAAACCTAATATGTTTATCATTTGCTTATCAAGTGCTTAAGGATTCACCATGTTTGTTTAATTAACTGATTCCCATGAGAGTTTCTTATGTAAATGTTATAAACAATTTAACATAAAAACATATGTTGAACAACAACAAAATAATAGCAAAGAACATCAAAATACAACGCACAACACAGAGATTTGATGAGGAGTTCACCCCTCTTGGGATACGTCTCCTTCGTCGAGCTTCTAATGCTTGGGCCTCTCTATTATGCTCAAAATTACAACAAAAGTGTGTTTACCATGCTCAAATGCCTCTGAAACCTGTCTCAATGAGTTCATAATACTCAAAAATGGATATCTAGTCTCTTTTGCATCCAATTTGGATAAGATCTGAAGAAGTTGTGACTTCTCCCAGTTCTTCCACTATTCGTTCCACAAAATGCTCCAAAATCGGCATGATTCTATAAATTAGCCCCAAAATCCGCTAATTGGGCGACAATTCTGCTGCGCGGCGGGCTATATTATGTTGGTTATTTCGCAAATCACAATCGGCGAAGTTTGGCAGGCTGAAAGTCTTGTTAACATGGCGGAATGTTGCTATAGCGATATCGCAGATCCGACGAAGTATAAATTGTGGCTCATAACATCTCACATCTGGGAACTTATCGTAATCAACGTTAATCTGTGGTAACATAAATATCAACATGGTTTTGGTGCGATATGTGATTGCGATTATCGCAAATCTCAACCCAACCTACCAAGGGACAATTTCTGTAATACCTTCCACCTGCAATATTTGATTGCGATTAGATCACATTGCAACCTGTCTGCATCGAGGCCTATTCTTAACACCTTTTTTCCTACGATTGCGATTTGCGAAATGCGGGGGCCAATGGCAGCCTACCACTTGGTGCCTCCTCATTCATTGAAGATATTGCCACATCAATCCAATCCTGCCATGTAAACAAGTAAAACTTGAATCTTTGACTTGTTCTATCTTCTGCATACAAGCTCAGACTTGAGGGTCATTCGCACCATTGGATTCAGAATGACGAGCTATTCGATCTGAAGTTATGTTTCACAAGATTCTGACACTTTTATCTTTAAGCATAAACTTGAGCACCTGATCATTTACCAAGCAAATAATTTCCATTAGACTAAAAGGAATTGAAACTAATTCAAATCATACCTCATTGGTGGCCCATCAATAAGGTACACTTGTAATTATGTTTACTTCCTGTCACAACAAGCCCAACTAGCTCTTTTGATCAAATCTTGATGTATAAACATATCATATCCGGTTAGCTCAAAACACAACCATCATAAATCAAAATCATATCACATGTAACCATCATAAATCAAAGTCATAGATCACATGCAAATATAAATCTAAAATAAAACATTGATACTTTATCTTTCAAATTATAATTTTGCTTATGTCTTTGTTCTTTATCCTTTCCATACACACATTGAATCAGTTGCCAAACCCGACAAGCACCCAGTGCCTTCTCTTTAATAAACAAGGGAATCTAGAGACTAAACCAACTCTTCCCTCAATATCATCAACAAGCGTATCCCAAGACTAACTGCCTCAACCCTCAATAGCAACAAGGGCATCCCAAGACAAAGCTTCCTAAACCCTCAATAACACTCAACAATGGCATCAAGAGACTAAACCACCACAACCCTCAATAGAAACAAGTGTATGTCAATACTAAACCACATCAACCCTCAATAGCAACAAGGGTATGCCGATACTAAACCACCTCAACCCTCAATAGCAACAAGGGTATGCTGAGACTAAACCACCTCAACCCTTAATAGTAACAAGGGTATGCCGAGACTAAATCTCATCAACCCTCAATAGCAACAACAAGGGCCATACAATACCATATATATTTGTCCCATCACATTGTACAACATATACACATACATTGTATACAACACAACACATACAACTACAACGGTGTACAACACAACACATACACCTACACCCGGTGTACAACACCACACATACACCTACACCTAGTGTACAAAACCACACATACACCTACACCTGGTGTATAACACAACACATACACCTACACTAAATGTACAACACCACACATACACCTACATCTAGTGTACAACACAACACGTATATGTACCCACTGTATAATACCATGAATACACATGTCATGATACAACAATTGCACAATACCGGTAGCACAATACCAAATATAGTACACAACACCACATGTACAACATGCACACAACACCATATGTACATCGCACTGCATATCCACATGCCCACGACACCAAATGTACACCACACCGAATATCCAACATGCTCACGGCACCATATGTACATAGCACTGCATATACAACATGTACACAATACCATATGTCCATAGCACCGCATATACAACATGTACACAACACCATATGTACATAGCACCACATGTACAACACATACATAGCACCATAGGTACATAGCACCGTTATACAACATGTACACAACATCATATGTACATAACATAATTATACAACACATACACAACACCATATGTACACAGTACAATATATGAAACATGCACGCAACACTATACGTACATAGTACCACATATGCAATAGGCACACAACACTATATATGCAATATGCACACAACACCATAGGTACATCATGTACAACATATACAAAACAGTAGTATTGAACATCTAGAAACCACATTGTCTCTATCAGAAAACCTTACTTCTAGTGTCTTTCTTCCATCCATGCTTATCCTAGCATGTCGTGAATCACATTGTTTTCCTTCCGCTAGTGTATCCCTCAGCATTACCTGCCATAGTATAAACAAAGCATAATCACATAAAATCAATTCATATCTACATGATACTCACCTCATAGATTTGTCAAGGCTACTCTTCCACTTGATTCCTCATAAGACCAAGAACCTCTTCATTCCATTCACTTGCATAAGCAATCATTCCTCCACAAGAATGATCCTTGATGACCCTACCATACAACAACATACATACATATATATACACATATAAACATCAACATAAAACAATCATGAACTCTAATGACCCTATCAGAAAAATGGAATGCATGCATACATATATATAATCATTAGCATAAAGCAATCATGATCCTTGATGACCCTGTCAGACAACAACATGCATACATACATATATATACATATAAACACATTAGCATAATCATGATCACCACGTGATTACAGGATATCATAAGGTCTAGGTTAAGAGAACTCCCTTTATTCATGTAATGCATGCACAACATTGAGAACAATATTTCCCAACATATCCAAGGCATTTTACACCTCAAATCCATTTACCTTACCTTTCATGTTACCTTTCTCATGATTGTCTTGCCACCATCCATTTACCCCAATGGACCCCACCAATCCAACCAATTATCATACTCTTGCCTTCAGCTACCCTTATACATGCATCGAGCTTCATTTGGGTCTTATATTACCTATTGGACTTCATTCAGCTCTCTCTCAGCTCCACTAACTTTCTCATTTCCCCAACCAATCCAAGACCCTCAAAACGTAAAAGGAAATAACCAAAAGCAACCAAGAATAAACCCATGAAAACTAATAGCAATACGACACCACAAACAAAGTGGTATGGCCATACACTAGACATAAACAAAACCACAATCAAGCACAACAAATCACAAAAGACCAAAAGCACAAGACTAGCAACAAACACCATGACTCAATCCCCATGGCTTCCCAATACTTCCAAAGGAAAGCTTAACCTGAGCCTTGTCCAAGATTTCATGGCAGTCTCTTTGCCATGTAATTCCATGTATCATACTACCATAAACACATAATTGTTAGTGTATAAATAAATATAACAATATACAAGTTATATTACCTTGTTGTTCCAAGCATGTTGCCTTGTACTGAACACACATGTTAGCCACATGTTCCAAAGATCAAGACATCATATCTATTAATTTGAAATCAACCTTTACCAAGTATAACAACCATCTCATAATCAACAATCAACTCACATTCATCAATCATAATACATAATGCTACAACTATCACCTACTTACACTCAAGTACATATCAGTTGTTCTCAGCACATATGTGTTAGTGCAAACATCTCAAACAAGATCATTCCTTTATGAAATATTATAGATACAGAATTGTATCATGCAACTAGTCAAGCATTCAAACAACAGATAGACCACATAATCAAACATTCAAGCACCAAGTAGATGACATAAGAAAACCCATACCTTAATGTATCTCAGGGGAGGTTATCTTGTCTACACAATCAATCTATATTAGCATGA
The DNA here is from genome assembly GCA_031772625.1 of Pinus tabuliformis. NCBI lineage: Eukaryota > Viridiplantae > Streptophyta > Pinopsida > Pinales > Pinaceae > Pinus > Pinus tabuliformis. Next base: position 874,955,253 of record CM062807.1, read on the forward strand.
TATAACTTCACAACATATCAATGCAATCATAATTAAGGTCATGATATCCATAATAGTAAATAGATAGCATGTTAACATCATAAACTCATAAACAATTTTCATTCATGCATAACAATCACATATGTATAGTCAGTCTACATTATAATGACAAAATATCACAAGCATATCGACTCATACCTGAATGTCATAACCCTAAATATCTGCATAGGCAAATCCAAATTAGCATGATACATATAACATCAAGATCCTAAGTAAAATTACCATAACCATCATGCATATGACCACAATGCATATAACAGCAAGTTACTATCCTTCATGACTAACTGACACATGTACATATGATCACGGTGATTAACTAACATTTATCATACATGTAATCATAATAACCATAGACTAACAGACGTGTACACAACCCTAATGCTTATAACAACCACTAACCAACATACCTTCATGCCAAACATACAATACCTGTATGACGATCTATTCTTACCTCAAATTCTAGTGTTGTAACCTTGCTCTGATGATCTGCATCTCCTTCTCTATCTCAACAAAATGTTAGCCTCATAATATACCAATGTCATCATTATGACATAAACTACATGAAATGACCTCATGCATGACAACCTTAACCATGACAATGCATGCATAACAACATGCATCTAACCCATCCAGTCCAAGTGTTGAACCATGCTCTGATACCACTATGTAACCTCCTCCACTCATATCTACCCACTTTCACCAACTTTCCTGGGGTAAACATGAGCTAAGGGTCACTATGATAAGACTCAACCTCCTATATGAACTTACAGATATGGAGTCGACAAAACAAGACCTCACAGATCTCCCTCAAGTGCCACGAGACCCCCAAGAGCTAAACCACCACTCCAGGTGCCCAACTGTTTCTGGGAAAACTAGTGTCTTTTCAAGCGACTAGCCCTCTAGGTTTGGCAACTACCCTAGAAACAACAGTTTAAAGTAATTCAAGGATTTCTTCTATGTGTAATGGATAAGAGAAAGAAAATAGGACCAGCCTGGAACTTCCACTTAATCCCTTGCCTGATCTCTCTCCCCCTTGACAGAGCTTGCAACTCCTCCCCATACTTATCCCGCTTGGAGAGTACCTGTAGAAACACAATAACAAAGAACCATCAAAGCATCTTGATCTATGACAACATACACATTACAAAATCAGATATATAATGAACATATAATAGTAGTCACAAATTATAACATTCACAATTGCACAATCATATGGAAGAAAACTTGAAGAACTTTATTAAATAGAAGGGAGAACTACAACCCAGTTGTCTGATCCAGCATCATCCTCCTAGCATCAAGCCCTCTTCACCTCATGAAATAGCAAGATCACACCAACAATACAATGCTCTTTCCTCAATTACAAACTCTCAGCACTTACTTGCAATTCACAACATTCCAGCTTCTGGATCTCTTAGATGGGGGATCCATTTATAGATGTGTGCAAGGGTGTGAGTCATCTCTGGGTTTTGATTAGTGTCATTCCACTTGTTACATTGGTTCCACAAGACGGGAGATAACTGAAGTTTAGATCTCTTACTCATCCTTGGGAGAATTCAGAGAGGCAAGTGTCATAGGAGAAGTTTCTAGAAGTTTCCATGAGCAACCACCTAGCAAACTGTCTTGGAAATTTGTCCATCCTCGCCCATCGCATCCTATAGAAGGCCAAAACAGTATCCATCGCACCTAAGCAGTGTATCACTCAGTATGCATCGCACCTGGCCAATAAAGCAGTTTGTATGGTTCAGTTTAGGCCATTTCTGGATGGTTTTTCAGGTGGAACTTTTGGGGAATGATGTAATGAGATGACCATGTTCTTTTAGGTTATGAAACAACTCTTTTAGGAGTTGATGAGCCCTAGTTTATTCACATATAAGATAAGGGTTGAAGTGCCCAAATATGTCTATAACACCAACCCCTGAGTTAACCTAGCCTTTCAATGAATTAAACCCCCAGTCTCTCCCATGACAAGGAATGCATACAACTGGAACCCTCTAGTCGCTCCCATAATTCCTATAAGGGAGAGACTACAGTCTTTTTGAGCCAATTCTATGTCAGAGACAATGAGATTTAAGCCAATTTTTTAGGGCTAGTCTCCAAACCACTGCTCGAAACATGATGAGACTTTTTGAGACAATAAATGACACCAGGAAAAAGCATCTAACACAAAATGTGATCAAGTACTTGACTGAACCAAGCCCAATCATGATAATCATTTGGTTAAACACATGATGAACATGCAACCTATAGGTTCTGAATGAAAGTATGAACATAAGGATGTGAAAACTTATCTGAGGTTTAACAAGAAGGGCCACTGCCTTCTCACCTTATATTTCATAACACCAATTAGTTATTTCATTCATTATTCATTTAGTTACAAGTGAAAACATGAAAATAGTCATGACTAAGAACTTCCATATAACCATGCTTACAACCAAATAAATAACAATGAGAGAAAAACCATTAAAGCCACACCATAACAAGTACATTTACTCATCAAAAGCAAGATAAACTTAGATATTATTAAAAATAGGAAAAATCCAACCAAGTTTGGGACTTCCACATACCACCTAACCATAGATTGGCTTAACCAAATCTTTCTTTTAGCCAATCACCCGCGTGCCATATTCCAAGCATGAATGTGGGATCTCATGGTATAAAACCATTCATAAACAACTAAGGGAATCCAAAGGTTAAACCACCTCCACCCTCACCTAAAATGATGTTGATATCACAAAACCGGACCAAGCTTGGATTCCTCATAATTATTCTCCAATACCTTGAGGAATTTTCGTGTTTCCACCCTCAAGCTTTACCGTGTATTCCACCATTATCGGTCAAGGGATTCTTAGGAATTTGGGGATTTTTGTGAGACCACCTCACCCAGATCCAAAATATTTCAGCAATCCAAAGTTCAAACTGAGAAAATTCTCATCACACCATGGCTATCCAAAAATGGAAAGGCTAGGCTAAAATCCACTATCAAAATCCAGAAAAATTCATGCCAATGACAGCAAAGAACCAAATACTAACATGCACATAACATGCATGTCAAAACTAGCTAGGAAACCATACATGCAACCTACTACCTGCAAGTATTCTTGTTGAAGTTGTTTAATCCAACTTTTCCTTGCTTCATCCTTACTTTCTTTTGCTTTCATTTTCTTTCCTTGTCCTTCCTTTACTTTCTTTCTTTCCTTATCCTCTTGGTGTTCTTCTCCTCTCTAAGACTAATTCCAAAACTAAACTGGCAAAAGGATAAACTGAAAAAAGACATGAATTAATCGTCAAAATCCTTTTTATCATTGATGCCTCTAATTTCTTCAATTTTCCATTATTTTCCTTCATTTTCCTCCTCACATGAAACCGATGACCTTTCACCTTCCTTTTCTCATAATTTCCATTATTTTCATAATTAAATGCCAAAAATACCCTTTTTCTTTTCAATGCCTTCGCCATTTCCTTTTCCAATTTCCCCTTATCCACAAACACATCAAGTGATGCCCACTAGGATATTTTTCCCAACATTCAACTTGGAATAAGTTTCCCTTGACCATGTTCTTATTTTTCCTTAATTAACTTTTTTTTACATGAAATTTTAACCTGGGGCTATTATACTATCCAACATGTACCTTCTCTAAGACTTTCTTCCATATTCCCTATTAGTCTTCTCCTCTTGCCTATGTCCATGACTGATCCCTAGTTATCCCTACATTTGTAAGTCTAAAATGCTTTGAAGAATCATTGAATTGTTTTCAACTTGATTTTATTGAGCTCTGGCAAACCTTTCTTGTGCCTAAATAAACCTGTTATTATCTACTTTACAGCGTCTAATCTCTACCGTCAAAATCCTCAATGTATCTATCAGATAAAAAGAATATTCCTCTCCCTGCTGATCAACTGACTTTTCCCATTCCATTGATTTCACTTCGAGCATGTATGGTGAGTCATGTGAATTGTAATCCACCATTCTACTCTTCATGTTTGGCTTTCTATTTCTTGAAAACACACCATGTTAGATAAACCAAATATAACACAATCAAAACCATACCTCAATGTATCTCTGGGGAGGCTTTTACATCTGCACAAATCAGTCCAGATTAGCGTTATTTGTATCTATATATGTATATGTATATATATATATATATATATATAGATATATATATAGATAGATAGATAGATAGATAGATAGATAGATAGATAGATAGATAGATAGATATAACAACAACAAATCAACATCATAATTTATGCATGATAATAATACAAAACTATAACAATAATTGCATGTATGGTAACCATAACCATCTACATGTACCTGAGGTCCAATACTGTAAACCTCAATTTGATGCCACTTTGTAACATCGGTACCAGAGAAAGGTTTACAGGGAACAATATTGCTTGTACACCACCCTGTAATACCCCACCCCATGTTTACCCACTTTTAAAATCTCTCCAAGGTAAACGTGAGCTAAGTGTTACTATGACATGACCCAACATCCAAGTTCTAGTTATGGAAGTGGGCTCTACCATTCTAAAAATTATTGTAACATGTCAGAGACACTAGATCACCCAGATGTCAGACCACATCCACTGATGATCTTACCCTAAGCTGGAACTATCTTTTCACCTAACCTCACAGCCTAGCCGCATGCATGCCAAGTTGTGCATGCAGCCAAAAGGCCCTAGTCACATGCACAAACCATCCTCCATGCAACTACAATTGAGATTTCTTAGTTAAGAGACTGCAACTACAAAATCGGTGTTGCATTTTCATAGCTAGCCTACAAACGACTGCCCAGAACTCTCCAGAATCAAGTATAAGATGATCACAAGTATGCATAACCTATACTTAGGCTTAAATATTTCCCAAACTCGCCAAATACATGATAAACATCTAGACAAACATATGGTAAACATAGTAACTACAGGTCATGAATGCATATTTGATCATTGCCTCATTCATTTCACTAAAGAATCATCAAGAAGGCTCACTACCCTCTCAAGCTAGTTGCATCAAACACTTGTTAGCTCATACATTCACATAACCATTCATTGAATCATCAACCGTGAACAAGATTTGTAACAAAAGAACATCAATTAACAATGCCTATAACCAACATTTAACCAGAATGAAGCCATGAAAAACCAATCATAAAGCCAACCAAGTTAGGGACTTTCACGTACCACCTGACCATAGATTTGGCTTAACTGAATCTTTCTTTTGTCCAATCACCCTTGTGCCATATTCCAAGCATGAATGTGGGATCTCATGGGATAAACCAAAACAAAAGCAACCAAGGCATCTAGAGGTTAAACCACCTCAACCCTTACCCACAATCATTTCACCTAAAACAGTCCAGAAATCACCAAACTAACAAAAGCTTGGATACCTTAGAATTTTTTCACCATACCTAGAGGAATTTTCCTGTCTCCACCCACCTATCAAGGGCTTCCCAGAGAAAACCATCTCCACCCCTAATCCTTGGGATTTTCCTGAGACCACCTCACCCAGATCCAAAATATTTTGGCAATCCAAGGCGCAACCAAGAATGAATCCCAACACATGGTGGCTATCTGATAAATAACAAGGCAAGGTTGAAACCATTTTCAATCAAAGAAGATCCCATGCCAATGATAACAAGGAAATCATGTAAACCAAATGCATGGACCATGCATTTGAATCCCAGCAAGGAAATCATGCATCCAACCTCTTACCTGCAAAATATTATTATTGTAGCTACTCTTCCAATATTCTCCTTGTGCTCCCTTGCTTTCATTTTCTTGTCCTTTGCTTGCTTACTTGTTCTCTTTCCTCTTGGAGTTCAATTTCTAAAACTAAGAAAAGTTGTCAATTGTTTCTCAGGTGCCTTTTTATCATTGATGTGTGATTTCTCTTCCTTTCCTTTTCCTTTTTTCTTTAATTTTCCTTCATTTTCTCTCTAATTTCCCTTGCATGCATATTCCTGTCTCTTCATCTTCCTTCTCTCTTATTTTCCTTTATTTCTTATATTAAATTTCCATTTATTGCCTTTTGCCTTTCGTTAATGCCAAGATGATTTCCATAGCCATTAATTAACCACAAGTGATACCCACTTTAATGTTTTTCCCTCCATTCAACTTGGAATACATGTCCCATGACCTTGGTCTTATTTTTTCCTTTATAATGTCCTTCCATTTACATGGAAAATCAACCCAAGACTATTATAGATAGGTGGGACACCTCTGGTTGGTCCAGAGGGGATGCACTCTAACTAATCAGAGGTAGCATTTAGATAGAAGAAAAGAGGGTAAGTTGAACTAGGAAAGGCATGAAAAAGAAAGGGAAGAACAATAGAGAAAGCAAGATAGAAAGAATAAAATATAGTGGAGAGGAATAAGATACTGGAAGAGAAAAACCAAGGGCATATTGTTGCAGGAAGAGGAAAAATGCTTGAGTTCTAGAATGATGTGCTTAGTACCACGAGGAAATAAATTTAAACCTGTGTAACATCAAGGTTCATGGACTAGTGGTTAGTCCCTTTGACTCCACTAAGGCATACCTTTCACCTTTTTCGAATTTGTTAGTTCTCTTATTGTTTATGCACCCATTGAAAGTCTTGATTTCAGGGCATGTTTTAGAAGTCAGTTTGTTTTTAGAAGCAGCTTGGTAGATGCACATGTTTAGTTTTGGTCTAACACTAATGTATCCATAGATTATTTAATAACAAAATTTAAAGTTACTTTGTGAATTTAACTCCTTATATACACCCATGTAAAATTGGTTATGGGGCATTCATACCTTTCTTCATGCAAAATGGCCAGAGATACATTTCAGTGTTACTATTGATCAATTCATTGTTCTTACCTTTCATAGAGTCCCTATTTGGCATAAATACTTTTGAGTCGGTAAGCTCTAACTAAAGTGTCCCTAGTTTGGTGTGAAAACACCTAGATTACCCTTATTGTTTCATATCAATGTATAGTAAACATGGATCCCTTGTTTTCTATTAAATGAAGTTATTATTTAGATATCTAGGGACATTAAATTGAATGAGGTTGGATAATCTCACCTATGTAGTCCCTCATTGGCTAAAAGGTGGAGGCCTCTAGCTTCCTTAGACTATATTTCCTTGTGGGAGTACTTAGATTTCATTATACTATGGATTCCCTGCATGGGGAGGAGTTACTATATCAACAACCTCAGGGTGGAGGAAAATATTTGGAATCCTTTAATCAAGTAAGGGTGTATATTTTCATATTTGGAGCCCCTAATTGGCTTATGGGTGGAGGAGCCTTACCTCTGGAATCCCTGTACTAGCCTACAACTGAATACTTTTATGCTAGGGTGGAAGTAGGTTAGACCTCTCAAATCATGGGTACGTCTAGAGTTCTAGTCATTGGGTTAGCCTTCATAAGCTAGGGGGTGAAAACTGCATTGGAAGTCTATCAGTGGATGGGAGTATAACCATTTACTATGTCCTAATGCCCATCCTAATTTCCGTGTTGAGTGGCTTATTAATTGTGATACCCAAATATGTCTAGATTATTTGTATGGGTAATAAATTTTGTTGGAGAATCAGTAGGGAAGTTATTAATTTAGATTCTCCTATAACCTTATGTTGGGCATGGAATCCCCCGAGGCATGATTTGGGGCTCAAAGCCCATGTTTTGATTGAATGATGTTGTAAAGCCTCACGAATTGTGGGAGCGGAAGTATGTTAGAGTCATAGGATTGTCTGCCCTAGTTCTATAAGGTAATGTCAGCCTACCCATGGTCCGCGAACCATGGGATTGTATAAACAGAGTGAGGCTCTAAGTGTAAAAGATAACGAAGGAGGGAAGTAATAGATAATGAAGTAGAAGAAAAAAGCAGGAGTCTAAGTGTGTCTTGGGTCGTAGGGTAGGAGAAGGCTCTGCAATTGAGTGCAGAGAGGCCTAGTTGTCTGCAGCGGAGTGTGTGAACCCCTGCAGCTGAGTGCGCACAGTGGAGTCGAGTCTGTAACTAAGGAAGATAATAATAAAGAGAATTTTTATCTTAATTCCGTGTATCTATTCTTGGGTTATTACTTGTTTGATGTAAATTGCAATTATACTATTTATTTACTGTGTGCACTTGTATGAATGATGTATATTGCTAAGTATAACTTAATGCTTACAAGTAGGCTAAGTTAATCAACTAACAGTGGAATACTAATAAGGACTTGGGTAATAACAGTGTTCGCCCTCAATTAGGGCTGCGTGAAGGCATCATTTCAGGCTACGAGGTACGGGTAAGTGCGTGTAGCGACGTGCACACAAGGTCGAACCGCGGACCACTTTAACTCATCAGACATCTCCAGGGTGTGGAAACCTGGTTCTAGCACCCTTCCATACTACTTCGGGTGAGACCTCAATCCACACTCCACATACTGCTTCCGAAAGGGCTAGTAGTACCGGGATTTATTGGCTTGTTGGGGCCTAATGTCTGATGTCATGTCACCGGAATCCGACAAAGAAAGAAATTGAAGGGTGGTTGGATAGAAAAATTCACAAGTTCATGGCGCTGGAAAACATGAATCCGCAAGTATCAAAAGAACAGTGGTTAGAGTGCTACTTATATACGACAATCCACGAAATTTTCTTTACATCCTTCCCCTCTGCATTGTACGAGTGGATCGTGAAGCTAGTAGATAGTCAAGGAAGGTGTAGGCTCGACAAACCGATTGTGTGGACTCCAGAGTTGGTGCGCAGACTAGAAGCATCGGGAGATAAGATCGCACGCGTTGTGGACCATTGGCTCAATTTAATTATAGGAGGGTTTATCACTGAATTCGTGGTAGACACGTCAGTCAGCTAAAGCAAGGCAGAACGACACTTCCCCAAAGGACCGCGAGGTAAGTATGTTAAATCTTTGAACACTTGGATTAAAATGCTACTGTGTGAAAAGTGGGTTACGCTAATAAATTAATGTTTGGGGCTACGTGAAGTGGGAGGATCTATAGAAACAAAGGTAGCGTAGAGATAGAAACCAACCCCTTGATTTCACCTCTGTGAGAAAGCGAGGAAGAGCTCGCGAAGGTTTCACCAAGAAGTGCGATCAGTCTAATAAGGCAGTGAATTCCGCACATACCACCTCCACCTACACCACCACCAATTTCACCATCTTCACCCCCATCTCCTCCCACACCACCTCCGCCACCACCACAGTTCAACATGGCAAGCGTAATAAAATTGTCGATGTTCAAAGGAGTAGGGAACGAAGATCCAAACCAATTTTGGTTCGTGATAAAGGTTGTATGCGAAGCACAAGGAGTCACGGATAACAACATAAAGAAGGCAACATTGGTAAGCGCATTGCAGGATCGCGCACTAACGTGGTACATTAAGAATTCTAATGAAAATCCAAATGCAGGGACCGCAGATATCCAAGCTATGCTAAATAGTGAATTTAGCACGCCAAAATAGGAGACAAAGTTAATTATTGGGTTTAAGGAAATCGTGATGCTTCCAGGCGAGACCCCCTGGGAGCTGGATCAGAGACTGAAGGGTATGATTCGTGAAGCCAACATGACCTTGATGGATGGACAACACCGCACATGGTTTGTAGCGTCACTAACACCCCATATAAGGACCACATTGTCACAGCAGAAGATATGCACTCAGGCCAAAGCTTTGGAGATTGTAGTGAGACTACACGAGACCCCAATACAAGATCCTAGTCTAGGAGTCCAACAGATCGACGCGCAGTTGAAAAACCTGTGTCTGGAGATGCAGAGTTTGAAATAGGACAGCAAAACTCACCCAGAGGCGAGCGAGGAAGTATGGTGCATAAAGTGCAAAGGCCAAGGACATGACAAGGACCATTGTCCAATTCTCACGAACTAACTGGCAGGAAGAGGGCCAATGCCATTGAGACCATAGGCACAAGCAGGAACGAGCACAGCGCCTACACTATGGTGTGCAATTTTTTAGATAGGAGGGAAGCATGCTACTGATAACTACCACCTATTACAGAAGTATACGCACAAGTCCCAATAGTTTTTCTGTAACTTCTGTAGATCAGTAGGCCATGATGAGCACACCTGTAGAAGTTATGAATTGATGATGGATTAAACTCCTACCTATAGAGTTCAGACCAAAACATGAGCCCTCAATCAAAATGCAGGGATGGCATGCACTGGATTTCAGGGCCGCAGACGAGGCCGAGGTAGAATGGGACCAGGAAGGGGTTGCAGATAGTTGATTTGTTACAATTGCAGAGGGCCAAGGCATTATGCCCACAATTGTACAAATCCAACTAGGGCATCATGTTTATATTGTACCCAGTTTGATCATGAGACGGAGGACTGCCCTACACTAATAGCAATCTTATGCGATAAAGGAACGCTCCAGCCTCCCCTGACTCAGAACCTGCAAATGATGAGGTCTGAGCCACATGAAGAGGACCCGAATGTAAACATCATGCTCCGAAGTGGTATCACGATAGGAGATGACAAGGGAAAGTAGCCCGAAGAGAGTGCTTGAGTTCACAAGGCTCCAACAAAGGAACCAGAGTTCGATTTGGAGCGCATGAGAGAGAAATTCATGGAAGCTAAGAAGAGCTTCACAGAGGCCTCCACTTCAAGTAGTAATGACAAAATAGAACCAGATATGGACCCATTAATGCTTACTACCGTTCTGGAGACATGCATGAAGCCGTTGCGCGACAGCAAGGCTATAAAGGGACTATAGAAACTCATCACTAGGTGCACTGGGTCAGGAGAACCACACGTAGTCCAGAAGCTCGGGAAGCACACAACGCGAACAGGAAGGGAGATGAGATTGACTGTGAAAATTGGGGACTATGAAATGGATCAAGTGATTCTGGATTTAGGATCGGATGCGAACATTCTACCGAAGCAGACATGGGAGCACATGGGCAGGCCCACGTTGCAATGGTCTCCTATTCAATTGCGAATGGTGAACCAACAAAACATCCTACCTATGGGAAGATTACAGGGAATAACGGTAGATATCAAAGGTGCGAGCGCATTTACAGATTTTGAAGTGATAAAGATTGTTAATGACAACAATCACTATCCTGTGCTACTAGGAATAGATTGGGCCACTGACATGAATGGAGTGATAAATCTAAAGAAGCACAAGATGATTTTGGAGAAAAAGTCACTACGTGTACTGGTACCTTTAGACCCTGCGGAAGGATTGCACTACACAAAGCTAGTGCACGATGATGACCTAGACTGTATCTACAAGATAACCGCACAAGAGCAGGATTGGGTGAACCCAACAGCGGATGGCAGGATTTTGTGGGAGCATGAATGCACCTGCACCTCAGATTCGAATGAGGAAATAGAACGATGGCATAAATGGTTACATGAGGTAACCACTCTCAATTGCAACATGATGGTAAGATCATTGTGTTGCGTGACAACAGAGGTAAGGGATCTACCTATGTATGATGGGTTGAGCAAGGTGGATGAATTCCTGAACAAATTTGAAAGCGAGGTGCCAAAACAACTGTGGTTCGATGCTCTGAAATGGGCACTACGCGCTACGCTCGCAAGGTGGTGGGGTAAGCACCAGTTGCATTTTGAGGACTAGCACGAATGCAGAAGGGTGATGCTTATACAGTTTGGAAAGTCTCAGCTACAGAGGGAAGCCGGGTATGATGGACAAAACAACCTGTGTGTCCACCTCTCCAGATGGGTGCAGGTGTATGGTACGCAACCTGCACGAACGCACACCGTCCTCATGATAGTAAACAGGAACAACAAGTAGGAGCGAGCAAGACGAGGGCGTGAACGATGAAGTATGATAAGACCAAGCATGCCAAATATTATCCGTGGGGAAACCTTTGACAAGGTGTGCAAAGTGCTGAACACGGTCCACCATGTGAGATGCACTGACTGGGACCTACGCGTACCAGCAGTTTTATGGGCTTATAGGACCATGTGAAAAACCTTGGCCGCACAAGCAGTTCCAAAGCTGAAGTATGAAGCAGGGGCTGTAATCCCTATGGAGCATGCAAAGCCTAGTCCGTGCATAGCAGCACCCATAGATACGATGGTCCGCGAAGCCCAAAATGAAGGAATCACACAGCCGCGAGAAACAGAACACATAGGACTTGAGGAAGAAATCTGACGGGGAAACTTTAGACTCCGCGAACTTGAAAAAGAAAGGGTACGATTAAGGAAGAAAAGCGCTATGATGGACACGGAGGTCAAGAAGCTAGAGGACGAGATAAAGGAAGCATTTTTCATCGAAGAACCTAGGATGGTAAGGCAAGGTGCATACGATCATACTGACAAGTTTGAGCACTATCATCGTGAATTGGTTAGTCTGCTACCTTGGCTTGGACCGCATATCGCCAAATGTAGTGACCAGGGTAGTGCATTGTAAGTAGTAAAGTGCGCGATGCCAACCACAACAACGGAAGGTGGGGATTCTCCACAAACCATGGTGGAGGACGGGATGGAGCCCCACATGGGTGGTGCGACCACCTGACTAGCCATGGGAAGGATAGTCTTAGCACTCCAGGAAGTTGAAAGGAAGCATGGGACTATAAACTATTCTATTCGGGAGATACACAATATTGGGGATGCGTGCAGAGGCAGAGCATCACAGGGTCCGCATCTGTGCACGGAGGTTTGCTCTGTCACACAATTTGGCCAGAAAGTGACTGTTGAGGTTACTATTCACAATGCGATGTGCGACTTGAGGCCAAATGGAGTAGGCGGAAGGCATTTAAGACACGATTTATGGGAAAGATTTAGGAAAATCTACTGCCAAGAAAGCATTAATGGACCAGAATTGTGGGGAATGGTCGAATTCAAATTCAAAAGGTGCTATAAAACACAAAGGGCTGGCCAACAAACAACACTTGGTCATTTCAGAATTGAGCAGAGCGCTGAGCATTGATATCCAAGTGATAATTGAGCCCCTGAGTTCGCGAGTGACAGAATACAGCCTAGATACGATGACCGCAACTAGGGATGGTTTGGGAATTGAAGAGGTAACCGCCAGCGAGGCCACGCAGACCCCAATGGTGGAGGATCTTCCAGAAGGTGTCGGGGTTGTGACAGAGATCCAAAAATCACCGTGTACACGAAGACCCAAGAAGGATAAATAAGCAATGGCTCTAGTACGCGTGTCCCTGAGGAACTCGTTGCACAGCAAACTATCAATGCAAGTAAAATGGAAAGTTAAGGCAAGACCAAAGTGCCAAAGGACCTGGACGAAACTAAGAGTTCACTCCAGACCCTTCTCCTCCCAGACAACAATGTGTTTGAAGGCACGCACCTGGGCCACGTGCCAACCATGAAGTTTGAATATTGGGACCTCACTGACCGTGAGAATTTCCCTCACCTAGAGACCGGGAACCTCATGAAGCAGAACACTGCAGGGCTGGTGACAATGTTAGAACCACGGAAGTGGTTGCGCGGTGTGGAAAAGGCCGAGTTGCTAAACTTATTATGGGTGTCGCATTTCCACAACACGCCCATAACTATTTTCGTCATTAGGCAGCTACTTTACCTGGTGCATGATGGGTATCTATGGCTGGAGGAGCCTATCCCCATCACGGCAGACCTCATTCACTACGTTTCTCAACTCCCCTACAAAGGAGAGGACCCCGCAACCATAGCCGAAGGAAATGGCAATGATTTGGACCTCGCAGAAGCCATGAAGGCGAAAGACAAGCTAGAGGAGAAGAAGAGGGGTTATGCCATCTCCATCATCAAGGAAAAAGGGGTACGCATAGCAACCCAAATCCTGGCCGGAAAATTTATGAGGAAGTATCGTGCCGATGAGGTACCGGTGCCGGTGGTCGCACTAGTCGAGCAGTGCATGGAGGGGGTCCAGTTCAACTGGTCTGATTTCCTCTGCGAGGAATTTTTGAAAAATTGTTGTGAAGCTCAAGAGAAGGGAAAAACCTTCCACTATGCGTGGTTGTTGTTATCCATAATGCCTGTAGCAAGGGAACTACCAGAGGACAGTCAATTCCCTAGCACTGATAAAGAATTACCGGAGGCTGCGAAGTACGCTTCGCTCTAGGCCACAAAGGACGTGAAATGGATAAGCGACACCAAAATATTTTGGGTGCTCATGGAGATGAGAATTTAGATGTGGATCAATCAGAGGCCGTGCCTGTCGCCCATGGTGTACAATAGTCTGCAGAGTTTTGCAGACTTTAAAGCTGATATGCACAACATTTTTATCAGGGCGCGTAAGGATCCGGTGAAGCAGTGGACAAAGCTACCTTTTGTAGCCACTGACGACGCAATTTTTACTGTCTTGGAGACATGGCCTCCGGAATGGCACGCCCCAGATCTTGCAGAACTTGAGAAGGCAGCAGCATAGAAGAAGAAGGACGATGCCAAGTTGTGCATCACACAATTGGCCGAGAAAAGGCAGAAGGAAACAGCAGCAGTGGAGGTAAGGGCAGCGTGAAGCGACATAGAAAGCCGCCAAGCAGAAGAAGTCCACAAAAGCAACAACAACAACATAGGCGGCAGAGGCAGCAACCACGAAGTAGGACGAGGGCCAAGCAATGTCCTCGCAAGGGCAGGAGGCAGAGGAACCAGAAACAGTAGAAGGGAGCGTGGACCCAAGGACCGCATCCACACAGTTAAAGTGCCCACACATGGCAAAAAGAGAAGGACCAAGGAAGAAGGTCAAGGCCTCGAAGTTGGCCATTGACCCGATCACCTTAACCAAAGGTGATCTGCATGACATTAGTGAGACGGTTCCGATGTCACAAATCAGGCCCTTCAGGATTTTATGTAGGAGCACCAAACTGTGTTGGGGGCCTTCAGGGCGTAGCTACAGGAGTTACAAGAGTGTCCCCCTCAGGTGGGTACCTTTTCCACCCAACTCGCAGCAAGATCCTTGGCAATAGAGCAGATGTTGCATGCATGGATGGAAAACACAATAGTTTTATCAGAAGGGGCCCTAGTAGCAGCGAATGAGACCGATAGATTTGCGGTTAACATGATCAAAGGCCTTGGCCTTAATTTGGCTGACCTTCCACATGAGACACTGTATCTGCTACAGGATGGGATAACGATAGAACTGTGCTTTGGGGAGAGCCACGCAATCCAAGTTCTCAGTGAACAAAAGATAAACATGGAATAGCTCAGCTTGTAGCGCGATGAATTGGTGTCACAGAATCAACAGTTGGTGCAGGTGTTAGACGATGCTTGCTGACGCATCCTGAAGTTGGCCATCCTAGTAGATCTACTAGTAGAGGTGCAGATACATAGGTTGGCAACCGGAGTCCGCGAGGCTAGAGAAGAAATGACCAAGGTTTAGTTGGAGCTGAATCTTTAGATCGCCAAGCTATGGTTAAAGGCATAACCTTCCACTCCCTCCGAGGCTCGAGAATAGTGTGTTGGCACTATCGCAGTGGGATTGGAAGAAATTGGAGGTGCAGTGCAAGACTGTACCACTTTGTTGGAGCAAGCACTTGAGGTCCTCACAACTCTGCAGGAGGACCCCAACATCTAGCGCCTGGAGACAGAGGCGTGAGAACTCCAACAGCAATATGACAGTGTCTGAGGAACTGCATAGATAGTAGTCCTCACTCAGTGGCTTGCGAGGATGCAGCAAGCTAAGGCACTGAAGGAGCAAGTGGACGCGGCGTGACATAAGGAGGCAGTTCTCAAAGCGCGCGTCCAGCCGTGGATTGACAAGGCTTTCACTATCACAGAAAACATCAAAGGAAAGCTCACGCATATACAGGGGATGCACATGTTAATGTAGAGAAGCACCCTAGACACAGAGGTCTCAAAACAGAGGATGCAACAGATTTAGCAAGCAGTGGCTCAGTGCGCTGCTGACATCAGCACAGTTCGAGGACAGTTGGAGGAACTCCGTGCCAAGATCGTCGCACCAACAGAGTGACTCGAGGGCAAGTCACGATGTTTTTGTTGGGGGCCTGTTGGGCATGGAATCCCCCTGAGGCATGTTTTGGGGCTCAAATCCCATGTTTTGACCGAATGATATTGTAAATCCTCGTAAATTGTGGGCGCAGAAGTATGTTAGAGTCATAGGGTTGTCCGCCCTATTTTTGTAATGTAATGTCGACCTACCCATGGTTTGCGAACCATGGGATTGTATAAATAGAGCAAGGCTCTAAGTGTAAAATATAACGAAGGAGGGAAGTAATAGATAGCGAATTAGAAGAAAAGAGCAAGAGCCTAATTTTGTCTTGGGTCGTAGGGTAGGAGAAGTCTCTGCAGCTGAGTGCGTAGAGGCCTAGTTTTCCGTAACTGAGTGCGCGGACCCTTGCAGCTAGGTGCACAGGGTGAACTCGAGTCTATAATTGAGGAAGATAATAATAAATAGAAGTTTTATCTTAAATGTCGTGTATCTGTTCTTGGGTTATTACCTGTTTGATATAAATTGTAATTATATTGTTTATTTATTGTGCGCACTTGTATGAATGATTTATATTGCTAAGTATAATTTAATGCTTACAAGTAGGCTAACTTAATCAACTATCAGTGGAATACTAGTAAGGACTTGGGTAATAAGAGTGTTCGGCCTCCGAGTAGGGCTACACGAAGGCAGCATTTCAAGCTGTGAGGTACGGGTAAGTGCACGTAGCGACGTGTGCACAGGGTCGAACCACGGACCACTTTAACTCATCAGACATCTCCAGGGTGTGGAAACCTGCTTCTAGCACCCTCCCATACTACTTTGGGTGAGACCTCAGTCTGCGCTCCAAGAACTATTGCCGAAAGGGCCAGTAGTACCAAGATTTGTTTGGCTAAATCACCTCTGAACTAGGATCAGGCCCCAACTAGCCAACACCTTAATAATTTCTTGTGAAATTTATTTATCTTCTTATGTTTCTTCATTAGATATTTTCATCAAACAATTATTAAGTGCAAAAGAAGTAAAGGCAATGGACACACAATTTAAGCTCCAAGCCAGGGAAAAACCCCTCCAAGGGGAAAATCTAGAAAATATCTTCTCTTCTTACAGAATCGATTTCAAATGATAAAATAAAGACCCAAAATCATAGACCAATGCCTCCTCTAAGCACCAAGTCAACCCTCCAAGAAACCCTTCCAATTAGGTAAAAACTAAACCAAATAAACAAGGATCAATTCTGCTCCAACCAACCTCCAGCTTCAAGTTTGGCCCCTAAATTCGACCTACAATTTCGATCTGCAACTTTGACCTGCCCTATATTCGTTGCATAAATCCTAGCTTCTTCACATGTGTGAGAGAAAAATGGCCCAAAAACATATTTTCTTCTTCTCCATGCTTTCTCCTTGCATCTTAAACCTTCTCTCTTGCTTTCTACTCGTTCCCAAATTCAAATTGAACTTCTTAATGAGAGAAATGAAATAGGTGGTTACTGTGTTTGAATCTGGTTCTATTTATAGGCTTTCCATGGGATCAAATTCCTTCATTTAGGCTGACTTGTCACTGTTAGGGCTGACTTGTGCTTGGAAGCTCATAGGAATTTCTAGACTCGAAATCATTTTCTTTACATGTTACAACTTGCCCAATAGGGTATTATTCAAATGATAATGACTTTATTGACTCAAAAAAAATATTATTTTGACATGACAAACCCTATAAGCATGAAGAACATGCTTTACCTAGATGACCATCAAAATGAAGCATGAAACTCATGCTTTAAAATAATATTTTTCTTTCTTTTTCTTGTAATATAAGATATACATAATGATTTGATTACATTCAAAATTACGAAGACCGAAACTAGTTACATTTTCCAACATTCCCTCTTAACTAGAAGGGTATTCATAATTGTACATACGGTACAAGGTTATTCTCAAACTGAAGAGTTCTCATAAGAAGAGTTGGATTGGTAAGCCATATTTAAGAATCAACATCGTGACCAATAATGTCAACATAGTAAGGCCTTAACTTGACAAACTATTTATTATACAAGATCATAATGTTGGGAGGCTTTACGTAAGATGCTACACTACCTCTTCAAGATACATACCCCATCCATATATTCACTAGGTATGTCCTTTTAGGACTATTCTTATATTGGATTCCCAATCCTCAAGGAATATTGATCCTCTTCGAACACTCTTGTCTTGGATACCTGTCCAGTCCTCAAAGAGTGTTGTTCAATTTTATATCTTGGATTTTTCTATCCTTAAGGAAATCACAAATTCTTATCCAATCCTCCATTATCCATTCTCCCTCCATGGCCTCTACTCAGACATGCGATTGTTAGTCCTAGCCTAGTGCATGACATATGAAGAAGAGAACACAAATCTGATGTTTATCATCACTCCCTCTCAACCAGAGAGGAGATCCCTATTACCACTTGATTTAGGGAATATATCCTTACTCATTTTCATATATTCAAGGAGACTCCTTTTACTGCCTCTCAAATATACAAAATATTCTTTCACTTCCTTTCAAATTTGGAAGTGATAATCACAAGCTTTATAGCTTGTCGTCATAAATTATGCAGCTACCATTCCTTCATGACGATAGTTTCATGGATCCTTCTTTCCTTTATATCTCATCATATTGAGCTTTCTTATTTCCTGTAGGTTATAGAGCCATCATCTTCCTTCAATCTTGTGATAAGATTATATTGAATGCATTATATTGAACCTTATTGAATTTCAAGATAGCCATAGCTCCCTCTTAAACATGGAAGTGATATTTGTTGATGAACATCGTGATATCTACTTATAATTCTACCTTTTAATCCCAAGGTGGTGATATGAACACCTTGACTACATAATCCTTCAAGGGTTGTCAAAACCATTTTCTCAATCCATATGTACTTTGAATCAAGTACAATACCAACGGTTGAAATTACCTCGACTATCATTATGTATTTTTGTAGTTCTTGGCACAAAAATGTCATTAGGGAAAAGAGCCTAGGTTTAGGCACAAGGGGCCAACAAGGATTTGTTGTAGTTTAGGCCAACACCAACGTTTTCACCTTACCCAAGGGGCCAACAAGGATCTGTTGTATTCTAGGCCAACGCCAGCATTTTCACCTTACCCAAGGGGCGAGGAGTCTCACCCAAGGCATGTCGCGACCAGAAATAAGCAGGGTTAGAGGGATATCAAGGGTGATCCAGACATTAACTTATCACTAGCTTAATGAGATCATTCATCACAACATTCTATTACAATTACCATATCCATCCAGTGAAAGGCCATTAATTAAAATTTTGAGCAGTTTTATAAACTAAAAAAATGCACTTGATCATAACGCCATGCAAACTATCTCATTCATTCATTCATATCAACTTAAGGAAGATTCATTACAATATACATTAGGCATAAATCCCTTCAATAGATACATAAAATACCATAGAAACAGGATCCCTTAGACCTCTGACCGAGTCTAGCTCTGGCCATTCCGCAACTGCTCAAGTCCTCAGGACCCTGTTCTTCTACACTTCTGACCCTTGCTAGATACCAACCCCCTCTCCTATGTTGTCTTCTACTTTTATCTTCTCTTCTACTATTCCCACTGCCAATTAGTTCAACCATCCTTTCCCTCAGCTGCTTTCTACTCTCCTTCTTGTCTGCTCAGTTGTTCTTCTCTCGACACCTTTCCATAACTTCCCATCTACTATATGTTCTTGCTTCCATCACCGACTGTCATATCCACAACTCAATCGTTGATCCTACCACTTTTTCTCCACATTGATTCTCTCAAAACATCAAAATTAAAAATGAGGGCCCCAACAGGCCCTGACCATAGTTCTTTGACTCACCCCCGAGTCAATCTATCTCAAGCGTTGTGGGTCCTGTCTCTAGTCCTGAGAATTTTTCTACCTGTTTTTGCGTCAGTCCTTCCTTCTTTGGGGCTATTGCTTCAGCTGCTTTGGACACATGTTAGCCTTCTTTTCCAAACAAAGGCCCCAATTTAGGGACAGTCATGGTCGTTTCTTGTCTAAAGTGGTTGTAATCATCGAGCATGGCTTTCCATGTAGTCATCATTGAGTAATCCTTCTTAATGAAATTGTCCGCCATGGTGGAGGTTGGTTGACTTGGCTTGCTGCTTTGTAACATGTTCCATTGTGCTTCACTATTGTTGTAGACCTCTCGTACAGCAAGAACATGCTGACAGACTGGTGGTCGGAGGTCACAGATTTTCTTTTTGGTCTTTGCAGACTCTTCCTCTATTTTTTGAACGTGTGCCCCAATGGAAGCGAATTCTTCATCAATCATTTGCAATTGAACTGAGTTTATGCATGTTTTGTTTTCTACGATGTATTTTTGTAGTTTCTCCCAAGGGGGATAGACTAGCTGATTCTTTTGAGCTAGTTTGCTTGACTAATTATGAAACTGTTCCATTAGGGCATATCCATCTGCAAGGGCTTTAGTAAGGGATTGTTTCATAGTGGTGACTGTGCTGAGCTTGTCATCAATTTCCTGGGTGTAGCTCTCATTCAGATCAAGAAGCATTGATCTGACTGTTTCCAAATTCTTTTTCAGTTCTATATTTGTGGCTAGCAAGCTCAAACACGTTGCCTGAATGTGTTCACAGCAGTTTACTAGTGTGCAGGATGTAAATTCCTCAGGAGCTTCAATGACGAGGTCTGAAGTTGTCAACCAAAGAGCCTGAAACTTATCTATGACTTGATCTACTTGTTCTTGTAGATCCTGGTTTGCCCGTTTGAGCTTATCCATTTCCTCTGTGACTGTTTACAATTGTCGTTTCTTATGCTTATGCTCTTGAACGACGTCATCATGTATTTTCTATGCTCATTGTGCAACCTGTTAGATAAATCCAAACAGATACATGGATGTCCAATGCTGTAGAGTCTCTGCCTGCACGGTGTTTGGATCTAGGAAGTTACTCTGAAGGGTTAGGCCACTGGCAACGGATTTTTCTAAGTGGGCACGGGGTGAGGTGGCTAGCTATGAAGTTGTGGTGAACTGAGGAATGGGTGGAATAATAATTGGGCTTGGGATCACTGGGAAATTTATTGGAAAGGTAGGCTAGTAGGGTTCAGTTCTCGTAGACTGCAGTGTGGAAGCAATCAGTTCTTCGCCTAGTAGTGGTCCCGACCCTAGAAGTAGGGATATAAATGACGATGTGTGAGTGTCATTACCCTGGAGGGACTTGTTGTATTGTTGTGTGGATTCTACTTCCATTTCTTTTGTTGCCACTCGTGTACCAGGGGGAATGGATTTAGACAGGGTTGCGGAGGTGGAGGTTGTATGTGGCAATGGATCCCATGACCCTGGCGAGGCTGTAGACATGGATGGAGGGTTCTCCTCGATTATGGGTGAAGTGGATATTGATTGAACTACCTCACCATTGACGTCAACGAACTGAACTACAGGGTTTGTCTTAGGCTTCTTATTAGGTGGCTTTTTGATTCCTCTTTTTTGTTTCAACTGTGGAATGGTTGGCTTAGGTTACGCATGAGGGAAGATGTGAGGATTTGCTACAAATAACGGTGTGGTGATAATTGGGTTAAATAGTGTAGACCCTTGAAAAGGTATGGATTGCGTGATCTTACCTGAGGATTCTGTGAAGCTTTTGATTATCTGTTTGAGGGAAGACATATGTGTTTCCATTTGAGTAAACATGGGCTCTAGCTCATCCTCTGTTGCTCTCTTCATGTTGCTTCCTGGTGCTTCCCCTGTTGACGATTGCGGTTGCATGCCTGCAAGTAGGTACATGTATCTACCCTCTGTAATCTCACATGTAACCCCTGGCCATGAATCAACTTCAGTGTGGAATGTTGGCTCGGCTAAAGCAAAATTTTGTGGCCTCATTCGGAATGTCTCCGGATGAACACATCATGGCCTTAAATAGGTATGCCCATGGGTAACCCCAAACCAATGGGGAAAAACTCCACAGTTAAGCGCGCTTGAGCCAGAGGAGTTCTGGGATGGGTGACCTCCTGGGAAGTCCTGGTTACCGGGTGCAAGCCCCGGAAGTGATGATTGATGCTATGTGATTCGTTCTCCACATTTCACTAGTTTCAATCCCACTTCTTCACCCCTGTGAGCATCACCCGATGCAATGAGTGCTAAGTGAACTATTCAAAAATCATGAGATATTAGTCACTTTACGACTACCTCTCATGGAAATGGTCATACTTTGAATGACTTACTTAACGCAGTTGAATCCCAAAAAATGATATCTAATATAATGCACTGCGTAAATCCCTCATACTTAAAAACCTTCTAAAACTCATCGAACAGCGACCTGGGTATGCACTCTGCCTCTCTGATTGTAGCAAGAATTGTTGCATACCAGTCATTGAAGGTTGCTTCATTTACCTCTTTACTACTTGGGTCTCTTGAGGTTCTCCATGGGTTGTACCTCAGGGCTACGGGTTGGTATTCTCTGATTTGAACCAGCTCCCTTCCTCTCAACGGACGCCACTTCCACATTTCCAATGTCATGAGTAGATATCCAAATATAAAATTTTGCTTCTCTTGTCTATGTCTTCACAAGCTTCGAAGATTTCGTTCAGCGGGAAGGTCGACCATTTGAGCAACTCCCCTTCGCAGCAGTGTTCCACAACCAAGATTGCATCCAGAGTACACTCATTCCTAGCGAAGTGCCTCATCATCTTCCTTTCTATGATATAACAAACAAATTTTATCTCTTCCTTGTTGATGAGGTCAATCTTTGTGCCTTTGCCTCTGCGCTTGGTTTTATACTTTTCATAGTAATCCTTGTCACCTTCTTTCTTTTCCCGTTTCATTCCTCCCTGGAACATGGAAGAAACTTCCTGTCGCCGAGAGTCCTGTTAATCATTGGATGTCATCAACATGAATTGTGTATTCTCTGTCCAACCATAGTTATCTACCATGCATCCTTCTTGTGAGGATCTTAGTACATTACATCGTAGCCAATTGCATACCATGTAGAAATTCCCACTATAGATCAACGGATTATGAAATATACTAAAGCAAAACACAAGATCTACTTTTACAAAAAACTTTGCAGAAGCTTAATCAAATTGAGAAAGATCAATGAGAACACATATAGTTGAGAATGATAAATCAGTCACACATAACGCAGAAGAAATAACCCCGGGAAAGCCTCATCCTAAAACCCCAATCTCTCTATTATCATACAAGTGGAAATATGTTCAAGTTACAAAAAGAATCAGCTCTCAAGCTATCATGCTGTCTCTGCAATCCAACAATACAACTCGCAGACTGAGTAGACACTAGATAAGCCTTTCCTTAGCCTTCCAAGCCTCCTATTTCCTTGTGCAGTTTTTCTTGGGGTCTAATGATGCCACATGTGTGAATTGGCCTCATCACACTCACAAAAACTAAAGAAGTAACTGCACAGTCCTCAAGGAAAAAATTCCTCCTGCATGCAAGACATATTCACAATGGAATATTCTAGCAACTGATAATACATTGTCCCTCCATCTGATCTCAGCTGGGTCTCTATCTGAACTGACATGCATGAGTTACTTATGAGAGAATATTCAGTTATTTGAAGTGCTGCAGTTACATGCATGCATGCATTAACTAATTGAACTTACAATTAATTCAACAAACTGTTTGAGTTAATCTAACTGGACTTGACTCAGTTAACTGAGCCAACTAATTACAACTCATCCTTATCTCTTTTATTGATGGATAAATTCCTCAATTAATGGAGAAATTGTTGCATGTCCCCACATAGACTTCATGTTTGATTTTATACAACTAATTAACTCAAGATGAATTAATTAATTATTCTACAAATAGCTGCTAAGATCAAATTCAAATTTTACTTCTCTATTTAGTTCAGGGACTAACTAAAATCGGAAGGTATCCTGAAATGCTATTTATAGCAATACTAAATTTAGCACTTCTATATCTAGCATTTCTTGTTGCTATTTTCAACACTCCATATCAACAAAAAAGGGATTATCAGTAACCCCAATCCTGTCTCTATGGAACTTGAACTTGCATTTTGACAATGCCTTGGTCAAAATATCTGCATCTTGTTCCTTGGTCGAAACATACAACAACAACATGATCCTCTTGACCACATAGTCTTGAAGATGGTGATACCGGATATCAATGTGCTTGGACCTATCATGAAAAATTGGATTCTCAGAGAGTTTGATACAACTCTAATTATTGTAGTAGATCATGGTTGGATCCACCCTCTGACCAAACAATCCCACTAGAATCTTCCGCATATAAATGGCCTCACGTGCAACCTGATTAGCAGCCATGTGTTCAGCCTATGTCGAGCTAAGTGCAAATGACCTTTGTTTCCTGTTGTACGAGGAAACTGCAACTGAACCAAGGTTGAAGATTCCTCCAAAAGTGCTCTTCTGGTCTTATGTACTCCCTGCCCAATCCACATCTTTGAAGCCCTAAAGCTTCACTCCCTTTGTCCGTTTGTACCACAATCCAAACTGAGATGTGCCTCTAAGGCATCTCAACACATGCTTCGCTGCCTTCCAAAACAACTTGGTAGGCTGAACCATAGCTTGAATCAGTTGGTTCACCGCAAAGCATATGTCGGGTCATGTGTTCACCAGATACATAAGTGAACCCACCAGTTGCCAATAAACAGTAGTAGCTACTACCTCACCTGAAGTAGCATCCTCCTTCCTCCAGTTCCCAGCTAGAGGAGTCTGCATGGGTTTGCACTTCTCCATGTGAAAGCGCCTGAGTATCTCATTGGCATACTTTCCTTGAGACACAAATACTTCACCATCTTTCTACCACACCTCCATGCCCAAAAATTAGTGCATAAGACCCATGTCTTTCATTTCGAACTCTCTTCCAAGGTCCCCCTTGCAAGACTGTATCAGCTGATCATCACCTGTCAAAATCAAATCATCGACATGAAGAACAGTGATCAATGGTTTACCTTCTACCATGATGTGTTAAAGGTTCGCATCTGCTTCACTCTTGGTGAAGCCCAACCCGGTGAAATAGTTGTCAATCCTGGTGTACCAAGCACGGGGTGCTTGCTTCAGCCCATACAAAGCCCTCTTGAGTTGGCACACATGCGACTCACGATCAAAGGTCTCGAAACCCTCTGGTTGCTCAATGTACACCTCCTCCTCAATCTTCCCATTGAGGAATGTTGTCTTTGTGTCCATCTGATGAATCTTCCAACCCATCTGAGCTGATAGTTCCAACATCAATCTAATCAATGAGTACCTTGCTACGGGAGCAAAAGTCTCATCGTAGTCGATCCCCTCGACCTATGAGAAACCTCGAGCAACAAACCTTGCCTTATGTTTCTCAACACTACCATCAGCTGCCTACTTTACCTTGTAAAGCCATCTAGAACTCACCACTGACTTTCCCTGAGGTCTTGCGACAACATCCCACACACTGTTCCGAATGATATAGTCATACTCCTCTACCATTGCATCAACCCAGATTGGTTGCTACATTGCCTCCTTGAATGAAGAAGGTTTTGTATCTACACACTCTCCAACCAAAGCCATGTACCCAGTGTACCGCTCGGGCGACCTCCTCTGTCTGCACTGAGAAGATGGTTGTCCCACATTCTCCCGTGCATCCAGCATCAACCTGTCAGCTTCCCTTGAGCATTTCCACCCATCTCTGGAAGTCTCAGCATGAGTGGATGTCTCCACTCCTGGATCCTCTACATGTAGCTACTCTGCATCAATCTGAGGCTCCTCCTCCTTAGGAACTAAAAGTTCCTCCTCTGCATGCAACTTGAGCTCCCTCTCAAGTGATAATCGCATGGCTTTCTGTTCATTGAACTTCAGTTCCCTGCGTACCACTGTCCTCTGACTGGTAAGTAGGTACACCCGATAGTTATGGGGTATATCCATGTAACCCACAAGTATTCCCAACTCAGCTGTTGGATCTAGCTTCTTCCGAGCATCTTTGGTCACATGACAATAAACTGATGATCCAAAGTTTCGGAAGTGACTTACATCTGGTCACTTCCCAGAAAAGGCCTCCATAGGTGTCTTCATTCCTAGTATACGGTGCGAGCTTCTATTATGCAAGTATATTGTTGTATCACATGCCTTAGCCCACAAATGCAGTGGTAGGCTTTGGTCATGCAACATCACTCAAGCTGCTCCCAAAATTGATCTGTTCTTCCTTTCGGCCACCCCATTCTGTTGTGGGTTATGGGGTGTCATCAATTCCCGTTTAATTCCTTCTGCAGCGCAGAAGTCTTTAAACTGTTGGGAGACATACTCTCCACCATTGTCGCTATGCAAGGCTTTTATTTATTTCCAAATTCTTTCTCTGCCAAGGCTTTAAACTCACAAAACCTCAAGAAGGTTTGATCCTTCTTTTGCATAAAGTAGATCCAACATCTACGAGAAAAATCATCAATAAAAATAACATAGTACCTTTGTGTGGGAGTGGAGGCTGTAGAGATGGTCCACAAACATCTGAGTGAACTCGCTCTAGTATTACTCTAGCTCTACTATCTCGATCTGGAAAGGAAGATTTCTCATACTTACCCAAGGTACAACCTTTGCATGTATTCGTCTGCTCCAGTTTTCCCTTGGGTAGTCTGGTAGAAATCTGTTGCATGATCTTCAGGGCTCCGTGGTGAAAGTGGCCCAGTCTTCTATGCCATAGCTCGCCAACATCTTTTCTCTACACCATCTCATCTTTGGAACTCAATGCAACACAATCATCTACCTCTAGCTTGTAGAGATTCTTTACTGGAATCCCAATTCGCTTGGTCTGTCTAGTACCGATATTCCTCAAGAATACCTTTCCTTTATTAAATACTACATCATAGCCTTTATTTTCTAGCATAGCGACAGACACAAGATTCTTCTTCAGACTTGGTACATACTTTACATCAATTAGAGTGAGGGGAGCTCCATGTTGCCTTTGAAATACAACCGTACCTTCACCTAAAACATGGTACTTTCCATCATCACGCATCTTGATCTGCATCGGAAGATCCTTCTCCTCCAAGGTACTGAAAAGATTCGTGTCACCTGACATGCAGAATGAAGCACCATTGTCCAGGTACCACACACATCCCACCATGGATGAAACCATGCATGCAATAAGAGAGAAATCTAGCTCAAACTGTGAGGTCAGTTCCTCATCATCAAATCCCTTCGAGGAACCCTTCTTGGATTTCTTCTGTGGACAATTTGTAGCATAATGGTCCACTTCATGACAATGAAAGAATCGCACTTTTGATTTTTAAAACTTCTTCCCACCATGGGAAGAACCGGATTTGGGATGGGAGGCCTTCCCTTTCACTTTCCTCACCTTACTCGCTAAGGCTAGATTTTCCTCATCATCTTTCTTTGATGAAAATCCATCTCTGGTGCTTCTTCTTATTTCCTCCTGCATCAGATCTGACCAAAGTCATTCCCAATCTGGCAATTTTTATCTTCCATTAACAGTCTTGGTAGCTATGCTAGCTCTTAGGAAGACTGAGGAGTGAAAGACTCAACATGTCATCATCAGCGGTCGTGATCCCTACACTTCCAAGCTCATCTCTGCAGGTGGTGAGCTTGTTCAGATATGTAGAGATCGTGTCGCCCTTTTCACACTTGATCTTCTGAAGCTTGTCTTTCAGCGCCAACTTCCTCTGATCATTGTCATTCTGATATAAATCTTTCAATGTCTTCCACATTGAAAATGGTGTCTTCTTCCCATGGAGACTCGAGACTATGTGGTCTCGAACTCCCTCCAGAAGGATTCTCCTTTCTCTAGCCACACATTTCTTCCATTTCACTAATTTAGTAGCATCAGTTGGCTTGGGGACTTCTTGATCAATGAAGTCCTTTAGACCGTTATCCTCTAATACTGCTTCCATGTGATCCTTCCAAGCTATATAATTCAAACTGCCATCAAGAGCATATTCGAGTCTTAAACTGTTGAACACCATTGGTGAAATTGAGATGTGATAAGAACTTGATTTCTATATTCAGGAACCACAAACTTCGAACTTCTCCCTTCTTGTATAATGTTCTTCTCCTTTGATGACCTTTGCTCTTCGAACTTCTCCCTTCTTGTATATTGTTCTTCTCCTTTGATGACCTTTGCTCTGATACCATGTAGAAATTCCAATTGTAGATCAACAGATTATGCAATATACTAAAGCAAAACACAAGATCTACTTCTACAACAAAATTTGCGGAAGCTTAATCGAATTGAGCAAGATCAATGAGAACACATATAATTGAGAATGAGAAATCAATCACATATAACACAGAAGAAATAACTCGGGGAAAGCCTCAGCCTAAAACCCCAATCTCTGTATTATCATACAAGTGGAAATATGTTCATGTTACAAAAAGAATCAACTCTCCAGCTATCCTGCTCTCTCTGTAATCAAACAATACAGCTCACAGACTGAGTAGACACTAAATATGCCTTTCCTCAGCCCTCCAATCCTCCTATTTCCTTGCATAGTTTTTCTTGGGGTCCAGTGATGCCACATGTGTGAATTGGCCTCATCACACTCACAAAAACTGAAGAAGTAACTGCGCAATCCTCAAGGAAATAATTCCTTCTGCATGCAAGACATATTCACAATGGAATATTCTAGAAACTGATAGCACATTGTCCCTCCATCTGATCTCAACTAGGTATCTGTCTGAACTGACATGCATGAGTTATTTATGAGAGAACATTCAGTTATCTAAAGTGCAGTAGTTACATGCATGCATGCATTAACTAACTGAACTTACAATTAATTCAACAAGCTGTTTGAATTAATCTAACTGGACTTGACTCAGTTAACTGAGCCAACTAATTACAAATCAATATTACAACTCACCCTTATCTCTTTAACTTATGGATAAATTCCTCAATTAATGGAGAAACTGTTGCATGTCCCCACATAGACTTCATGTTTGATTTTCTACAACTAATTAACTCAAGATGAATCAATTAATTATTTTACAAACAACTGTTAAGATCAAATTCTAATTTTACTTCTCTATTTTAGTTCAGGGACTAACTAAAATAGTAAGATATCCTGAAATGATATTTATAGTAGTACTAAATTTATCACTTCTATATTTAGCATATCTTGTTGCTATTTTCAACTTACCAAAAACTGGTGAACTTCTGAGATTAATCAATGTTGATCATTAGAGGCCCTTAAATGTAGCTTTAACTTTGTGGTCATGTTGCCATCTCCCTTGGGAACCTCCTTTATGTATACTTCTCGCTTCAAATCTGGGAATTGGAAAAAATCTAAAAGATCCTTATCCACTAGCGTTGCCTTGTCATACTTGCCATACAGAGTTTCTAGAACTGAAATTTGTTCATCCAATCTATCCTCTGGGACTAAGATAATTTCCTTTGTCATATTTCTATGCCTCTGATAGAATATTATTACCAAAGTTTTATAGTTTTCGTGTCTCTATTGTTGTTTGTTCTCAGAATGAATTTTGAGTTCTTCTATCACCTACATTTGAAACACTATTACTTCTTACATAGCCATGTAGATTAGGTAGACCAGCTTTGACACAATGTTTCTAACTAGACTCGCTAACTAATTACTACGACAACTTTCCCTGTGCAGTCTTAATCATGTTACTCCATTGTCGGCTAATCTGGATCTGACTCAGATGATGTAGCATAGGAAAGGACAGAGTGGGGTGCATGGTTAATAAAGTTTCCATAATGGTAGACACTTATTAGTTATTTTCTTCCCCAACGGGAAAAGATCCTACAAAAATTTGTATGACAGGTGCAATATTTCCTACTTATTTTGGAAAAGACTTGGAGTATGGCATATAAGATTCATCAAACGTGTGACTACCTACCCCGAACACAAGTGGGTTTCTGTGTCATGGCATTGATGCCACCACCCAACTAACATGCACTATTTATTTCTGGGAAAAAGAAAAAGAAATTGACTATGCAACTAACTAATTATTACTGACACTAAACCTACTCGCGGGCCTGTTTCGGAGACCCTTTCAACTTTATGACATGACTTTGGACTTGTCGAAAGGTTTCAGGCATGTGTAGTTCACCCATCCTGGTAACAGTAACCCGTCTAGTTGCGCTAACTTCACACAGCAAACTCTTTGATCTCTGCAACTATGAATGGCCCCAACCAATGCATTTGTAGCTTGCTTGGGAATTTCTGAAATTTGTTGTCATATAATAGAATGTGATCTCCCACCATGAAATCTTTCTTCTTAATGTTCCTGTCATGCCAAGCCTTCTGTCTCCATTTTTCAACTGATTGGTGGAATTCAGCTAAAAATCTTGATTCATCTAACTCCATTAGTTCTTCCAACCTCTCTTTTAAGGATGCATCATCTGTCATTTTAGTGGCCTGGGAAATGAAGATGCTTGGTACAATGAACGTCGTTGGTACTACCTCTTCTCGCCCATATACCAATTGGAACGGTGTTTGCTTGTGTGATCGCTTTACCATTGTTTTGTAAGCCCACAATGTGGCTAGCACCCGCTCATCCCAGTCATCTCAATTTGCTGAGACAATCTTTGTCAAGACCTTCTCAAGTATCTTATTGAAGGCTTCGACCGTTCCATTGGCCTAAGGATGGTAAGGGTTGCTCTTGTGATGTTGGATCAGAAAATTCTTCAGGAGAGAGGCAACAGTTTCATTTATGAAATGAGCCCCTTGATTGATGGTTAGGCTCTTCGGACATCCGAACCTGGATATTATGCTTTCAAAGATGAATCTTGTTGTTGTATCGATAATATAGTCCTTTACTAGTGTTGTCGCTGCCCACCAAGTGAGATACTCAGTAGCTATGATAATGTATCTAGCATGGGAATGATGTGTTGGCGGTGTAATTGGGTCAATAAAGTCTACTGCCCATTTTTTGAAAATTTGTACTATGTGTACCAGATGTAAATGCAATTCATCCCAATGTGATGGCTTTCCAACTCTCTAACAAACATCACATCCCTTTGCATACTCCTTAGCATCCTTATGGAGGTTGGGCCACCACAACCTGGCTTGTAATATTTTCATTGTGGTAGCTTTCCCCCAACATGGCCCCCTGCAACCCCAGCGTGGCATTCCCACATCACATCTTGCCTTTCAAGATGAAGGAGACAACATCGTAGAACCTGATCAAGTCCTAGCTTGTATAGATGACCTGCAATTAGCTGATAATTTGTTGCTTGTAGCATAAAAACTATGCTGAAGCACAAGAACTCATAGCTTAAAGACTTGAATGTAAAAATACACACAGGTATTTAATAATAATAATTTATTAATATATATAAAAATGTATAAGTGATATAAGATGATTTGAATGTTACAATGAGGCCCTGCTTTTATACCTTAGTAGGTGACCTTTCATGAATGGGCATGTCTTTTAGACATGCCTTTTCACCTAACTTAATGACTATTTAACCTAATTAATATTTAATTATTTAATATTTATAATTATTTTATTTAATTAATTGTTATGAATTATATTCATAACATAGCCTCTTCCTTTGGAAGCTTTGTCCTCAAAGCTATATTGTTGGCAATTGTCTTTGTAGTGGTTGTCATCTCGGCGTATGGGAGGCAGAAGGTCTCTGGTGGCTCAACGTCTATAACTCACTAATAACTCTATTTTTGAGTCCAAGGTTGTCTTCTTTTGTTCCCATCTCTCTTTTTTTTCCTTTTTTTTCTTTATATATATATATATATATATATATATTTGGTAACTCTAATAATATATATATATATATATTATTAGAGTTACCAACATATATATATATATATATATATATATAACTGCAACTATATATTATATAGTTTTAATTGAATTAACGCAGTTTGAATTGATTTTGGCCAGTGCTAATGTCGTGACGGTTAACGATTGACTGATACCGTGACTCCCCATATCTTCTGTGTGTTAATACCAAGGCTCTTGCTATGTTAAACCGTAGCTCACTGGCTCCTGCTCCATGTATGCATGATAGCTGGCCACATTGTTGACTGGATACTGACCCTTCTCCATGCACGGATGGTGACTAGACCACACCGATTGGTTGGCTGGGCCACACCCACTGACCGAGCATCACATCCCTTGCCGCAGATAAACAAGGAATTGGAAGATTGACGGTCAACGAGCTACCAGATTGCAAACGAACGATGGTTGGAGGGTGTTGTAATAGCGTCAGCGAGGTTCTTAGTGGCGAGACTGACAAGATACAGAGCGGGGAAGGATACGAAGCAGTGGACCGGATGACGACGGTTAGACCAGCAGATACGGTGGTCGGGAAATGTCTGGCAGCAAGGGAATATACACGAGAGGTATTTGTAGCCTGCCAATCAGAACAACAAACTAGGCCGTATTTGTTCCCTGCCAACCGGAACAAAAGCCCAGCAAGAAACACTGCCAACTGGAACAAAAACCCAGCAAGACACACCGCGAGATCCCTGTCCTTCTGCATGGAGTACAAGTGCAGTAATGCCATCAGAATCTTAGTTTCACAATGTGCTAGATGTTGTGCATGCCTTTCATTGCCATCACTGCTAAACACTGTAATTGTTGTTTTTAGATCTTTGGGAAATGTAACTAGTAAATGTGTAAAGGAATCAGACAGATCCTAAATGATGGAATCTTCATGTGCTTTATGGTATGCATGATATGTCTCTACTAATATCTCATCTGAGCATTCATTGTCATCATCAATATCTGTATAAAGCTTGTCTTTCATACAATTTAGATCAATTGTTGTTCGCCCTTATACCCAAGAGGATTATCATCATTTATATGTTCTTGATAATCCCCCAAAAAAAACTTGACTAGCTCGGGTATGTGGAGCACACATTGAAGAGCATTGTTCATATAACAAATATTACCAAGGTTCTAAAGTCCTTTTAATCCCACAAAATTACCCAATTCCATGGGTGAACAACTTGATTTAACCAGGTGTGCATATGTGTGTGCCCTTTGAGATGTTACTGGTAAACAAATTGAATCCTCCTTGTGTGCATATATGAGTGCACTTTGAGGTGTTGTTGGAAATATGGCAGGGTCATTTTCTTGCACTACAGATGCATATGACCTGCAACATTTTCTATTATAAGAAGGCATTCCATCAACTTCCAGCAGAATTTCTTGACCCATCTCTATTCTAGCTTCCTCAAGAGTTTGATCTTCACGGTATACCAAAAGATTGTGTCTCGTCCTCCCTTTATACTTCCAAATGTGAATTCGTTCAGATTTGAGTTTGAGTAATTCCTGGTTTTCTTCCTTCTCTTTCCCATAATCCACTTTTTCTTTTTCAAATATGTCATCTTCATAATTTTCTACAACCTCTTCATTTTCATCATGATAATCATCTAATGCTTCACCTTGTCTCATTTCATCACCATCGCTATCGTCTTCCTCTGCATAACTTTTCTTTAGACATGCTATAACTTCTGCACATGATTTTTCTAATCGCTGAAATGCTTCTTGAATTTCACTAAATTTCTCTACATAATCAGGATGTGAACGTAATGGCACATTGTGCGGCGAACTACGTTCAAAGGCCCACATGATTATATCATGTGCCATGGCTCTGATACCACTGTAGTATAAAAACTAATATTGAAGCACAAGAACTGATAGCTTGAAGGCTTGAATGTAAAAATACACACAAGTATTTAATAATAATAATTTATTAATATATATAAAAATCTATAAGTGATATAAGATGATTTGAATGTTACAATGAGGCCCTGCTTTTATACCTCAGCAGGTGACCTTTCGTGAATGGGCATGTCTTTTAGACATGCCTTTTCACCTAACTTAATGACTATTTAACCTAATTAATATTTAATTATTTAATATTTATATTTATTTAATTATTTAATTGTTATGAATTATATTCATAACATTTCTCTTACTATTAGGTTCATTTTTGTGTTGTTGTGTATCCCTTCGGGCAGTGTCTTGTTGCCAATAAAGCAGCAATCTCCTCCAAATAATCTCATATGGCCTCTATTCAGAACAAGTCGGTGTCTAGTAGTTGGTTGTCTAGTGGTCCTTCATCCTCTCCTAACTCCAACCTCGACAGGTGGTCTAGCCCCACATTTAACCTTCTTGGTTTGATAACAACTTCAAATGTGAACTCTTGGAACAGTAATAACCATCTACAGATCCTTCCTTCCAGGACTGGTTTGTTTACCAGATATTTCAAATTTGAATGGTATGTGAAGAACTTGAATGGCACTCCCAGTAGATAGTGCTTGAATTTTTGTAAGGATCGGACCATAGTCAATGCTTCTCTTTCCATTTTGGTGTAATTCTTCTCTGCGGTTAACAGTTTCCTACTAGCGAAGTAAACTGGGTGGCCTAGGTTCCCTTCTCCGGGTTGTGCAAGTATTATTCCTAGTGCAATTCGTGATGCATCAGTGTGTACATGGAACTGTGTATTCCATTCTGGATATACCAGGATGGGAGTGCTCGCCATATTTTCCTTTAGTTTGTTCAGCGCTACTTGAAAAGCCTTTGTCCATCTAAAGGCTTCTGTCTTCTTTACCAGTCTCTCCATGGGAGCAGTAATCGATGTGTAGTTGCAAATGAATCTATGGTAATATCTTGTATGGCCCAGTCCTGATCGTAGTTTCTTCACACTATTTGGTGGATCCATATTTATGATTCCTGCAACTTTTGCAGGATCTACACAAACGTCATCCTTGCAAACGATATGGCCCAGCAATGTTCTGAACGGAATTGCAACTATGAATTTATTCAGGTTTAAAGAGATTTGCAGTTGTCTACACCACTCAAACATCACTTGAAGGAGGCTGGTATGTTTCTTTAGAAATTTGTAAACTGTCTAATCATCCATGTATACTTCTAGGAATCAATGGGTGTAATCTCTGAAGGCAGCTATGACAATCTGGGAAAAATAACAAGTTGCATTCTTTAGACCGAATGGCGTGACATGATATGCATAAGACCCCCATTCTGTGGTGAATGTCATTTTCTTCTTATCCTCTTCTGCTATGCGAACTTGATGATATCTTGAGAATCCATCGGTGAAAGCGTAGGCTTCATTCCCTGTAATGCTATCTAGGACCTCATCACTAAAGGGAGTTGGAAACAAGCCATGTACACACGCATTGTGTAATCTCCTGTAATCTACGCAGACTCTGATTTACGTGGCATCCTTCTTATTTTGTATTAAAATTGGGCTGATCCATTTTGCTTCGTCTACTAGGAATATAAGTCCTGCTTCTAACATCTTATCAATCTCTCTCTTGACCTTCTCTTTTACCCTTGGATTGAGCTTGTATGGTCTATTCTTTACTGGTCATGTGTCTCGCCTCAGCATAATCTTCATTTCCCCAATGTCCCCTTTTATTCCTTATAGTTCAACAACCGAGGCTGGAAATAAGTCTTCATACTCACGCAGCAAATCAAAAATTTCCTTAGTTGTTTGCTCATCCCAATAATCCCCAATGGACGCCATCTTAGGTTTATCTTCTAAGCCAATGTTTTTCTTTCGTAACTTTACTAGGAGCAAATGGGGGCATTGGTTGAAGGTCCCTCTTGAATATCTCGTTCTTCTTCTGTTTCTTGAAATGTCAGGTGTCTGAGTTCTTCCAAATCATCCTCCTCTAGATCCGCATTAACTTTTATGCATGACATGAACTTTGGATACCCTCCTTCATGTTGGGTGTGGAGCCTAATTATCTTTTGTATTTAAATTTATCGCTGCATTGGACCCCAGTTCGTAATGGGGTGGCAATGCCGCCCGTAAAATATTCACTGCAGGGGGGGTGCAAGGGGGGCAGTTGCGACCTTTGGGAGCCCCCCCTAGTGGGGGTATCGGAAGGAGCACCCCCGAAGCTAAAAGTAGATGTAAAAAGTGCCTTGTAAAATGTTGTAATTTCGTGGTCAATCTGGGTCGTTCATTAGGCGGAGATCTGACAATAAAAGTTATGTTTAATTTAGGGTTTTTTGCCCTAGAAGGCAACCCCTTGCTATATATGAGGGAATTGTATTACGTCTATGGAGATCTGTATTCTCAGTGAGGAAGAGAGAGGAGATTGAGAGCGAAGAGGGAATTACAACAGATCTATTGTAGGTTGTATCTCTTCAGTTTGTTGGATAATATAAAAGGAAGGGTTGGTTGTTTGTCCATGGACGTAGCCCAAACTGGGTGAACCATGTATATCTGTGTCTCTCTTGTTTTATGTGTTTTCTATGTTTATATATATGCAATATTTTATGCGTTCCATTGCTCTGTAATACATAATTTTCTAACAACTGATATCAGAGTTGAAGGTCTATTTGGTTGATAAACTCGCAAGAGAAAAGGGTTCCTGGTTCAAGTGGGAGCAATGGCGGAAGATGGTAGGTTTATGGTTTAAAAATTAATGGCCAAAACTACCAGCTGTGGAAGATGCAGATGGAAGATTATATGTATCAGAGAGATCTGTACCAACCATTGATCGGAAAGGCAAAGAAGCCGACGAGTATGACAGACACATAATGGGATATTCTCAACAGAAAGGCACTTGGAACAATACGGCTGTTCCTAGTAGCGTCGGTAGCGTTTAATATTTCAAAGGAAATGACAACAGAGGGTTTAATGTCGACATTGGCCAAACTATATGAAAAACCCTCGGCCTCAAATAAGGTATTTCTTATGAAGAATTTATTTAATATGAAAATGTCAGAAGGTGGATCTGTTGCTGATCATTTAAATGAATTTAATGCACTTACCAGTCAGCTAAGTTCTATAGGGGTAACTTTTGATGATGAAATTAGGGCTCTGTTATTTCTGTTCTCATTGCCAAAAAGTTGGAATGGTTTAGTTATGGCCATTAGTAAATATGTCTCTGGATCTAGTACTTTAAAGTTTGATGATGTTGTCGGTGCAAACCTTAGCAAGGAAATGCAACGGAAAAGCTCCAATGAGACATCAGGTAATGCTTTGACTGCAGAGACTAGGGGAAGAAAAATGGAAAGAGGAAAGAGCCCTAGATATTGCAGTAAGTCAAGAAAAGGCGGATCCAAGTCTAGATTGGGGATAGTGTGCTAGAAATGCGGGAAGAAAGGACACGTGAAGAAAGACTGCAAGTATCGGAAGGGAAAAGAAGGAGACACGCAACAAGAAAACAATCATGAATCGAATGTGACAGGTGATGTGTTGCAATATACTTTGGTTCTTTCATTAGAAAATATTATTGATGCCTGGGTGGTAGATTCAGGGGCCTCATTCCATGCCACACCTGATAAGAAACATTTT
Source organism: Pinus tabuliformis (assembly GCA_031772625.1). Classification (NCBI taxonomy): domain Eukaryota; kingdom Viridiplantae; phylum Streptophyta; class Pinopsida; order Pinales; family Pinaceae; genus Pinus; species Pinus tabuliformis. Next base: position 874,992,360 of record CM062807.1, read on the forward strand.
CATGATTATGTTCAAGTAGATTTTGGACAAGTTTGTTTGGGTGATGATAAACCCTGTAAAGTCATTGGAATGGGTACAGTTTTCACAAAACAACAAAATGGAAATCAATGGCTATTGAAGGAGGTAAGGCATGTTCCAAATCTGAAGAAAAAAATTATTTCAACAAGGTAGTTGGGAGGTGAAGGTTGTGTAACTACTTTCACTGATAAAACTTGGAAGGTCACTAAAGGAGCCCTGGTAATAGAAAAAGGAGAAAAGGTTGGTACATTGTATTTATGGAATGGTATTTCTAATTCTGTTAATTCTTTAACCTCTACAGGATAAGATACAGCATTGTGGCATCATAGGCTCGGGTACATGAGTGAGAAGGGGATGCAGATTCTTCACTCAAGAAATTTGTTGCCAAGTTTGAAGCATGTTGATTTAAAATTTTGTGAGAATTATGTTTATGGAAAACAGAAGAGAGTCAGATTCCTCGGAGTTGGGAAAGAAAAGAAGAGCGAAAAATTAGAGCTTGTGCATACAGGTGTATGGGTACCTACTCAGGTATCATCTCTTGGTGGCTCTTGTTATTATGTTACTTTTATTGATGATGCAACCAAAAAAACCTCGGTTTATTGTATTCGAAATAAATCTGATGTATTTGATACTTTCAAGAAATGGAAAGCTTTGGTTGAAAATGAGACAGGAAAAAGGTTGAAGTGTCTTAGATCAGAAAATGGAGGTGAATATTGCAGCAAAGAGTTTGATAGGTATTGTTCAAAGAATGGAATTTGTAGAAAGAATATAGTTCCAGGAACACCACAAGAAAATGGTGTGTCATAAAGGATGAACAGGACAATCATGGAGCGTGCAAGGTGCATGAGATTGCATGCAGGATTGCATTTATAGTTTTGGGCAAATGCTATAGATACTGTTGTTTATCTAATAAACAAAGGGCCTTCAAGTTCCTTGGATGGTGCTATTCCATAGGAGGCATGGACAGGTAAAAAGGTAAACTACTCATTTTTAAAACTTTTGGTTGTGAAGCCTTTGTCCACATTAATAAAGAAAATAGGACAAAGGTTGAGTCAAAATCAAAGAAATGTACCTTTATTGGGTATGGTGTTAATGATTTTGGTTATCTCTTTTATGATTATGAAAAACACAAAATCATTAGGAGCAGAGATGTCGTATTCAATGAAAAGGTTTTGTATAAGGATCGGATGCAGGAAAAGAAACAGGAAAAAGAAAACAGAGAATACACAGTGCTTGACGAGATCACAGAAAAAGTGATGGTGCCTGAAAATCATAATGATCAACATCCAGAATAACAACCACAATAGCAACAAGCACCTCAAACACCTGAAAGTGGTGTTAGAAGATCTACCAGGATAAATAGACCCCCTGAACGATACTCTCCTTCATTATATTATGTATTGTTGAGTGATTCTGGTGAACTAGAACGTTATGAAGAAATAGTACAGGTGGAAACCAGGAAGAAGTGAGAGCAAGCCATAAAAGAAGAGATGGACTCCTTAGCACATAACCAAACTTGGGACTTAGTCAGGTTTCCTGCAAGTAAAACAACATTGCAGAATAAATGGGTTTACAAGTTGAAGGAAGAAGATGGAGGTAGAAAAAGGTATAAAGATAGACTTGTGGTGAAAGGGTTTGCACAAAAAAAGTGTATAGACTTTGATGAGATATTTTCTCCTGTTTTTAAAATGACTTCAATTAGAACTATTTTAATTCTAGTAGCAGCTGAAGCTTTACATCTTGAGCATTTAGATGTAAAGATAGCCTTTCTCCATGCGGATTCGGAGGAAGAGATATATATGCATCAGCCACAAGGATATGAGGTAAAAGGGAAGGAGAAACTAGTGTGCAGGTTGAAGAAGAGCTTGTATGGCTTAAAACAGGCTCCAAGGGAGTGGTATCTAAACTTTGACAGGTTTATGCCTGAACAAGGTTATACTAGATGTCACTCTAATCATTGTGTTTATCTCAAAAGGAAAAAATGATGGCAACTATATTATATTGTTATTATATGTAGATGACATGCTTGTTTTAGGTTCTAACATGCAATAAATAAATGTGCTCAAAAGAAAATTGGCGAACTCATTTGCAATGAAGGATTTGGGTGTTGCAAAACAAATCCTTGGTATGAGAATAACTAGAGACAGGAAGAATCGCAAGTTAACATTGTCTCAAAGTGAGTACATAGAAAAGGTGTTGAAAAGATTTAATATGCAGAATGAAAAACCAGTTAGTATACCTTTGGCTAGCCATTTCAAATTAAGTAAGGAGGATTGTCCCAAGAAGACTCAGGAAGAAATGGCTCATATGTCTAAAGTTCCACATGCACTAGCAGTTGGAAGCTTAATTTATGCAATGGTCTACATAAGGCCTGATATTGCACATGTAGTAGGAGTTGTAAGTAGGTATATGAACAATCCAGGAAAAGAACATTAGATGGCGGTGAAGTGGATTCTCAGGTATTTGAGAGGTACCACAAATCAAGCATTATGCTTTGGTGGTTCAAACATTTCTCTACAAGGATATTTTGATGCAGATATGGTAGGTGATAGAGATAACAGGAGGAGCACAACAGGGTATGTGTTTACTATAGGTGGAACAGCTATCAGATGGGTCTCAAAATTGCAAAGTGTTGTTGCACTCTCAACAATAGAAGCATAGTATGTTGCTACTACAAAGGCTAGTAAAGAAATGATTTGGTTACAAAGGTTTTTGGATGAATTGGGTAAGAAGCAGGAGTTGGGCAGGTTATACGGTGATGCCCAAAGTGCCATACATCTTGCAAAGAACTCTACATTTCATTCCAAGACTAAACATATACAGCTCAAGTACCATTTCATACGGTCAGCATTGGAAGATGGACATTTGAAGCTAGAAAAGATACACACTAGCCAGAATCCTGCAGATATGTTAACAAAAGTTGTAACCAAGGAGAAACTGAGAATCTGCTTAGTTTCAATTAGTCTTCAAGTATGATGAAGAAGATGAGAAACAGCCAGGTCCAAAGTGGAGTCATTATCCAGAAAATGGAGTAGCGGTGGAGTCGCTATAATCAGTCTCCAAGTGGGAGATTGTTGGGTGTGGAGTTTGATTATATTCTATATTCAAAGGTATCGCTTCATTGGACCCCAGTTTGTAATGGGGCGACAATGTCACCCGTAAAATATTCGCTGCAGGGGGGGTCCGAGGGGGCAGCTGTGACCTTTGGGAGTGCACCCCCAGTGAGGGGATCGGGGGCAGCGTCCCTGAAGCTAAAAATAGATGTAAAAATTTCCTTGTAAAATGTTGTAATTTCATGGTCAATCTGGGTCGTTCATTAGGCAAAGATCTGACGGTAGAAGTTATGTTTAATTTAGGGTTTTTTCCCCTAGAAGGCAACCCCTCGCTATATATGAGGGAATTGTATTGTGTCTATGGAGATCTGTATTCTCAATGAGGAAGAGAGAAGAGATTGAGAGCGAAGAGGGAATTACAGTGGATCTGTTGTAGGTTGTATCTCTTCAGTTTGTTGGATAATATAAAAGGAAGGGTTGGTTGTTTCTCCGTGGACATAGCCCAAACTGGGTGAACCATGTATATATGTGTCTCTCTTGTTTTATGTGTTTTAGTGTTTATATTTCTGCAATATTTTATGTGTTCCATTGCTCTGTAATATATAATTTTCTAACACGTCATAGAAATACTGTAGGAACCTCTCAATAATGCACCCTTCCCATAGTTGTCCTAGAGTAAATAGGATTATTTTAATGGCATGCGAGGTGTCATTCAATCGTCGATCACTATCTCTAAATGAGAAAATGATGATGAATTATTTATCCATAGCATCCCAGTCTCCGGTTTGTCTTTGGAGTTCCTCCTGCATATACCATGCTTGGGGAATTGTACCCAAGATATGTACCCAAAATTCCTTTGGGACTCACTCTTTTCTCCATCTCTCTGTGCAGTCCTCTAGATTTCTTGGGATCAATGTTCCCCATATACTTCACCATCTCCTGCGGGTGGTCTCCTTCTTATCTAAACCTTTCCCTCATGGCCCACTTAATTTCCCCTAGTCACACAGGGTGTTGCAATGTGCTCCCCACCATCTTATTGGGCTGGCTTGCAATGCAATATCCAATAATGGGACCTTGTGGCTCTCCCTTATAGTTCTATCAACCTTATTTAGAAAAGCATCTATTGATTCTATGCCATGAAGGTTGGGTAATTACTTACCTCTGTCCCAATCCAGTTTACTCGGCATATCTTGGCACAACGTCTGGTATCAACCTCATATCCTCCTTGTTGCCAAGTATCCCAAGTGGCTTCTGAGCCGGCTTCTGAACTTTGTATGCTTCTCCAACTTACTGATCCTCCTGTTGTGGGACTGATGTAGTCTTCTCTTTTTCCTGTCATTTGCCTGCATAACTAATCTAGCATTCCAGGCTCATCTCAATCATCTACAGGTCTGGTTAACCTTGGTCCCTGATACGGAACTAGTGATTGTATTACCCACATCCCTTCTACTTCAAAAATCATCAACTCCTTCTTTAGATCAATGATGGCATAGTTCTCATATGCCCAGTCGATACCAAGGAGTGTTGGGTAAGGGTCCTTGTCACCCATTATATCTATCACTTCAAATTCGACATGAGTCTTTACCCCTGCTACATATATTTCCACGTCTTCTAGCCTTCCAATGGGTAATATGCAATACTGGTTTTCCATCCGTAGTTGAATTGGTGAATACTTTAGTTGCAGCTTCCCTAGAACTTCCTATGTTTTTCTGGGCAGGATATTAACATATGACCCCAAATCTAACATTGTATCTTTAATTTGAAACCCTGCAACTTGAGCATCAATCCATAATTCCCTACCAGTCCTTTTCTTGTTCCTCTGGATCCTCCTCGTATGTCTTTCAGGTAGATTTGTTGATATTGCTTCTCTTCTCGCTTCTTCTTTTGGCAATACTACTTTTAGACTTTTGTGCAACTCCCTTAGCATATTTTCATCATCAACAATTTGCAGGAATAACCTAAACCATTCTTCACTTGTTTGAGAACTTGCAATTATGCATGAGTCCTGCCCCTTGTCCCTTTTATCTTACATTAAGTATCAAATAGCTTCGCTACTTCCTAATAGTATTTCCTATGTTGAGTGGGGTCGTATGACCACTTTGGGGATGCCACCTGAATAATGGTCTGCCACTCTCCGATCATCCCCTTTCTTCTTACCCCCTACCATAACTATGTTTATATTAGTTAGTGGGAGAGTGTCAACAGTCCATGGTTTTTCATTTATCAAGTTAGTTCCCCATTGTCTTGTCCTTTCTTCCCATCTTGCAAACAACTCAGGGCAATCTTTTGTAGCATGTGCATTGACCCAACACTGTGAAACCAAGGCCTTCTTGGGAGTGGACAGTCTTTAGTGACATGTCCTCCTGATCACAATTGTAGCACCTTACGGGTCCTCTATTCCCTGTTCTTCCTCCTCCCATACCTCCTCCTCATCCTCCATGACCAGTTTTATTAATTTTGAATTTTGACATGTCTAGTCGTTCTACTAAGGTGTCTAATGCTCAATAATGATCGGTATGGTGAGTCGTGGATGCATAGAACTCACAGTAATTGTTTTTGGGTACATTGGAGTACTTCTACAATATTGGACATATTCGGGGCAAAGGTCCATAGTTTCTACAGACTTCATAGCAGTCTTGTGAATTTCGGCCCGGGAATGCTCCTCGCGATCCTATCGCCACAACACCTACTATTGGAAGGGCCCTTGATGATCCTACAAGGATTGCTAAACTATTTGTGCCTCTCAGTCCTAGGCATTCAGTCACTACATGGCCTTATATCAGGCAATGAATGCACCATACATTGGGTCTCACAAGTCAAACCAGCTATAGATATTTTAGTTTCTCTATTAAACTGGCAATCTAATTTTGGAGGCCCATGATCGATGGATCTTGAGATCCCATTCTTCCCCAATACTCATGGGGGTATCCTTCCATGGCCTCTATACCCGTTGCTTGCTCTAGAGCATCTTGGAGTGTTTTGATCTTCTGTTGCATTAATAGTGTCCTAGTAAGGGGTAGGAGTGCTTTAATTAACCAATCCCTCTAGTGATTAGGATCTATTGTATATATTAAATTCCCAATTGCATCCTTGAACCTATGCATTAATTCCCAATCATTCTCTCCTTCATTCTACTTTATCTCCCATAGTTCTAACATTTCTTATTGATCTATTTCTAGAACTTTGAACTCTTCCAAGAAGCTCTTCTTGATGTCATCCACAGAGGGATTCTGATTCAACTCTTTCCATTTGATAAACCACCTTAGAGCTCTCTCCCTCAGCATAATCTAGAACCCAATCGACTTCACATTGTCCGGTGTTTGGCGGGCTCTCCATATAGTTTCACATAGGTACCAATGATGTTCCACATCTTCATTCCCTCTACCAAAGAACTATGGACATCTAGTAAAGGATCCTACCATGTTGATTTGAGTATGTGATAGGAGCACAAATACTTGGTCTCTAGGTTGTTGAGATCCTTCCAATCCTAGGTTACTAATACTACTAGGTCCACTACTATTAGATGTATCAAAGCTCGTCTTATATCTATCATGCACATTGTGTACTCGTATTACTTTAAGCAACTTAGCAACAAATTTATTAGGGTTATTGTAAAGCACTAGGAGAAGGTCGGGTTGAACACTACCTGAAATTTGTGGATTTTTCTACCGAACTTCATTTGATGTTTTATCCTCTACGAACAATCTCTTCATCACCTCACACATCTCATCTTCCATCTCTTCCTCGCAAATGTTGTGATTTCTTCCTTCTGGTATCTTCCCTGCAACCTAGGAGGGAGGGTTCCTGTCATTCTCCTAGCTCCCATCTATCCTATTGATATCCCTCTCTTGCTCTAGGTTCTTTTCCATCTTATTTCCCTCTTTCAGACTCTTTGACACTGCTCTTTCTTGGTGGGGTCCTATACATCTCTCCTACAGCGCATGTACTGTTCTTTCCTGCCACTTTTCTGCTATCAATGCTCTCCTTTGCACTTTGGCATCTCTAGTTCTTCATGATCCTTCAATATCCATTCCTTCAGTAGCATCCAAGTTCCCCAAATGGTTGCATTCTCCCCTTAGATCCTTCCCCCAGTATTAGGGTTTTACGCTACTATAATTACTTTGTGTAAAGGTATCAACCCTTCCTCCACCATCAACATCTTAATCCAAAAACCTCTTTCACTAGTTTTCCTCTTAACCTTGATCTGACAAAATCGACAACGTACCCCTCTATGGTATTTTGTACCCACAAATCTACTACCCTTGTTAGGTCACTATCAAAGAATTGGAGCATCACGAGATCGGCAAGGACCCAATCGCAATGTGCCAATGTAGGTCCTTCTGGATAGTTCTTCACTTTTAGCCTCCTTATGTTAGGCCCCTATACTACTAGTGTAACCCCTTATTTTTATTAGTACAACCCACTTATTATATTGATGTACCCATGTAGTGCCCATATTGTTACTATTGTGCCCCATAGAAGCCCACTATTGTTATTATTGTGCCCTTACATTATTATTGTTATGTCGGCTCTGATTATGTTATGACCCCTTAGACCCTTATATATAGAAAGGAGGTCTTTTCATTTGTATAATCCAAGAATTGTTCATTTGTGTAATGTACAGGAGGTTGCCCCCTCGTAGAGGCAGATTTCTAAGGCGTTGATCTCTCTTTCCTATCTTTTTGTGAGCTAGTTTCATAACATTTGGTATCAGAGCTTTGGATTCTAGGGTTTCGCTGCTCCAAACAGGTCATCGTGGCATTTTCGCTATAACTTTTCTTTTGAGACGTTTCAGAAGCTAAAAAAAAACCCAGTTGAGAAGAAATCACGCTGAATCTCAGGTCCGAATTTCAGAGCTTTTCGTGCTATATTTGCGGAGATATGATCTGAGGAAGTTGGTCTTCTTGCAGACTTCTGAATTACATTCCAAAGAGGCGACCTAGGGAAAATCATCATAACTTTCTCTCTCAGCATTGGATTGAAATTTCGTAAGAAGGTATAGAAAGAGGATGGACTGTAGTTTCTTGTATATATTTTTCAGAGCCAAAGGTTGAAACAGTGACTCGTGGCACGTCGTACAAGTTCGCTCTACTGAACTAGTATATAATCAGGTCATCTTGGGAGATTGTGCATAACTCTTCCTTGGAGAATCCAATTTGGATCAGACTGGTGGCATTGGAAAGAGGACACAGAGGGCTACTATAGGTCGCAATTTTAGAACTGGATGATCCAAAATTGCAGAGATACATCAGATTCAATATCAAGCTTCTACAAAGTGAAAAAAGGTGTGTAGTTTTTTTTTAATTTTTGCATAAGCTTGGTTTGAAAAATTAGTTTGAATCGGTAATTGATGCCCCGAGGAAAAAAAATGCAAACACCTAGTAAGCAACCTGAAAGCTCTAGCATGACTCATGAAGAAGAGGAAGAAATGCAACATGATATATCAAAATTACGAGACCAAGTGCAACAAGTGTCACTTGCACAAAAAGCAACAGAATCTAAGATGGATGGTTTAAGGAAAGATGTAGAAGCTAAGATGGATGGTTTAAAGAAAGGTGTAGAAGCTAAGATGGATTGTTTAAAGAGAGGTGTAGAAGCTAATATGGATGGCATGGAAGCTAAGATTAATGGAATGGACGCTAAAATTGATGGCATGGATGATAAGATGGAAGAATTGAAGATAAATATGAATAAGTTGCTACAAGAAATGGTCACTAATGGTGAAAGGGTAGTAAAGGAAACTCATGATGAGAACAAAAGAAATGTTAATCATGATTCCATAGACTCTAATGTGGGATCAAAGACCCACCATATTCCAAAAATCGATATGAGGAAGTTTGATGGCAAGGATCTCGCAACATGGATATTACAGATGGAGCAATTTTTCGATCTCAATAATGTGCAAAACACACAAAAGGTACGTATTGCAACTTTATATTTGGAACCAAATCAGTTTGTATGGTATCAAGGGCTTTGCTCTCGTAAACAAATTATCATTTGGGCAATTTTTACGGAAGAACTGACAGCACATTATTTTTTTTTTTTAACCACATGGTGATTAAAAAAAAAAAAATAATGTGCTGTCACATTATTTTTTTTTTTAATCACCATGTGGTTAAAAAAAAAAAATAATGTGCTGTCAGTTCTTCCGTAAAAATTGCCCAAATGATAATTTGTTTACGAGAGCAAAGCCCTTGATACCATACAAACTGATTTGGTTCCAAATATAAAGTTGCAATACGTACCTTTTGTGTGTTTTGCACATTATTGAGATCGAAAAATTGCTCCATCTGTAATATCCATGTTGCGAGATCCTTGCAATTTTTACGGAAGAACTGACAGCACATTATGAGGATACAAAAAGCAACACTTTTTTAGCCAATTGATAAGTCTCAAACAAAAGGGTTCAATAATGGAGCACATTGAGGAGTTCCAAAAATTGAACATAAGGGTAAAAAATATTCCAGAGGAGCATAGGATTGATGTGTTCATAGGGACTTTAAAGGATAATATCCAACATGATGTTCGCCTTTGGGAACCTGATTCATTAGAGAAGGCATTTAGGTTAGCAAGAAAAATGGAAAGCAAAATTATGGCAACCAGGAAGCATACCACTCACAACTATAAAGATGGAAGTGTTGTTGCCCCTAATATTCCACAACCTATAAGGTTGACACCACAACAATTGGAAGAAAAAAGAGCAAAAGGGCTTTGTTACAGTTGTGATAGCAAATACACTAAAGGTCATAAGTGTGCTCAGAAGAAATTATTCTACATAGATTGCGAAGAGGAAGAAGAAAAGGAGCAAGAAAGGTCAAAAGAAGAGGATATACTCCAGGAACAAAGCCTAGATAAAGAAGAAATGAATCCAACCGTATATTGTAATGCATTGGTAGGAATTACCACTCCTCAAACCATCAAGATAGAAGGACAAATCAAGAAGAAAAAGGTAATAGTGTTGATTGATTCAGGAAGTACCCACAATTTTATTCATTGTAAGGTAGCAAAAGAATTGAATTGCTTCTTATATCTAGCACCAGAGTGTCAAGTGATGGTTGCAAATGGAGGAACAATAAATTTCTCTAGAAAGTGCCATAATATCAAGCTATCAATGGGAGAATATGTATTGACTAGCCCAATGCTTTCCATTCCAATGGGAGGTGCTGATGTTGTACTAGGAGTCCAATGGCTACAATCCTTGGGTACAATAGCTTTTAATTTTCAAGAACTTTTCATGAAATTTTTTGTGGAAGGAAATGAAGTTGAATTAAGGGGTATTGCAGGGAAATCGGGAAAGATAATCAGCTCTAACGGTATGACAAAGCTTCTAAAAAGGGAACAAATGGGTGCAATTGCACAATTATGTTCGCTAGATGTTTCCACATTGCAATCATCTATTTCTCCAGATCTCCAAAAAGTCTTGGACAATCATTCCAAGGTATTTGAGACTCCCAAAGGTCTCCCACCTATTCGTGACCATGATCATGCTATTCATCTAATTCCAGGAAGTGTTCCTCCAAACATCAGGCCGTACAGATATCCCTATGCCCAAAAGAGTGAAATTGAATGTATGGTTGCAGAAATGCTAGAGGTTGGTATAATTCAACCGAGTCAAAGTTCTTTCTCTGCTCCAGTAGTATTAGTGCACAAGAAGGATGGATCATGGTGCATGTGTCTGGATTATAGGGAGCTCAACAAGCTCACTATTAAAGATAAGTTTCCCATGCCCATCATTGATGAATTACTAGATCAATTGCATGGATCAATTTACTTCACCAAGTTGGATCTTCGATCAGGATATCATCAAATCAGAGTGAAGACTGAAGACATTCCGAAAACAGCATTTAGAACTCATGAGGGTCATTATGAATTTTTGGTCATGCCTTTTGGCCTTACCAATGCACCTTCAACATTTCAAGGTTTGATGAATTCCATTTTCAAACCATTCCTTAGAAAATTTGTGTTAGTATTTTTTGATGATATACTAATCTACAGCAAGTATTGCAAGGATCATGTTCAACATGTTGACAGAGTGCTACAACTATTGGAGGAGAAACAATTATATGCAAAAAGATCCAAATGTTTCTTTGGAGTACAAGAGGTGGAATATCTGGGTCATATTGTATCTCATGAAGGAGTTAAGGTATACCCTAGCAAAATTAAAGCCATTAAGGAATGGAAAATCCCCACATCCATAAAGCATCTACGAGGATTTCTCGGGTTGACAGGGTATTATCGCAAGTTTGTTAAGAATTATGGGAGAATAGCAACACCTCTAACAACATTATTGAAGAAAGATTCATTTTCATGGACTCCAGAAGCAACAAAGGCCTTCAAACATCTTAAAGAGGCAATGTTCCAAGCACCAATCTTAGCTACACCGGATTTCACAAAAACCTTTATTGTGGAATGTGATGCTTTAGGAAATGGAATTGGTGTTGTTTTAATGCAAGATGAAAGACCCATTGTTTTTGAAAGTCGTCCAATCAAGGGAAAGTTTTTACACAAAGCTATTTATGAGAAGGAAATGTTGGAAATACTCCATGAACTTAAGAAATGGCGAACCTACCTAATGGGAAGACACTTCAAGGTAAAAAAGGATCATGATAGTCTTAAATACATTTTATAACAAATATTATCCTCTGAAGAGCAACAAAAGTGGGTCACAAAGATGTTGGGTTATGACTTTGAAATCATCTACAAAAAAGGGAAGCAAAATGTGGTGGCAGAGGCACTCTCAAGAAAGGATGAGGATGTGGAAGCATTGTTGTGTGCCATTTCTATTATCCAACCAGATTGGATAAATGAAGCAAGGGATGAATGGAAGAAGGATGAAGAAGCATGGCCACTTATTCAAAAGTTGCAAAAGATCCCAATTCAAACAATATTGCCAGAAATTGAAAAGGAAGGAAAAATCATATTGGAACCTGGAGTAGTCACAAAGACAAGAACCCGACAGCTACGAAATCGATCAATTTTAGAGTATCTCATCAAGTGGAAGAACTTACCCGCTGAAGATTCCACATGGGAGGACAAGAATTTTATACAGAAGCATCAAGAACTACTCAAGCGTTGAGGACAATGCTTTTTGAAGGAGAGGGGCATGTTAGGCCCCTATACTACTAGTGTAACCCCTTATTGTTATTAGTACAACCCATTTATTATATTGATGTGCCCATGTAGTGCCCATATTGATACTATTGTGCCCCATAGAATCCCACTATTGTTATTATTGTGCCCTTACATTATTATTGTTATGTCGGCTCTGATTATGTTATGACCCCTTAGACCCCTATATATAGAAAGGAGGTCTTTTCATTTCTATAATCCAAGAATTGATCATTTGTGTAATTTAAAGGAGGTTTCCCCCTCGAAGAGGCTGATTTCTAAGGCGTTGATCTCTCTTTTCTATTCTTTTGTGAGCTGGTTTCAAAACACCTTAGCTAGTTGTACAACTCTTTTGGAAATTTACATGAGAAGATCTCATACTGATTGCTCACAGCCTTCGAATACAATATTTCTTCATTCACCTTAGCAGTAGATTAGCTTCGAAGGGTAGCCTATTCTGACACAAACCAATCCACCTGATTATCCCACCAGTCGTGAATCTCCTTCTTAAATATCCTTGACAACATATTCCAAACCGCTTCTTGTGATTTCGGGTCTCGACAGTGGAACCATTTGTTGGCACAAAAATGTCATCAGGGAAAAGACCCTGGGTTCAGGCATAAGGGGCCAACAAGGATCCGTTGTAGTCTAGGCCAACACTGCCATTTTCACCTTACCCAAGGGGCAAGGAGTCTCACCCGAGGTGTGTCGCGACCAAAACTAAGAAGGGTTAGAGGGATATCAAGGGTGATCCAGACATTAACTTATCAGTATCTTAACGAGATCATTCATCACAACATTATGTTGTTACAATTACCATATTCATCCAATAAAAGGCCATTAATTAAAATTTTGAACAGGTCTATAAACTAGAACAATACACTTGATCATAACGCCATGCAAACTATCTCATTCATTCATTCATATCAACTTAATGAATATTCATTACAATATACATCAGGCGTAAATCCCTTCAATAAATACATAAAATACCATAGCCACAGGATGCCTTCGACCTTTGACCGAGTCTAGCTCTGGCCATTCAGTGACTTCTCAGGTCCTCGGGACCCTGTTCTTCTACACTTTTGACCCCTACTAGATAACAACCCCCTCTCCAGTGATGTCTTCTTCTTTTATATTCTCTTCCATCATTCCCATTGCCAGTTATGCTCGGATGTCCTTTCCCTCAGCTACTTTCTACTCTCCTTCTTGTATGCTCAGTTGTTCCTGCTTGCTCTCGACACCTTGTCGCAATTGCTCGTCGACTATATGTTCTTGCTTCCATCCCCAGTTTTCATCTCCACAACTCAACCGTTGCTCCCGCCACCTGTTCTCTTCCTTCAAAATTCATTCTCTAAAAACTTCAAAATTCAAAACAAAGGCCCCAACAAGCCCTGACCACAGTTCTTTGACTCGTCCCCAAGTCAATCTATCTCAAGCGTTGTGGGTCCTCTCTGGTCCTGCAGATGTTTCTGCATGTTGCTACGCCAATACTTTCTTTTGTTGGGTTACTGTTTTAGCTACTTCGGCCACATGTTGGCCTTCTTTTCCAAATGAAGACTCCAACAGTAGTATCTTTGCAAGTAGCAAAAAAATATGTTAACCCAATAACCAATATCAAAATATTAATATCAAACTTACATTGTCATGATAGCCTTCTCATCAAAACATTCGCTTACTTGAGTTCTTTGATATCAACAACATTTCGCATGATCCATCTCCATATGAATTTTCCTCCATACATTCATTTTAATCAAAGTGCCCATGGATCGAACTTGATTACCAAGCTACAATATCTTTCTTGGAGTTTTCAACATTAACTCCTTTCTTTCTTTTAGAGACTATAATTGATGTTGGTCAATATTGTTATATTTATGTCATGCAATTTTGTGAGAGAGTCTTGATCTCCATCAATTCCAAACCATGTCAAATTTCTTCTTTCGAGCATATCCAGGCATATGGAACGCACACTTTTATATCCAACTCTTTCTGCAAGAAACTTGTAGATATGAGCCTTACCCTAGAGAAGAGTTACTTAAAATGTGCATATCACTGCTTCCATACAATCAGCTAACCATCCTTTCTTGAATGAGCTTGCTTCTTGTACCTAACGAAGATAATTTCCTTTTCCCAAGAGTAGATAAACTTTCATTATGTCCTTCTCACTACAACTTAACCATGTGCATTCCTTCATCCTTTAGAAATGTTGTTTCATGTTAGATCCCTATACTACTAGTGTAACCCCTTATTGTTATTAGTGCAACCCCCTTATTATATTTTTGTGCCCATGTAGCCCCCGTATTTTTATTATTGTGCCCCATAGAAGCCCGCTATTGTTATTTTTGTGCCCTTACATTATTATTGTTATGTCGGCTCTAATTACATTATGACCCCTTAGACTCCTAAATATAGAAAGGAGGTATTTTCATTTGTATCATCCAATAATTGTTCATTTGTGTAATGTAAAGGAGGTTGCCCCCTTGAAGAGGCTTATTTCTAGGTCTTTGATCTATCTTTTCTATCTTTTTGTGAGTTGGTTTCATAACATTTTGTATCAGAGCTTTGGATTCTAGGGTTTCACTACTCCAAACAGGTCATCATGGAATTTTCGATATAATTTTTTTCTACGAAGTTTTAGAAGCTAAAAAAAAACCCATTTGAGATGAAATTGTTCTGAACCTCGGGTCTAAATTTCAGATCTTGTCTCGCTATATTTTTGGAGATATGATCTGAGGAAGTTAGGGTGTTTGCAAGCTCCAAAATTCCATCTCAAACAGGTCATCGTGGAATTTTTGCTATAATTTGTTTTCTATGAAGGTTCAGATTCTGAATTAAAACACATTTGAGCTTAAATCATGGTGAAGCTTGGTCCTGAATTTCAGATCTTGTTTCTCTATATTTTCGGAGATACAGTCCAAGACATTTAGGGTTTTTGCAGATTCCTGAATTACATCCCAAATAGGTGACCTGGGGAAAATCATCATAACTTTCTCTCGAAGCATCGGATTGAAATTTTGTATGAATCTACAGAAATAGCACGGACTATACTTTTCTATGTATTTTTTTAGGTTTGAATATTGAAATAGTGACACGTGGCACTTCATACAAGTTCGCTTTACTGAAAAATTATATAAACATGTCATCTTGGGATATTGGGCATAACTCTGACTTGGAGAATCCAATCTCGATCAAACTAGTGGCATTGGAAAGAGGACGTAGAGAGATACTATAGATAACAATTTCAGACCTTGGAGATTCGGAATTATAGAGTTACAGTCATTTCAAGATAGAGCTCCTAAAATCAAGAAAAGGCGATATGATGAAGTTTGATGGCAAGGATCCGGTAAATTGGATACTACAAATGGAACAATATTTTGATCTACATGATGTACAACTGTTACAAAAGGTACGTATTTCATATTTATATTTAGAATCGAATCAATTTGTATGGTATAAAGGGCTTTGTTCTCGTAAACCACTTGTCACTTGGTCAATTTTGATGGAGGAAATGATAGCACATTATGAGGATACAAAGAGCAACACCTTCTTTAGCCAATTGATAAATCTCAAACAAAAGGGTTCAATGGCAGAGCACATTGAGGACTTCCAAAAATTGAATATAAGGGTAAATGATATTCCATAGAAGCAAAGGATTAATTTCTTCATAGGGACTTTAAAGGATAACATTCAACATGAGGTTTGTCTTTGGGAACTTGATTCATCGAAGAAGGAATTCAGGTTGGCAAGAAAAATTGAAAGCGGAATTATGGAAACAAGGAATCCTACCACTCACAACTATAAATATGGAAGTGTTTTTGTTCCTAGCCTTCCACAACCTACAAGGTTTACACCACAACAATTGGAAGAAAAAAGAGAAAAAGGGCTTTGTTACATTTGTGATAGAAAATACACTAAAGGTCATAAGTGTGCTCAGAAGAAATTATTTTACATAGATTGTGAAGAGGAGGAAGAAAAGGATCAATAAACATCAAAAGAAGAGGATATACACCAGGAAAAAACCCCAGAGAAAGAAGAAATGAATCTGATCATATCTTGTAAAGCATTGGCAAGAATTACCACTCCTCAAACTCTCAAGATAGAAAGACATATCAAGAAGAAAAAGGTTCAAGAAGTGAAATATCACATCGAGCATCAAGAAATGAATCCAACCATATATTGTAATGCACTAGAAGGAATTACCACTCCTCAAACTATTAAGATAGGAGGACATATCAAGAAGAAAAAGGTAATAGTGTTGATCGATTCAGGCAGTACCTATAATTTTATTCATTGTAAGATAGTGAAGGAATTGAATTGCTTCCTATATCCAACACCAGAGTGTCAAGTGATGGTTGAAAATGGAAGAACCATAAATTGCTCTGTAAAGTGCCATAATATCAATATATCAATGGGTGAATATGTTTTGAACAGTCCAATGCTTTCCATTCCAATGGGCGATGTTGATGTTGTATTAGGAGTCTAATGGCTACAATATTTGGGTACAATAGCTTTTAATTTTCAAGAACTCTTCTTGAAAAAAAAATCAGAAGGAAAGGAAGTTGAATTAAGGGGTATCATAGGGAAACCGAAAAAGCTAATCATCTCTAATGGCATGACAAAGCTTCTAAAGGAAGAACAATGTGGCGTAATTGCACAATTATGTTCGCTAGAGGTTCCCACGTCGAAATCATCTATTTCTCCATATCTCCAAAAAGTATTAGACAATCATTCCAAGGTATTTGAGACTCCCAAAGGCCTACACCTATTTTTTATCATGTTCAT
Source organism: Pinus tabuliformis (assembly GCA_031772625.1). Classification (NCBI taxonomy): domain Eukaryota; kingdom Viridiplantae; phylum Streptophyta; class Pinopsida; order Pinales; family Pinaceae; genus Pinus; species Pinus tabuliformis. The sequence goes on from CM062807.1 coordinate 875,009,321, forward strand.
GTTATTCATTTTCTAGGAAGTGTTCCTCTAAACATCAGGCCTTACAGATATCCCTTTGCACAAAAGAGTGAAATTGAACGTATGGTTGCAGAAATGCTAGAGGCTGATAGAATTCAACCTAGTCAAAGTTATTTCTCTGCTCCAGTAGTATTGGTGCACAATAAGGATGGATCATGGTGCATGTGTCTAGATTATAGAGAGATCAACAAGCTCACAATTAAAGATAAATTTCACATTCCTCTCATTAATGAATTATTGGATGAATTTCATGGAGAAATTTACTTCAGCAAGTTGGACCTATATACAGGATATCATCAAATCAGAATAAAGACTGAAGACATTCCGAAAACAACATTTAGAACTCATGAGGGTCATTATGAATTTTTTGTGATGCCTTTTGGCCTTACCAATGCACCTTCTACATTCCAAGGTTTGATCAACAAGTCTTGGAAGGGTCATGTTCAACATGTTGATAGATTGCTTAGACTATTGGACGAGAAACAATTGTATGCAAAAACCACCAAATGTTTCTTTGGAGTACAAGAGGTGGAATACTTGGGTCATATTGTATCTCATGAAGGTGTTAAGGTATACCCTCAACAAAAAGTTCTCCAACTCTTAAAGGATAACCTCACTTTGGCACAGAATTGAATAAAACAACAGGCAGATCAACATCGTAGCAGAAGAAGTTTGGATATAGGCGACTGGGTATTTTTACGAATACAACCATACAAACAAATGTCCCTCAAGCAAGCTAAGATGAATAATAAATTATCACCAAAGTATTATGGTCCTTACAAGGCGCTGCAAAAGATTAGTACTATGGCATACAAATTGGAGCTTCCTACATCTTCACAAGTTCCCCCAGTTTTCCATGTTTCATGCTTAAAGAAGTTTATAAGTGATAAGCTCCCAATTCAAACAATATTTTTGAAACTTTACGAGGAAGGAAAAATCATATTGGAACCTGAAGCAATCACAGAAACAAGAGCCCAACAGCTATGAAAACGATCAATTTCAAAGTATCTCATCAAGTGGAAGAACTTACCCGTTGAATATTCCACATGGGAGGATGAGAATTTTATATAGAAGAATCCATAACTACTCAAGTGTTGAGGACAACATTTTTTGAAGAAGAGGAGCATGTTAGGTCCCTATACTACTAGTGTAACCCCTTATTGCTATTAGTGCAACCCCCTTATTATATTTTTGTTCCCATGTAGTCCCCATATTGTTATTATTGTGCCCACTATTGTTATTGTTGTGCCCTTACATTATTATTGTTATGTCGACTCTGATTACATTATGACCTCTTAGACTCCTATATATAGAAAGGAGGTCTTGTCATTTGTATCATCCAAGAATTGTTCATTTGTGTAATGTAAAGGAGGTTGCCCCCTCGAAGAGGCTGAATTCTAAGTCGTTGATCTATCTTTTCTATATTTCTGTGAGTTGGTTTGATCTACGTAGGCATATGGAAGACTTGTCGAGCATACTTTTCTATCCAACTATTTCTGCAAGAAACTTGTAGATATGAACCTTACCCTAGAGAAGACTTACTTAAAATGTGCATATCATTGCTTCCATACAATCATCTAACCATCCTTTCTTGAATGAGCTTGCTTCTTGTACCTAACGAAGATAATTACCTTTTCCCAAGGGTAGAAAAAATTTCAGTATGTCCTTCTCACTACAACTTAACCATGTGCATTCCTTCATCCTTTAGAAATGTTTTTCCATACTAGATGGAATATATACTAGTCATGTCATAATTTTCTTCACAAGTACCTGCCAAAATGATGGTTCTTATTGGATCTTGATGATCCCTCTTTTCAAAATGACTATCTTGAACTTGATGTTAGAAAGTGCTTGGATGAACAATAATATGCAATATGGTCCCAATATTCTCATTCTTAAAAGCTAGATGATTCCTACCAAAGCAACTTCATCATGTGGACTTTAATTCCACTATAATATGCTTCTTTATATGATTTCATGCTTTTACAAAAACCAAGACTCTTCTATAGAGTGAAACAATGCATGCTACTCTAATTTCTACTTAATAAAAGAAAGAAAATTTGTTTAAAGAACTCGTTATAGATGGATCTTCCTTCAATAGTAAACATCCTTGGGATCTTCTCCTTTTGAGCTTCTTCTTAGGTTCTCCCTTTTCTTCAACTATGTGAGCTTCACTTCTTTCTTTTCTTTTGTTGTTCACCTTTTTTGTACAAACCCTCTTAATGTGTCCATACTCATTGCATCCAAAGCATTGAATCTTGGACATATCTGTCTTTTTCCTAGACTCTCCAAACATCCCTTTCTTCAGCTTCTTGGGCCTTGCAATAAATTCTTGAGACCTTTCATTTGATTCGGTGTCATCCTTTGCCTTGATCCTAGATTCTTCCAAGATGCATTGAGCCCATAATTGATTGAAAGGTGTAGTATCCTTCTTAGAGTATATATAGCTACAAAACTGCTCCAATCAAGTGGCAAATAATTTAACATATAAATGGTCATTTCAGAGTTGGAAACAATTTCCCCAAGCCCTTGCAATTGCTCTCTTATTTGTAATATCTTCATGAGATAAGTAGCCATGTCTTCATCCTTTGACTTCCTTATTCTATATAGTTGATTCCTCATAGAAATATTTTGACTTGATGTACTTATAGAGTACAAATTTTCCAACTTATCATGCATGGCCTTGGATGTCTTGAAATCAGCAATAAAGGGAACAAGATGATATTTTATAGATTCAACAATGATCCTTTGTGCCCTTACTTCACCCTTCTTATATTTTGTTAAATCTTGAGTCTTCTTTTTGCCTGGTTCAACAACTTCACCAAGGTCATATTCCATAACTTCATTTTATGTGACTGTCAAGTCACTCCTTTTCTTCCAAGCTAGGAAGTTTGTTGATCCAACGAGCTTGTTATTTTCCTTACAAAATGTAGCCATGTGATATGTAGATTGAGACATAGAAGACAATATAACACTTACTTGTTAACCAAGAGTCCTTCTTTTAGATGATGTCTCCAACTATCTTTATATTTTCAAGGCCTCTAAGGAGACTTCAAAGATGCCCTAGAATGATGACTTCTAAGATACGAATTCTTTCTTAATATGATGAAGTGAACTAGATAATCTTGAATAAGAACTTATACTTCCTTCCTCCAATGAGGGCTTGATGATGAGGCCTTATTCAAATAATTATTCATGCAGTTATCTTCCTCTTTGGTCAACATATCTTCTTCTTTTTTCCTTGTGTCCTTTTGCAAATGATTCCTCTTAACAAGAAAACTCTTCAAGATGATCTTCCAGTTGCCTTATATTGTTAACCTTAGCTTTGATACCATGTTCAAGAATGCAGTAGAGTTGTTATTAATTCAAATTCTCCATTAACCTTAATAATTTCTTGCGAACTTTATTTATCTTCTTGTGTTTCTTTATTAGGTATTTTCATCAAACAATTATCAAGTGAAAAAATAGTAAATACAATGGATAGAGAAATTAGGCTCCAAGCCAGGGCAAAACCCCTCCAAGGGGAAAACCCAGAAAATGTCTTCTCTTCTTATATAATCTACTTCAAAAGAGAAAACCAAGACCCAAAACCCAAGGCAAAGTTCTCCTCCAAGCACCAAGTCAGCGCTGAAAAAATCCCTTCCAATTAGGTCAGAGATCAACCAAATTAATAAGTATCAATTCTGCTCCAACCAACTTCTAGCTTTAACTTCGGCCCCCAACTTTGACCTGCAATTTTGATCTGCAAATTCAACTTGAAACTTCAGCCCTGTAGTGGTTACAGAAACCCTAGCTTCTTCACACGTGTGAGACAAAATGGACCAGAAATTAATTTTCTTCTTCTTTTTCCTTCTTCTTACTTCGTAGACCTTTGCTCTTGATTTCAACTCATTCCTAGCTTCAGATCAAACTTCTTGATGAGAGATATCAAATTGGTGGTTAATGAGGTCAAATCTGCTTCTATTTATAGGCTTTCCATGGGGTCAAATTCCTTTCTTTAGGATGACTTCTCACTGCCAAGGTTGACTTGTTCTTGGACACTCATAGGACTTTCTAAACTCAAAATCATTTTCTTTTGCATGATACTAATTTCCCAATAGTGTCTTATACAAATGATAATTTCTTTCTTGATTCAAGAAAAATCTTCTTTTGACATAACAACCCTAGAAGCATGAAGAAAATGCTTTACCTAGATGGCCATCAAAATGAAGCATGAAACCATGCTTTAAAATAATATTTTTCTTTCTTCTTTTTCTTGTAACATAAGATATACATAATGATTTGAGTACATTGACAATTTTGAATACCAAAACTAGTTAAATTTTCCAACAAATTTCAGTACTGTATGTGATTTCTAATGTGTATGGTAGAGTGATGTGGGTTGACGGTTACAATTGCAGTACTATTTGTGGTTTGAAAAATTGAACAATGTGTGTTTAGGAACTATCTATCATTTCATAGGCCAATATTCTCTTACAAGGGTGAATAACCATACATAATATGGTCAGGAAACATACATATCTCATGTGCAGTATTAAGAAACGTTGATATGTGATTGGAATTATGTATGTCGTATCCTACACTTGCAGATAGTCCCAGGTTTCCTTAAATTTTGGATTCTAGATATTGCAATAATGTTCTGGTACTTTAAGGGCTTTGTGCATAGCACTTGCTTGGCATTCACGCAATTCTTGGTTTGTTTCTTCAAGTTTATATCAAGGTGGAATCTCTCCTTGATGCGTTAAGTGCTAGCCATGATGAGAGGAAACGTTTGTATTATCAAAATGATCACTAATGTTTCTGGATATAATTTAGTAATCCTTTGATTGTCATAATTGTTCTATAAAAAAAATCCTAGCTCAAGCCACCTGATATATTGATTTTAAGCCTATCATGTATGTGTTACTAGTACTTTTCCATGCAGTAGTTTGGTTGATGTATGCACCTCAACATTCTTGATTTCTTATACATTAAGTAAAGAGAATTTTTCATAGGGTATGCATTATGTAGATACCATTGGAAACATACAAGTCTTCCATATGGAAATTTGGTTATTTTCATTTGTTTTCTGTATGCACCTCACCACTCTTGATTTCCTATATATGTAGTAAAGAGAAATTTGCATAGTGTATGCATTCTCCTAGTAGCATACAAGTTTTTTGTATGAGAATCAGATTGTTTCCATTCGTATTAATGTGATACCTTTTCATGTGTATTGGTTACCTATTTAGAATATCATTGAATGGGTTTTACCTACCCCTAAAATATTAACATGATGTGTTATTACATATAAATAGTTGCAAGCACAACAATTATAGAGTTTCCTTCATGTGTAGTGCAAGGTAGAACTTATATGAGAAAATGGTAAAGGTGTGAATGAAGTTCAAATACTATAAATGATGATTGTGTCACCATGGGAAATCCTTCTATTGTAAATTGGTTGTACATGGCATGCCATTCATCAAAGATGTTGGTTGCACCTTAAGGTTCCTTAATAGAATATATCAAGTTTTGTTGCACTTCTCTTTAGTTGCAACGAATAGGAAAGCACCAAAATTTTGTGTAAGCATCCTACAATATCACCTTTAACATCTACAAGGGAAGCTTCCTTAGATGTAATGGAAATTAACTTGATAAGTGCATTAATTGCATCTTTCAGTTCTTTCTCAGATCCTGTACCCAGAATTTTCATTGATGGTTTAATGGATTTCTTTTAAGTATTTCTTGAAATGGTATCTGTATTAATTTCTTCCATGTTGGGCAGCCTTCTCAAAATGGAACCAAAACTGTCCATAACACTAATATCCCACAACTAGTCCCTACATGCTACAGTTATAGCCACCAACTTCTACAAGATACAACTACCAATGTAAGGTATATTTGATTTCTACATTAAGTGATGATGTAGAGAGAGAAAATAATGGTGCATTGCACCACCAAAAATGATAGAATCAAAGAAACGAGAAAAAAATTGGAGAATTCTAATCCCTTTATAGAGTTATAATGCTAAGAGCATCTTCATGCAAAGAACATTTGACATATGATTCGGATGAGTTGCAGAGATGGGATGGTGTTCCAGATTTGGGAAAGACCAATGCGTAAGTAAAATCCTAAAAATGTGGATTTAGTTCCCTAATGTTCTCGAAGTTATAAAGAAGTAGAAATTGTCCATGATCCAACCAAGTTGTGATTATCCTATAACAAGGAACATCCCTCCATAATCCTCCCTTATTGGTCTCATACATGATTTTCATAAGAACTTCTCAATATCCTGCACATTTAATGCATCAAACATACAATATATAACAAATATCTCCTAACCTTCCTCAGAACACATTATGGATTGAAAAAGACATTATCAAATGCAGAAGGAAAGGTTAAACAAGCCAATGGATGGTCAGATGGGCCTTAAATTATACCTATTTTGGAGGCCCATCAACGTCAATAGGAGGAGATATATCAAAGGAGGGCCTTGATATATCCCCCATCAGTTGACATGAAATAGACTGAGAGATGATGCGGTGAAATGAAGTCACCAAGTATTACTAACATAAGGATGGCCAACATAGAAAGTAAACAAGGACTGAAAAGGACCAAATAAGGCTTAGACTTCCCTCGAACATATAGTGACATGACACAAAAGTGAATTGGTAGCATTGACTTATGAGCGCCACGTGATATCATGCGACAATGCAAGGTAATTAAATTATGCTCCATAATGACTTGAATAGTGACCAACTAGAGGAATAAATAACTCATATGTATGGTACGTCCCCGCTATAACCCAACTAAAGGATAATGATGTAAACAAGTTCCATGTTCAGGGGATACATGAATAACGTTACCACTTTTTAAATGAACTTTAAAATATTCCCTCCTCTTTTTTTATCTCCTTCATAGATTAACAAGAAGGAAAGAGAAAACAAGTACACTTGATAGTATCGTTTTCATTAAATTCTATTAATCCAAAAAGAGAGGTAAATAAATACTCAATAGGGTATTTTTCACATAGGGTTTTGACTAGCCTGAAAAAGAGGTAAAAGTATGCTCATTATCCTTCTCATTGTTTTAACAAGAGAGAGAGATGGAGAAGAGTAAGCTTGTCATATTTCATTTTTTCAACAAGCATGAGAAGAACACAAATGAAGTATCTTATAGATAAATGAGTGGTATAAATGAGAAGCATCTAGTTCCAAGTTTGGTGAAACCATCCTAAGCATGATGACATAAAGAGGCTAGATAAGGTAAACCCACTCATTGCATCAGTCTCTTCGGGAAGGTTAAAGTCACCAAGAGATAACAAACAATGATGCATATAGCAAGAAGTAAATGTGATTGCAATAGCGGTAAGCGAAAAAAAGGGAAAATGGAAATGTAGTAGTAGGCACAAGACATTAGCAACATTGGAAATTAATGATAGCAAAGTAACAAAAAAATTGTTGGGACCCTCTTAAGGATATTGTTGGAATCTGAGAAGAAGAGATAAATAAGGCTTAATTTAAAGTCATGTAGGGTCTATAGGAAGGTTCCTAGGCTTACAAAAAGTTCCAATATGAACACCAAAATGTAAAGTGGGTGTTATTATATAGTATCCATGAAGGGTAATTTCCATCACCCGAGTTATGACATGTAAATAGAGAGAGGTTGGTGTCACAACCTAATGGGATCAGACCTAAGGCAAAATGAAGATGGTGCAGATGGTCGATAGTGCAAGGAGAGATGTTACGAAATACCTAAACCCATATTCCAAGGTCAAGAAAACACACCTAAGATCCAGTGGATGTCACAATAAAAATGCCACATTATCCTATAAAACCATCCAAAAAGATTAGACCTATGGTTTGTAGGTTTTAACCCCGTACAAAAATTACATGCATACGAATTCTACAACACAAAAAATAAACAATGTGAGAGCATAACACATAAAACACATATGCACAGAGATTTTCCCCTAGATCCCAAAATCGGGACTACCAGCTTGATTTTTCATTATATTCCTTTCAATGTTACAATACATATTAATACATGCCGAACCATCCAATACCATGGACCGAAAACCATCGCGTCCAATACCATGGACCGAAAACCATTGCATCCAAAAAACATGTGCGAAAATCATGCACAAAACCATAGGTGGGTCGACCCAACCTAACATAGGGTCCAAAACCAAAATTTTCCGGGGCGCTACCCCGGACCCCATAAAGTGGGGTTACGAGTGCCCTTCAAACCCCCTGTTAACTACGTGGAAAGAATATAACACAACCCAACATTCTACCACTTGTTGTTTTCTTTCCATAGGGGACCACAAGAGAGCTTAGTCATTTTCCCAGCCCTGAAATGCCCATTGTCTCTCTACACCAAGAGAACTTCTCAGAGCTCACAGATTTTGTCAATGCATCTGCAGTATTCTTCAAAGTGTCCACCTTTAGCAGCAACACCTTTTTGTCTTCTATCATATCCCTCACAAAGTGATACTAAACATCAATGTGCTTTGTCTTTGAATGATATGCAGGGTTCTTTGCCAAGAAAATCGCACTTTGGCTGTCACAGTCTATCCTTATAGCTTCCTGTACTAACCCCATACTTGAACACAATCTCTGCAACCAAACTGCTTCCTTGCTTGCATGAGTGGCTGCCATGTATTCTGCCTCTATAGTTGATAGTACCACTACAGATTGTTTCTTACTCATCCAACTAACTGCACCTCCAAATATCTTAAACACATACCCACTTGTAGATCTTCTCTAATCCAAATCTCCAGCCCAGTCTGCATCAACAAAGCCACAAATATCCAACACTCTATCCGATCCTGGTCTTCCTTGGTAGCACAGACCATAATCACTAGTGCCATGCAAATACCTGAAAACCCGCTTCACTGTTGACCAATGCTCCTTTCCTGGTTTTGACATAAACCTGCTCAATACTCCCACTACATGTGCAATGTCTGGTCTAGTACAGACCATTGCATACATCAGGCTACCGACTGCACTTGCATATGGAACACGAGACATGTCCTCTTCATCTTCTTATGTCTTGGGACATTGTTTAGCAGATAACCTCACACCTACAGGAATAGGAACCTTCACCAGTTTACTATCCTACATATTAAACCTTTGCAGTATTGTCTTGACATACTTCCTTTGGTTTAACCAAAGCTTCCTCTTTGCCCAATCTCCTTTAATTTCCATGCCCAAAATATAGTTTGCAGCACCAATATCTTTCATGTTGAATTTGGAGGACAATTGGGTCTTCAAATCCTGGATAATTTCGTTGTCATTTCCAACCAACAACATATCATCCACATACAAGACCAGATAAATAACACGGTCACCAATTAATTTAAAATACACATAGTGATCTACTTTGCTTCTAGTGAAGCCAAGTCCTCGTATAAATGTATCAAATTTCTGATACCACATCCTTGGTGACTATTTTAACCCTTCGATGTAAAGCCTTCAGGTTGCTTCATGTAGATTTCCTCTTCCAGATCCCCGTGAAGAAATGTTGTCTTCACATCCATCTGTTCTACCTCAAAATCAAAAGTAGAAGCAACACATAAAAGTAATCTAATAGAAGTTACCTTGGCAACAAGAGAAAAAATATCACCAAAATCAATTCTCGGCACCTGGGAATAACCTTTCACTACCAACCGAGCTTTGTATTTCTCCACTTTTCCTTCTGCATTTGTCTTCTTTTTGAACACCCATTTGCTGCCAATGGGTTTCCTTCCAGCCGGCAACTCCACCAGATCTCAAGCCTCATTTTTGTGCAAAGATGCCATTTCATCAACCATGGCCTCTTTCCATAGTTTTCCATACTTTGAATCCACTGCTTCCTTCACAATTCTGGGATCATCATCAGTAATAGACAAAGCAAAATTTGAACAGAAAGCAGATGGACTATACCTTTCTGGCTGCTTTCTTTCTTGAACTAATCTTATCACAGCCGGAGTTTGTGGCTCTTCATCTTCTGATTCCTCCTCTACTGTAGAGTCTGATTCTTCCTCCTTTAGCTCAAACTCAATCTTCTCAGGTTCCTTTGGTTGGACTTCATGTTTAATAACATCTTTCACCTCTCTGAACACCACATCTCGGTTGTACATAACCTTCCTTGTTACTGGGTTCCAATGTTTATAACCCTTTAAACCATCCTTCTACCCAATAAATATGCACTTTTCAGATTTACTATCCAAATTTGTTCTTTTCTCCTTTGGAACATGTACATATGCATCACATCCAAATACCCTTAGTTGTGAAAGAGAGGGTTTCTTACCAATCCATACCTCTTGTGGAGTCTTATCCTCCAACGCTGATGAAGGTGACCTGTTGACCAGGTAACATGCAGTATCCACCGCCTCTACCCAGAATTCCTGTCCTAACCCGGCACCACTGAGCATGCTTCTTGCCCTTTCCATCAATGTCTTGTTCATTCTTTCTGCAAATCCATTTTGCTGAGGTGTACATGGAGTAGTCTTCTGTCGTGCTATACCACACTACTTATAGAATTCTTCAAATTCCTTGCTACAAAACTCTCCACCATTATCTGTCCTCAGCACCTTTATCTTCTTCTCTATCTGGTTTTCCACCAGAGCCTTAAATTATTTAAACCTGTCAAAGACTTTAGATTTCTTCTTAAGGAAATATATCCATGTATTCCTTGAGAAGTCATCTATAAATGATACATAGTACACAGACTTACCCAGTGATGGAACCTTCACAGGCACAAGCTCTAATATCTATTTTGCCCTCTTACCACAAGAGGGTAAACTCACTCAATTCTGCTTCCCATATACAGAATTTTCACAGAAATCAAAATCCAGAGAGCTATTACTCATACCTTCTACCATACCTTTACCATGAAGTATTCGAAGGCCCTTCTCTCCAATATGTCCAAGCCTTTGATGCCACAGCATGGTCTTCTCTCCAGAGACCACTAGATTTTCTGCTCCACTTTCAGGAACCATAGAACTATTGCACCCATCAATAACAGTGCTACCTTGTAGCTTGTACAGAGTTCCAATCCGAACTCCCTGCATCAATACCAGTGCTCCCCGAACCATCTTGTAGGTATCCTTCTCAAACACTGTTTTTACACCTGCATCATCCAGCTTACTAACAGAAATCAGATTTCTGGCTAATGCATGAATATGTAGAACACCTGGAAGCGTTCTAACCCTTCCACCTTGCAACTTCGACTTTACTTTTCCACGACCAATGATTCTAGCCTTCCTGTCATCCCCCAAGAAGACATCACCGCCATCATATTTCTCATACTCGCAGAACCACTTTCTATGGGGAGTGAAGTGAAAGGATGCACCAGATTCAATCAACCATGCCTCGTGATTTACATGTGTACTTGAAGAAGCCAAGTACACATCCCCACCTTCATCTGAGGTGGTTTTCACCTTTGTAGAAGGAACCTCATCAGATCCCTTTCCTTTTTCAGGAGCTTTAGATTTACAGTCCCTTTTGAAGTGGCCTTCCTTTCCGCATTTCCAACACACCACCTTTACAGGTTTTTTAGGAGATTTAGATCTCCCTCTACAATGACTTATTTTTGTTTCCATTTTTGGACCATCCTCGTACAGACAAGGCATCACCATTTTAGCTCTCCATATTTTTCCGTCTCATCTCCTCCGTCAGCAAGGCTGAGACTATTTCATCAAACTGCAAGGCAGTTGCATTGCTACCTATTGCAATAACCAGACTATCCCATGAATCTGGTAACACAACAAACTGATGCACTTATCTTCATCTAAAATTTTAATATCAATAGATGCTAACTCACTTACCACAGTATTAAATGCATTCAGATGCTCTGTCACCGAGTCTCCATCTTTCATCCTCAGGTTATACATCTTTTTCCGTAGGAACAGTTTATTCACCAAAGACTTAGATTGGTACAAAGTCCCTAACTTTTCCCACAAAGCCTTTGTTGTAGCTTCCCCTGATACATTCAGCAATACTGAATCTGAGACACACAATTGTATTGTTCTCTTTGCCTTCCGATCCAACTTCTTCCATTCTTCATCAGACACTCTCGTTGGTTTAGTACCTGGATCTACCACGATCCATTGATCTTTATCCACCAACAGATCCTCCATCTTGAGTTTCCACAACTCAAAACTCTGACCATTAAATTTCTTGATCTCTATCTTTCCACTGCTCGCCATCTTCTTTCACCACCAAAATTGATCTCGCAGATCTCCTACTGAACAGGTTCTACCACAAGCCCAAGCAAAACCCCTCAGCAACAAAGGTGTCCCCTTGAAGCCAAAACAGCTTTGATACCAAATGTAGGTTTTAACCCCATACAGAAATTACCTGCATACAAATTCTAAAACACGGAAAATAAACAATGCGAGAGCATAACACATAAAACACATATACACAGAGCTTTTCCCCTGGATCCCAAAACTGGGACTACATGCTTGATTTTTCATTATATTCATGTCAATGTTACAATACATATTTATACATGCCGAAGCATCCAATACCATGGACCGAAAACCATCGTGTCCAATACCATGGACCGAAAACCATCGCGTCCAAAAAACATGTGCAAAAATCATACACAAAACCATAGGTGGGTCCGCCCAACCTAACATAGGGTCCAAAACCAAAATTTTCCGGGGCGCTGCCCCAGACCCCATCAAGTGGGGTTACTGGTGCCCTTCAAACCCCCTGTTAACTACGTGGAAAGAATATAACACAACCCAACATGGTTAAATCATATAATGAAAGAAATAAAACATAAATAACATAAGATTAGGACCAAATATTTTTATTATTATTATTATTATTTTAAAAGTTACCAACTTAATAAGGACTGGACTGAGTTTTTGGTTTTTTAGAGGTCACATTTAGTCTTGATTTTTATGCTTATTTTGAAAAGTTGGATGCAACATCACCCCTTTTTCTTGTTTTCTATAACCCAGAGGAATAGACAACTAGGTCAATCTCGTACTCACGTGACATGGGGTCGATTATAGCCACTACCACATAGATCTAGGGGCCTGTGACCTATCTTCCTCTCTATAGAACGAGTCACAACTAGGGGAATGAACAATGGATCTCTTGGTTTGCACAATTTTACATCACTTAGATCACCAACTAAAATGCCCCCTTGGGACAACATCGCCCATTTTTCATTTCAATATTAAAATTTCAATTTTTTTCAACCATGGCATTAGGAATCAAATATCATGAATATAAAATACCTAAAAAAACATGTTGAAATGCAAAAAAGGTGATGCAACATCACCCTTTTTTTCTAGGGTTAAAATTCCAACATTTTTCAACAATGGCATTAAAAACAAAATATCATGATTGTGAAAAACCCTAAAAATCAACACCTCACGTTTTTAAGTATTTTTCAAATTTGTTTAATCTGTATTTCATTTTTTAAGTTCAAATTATAAATTAGTTGACATTATCGACCACTTGTACCCTTAAAAAAAAAGGAAAAAAATGGATTTAAATTTAAAAAGTAGCATTACATGAATTTTTTTAATTATTAATTGATTAAAATTTGTAAATATATGTGTTTTCTAAAAACAGAAAAAACAATAATAAAAAAAATTATATTCTAAAAAAACTAACAACTTTGTTTTTCCTAAACAATTAGAGGTATATATATATATATATATATATGTATGTATGTATGTATGTATGTATGTATGTATGTATGTATGTATGTATGTATGTATGTATGTATGTATCAAAAGACACCAAAAAAAAAAAGAGGAAAGAAAAGAAAAGTGAAGCCAAGCTACTAACAAACTTTTAACTTTATCAAACAAACAAAAAAACAATTGCAAAATTGAATTTTTTTTGTAAGCTTCTACGAATTATTTCTATTAATATAAAGAAGTATTACATTGAGCACATTAGGTTTTCGACATTTCAAAAAGGAAATTCTAGGAGACAAGAGCTTAAACCAAGTGTACCCAACATCCCATCAGTGCAACCAGTTAATTTGGAAATAAAACTCCACTAATACATCGAACAAAAAATAGTGAAATTATATGAGCCAGATTAATCCATGGTCACCACCATTATAGTTGAAAAAATAGTGAGAAGGATGACAATAGTAGAGAAATAATTGAAAATAACGAACAAGGTTCATTCGTCAAGACACCAAAAATGAAAGTGTTGACCATTATGATTCCTGAGGGAGTAATAATCGTCGCCAAAAGTTCACTTCCACTTGCACCTGAAAAAAGAAAGTGTCAAAAAGATGGCAACCACTTAAATCTGAGATGATAATGGGAGAGAGGGGGGGGCGAATTCCCCTAGGTAGATGTAACAACACGAGGATATGCACTAAGGGAGCATTGATGACAGTAGACAATTAGTTGAGCTCCTCCAACTCAGTATCAGAGTCAAAAATGACATATTTCCTTACCATTACTAGACGAGATACAATGTCATCTAGTATATAGTAGATATCTCGAAGAATTTGTTTGATATCCTATTGTCCTACAGACAATTTGTAGTTATCTACCTACTTATCTCTGAGCACCATGCATAGTAGAGTTTCCATCTACTGATGCACTACAAGGGAGTGAAGAAAATGGATGTTGCACTCCCTGAATCTTCCAGGGTCAGGAATCCATTCGAGGCGGACTCCTCCTACCTTCGAATCTAAGAAATATGCTTGATCACTAAACCCATTTGCCTCAAGGAGGAGAATTTCCTTTATGACTTGAGGAGGGATCGAATCAAAATAATTATCCATAGAGTCACATCCAAACAACCGACATCAGTGGGAAGATGAACCACTCGCACAACCTCTGCAACTCAACATTCTTTGCCAAGGAGCCATAAAAACCAAAGGAAGCGAGTATAACAAAAACCACAAATAAACATTAAACCCATGCGAACTAAAAGGAAAATGAACTAGCACAATTGTAGAATTTGATTCAACCTAGATCATTTCATCACCAAAGCTATATACTATGAAAGCTTCCATAGAAAAACTAAGACTGACCCAACCCTTTTTAACTGAGTACCTTGGAAAAAAGAGTGGAACCTAAGGAATAGAATTATAGGAACACCACCAGAAGAGTAAAGGAATCAGAAATTAAAAATCAAAATACTTGTGAAGAGTGAACGACAAGGGATGTCTCCCATATAACATCATCAATCCAGAACACCAAATAAACCTTGATTGGTAAGATACCAAACAAATCAAAGACCGAAGAGCTAAATCACGGAGGAAATTGGAAACCAAATTAACACCTTTAAAGAGAAATGGAAAAAGGACTTAGATACCAGACTCCAAAAACCAAAAGCAGACAACTGAAGGAAATCCTTGCCAGAGAAAATTGGCAACTAAATTAACACCTTTAAAACCAAATGGAAAAAGTACTTGGATACTAGACCCACAAACCAAAACTAGGCAACTGGAGAAATCCCCACCAACTTAGAGCCCTGAAGTAATGAGGTAAGAAGAACTGCCACCAGCTCAAAGGCAGGTCCAATTCCTGTGCAATGAAGGAATAATATAAAAAACATTGACCCTATCGTGTTCTCCCAAAACTGCAAGGACCAAGCCAATTAACTGTCGTTGTGGAAACTAATATGGAGCTAACCAAAAACTAATGAAAGTAAAGGCAGAAACCCACATAAATAAAGTATACCTGATCTAGAAACCAAGAGTGGGCAAGGCCTAAGGAATCCCCTTCACCACCCCAAGTATCATCGCAAATTCGCAACCCCGATAGAATTCTCATGCACTTATAATGGAGGGACGAAGGCATAGGACCTAGTGTTAGACAACAATTACCTCAGTGTGGAAGGTCCAGATACAAACAAGTGTGATGTCTGGCACATTATTTGAAACCTACATTCCTCTCATAGTTCGTGTGCTCATCAATGAGCTTGAAGGATTGATTTTCAAGGTCTTCCCTTACAGTAACCAATCCACCCATAAAAAACCAATCCATCACAATTTCTCATAGAATGTCGTACCTCTCCCCTAACACTACCTCCACCGGACATTTATCATGACAGGACTAGGTTAGATAATCCCTCTCCTGTAAACGGGGTATACGCCACGAGATAGCAAGGAGACGAGAGGGTGTGGCACTCATTTCAAAAGCCACCAACCCACCCTCCATGCATACCCTCTGCATGCTAATCAAGTATTATCTGCCATTGTAGACCTCATTAATAACACTCCCATCGAGGAAACTGCAAATTTAAAAATAATAACAAAGAAAAAACCTTAAAAAAAATATATATATATATATATATATATATATATAATATAATTAAAAATATAAAATCTTAGAAAAATTAAAATTTTATATTAATTATTTTAATAAAAATACAAAATAATTGGTTGAGCGGTTTTAGATTGTTCGAGAGAGGAGGCAAGAATACTTCCTCGTCCCCCACTGTTGGTCACCTAATTGCAATATGGGGATGATTTTTGTGGTATTGTGAGTGTATTCCAGTATTTGAGAGTTGGATTAATGAATTTTATGATAAGTTTTATTGATGCCATTGTGGTAAATGGTGCGGATACGACTAGTTTTTGAGAAAATTGTTAAGGAATCTATGTGTTTTGTGGGGTGGTAGCCGCTACTCACTCCATTGGTTCCCATTTTGGTATACAGTGTGTGTCACTAGAGTATGGTGAGACATATTTTGATTTATTCAAGCCCTCACTAGAAACAGTGGTTTCTATTGTCTATTTTAGAGTGGTTTGGTCTGCATTTCGGGTTAATTTCAGGGCTTTTTGCGAAATTCAATCTTTATAGTGTTTTTCGTTGGTTTAAGTCCTTATATGCACACAAGGTCAAGTAGATTCCATGGGAGGAGGTTTGATTTCTTGAGTTCATTGGCCCTTAATCAATAGATGACAACTCTATTGCAGCTCATTTTCAAAGATAAACGGTTTGAAAATTACAATGTGTTCTCTTCCTTGGAAGATATCAAGCGAATGTTGTGTTATATGATATTTTGTCTAGATAATGTTGATTATTGTCTAGAAAAGGTGGAGGGATACATTGTTAGTGATTTGTCTTTTGGGATCTTATGTATCCTCCAACTTATGACAGTGTTCAGGCTCCTGCTTGCATTTCTTCAAACCTTGATTAATATGGTGGTTTCAATTCTTTTTGATAGTGTCACATGGACCTTTGGCTTTAGGGTGGAACTTTAGAGTGTTGGTTTTTTCAGGCCAGGCAGTAACTCTCCAAAGGCAGAAAAAACTGATTCGTGTATATTCCATAGGTAACCCATTGTTATATACAATAGGGAGTGATTGTTAGTTCATCTCCCGATGACTGTTCACCTTCCCAATTTATTTATTTACATAAAATTCCCAATCATGAAGATTAGGTGTCAACATTCCCCCCCTTAATATGAAGGTATGTTGGTGAGTCCAAGCATCACTCTGAATCGTTCAAGCTTTTCCCTTCCAAGTGCTTTGGTGAAGATGTCTGCAATTTGCTCATTTGTGGAACAATGACGGAGATGGATTGTTTTGGCCTCAAGATGATGTCGAATCAGATGATATTTAGTATTGATATGCTTTGTTCGATCATGGAACTTTGGGTTCTTGGCCAACTTTATTGCAGAGGTGTTATCAATCATGAGTGGAGTTGATTGTACTTGTTTTACCTACAAATCTTCAAGAATTTTCCTGAGCCACACAATTTCTTTCGTTGCTTCAGCTGCTGCCACGTATTCTGCTTCTGTTGTGGAATCTGCTGGAACTGATTGTTTGCATGATCTACAGGAGACAGCTCCTGATCCAAGACTCATAGCATATCCTGAAGTAGATACCCCAGTTTCTTTGTCTCCATCGAAGTCTGAATCAGAGTATCCAATCAAGCTGAAGTCGTCCACCTGTGTATACTTGATTCCAAGGTCTTGAGTTCCCTTCAAGTACCTTAGAACTCTTTTTGCAGCAGACCAGTGTCCCTCACAAGGCTTTTGCATGAACTTGGAGAGGATTCCAACAGTAAAAGAAATGTTTGGTCGGGTAGTAGTGAGGTAGATGAGACTTCCTACAAGCTGTCTATACTTTGTTGCATCCTCAAATTCCTTTCCTTCAATAGATGTGAGCTTTAAGTTTTGTTCCATTGGAGTAGAAAGAGGATTGCATTCTGTCATGCCAAATCTGTTTAACAAATCTCCAATGTATTTCTTTTGAGAAAGAAATATGGCTTTTGGATGTTGGGTTACTTCAATGCCAAGATAGTAATGAACATAGCCCAAATCAATCATTTCAAAACTTTTCCCCAATTCCTTCTTTATGGATGCAATGTAGCTTTCATTGTTCCCTGTCATTAAAAGATCATCTACATATACCACAAGATACACAATTGTTTTGCCAACTTTCTTGACAAACAAAGTTGCATCATCAAGATCAAAATGATTGAAGTTGAGTTTCAGAAGATGCTTAGTTAGGTTTTCATACCAGGCTCGCAGTGCTTGTTTGAGGCCATACAAGGACTTCACAAGTTTGCATACTTTATGTTCATGTCCTTTCACAGCAAATCCTTCAGGCTGGGACATAAAAACATTTTCTTTTAGATCTCCGTTCAAGAATGCAGTTTTTACATCCATTTGATGGACTTTCCAACCGTTTTGAGCTGCTAGTGCAAAGAGTGTCCGGATGGTGGCCCATTTTGCTGTGGGGGGAAAGTTTCCTCATAATCGACCCCTTCCTTCTGTGCAAAACCTTTTTCCACAAGCCTAGCTTTGTGCTTGTCAAGTGAGCCATCAGCTTTGTACTTGTTCTTGTAGACCCACTTGCAGCCAATTGGTTTGGTTCCAAATGGAGGATCAACCAGCTTCCAAGTGCCATTCTTTATGAGAGCATCATACTCCTTTTGCATCGCTTCTTTCCATTCATCATGAGAAGCAGCTTCTTTGAAGGAAGTTGGCTCAAAATCTGTAGACAAGTTCAATTCACAATCATAAGTAACATCCATATCAACAGGTGAATTAGAGTCATCTACATCACCTCCATTTTGTCGGTTTGAATTTCTAGTTCCTGTTTTTCCAATTTCATCAGGATGAACACTTTCAAGTGTCTTTGTCAGCCATTTTGGGGGACCTTTCTGAGATGGTCCAGGCTGCTCTGTTGATTGAGTTGGGACTGAATCAAGATTGAGTCTCCCAATTCTATCAATTACATCACTTAAAGCATCATCCGTTGTTGGAGTTTCATGCAGGGGAGATTGTTCTTCAGAAGAAGATTCCACATGTTGATCTAGTATAGGAATCCCCCCTTCAAGATGTGGAATCTGATTATCAAATTCTTGAAATGATTTCGTTTTTGTGAATCTATCCAAGCGATCAAGTTGCCGCTCAACAACATTGTCAGATTTGGATGATTCAAGAAAAATGACATCTCTAGATACAAAAAACTTTTTATTTACTTCATCATAGAGGCGGTATGCTTTAGAGGTGTTTGAATACCCCAGGAAGATACACTTACGACTTCTAGCACCAAGTTTGTTTCTATGTACCTTTGGTATCAAAGCATAACAGGTGGAACCAAAGATCCTGAGATGTTTTACCGAAGGAACATGTCCCTACCACAATTCATAAGGAGTCTTGTTTCTTATAGCATTAGATGGACATCTATTCTTTATATATGCAGCACATAGAACAGCATCAGCCCAAAACATTATCTTTACATTTTTGAAGAAAAGCATGGATCGTACCATATTCAAGATTGTTCTATTCATTCTTTCAGCTACACCATTCTGTTGGGGATTATAAGGCACATTTGTTTGATGTTTGATCCCATGTTGGTGAAGATAGTTTTCAAATTCATTTGATGTATATTCTTTTCCATTATCAGTGCGAATAGACCCAATATGAGAGTGTGCATCATTTTCAATCCATTTATGAAAATTCTTGAATGTTTGAAAATCATCAGATTTGTTCTTCAATAAATAAACCCAACACATTCTGGTGTAATCATCAATAAATGTCATGATATATTTATTTCCATTTGCAGAAGGAACAGGCATTGGACCACATAAATCTGAATGAATGAGTTCAAGCTTCCTATGTGCTCTTGAATGTGAATCATGAAAAGACTGTTTGCTATGCTTTCCTAGAATGCAAGCATCACATTGCTTATGTTTCCTAGGAATTGTAGGAAAACCAGCAACACCATTTTTCTTCAATAAGCGGAGACTGTCATAGTTTAAATGTCCAAATCTAGCATGCCATAATAAACTTGATGGAAGTATCATGATGAGAAATATATGAGAAATGTTGTGAATGAGCAGAGGTTCCTTGTAGTTTGATAAGCCTTTCTTCTTCTATTCCCCTCATGACAAGTGAGTGGTCAGATGCTTTTCTTACCTCAAGCTTGCCATCAAACATATGAATGGAGTGACCTTGCTGGCGGATGTGGACCAAGGACAGCAAGTTTCTCTTGAGCTGTGGGAGATATAGAACATGATCCAGAAGAAAGTCTGGAAGACCAGGCAGTTTAAGCCTGATTGTGCCAAGCCCTGATGGCTTGATTTTTGACTGATCTGCAAAGTATACTGCTCCATCAACATTGTCAGTGAAATCTTCAAAGAAATCTTTTCTATGAGTCATATGATAGGTTGCTCCTGAATCAAGCAACCAATCATTTTTCGAAGAAGCAAGTGAAGCATTAAACAAATCTTCATTTACTCCAATGTTACATTGTGCCTCAATATAGTGAGCGGATTCAAGTTCTTTACCTTTGTCTGTATCATCAGTTTTACCTTTCTGATGGTTTCTTTTCTGCTCAATTTTATCCCATGGTAGCTTGCATGTAGAAGCATCATGTGATCCATTTCATTTGCAGCGAATGCAATGCAGATCTGCCTTTTCTCCTTGAGAATGTCTGCCCCCCCTGCCTCTGAAGTATCTTCCTCTTCCTCTTCATCCACCTCTTCCTCTTGTAGAATCTTGAGCAGGATGCTTTTCTTTATGAGCAAGGCACACAGTCTCTTCAGAAGATTCAGGAGTTGTCTTCTTTCCAAAGGCTTTCTCTCTTTCAGCAAACTTTTTCACAAGAGAGTCAAAGGTTATATCTTTAAGATTTCCATTTGCTTGTAAAGACTCAAGATAATTGGAGTAGGTAGGATAGAGTGCCTTGAGAAAAGCAATAAGAGGGATATCCAGCTCAACCTTAGTGGATTTAATATCATGCATTATAGACTTTACTTCAGATGCAAGAGCAAGAGGATCATTATTTTTCAGTTCAAGAGTGAAGAGTTTAATCATGAGCTGAACAACTTCAAGTGCAGAATCTGAGTCATAGAGTTCTTTCAGCTTTTGTAAAGCTTCAAAGGCAGTTGAATATGATGAAATATGGCGACTTAATTCTTCATTTACAGATGCTGCGATTAATGCATAGGCTTTGTTGTTCTTGTTTTCCCAAATGACGAGCTCTTTGTCTGATGTAGGCTGCACTGGGTCATTGTCTCCTTCTCCGACACACACTCCTTTCCACAACTCATTGAAGATGAGCGTGTGTTTTATCATCCGGGACCATTCAGGATAGTTCTCCTTGCCAGTGAGAACTATTCCTACCATAGAGATGATTGAATGCATTTTTGCCAATGCTTCATGTTAATATGGACGCGGAGACTATGACCATAAATGCCTTATTATGACGGCAATGAAGCACTCAAAGAACCAGTGGTCCAGTCAGTCGGTCAATCCAGCAGAAATCATTTGCCAGTTGCTTCGATATCTATCTTCTTCTTGAAGGCAGCAGCTTCGGCTTCTTGAATTTTTGCTGCCTCCTCGGTGTCAACGAGGTGTTTCAGCTTCTGCTGGAGTGCCCTGACATGCAATGGCATATGTATATAAAAAGCTGTGCGCCTTTTTTTTTTAGTGGACAAAAATCTTGCATATAAACACCGGAGAGTGAGCGGTGAGAATTTAATGAGAGTCAGACGCAAAGGTTCGATTCACAGTGCCTTCAACCAAATAAAGCCTTCTACAGGGCATCCCATCGGCGTCCCTCTTCATGTATCGTGGCAACAATAGCAGATACCAACGAATTGGGAGACTCAATGAGCAAATTGCAGACTCAAAGAAGTCTCTGCGCATTCAATGAGCAAATTGCAGACTCAAAGAAGTCTCTGCGCATTTCAAAATTCAAAACTTCTGCTCTTATCAATATCAATAACAAATACGAAAAGCAAATCCTATACCAATACCAACCAACCCGCGTGAATATATGAATACCAGACCGTCTGAGTTCTTTCCTGTTTCATTCAGTCATCCATGGCTTCTTTTCTATCAATCGCATTCAGCGAAGAAGAGAAGAATCATATGTACGTTCTGCTCACATGAGAGAAATTTTGAGCCTCATGGGCTTCCTCCCATCATACCATGATAATACCACTTTTCTGCTGCACATGGAATCCCTGAGAACGGCGATGAGCTCGAGATCAGTTACCAATACTGTTAACGGGTCACACAATTTCGCAATACAGGGTTATTCCTTGGCCAAGGGCATGGGCGTTGGGTGAGAGCGAAATGATGCTTGGACAGTCCTGCGTGGAGGCACCAACGCATCTCTGGGCATGTCAGTCTGTCGACAGAGGCAGAGCAGCGCTCAGCACTGAGGCAGTGGCAGACTATTTCAGGACAGAGGCAGTGGCAAAGATGAAGGGAGTTACGACTATTTTTAGAGCTGGCTCTGATACCATGTCAGGCCAGGCAGTAACTCTCCAAAGGCAGAAAAAAATGATTCGTGTATATTCCATAGTTAACCCATTGTTATATACAATAGGGAGTGATTGTTCAGTTCATCTCCCAATGACTGTTCACCTTCCCAATTTATTTATTTACATAAAATTCCCAATCATGAAGATTAGGTGTCAACAGGTTTCATGCCTTTTCCATCAGGCATGTTTTGGTTTACCCTTATGTTTTGGCGTCAGCATGGTGAACTGGCAAGTGGTTCTATGATTATGGTCGGTTGTTGGAGTTTTGTCTTGGTGCCATTTTCTCATGCTTGGTGGACTATTTGTGTTTGACGATTGTTGTGGTGTTTCATCATTCCTTCTCTGTAGTTATAAACAGTTGTTGTGGTGTTCCAGAGTTCCTTTTCTCATACATGGAGGAGTGTTGGGTTACTTCCTGTGCTTTTAGTATTCAACGTCAATGGAATGATGAACTTATATGGTTTTTGTTCTTTACATGTCATTTCTCTTCCTTGTGTCAAAGGGGATTTAGATACTTGTATATGGTTGGCTTATGGCGTTTTCATATCAAATTGAATATCTTTGTAATTATGTGGATTTGTATGGGTAAGGGTTGTTATGTATTCCCAGATGTGTGATGGTTTTTTTTTTCTCTCTAGTGGTAAGATGGGGACAATAGAAAACTAGCCTAGAATCATGATTTTGATCTAGAGCTTGAATGTTTTTTGTTCATGTGGGTGATGTGTTTTTATGTATGGAGGTTTGGGTGAACAAAGTTTATATGGCCTTCTCTAGGCCACTATTGCTTATGTAATCTTCAGTTTTTTAGAATGATATATAAAGTACAGATATTGACAAAAAAAAATACAAAATAATTAATATACAAAAAATTTAATATATATAAGAATAATAATAAACCTAAAAAACAGATATATATATATATAAACATAAAACATAAGCAATATGTGCATCGCCCCAGATGTGCGTTGTGCAACAATTGCAAACTGCTCGAGCAAGGTGGGAGGGAAGCTAATCCATGAGTTGTGTGGTGGTTGCAAGTCGCTTGAGGAAGAGATGGGCAACATCTCCACATGCGTTGAGCATGTTTTTTTTAAATTTTTTTTAATTTCATTTTTTTGGGTTTGTTTTCTATTTGTTTATTTTTTGTTTTATTTTTTATTTTTTACCATGTTTTTTTCTTTTAAGTTTTAAAATAAATAAATAAATAAAGTTTTAGTATTTTTTAGATAATTATTTTATTTTTAATGTTTTGCTTTTATTTTTCTTAATAATTATTTTTTAAATAATTTTTTTGGCTTTATTGTTTCCTTGGATATAGATTTTTTAATTAATATTATTTTTTAATAATTTTTTTTAATTATGTTTAAAAAATAATTGTGTTATACTTTTGGTTTTTGATTCATTTTTTATAGTATTGTTATTTTTTTAATTTTTAAGATGTTTTTTTAATTATTTAATTTAATTTGCACATGACGTGCATGATGTAATGGCTGGGGAGGATGGCTTTCACACCCCCCACCCAAGTTCGAATCCTGCAGAGGTTGTAAAAATGATGTATGAGGAAAATGAGAGGGTCCCGCACTAGCTTACAAAAAAAAAAAAAAAAAATTATTTAATTTAATTTTTTTAATTAAATTCTTTTTTTTGAATTAAAAATAAAATCAAAACTTTGCATTACATTGTATTTTTCTTTTCAAAGGGTGTTATTTATGATTTTGTGTACATTAATGAGGATTTTATAGACTATGGTAAAAAAATTATTGCAATTTTATTGCTATATTGAAAAGGAGTCCAGTTATTTTATGCTAAAAAGATAAAAAAAACAAGAACAATTGAATTTTATTTACGGAAAAATGTTGGGCCAGAGCCTAGCACCACTATTACATAATGCATCAACAAATTGATTGCAGGTGACTCGGTGTCAACAGAGCCCGGCTGGATCCATTGGCCATTCAAGGAAAAAAACCAGCTTAAACACTAGAATCTGGCGTGATTACAAAGAGTTCCTTGGTCAATGCACAGAAGCCTAAAAAAAATGGAGACAACATATTTTCCAGTTCCGATTCTCTCTGATAGGATAAGGCGAGACCTGCTTGTGCCCTTAAACAGATCCTGCAACACTCTGTATCCTCTGTTTATGTAAAATTTTCTGAGCAACTTCATTATCACGTTGCTTGTATGTTGAATGCATGAGAATAGGTCGCGTTGAGAGTGACTAGCACAATTTGAGGTTCTGTCTTTGATGTTGGAGCAGAGAAGAGTCTAAGCAGTGCGATCATCAACGGTCAGGAGTGGGACGATTGAATGATGCCTGCGCCGGATTTTGGGCAATCATGGTAACTGCAGCTTTGCATATGAAGGGCGTAACAAGGAATCATTGCCACCAATGACTATTCTTGCGTAGGTCGGAATTCTATGTTAAGGAATAGGATGTCATTCTGATGCTTCATCGTTCTTTGACAGGGCACCTTGGGCTAAGAGGCATCCCATGTTTTCCCTTGTGTCGGCTTCCTTGTTTAGGCTTCAGAGGATGTGGTAGAATGAAGTGGTAGTGAAGTTCTGCAACACTTTCCTTAGTCTCTCAAGAGTCTTGTTGAGCGCTGAGTTATTGAGATGTTCACCTGTGTTTAGGATTTTTATCAGGATTTCTGAATCCCTAAAGACTTGAAGGTTTATTCCTCTATTCCCCTGAGCAAGCTGGCAAGCTTTGAGCAGTCCTAAAATCTATGCCTGGTTATTAGTGCTCTGTCTTAAGTCCCAGTTGAAGCTGTCTCTTTTGTTCCCATATGAGGAGTAGATTACACCCCCAGCTCCTGATATCCATGGGTTTCCTTTCGAGGCTCCCTCGAAGAATATCGTAACTTTGCCCTGATTTTTCCACCACTTTTGGAAATCCAATTCAGAGTTTTGTAGCCTCCACTCTGGATTGGGGTAGGGCAAAGAGTGATTCTTTTGATTGCTGGCATGCCTCAGGGACTCACCAAGCCAGTTGATCTCTTCAGGGAGGATCGCATTGTCTGGCTTATGAGGTCGATTCTTGTAAGTTTCCAACAGCAGTGCTTTGGCTTTGACAGCCACTACATTGGGAGTTTGTAATCTGTTATTGAAGATGGCTTCATTCCTAGCTAACCACACTTCCCAGCAGATGTATTTTGGAATTTCATACCAGATTTTGGCCCACATTGATTTTCTCTTCAGTGCGTGAGGAGAGTGCTCTTTCCAGGAGGCAATTAGACTAACCACTGAGAGATGCACTGGTATTTGAGCATTGAGCCTGAGCATTGCTTGAGACATACTTCTTGAGTAAAGTGACAATCAATGAACAGATGTTCAATTATTTCCTGAGCCAAATAGCAGATAGGGAATCTCTGGGGTCCTATAATTCCACGTTTCAGTAAGCTATCTCTAGTGAGGACCCTTATGTGCATGAGAATCCAACAGAAGAAGTTAATCTTTGGGAGGCCAAAGGGGTCCCATACATGCTACCAAAGTGAAGGGGAGTGTATCTATGGATGATGTTCTTGGAGAGCTGCAAAGCCCTGAGATGCTGAGTAAGCTCTAGTCTTACCCCAACCCCACTTTTCCCTCGAATGAAGGTGCACAGGATCCAGACCTGAGATCACAGCTAGAAAGAGGTGAAGTTGAGGAAGCAGCCTGTCAGGGAGGCAATGGAAAGCCCAGTTACTCCAATTCCCAACAAAATCCTAAGAGGAAATATCGGTCATCTTGTGGATGCCATTCTGAATAAGCCGGTCATGTAAATTTGCAATTTCAGGGGTGGATTTTAGGGGTTGAAGGCCCATTATCTTGTCTTCCCACAACCCAATTCTTTTTCAGTTTCCAGGGATTCTGTAGAGATGATCTTTAAATAACTTACAGCCTCGACTTCATAGCTTCCATAGAGTGGTTCCTTTGCGGGAAGCTCCTTCATCCATATTATTTATAGAGAGCCCACGCAAATATTTTTTAATTAAAAATTGACTTACCGAATGTCGTTGATTTGACAAGATTTTCCAGAGAATCTTTCCTCCCAAATCCAGATTGGCTAACCCGAGGTCTCTTACCCGAAGTCCACCTTCTGATAGAAGCCTTTTCACAATGTCTCATCTTACTAGATGAATTTTTTTTAATTCCCCTTTCCTCCTTGCCATGGGAAATTTCGAATCAGCTTAGATATTTGTTCAATGATCATTTTTGGATCTAAGAGAATAGATTTTACAAGGATAAGCTTCCCAGCTAAGGTAAGCCACTGGCCACCCCACGCAGTCATTTTTGCCTTGATTTTGTAGATAATTTCCATCCAATGAGGGGCCTTGCTATTTCCCAATGTTAAAGGCAGAACTAGGTACTTGAGTTTGTCCTAAGAGGCGTAGCTTGTGAAGCCCAAGGCTTGAGCAATCCGAAGAATAGTTTTCTAATCTACGACCAGCCATACAAAGCGCTTTTCCTCCCATTAAGCAGAGCTCCAGAAACTCTGCAAAATATTTGGATAACATCGTTGAAATCCCTTGTTATTTTAATGGAGGCACCTCCCATAAGGAGAGAAACATCGACGAACAAGGCGTGGTTGATTGGTATTGTTCCTTTTATCACTCTAATGCCTGGGAGTGTCCCATTTAACTTCTCTTCTGTCAGCTTTCGGCTTAGGGAATCTGCCATCAAAATGTATAGGAATGGGGATAGTGGGCAGCCTTGCCTTATGGCCCTTAAGGATTTGAAGTAGTTAGTCGGCCTTCCATTTACTAAAGGAGATATCTAAGGCTCTCCTATACATGCTTTAATCAATTTTATAAAATCAGAGCTGAAACCAAAAGCAGAAAGAACTTGGAGGAGGAAAGAAGGTCAAAGGCTTTCGCCATGTCCAGCTTAATGAGCATTCCTTGCTCTTGGCGTTGTTGGCTGGAATGAATGATTTCTTGCACCAAAATCACATTGTCCAAGATATTCTTGCCTTTAACAAACCCACTGTTGAAAAGTGTGCAACAAGAAATGCTTGTTGAGAGTGCAACAAGATGATGGAGCTTAGTGAAAAGAGTCACCTTCACTAAGTGGGCCCGCAGGCTATTTTTGGCGCAAGTCTATTTTTAGACTGTCTATTTTTAGACACATGGATCATGTCTATGGACTGCAGGTTGCTGTTTATGGATGATTGGTCAAGTTGGGAAAAATAGATGGACTTCTATTTTTTGATGAAAGTGTGAGTGATCACAGTGTGAGTGATCAAAGTCTATTTTTAGACTGGCTGTCAAAAATAGAAAAGTCAAATATTATTGTCTCATAATAATATTTGGACTATAAACTTGATCTTATTCTCTTGGAGCACTTCAGGATGAGCTACGGATGTGGTACATGCAGATCCCAGAGGGAAATATGTGGTTACCTATGGGATGACTAATATTTGCATGCAGGACTTCAGTTAGAACTCAAGTGAGTTGAGTTTAGTGGACTGGAGGTGCAGTTGATGGAGTTGTGTTCAGTTTAGCTTTGTTAAACTGGTTGTATTTAGTCTAACTGATCAATAGACTAGAGATGAGTTGGGTGAATTAGTTATTAATTAATTCACAAGTTATTAACTCATAATGCAACTATAGAATACATCAGTTAACTCAGTTGCATGTCAGTGCATGTTCAGTTCAGCAGGGACAGGTGTTAGAGAATCAGATTGCTATCCGTTGTGACTATAGTTGTGCACCAGATCTTGCACAATCAAGGGATTAAGTATGCCAATGAGTTTGCTCATGTATTTGCCCAGTATTGTAGCCTTTGCTCACGTCCAACAAAGTGTGAGTGATTATTTTGAGGTGAAATACGAGTTTGGGTAGCCATTCTCATCAGTTCTTGAGCAGGTATTGAGTTGTGGAGGCAGGCAAGCAGCGGGAGAGATTTGGAGATCAGATCTGAGCTGTATTGTGTGTAACAGGTGGAGCTGGTACTAGATTGCGTGTGATAAGCATTGTACTTTGTAATGTTACATGATTCAATCAATATAATATACAGATAGTGTGGGGTTTTTAGCATGCTTTCCCCGGGATACATACTGTGTTTATGAGTTTGATTGATGCTTCTATGTGTGCCTGTGAATTTTTCTGCTTCTGTAAATTGATGATCAACGTAGAGGAGATTATGTATTATACATGTTCCGCTTATAATTGTATGATCAGGATAATCTCTGTGAATATGTGTTAAATTATTCAAAATTTCTACATGGTATCGGAGCTGCTTGATTTGTAGAAGAGATTTTTACAAGATATCAAGCGAGGATTGATCATCAGATCTACTATTCAGGAAGTGTTTACATTCTATTTCTTCACGCAGAGTCTGTAATTGGGCCAGGTAGCCTCTGGATTCATCCTTCTTTTGGAAGGTGAGATATCCGGTGAATGCCCATACAGTCAATCTCTGTACAAGAAATACTTTGTTCTCACGAATTTTAGATCGGAAGCGGTTGAGTTTTGAGCTGGTGGAATTCAAATTTAATTCCAAAGCAAGAGATAAAACTCAAAAACATTCAGTGTGAGAATGGAGACAGTATGCCCAGTATCTCACGAAGTTCACCCAATGCCGGGATGAGCTGGGTAGTGTGGGGGTGACTGTCGGATGAGGATGGTGAGTCTAGGACTCCTTGACCTTCCTAAGAGTTGGCATAGCTACCAGGACTCGGTGAATGGAAGGGAGAAACTGCCAGGATGGGAGAGACTTTGGTCGGATCTTGTGCAGGAGGAGATTAGACGGAGCACCAGAGACAGTTCTTCATCCATGCAGGATGAGGAGAACTGTGCCTTAGCGAGTAAGGCAAAGAAGGGGAAGGAGAAGGTTTCTCTTTCCGAATCCAGTTCTTCCAGTGGTGGGAAGAAGGTTGACAAATCGAAAGTGCGATGCTTTCGTTGTCATGAGTTGGGTCATTATGCTACTAATTGCCCAAAGAAGAAGTCCAAGAAGGGATCCGAGGAAGGATCTGAAGGTGAGGCAGCCTCAGTTGCTTCACAGTTTGAGTTGGACTTCACACTCTTCGCATGCATGGTTTCATCCATGGTGGGAAGTGGTTGGTTTCTTGGCAGTGGAGCTTCTTTCCACATGACCGGTGACAAAATTTTGTTCAATACTTTGGAGGAGAAAGATCTCCAGATACTCATAGGGATGGGTAATGATGAGAAGTATAGTTTCTCAGGTGTAGGCACGGTTATTTTTCAGAGGGAGCATGGAGCTCACCTTACCTTGACCGATGTCAAGTATGTACCAGGACTGAAGAGAAACTTGGTGTCAATCGCGATGTTGGAAGACAGAGGCTATGATGTGGTCTTTAGAGGGAAAGGTTTTCCTTAGACACATCATCACTAGACAGGTGAAGCAGATTGGTTCACGGGTCAGGAACCTATATGCTCTTGAGGTTCAAGATGCATGCAAAGCCTTGAGCAGCGAGGCAACTGATGGAGACTTGGTGGTTGAGAGGGAGCGTATATTACCTCTCAACATGCAGAGCCAGAAGAAGTCTCAGACAATTGTGGAGGAGCCACGATTGGTGCAGCAGCTTCAGGAGGTTGTGGAGCAGCCACAACAAGGGAAGCTGAGAGGAGATCGAGTAGAGACATCTACTCATCCAGAGACCTCTAGTAGCAAGAAACTTTGAGCTAGGTGGGCTGAGGGATCGCATGCAGCCATACCTCCATGTAGGAGGTGGGGTGATGTGGATTGATTGTCCCAGGGAGGAGGGGCAGGATCCTTGAGGTACCCAACCTCTTGGATGAGACCTTGCTACGGGAGCCCCAGATGTGTAATAGCAGGAACTGACTGATTGGGTAGAGACAGATGCGGATGGAGCGGCAGAGAGAGCGACAATGCAGGGAATCCCAGGACAGCGCATAGCTAGCAGGCTGTAGCAATGCGAGAGGCACAAGAGTTTTGCACAGTGCTAGGTGGCACAGAGAGGTGTGCAATGGTGCGAGATGCATGGAGATGTTGCAGTAGCGCAGATGTCAGAGAGGGAGCACTTGTCAGCAGCAGGTAGAGCTTCAGCATCAGAGGGTGTTTCTATCCCAACAGGGAGGTCAGTTGGGAGGTGCAGTGCAGATGCAATGCTGGGAGATAGAACCAGCAGCAGCACGGATGCAGTAAGAGATCAAAGTGACAGAGGCTAGAGCAGTCAGATACTGAAGAGCACAGAGATGCAGAGTTTCAGTCGACAGAGGCAATAGCAGTCAGAGACTTTGATGACAGAGCAAGTGGACCGGTCAGATGTGTTGCATGGAGAACATTCCAGAGTTACAGGATCGGGTTTGAGAGGAAGCCTTTCTTGTTGAGAGGGAGTGTTGAAAAGTGTGCAACAAGAAATGCTTGTTGAGAGTGCAACAAGATGATGGAGCTTAGTGAAAAGAGTCGCCTTCACTAAGTGGGCCCGCAGGCTATTTTTGGCGCAAGTCTATTTTTAGACTATGTCTATTTTTAGACATATGGATCATGTCTATGGACTGCAGGTTCCTATTTATGGATGATTGGTCAAGTTGAGAAAAATAGATGGACTTCTATTTTTTGATGAAAGTGTGAGTGATCAAAGTCTATTTTTAGACTGGCTGTCAAAAATAGAAAAGTCAAATATTATTGTCTCATAATAATATTTGGACTATAAACTTGATCTTATTCTCTTGGAGCACTTCAGGATGAGCTACGAATGTGGTACATGCAGATCCCAGAGGGAAATATGTGGTTACCTATGGGATGACTAATATTTGCATGCAGGACTTCGGTTAGAACTCAAGTGAGTTGAGTTTAGTGGACTGGAGGTGCAGTTGATGGAGTTGTGTTCAGTTTAGCTTTGTTAAACTGGTTGTATTTAGTCTAACTGATCAATAGACTAGAGATGAGTTGGGTGAATTAATTATTAATTAATTCACAAGTTGTTAACTCATAATGCAACTATAGAATACATCAGTTAATTCATTTGCATGTCAGTGCATGTTCAGTTCAGCAGGGACAGGTGTTAGAGAATCAGATTGCTATCAGTTGTGACTATAGTTGTGCACCAGATCTTGCACAATCAAGGGATTGAATATGCCAATGAGTTTGCTCACGTATTTGCCCATTATTGTAGCCTTTGCTCACGTCCAACAAAGTGTGAGTGATTATTTTGAGGTGAAATACGAGTTTGGGAAGCCATTCTCATCAGTTCTTGAGTAGGTATTGAGCTGTGGAGGCAGGCAAGAAGCGGGAGAGATTTGGAGATCAAATCTGAGCTGTATTGTGTGTAACAGGTGGAGCTGGTACTGGATTGCTTGTGATAAGCATTGTACTTTGTAATGTTACATGATTCAATCAATATAATATACAGATAGTGTGGGGTTTTTAGCGAGATGCTTTCCCCAGGATACATACTGTGTTTATGAGTTTGATTGATGCTTCTATGTGTGCCTGTGAATGTTTCTGCTTCTGTAAATTGATGATCAACGTAGAGGAGATTATGTATTATACATGTTCCGCTTATAATTGTATGATCAGGATAATCTCTGTGAATATGTGTTAAATTATTCAAAATTTCTACACCCACCTTGGTTGGGAGAGATGAGTTTTTCCAGCAGGGGTTTTATTCTGTTTGCAAGTAACTTGGTGAGAATTTTGTAGGACGCATTACATAGTGATATTGGCCTAAAGCGGTCAAACGCCACCGGGTTCGCTTCTTTTGGGATTAGCACTAGGAAAAAGTAATTTGTGCTTCCTTCCACTATGGCTTTTTGGAGGAAGTCTTTGATCAATTGAAACAGATCAGCCTTGATGATGTCCCAACAAATTCTATAGAAATGAATGGAGAACCCATCGGGTCCTGGAGCTTTGTCTAGTTCCATTTTTCATATGACATTGTTGATTTCGTCTTGAGTGAAGGGCTTCAGGAGTCTTGAGTTATCCTCCTCGTTAACCAGTCTTGGAACATGAGTGAGGAAGTCTTATGATTATTCATCATCATCCACACCTTCTTCCTTATACAACTGCTGGAAATGAGAGGTTGCGGCCTCTTTTAACAGAGTTGTGCCTTTGAGGACAGCCCCATCCGATGAGGTGATTTTAGCAATGTGGTTTCTAGAAAGTCGAGTTCGAATTTGTTTGTGGAAGAAGGTTGAATTTTGTCTCTAGACACAAGCCAGAGATTACGTGATTTGAGCCTCAAGGATTCTTCCTCCTTTCTGAATGAGCAAAGAGTGTTGATTTGGAGTTCTTGCTCATTCTAAATTTCTAAGAAGGTAATGTCTTGCAGCTCCATGTCCATTTTCAAATTGAGCAAATGCTTGACGTTCTGCTTTCTATGCGTAGTGGGGGAGTCTGAGGGAATTTTTATCCATTCTTTCAAGGTTGTTTTGGTGGCCTTTAGCTTTTGTTCCCACACATAGGTGGCCAATCCAAGAACAGGGGTGGACCATGCCTTCTTGACTATGTCCATAAACCCTTCCCTGTATGACTAGAGATGGTTGAACCGGAAGGGGATGGGCCCAAATTTTGCTTCTTATTCAAACAACAAAAGAATGGTTTATGATCTAAAGTCAAATTTGGCAGAATTTTGGTGGAGATGATCTTCTCTTCGAAGAGGAAGGTGCTTTGAAGTAGAAATCTATCCAACTGGGTTGATATGTGCTTTGCCCCAGCTCTGTTGTTTGACCAAATATATAGCCATGTTTTTGGCTTAAAGTCCAATAAATCCCATTACTGAATCAGGTCTTCCACGAAGGGAAGGAAGTGGTCCCTACTATTGATTCCTCCTCTTGTTTCCTTTGGGTCAAAGATGAGATTGAAGTCTCCTACTAGAATTATATTCTTGAGAGAATAAGCGTCAAGGAAATTGGACAGGGTTTGCCAGCAGTCTTTCTTTTCTGCATAGAGGGCAGGAATGTAAAGATTAAAGAGTGCGAAGGTAATCTTACTAGCAAGGTGTCGAAGTTCAGTGTAAATCTAATGTTGCATTTGGAAGGAGCTCTCAAGTTGAAATTTGTCTTCCTCCCAGAGGGTGGCAAGCCCACCGCATGTACACCTTGCACTTACTACTTTGTTGGCTTTTGTTTTCCATTCTACTTTGCTGAGATCAAGAAGGGTGTCCCCTTCTATTTTAGTCTCTTGGAGCATGAGGATCTCAGGAAATTATGATTTCAGAAGCTTCTTCATTGCTTCAGCTTTTAAGGGATTCCCCAAATCTCTGCAGTTCCAAGAGACTAATCGCATTATTTACTAGCAGAGGAGGGGCAATCCCTCCCTTGGGAGATTTGGTTCTAGCATTTCTGATAATGGACATCTTAATCATGGGCTAGTTGTCTCTTCGCCTCTTCTTCTCTTGCGTCTATGTGGGATTTCCTCCCAACTCTTTTCAAAGGCCTCTCGATTGTCTCATCTTCCGAGGATCCATAGATCTTTGTAGTCTTCTTCCTTATCATATCTGCATAGGATGGGGGGCTAGGGACACCTCTTGGGGTTCCAGTTTGGAGAGGGCATGTTTCCTCCTGTCTTTTATCTTCTTCCATAGTAATGGCCTGTTTTTCAACCTCTTCATCTGCTGGATCTAGGAGTTTTTCTGGTGTACTGAGTATTTCAAAGGGATTAGTGGAAATGTCTGCTCTTGGAGGGAATGTGCTCCCCTCCCCTTGTGCTATGGGTGGGGCACCACTCCCCATGGACACTCCTTTCCCTTTGGTTCTGATGTTCTTCTTAGTTGATGTTGATTTCTTAACCTATGTCCATTGTTCTCCTTTCAAGTTCTCAACCCCCTCCTCTGATTTCTTTTTACAATGCCTAGAAAAGTGCCCATAGTCATGGCAGTGTCGACATTTAAATGGGATTTTCTTGTAATCTAACACATGAATGTGAGACCAATTAGCCACCGTGAGCTTTATAGCTTCAGGAAGGCCTTCCTCCAAATCAAATTCTCGCGGAGGAGTACTAATCCCTCCTTTCTACTCGATCGATGGATTTGCCGATTTTATTGCCTATGGTTTCTAAGGATTTGGGATTTCAGCAGTTTAGTGGTAAATGAGGCAAGCGCACCCAGACAGGGATAGTCGAGGCCACATCCGAAGTCAGATCGAAGTTCATAGTCCATTGGTTCAGGTACAAACCCTGAGGGCCCATGAAATACAGGCCATTTCTGAATATGAGATTCTTGTCCTCTATCAATTCAAATATGAATACAAAGAAGCCTTTGTCGACGAAATAGCTTTTAATTCCTTCCTTGACAAGAGGTCACCAATTCCTTTGCACCTAGGCATCTACAGCTTTAGGAGAGGGCCATAGCCCGTTGAAATACCTAATAAGTCCTCGTTCTGCTAGGTTCAGAGCCGATCTACAGGGTTCTTCAGTCGACAAAGCTATTGTGGGGATGGTTTCCATTCTTTTGACAAACTTCTGCTGGTTTTCATTTGTTGGTCATTTATTGCATGCCGCTACCAGTTTCTGGAACGCGAATA
Source organism: Pinus tabuliformis (assembly GCA_031772625.1). Taxonomy (NCBI): domain Eukaryota; kingdom Viridiplantae; phylum Streptophyta; class Pinopsida; order Pinales; family Pinaceae; genus Pinus; species Pinus tabuliformis. The sequence continues at coordinate 875,044,469 of CM062807.1, forward strand.
GTTCAGGTGGAAGGGGAGGGTCATGATTGGGGCCCCCTCCTGGGGCCATGGCGATGTTGTTGCACGCAGTAGATCCCTGTGTCGGTCGTTGCTTCTCATGCGCGCGCTCCTCTCCAAACCCTCGATTTGTCCCCATTTTATGCTAAAATTTTAAATGAGCTATTATTTTAACCTTAGAAAAATAAATTACTCTTTGTAGAACCACAATCTGATTTAGGTTTATATTTTTAGGGGTTTTCATAGTCATGATATTTGGTTTTTAATTTTATGGTTGAAAAATGTTTGAATTTTAGGGGTGGGGAGAGGGGCAGAGGTGTTGTATAGTCCCGAATGAATAATTGTTAAAAGTTGTGCATGGGGATTTGGCCAAATGACTAATAACCAAGTAGAAATGCTCGGTTTGTTGCAAAACCTAATATTGGCAAAAACTACATAGGTACTATACATTAACATCTTGAGGGATTCAATCATCATTATTCAACACCTATGCAAAGGAACCTTTGCTCAGAGACAAACACTTAGAGAAACTTCTAAAGCGAATCAAAGGGCTTTTGTAAGGAATTCCACAAAAAAAAAAACTAAATTCTAAGAATCAAAACTGAGGACGCTATTAGGTGTGCCAATCTCACATGCCAACTCTAGGTAGGTCAATTAGACATAAATGGAGAATTAGGGTGGTGAAACCTGCCCTAACCTCAAAGTATCAATTAATGTTTATGGAATATCTCATAGCCCTAAAAAAAATTAAACATTACAAGGCCCATGTCAATAAACCCAACTTTGGAAAAGAGAATAATAATTAAATAAAATGGGGAGGGGGCACGACGATTATCATGGCACCTAGGTATGTACACATGATACAAATGACGTAATCCAAAAATCTCCTTAAAGTCATAATTAAATTCGATAGCCAAAGTACAGTCCTTGCACATAACATATGCCTTCATGGATAATTAATCTCAGAGGATTGGTGATTATGTGTAGTAATGTGGAGGTGCTATAGAATGCATGTGGGATTCAAGGAAGGAGGCATTATTTATGGCTGAAATTATACTACAGACTAGGATGGCTTGCTAATTTAGCTTTTCACTATGAGGAAATGCATTAAAGGCGAAGGATTTGGCTAGTTCCATGGTGCAATCACCATCTTGGTGCACCTCCTCCTTATTTTGTGATTAATTTTTGTAACTACAGGATATGGTTGGTGAATTAGGGATGTTTAACTTATGGTCAATTAATAATCGGTGACTAGCCAATTCTCCTTTGTGTCAATGTTATCTCCTAGAAGGAAAGATTTGTTCTACAACTAGACAAAGGTGTGGTCAAGAATTAGTTTAGCAAAAAATTGGATTAGTCCCATACATTAATAATTCATTGCAATATAAAGGCATTTGTGATTGGTATTTTTAGGTGGCTCTCACAATTGTTGACTCAAACTTGGGCTCTAGCCTACTCACTACTCCACTACAACCTCGCATGGGCATTACATTATCAGGAAACCACATTGTATTTTTGGATGGGTTATGTGTCTTTAGGTACATCGCGTCAACCCGGGAGAAAGGTTATTGTGCAGGCCAAGCATTGTGGAGAGAATCTATTGAGTGGGTCTTATAATTCTTGATGAACCAGTCCTAGAAGGGGGGCTACTTGTCGGTAAGGATGCATAGTGAGAATGTATATCTAACCAGGGGGAGTGGTTAGGCAGATGTTGGGGGAACCAACAATTATGCCTAGTATTCCAAATGCAATTGCAAGGACAAAATTACCTAACTAATGAAGAAATTGGATGTCCTCCAAATTGATATAATTGTGATGAATCTAAATTTGAAGGAATAGATGATGAAAATTGTGTAAGAGATTAATAAATTCCATGCCCCAATAGCAAAGACAACCAGGCAGGACGATGAAACTAATGCACTTCACCGACAGATAGTGGAGTTACAAGAACATGTCCAAATGTTAATTGTTAGACTCAATGATTATGGCAATAAGAATTTGAGCTAGAGTGGCCCAAGTTTAAATCTTAATAGGCCAACAATGGAAGCGGAAAATAATCTCAATTAAAGTATGTATGATTGTAGAATTTGTTTCTTGATAGGTAGTTACTGTATATTGTACATCGCTAATATTGTCACACATTTTGAGGCAATATGTAGCCCTTTAGATTATCTGAATTAATTATGAAGGAATGAACTGAAATACAAATTTGAAATGGAAACACAGAGATACAGTGAAACTGAACTTCAATTAATAAATAGAAATGTTGAAAACTTTTTACATGCATAATAAAAGCAAACTAGCTCAGGTGATGGTAGCTTATCTCTGAGAAGAGATTTGATGGCTACATGCCTTCTGAACTATGTTACAATAAACCTTAGAGGCCTTTTTATCATGAAGAAACAACAAGAAACCATAAACACCAAAAAACCTAACCCTAGGAGATGAGGTGCCATAAGGTATGGGCCCTTATGGGGTTAGTTGGAATGTCAACTTCCCGGGGTCGTAACATTGGCATATGATCTCAGTTTGGCACGCATGATAACCTTTTAGAAAGGTCTATCCAACGAAAAAAACTTTTGACTGGAAATATTGTTTGTTTCACTAAAAAATGTCATTGACGGCCTGAAAATGGATCCAATAGTTTAGGACCCAAAAAATACCAAAAATAGAAAATTGTTGAAATAGGAAATTATGCTGAAAAATAGGAAACTTATAGAAAATAGAGTTGGGGGTCCAAGTGGAATAGGCAGGTGGCCACCAATATCCACCTGGATCTCAAGTGACAATATACAATATCATACATACGGGCATGAAAGAGGAATACCAAAATGAAAAATTTAGTGAGTATTTATTGTGACCAAGCACAAACTTAATAAAATCTATAATCATTCTTGTTTAAAAAAAGCTTGAATTTTAATCCTAAACAAAATGGGTGATGTTGTTGTTAGAAATTAAATAACAAAGCAATGGATCATAATGGTCAAAACCCTTTAATAACACAACCATCATCAAAGCTACAATTTTTGTATAAGCACACTATCTAAGATTTCCTATCTTGCTTCATCCTTGACACTAGGGTTCAGGGAATTTACATTCATTCATTTTTCCTTGAATCTTGAAACATTGTTCATCCATGCCTATTTATTTATGTAGAGAGTATATTGTTTTGGTATTTATGTATGTTTTTGTATGTCCCAAGTTTGGACAAGGTTGCAACTAGATCAAAATATTCATCGCCATTAAGATGCAACTCATAGCAAGAAGAAGATATTATTATGTTGAGGTTCATAAGATGCAACACAAGCTATATGTAGTTCAATGTTGGCATACCATCGTAAGTGCCAACCAAGCTTCATCCACACCTGAGCCCATGTGAAATAATGAATTTGGAACCCCCTATACTGGAATCTCTCTACCATCCTTTACCAATGGCCTCTTTGAGTTTCACTCCTTGTTTACTTATTTAGGGTTTCCCTAGAACTTGTAAAGTTCTACCCTAAAAGTTGAAATATCTATGTCCTTCTCCTAGTCATTGATATAAGTCTCTATCAAGTCACAAATCCACCAATAGTAACATTAACCCATTATGTGACTTGCAGTTTTATTAGATTCCTTAGTTTCATAGTCACAAAATCACGGCAGGAAAAGTCAGTAACATTTGCGACCTGAACCCTTCTACAACCTTGCAACCTCTCCCCTTTTGGTGACTTGTGACTTGCCAAGATCCCTTAGTCACAAAATCATGACTGGAAAATGCATTAACCTCTATGGCCTGGCTCTTTTGTGATCTTGTGACCTCTCCCCTTTTTGCGAATGGTGACCTTATCTCTCCACACAACCTAACTATCAAACCCCTAGTCACTAAGTCGTAATCGCAGTTATAGGAACCAATAGTTCCTCTGAACCGGTCTCTTGTGCAACCTTGCAACCTTTCTATTTAAGTGACCTGTGATCTACCTCCTATTGTGATTTGTGACTAACCATTCCTTAGTCACATGGTCATAAGCCCACGTTTGAGGAGGTAGTGATCTATGTGACCTACTCTTTCTTTCCCCCTTGCAACCTATTTTTCCAACCCCATAATCTGTCCTCTCTTGCGACCTATCCTCTCTATGTCTTATAAGACATTTTCATGATTGCGGACAAAGGTGAATTCCCTAGATATAGTAGTCTAGTCTAGAACAATAGAATACAAAAAAATTCAATTTTTCCTTAGAGAACTTAGAGAATGAGAAAGAGACCTACCTAGAATTTGGAGTAAGCCTTCCTTTCCTCCTTGCTTGTAAGCTCCAACTCTAGCTCCAAGTGTTATAATTAGAACCTCCACATACAATTAAAACAAGTAAAGGAACCAATATCCACGTAGCATAATCTAAAATATCTATTCAATGAATTAGCATGGCATTGAAATACATGAGTGCAAACATAACATATCAAATATAATAAAACAAGATGCTCTTTGTATTGATAAATATAGGAGAGAGTTTACAACCATAAATAGAAGTTGATATTGTAGATGTCTCCCCAATTTGACTTGTCCTTCCGTGTTGCAAATCACACCTCAACACCAACCCTAATGCATGAATGCTATGACTCCTTTAGGTTCAAATTAGTAGCATGAGGGCACTATCAATCTCCAAAATCCAACCCATACCTTATGGGAGGCAATAAATTTATAGGAGTATGGGAGTTTGGGAATTCTTATCCAATTACCAATCTAGGCTTGAGATCCACCTAAGATGGGAGGGTGAGCTCAAGGGATAAGAGATGAGGTCTCCAAGATAGGATCATATGGGATTAAATCTATTATCCATCGTAAATAGTTAAAACTACCTTGAAATCTTCTAGAAGAGGAAGCTTTGGAAATATTCGTTATTTTTCTCGAATTTTTAGAATAAACACACTTGCAGAAGGGAGCAACAATTTCTAACCAGCATTATCTCATAGGTATGCAACATGAGTTGAACACTGGTGGCTAAAGAGGCAAGGTGCGTTGGGGCTAAAAATAATGTTTTTGAGCTAATTGTTCCAGAAAGTCTGACTTTTTGGAGAGGTGATGCTTAGGGCTTTGTGAAGGGGTTATTACAAAGTATTTTAGGATGTTGATTGATATGGTTTTTAGGCCTATTGCATTGATGTGACAAAATGTATAACATATTTCACCCTAAAGTACAAATTCAAAATTAATGGTTGAGGATTGAACTGCTTTACCTTGTGAAAAGTCTGGATCAAGAACAATTAGTTGAGACCACCATCTATTACAATACATTTTATTAATCCATATTACATGTACAACGATAAAAAAGTTTCATCCATTTATGACAAGTTGTGGACCCATGCTTGGATAATATTTTGTATGATCATAGCCATCATACTCTGTGATTTTGTATGAACCTTGAAATGCAGTCCAGATCAATGAAACTAGATATGGGGTCTTCTATCTCATTCACATCGCTCAACGTACGAGTCTAACCGTGTGAATGAATGAGTTGAAGTCGAACATGGTAGACACCATATGATTATTTTCCAATGATATAAGTCGTTAATAGACATGAGAGAAACCACAAATAATGTTAATGGTTCTCATGGTACTATAGTAAAATCTATGTGGTGTGAATAGATGAGATGAAGTCGAACACCACACATAATATTATGGTAGAAGGCCAATGATGAAGACTTGTTGTTGAAAGTGAGGAAAATTTCCATTGATGTATGCAAGCTCCAAGGTACCAAATGTAGTTTCTAAGTCAACTTCCTGGATAATGAGTTGATGTCGACAAGAAGTAACCCATCACAGGAGGGCCTTGATGTATCCCCCATCAACAACACAAAACAAGTATCAAAATTTGAGATGAAATAAATTGGTGCAGAAATGACATACATGAATGAAGGCTTAGGAATATTGTCATAGATAGTAACTGAATGAGTTCTCTTGAATGTATCGACGACACTTAATGAAGTTGGAAGCATTGACCCAATACCAAATGTGGAGGTTTTTAATATGGTATGATGAACCAAAGAGGCAAGCAGATTTCCCAACCCAGCAACTCTAGAGATGAAGTGGAAGAGTGTCATGTTAAAGGGTGACTCACTAACATTAATAAGTTAATTACCCTATTTTCCCAATTTCCCCAACCATTTTTGGTCAATACCTCTTTATTTTTTAAAAGCTTAAGGAGGATAACATATGCTTGATCTATAAGTTCATCCTTCGGATGAATCCCTCTGAGTATATTTAACGAACCCTGAGAAGGAGTGGTTTTGTCCCATCATGTTCAACAATTCCATCGTTGTTTGATGTTTTTACGATTCCAGTGAAGGTATAACTCGGCTCCCTTTTCATGTTTAGAGAGTTTGAAAAAGAGGTGAAAAAGAAAACTTCAAAGGTTCCTTTTCGTAAAATTGTCTCTTGAGTCTGAAAAGGTAGAAAACAATACTCAAGAGAACATTTTAGTCATGCTCGACTAAAGTATTATGTTTTGTAAATTGTCTATTCCATTCCAGAAAAGGGATAAACTTGTATTGGGTAGACGTCTTTCCATTTACTTTAACGAGTTCAAAAATACAAGTGCTCGGAAATATTTTCAAGTTTTGGGAGTCTAAAAAGAGCTAAAAGAGGAGTCCTCCTAGAGGAATGAGTGGTATAAAGGACAGCAACTGGTTTCAGTCATGATGGAACTGCTCACAACACATAGAGGTCAAGATGCATGTTAATAAGACAACTCATCGCAACGGTTCCCCAGGCAAGGGTAAACACCAAGTGAGAGAAAATGATCGGTCAGACAGATGGTGACGCTGGAATGAGAAATCCAAGGCTCATTTCGTAGAAATAGGCTGATAAAAATGGAAATCATGAGAAGTAGGATGAAAATGGTTACATTTTTACACAAGCTTGAAACATTTGGTAACTATTCTAGAGAATACTTGAAGATGGTTTCATTTTTTCATAAGCTTGAAACATGAGAAAATCTATGCTTGAGAGTGGTTTCATTTTTACACAATATTGAAATAGAGAAAAACTATTCTTCAAATAAGTTTGCATGTCCCCAACATAATGAATTAATTGTAAGGAGATTCCCCCCAAGCTTCGTTTCATTCACCTAAGTATATTGTTGGTTACTAATAGGCAGATGGAATGAAGGTTCTTTTACGAGATCAAGTGAAATACTCGACTCAACCTTTACGAGATCTAGTCAAAGACTCAGATTGGGGATTTGTTTCATTTTTTAACGAGCTTGACACAGGAAAAGAACTATGCTCAAGACACCTTGTTTCATTTTTAACGAGCTTGACATAAGAAAAGCAACTCTGCTAAGGGAACCTAAAATCTACTAAGGATTTGTCCCACGACAGGATCTTGTTCCATAGTTGGTTAATTGATTTTAGAAATTAAAGACACAATAAAAATAAAATGGGGTAATCTAGGAAAAAAGGATTACCAAGTCATCGTGAAATACGATATACGTCCTTGGTAAACCAAGGCTTTACGTACGTGCAGGTAATCTCCCAAAATGTTGTATTTAGTATATCACAAGTGACAAGGCCGCTGACTCAAATTCTTAAAATTTAGCTTGCATCCTATGGTGGACTTCTAAAATATACCCAGAGGTACGTGGAAACGCAGTCCATACTAGTGTTGTCTAATGTGTAACCGTTAGATGAGAGCGTTATGTTATTCTCAAAGTATGTGGAGTGTCACCCGATATACCTGAAGGTACGTGGAGAAAGATTTGATATACCTAACGTATGTGGAATAGGATATCACCCCCAGAATGTAATGCTAACAAGGAATGACAAATCCTATGTTTAAAGACATCGGAACATGTCTCTAGCCTAAACCTCTATGTGTGTTGTTAAATTTCAAATGCTCCTTAGGTTAATTGAGTGAATTTTGGAGTTTATCTTGAATTATGCTCTGATTTCAAGGCTCAAAACTCAATGTCACTTGAACATACCTATGATGCAACTAATAAGACAAAAATAACTATTTTCGTTTTCCTTTTAACAATGAAAGGCCTAACTAAGTAGGGGAAGAAGAAACCAATCAACAATGCAACAAACAACTAATGCAACAATCGATCTCCTCAACTTAATTATTCCAATCAAAATCAAAACCCTATGTAATAAAAATAATTGTTTTTATTTTATTTTCTTTTAATGTTTCAAATGAAAAGAAACATATGAATGCAACTTAATAGCTGATGAAAAGAAACCACGCCGAATTTAATTGTAATGTAAAATTTACTTTTCAAATTCAACAATCAATATATGCATACAAACCCTAATTGATAAGAAAAAAGAAAGAAAAAAACAAAATGTTATCAAAAAGGTGATGACACTCAGAGGTGATTAACAATCATACACCATTCAGCGCCCCCCCCCCCCCCCCCCCCCCCCCCCCCAACGATTGAGGAGCAGTTTTTTTTTTTGCAAAAATACAAGTATGAGGGAGATATGTTCCTAAGATGTCACATGTGGGAGAGCCAAATTCCTCAATCAAACCATAGCAGAATTCTAAGGCGACAGGAGTCGTTGCGGTGCAAGGGAGCGAAGCCTAACTTTTATAGAAATTTTGGAAGCCCTTATCCCTTGCAGAAGTAGAATCCTTAAGTGGGAAGCCTTTCTATTGGAGGGGCTAGATTATTTTTCACATAATTGGTCAAGGGAATGACAATGTGGCATAAAAGTCTTGGATGGGTTAAACCCTATAAGTTAATTTAATTAGTCACCGGGATGTTTGTCACTTGACGAACCAGGGATTGTATCTAGTTGAATCTTGTAACAGGAGAACCTCATAAGCTAATTTAATTAGTCACTAGGAAGTATGTCACTTTACGGACTAGGGATCATCACCAGATAGATCACCTAATGAAAATATGACGTCAGAAGTTACAGGAGATCCAAATCTTGGAATCCCATAACCAAATGTGAATTGGAATTTAACTGGAGAGTCAAGATCTAGGTTTGATGACTCCAAAGTGGTTTGGTGGTAATACGCTATTGGCCATGGAGTAACTGGCGTGGCTCGGAAGTGGGAGCCCAGAGATTTATTCTTGAAACATCTCTAAAGGTGCAGCTAGGATTATAGCGTAGGGATGATGCGATAGATGACATGCACCTAACAGTGTTTCTATTGGTGGGTGCATTGGATCACAACCCACATAAGCCAAAACTCATAACCTAAAAGTATGAAAATATGGTGCAATGGAAGACGTCAGGAAAAGCCTAGCGGGATTACGTAAATGAGATAGTAGTCGAGATAGCATTGTTTTCATAACGCTATTGGTCGGGGACTGACCACTTGTCGAGTAAACCTAAGGAAGTTCTCCCAAAAGAATAAAATGGGAGTTAAGGAAAAGGCACTGGGAGGAATCTAGCGGGATGATGTAAGTCATACCACATGAAAATACACGCAAATCCCTATTGGTCAGGGACTGGCCACTTTCCAGGTCAACATGACAATATGATCCTAGAAAAAATAGAGTGGAGACGTAAGGGAGGCGCCAGGGTCAAGAAAGAGGGATGAGGTGGCATGAGATGACTGTGGAAGACCAATGGGAAAGAGGCCATATGGCCCCACCATCCACGCAATCCTGGTAAGTGAAACCTACGGGAAGTAAAGGGTAATTTCAGTAGTGCGTCCAAAGGGACTGAATGGGATGAAAAGGACGGTTGTGTGGCCATCCACGTGAGCCTGATAGAGCTCTCATTGGTAGAGGGAGGACCCATAGAGGGGCTCACTTTCCATGTACGACCGGTGCATAGATCCAACAGGTAACCAAGTGCATAGTTTGGGAACTATCGGGAGAGGGACCAAGTGGGATGACGTGGAGCTGGTGAGTAGTTCATCGACAAATTCAATAGCACGCAGATCCTGAGTGGTTTGGTGCCCCGTAATAGATATGAGTCATCAATTAAGGGATAGGTGGCTTATCAAACTACCTTTCATGGCACTTAACTCATTATAGTACGACAAGTGATGAGGCCCCCATAATAGATTTGAGTCATTTATTTAGTGGTGAGCAGCTTGATCAAACTACCTTCCTGGGGAATCCCACTCATTAAAGTACAGTGAGTGATGAGATGTCAAACACCATTTAGAAGTCACTTGGAACTGCTCCAAACCTTCAATCATGTTCAGGATACAAGGGCTACAAGTTAAGTCCTGACCCTTGGTTATTTCATGTAGAAATGGACTAGGGGTGTGATGGAATAAGAAGGGGATTGGGAGTTCCAGCCTTAGTGCCCTTCCTTTGTTTGTTTCATGTAGAAACTAGGCCAACAGTGTTGATCCATTAGCAAATGGAATTCAGCCCACGAAGGGCTTAAGTAGGCTAAGTGTCTATAGGCTTAGTCGGAAGCCACATGGTAATTTTTATATCTCCATGAGTTGCAGGAAAGAGGAAAAAATAAAATAAATATTCTATACCCCATTCCTTCGACTGGAAATAAGGGGTTGGGTAAGTTATAAAGTGGCATCAGAGCATGGTTCAAAACTTGGAATGAATAGGCTCTATCATGAGATAATGATGATTTTTAGAAATTAAATAAAAGAAATGGTTGGGTGTGAAAAGCTAGTTGTGAATAATTATGATATGTAGGATTGTTGTATTTAATTTTCACTCTAGTTATGTGGTGTGGTTGAGTATATCTTGCTTTAGTGTACCCCAACTATTTCTTGGCATACTAATTATTGCAAATAATATTAATACACATGTATTGTTGGATTTTGAGAATAAGATTTTGTATGGGATAATTTATGCTTTGTCTTATGACATGTGGTTGACGATGATTCTAAGGGATGTGTAACATATGCAAGATTCGATACTTGGCCTAACATTGTAAATATGACAATTGGCATACATGTTTTTAGTTACTTCATGAAATAATATTTGAGTGTATGTGGCAACACATAGAAAGACTCAGTGGCAGCAAAAAGGAAACAGGTTTAGTGCCATAGTGCAGTAGCAGAATGGACCATGTCCATCAAGAAAGAAGGGAGGGGAATTTCCCCAAAGGAAAAGAACCTTCAAGAATCTGGAGGATAAGCTCAAAAAATTGGAACATGAGTTGTAAATATGCAAGGAAAAACTTAGAAATCTCACCAGGGCACAACAAAATCTAGCTGAGCGGAATGATGAGTTGCACAATAAATTGCAAGAAGTAAAGTACCTAGTTGATTCGTCAAAAAGGAAGAACCTATGTGGAGCTGAAAAGGGGGAGAAAATAATATCTTGTTGGTGTTGTGGGGAAGAGCATTGGAAAAGGAATTTCCCCAACCGAAAGAAAAAGAGAGTGAGTAAGAAAGATGTTGAGGAGGAGGAGGGCGTACTCCCTCAAGCTCCTTGATATATGTGTGTGTGTGTGTGTGTGTGTGTGTGTGTGTGTGTGTGTGTGTGTGTGTGTGTGTGCATGCGCACTTGTCTGATGGGTGATAGTTCCATGGATGTTGAGCACATATAGATTAAGAGAAATTTTGGGGGCTACTTATTTATGATTCTGGATTTTTATTTTAAGTTTCCTTGCTTGAGGTTTTAATGTTTTTTGTTACGAGTTTCATGTCCTCTTATATGGATTTCCTTTGTTTTCCTCTTGCATGTGGCTTTCAATTTTTAAAATCTGAATTGCTTGCTTGGGGAGATCTTGGAAAGAGGGTGATATAATGGTTGTGTTGGCCATAATTGAGAAATATAACAACCTAATAAGTTGGTTGAGTCCATGAGAGTAATGAACATAAGTATATGCAGCCAAGAAACTGGCAAGAAGGGAGTTTTATTAACCCTTGACTATGTTGATGGATATTTTGCATATGTGATTATGTTGAAAAATATTTACATATTCCGTATGTGATTATGTTGATGGATATATATGTATTGAATATGTGATTATGTTGATAAACATTTGTATGATGCATCCAAGATTATGATGGTGGATGGTGGTATATGGCATACATGTTCATGATAACTAATTTATATATGATTACATCTATGAAAATTCCATTGTTTAGGAAAGGATTGTCAAGATTCATTCGAATAAAAGATGATTGCTCAAAAATATAATTGATGGTATGGATGGCACAAAAGGATTTCCATTATGATGAGGGATCTATTGGGCAAAAAAGAGAATTTTGCTAATTTTTAATCATGTGAACATAACTCTTACATTGCGCCCATGTTAAGGGTAAGGACATGGAAAAACAAATGAGGCAGTATGGCCCAATTCACATGCATGGAGACAAGGTGGTCTTTGGATTATTGTGATATTTTATAATGTGATATGTTAGGTGTATATTTTTTTATGTTGTACATGTGCATGTGTTGTGCATGGGAATGGGTTAAAGTGATATTATGAGTGTTTTGTTGTATCATGCATATAATTGTGTGTTTTTCAATGTGTAAAGCCATGCAGGTATGGGATTGTCTGGATCTATGTGTTGTGTATGTGTAAAAGTGTTCAGAACAAGTAGATATGGGACTATAAGGACCTGTTTGTTGTGTATGTGTGAAAGTGTTCAGAACAAGTAGGTATGGGACTGTCTAGGCCTCCACAAGTGCGAAATACACCTATATTCCTATAAGAAGAAGACTGCGTGATTTGGTAGTGCCCATAATCACATAATAGTGATTGGGCTTAAGTGCTCATCTTAGGGCCGGTGAGTCACTTAGTAAATTTCAAAGTGAAGAGAAGGCACTAGACCAATCCGGTGTGAGTATGAGATCAAAGTGAAGAGAAGGCACTGGACCAATCCAGTGTGAGTACAATATCAAAATGAAGAGAAGGCACTAGACCAATCCAATGTGAGTACAAGATGAAAGTGAAGAGAAGGCACTAGAGCAATCCGGTGTGAGTACGAGATCAAAGTGAAGAGAAGGAACTGGACCACTCTGGTGTGAGTACATGATCAAAGTGAAAGAAAAGGATCACTTGATACTTGCATAGTTGGGAAACCAACCCAATGTGCATGAAAAGCAAGTAGCAAGAGGACAAATCAAGATGAGTATCAATGTTTCATGGTTTTGCAAATTTCTATTTTTATGAATCTAAATTTAAATATTTTGATTTATGATGGTTGGGTTATGAGCTAACTTGGTTTCTATGATATGAAATAAAGAAAAATTCCAAGTTCACCTCATGAAATCAATTTCTAGTGAGGTATGATTTAAAAATTATTGCATTTTATTAATGATGATCTTATGGAGGCTTATGTGTTATGATGTAGGAAAGTATGAAATCGCTTGGTTGAGGTGGGTGGACTTGGCCGCAAGAAAAGTAGTTGCAGTTGAAAGACATCAGAATGCGTAGCAACACAATGAATAAATATTTCAAGAAAGGGGCCATTGTGATATATTAACACCAATGGTTCCAATGATTGCCATGAAGCATGCTATGACCTGTATAATTCTAATAAGGTAGGACTGCCTTGGTTGTAGAACCTTTTTGTTGTGAGGGAGCTTTGTTAAGGGATGGATCGCTTGAGGGACTGAAAAGCAGAGAAGGGGATGCCTGAACTTGGAGGATAAGTGGTGGCATAGAAACAGGGAAACTAGATTTCCTGAGGGACTAAGAAGTAGAGAAGGGAAGGTCAGAAAATAAATTGGGTATTTCTTGGTCATGAGCATAGTTGATTGGAATCAAAATCACATTGGGGTTACATCGAGAAGAAATCAGCGTGGAACTATTCTCTAGCAGAAAAGGAATGCAAGGAAAAGAAATGCTAGATATTATGGGCTTGCTACCATCCAATACAAAGGAAAGGATCCAAGCCATATTGGGTGCAGCAAAAAGTACCGGGAAATTGCAAAATAGCAACAAAAATGGTTGATCTAATAGGAAAGTTTATTTTATTTTGAAATTGTTTAAAACATAACTACAAATATGTGACATGTAACAATGTGTAAATGTTGGAAAGGAGCTATGAATATGAAGCTATAAATACAATATGTTGTTATTTTCCTTACTTTAGCTCATTTATCTATGTACATGGACAGAGAACACCAAGGACGGTGTTCCCCCAAGGTGGAGGGGTCTATAATAGCCCAGCCAAGAATGCCTGATTCAACTATGTAAAAGTAGCGTGCAATTAAATTATTAAAAATAATTATGGGATGAGTAAGGGACACAAATTCCAAGAGGTTTGAGGGACATCAAATTTCTTGGGAAAGAGGTGGCTTTCTTTTTCAATGAAGGAAAATCAAATTTGTATGACAACCATTAAAGTGTGGTTGGTGTGCCTTTAATAGGCTAGTCTGTTGAAGAGTCATTGGGTTGTAACTTCAAGGTCAGACTCATATGGTCGAAAGGCGTGACAAGTAAGTAGAGGACTCACAGATGGGGAGGGAAGGAGAAGGAAAGCACACAATGGTGGGCTAAGAGATAGAGCTCAACTTAGGAGAAGTCATAGAGAGGGAAGGAATCTCTCAGGGTGGTTTGACTCTTCCAAAAAATATGAATTAATAGATGAGGAAAAGGAAACGCTCAGGGTTGGACATTTTGTTGGAAACAAAAGAGGCAACACTCAGGTTTAGATCATTTGGTTGGACAACTAGGGTTTAGATGCATTGACCTCTAAAGCCTCTTATGCATCAGTGAAACATTGAGTGACTGGTGGGTGGAGGAGGAAGAGCCTCTCGAGACCTTGTTTCAGCATGTGATCGATGTTATTTCCCTTGAGAAAGACAACCTCAAACCCTTGGAATTCGGCTCGGGGGTGACAACTGCAAGTGATCCTTGGCTGTAGTTGTTTATTATTGGGTGGAGAGTCGAAGTCCCAAACTCAGTTTCCATCTCTATTAAATTAAGATAAGTTTTTCTTGCACATATATTTGTATGGTTATCATATGGTAGCTTAATGAAATGATGTGATATACATACATTGCTTGACAGGGTTGAATTACTTGTGTTTAAGTGTTGAATGGTTGGTTATGCTCTTTGATAGGAGTTCTATATAGGTTGTTTGATATACCACTTGATATGAATGAAGAGTGGTTATAGGCAAGTAAATTATAGGTTTATTTTCTTGTGATGTTTAGCCCAAGTCTCTTCGTAGATTATATATATACATAAATGCGTGCACCTACAAGCATCTCTTGACAAATTGAATGACTTGGATTAGGTTCTAGTATTTACTCATGTGTGGCATCCCTATTTGGTGCATGCAGGATTACATGTTTCTCATAGATGAATGTCTCATTCCTTGTGCATGTGCCTTCTTGTAGTGGTAATTATCTTGAAGTATGAGTTGAGAATATTGACAAGTAGCATGTGTTGGAGGTGGATTTAGATTACATTGCATTATCTAGCTGAAGCACTACCAATGTGGCATGACAAGCATGATGTGTGTTGCATCCATGTTAATAGGGAGGGGTTCAAACTTGTAGTGTTGGAGTTGCATTATTGCATGATTTTGTAAGGGGTGTATTGTCCTTGAGGTTTTCTTGAGACATGATGGTGATGATCGTTTTTGGGTTTAGAGGAGTTTTAGAAGAGAGTCCTTGTCCCTGACTCAGTTTCCCTGCAGAATTAAAGATAATTATCTATGAATGTTTGCTTACACTTAATTGATCATGTTGCATTGTTGTTACTAATGGTTCTGGAAATCAGGGATTGCATTTGTGTTGTTAGTGCTTGCATATGTGGTGCTTCTTTCAGGGGATATTCCCTTGATATGTATGTTGAATATGTATAAATAAATATAAGTGCTCGTTCTCCAATCTGAAAGAAAATATGTTTAATAACATATTTATTGCAAACACAAAGTATCTGATGCATAAGAGGTGCAATAAAAACCACATAAAAATAATGCCTAAGCTATGGAGTAGAGGTTGAATCTGAATCTGAATGAAATGCTTAATAATGTTTATAATAATACATTAATGAAAGTAAAATAACTTCAAGATATGTTACAGACAATAACCAAGATTGAATTGAACCTCGAAAAGAAGTGGCCTCTGTGACCATTTTATTAATGTACAGTTTACGTAAAAGACCCTCTATTGGCAGAGAACTATGTAAACTTTGAAACGGGAACTGATACTGTTACCCGTTTCGTAGAGATAGAAAAAAAGTGCCCTGATTTTGAAAAGGGGTGATGCAGAATGCACATGTTTTTTTTTAGAGCATATTTTTTGGCACTATAATTTTTTTTATGTACATTACGTTTTAGAATGGTAGTGATTTTCATGCTGATTTAAAAAAGTGAGTATTCTACATCACACCCTTTTTTTAAAAGACCTGTTTTTTGGCTTTAAATTTTCTAATGTATAAAATGTAAATAATTATTTTGTAAATTTGATAATTTTTGAAGTGGTCGTTTTCTTCACATTTTCTTGTTTTTTATTTTTATTTTTTATTTTTTTTAGTGAGGTTTTTATTGTTTTGAATTTTTAAATTAGAAGGTCGATATTTAGAATTTTCGATATTCTACATATTTATACATCCTTAATTAATTTTTCAATCCACATGAAATAATTGTTTCTAAAAAACAATATTTTTTAACAATGGACATAAAAATAACCATTTTTAACATAAATATAACTAAAAAACTAGACGCTTTGATAATTTTTTGCTAGAATTGACATGTCAAAATTACAATTTTTATACGATAATTTTAACTAAAAATGGTTAAATAATAGTTTTTTTTATGAATTTCATGTCAAAAAATAATAATAATC
Organism: Pinus tabuliformis; assembly: GCA_031772625.1. NCBI lineage: Eukaryota > Viridiplantae > Streptophyta > Pinopsida > Pinales > Pinaceae > Pinus > Pinus tabuliformis. The sequence continues at coordinate 875,061,139 of CM062807.1, forward strand.
ACTTTTTTTTCAAAAAATAATTACTAACTTGAAAATCACATATTACAAATATTGAACGTATAACAACCCTAATTGAGTGTTTATTCTTCTCATAAAATGTCAAAGTCAAAACATTGCAAAGCTTGATTTACAAGCATAACTTAAATTTAATCAACAATGTCACGTAATCCAAACTCTTCATCCTCTAGAGTTTCATCATTGTCTTCTTCCACAATATTTTCTGTTTCCTTTTGCTCATTTTCATCTTCTAATGGATCTTTGATGTCTGTGAATCTCCCAATGTATGTCTTTCCAAACATTCCATGTAATAGTGGTTGGTGTTCCTTTGCCTTTTTTGCCACACGTGATTCACTAAAGTCCACTTTCTTCAACCCAATTTCTTGCATTGCCTCTGGAAGAAATTGAAGAGCATTAATTCTTTGCTGAATGAAATTGCACTGTACTAGATCTTTTTCAATTGCAATGCAATTTCTTCCTTTTTGAAGGCAACATGCTAGTGTTGTACCTAATTATCAAGCACAAAAGAAATAATGAACTAAATTAGTACAATGACATATTAATTAAAAAATAGCATATTGAAATTCAATTCCATATAATAAAACTTACCTGAGCTAGAAAATAAATCCAAAACCTAATCTCCTTCATTTGAACATATGTCTATAAGATAGTTAATCAATAATTGTGGTTTTTGATAAATGTTAACTATCTCCCCTTTTGCTTCTTTGTCTTCATATGTTAGTTTTCTCACAACAGCATCATAAGTCAGTATTTGACTATGACTCTTTCCGTCTACCCGATTAAAAATCATAGACATGTGGCTATCATCTTTTTCCCAACTATCAATATGAATGAACTCACAATCATTTATAAATTGTTGATCTTCATTGTTAAGAAGATTTGACTTTTTCCTATAACATGAAATAGTAAAAGTTCAATTAACTTGTACATAAATAAATTTTTCAACATTAATCAAATATACATTTTAAACTTCTTACCATGTAAGCTGCGTCCTTGAATTTGCTTTCCCCTCGAAGCTTGACAATATCATTGCCAATTGTGTGTCTGAATGAAATGTCACAAATCTCCATAATGGTGATGACGTGACTTCTACAAATCCCGCAACCACTTTACTAAGAGCTTGATAAGTATAAGGGTCACTATCATAGTCAATGTTTGGAATATTGAAACCATGGGGAATATCAGCAATGACTAGGGCATAATCCCTTTTAGGTATGAGTTTAGCAATGTCTTCACAGTCGCCTTGTATTACTTGATATTGAATAGTGTCTAGCCCATTCCAAATGAAATGATTCAGAGTTGGATCAAGTTGAACATTCTTATGTTGCTTCCTCAGTCTTTCGATCTTAATTTTTTCAATAAAGGTTTTGAAACTATCTGGTGCTCCATTATCATCATTTGTCATCTTTTATCAAATAAACAAATATATGTGTAAGTTATAAATTAAAAAAAGTACATAGGTGAATAAAAATGAATGTATAAATCAAGATACCTTTTTAAATGAAAGATAAAAAGATTTTAATGTTGATGTAGAACTTGAATCTGGATAGTTGCGTACAACATCATCCCAACTATCTTCATTCAGCAATCTAACCATTTGTTCTTGAATTTTCATGTAAACTTTGTGACTGCATAGATAAAGTAACAAAAAGTTAATATAATGATATGTATAACAAATACTACCAAGAACAACATGTTTCATTTAAAATATAATTATAATCTAGAAATAAATAAAAATAATTCAACAAACAAACTTACTTTTGAAATTCTTCAGACATTTCCTCCAATGATAATTCCCTTGACCTCACACGAGATAATATTGTTTTGACAATTTTTTCATCTTTCACTCCTTGCATCTCCCTCCAAGGTGTGATAGTCATATCGTCTGGAAGCTGCTTCATTTCAGGATCTGATTTACTGTTGCCACATATCAATGGCTTAGACATTTTGACCCTCTGGTTTTTAATGGCAATGTCTTCCCACATGCTAAAAATCTCATCAATCAACTTCCAAACATCTCCAATTCTAAATGCCAATTGGAAAATGTTATCAACACCTCTGAATAAATCACTATTTTTGTTGCCTTTTCCACCTTTTGAATTGGATTTATCTTCAATTTGATAGCATATTTCCATACAACATTCTTTTCGAAAATCTGCAGTAACATTTATCCTATCCACACCACATTTTTCTTCAAATTCACTATGAATAAATCTAACCCTCTGGATAAAAGTCATAGACATCCTATATTCATTATTTGAATTATGATCCCATGCCACTAACTGTGCTTCTGTATCTGATAAACCAGCGTAAATGATACATTTCATTGTTTCAAAACATGGGTTATTAGGATATTCCTCCATCAATTGTCTTTGAGCTTCTACAGAATGGTTCCCCCCAAGCACATAATAATTGTATTCAAAACATTTTGACTTATCAAATGCTTCTTTGTTGGGAACTTGAAGTGGATCAACAAGAAGCACATAACTAACCACATGAGCATATGGATTGTACCTCATCAATGTCTTCAAGTTGTGAACATGCAGATGATGTGGCTTTCTAACTTGATATTGACATTGTCCTTCACTTGCTTTATAGGTTTGCCTGACATTAAGCTGAAATGTATGACCACCATCAATTAAGTTTCTCTTTGTCAAATTCTCTCGAATGGCATTTTGTTTTGTTTTGATAATGCCATCCTCTAAATCAGCTCCTGGTGTAATGATTTCTCTACTTTCTTTTGAAGTTTCACTAGGTTCTTGACTATTGGTAATGACTGCTACAAAATCTTCAACTTTACTTTTCTTGGTCATAACATTCCCAACAGATTTATTCTTGGGCATTGTTACTTTTGGTATTTTATGGCTCTTCTCAGTTCCAATGTCATCTTCAGTAATGGCAACATATGCTTCACTGTCAATTTCAACTTCATCGTCCTCAAAAGTAACTTGTTTACCCTTGCTAGATTTATTCACCAGAGGCCTTTTTTTCTGATTCTTTGGATGTAGTTTTGTAGCATCATCAATTACTACATTTTGCTTATTTTCCATATCTTCTTCTGACACTGAGTAAAAACTGCTGACAACTTTCATGATATCATGCTTTATGAAATGAATGCCTCCCAACCTAATTGAAAAACTTTCAACAAAATTCTGCCAAACAAAATATCATATGTCAATAAAAAACAAAGTTAAAAAATATAGTGAGACACTTTGAAGAACGCAAAATACAAATATAAATAACAATACTTACAATGTTTTGAGTCATCTCATTTACGATTTGTTTACACAACTTTGTAGATGCCTCTCTCGTGTCATACAATGAATATGATAGTCGGTATTTAATCCTTTCATGTGACTTGGGAGCTTTTGTAAGTATGTAAACAACTTCAGTGTCTGGTACCGAACACATATCTACGACTCTTCCCATCACCTCAAAAATTCCATTATCATTCGGTATATCAATATATAGATATATATTCATATTTGTGCTTTCTTTTTCTTTCACATACCAGATTCTTGATGGAAATTTCACCTCTTTCGAATTCTTTCAGTCTGAAATCATCTTCTTATCACTTGAGGCACTTGAAATATTTGTAGTCATGAGCTCAGGTGGAGTTCGTTCACCAATGTTTCTTGAAAATGCACCTTTAAGAGTCTTTGGTCCAGAAAGATTCACTGAAATTTTCTTTGATGCCATTTTCCTGAAAAATAGAAACACATAAATCAGTAAATAATAAAAACATATTAACTTAAATTAAGAACGAAAATATATCATAAATTTTTTATTTGTATGATCAGAATCGCCCCACCAACACCGCCCCCCTCACTCGCCTACCCCGTGACCACCCTTCCACCCACCCACACCCCCTCCCTCACCCACCACCCCTCACATTCTAAAAGGGTATGCATTAACATTCTAGTGTAAAAAAAGTAAATCACGAATAAAACATTCCAAAATTAACTATGTATATATTATATGAAATGTTTGATTTTTTTAATAGGTACAAAAAATATCTATGTAATGGCGCCCCACCACACCCACCGACGCCCTACCCCATCTGCCCCCCCTCGGGCAGCCTCACACCCCCCCCCCACCAAACCCCCCGGCGCCCCCACCGAGGCGTCGGGGGCGCCCGCCCCCCAACTCGCCCCCGGCGCCCTACCCCATCTACCCCCCTGGGCACCCTCACACCCCCCCCACCAAACCCACTGGCACACCCACCCAGGCCCCGCCTCGCCCCCCCCCCTGCGGGCGCCCTGCACAACCCAACCCCCCGGCCCCCTGGCGCCCGCACCCCAGCCCCCCCGGGGCGCCCTAACCAACCCAACCCCTCGGCGCCCACCCCCCAACCCCGCACCCCCCCCCCTCGGGCGCCCCACAACCCTCGCCCCCCAAACCCCCCCCCCCTAGCGCCCTGCCCAACCCAACCCCCCAGCGCCCTGAGCACATGCCCCCCAATCCCAACCCCCCCCCCCGGGGTGCCCATCCCCCGCACAGGCCACCAGTAGTTTCCCTCCCTCCCTCGAGCCGCACCCTTCCCCCGCCCATGCGCCACACCTCCTTCCCCCGCCCGGGCACCCCACCCCACCCACCGGCACCCCCGCCCCCCACTCCTCCCTCCCCCCTCCCTCCGTCGCCCTCCTCCTCTCCCTCCCGCGGCCCGCCCGCGCCCCCACCCGACAGGCGACAGGGTGATTCCCGAAATCGCCCTGTGGCCTGTCGGGCGAGGTCGTGAGCCGCGGGTCGGGCGCCAGGCGGGTGCGGGCTGTAGGAGGGAGAGGAGGAGGGCGGCGGAGGGAGGGGGGAGGGAGGACTGGGGGGCAACTGGGAGGGAGGAGTGGGGGGCGGGCGCCCGAGGGGGGTGCCGATGGGTGGGGTGGGGCGCCCGGGCGGTGGAAGGGTGCGACCTGCGGGAGGGAGGGAAGGCACTAGTGGCCGGGGCGGGGGGCGGGCGGGCGCCCCGAGGGGGTGGTGGGGTTGGGTTGGGTAGGGCACAAGGGGGGGGGGTTTGGGGGGCGAGGGTTGTGGGGCACCCCGGGGGGGGGATGGGGGCGGGGGTATTGGGGCGGGCACCCGGGTGGGGGTGCCAGTGGGTTTGGTGCAGGGGGTGTGGCGCGCCCGGGGGGGGGGGGGGTTGGGGGCGAGCGCCCGTGGGAGCGGGGGGTTGGGTTGGGCAGGGCACCCGAGGGGGGATGGGGGGCAGGCGCCCGGGGGTTTGGTGGGGGGGATTGGGGGCCGGGGGGTGGGTGAAGGAGGTGGAGGGCGCCCCGGGGGGGTGGGTGCGAGGGGCCCACGGGGGGTTGGGGGTGGTGAGAGAGGGGGCTGAGGGAAAGATGGGCGCAGGAGGGGCGAGGGCGCCCAGTGGGGTGGGGGGAGGTGAGAGGGGAGTGAGGGGCGGATGGGCGCGGGAGGTTGAGGGGGGAAGGGGAGGTGAAGGGGGTAGTGAGGGAAGGAACCCACCCTGCGACACCACACCGGCCCACCCACGGGTATTGAGCGATTGAGTTTGATCGGGCCCACCATGCTCATGATGGATGTAATTGTTATTTTGGCTCAGAAAAATTATTAATTTAAAATATATATATATATATATATATATATATATATTTCATTAAACTAATTTAATATGAAAATTTTCAAAGAAAAAAATTTAACTTACCTTTCAATTGCGAGAATTCTTCGGTGAATATGTTGTTGATAGCGATGTAGCTGCTCCACAAATTCACGAGTCTTTCAACAATTTTCAACAAATTCACTGAGTCTTTCAACGATTTTCAAAAAGCCTGGATGTGATGTGAGTAATAGTGATAATGAAATTTTAATATATAAGTGAAATTACGAAGATGTTTTACCGTACGGTTAATATGGGATAATTTGTTTTAAAATATTATAAAGCGAATATTGTAGAATTGTTTTACAACGGGTTGAATGTGGGATAATTTGTTTTAAAATATTATAAAGTGAATATTGTAGAATTGTTTTACAACGTGTTGATGTGGGATAATTTGTCTTAGAATATATTAAAAAAAAAAAAAAATCAATTGTTTAGTAAATATTATATACTTTAACTATTAGAATACTTTATCTAGAAATTGTAGTTTACAATTTTAATTTTAGTGATTTATTTCATAAAAAAAAATTAGTTTACATTTTTCAATAAATTGTAGAATAAAATAATGAAGGTAAATAAATCTAACAAACTTTTTGGAAGGAAATATTTCGCGAAAATTTTTGGAGGGAAATATTTTGGAGGGAAAATTTCATTCTTTAAACTATATAATATCCTTAGGAGACTCCATTTGTATCATTCAACATCTCCTATTTGAAAGGGATGGATTGTTCTGATAGTGAAGTTTCAATTTATACACCATCAAAATCTTCATCGCGTAACAACTCTATTCATATTAATGGATATAGCAGGAATTCTTCCACTATGATTAGAAAGTCAATTCTTCCACTTAGTCCTGATTCTAAATACTATGAGAGTAGCACTGATGAAAGAGAGGATGGAGAATTTCAAATAAATAAAGAGTCACAGATTCCACTTAGTCCTAATTCTAAGGACTATGAAAGCAGCAGTGATGAAGAGCATGACGGTGAAGTTCAAAAGAATGGAGTGTCATGATGTCCACTTAGTCCTAATTCTGAGGACTATGAGAGTAGCAGTTTTGAAGAGCATGATAATGAAGCTCAAAAGAATGGAGTGTCATGGTGTCCACTTAGTCCTAATTCTGAGGACTATTAGAGCAACAGTTTTGAAGAGCATGATGGCGAATTTCAAAAGAATGGAGTGTCACAGTGTCCACTTAGTCCTAATTCTAAGGACTATGAGAGCAGCAGTGATGAAGAGTGCGATAACGAATTTCAAAAGAATGGAGTGTCAAAGTGTCCACTTAGTCCTAATTCTAAGGACTATGAAAGCAGCAGTGATGAAGAGCATGATGGTGAAGTTCAAAAGAATGGAGTGTCACGATGTCCACTTAGTCCTAATTCTGAGGACTTTGAGAGTAGCAGTTTTGAAGAGCATGATGGTGAAGTTCAAAAGAATGGAGTGTCATGGTGTCCACTTAGTCCTAATTCTGAGGACTATGAGAGCAGAAGTTTTGAAGAGCATGATGATGAATTTCAAAAGAATGGAGTGTCACTGTGTCCTCTTAGTCCTAATTCTAAGGGCTATGAGAGCAGTAGTGATTAAGGACAGGATGATGCACTTAGTCCTAATTCTAATGAGTATAAAGGTAGCAGTGACAAAGGACAAGATGTAGCATATTCAATAGTTAAACAGTCACATTTTCGACGTAGTCCTAATTCTATGGACTATGAGAGTAGCACTGACAATTCACATGAAGAAGAATATCCATTAAACATCGAGTCAGATTTTCCATTCAGTCCAAATTCTAAGGACTATGATAGTAGCACTGAAGAAGCGGAAGATGACTTAGAATATCCTCCAAGTCAATATTTGAAAATCATAGCTGATCATAGTGTGGATAACGTTCCTCTTAATGATGATGAAAAGCCTTATACAAATGATGATCCAATGATGGAGATGTTATCAAGAAATATTGTATCGAGGAGTAGGAGCAGACCTTTTCGTATCAATGCAAGTTGTTCTAGTTATACAAGGGGTAGAGCAGAATATCTGACGAGAAGAAGTTCTATCAGTGCTCTCATTTCAAGTGAATGTTACCAAAAAGATTGCTTCAAACATATGGATTTCAAATTTGCATTAGAAAGCAGGAAGAGATATTTGTCAATGAATAAAATAATGCAAAATTCATATTTAGTTGGGTGCATGCAATCTACATTGTCAGGTTATGATTATCATATTGGGACTTTATTTATCTGTAGAAAATCTTTCAAAATGTTTCATTTGATTGGGAATTTTCGTCTCTCGAGAATTTAAGAAAATTTGGAAAAGGATCTCACATTTTATTCAGAAGATGTCATAAAAGACCGTTTGGGCCATTATCAAATACTGCAATGTCATGGATGAAAGATTTCTTTTCAAAGCATGGAGAGTGTATGCCAAATAGAGAGACAATACATATTCCAAATAATTTTTCAAGATGAGAAATATACAACTTATACAAAGAATATGCAGAAGGCGCTGAGGGACATGGCCAATTTATTACATATCAATATTTTGTGAAAGTATGGAAGAAAGAATTCAACAATGTCTGTATTCCTAAGAAGACAAGGATGGGGATTTGTAGTACATGTGCTTCTCTAAAATCAAAAAGGGACAAATGTGAAGGGTCAGAAAGAGGTAAGCATTCATAACTTTAAATTTTAAAATTGTATAAATATCAACTATGAAAACATATTTCTTAATGAATTTCTTTTATGTTGTGTAGATTTAATTGTCAAAGAACTTCAAGATCATCGTGAACAACAAACAAACGAAAGGAAGAAGTTGTACAAGCATCGAAAGAAGTGTTATGATAATCCAAATAAATATTTGGGTTTGATAATTGATGGTATGGACTAGAAGAAAACACTTTTACCACATTTTGTTCGCACACCCATAAATTTATAGGAGGAAAATTTTATTCAGTTTCACTTGGTCAATTGTATGGTCTTCAATGGGAAAATGTTGCCAAGGGTGTACTTCACAGCTCCAAATATTCATAATGATGCAAATTTGACCATAACCATAATTCATGATGTGATTTCTCATTGGTCTGGTACTCTTCCTGAAGTTTTGTATCTACAATTGGACAACACTTGCCGTGAAAACAAAAATCAAGTTGTTTTTGGATACCTAAACATGCTTGTTGAATTGAGAATTTTTCAAAAGGTAAAGGTTGGTTTCCTTCTTTTTTGGCACACTCATGACCATATTGATCAGATGTTCAGTCATTTTTCAGTCAAATTGAGGAGGAAGCAAGTTGGGAGCTTGCCATCACTAATTGAACGTCTTAAGAAATCATACATGCCAAAGCCTACTTTTGATGTGTTGGAAGAAACTATTGACATGCGAAGGTTTATTCTAGGATCATATGGTGACGGGAAATGCATTGAACAACTTAATGACATTAGCTTCCAACATCAATTTCGTATCAAAAAAATTGATGGGAAAACACTAATATGGGGCAAGAAGTATTCAACTACTGCAGAATGGGCACCATCATCAGGTTTTCAATTTTTGAAGTTCATTCTAGATCATCCAATATTTGCATCAAAAATATTGTTATTACAATCAGTTGGTGAAGTTCAGAATGCACGCAGACAAAATAGAGATATAAATTATTTTGATTGCCTGGAAGAAATTAAAAAATGTATTAGATATACATATGAGTACTTTGACATTGCTGATTCAGTTTGGTGGGAGTCATTTTTCAATAATCAAAGTGATATCATTTCAACAACAACAAATGAAGATATACCTTTGAAAAATCCATTTATTTGGCCACAAAATGTGTCGAATCAACATGAGAAAGTAAACATTGTTGAATAGCAACAATCTCAAGGTATTATTAATTCTTCACAGGTAGCGGAAAGAGAGATGTATATTGGTTCCAGAAGATCTCGTGCACAACGTGAAGCCATGGAAGACCTTTATAGGGGTTCAGTACAGGATATTAAGGAGGGTTGCATAATTGCAGTGCTAGCAGATGGAGATCCCAATGGCTATCCATTTTGGGTTGCTAAAGTTATAAATGTCTTTACAGAAAATGAGGATGTTACAAGTGTTGAAGTACATTGGTATGCCACAAATACACACCCATTCAATGGTGTGTATAAGCCAGAGATGGTAGTTGAAAAAAAAAATGGCGGAAAGAGAAAAAGAAAGGGTACAAATATAAATCATCGCCGCATAGAAATATTAAAATTGGAGGATGTTGACATACTTGTTTATGACTTCAATTTAACAAAGAGAGGAACTCTTCGCTTCAAGACGATAGAGATTATGAAAAGGTTGTTACCAGAAGGAACAGTGTTGAGATGGGAGTCTGCTAAAACCAGTCGTAGATCTAGAAGAATTTTGAAACCTGAAGTGTTGGGCATGCATGTGGACTCAAATGGGGCACTAGTTGATGAAAGAGAAGAATATGGAACATCTTCATCAGCATCCAGTCACTCATCTGAAGATGTGAATTCTGATGGTGTGCAAGAAAATATGAGTGATTTTGAATAATTGTTTAAGATAGTTTATATAACTAATGTATGCATCGTATCTTGAAATAAAATTAATGATTTCCATATGGTGTTAAATGAGAAGTTATGAGGCATTTTTATATTGTTGGATTATATGTCTTCGTTATGATAATTTTTATTGTTTAAAATATCTACAATGCAATATTAAATTAGAGATATAATGTATGTTTTATTCAATATAAAAATAATGACTTTTGAATTCATTTAGTGATGTATTTCGTTCATAATATCATTGTTTTTTAATTTTATAGCTGAAAAAAATTCAATTTCTTTTGTATCTAACATGTTATGGTTGAAAACATGTTGAATTTATACTTAGGAAAGAAAAATGATATTCTACCAGAAACATTAATTTGTTTTTTTCCTCATAAACAACTTTGTTTGGCACATAAAAATTTGGTTTTACTAACATTTTTTAAAAAGTTTGAAAATTGACCCTTAAAAAAATCATTGTTCCAGTATCATCACTTTCGTTTTGAAGCTATATTTTGCATGAAAATTTCGTAGTAAATTTTGTAGTCACTGCCATTTTTAAAACATGTTCAAAATTGACCCCTAAAAAATAAAATCATCGTTCCAGTATACACACTTTTCATTTTTAGCACTGTTTTTGATGTTTTTTTAGGGTTTTTTGGCCAGAGTTCCCGTTTTGAGTTTATAGTTCCTGTTTCAAAGTTTACATAGATAGAATCAGACATTGTAGATCTGTATATGAAACTGCTTGAGGACTATGATAAAATGCAAGTGATTAAATTGGAGTTTTAAGCCTCTTATGTCAAATTCATAAACACATAAACATGAATTAAAACTCCAGAATTTTCAAATATTGCAAACAATACCACCATAACAATAAACACAAAACAACAAGTGATGAAGGAGTTCACCCCTCTTGGGCTACATCTCCTGGTCCAGCTTCCAATAGTTGGGCCTATATCATTATACTCATGAAAATAATGAATACATCAAGTTACAGTGCTCAAATGGCTTCAATAATAGCTCCAATGGCTTTAGAGCTATCAAAAACCCCTATCTAGCCTCTTTTTGCTCCCAAAAAGACCAAAAAGTGAGAAAGTTATGCTCCATTCTCTCTTTTCACAAGTTTTGTAGCTAATTTCCCCACAATTCGGCCAAAACCTGGCTCGTGTGCCCCGAACGCGGAAATTTCCCACTAAAACTGGCACGATTCCCACTCGACGGGCGAAATTGTAGGACAAATAAAGGCGCCTTTAAACCCCCTTGTACTGAAAATTTTAATCACGTGGTTGCATAGGTCCTGGTTAGGGGACGATTTTTTGGGGCTCTGTTGGCTGGCACGCACCCTCGGTCATGTAGGTCTCCATAGGACCTGGGACTGGCCCTCAAGGCTAGCCCCCCTTTGTCCGGCCCTGTTCTCCACACATGTGGTTGTGTGGGTCCCCATGGGACCTGGGGCTAGCCCCCATCACTCACCTCTTATCCCTCTGCTCACAATTTCCACTAACAGTATTCGAACTTGTTACATGGTAGCTTTGTTAAGTGGTTAGGTTGTGTGGGTTGGGTTAGGGTCTAGCCCTTGGCCCCCCACCCACGATCTCGTGGCACTAGGGTGGCCAGTGGCTAGGGCATAGCTCGACCCCCTCCTTAAATGTGCCCAAGGTTCACTTTAAATATATGCGACCCGCCATTCTTAACAGAAAACATGTGGTGGCTCATTGGTGAGGCCCATGGTTTGCTCGAACGAGGTCCTATGTTCAAATCCTAAGAGTTGCAATTTGACCTTAACGAAATTTTTGGTGGCCTCCTAGGTGCCACATGCCAACCTCTAGTTGAGCAACGTGGTAGCCTATGGTTGTTCCATGTCAACCAGTTAACCTCCAATAAAAATACGCCAACTCAAAACCAATAAGAACTTGCCAAGTGTCGCACTATCGTTGCCCCGTAGAACCCAGTCACCCTGCCCAGTGAGCAGGCCCAGTCAGCTCTACAAACTATTGACTGCGCAGCCCTGCACTGCCAAAAACCATTTTTTTTACCTATTCCACAAAGGAACAAAACTCAATTTTGCAAGCATACGACGTCCATTTTTTGCGAAACGAATTGTGCTAGATTCAGAACGACAAGATCTACACGATCGTTCAGTTTTTAATCCATTCCAACAAATTTAAAATTTGAGCATAGTTTTGAGCACCGGATCACTCCTCCCCACTGGAATCTTTTGGACCCCAAAATATCTTTATTACTAGACAATTAGATGAGGGTACATCCCCCTCACCCTTCTTGTCTCAACCCACTAGAATTTTCTTGAATTCAACAATTTGAACTTTTCATGAAAGCTGACCTTTTTCCTTGATTTTGGAGACGTTGTCTTGCTGTTGTAGATACTATCTTGCTGCAATTTCCTAGAATTTATAGAACAGCAAACTTTCATTGAAGGAACAAACATATTCCCTCGATAGTCATCAATCAAAGGAAACTTAAACAACTTGAAATTCTTCTCACATAAAACATTGTCGACATCATGATGTTTAGCTTGTCTTGTCTTGTGCTTGGCTCGACTCTTGACCAAGTGTTTTCGCCATTGCCATGCACCATTTTGAAACCCCCAAGAAGAACTTTTGGAACCTATGCCTTCTTTGTCAAATTGCTTTGGCACTTGCTCTTTGACCTTTGCACTCTTTAGCACCGACATCTTGTTCCCATCACTGTTCAACAATGATGTATGTTGCTGCAATTTTTCCTCATCTTGTTTACCTCTTTTAGGAGGCAACATGTTAGAACCCTGAAACAACTTATTACAACCATTAGCAACCTTAATTAAATCAGATTTTTCATTTGATGCATTTCCTTGAAAGGCCTCATTCACAACATCTTGATGCTTGAACATTAACAAAGCAAAATTTTGACTTGCATTCACAATTCTCTTCATTTGTCCAGCATGCATAAGAGACAAACTCATATTCTTATGATGTGCTCTAACTATGTACTCAATTCCATTCTTGAATAATTGTTATTTATGTTAAGAAATTTACGGTAAAGAGATAAATTATTGTTGAGATTTACTGAGATTTACAAAGAGGAATAATAAAATAATCAACAAAAATACACATAAATATTATACACATAATATTTATCCAGGAAAACCCCAAATCCGGGGAAAAACCCAACCCAATGAGATCTCATTAGCATTGGCCAATCCGGCCAAGTGAGTCTTCACCACTTACCTCTAGGTCTACATTACAATGAAGTATTCCCAACCTTTTATAAGCTCCATTACATGCAATACCACAGACCATAATACCATGCGTACACTATACCATGTGCCCAAAAACACTACTATTTAACCAGGTCAATCTTGACTCAAACCCGAGTCAATTTTACCTAACAATTCCCCCTTTAAACTTGACTTGGGGTTCCTTCACTAAATCCAGCCAAAACCTGCTAATTGAGGCAATCCCTCTCACTCTAGCCCTTACCCCCTTCAAAGTTTTTACCCGGGATTTGTTAACCCAACATCCCCCTATTACCTAGGTATAACCAAGACTTTATCGGTAATTACCCAAGGGTACGCATGCCTTACCAGGTCTTACAACAGTATGCCCATTTACATGCAAATTAAAAATTTCACTCCATTACAATAATTTTTTTAAATTTTTTTACCCTTGTTGTTATCTTTGTACATATGACAACAATGTCCATATAAAAAGAACCTATCTACCGAATTACATGGGTTACCAACTGTTGTAACCGCTAGTTATCTAGGTGTTCTTTTTAGGTACATGGTTCATCAATTAATTAATCCACGTGCACATATCCTCCTCATCCACTGAATCTTTCATGACCCAATAGCATGCAACTTTGCTTCACAATATATGGCTTTTGATCTAGATCTGCAAGCAAAACTTAATTATTTGTCTATCTACAGGCCAATACAAACCCTTGGCAACCAAAAAATGTCCTTCTGAAAACAAATTAGCTCTGATACCAGTTGTTAAGAAATTTACAGCAGAGAGATAATATATTATTGAGATTTACCGAGATTTACAGAGAGGAATAATAAAATAACCAGCAACAATACACATAATATTTATCCAATAAAACCCCAAATCTGGAGAAAAACCCAACCTAATGAGATCTCATTAGCATTGGCCAAAACCTTGGCCAATCTAGCCAAGTGACTCTTCACAACTCACCTCTAGGCCTACATTACAATGAAGTATTCCCAACCTTTTATAGGCTCCATTACATGCAATACCATGGCCCATAATACCATGGGTACACTATATCATGTGCCCAAAACCACTACTATTTAACCAGGTCAACCATGACTCCAACCCCGAGTCAATTTTACCTAACAATTTATTCTCATTGCGATGAAAAATTTCTCTCCTATCATAAAGGTATGGGCTTCCCAAAACTATACCAGAAATCTCAAGCGGAACTACATCAAGTTCAACTTCATCAAGAAAGTTAGCAATGATTGAAAATCTAATGATGCAGTTCTTTGTCACCTACAAAAATGCATTCTTACATATCCATCCTAAAGGATAAAGGTCTTGAATGTGGAATGGTTTCTAGATTTAACTTACTGACTAAGTCTTCAGAAATAAAATTTGCATGAGAACCACTATTAGATAGTGTGTCAATATTGGTATGCTCTGAAACAACTCTAATGTGGAAAAGTTCAATTCTCTTTCATCATCTTGAGTATCATTGGAACAACTTGAAGAACTAGTGTTTGCTATGTTCTTACCTTTCAAACCCATCGATGTAATATTTGTTTCATCTCCAGAATCAAAACCTAAGTCATGTTCTATAATTGCAGTTGTTTTCTCCTTCTGTTTATTTTTAAGTTTGTTGGATCTCTTTTCCGGATGGAGTTTTCGGCAATGATATTCATCATGGCCATTTTTAAAACAATGTTTTCATATGAATTTTTCTTTTTACCATTTTAATAGAATAATTCTTCTTCCCTTTTCCCTTAAACTTACCCTTTCCTTTATCTCCTATTTCAAGGGAACTCTCACTTTTCTCATCTGAAGTATTTTTTGCTCTTGCTTCTAGATGTGTGGCTTAAACAGAAACCTCATCTAAATTTGTGGGATTTAACATGAGAATAGTGTGACTTAGATAACTATTTAAACCTACACTATATTTTAACAAATTTCCTTGAGATGACAAATCTACACCCAATACTAGTGCTCTTCTCCTAAACTCTCAAGTATAGTTTTGAACACTTTTTCCTTTTAATTGCCTAAAATTATGCCAATCCATAATAGACTTCTACATATAAGCTAATGGATAAAATTTTCTTCTAAGTGTAGCAATAAAATCAATCCAAGAGGTTGAGACCTTACCATGCTTTTTCATTTCCTCTTGTGTTTTGGCTTCCCACCAAATCAATGTTACACTCTCCAACCTTAATGAAGCTAGCTGAATCTTTGTTTCATCATCCTTGATGTTTTGTATCCTACAATATACTTCAAGTTGACAAACCCAATTATCTAGTCTTTCAGCATTAACCTCACCATTATACATAGGAAATTCAAATTTAATATCAAGTTTCAACAAGGGAGTTTTACCATGTCCCTTTGGAGTATGTGGAGGTGTTTGTGAAAGGGTTGTTGTGGAAGAGGATGAAGATGAAGGTGAGGATGGAGGTGAAGATGATGGTGGAGAATATGGTGGTTTATCTCCATTCCTTTTTTGAGGCTTATCCTCATCTCCTCCTTTTCCTCCTAAAGAACCCTCTCCCTTTGGAGGCTTGGAGCTCTCACCTTGCAATATTGTGTTTCTCTCTTCATAGAGAACTTTCACCATTTGGGTCATGTCAAAGAATTATTTTCTAAAAGCCTTCTCATCCTCTGACATATTATTAGGTCCTCCTTCATGTGACATGCTTAGTGAAGCTTCAGGTACAACTTGAGGTGAAATTTGTGGTGGAGATTGTGGAAAATGTGCTCTCCTTGTCCTTGTTCCAACTTGAGGACCTACAACCACAAGCTTTCCTTCTCCTCTCTTGAGCTTCAACCTTGTAAGCATCAAAAACACTTGCAAACAATTAAATCCTCACAACAATAAAGAACCTAAGCTCTGATACCAAACTTGATCTGTATATATGAAACTTCTTGAGGATTATGATAAATTGCAAGTGATTAAATTAGAGTTTTAAGCCTCTTATGTCAAATTCATAAACACATAAACATGAATTAAAACTTCAAAATTTGCAGAATATTGTAGACAATACCACCATAATTGTTATAACCCCAAGAAACTCTCCTAGGTTGTATCTCAGAGATGCTCGGGAACATTACAAACTCAAAAAAATGTTGGAAATGGATGAATGGAAGGAATGATGCATATTCAAGCCAGAGAACCACTTCTATTATGCTTAACCCCAGACATGGATGAACACCCCCAGACTACAAGGCTTTAGACCACAAATTACTCACAGTTTGGGATTAGGTGAACATGGAGAATACTGACCACACCAGCAGATGCACAAGACCATGTGATGGCCGGCTACAACCAGTAAAGAGGTTTGCAAATCTATTTCCTAATGCACAGACAAGATGACAACTCTCTAGCACTAAGCTAACAGAAACCTGCATAACACATTCAATGATACACACTAGATTCTAACACAGAGGTGGGATGGCAACCCCTCTAATGCTAAACATCAAGAGCACATGAAAAATGCATAACAGGCACAGCCTAGAAAAGAGTAGAAAGTGGAAAGTGAGCAATTAACAGCAAAAGAAGCTTGTATTAGCTGAAAATAAAGACTAGACACTACAAGTATCACAGTAGTTACAGTGTCCAGAAGTTGAACCTTACATCAAAACAACAACCATCAACCTCCATTACATCTGTGTTCTGGGTATATATAGAGTTCCATTACAAAAATATCTTGTTGCTCTATGCGTGGAGGGGTCATAATGGACCACCAATCGCCTTAACTCTCTCAAAGAGTCTCTGCTACAATATGTGTGTTTTAATGGACAAAATTGACCTTTTCTACTGTTCGGAGGTCCTTCTCTAAGCAGGTGACCTGTAATACAAATGAAAGCTCCATAACTGCTGAATGAATTCAACTGCTCGAGGCATATTCTTCTCATCCTTCGGCCATAATGCTCTTGAATGCAGTTGTTGAAGAGTAAATGCGCCAAACACTGATAGATGGCCGCTTCTCTCCTTCGGGAGCATGGTACAGGTCGAGGACATAGAGACTGCAAGGCGGACGGATGATCTGGTCAGGAGGGCAATACTGGTTATTGGATGGAACAGACAAACGGCGGAGATCGATTTGCAGGAGCTATCGGGAAGGTAAGGTGGAAGACGATCGCAGGCCGTTGGATGAAACAGATGAACAGCAGTGATTGGTTTGCAAAATTCAATAGGAGATATGAGGGTGGAATGAATGAAGGCCGTTGGATCTCATACGGTAAGACCAATGGTGATCGGGGGCGGAAGTTGCGCAGGAGATAATGAGTGGGAAGGGCGATTTTGGCGGTGAGCGGTAATTATCGCACCGCCTTTAGATCTGCGGCGGTATTCGTACATGGGCTCGTGATGCAAATAATCGGCTGACACGTGGCGGATGTGACAGGGGAGAAACCACTTTCCCCACTGGTTAACAAGTGGGCAGCTCGCGCGATCGGGAGGTGAGAACGTCGTCCGATCGCGGCGGAGGACGATCGGACGACTGGGATTAAATGCACATGTTTACGACTGATGTGACAAGGAAGGACTTCGCGTGTAGCGCTTTTTGCGAAGGCGCGCGGTTATAGGGGTTTAACACCATTAGCACCTGGGGGCTATATTGAAATGTGGTTGATGGATTTCGGGGGTTTTAAACGGGAAATGGAGAGATTTAGGAAGGAAAACAGAGATAGCGGGGGGTTATGAAAGTATAAGGGGAACGAGGGAGAAGGAGAAAACAAACTGTTGTGAACTCCTTGCTTGCTAAAAACACACGGCCATGTTAGTATTTTGGTTCTCCAAACGTAGAAGTACATAGCAGAGCTAACACTGGCTCCTTCTGGGGATGAGATCCTCCCTGTGAGGTCTCAAGAACCTGCAGATCAATGCCTTTCTGATGAAAAACAAATTAACAAAATTCCTAGTGTTCCATTGGACATGGAGTTTGACTGAACCTACACTAAGACTGATAAAATTCAAATATTTACAACTTTAAAGCCAAAAGACCTTAAATCACATAAATTTTCAGAAAATGCCCATTAACTGGGCCATCAAAAACTACCTCTCCCCTCATACTTTTCAGTATGAAGGTGTTGTTCCCTTGAATTCGAGCAATGATAAAAGGCCCTGTCCAGAAAGCACCAAACTTCCCATGATTACCTTTCTTTTCTTTCAATGCATCCCACTTCAGCACCAAGTCTCGAACCTGAAAATTATCTGTCTTTGTCTTCCTGTCAAAAGCGTCCTTGATCTTTTTCTAATGTGCTGCAGCCTTTTCAACCAGCTGTTCTCGGATTTGATGTACCTCTACCAAATCAGTGATCCTTTGTGCCATGTCTTCTTCTTCATTCTGTTCTGTTTGCAGAAAATTCGCCACAGGGAGAGTTAACTGAATTGGGAATACAGCCTCAGTGCCATATACCAGCTTGAATGGAGAATTCCCTGTGGATTTCTTAATGTTCACTCTGTCTACCCACAGTGCATACTTGAGCTTAGAATCCAAATTCTTTTTATTGTCCTCCAGCAACTTCTTAATTATCCTTATCAGGCTTTTATTAGAGGATTCTGCTAGACCATTTCCTTGAGGATAATATGATGTGGAATGAACTAGCTTGATGCCCATTGAGTCACACATGTCCACCAATTCTTTTGCCCTGAAGGCTGTTGCATTTTCTGTGACTAATTTATGTGGACAACCAAATCTGGTAAAGATATTTTCAACTAAAAACTTCATGACTACATTATGTTCAGCCTTCCTAGTAGGGACTGCTTCAATCCACTTAGTAAAATAATCAATGGCTACTAATATCCATCTGTGTTGGCCACTGGAATGTGGATTGATCTCTCCAATGAAATCCAAGCCCCACTGCTGAAAAGGTCCTTTTGCATGTATTGGTTTTAAGGGCAGGGACTTCAGCTGTTGTTTCCCTTCAAATCTTTGGCACCTGTCACAAGATTTAACAAATGAAAATACATCAGAAAATAAAGTGGGCCAATAATATCCAGCTCTGAGGATTTTATGGGCTGTAGTCTTCCAATAATGGTGTCCTCCACACATGCTGGAATGAAACTGCTACATAACCTCCATTGATTGTTCTTTGTCCAGACACCTCAAAAGCATTCCAGATGGATCCCTCCAATAGAGCAGATTTTCGTTAATGCAGTATTTAGCTGCCCTAAGCTTAACAGTTCTGACTTGACTTTGAGTAAGTCCTGAAGGGATTTCTAGCTTCAGCAAGAAATTAATTATTGCAGAATACCAATCACAAGAAGCTAGATTTTCTGCCACTGGCTGCTTTCTCTCTGGTTCAGCTGCTTCCTCTTCTTCTACCTGACCATTTTCTGCGATTGTGCCCATGAAATGTATGTCCAATGTTCTACAATTTTCTTCAACTAAAAACCTGGCAAGACCCTGACCTCTGAAAAGTTTGGTGGGCTTCAGTTCCATATTAAATTCAATTATCTTTGCAATCCATTTAGCCCTTCTTCCATCAGCATCAGGTTGTGTCAAGACATCTTTTATTGCAGCAGAGGGTACATATGCAATTATCTTGGAATGCAAAATATAAACTCTGAAAGATTTCAAGGATTTGATAAGAGCATATGCTTATTTTCCCATAATGTCATACCTCATTTCAGCATCCCTTAAGTTTTTGCTGAAAAATGCCACTGGATGCTCTGAACCTTCCTCATTTGCTTGCAATAACACTGCTGCAATGGTGTCTTCAGAGGCAAATGAAAATATATGGAACTCCTTGCTGTAATCTAGACTTATTAAAGTGGGAGCCTCCATAATAGCCTTCTTAATGGACTCAAAGGATTTTCTTGTCGAATCAGTCCATTTAATTTCTGACCCTTTCTTCAACATGGAGGTAATATACTTCACCAGCCCTGCAAAATTTGATATAAACCTCCTCACAAAATTAATCTTTCCCAGAAAGGACTAAATATCCTTCTTTGATCTCAAGACAGACAGGGTTTGTATTGCTTTTACTCTTTCTGGGTCAATTCGGACACCTGCAGCAGAAATAAAATGTCCTAACAACTTGCCTTCTTCTAAAGCAAACTATGACCTTTTAGGATTGACTGAAATCCCAAACCTTCTGCACTTTAGGAACACCTTCTTCAAATGTTGTAAATGGTCTTGATGGCTGCTGGAGTATATTGTTATATCATCAAGGTAGATGAGGACAAACGTATCCTTCTCCCCCACAAATGCTATATCCATAGCTCTCTGAAAGGTGGCTCTAGCATTCATCAGCCCAAAAGGCATCTTGGCATACATAAAAGTGCCCCAAGGAGTGGTGAATGCAGTCTTCTCTTGGTCATCTGGATGCATAGTAATCTGGTTAAACCTGAAAATCCATCCAAGAAAGACATTACTTTGGCTCCTGAGACCTTTTGCAACAAATGCTCCATCTTGGGTAGAGGATAGTTGTCTTTCTTATAGCATTTGTTTAAGTTTCTGAAATCAACACACAGTCTAATTTCTCCACTTTTCTTCCTCACCGCCACCAATTTGGCTACCCATTTTGAATATCTGAGAGGGACTATGATTTTGGCAGCCAGCAACATTTTAATTTCTTTTTCAACCAAAGGAAGAAGCATAGGATTTATTGGTCTCAGCTTCTGTTTGAAAGGTATGGTGTCTTTCTCTAGAGGGATTTTGTGTTGAATAATCTTTTTATCATAGGTTTTCAGGTCACTATATTCCCAAGCAAACACATCAGCAAATTGCTTCATTAGATTGCAGTATTCAGAACATTGATCAGCAGACAAATGAGAAGAAAGATTTATGTGTCTAGGCTGACCTGGACTCCCTATATCATGCTTACAAACTACATATTGATCTTCTTTTTGGGCAGCCTTGTAAGGCACATCATTCTAGTCAAATAGTCTTTCTAAAGGAATTAAACCCTTAGGTATATGATTACTGGGAAGCTGGACAATGCTATCTTTGCCAATTTTGCTTCTAAGCTGGGATTGGGGTTTTTCTTCTAAGGCTTCATTCTCTTGGTCAATTTGCATTTCAAAAAACTCATCAATGACTTGCAGAAACCTATTTATTTCATCATCATCTTCAAAAACTTTCCAATGCTGGACATTATCAGGCAAGGATGGCCTATACTTCATTTGGATTTCATGAACTAGTCTGGGAGGCATGGGAGGGATAAACATGTTAGCAGACACAGCAAGGGAATCAGCAAGCTAATTTTTGGCTCTAGGGATATATGAAATACAGAAATCATCAAAAGAATCTTTGAGTCTCCATACCTCATCTTTGTATGCTTTCAGCCTTGGGTGCTTTTCTTGAAATGTTTTATTTACTTGTTAAATGATCAAATCAGCATCCCCAATCACCTTTGTGTCCCTGATTCCTTTTTATTTAGCTGCATTAAGGCCCAATAGCAGAGCCTCATAAGGCCCAATAGCAGAGCCTCATACTATGTTATATTGTTTGTGACTTGAAAAGCCAGCTTAAAAGACAGTTGTGTGCTTTCCTGCTCTAGAGATACCAGCACCACCCCTGCTCCTGCAGTCTCCCTAGAACATGCTCCATCAAAGAACATCTCCCAAACTTGACTTCCTTGCTCTTCCTCAGCCTGATTTGTTGGTTTCCTGAGTTGCATTGAGGCCTTCTGAGATTCTTCTATTTGGAGAATACATGCTCCAAAATCAGCGTCCACAGCATATATGGGATGATTAGTAGGATTCTTCTCATCATTGATGATGTATGTCAACTGTGCTTCTCTGTACAATCTCCTGCTTTCCCCTCCAAAAACTACGACAATGGCATAAGATAGATAATTCTGCAATATCCCACCTAGCCTTTTAATCCATCCTCTAGACAGCAGCACACCAAACTTAGGAGGTACATCTGCTACCACAATATCCATAATCATACTCTTCATGGGCAGCTGAGTTAAGGTAATGGCCAGGTCTTTGATCAATCCTAGGCATTTCACTTTCCTTGAATCAAAAGAGAACAAATCATGGTATGGTCTAGTGATATCAAGGCCTAACTCTTCCATGATAGCTTTAGGCATCAGATTGTGGTTGGCCTCTATGTCTAGCAGGAAATTGTGGAGGATTTTGTCATGAATGGTCAAGGATACATAAAATGATGGAGAATTATTATCAGCAGGTTCAATCATGGGGCTAAGCATAATGGCAGGCTTGTCATCTTGCAAATTGACAGATTCAGTGGAGGTTTGTGTGGTTTCCAGCTCAAGAGATTCAAGGATAGGCTTTCTAAACACTTCACTCTTTACCAACTCTACCAAAGGCACAGATATTTTTAACTTTCGGACTTCTGATTCAAAGTTGAAAGAGGGAGGTAACTTGTCAGAACCTCTTACCTCTTGAACTGGAGCTTTGAAGATGACTGGGTTAGCTGCTGGTCTTCTCCATCTGATATTCTGTGACTCTGTTTGGATAGCAACTCTTTGGGCAGGATTCTCTTTGACATTTTTTGCATTTGACCTCAGATTATATCTTTGTTGTTCACCAGTCTGTAGAACAGCCTCTCTGTCCCATTCTTGACTTATTTGGTCCTGTAGCAGTGATTCTTCATATGCAGCCAACGTCAAAAAGGCAGCACTGCCTTTATCTTCCATGCAATGAATTTCTTCCTCTTCTTCAAATTGTTCCTCCTCCATGACTACATTTTGGAAATGAAATTTAACCTTTTGTTCTTCATTTGTTTCTTTACCCCTCTGAATGATTTGTAATTGTTCATTTTCTCTTCTGAATGGATTTGGATTTCTTGGAGAAAATGTGTTCTGCTGCCTTGTCTTTCCTGAATTCTGCTCAACCTTCAACTTAGATATTTCAGCAGCAAATGAATCTATCATCTTAATCATTTTATCTAATTTAGGCTGTCAAGATGAAGCAGAGGAAGAAGAAGCCTCACCTCTCTGCCTCCTTCTATCAACATGACTTTTGAGCTTTTCTGCAGCCATAATATTAGATTCCACCTCTAGTGTTGCATCCTGCATGTCAGCTAGAGTGGCACATCTTCTTTCTCTCAACAATAGGAAAAAATCAGAGTCAAAAGCATTGGCATAAGTGAGTTTGGCAGAAGTGGGGGTAGGATTTACCTCAGCTGGTATCTTACTATACATACAGTTAAATCTTTTATTGAAATTAGGCAAAGATTCCCCATTTTCCCTCTTCAGGTTACCAAACTCAGTATGGTAGTAGAGCAGATCTTTTCTATCTCCCTATTGCTTCAAAAATGCATCATCTAGTGCTTCAATGTTGGTTATGAACCTCTGGGGTAATTCTCTGAACCACTTCCTAGCCTCTCCATCAAGGCTCTGTACAAAAACTCTCATCCACACATCATTTTCACTTATATCTAAGTTATCAGCATAACTATAAAAGCCTCAAGGTGTTCTTTAGCTATTACACCCTCTGTGCCAGTGAACTTAGGCATATATTTTTGATATTCTCCTACTGGCATAGCATTTGAAGGAACAGGCAGGACTAGGGGTCCATACCTGGCAGCTACAATTCTTTCTATCTTCATAGGTGCTTGCTAGCCTGCCATGACTAGGGTATGTGGAAGGACACTGGCAGAATGAGCAGTATGAAATAATGAAATGGATGACAGAGACAAAGGGATTTTATGGACTGTATGGGAGGCTTTCTTTGGACTGAGATTCAAAGGGGAACTAAATGGACAAGGAGCTTTATGAATATCTGTAGGTGATTCTTCACTAGCAACACTAGGCTCTAAATCTTCAAACTGTATATTTTGAGTTATAACCTTCTCTTGCAGAGATACATAAGGTTTCTTAGGCTTACTTGATCCTGATGCTCCTTTCTACGATGTTTTCTTTGGTTTAACAATCTTCTCAAGGTCAGGCACTAATTCAGCTGGTGATTTCTGAGGATTTCTTCAAGTATGTCTCACAAACTGAGCCAGAACTGCAATGTGGAGTCGCCAAAGGTTGGTCTTCCTCCAGTGGAGTTTCTAGATAGATGATTACAACCAGAATATGTGTCCAAACCTTGTCTATCATCAAAGCTTGGAACTGTGTCGTTCTCCCAGGGAAGTTGAGCTTCAATCTCCTCTCCCTAGCAACGATGCCAATTAATGTTATCACCCCAAGAAACTCTCCTAGGTTGTATCTCAGAGATGCTCAGGAACATTACAAACTCAACAAAATGTTGGAAATGGATGAATGGAAGGAATGATGCATATTCAAGCCAGATAACCACTTCTACTATGCTTGACCCCAGACATGGGTGAACACCCCCAGACTACAAGGCTTTAGACCACCAATTACTCACAGTTTGAGGATTAGGTGAACATGGAGAACCACACCAGCAGATGCACAAGACCATGTGATGGCCGGCTGCAACCAGTAAAGAGGTCTGCAAATCTATTTCCTAATGCACAGACAGGATGACAGCTCTCTAGCACTAAGATAACAGAAACCTACATAACACATTCAATGATACAAACTAGATTCTAACACAGAGATGGGATGACAGCCCCTCTAATGCTAAACATCAAGAGCACATGAAAAATGCATAACAGGCACAGCCTAGAATAGAGTAGAAAGTGGAAAGTGAGCAATTAACAGCAAAAGAAGCTTGTATTAGCTGAAAATGAAGACCAGACGCTACAAGTATCACAGTAGTTACAATCTCCAGAAGTTGAACCTTACATCAAAACAACAACCATCAACCTCCATTACATCTGTGTTCTGGGTATATATAGAGTTCCATTACAAAAATATCCTACTGCTTTATGCGTGGAGGGGTCATAATGGACCACCAACTGCCTTAACTCTCTCAAAGAGTCTCTGCTACAATCTGCGTGTTTTAATGGACAAAATTGACCTTTTCTGCTGTTCGGCGGTCCTTCTCTGAGCAGGTGGCATGTAATACAAATGAAAGCTCCATAACTGCTGAATGAATTCAACTGCTCGAGGCATGTTCTTCTCGTCCTTCGGCCATAATGCTCTTGAATGCAGTTGTTGAAGAGTAAATGCGCCAAACACTGATAGATGGCCGCTTTTGTCCTTCGGGAGCATGGTACAGGTCGAGGACATGAAGACTGCACGGCGGATGGATGATCTGGTCAGGAGGGCAATACTGGCCGTTGGATGGAACAGACGAACGGCGGAGATCGATTTGCAGGAGCTATCGGGAAGGTAAGGTGGAAGACGATCGCAGGCCATTAGATGAAACAGATGAACAGCAGTGATTGGTTTGCAGAAGTCAACAGGAGATATGAGGGCAGAATGAATGAGGGTCATCGGATCTCATATGGTAAGATCCAACGGTGATCGGGGGCGGAAGCTGCGGGAGAGATAACGAGCGGGAAGGGCGGTTTTGGCGGTGAGCAGTAATTATTGCACCGCCTTTGGAGCTGCGGCAATATTCGTACATGGGCTTGCGATGCAAATAATCGGCTGAAACGTGGCGGATGTGACAGGGGAGAAACCACTTTCCCCACTGGTTAACGAGTGGGCAGCTCGCGCAATCGAGAGGTGAGAACGTCGTCCGATCACGGCAAAGGACGATCGGACGGCTGCGGTTAAATGCACATGTTTACCACTGATGTGATAGGGAAGGACTTCGCGGGTAGCACTTTTTGCGAAGGCGCGTGATTATAGGGGTTTAACACCATTAGCGCCTGGGGGCTATATTGAGATGTGGCTGATGGATTTCGGGGGTTTTAAATGAGAAATGGAGAGATTTAGGAAGGAAAACAGAGATAGGGGGGTTATGAAAGTATAAGAGGAACGAGGGAGAAGGAGAAAACAAACTGCTGCGAACTCCTTGATTGCTAAAAACACACGGCCATGTTAGTATTTTGGTCCTCCAAACGCAGAAGTACATAGGAGAGCTAACAATAACAATAAACACAAAACAACAAGTGATGAAGGAGTTCACCCCTCTTAGGCTACGTCCCCTGGTCCAGCTTGTTATAGTTGGGCCTATATCATTATGCTCAGAAAATAGTGATTACATCAAGTTATAGTGCTCAAATGGCTTCAATAATAGCTCCAATGGATTCAGGGCTATCAAAACCCCTATCTAGCCTCTTTCTGCTCCCAAAAAGACCAAAAACTGAGAAAGTTATGCATCTTTCTCGCTTTTCACAAGTTCTACATCTAATCTCCCCACAATTCAACCAAAACCTAGCTCTTGCACCCCGAACGCAGAAACTACCCAATAAACCTGGCATGATTCACACTCAGTGGGTGAAATTATAGGACATATAAGGGTTCCTTTAAGCCCCCAATCTCAAAAATTTCGGTCACGTGGCTGCATATGACCTGGTTAGGGGTCGAGTTTTTGGGGCTCTATTGGCTGGCCCGTGCCCTTGGTCATGTGGGTCCCCATGGGACCTAGGACTAGCCCTCGTGGCTGGGCCCCCTCCATCTAGCCCTATTCTCCACGCATGTGGTTGTGTGGGTCCCCATGGGACCTGGGCTGGCCCCTTATCCCTCCGCTCACGGTTTCTGCTAACGGTCTTCAGGCCTCTTACATGGCAGCTTTGTTAAGTGGTTAGGTCGCGTGGGTTGGGCTAGGGCCTAGCCCTTGGCCTCCATCCTACAGTCTCGTGGCGTTGGGGTGGCCAAGGGTTGTGGCCTAGCCTAATCCCATCCCCAAATGCGCCAAAAGGTCACTTTAAATATATGCAACCCATCATTCTTAACAGAAAACGTGTGGTGGCTCGTTGGTGAGGCTTGTAGTTTTCTCAAATGAGGTTGTGTGTTCAAATACCTAGAGTTGAAATTCAAACTTAAGGAAATTTTTGGTGGCCACCCAGGTGCCACGTGGCAGCCTCTGGTTGGGCCACGTGGTAACCTGTGGTTGGTCCACATCAACCAGTCAACCTCCAATAAAAATATTCCAACTCATAGCTAATAAGAACATGGGAAGTGTTGCGCTACCATTTTCCCATGGAACCCAGTTGCCCTACCCAACTAGAAGGTCCAATTAGTTGTACAGACTGCTGACTAGGTAGTCCTGCACTGCTAAAAACCAATTTTTTTACCTGTTTCCACAAATGAACGAAGCTCATTTCCAGGAGCATACGACGTCCGTTTTTCACGAAACGAATTGCACCAAATTCAGAATGATGAGATCTATGTGGTTGTTCAAGTTTCAATCCATTCCAACAACTTTGAAATTTAAGCATATTTTTTATCATCATATCAGTATACAATTGATGTATTTTCTTACAAGTTTATATGTCGATGGGAAAGAAGTGTATGAATTTTAAGGGGAGTTTCCTGGGGCCATTCGAGCCCGGTAACTTTCCCTAAATGACCTCCAACCTTGAATTTGCAGCAACCTCCATTCCAATCACAGGGAATTTGGTGATGAGGGCTACATGTCCCTGAGAATAGCTAAATGCCCCGAAAACCCTTGAGTGGCACCAGGAATCTTCTTATAGGGTCAGCGTAGACTCTAGAACCATTGGCATGTAGCAAGCGAGGTGGGAACCTCTTGGAAGCTTGTGTCAACTGTGGTAGGCACTAGACATAAGAGCGTCTATGTCACCATGTGAGGAATTCCCTACTCAAAGGAAGGAATGTCCACTTGTTGTGCATCCATCAATGAAGCTATCACCCAAGCTCAGGAGGGGTAACATTGTGGAACACATTAGATTGATATCAACAGAGTAGCGAAATTGTGAAGAAGATCTAGGAGTCTACCAGACCTATAAGGCAAAGTAGTGATCAAAAATATTAGTTCGAGGAAGCCTGTGCAATGGAAAATCTTGTAAAAATTCTAAGGCAACGAGAGTGAAGCCTAACTTTTATAGAAAGGTTGGATGCCCTTATCCCTTACATAATAAAAATCCCTAAGTGGGAAGGTTTCCTATTGGAGGGGCCAGAGTCTCCTTTCATGCGATTGGTCAAGAGAATGACAATGTGGCGTAATAGTCCCAGATGGGTTGTACCTCGTAAGCTAATTTAATTAGTCGTTGGGAAGTCTATCACTTGACAGACCAGGGATCGTCTCCAGATTGATCTCGTAATGGAAGAACCCGTAAGATAATTTAATTAGTCATGAGACAGAGCAGGGATCATCACCATATGGATCCCGTAATGGAAAGATAATGTTGGAAGTTCTAGGAGGTCAAAATCCTGGAATCCTATAACAAAATGTGAATTGGAATTTAATTGAAGAGTCAGGATCTAGGTTTGAGGACTCCTAGGTCAACCAATGGCAGTGCACTATTGGTCATGGAGTAAGTGACGTGGCCCGGAGGTGGGAGACCGAAAGTGTATTCCTGGAATATCTCTAAAGGCACAGCCGAGATTGGAGGGTAGGTGTTACAGGGAAAAGTGTCTACACAGAACTGCTTATCCCACTAAGGTGTGGTAGCTACCTTAGAAACAAACAAAGTAAAGCTACTTTTGTTTTTCCTTTATGAAATATAGATGAGAGAAGAACAAAGAAGACCAACCTCTGTCTTGCGCTAATCTCCTAGTTCGATTCCTCTCTCTCTTGATAGTCTTTCGCTACTTGCTTCCTCGTACGCCCAGCTTCACAGAGTACCTGTAGGATCACAGTAGCATAAAACTATATAAGAAAATGGATCTATAATCATAAACAATCTAGGATCAGATGTAAATTGACCATACAAATGCATAAAACATAAATGACACAAGTATGGAGGAAAACTTGAATAGCTTTTATTGATAAACAAGAAAGAGCCAAGGGAGTTACAACTGGTTATTCTGACCCAGCATCATCCTCTCAGCAAGTAAGCCCTTCTTCACCTCATACAAAGCTTAAATCACCCAATACTCTGATGTTGTCTCAAGAAACCAACAGCAATTCCTTACAATATGCAAAATTCCAGCCTCCAACTTCTGGATCTCTGGGATGAGAGATCTATATATAGATATTTGCAAATGTGTGAGTCAGCTCTGCGTTTTTTATTAGTGTCTTCTCTCTGATAGTTCTTGATGCCACTTGGAGATCTCATTGATCTCTTACTCATCCTTGGGCGATTCTGAGAGGCAAGTGTCCCAGGAGAAGTTTCTGGAAGATTCCATGATCATCCACCTCGCAAACTGCCTCCGCCAGTTGTCTTTTCCCGTCCATCGCACCCCATAGAATGGATTTTTGAAATGCAACGCACTTCGCGTGTGTACAAGGTGCGATGCATCGCACCCTGGCCATGATTGAGTGAAATGATCCAGTTTTGACCAGTTTTGAGTAGTTTTTCATGGAGAACTTCTGGGAGAAGCTGTAGTCAGTTGACCTTGTTCTTTTAGGGGTTGGAACAACACCTTTAGGGACTTAGGAGCCCTTAGTTTATGGACATTTATGCTTGGGGTTGTAGTGCCCAAAAATGTCTATAACAGTTGCCCCCTAAAGCATGAGGTCGTTAATCTTTTTTGATGTCGGGTGAAATGCTTTATTATGAGGATCCGAAGTTCTTTCAAGCTGGGAGGAGACCTGTAATAAGATACAATACAATACATTATCTTCATAATTTTTCATGATCTAGTTAAGGCGGGCATTCCCATGCTCAGCTTTATAAATTCATTTTCATGTACATGGGACAGACAATCGTCTGAGTTTAGACCGATGATTTTGGTAGAGCCATCATCCCTTTGATTGGATGATTATCTGTGCAGCAATGATGTGCATTTGATGTCTTTAATTCCTTGAATATATATCGCAGCCCGGATGGATGAAACTAGATCCGGGGTCTTCAATCTCATTCTATCTTCACTCGAAGTAAAAGTCGATCCATGTGAGAGATGTTCTGGAGTCGAACATGGAAAGACATCGCCTGATTACCAGCCAATGATGTAAGTTGTTAACAGGCGCGAGAGGAATCACCGATAATGATAATGACCCTCAAGGTACTATAGTACAATTCACGTGGTGTGAATAAAGGACTTGGCATCGAACACCACGCAAAATATTTCAGTCGAAGGTCATTGATGTAAACCTGTCCCCGGAAGTGAGAAACTTGCCATTGAGGCATGCAAGCTTCAAAGTACTGAACGGGGTGTTCCTAGATCGACTTCTTGGATAATGAGGTGATGTCGACAAGAAGCGATCCGTCATAGGAGGGCCTTAATGAATCCCACATCAATGATACGGAACGGAGCATATGATTTTAATGGAGGTGAAAACGATCTGGTGATATAAGGTTCAGGGTGGCGGTCATGAAAGAATGGAGTGTAAATGTATTGTAGCGGGTGAGACACAGGTGAATTCTCTGGATGACTTCTCTTGAACATATCGGTGACACTGACGTGATGGATTGGTAGCATTAACCCCAAATGTGGATGGTGTGATGGGACCATGGTGATGTGACCGGTGAATGAAACAACCCAACCCGACTTGGATGCGGAGTGAAAGTGTCATGTTCAAGAGCGACTTGCTACCAACAAAGTTTCTTCAAGTTTTCTTCCCAATTCTTCCCCAGTCATTGCTGACCAATACCTCTTTATTTTTGTCAAGCTTGAGGAGGATAACATATGCTTGTTCTATAATTTTCCCTTCGGGCAAACCCATCGCTATGTTTTAACGAGCCTAGCGATAGTGAAACTCGTTCTTGTTTGCTATGGCAAGTTTGTCGCTATTAGGTTTTAACAAGTTTAATGACAAAGATAACTCGGTCCTTTTCATTTTTAGAGAGTCTGAAAAAGGGACGTAAAGGAAACTCCAAAATTCCTTTTTCGTCATCTAATCCCTTAAGTCCGAAAAAGTATAAAACAATACAGAAGGGATGAATTTTCGATACTTTTAACGAGCCGAACAAAACCAGCGCTCAATCTTTTTGTGTAATAATCCCTCAGGTCCAAAAAGATTAAAATCTAAAGGAGGGATAGCACTTCCGGTCCCTTTAACGAGCTGGAGAGGCCAATGGCTCAGCAATCTTTTCATATTTTACGAGTCAGTTGAAAAGAGCTTAAAGGAGACTCGTCTTTTGAGGAACAAGTGATAAAATTGGGTAGCAGCTGATTCCAGGTAAGGTTTGGAATTTTCCAATCACGGCAGTGTTACAAGGATGGCTAGCGGGATCACTCTTCGCAGCTATTCCTCAAAAGGGGTAAACAATCAAACGGAGGTGAATGATCAGCCAATATAGAGTGGAGGTGATGATGGGAACACGACCAAGGCTTTAAAGGCTGAAGTACTACATTCACGATGGTTATTTACAGGAAAATAGTTCATTTTTTAATGAGCTTAAACGCGGGGAGAAACATTTGCTCATGACTTATGTTTATTTTTTAACGAGCTTGAACTATGTGCTAAAACTGCTCGATGTGGGTTTATTTTTTAACGAGCTTGAACCCTGTGGTAACACTGCTCGTGATAAGTTTGCATGCCCCCAGCATAATAACGCAAATCGAGGTGCATGCCCCCCCAAGCTTCATTGCATTCATCTCGGTGGTTGGAATGAAGGTTTACCTTTGAGATCTTCAAAAGACTTGACTTTGATTTTACGAGATCGTAATCAAAGACTCGATTTGGAAAGGGAGTCGTTTCATTTTTTAATGAGGTTAACACTGTAAAAGAACTATCCTCAGAATCCATCGTATTTATAGTATTTGATAGAAAATCAAAAACCGAAGGATGATTAAGTTTATTGGAATAATCTTCATTGTAATCTGGGAGATGGGAACGATGGTGGTAATCTTCCCATAGTGCCTCCCCTAACATCATTGACTGAATGATTCCTTTGTCTGTAGAATGTACATGCGACCAAGGATCTGAAGAGGTGCCATATTCCTTAGACCTATCTATCCAAACACAAGATGAGCGTTGATTTGGGTTTGCCCCCCAGGCCAAGAAAATTGATTGCTACAATATTTCTAAAATGGCGATGATCCATGCTGACAAAATGTTTAGGAATCTTCTGAATCCATTAGATATAGAAGATTTCATATTGCAGGTTTCCACTGTGACCACTTCCGCCAGATTACTCGGAGGCGATAGGGCAAAAGTACCCATTAAGGCAGGGTCTTTTAGGAGGCCTACTCCAATATTTTGAAGCGAATGATTGCTTTCATGGATCATTGGAATGCTTCCCGTAACTTGTGAACTGTTGGGGAGAAATTTTTGTTGGTCGACGATTGTAATTCCTCCTTGGAAGGGAAATGCAATCTTTCTAAAGTAGGTCAACACAACTGCGGCCATGGCATATATCCAGGGCCTTCCCAGTAGGATGTTGTAATTGAGGTTCCCGTCGATTACTTCAACATCAATTTCTACTGTTTTTCCCCCTAGTTAAATTTGCAAGTTACTTAAAATCCCGTATGGAGTGTATGATCATCCATCAAATGCTTTTAACATTGTTGATGTTTGCGACAAGGGTGGTGAGCCTAAATTTTCCCAGCAACTCATCGACATAATACATGTAGATGCCCCCTCATCAATAATTGTTCGATGAACAGTTTTGTTGAGGGCTTTCACTTGAATAAGGAAAGCTAGTTGAGCTGTTAACTGAGGGTCATATCCTTTACAAGATTGGAATCCGTTGGGTCAATCCCACCTATTACTGATAATATATCCTGCTTTTGGGAGAGGCAATTTTGCGGTACCTCAAGTGTCGACATAGCGGACGGCAATTGGGCCAGGTCCTCTACTATATTATAATTCTGTGCTACTTTTGCACGAGGATTAAATGTCGATTTGTGTACTACTCCCTTTGGCGATTTTATCATTGGTTCAGGAATGATGGGTGGCACAACTTCGTTCGAAGTTGTTGTTGAACTACTAGGTTGATATTTATCCTTGTTGTCCGACAACTGTGGATTCCCGTAATCTTTATTCCTCATCATTATCAAAGCATCATTTTGTCGTTTCGAAACCGACAAAATAAGCACTTGGGATCAGGAAGCATTTTGATTAGCAACCAGTTTGGTTCACGGGTTTGGAAACGAATCAGTCAATACTGCTGAGGTTTTTGAACTCTTAAAGAGTTTCTTAACTTCAGCTTTATGTGGACAATCTCTCGTCCGATGATCCTCATCGCATATATGACACCCCGCAGGGGGTTTCCTTTGCCCAGAAGGGTTTGCAGAAGCTTTTTCAGGAGATGACTCATCCTGCTTCTTTTTTCTCCCTTTCTTTTTCTTCTTGCCCCCTGGTTGCTTCAGTTGTTTGCCCTTGTTGGTCGACACAGTATTTACCTCTGAGGCGAGAATTTCTTCATTTTCATTTTGATCAGAAATCTTACGGTCTTTCTTAGATGTAGCCTTTGTCGATTTCGTGCTTGTCATACCTATCACGCCATCACCGGCATGAGAGTCTTTGTTTGATTTAGGAGGGGGAAGGACCGAGAATTCCAATCTGGGAGCGTCAGGTATTTTATCGTAGAGCATGCCAGACTGAGTGTAAATCAAATCTAAATATTGCGCACGAGCAATAACTTGCTCTTCGGTGACGACTCCCCCTTTTGCCACATCTTCTGTAATGGAAGGTAACAAAGACTTAATAAACCATTCAGCTAAAAGCTAATCAGGAACATACGTTTTTACCATTCTACGATGACGTCACCACTCATGTATATGATCAAATATGTGAGTGGCCGTTGTTTGTTTGAAATTGGTAAGAAGTTCTATTCCCGTTTTGTACCTTATCGGTAACTGAAAATGGGTTAAAAGGGTTGTGGCTAGGGTACTGAAGTTGTCAAACGAAACTCTGGGCAATTCGATATACCATTTTGTTGTCGGACCAGTTAACGTCCTCTGGAAAAGGCAAAGCCTAATCGAATCATCGTTTAGGGTGTTTGATGAACACCACAGATGAAATGTCATCACATGATTCGACGGGTCTTCACCCAGATTTCCATTAAATTTAGGAATATCTGACGGAAGTTTATGCGGAATCACTGGCCACCAAGGGGCA
Source organism: Pinus tabuliformis (assembly GCA_031772625.1). Classification (NCBI taxonomy): domain Eukaryota; kingdom Viridiplantae; phylum Streptophyta; class Pinopsida; order Pinales; family Pinaceae; genus Pinus; species Pinus tabuliformis. The sequence continues at coordinate 875,095,360 of CM062807.1, forward strand.
TAAGCAATTGGATCATTCATCAGCCGGTTTAGATCTGGTAATTCTAGAGTTGCTACAAAGGGCAACTGTCGATTCAGGTTAGGCGAAGCATACCCAGGATAAGATGGAATCGCCTGAGCAGTGGGTCTTTGCATACCAGCATAATGTATTTGATGCTGGCAACTTTGACAAGGTTGATGGGCATAACCATTATAATATGGTCGTTGATAACTGCTCTGGAAATGCGGTTGCCCATTACTTACAAAGACTTGTTGCTCAGGTCCTTGATATGATTGCTGGAATTGCGGTTGTTGAGATTGAACCAGCCATGGTTGTTGGACCATTTGTTGTTGCCCAATACTGGATCATTGACCAAGATGAGGAGTGATAGTACTTGTTTGAGCCTGAGTCACTCCAGATAAGGAGGTACTAACCTGAGGTTGTGATTGAGTCGTTGAGACAAGAGGCTATTGTATTGCAACCTGAGAAACTTGGGGTTGACATACAACAGGTAGCGCTTGTACTTGCGACGCAGTCACCATAGCAGGTATAGTGGGAATATTCGACACAGGGTGGACTGGTTGCATTGAATATACAACCCTTGGTTGCTGAGGCAGTATTGGTACCCAACCGCTGGATGTAATTCCAGTTTGACCTGAACTTTGTTGTAAACTCTCATATGGTTGTTCTCCAGGAGGGAACAATGAAAAGGCATACTGCCCTCCATATGGTGGCAATCCAGTACTTAAAGGGTAGATTGGCCTTTGAAGACACATTGGATCAATTTTTTGAGTTTCAACATAAGAAATACCAGATGATAATCCGGATGAAGAAATAGGAACTAACCATGTCGTCGAAACAGTCCCTGATTGGACTTTGGCTTGTTGTTGATAACTTGTCGGGACAGATGGCATACCGGCGAACATCGTTGGAGTAGCAGCAGGAGGCTCTGCCATTGCTGCGTCAGATGACACAGTCCTGGATGTCGACGGTTGTTCAGACATATCTAGTCTATCCAAAAGATTTCCTAGCGATTCTACAAGAACTTACGATGAAGGGAGACTAACTTCTAAGATCAACGAGGGAACAGTGATGTTATTCTGATTAAAATAAATTTTAGACACTTTGACACAACTTGTTTTTTCAATTTTAAAGAGTCGAGAAAAAACAAAAGATGACTCTAGTCGCCTTCGATTTTTAATGAGCCTGAAGTGACAAGTGCTCAGATGGACCTTTTCCGTTAAGGAGTCTGAAAAGGAACGAAAGGGACTGCTCTAGAAATCTAGGCAAAGGGATTACCAAACCAATCGCAAAACTGCAGAATACTTTTTACGGTACGGCAGTCAATCTTCCCGAATGCTGTGTTCAGTGCATTGCGATCGATAGGGGGTAGACACGGCTTCCTATGGATAAAGGATTAAGCCTATTGTGGTCTCCCAAAATATACTCGACGGTATGTGGGAGCACAAGTCCGTACTGGCACTTATCATCTCAAAGTGGAGGAATCACCCAACCATCAGTGAGAACAACAGTTACCAGGCTTTACGACGCCGGAATACGTCTCTAGCCTAGACTTCTAGATGTTGTGCGTTAGGTTCCAAAGCGTTGTTAGATTCATTGAATTTATTTTATAGCTGATCTTGCTTAAGAAATTTTCCTTTCAGGTTCATTGCGAGATGTAGATGTAAAATTCCTAAAATGCAACCTAAGATGATAAACAGTCTTTTATCTTCTTTGTGCAATGAAAATCCTAGCTACTAAGGAAAGAGAGACAGTATTCTTTCACAAGGAGAAAAGAGCATACACTAAATGCACTGTCCTGAATCAAACCAATCAAACAGTCTAAATTCAAATGCACATGCATGTATTTGTTTTCGGCTTTCCTAGTATGTGAATGGTAAAAAGAAAGCTAATGCGCAAATCTGAATTACTTTTCAAGCAACAATTACTAACAAGTTTCTTTTCAGAATCAAAAATGGAGACAATCACAACACTTTACCATTCGGAAATGAATACTTGCTTTCGACACTAGAAAGACTACAAATTCAGACCAAATACGATAGTAACAGAGTAATCGACTATCAATAGCAACCAAACTCTTTCCTATGACTGAAAACAACACTTGCGACACTTTAAAATCAAAGGACGATAGTACAATTACGTTACTTTTTGTAAAGCAGAACTGAAAATGACTCAACAAATACACAAAAACATCTACAGTTCTTTTCACATTGGAGGCGGAATAACAACAAGGAAAAGGGGTTTCAAACAGAGATATACTGATTACAGGCAGCAAAATTCATGAATAGAACTGAAAAGAATGAATCACAGAAACCAAAACTGAACAATGCCTAGTCTGATCAGCACACCTGTAACACAGGGAATTTGAAATGCAGCGCACCTACTACACTCGGGAAGTGCGCTGAATTTCAGATTCACAGAACAGTACCTGCGCTGGGCCAGAGACGAGACTTTGCTTGGGTTCCGGGTCACAGTTTGCAGTTCAGTTCATGGGTTTTGGCCGAGAAAATGGTAATCAGTAATGCAACAATCAGGGGTAGATCTAAGGAGGTTCTAAGAGCTACCATGAGGGCAATCAAAGAGTTTGTGAATCAGTTGTTTAAGTCATAAACAAATCCCAGAGATTGACTGAAGCGGCATTTATCTACTTTGCATTTGCATAGCAAATGCAGTTTGAAAGCTACCTGGCTCGACTTCAGGCTCCGTCTGTAAGTTTATAAAATAAACAACAAGGAAGATAAACAAACAAACTAATTCATCCCCAACGGAGTCGCCATTTTGTTACAGGGAAAAGTGTCTACACAGAACTGCTTATCCCACTAAGGTGTGGTAGCTACCTTAGAAACAAACAAAGTAAAGCTACTTTCGTTTTTCCTTTATGAAATATAGATGAGAGAAGAACAAAGAAGACCAACCTCTGTCTTGCGCTAATCTCCTAGTTCGATTCCTCTCTCTCTTGATAGTCCTTCACTACTTGCTTCCTCGTACGCCCAGCTTCACAGAGTACCTGTAGGATCACATTAGCATAAAACTATACAAGAACATGGATCTATAATCATAAACAATCTAGGATCAGATGTAAATTGACCATACAAATGCATAAAACATAAATGACACAAGAGTATGGAGGAAAACTTGAATAGCTTTTATTGATAAACAAGAAAGAGCCAAGGGAGTTACAACCAGTTGTTCTGATCCAGCATCATCCTCTCAGCAAGTAAGCCCTTCTTCACCTCATACAAAGCTTAGATCACCCAATACTCTGATGTTGTCTCAAGAAACCAACAGTAATTCCTTACAATATGCAAAATTCCAGCCTCCAACTTCTGGATCTCTGGGATGAGAGATCTATATATAGATATTTGCAGAGGTGTGAGTCAGCTCTGCGTTTTTGATTAGTGTCTTCTCTCTGATAGTTCTTAATGCCACTTGGAGATCTCATTGATCTCTTACTCATCCTTGGGCGATTCTGAGAGGCAAGTGTCCCAGGAGAAGTTTCTGGAAGATTCCATGATCATCCACCTCGCAAACTGTCTCTGCCACTTGTCTTTTCCCGTCCATCGCACCCCATAGAAAGGCTTTTTGAAATGCAATGCACTTCCCATGTGTACAAGGTGCGATGCATCGCACCCTGGCCATGGAGCAAGTGAAATGATCCAGTTTTGACCAGTTCTGAGTAGTTTTTCATGGAGAACTTCTGGGAGAAGTTGTAGTTAGTTTACCTTGTTCTTTTAGGGGTTGGAACAACACCTTTAGGGACTTAGGAGCCCTTAGTTTATGGACATTTATGCTTGGGGTTGTAGTGCCCAAAAATGTCTATAACAGTAGGGATAATGCAGTAGATGACGTGTGCCTGACGAAGCTGCTATTGGTGGGTGGGTTGGCCCACAACCCACATAAGCTCAGACACATAACCTGGAAGGATGAAAACAGTGTGCAATGGAAAATGTCGGGAAAAACCTAGCGGGATTATGTAAATGAGGTACGTGGTCAGGCATGTACCTTTGTTATAGTGTTATTGGTCTGACATTGGACACTTTCTGAGTCAACCCGACAAAGATCGTCTAGAGGAATAAAATGGGAGTTAAGGAAAAGGCATTGGGAGGAATCCAATGGGATGACATAAGTCATCGCATGCATCAATTTGTGCAAATCCCTATTGGTCGAGGACTAGCCACTTGCGAGGTCAGCTTGACGATATGATCCTGAAGAAAAAAAGAGGACCCTTAAGGGAGGCATCGGGGTAAAGGAAGTGTGATGAGGTGGCATGAGATGGTTGTGGTAGACCAATGGGAAAGAGGCCATATGGCCCCACCATCCACGCAAGCTTGGTAAGTGAAACTCAATGGAAAGTAAAGGGAACTTTTGATAGAGTGTTCGAAGGGACTGAATGATATGATGAGTATGGTTGTGTGGTCATCCATGCAAGCCTAACAGAGCTCTCATTGGTGGAGAGAGGACCCATAGAGGGGTCGGGTGTCCATGTAAGCCCGATGCAATGTTCGGGCGGCTAATTAAGCACGTAGTTTAGGAACCACTAGGATAGGGACCAAGCGAGATGACATGGAGTTGTCAATTAAGGGATGGGAAGCTTATCAAACTTCCTTCTAGGGTACCTCACTCGTTATAGTACAGCAAGTGATGAGCCCCCCCGAAATAGATTTGATTCGTCGATTTAGAGGTGAGCAGATTGATCAAACTACCTTCTATGGGCATCCAACTCATTAAAGTATGATGAGTGATGAGATGTCAGACACCATTTAGATATCGCGGGAACTACTCTAAACTGTCGATCATGTTCAGGATAGAAGGGCTATGGGTTAAGCCCTAACCCTTGGTCATTTCGTGAAGAAATGCACCAAGGGTGTGGTGGAATAAGAAGGGTCTTGGGAGCTCTGGCCTTAGTTCCCATCCTTTGATCGTTTCATGTAGAAACAAGGCCAACAGTGTCGATCCATTAGCAAAGGGAATTTAGCCTGCAATGGGCTTAAATAGGCTAAGCGCCTATAAGCTTAGTCAACAGTCACATGGTAATTTTGAGATCTCCATGAGTTGCAGGAAAGAGGAAAAAATAATAAAATAAAATATTTTATACCCCATTCCTTCAACTTGAAAGAAGGGTCGGGTACGTTACAGGGTCCTGGGCTTTCCACCCTGTGACACTTGATTAAGGTTTGGATTCTACACCCTTGGTGCTTGGTTATGGTGCCCACGCACATGGTCAAGGGTCAAGCCCCTTAACGCTTTGAACTCAACTCCTTCTCATTTCCATAACTGTTTGTCCATATAATTCCAGATCTCTAAGCTATCCCTTCTGAACTTCGAATACATGCTTTCAATATATCTATATATATATATATATATATATATATATATATATATATATATATATCCAAGCTGCGATATCCCTCTTGATATTTTCACAAGGCTCAACCTATCCCATTCAAAGCATATATTTATATATATGTTACTCATATAAGTGATGTTGTCCTTTCTGCTCTTAAAAATAAACACCAACTAGATATACAAGTCAGTCATGCAAATCATTAAACATAGAGAGAGCACTTCTACAACAAGGATTTTCCTATCCTTCATGCTCAATTAATAGATTAAGTTCAAGCTCAAAGTAAACACAGGAATTGAACCATTCCTATACAATGCAAGAAATCAACATTTGCCAACATTATAAAGCCATTGTAAACCAAAGCATAATTAAGTATTAAGCATTCATATATTCACATAGGAATCAATATTACTCAACACTAAAGTAGGCATTAAACCAATAAATCAAACATGAGCATAATATTCAAAAGGAATTTAAAATGCACCATAAACTTTCATATATAATTTACTGGCGCATAAGGCATAATGGACACTTATCTTATGTTGGTAGATCTGACAACTTAGATTGGGACTTCGACTCTCCACCCAACCATAAACGAGTTGCAGCCAATTCTTTATTGCAACTATCACCCCGAGCTTAATTCCAAAGCTTGAGGTAGAGTTGAAAATGTTGGAATTTTAGCCCTAAAATTAAAAAAGGGTGATGTTGTATCATGACTTTTGCATTTCGAGGTATTTTTTTTTACACAAAAATATGGGCTTGTAGGACTAGATTTCTCATTTTGAGATCACAATTCTCATTAAGTTGATAACTTTGTTTTTATAATTCTTTTGTGTTTTTGGATATGATGTACCATTTATGTTTAGTTCATTTCTCACTTACAACCACAAGAGGTGCAAGTAGAAATCAATTTTTTATGCACATGCATGCATGTATGAATGCTTAATTATTGTGAAAAATGTCAATATAGCTTGATCCAGGTGGCTCCAGAAAAGCTCAAAAATAAAATTCCTTGGGTTGAAATCAAACTAATATCATATCGAAGATATCGTCTCAATATTTCCAATGGTGCAAACGACACCTCAATTCGGGTTCGTATGCAAAAGTTATGGCCAGTCAAAGTTTTGGTCAAACTAGGCAAAAGTCAAAGTCAAAGTCAACATTCTGCCACATGGCAAGCCATACAAATGACACATGGCATCAAATTCAGCAGACCTAGTGAGATCCGTAGAGATAATATGGCAGCTCAATCAGGAAACCAGGTGGACCCACAACTAAGTGATGTGGCAACACCACAAGTCAACACATGGCAAGTAGGTGACATAAGTGGAATATGATGTGGACCAATGAGAGCTTGCCACATGGCACCTAAAATTATTCCAAGTGGCCTTGGCATGATGCAACCTTCAGTTTTGTCTTATTCTCATAGTTTGGGTAGTTTTTGCAATATGGACATACATATACCATATATTATATGGTTTGGAAACTATCTTAAAACCAAAATTGGGTAAAACCATATTAAAGAAAAATTGAGAGTCCATGGGTTTTGAACCCAAAAACTCCCCAACAACAAGCAACTTAATATGACTATGCCAACCATTTTTCCAACCAGTGCACTTTTTCTTATTCTTCCTCACACATTGTTATAAAATGTCATTCAAATGGTTCAAAGGGGACCATGGAGAATACATGAGAGATGAGGGCATAGGTAGGCCAATGAAGACATGAATCTCAAGCAGATTCTAGGAATATTTTTTTATTTTATTTTTTACAAAATCAGTTGCTAGATGTATTCAAAAAATTAGGGGGAGACTAAGCTCCGGTATTACAATGGGAGAGCTCACAGAGTGAGCTTGGACCGTTTGAACTGTAGATCTTGTCCATCATAAACTTGAGGATCTCAAGAGAACACACACTTACTGCTGCTGCAAAGCTGAACACAATTCTATAAGATTTATCAGCTTTGGAACCGGGCGTTGAAGCCGAGCTAAGGAAGTCACAAAAGATTATAACAAGAGTACAGAGGAGCAGAATAGTGGATTTTATTAAGTCGATGAGGAGGATTCGGTCGAGGGGGGTTCTAAAGAAAGAGGCGAGGCCAGAGGTCGTCGACCAATAGATGGACACTACAGAGAGAGCGAAGACAGATAAGAATATGGGAGAAGGGGCATAGAAATGAGGAGGAGGTTTGCTGAGATATATAGTGAGCAAACAGGGGCATGTTGAGGACCAGATCACGTGGAGGAGGCATGGGTGATCACGGTTCTTGCTGTCAAGGATTAGATTTGCTGCATCAAAATCTCCTGCGATGTGATACGACTAGGTTATCAGGGATTTGCAGCAGTATATTTCAGATTTCTTATGGGTTTGGTCAGAGTCCTTATTAGCAGAGGCGCAGTTCATTGGAGGGGATTGATTTGAAACAATCATAGATTTCAGGGTATGAATTGATGAAGGGTCGTGTTGTTGCATAGGATACTTCCTTTTCCCCGTGAGCAGGCTCGGCTAGCCCTTTTGTCAGTGTCTTGATTGTTAGAGCGGAGGATGTGAAAAAAAAGATACTCCTAATCATGAGATAGTAGACTTTTACAACGATTGATGGTTTGTTGTAAAAAAAGATTGGATGCTTGCTTATTACTGTTCATTAAACTTATTATAATGGCAGAATCACCAAATATGAGGCCTTTTTAATCCCTTGGGCCTGTAGCTGAAGGATGCCTTGGTAGAGGCCCAGAGTTTCGGCTCTGTTGTTGGATAAGATTCCCAATCCCCATTCATAAGAGGAAATGGGATTGCCTGTAGGATTGAAAATGATGCCCCCTGCACCTGCTGCTCCTGGGTTGGATTTAGATGCTCCATCGAAGAATAAATAATTAGAATTCTTTGATTGAAGCCATCTACTGAATTCATCCTTTGTTAAGCGAATTTTCCAACTGAGACTGTTTTCTTTTCCTCTGAAATTGCTAATTTTCACTGTTAAAGAATTAGTGGTCTTATCAAGAAGATTCTAAATGAAGTTTCTTTCCTCTGTCCAAAGACTGGTGGAATCGATTTTTTTGGTTATCTTGGAGGCTATGGTTTCAGTGGCCAAACTTGTTTCTTTGAGGGTAAGGTGCCTAATTGAAGTAATTTTATCTTGGAATATCATGCTATTCCGCGCAATCCAAACCCGCCATAGAAGAGCAAATGGGAGGGCGTTCCAAACTCTTTTAGCGGGATTATGCTTCATGGATTGCCAAGGGTAGCTCCTCTTCCAGTTATTTAGAGCTTCGTCAATGGAATGCTGAGTATTCCAAATGGAAGGTGCTGAAGGAGTGATACTATTCCAGCATGAGACTACAAAGGGACAGGAGATAAATAAATGTTGTATGGATTCCTCTGCAACTTTACAGCTGGGACATCTAGAGGGTCTAACGATGCCTCTTTTTTTTAGGTTCTCTACTGTGAGAATTTTCCCTTGCAGGAGAGTCCACATGAAAAATTTGACTTTTGGGATTGCTTCTGCTTTCTTTAAGATCTTCTAGTGTGTCCATACTGTCATTTGGTATTCCTTGCTACTTAAGTAATCATATCCTGCTTTGATTGAATAATTGGTTCCTATAGGATTGTTTTCAGGAAAAGTGTCTATTCAGAATGACCCTATCCCACTGGGTTGTCACAGAGACCTCAGAAACAAACAGGGAAAACTATTCTTGTATTCTCCTTTATGAACTATAAACGAAGATGAATAGGATGAACCAACCTGTGTCTTGCGCTAGTCCTTTGATCCAATCTCTCTTCTCTTTGGCAGCTCCCAGCTATCCGCTCCCTCACTTGCCCAGCGTCACCAAGTTCCTGCAAGTTCACAGAAGATAGAAACTACACAAAGACATGGATTTATGTTCATAAAAAGCTTAGGATCAGATTTAAGCTAAACATACAAATATAACACACATCAATGATATACAAGCATGTAGGAGAAACTCAAATAGTTTTATTGATAAAACAAGAAGATCCAGGAGGAGTTACAACCGATGATTCCTGATCCAGCATCAACCTCCCAGCATAGAATCCCTTCTTCACCTCTAACAAAGCATAAATCACCCAATACTCTGATATCTGTCACAAAACCAACAGCAATTCTCTGCAATGTACAAAATTCCAGCCTCCTGGATCTCTTGGTGAGGGATCCATATATAGATGTATGCAAAGAGGATGAGTCAGCTCATGAATTGATTAGTGGCTTCTCTCTGTCAGTTCTTGCTTCCACTTGGAGACTGAGAGCCTCTTACTCATCACTGGTCGAATTCAGTAAGGCAAGTGTCATTGGAGAAGATTCTGGAAGCTTCCATTGTCTCTCCACCTCGTGGAATGACTCTGCCACTTGTCATTTCCCGCTCAACGCACCCTGGTAGTGCATTCAAGTGCATTGCAACACACCTAGCCAGTGTATTTGGGTGCTTTGCAACGCAGCTAGCTAGTGGAGCATCTGAAATGATCCTGATTTGACTAGTTTTGAGCAGTTTCTAGTGGAGAACTTCTGGGAGAAGCTGTAATTTGTTGACCTTGTTTCTTTAGGAGCTGGAACAACACTTTTAGGGACTTAGGATCCCTTGGTTTATGGACATTTCATGCTTATAGCTGTAAGGCACAAAAATGTCTATAACAGTTGCCCCCTAAAGTATGAGGCCGTTTATCGGGTGAAATGCTTTATTAGGAGGATCCGAAGTTCTTCTAATGCTGGGGAGGAGACCTGTAATAAGATACAATACAATACATTATCTTCATACTGTTTTCATGATCTAGCTGAGGCGGGCATTCCCATGCTCAGCTTCATAAATTCATTTTCATGTACATAGGACAGACAATCGTCTGATGGTAGACTGATGATTCTGATGAAGTCATCATCCTTTTAGTAGGATGATTATCTGTGCTGCAATGCTGTACATTTCAATGTCTTTATTTTTCCTGAATATATATCGCAGCCCGGATGGATGAAACTAGATCCGGGGTCTTCAATCTCGTCCGATCTTCACTCTAAGTACAAGTCGATCCATGTGAGAAATGTTTTTGAAGTCGAACATGGAAAGACATCGCTTGATTACCAGTCAATGATGTAAACTGTTAACAAGCGCGAGAGGAATCACCGATAATGATAATGACCCTCAAGGTACTGCAGTACAATTCAGGTGGTGTGAATAAAGGACTTGGTGTTGAACACCACGCAAAATCTTTCGGTCGAAGGTCATTGATGTATACCTGTCGCCGGAAGTGAGAAACTTGCCATTGAGGCATGCAAGCTTCAAAGTACTGAAGGGGTGTTCCTAGATCAGCTTCTTGGATAATGAGCTGATGTCGACAAGAAGCGATCCATCAAAGGAGGGCCTTAATGAATCCCACATCAATGACACGGAATGGAGCAAATGATTTTGATGGAGGTGAAAACGATCTGGTGATATATGGTTCAGGGTGGTGGTCATGAAAGAATGAAGTATAATGTATGGTAGTGGATGGGACATGGGTGACTTCTCTGGATGACTTCTCTTGAACATGTCGGCGACACTTATGTGATGGATCGGTAGCATTTACCCCAAACGTGGATGGTATGGCGTGACCATGGTGATGTGACCGGTGAATGAAACAACCCAACCCGACTCTGGCACGGAGTGGAAGTGTCATGTTCAAGAGCGACTTGCTACCAATAAAGTTTCTTTGAGTTTTCTTCCCAATTTTTCCCCAGTCATTTCTGACTAGTACCTCTTTATTTTTGTCAAGCTTGAGGAGGATAACATATGCTTGTTCTATAATTTGCCCTTCGGGCAAACCCATCGCTATGTTTTAACGAGCCTAGCGATAGTGAAACTCGTTCTCGCCTAAAGACAAGTTTGTCGCTATTAATATTTTTTAACGAGTCTAACGACAAAGATAACTCGGTCCTTTTCATTTTTAGAGAGTCTGAAAAGGTACGTAAAGGTAACTCCACAGTTCCTTTTTCGTCATCTAATCCCTTAAGTCCGAAAAAGTATAAAACAATACAGAAGGGATGAATTTTCAATCGCTTTAACGAGCCGAACAAAACAAGCGCTCGATCTTTTTGTGCAATAATCCCTCAGGTCCAAAAAGATTAAAATTTAGAGGAGGGATAGCACTTCCTGTCGCTTTAACGAGCTGGAAGGCCAAAACACGGCAATCTTTTCATATTTTACGAGTCAGATGAAAAGAGCTTAAAGAAGACTCGTCTTTTGAGGAACGAGTGATAAAATGGGTAGCAGCTGATTCCAGGTAAGGTTTGGAATTTTCCAATCACGGCAGTGTCACAAGGATGGCTAGTGAAATCACTCTTCGCAGCTGTTCCTCAAAATCGGTAAACAATCAAATGGAGGTGAATGATCGGCCAATGGAAAAGTGGAGGTGACGGTGCAAACACGACCAAGGCTTTAATGGCTGAAAATGCTTCATTCACGGTGGTTATTTACCGGAGGATAGTTCATTTTTTAACGAGCTTAAACGTGGGTGGAAACATTTGCTCGGTCTGGGTTTATTTTTTAACGAGCTTGAACCTTGCGGTAAACACTGCTCGATTAATCCAGTCATATGATAAGAATGTCTCATATAAAAGCGGCAATCTTTCGAGTGTTGCCTCATATCCTTTCTTTATGCAAGTTAGGAAACGACCAATCCTACGAGTTTAAAGGGTTAGAGGTCCTATAAATTTAAAAAAATAAATAGTCGCTCTTCGCTTGCATTCCAAAAGGTTTGCATGCCCCCAGGTATAAAACAGAGTTTCAAGGTTACCTCTCAATTTGTAGACAAAACATTTGTTCTATCAGGAGAGACCTACCTCTTACAGGTTACCCAAATATTGTTCTATTTACAGTGTAAACAAAACACTTCTTCGGCGATGTTGCTCGAAATAAACAAAGGTGAGTGACGATGCCCGCCAACTCACATAACTTTGACAAGAGAATATTATTCTAGAATAACCCTTCTTTCACTGACGGACGGGGTACAGACTAGTCATATTCTCCCGCGGAAACCTACTCTATACCCGAAGTCTTTCTGCCGAAGCAGACCAGGATGCATGCCCCCTAGGTTTCAGTCATATTCCTCCGAATTACTCGTGCTCATCGGGAGGACGGACTGGGGGTTGAGACATTTCTTGCGTGAAGAGACCATTTAAGGACGGTATATGACTATTTGCTATGCGTGATCCGGGAAATGAAAGCTGGTCCACGAGCTTGACCACTCTTCCTTCGTGCGGAAAACACATTACTCTAAAGAGTGAGGAGACAATGGCTCCCATGCAATAAATATAGTCTCGTCCAAGGAGTAGGTTATAATCCAAGGGTCCTTGAACTACCATGACGTTCATACGAACTGTCTTCCCTCTCAATGTTATGGGCACATCGGGAAGGATCCCTAAAGGTCGACTGGTTCCTTTATCAAAGCCTGTCAGATTTCTCATTTCAGGCAACAGCGATGGCGAACCAAGCGCTTTCCAAGCAATAGAGGAAAGGATACTCACAGAAGCCCCCTCGTCTATGATGGTGCCAGCCATGACCATTCTATATATTTGAACGATAATTCGGAATGGTATGCTTGCTGGCAAACGGGGTCTGCCTAGTTGATTCCAGTCGAAGGATACAACTAGGTTGCTTGGAGGTGGGACCGAGTAGACGGCCGGGTATGGCTCTGACGAACTTCCTTCCTGCGGTAAAGGAATGGGTGGATTGCCCCCATGTTCATCGGAGTCTGTGTTGATGAAGAGAATTTGGACGGTATCATCCTTGTTCTCTTCAGTGACTGTATCATTCGAAGATAAAACCTCTGAAGGCAAGACCGGGTCAACTGTCGCCTCGACCTTTTGACTTTCGTCTGGTATGGATTCAGTTGGTTTATCTTCAACGATAGGTGCTTCAGCCGACCACCTGAGTGGGCCAGCTGGGTTCTCAACTAGTGACGGACTCGGCAAGAGTTTTTTATATCCAGGAGGAAGTCGTAACGGTGAAACCGGACGATCATCCAAAACTCTTTTAGCTTCGTCTAAGAAGGGACAACGGTGGAGGGCATGGTCGCCTTCGCACAGTTTACAAGGAAATCTAGCTTTCCCTTTTTGTCTTGGGGCTTCACTTTCACTAGTTGACGGTGTGCTTTCAACATGATCTCCAGAGGTTGATGACACCGGATTGTGCATACGAGGAGACCAGTCCCTTAGTATCCGGGGGATGCAAGGACAATCTCTGTGAAATTGGTCTCCTCTGCAGATGACACATGGCGATTTAGGCCTGGTCAGTGTTGTGTGTGGATTTTCGCTAGACGACACTCGTTTTCCCTTATTCGCCTTTGGCTCCTTCTTCTTTTTCTCTTTCTTCTTCTTTTCCTTCTTCTCCTTAAGAACTTGGCTTTTAGCTTTACCAGTCCCGTCAAGCGAAGAGGAAGGAGGAGAGGAAGAATTAGAGGAAGTAGAAGGTTGGTGGGTAACTCTGGACTCATCTAATTGCTGATTCGACTGTTCAGGAATAGTGGTGTTCTGAACGACATTGGTTGAGAAGAGCCATACTGGCAAGCCAATTGTCAGTCCTGGAAGCGACAATGTGGCCATATGGGGAGCACCAACATCTCCCCAAGCAGGGAAAATTTTAAGAACCCCCCCTAAATTTATAAATATAATAAATGGGCGAATCTCCATGGTATATAGGAAAAATGGAAGGCGATTTTATCAATAATATAATAGGTATATATAATTTTTTGGCGAATCTCTCACCAGGCATGGCGAATATTTTACTCAATTATAAAATCTTGTAAGATCTTGGCGAGTCTTTCACTAAATAATAAAACTTTGTAAAGTCCTAGTGAATCTTAGCATAGGCTACATGCTGGTTTAATTACCCCATTTAAATAGGCTACATTCTAGGTGAATACCATGGGTCAATACCATGTGCCATTTTGGTGAATACCATGGGTCAATACCATGTGCCATTTTGGTGAATACCATGGGTCAATACCATGTGCCATTTTTATTTTTATTAATTCTAATATTAGGGTTAATAATGGTTTTCTGCATGGTATTAATAACAATCTAGTCCATGGTATTTGTCCCATAGTATTTTGGCCATAGGTTTCACCTAAATATAACCCATTTTTTGAGTGTTCGTAAATATAAGGTGACTTATGGAGTAAATATAAAAAAATGTTTTATTTGTTTACCATACCTCGTTTATTTATATTTTTATTAATTTACCATACCTCTTTTACAAATATGGTATTTGGCCCATAGGATTCACTTAAATAAAACCTCTTTCTTGAGCCTTCATAAATAGAACGAGGGTTATGGACTAAATATAAAAAGAGGTTTTATTTATTTACGATATGTCTAGTTTATTTATATTTTTATTTATTTACCATACCGTTTGAGTAAGTATAAAAAGACGTTTTATTTATTTATCATACCTCCACTTATATTTTTATTTGTTTACACTGTTACATGTATATAAGGTGACTTATGGAGTAAATATAAAAAATGTTTTATTTATTTACCATACCTCTCATTTATTTATATTTTTATTAACTTACCATACCTCTTTTATAAATATGGTATTTGGCCCATAGGATTCACTTAAATAAAACCTATTCTTGAAAATGGGCGAATGGATTCACTTAAATAAAACCTATTCTTGAAAATGGGCGAATGGAAGGTTGTAAGTCCTAATTTCAAGGGCTAAATTTACCTTTTTTACCCTCTCCCTTAAAATAAGGTGGGCTATTCGAGGTGATTTCTAAAAATGCACTATGATACAAAATATTCGCCCACTAAAAATTTAAAACCCCTTAATTTCGCCAAAGGGTGAACATTCGCCCCTAAAATTATCCTTGTCCCCAAGAGGAGAAAGGACTAGGATTTCCACCAAGGGGAATTCCTTGGTTGGTAGGCTCCATTTTCTCAACCTAAAGATCAACGCAGGAAAAGGGTATGAATATTCCGTTTAAAATAAATTTTAACACGCTTTGACACAACTTTGTTTTTTCAGTTTTAAAGAGTCGAGAAAAAACAAAAGATGACTCTAGTCTCCTTCGATTTTTAATGAGCCTGAAGTGACAAGTGCTCAGATGGACCTTTTCCGTTAAGGAGTCTGAAAAGGAACGAAAGGGACTGCTCTGGAGGTCTAGGTAGAGGGAGTACCAAACCAATCGCAAAACTGCAGAATACTTTTTAGGGTACGGCAGTCAATCTTCCCGAATGCTGTGTTCGGTGCATTGCGATCAGTAGGGCGGCCGACACAGCTTCCTATGGATAAAGGTTTTATGCCTATAGGGGTCTCCCAATATATACTCGACGTTACGTGGGAGCACAAGTCCGTACTGGCACTTATCGTCTCAAAGTGGAGGAATCACCCAACCATCAGTGAGGACAACAGTTACCAGGCTTTACGACGCCGGAATACGTCTCTAGCCTAGACCTCTAGATGTTGTGCGTTAAGTTACAAAGCGTTGTTAAGTACATTGAACTTATTTTAGGTTGATCTTTCTTATGAAGTTTGCCTTTTGGGTTCACCACGAGATGTAGATGTAATTCCTAAAATGCAATCTAAAGATGATAAGCAAGCTTTTATCTCTTTTCAGCAATGAAAATCCTAGCTACAAGGGGAAAAGAAAGACACAATCTTTTCTCAAAGAGCAAAGAGCACACTGTAAATGCACTTTCCCTAAATCAAGCCATATAAACTGTCAATATGCAAATGCACTTGTGCATGTATTTGTTTTTCACTTTCTTAATATTGATGCCTAAAAAGAAAGTTGTTGTACAAATTTGAATTTGCTTTCAAGTGAAAAACACAAACAAGCTTCTTTTGGAAATCAAAAGGTAGAGACGATTACGACACTTTATGATTTTGAAGTAAACACTTGTTTCGACACTAGAAATTCACAAATTCAAGCCAAATGCAAAAGTAAAAGCACAATCGACTGTCAACAGCAAATAAA
Source organism: Pinus tabuliformis (assembly GCA_031772625.1). Taxonomy (NCBI): domain Eukaryota; kingdom Viridiplantae; phylum Streptophyta; class Pinopsida; order Pinales; family Pinaceae; genus Pinus; species Pinus tabuliformis. The sequence continues at coordinate 875,111,663 of CM062807.1, forward strand.
CTTTCTCATAAGATCAAAATCGACACTCACGACAGATCTAAATCCAAGGACGACAGTATGACTAGTTTACTTTTGCAAAGGGAAACTGTAAATGACGCAACAAACACACAAAAACAAATACAGTTTCTTTTATACAACTGAGGCGGAATTAAGCCAAATAAAAGGGGCTTTTAAACAGACAAACACACTGATCACAGGCTGCAAAAATCAGAGGCAAAACTGGAAAAAGTGAGCAAAGAACCTCAGCTAGGCAGGGCTAGGCTGATCAACGCACCTGCTACACAGAGAAACTGAATTGCAACGCAGGTAGCCCTCTCGGGAACTGCGCTGAAATGCAGAGTCTCTTCACAGAGCCTGCGCTGGAGCAGAAACGAGAATTCTCTCTGGGTTCTGGGTCACGGTTTGCAGTTTAATCTATGGTTTTTGGCCGGGTAAAAGCAATCAGTAATGTACAATCAGAGGGTTGATTTACAAGAGGTTTATGAGCTATCACAAAGGGTGATCAGATCATTTATGAATCAGCTGTTCAGATCATAAACAGATCCAATGAATGGACTAGAGTAGCAGATGTCTACTTTGCATTTGTAAATGGCAAATGCAGTTCGATTCGCTACTCTTAAGTTTATGAGATGAACAACAATAGAAACACAAACTAACTAACTAGACACGCTCCCCAGCGGAGTCGCCATTTTGTTTTCAGGAAAAGTGTCTATTCAGAACGACCCTATCCCACTGGGTTGTGACAGAGACCTCAGAAACAAACAGGGAAAACTATTCTTGTATTCTCCTTTATGAACTATAAATGAAGATGAATAGGATGAACCAACCTGTGTCTTGCGCTAGTCCTTTGATCCAATCTCTCTTCTCTTTGGCAGCTCCCAGCTATCCACTCCCTCACTTGCCCAGCGTCACCAAGTTCCTGCAAGTTCACAGAAGAGAGAAACTACACAAAGACATGGATTTATGTTCATAAAAAGCTTAGGATCAGATTTAAGCTAAACATACAAATATAACACACATCAATGATATACAAGCATGTAGGAGAAACTCAAATAGTTTTATTGATAAAAAAAGAAGATCCAGGAGGAGTTACAACCGATGATTCCTGATCCAGCATCAACCTCCCATCATAGAATCCCTTCTTCACCTCTAACAAAGCATAAATCACCCAATACTCTGATATCTATCACAAAACCAACAGCAATTCTCTGCAATGTACAAAATTCCAGCCTCCTGGATCTCTTGGTGAGGGATCCATATATAGATGTATGCAAAGAGGATGAGTCAACTCATGAATTGATTAGTGGCTTCTCTCTGTCAGTTCTTGCTTCCACTTGGAGACTGAGAGCCTCTTACTCATCACTGGTCGAATTCAGTGAGGCAAGTGTCATTGGAGAAGATTCTGGAAGCTTCCATTGTCTCTCCACCTCGTGGAATGACTCTGCCACTTGTCATTTCCCGCTCAACGCACCCTGGTAGTGCATTCAAGTGCGTTGCAACGCACCTAGCCAGTGTATTTGGGTGCTTTGCAACGCAGCTAGCTAGTGGAGCATCTGAAATGATCCTGATTTGACTAGTTTTGAGCAGTTTCTGGTGGAGAACTTCTGGGAGAAGCTGTAATTTGTTGACCTTGCTTCTTTAGGAGCTGGAACAACACTTTTAGGGACTTAGGATCCCTTGGTTTATGGACATTTCATGCTTATAGTTGTAAGGCACAAAAATGTCTATAACATGGATCCCATCTGAACTCGTCATTATCGGTTTTGATGGTGGGCGCAATACTGTGCAGGTGGTTGCAAAAAGAATCAAAGCTTCCTTTAAGTTGATGGGGGATGGGAGGAAATTTCCAGCGAATCCAAACATTGGTTGTTGCATTCCATTGAGAGATTTGGCCTAAATTAAATATACCTTTGCTTTGTAAATAAAGGATTATAGGATTCATACCTGGGTGACTGTTTATGGGTGGGTTCCCCATGATTTTATCCGAACCGATGTTCACAGTTGCACCTCCTTTTGGCACTTTGGAGACATTTTGCGCCATGAATGCAATGGCTTTTTTACAAAGCTTCCATATCTTTGTACAATTTCTACTGGGGATCTCGGATGTGAGTAGATGTTGCCTTGACTGGTTGAGGTATTTTGCCTCCAGGACTTTTTTCCACCATGTTGTTTGATTGTCCAAAAGTCTCCAGATCATCTTTCCACCAAAAGCTAAATTCATGAGTGATGGGGATCTTATGCCAAGACCTCCTTTCTCTTGAATTTCGATGACCTGTTTCCATTTTACTAAGTTGAATTTTTTATTTTCATTCTTGCCTCCCTGCCAGAGAAAGAACCTGAGAACACTATCCATTTTACAATGGAATGAAGCTGGAGCTTGAGCCAGGGAGAATTGATAGATGGGAAGAGAGGAAAGGCCTGATTTTAGTAGCACCTGTCGCCCAGCTGGATTGAGCCACAAAGTTCCCCATTTCTGAACTTTCCTTTTCATTTTGTCTAATGTTACATCCCAAACACCTGCCTTTGCATTCCCTACGCTTACCGGCATTCCCAAGTAACTGAAACTGCCCCAATTTAACTTACAGGGGACACCAAAAATGTTGGCAATGTTGTGGATCATTTGAGATGAAGCATTCCATCCATAAATGCAGCTTTTGAGATGATTAATTTGACCCCCTAAGTATCTCATGAATTTATCTAACAGGGATTTGAATCTTCGTGCTATAATGGTGGTCGCCCCCCCTAGCAATAGGGTATCATCAGCAAATTGTGAGTGATTTATATTTTTAATGCCATCTTCAAACTTAATGCCAGTAATGAGGCCTGACTGTCTCTTATGATCAAGCGCACAACTGAATGATTCTGCCATGAGGATGAAGAGATATGGGGATAAGGGGCAGCCTTGTCTTAATCCTCTTGAGGATTGAAAGGAAGGCCCAGGTCTGCCATTGATGAGGGGGGCAATCCATGGGCCAGAGATACAGGGTCTTATGGTATTAAGAAGGAGAGGAGAGAAGCCCATTCTCTAAAGAACTGAAAATAGGAAGGAATACCTTACCCTGTCAAAGGCATTGGCCAAGTATAATTTCAAAATAAATCCTTTTTCATTCCTTACATGGCTTGAATGTATGGCTTCCTGAACCAAAAGAATAGAGTCTGAAATTTGTCTATTAGCCATAAAGCCTCCTTGGTTTTCAGAGATTAGCATCGGAAGGAGAGGCTTGAGACGAGAGGCTATGATTTTAGTGAAGATTGTGTATGAAGAATTGCATAATGATATAGGCCTGAAGCGAGAGAAATTAGAAGGGCGGTTCTCCTTAGGAATGAGGGCCAGATGAGTAGAGTTTGTATAACCTCCTATTTTCCCTTTTCTCTATATCCACTTGAAGTATTTGATGAGATCCTTTTTTATCAGCTCCCAGTATTCTCTATAAAAGCAAATTGGGAATCCATCAGGTTCAGGTGCCTTGTTGGGCTTAAGGCTCCAGATTGCTTCCACTATTTCTTTCTCTTTTATTTCTTCTATCAAATTTTTATTCAAATCAGCTGTGACTTTGGTTGGCAAATGTTGTAGTAGGTCATCATAGAGTTTTTCCTCCTTTGTTTCAGTTAAGAGTTCCTTAAAATGGTCTGTGGCAGCCCTTTTGATATTTGCTTGTTCAGTATGTTGGGTCCCTGCACTGTCTACGATGGCTGTTATGGTATTTTTGATTTGTCTTGCAGTGGCTTGTTTGTTAAAAAAGGAGGTGTTCTTATCCCTGCTCTCCAGCCAGATTTGCCTTGACTTAATGCACCATTTTTCTTCCTCCTCTCTTTTGATTCTGCTCAGCTGATTGTAAAGTTTTTCTTCTTGTGCTTTTTCATTCTGGAAATACTCCTTTTGTTCTATTGCGCATTGAAGGTCTGCGATTTTGGATTTCAGCTCACGTTTTTCCCCTTCAGGTTCATTGTATTGTGTTTTGGCCCAGTTCTTGAGCGCTTTTTGCACATTTCTTAGCTTGTTCTCCCATATGAACCCTGGGTATCCTTCAATATGTTGACCCCAGGTGTGTTGAATGATGTTTCTGGCTGCTTGATAATCGCTCCATATATGATTATATTTGAATGGAAGCGGACCGAGGGGGCAGTGTATTTCCATTGCTAGAGTGATTGGGTAGTGATCTGAAGCAGCAAAGGGCAAAATGGAGGAATTGACAACTGAGAAAGTTGAGAGAAGGGAGATGTTGACCAAGAACTGGTCCAGCCTCTCCATTATATTACTACTGCCCAGTCTACGGTTTCTCCATGTATATTTTCGATTTTTTGGAATGATATCTATCAAGTCACCACTTTGCATTATATTTTCCATTTGATTTCTGGAAGGATCTGGCATAAAGCTTCCCCCACGCTTTTCATTGGCATGCAAGATTAAGTTGAAGTCACCTCCTAAGATGATGTTACTGTTATTTTCTTCCATTATGATTTTACTGAGAGAGTCCCAACAAATTTCTTTATCCCTGTAGTGATCGGGAACATAAACATTAAAAATGACAATCTGTTGTTTGCTCATGTTATTTCTCAATACTGTTTTTATCCAGTGCTGTTCTATTAAATCAGCTTCGCTATTCCATTCATCCTGATTCCAAATGGTGGTGATTCCACCAGATGCCCCTCTAGCTTCGCAAATGCTTCCTTTATAACATTTATGCCTTTCAATAATCTTGTTGATTTCTAGTTCTCTTTGCTTTGTTTCCTATATTAAAATGAAGGATGGTTTCTCCTGCGCTATAAGATCTTTTAGAGAGTTGGTTTTGGAGGGGTGCCCAAGTCCCCTGTTGTTCCATGAAAGGATTTTGATCATTTCAAACCTGTGATTCGAGGAGGTGCTCTGCCTCCCTTGTCTCTGCTTGATATTTCTTGGTCTTTTGTGCCCTGGATGTAAGATTCTATTGGATTCTACAAGCCTAGAGCTATATCTTTCTGTGCATTCTCATCCCTATGCTATTTGGAGGTCTTTCTGCCCGGCTTCTTTTGACCATCTAAAGAGGATCCCTAGTCCTTGGAGTTGCTGCGAGTAATTCTAGGAGGGAGGGGGTCTGATAAAAGGGGGGGGAGAATGGTCATAGAATGGGGGGAAGAGGGGTGTTCAGGAAGATTCAAGGGAATAGGATCATCTTCAGGGAGGGAGAGAACATGGAAAGGATTGGAGGATGGAGGAGATTGAAGGGATTTTTCCAATCCAGGGGATTGAGGTCGATGAGGAGAAGAAGGAGGAGGGGATGGGGGCAGGGCGGAGGGGTTATGAGAGGAAGGTCCAGATTCATTGGGCATTTTGAGACCAGGGGCTGATTTTTTCTTTTTTACCACTTCCCATTGTTGTTCTTGAGGATTGTTATCAACATTAATTAGCTTAGTGCAGCGGTTAGCAAAATGACCATACTCGTGACACACCTTACACTTGAAGGGGATCTGTTCGTAATCAAGCTGTTGTATGTGTGACCATTCATCAACTTTGAGCTTGATGGCTTCTGGAAGGCCTTTGCCCAGATCAACCTTAACACAGATACGGGCACATGCCTGCATGTTGTCTCTTGGCTCGCTTCGATCAATATATTTGCCGACTACATTTCCAATGCAACGCACTGATTCATCTCCCCAGCAATGCAATGGGAGATGAGGGAGATGAACCCAAACAGGTACCGCATTAGGGATATCAAGCTCTTGATCGAATTTCGGCGTCCATTTGTTTAAATACAGACCACTGGAGTCCATGAAGTAAGGGCCATTGCGAAATATCAAGTCCTTGACGTTCTTTGTCTCAAAGTGGAAGGTGAAGTATCCCTTCCCGCAGAATCTGATAGCAATTTTCCCTTGAATTTTGTCCCCCCAATTCCTTTCCACCCACCTCTGAACAGTTTTTGGTGAGGGCCAAAGGCCTGTAAATTTCCCTATCAGTCCCTTTTCTGCCAAAGCAAGAGCAGCCATTTTGGGCAAGGTAGGAGGAAGGGAAACCTCTTGTAATCCCTCGATTTTTTTAACGAATTTAGAGATAGCAGGACGAGCTCGTTGGGGCGGTAAGGAGTTGATGAGAGCTGAAAAGGCTTGTTGCTGAGCTACCTCTTCCAGTGGAGCCTCCGGAGGGGCCATCTAGGAGAGATCCGAGCGACTCAGGAGGGAGAACCAGGGCGCTATCGCAGAAGAGGAGCCAGGCGGCCGCAACAGCAGCAAAGTGCGCGCGCGCTATGTCTCAATCCGTGTCCGCTCAATATGAAAACAGAAGAAGAAGATTCTAGGAATATTGTTAGAGCATATGTTAGGCAATATTTCAAAGAATATTCCCTATGAGGAATCTTTACGGAATCTTTAAGATTCCAGGGGTAGAATTTTGAAGGTGTCAAAAAAAAGTCAAATTTATAATCATTTGAACTAGTTTTTCACAAGGAACACGATGGCATGATCAATTTCTTCATCTAAGTAGTCGAATTTTAGTTAGCCCGTGGAAGAGAATATTTGAGGAATCTTTAAGATTCCTAGGGAGACCAGATTTGACCAAGTCAGAAAGGGGTCAAGTTTACAGTCATATTTCATAATTTTTCACAAGGAACGTGATGGCGTAGGTAGTTCCTTCATCCGAGTAGCTGATTTTTAGGTCGTCCCTAGACTTGGAGGTATAAGATGCATTGTTGCCATGTCTTCATTTGATTTTTGCTGAGATGATGATTTGCATTTGAGATCCATGTATGCCACTTTGTGAGAGGATCATTGTATGCCACTTTATGTGAGAGATTGTTCCTTTGTCATGTTAGAGGAGAGATTTTATGAGTGAGAGTTATTATAGGAGAACGTCTCATGGAGAGTCATGCCACTTTACTTAAGGGGGTTCATCCTTTTATTGACAGAGATTACACCATGTGCTCATCATCATCTTACAACAACTACTGAAGTGGCCTCCCCACTCCTGACATCTGGCCCAAAGACATATCCCACACTAGGTGAACTCCGTGATCATATTGTGTGTTTATGGTTGTTCGTGATTATTGCTTCTTGTTTCATGTTGACATTTTGCTAAAGTTGTTTAGAATATGCATTGCTCATGATTTCAAAAGCAAATGTAAGTGTCAATAAAAGGTCATTTATAATGGGGATTTTTGTTTGGAAGCATTCGCGAAAATTCCCTGGATCATAGCTAGAGGACTAACATAAGTAACCTCTTGGCCTCACCATGGGTGTTCCTATGACAAGGTAAGTGAATCTTATTGACATATTCCAATCAAGCACTAAGCATGATATGCATCAAACCAAAACAACCCACACACAAAAACAAAAAGTGCACACTTCACACTCCAAACTAAAACTAAAATACACATGTACAAAAATTATGTAGTCTGGTAGCCCATGAAATGTAGTGCCCACTGCCAAGCAGAAGCCAAGGATTCCTATTGATGTGTATGAAATCATGGGTAATTATTAACAACATGTGGTACACCATGTTAGGGCCACGCCACATAGAGTGAAATTGCCATGTCCCTAAAATTTGATGACTTCAGTGACAGCCAAGAATCATATCATTATTAGGAACTACCCAAGGATAAAGGGTAAGTGGTCTCATTAGCTAAGACATACCCTTGATGATGGACATCATGACATAATGGAGGTAGAAGACATTTGTTTTTTAATTCCATGGTTGAAAAATGTTGGAATTTTACCCTAAAATGAAAAAAGGGGTGATGTTGCATCATGACTTTTTGCATTTCAAGGTATTTTTTTCATGTTTTTAATGCAAATATGGGTTTTTAGGACTAGAGTTCTCGTTTTGATATCTGAATTCTCATTAAGTTGATAAATTTGTTTTCTATAATTATTTTGTATTTTTGGATATGATGTGCTATCTATGTTTGGTTCAGATATTACTTACAACCACCACATGCGCGAATAGAAATCCATGCACATACATGCTTGTATGAATTCTCAATTGTTATGAAAAATGCCAACATAGATAGAGGACTAACATAGGTAACCTATTGGTCTCACCATGGGTGTGCTTATGAAAAAACAAGTGGATATTATTGAAATATTCCAATCAAGCACCAGGAATAGTATGCATCGAACCAAAACAACCAATGCACAAAAATATAAAGTGCACACATCACACTCCAAACCAAAACTAAAATACATATGTACAAAACATGATGTAGTTTGGTAGGTCATGAAATGCGGTGCACACTTCCAGGCATAGGCCAAGGATTCCTATTGATGTGTATGAACTCATGGGTCATTATTAACAACATGTGGTGCACCATGTTAGGGCCACACCACATAGACTCAAATTTCCATGTTCCTAAAGATTGATGACTCTAGTGAGAGCTTAGAATCATATCATTATTAGGAACTACCCAAGAACATCAAAGATGAGTGATGTCATTAGCTTAGATAGTTCCTTGATGATGGGCATCAAGACACAATGGAGGTACAATACACTCATCAATGGAGGGGTTAGGATTGGAGAATCCAACGGAAATTTCAATATAAGAAATCCAAGACATGTCTTGATCCAAGGGTCACCCTTCACAAGATGACCCATGAAATGACTCCTAACCTAATTTAGAATTATTTTTTTTTCCAAGTTCCACCATTTCCAAATTTGGGATAATATATGTATCATGAGGCATATCCTCCCTTGATTTAGAAATTGAAGTCATGCTCTCCAAGATGACCCTTTTTGAAGGCATCTTAATACTGGGGGAGTCATGTGAAATAGGAGTGATGACCTCTATGGGTGGGGTACCTTAATAATAGTCCATATTATGGTATAATTTCTAATTAGCATTAGTATGTGTTGGAAAGACTACCAAAGAGGAAATCTATTATGCTAGAAGTTTCCTTTTCTCATCATACAAATCTACATTAAAAGGAGGCACCACCCAAGGGTCAATGGACCAATGGGATCCACTAGTGATGGAGGAGATCATATGCATGGGAGAAATAGAAGTTTCAGTTGGGGGCAGAAGAAAGATTCTAATCAATGAATAGTTCTTAAACATACCCACACTAACATTCGAAGGATATTAAAGAGTATAGCCAACAAATGGTATAGCAACAACAATGGTGGTTATCTTATTCATCACACAAAAAGTAATTTGATCAATAGTAACTATCTCACATTCATGAGGAAAGTGAAGAGCGTGAAATATCGATAACACAATAGGCATCATGGCATAAAACCAACTATGTCCAATGACCAAATTATAATCAAGGGGGGCATCAACAATGATGTTTTTCCCCCCAAGCTTGATGAAAAATGATAGGATGAGTCCCTTTAGTAGAAAGAGTGACCATCAAAGGCTTGGAGCGTAGTGGTCGATTGAATGAGTGGTGGAGAATCGATAGCTTGTTAGCATGATGAATCCATGATACACATGGAGGATTCCACATCCATAAGAGTGCAATAAATATCCCAACACAAACTAAGATCTAGAATATGATCTAAGGGAATAACCAATACTACTTGATCAACATGTAACATACTTAAATTCTCTAAACTATTGACAATTTTTATTTGTGAAATAATTTTATTATGCCTCTCTAGGATGCTTGAAAACCTTATTAGTTTGTTGCTATCCTAGAATTTTTATGATATATGTCACATTTCACCATAGAGGAAGGGGCTTGACACCATTTTTTGTTAGATTTATTCATTAATACCAGCAATGCAAACCATTCTGCATGGATAAATGACATTCATTATAATAAAAAAAATAAAGTAGGAATTGTACAGTTCCATAATTGTTTTGTTTTAACACCCTTTTTCCACCATTTTCCTCTTTTTCATCATTATTATCAACACAATAAAGGCATTAAATCATAGATTTTGATAAGGTAACAACTCTTACATGTCTTATTTTTCATATGTGTTAATGCTCCTTATTGTTATATTAAATAGTGCATTAGCTACAGAATTAATAGAATTAACATGATTTTACAGCCATTTTATAAATCTATAGCTACCCCAATGGTTTGCGGGGTTCTGGTGCGCTAATGAAGCAACTAAGCATATGGGTAGTTGAGGATTTATCCCCTCATGGATCTCCTCCTATTTGTTCGATCCAGTTGACCAAAGGAATCACACAATGGCGCTGTCAAAGATACAGTTCAACACACAGCAGCAAGAGTCCAGGCACAACACGGTTTCTCGATTTGCTTTCCAAATAGAAAATCGACGAAATAACCGTTTTCCTATTTAAGTTTCATATTTTAATTAGGATTAACATCAGACCTATAGTCATAGAAGTCTCAATATATTGAACGCGCATTCTATATAAATATGTATCCTCTGTAAATGATATCAGAGAGGAAGTATTAAGTTAATTATTAGAGAAATTGTGAACCAGACCTTCGTTCTTGCATTAATTTGAAGTTACTTTTCTGATTCAATGCATATGTGATTATGAATCATACCTACTGGATGCGGAGGGCCCCTGCAGATAGTCAAGGTTTTAATTTATTTTCATTTCGTGCTTTAGAATTGCTTTCATTCAATTGCTTTCTGTTATCACTGCATTTTAGTTTAATTACTTCATTGTTTTCATTATTTCATATAAACTCAATTATCTCGTTTACCATTTCACATTTCGTTATGCTTGCATTCGTTTAATAGATTTTTCCTTCAACGTTTTTCACTTCATCACAGTTAATCTTTTCATGCTTTCTAGAATTAGAATTTATATCACTCTGCAATTTCTAATTAGAAATTTCTTTCATGCTTTTTAAAAATCAGAATTGTATATATTTCGTAGACAAGCTTTTGAATTTCAATACTCTGTTTTATAGCAGCAAGTTGTTTATATAGAATCGTAATTTTAGGATGGATAACTCAATTCATTTTAGAATGATACTCAATTAGAGATGATTTGATAAAGTAATCTAACAATAGTTTAACTCCCATTTGTTCTAACAGTAGCTTAACTTTTATATATATTAATTTGTAGAAATTTAACTCTACTAAAAATCTACATAACAACGAAAATCTCAAAACAAACATAACCATCATCTTACTAAACGAAAGAATAGGCTTCTAGCATATATAGTGCACCTGCACTTCATAAGTTTACCAACTCTGGTCAATAATTTATGCTTGCAATTTAAGAACATTAAATTAACCAAACATTTTGGCGTCGTTGTCAGCGAAGTATAAATAGAAGTCTTAAAAAAAATCAAATAAAAACATGACATGCATAGGGAAAGAGACTCTAGAGGTAGGTTTGTAGGTCGAGGAAGAAGTTTAATTCTTACATCATCATTCACTCCGCCACGACCTTGTAGTGCCACACCACCCACACAAACTCAAATTCCGTCCATAGCAGGCCAATATAGACTTCCTAAAGTCTTAAGATCCAAAATCCAATCTAAAGGTTCACCAACTTCATCAACAGAGGCTATGATAGAAGAAGATCCTACATCTCCAACAACTGGAATAATTTTTCTATCTTCAACTAGAGAACAACTTCTAGCCCAAGAGTTATAAGTTCCTTCTGAAGAAGAAGAGGAAGAAACTTACTTCAAACCATTAATAGAGGAACCAGAAGAACTAGAAGAAAAACTAGATAATCATGTTATAGAACCAGATATCTATAATGAGGAATCCATCATGGCTGAAGAAGGAGAAGGAGAAGTACACAATGTCAATGGTGAACAAAATAGGATTGGAGGAGGAGGATGACGAAACATAGGAGGTGGAAGAGGGGGTGGTAGAGGTAGAGGAAGAGGAGATCCAGAACCTTTTTGATTCCCTATCCTTGATGAGGATACAACATTAACAATGAAGAACATCTCACCCTCTATTTTCGCTTCATGGAATAAGAAGTGAAGACCCAGAGAAATTTCTCTTTGAATTTGAAGTACTATGTAGATCAAATGACTATCTACATGATGCTCAAAAACTAAAACTGTTCCCTACCACCTTAAAGGATGCAGCATTAAAATGGTTTATGAGTCTAGAAACAAATTCTATAAGGACATGGGAACAAATGAAAGATGCATTCTTAGAGAAATATAAGTATTATTGTATGCCTCATATCAACAAAGATGTAGTCTTAAAAATGGTACAAAAAGAAGATGAGAATCTTGAAGACTTTGTCAAGAGATTTGTTTATAATATCAAAAGGGTAAAAATGAACACTCTGGATGAGGAAACTTTGAAAGCTCTCTTACTCAAATCCATTAAAGATGAGTGGATTGATCTTCTCAATCTAATGGGAAAAGGAGATATTTCTCAGCTACCCTTTACAAATATATGTGATCTATGTGTACATATTTCAAGAGGTAAAACAAGAACAAGAAAAAGTTCAAGGGATCCTCTTTTGTCAAGAGTAAATAAATCTATAGCCGGGATAGTGAGTAGGGAAAAAATGGGCAGTTTTCTTGATCACTTTAAAACGGGTATTTTAGGGAGTCTCAATGAGCAAATTGACACCCTTAAAACACAAAACAAGTAGAAAGTCGAAAATGTTGCATTATCCATCTTTTATCCTAGGTGTAGAAAGAAACATGCTCTAAGAGAATGTCCTTTAGATTTAAAAAGCATAGAAACCTATGTTATATGTGTGGAAAATCACGATACAAAAGAATGTCCCTCTATACCAGGTCTTAAGGTTGTGTTTAGTGAAGAAGGAATGCCAAATAAAGTAAACCCTCTTTACTTTATTGCCAAAATACTATGGAAAAATACTCAAACAAATCAAACTCAAGGTTTTAATCCTCAACAATTTGCACAAACTTCACAAAATAATTGGAATCCACCTATGCCATGGTAGCCTTGGGCTCAACCACCACAATCTTGGAATCAAGGATGGAAAAATCCTTATGGAAGATATTCTCAATATCAACAATATCCGCCACCTTATCCAAATTTTCCACCACAATACTTCCCTCAAACCAACCAGTTACCTCAAGCTCAAGCTCAAGCTCAAAATTCAAATCCACAACATTATTTGCCATTTGCACCAAGACAAAATAAATTACCCTTTCAACCACTTCCAAATCCAAACAATAATACTTCACAACCTGTTTACAACTTAGAATGATAGAATCCTCAAACTTATATGATAACTCCATTAGATCTAAATAATGTTTAATTAAGGTCTGGTAGAGTATTAGAAAGGAAGAAACCATCTGTTGTTATTCAAGAAATCGAAAAGAATTCTCAAAAATATAATAATAACTTTGAAGAATAAATTTCCCTTCCTCAGAAAGAAAATATTGAAACAGAAAAAAGTCCCACACATTCTAATAATACTCCTATTATAGAACAACCTTCAGTATCTATCTCAAGACCACCTTTTCCTGAAAGGTTGAAAATCGATAAAGGAGTAGAAAAACAAATCATATTTCTTGATTATGATATGTTAGATGAATTGAAAAATGTTTGTATAAAAATTCCTTTATTACAAGCAATAAAAGAAATACCGATTTTTGCAAAAACAATTAAGGAATTGAGTACTAAAGGATCAGGAAGAAAAAGAAAAGAAATAAAAAGAATTCAATTAGTCGGGAAAATTGCAGATATTATGATGGGGAAGACAACAATTCAGAAATATTTAGATCCAGGAAGCCCCATTGTAAAAACACACATCAATGGAACTGAAATACCAAACACTCTGATTGATCTAGGAGCACCATAAACATAATGAGAAAACAAACTATGGATAAATTGAAGCTTCCTAATCTTCAATACACACCAACATTATTACAATTAGAAAATAGGTCTGTAATTAAACCTGATGGTGTGCTAGAAGATATATATGTATCCTTATATTCTTGGGATTATCCTGTTAATTTCATGATTCTAACTCCCAAGAATAATTTAGGAGGACATCCATTCATTTTAGGAAGGCCATGGTTAGCTACAGTCGATGCCTTTATCATTTGTAGATCAGGAGATGTGTTTATCTTAGATGGAAGCTCGACAAAGAAATTTACATTGTACCCACCTGCAAAAGCAATGATAGAAGTAGAAAATGGAGATTGGATAGATGAAGATAATGATATACAACTAGTTTTCACTATTGCATAAATAAATGAGGAGGGTCAAATTTTAAATTCAATAGAAAATCATGAACCCTCTTTATATTGTGCTGATAGTCAGAATTTTCAAGAACAATGTAATATCGAATATCTATCATCTAGATAAATGCCTTTACATTCTATGGAAAAGTTTGGAAATTCTTCAATAGAAATTTTTCAAGGAAAAACTTTGAACATCAATGAAAACTTGGAAGAATTACAGAAAAATAAACAGGTAGAAATGTTACACAAACACTCTTTTGCATATGCATGGGAATACACTGATATGAAAGGAATTTATCCTAAAACCTGCATGCATCATATCTATATTGAAGAAAATGCTAGACCAGTTCGACAACCACAAAGAAGAATGAATCCAAACTTAAAAGAAATTGTTAAAGAAGAATTGCAAAAATTGTTAAATGTAAATTTCATCTATCCAATATCAGACAGTCAATGGGTTTCACCCCTAGTAATCATTCCTAAGAAAAATGGAAAATGGAGAGTATGCATTGATTACAGGGAATTGAATAAATCAACTTTGAAAGATCACTTTCCACTTCCTTTCATAGATCAAGTTTTAGATACATTAGAAGGGAAGAAATATTTCTCATTTTTGGATGGTTTTAGTGGGTATAATCAAATTCAGGTAGCACCTAAAGATCAAGACAAAACCACATTCACCTGTCCATGGGGGACTTATGCTTACCGAGTAATTCCTTTTGGGTTATGCAGTGCTCCAGCAACATTCCAAAGAGCAATGCTAGGAATTTTCTCTGATCTTATTCATGATTGTGTGGAAGTGTATATGAATGATTTTACAGTTTACGGAAATTCTTTTGAAGAAGCACTTGAGAGTTTAGAAAAAGTTATCATAAGATGAAAAGAAGCAAATCTTTCATTAAGTCATGAAAAATGTTTTATGTTGTTTAATGAAGGAATTGTTTTAGGTCACCATATTTCAGGAAATGGAAATAAGGTAGACTCGTCTAAGGTAGAAGTTATTGCCAAATTATCAATCCCAAGTTGTCAACAAGATGTTAGGAGTTTTCTTGGTTTTACTGGATATTATAGAAGATTCATAGAAAACTTCACAAAGATTGCATCTCCACTCTTCAAATTACTCACCAAAGACTATGAATTTAGTTGGAACTCTGATTATCATAAGGCTTTTGAAACTTTGAAAAAGAAGATCTGTGAAGCACCCATCTTAAAAGGACCTTATTGGAAATTTCCTTTTCATATATCAATTGATGCTTTAGATACAGCTCTAGGAGTTGTGGTAGGACAAAAAGACCTCACTCCTTATGCCATTTATTATACCAGTAAATATTTAACTCCTGCATAGCTAAATTATAATGTAACTGAGAAGGAGTTTTTAGCTGTCACTCATGCCACTAATAAATTCAGACATTACATTACTGCTTATGAAATTTTCGTTCATACAGAACATTCTGACATTAGATATTTAATGAATAAACCAGTTACTAATGGTAGAGTAACAAGATGGCTATTACTATTGCAAGAATTTAATATCACCATTCTAGATCGACCCAGAAAACAAAACACAATTGCTGACTTTTTATCCAAAATTCAAAATGATAACAATGATATACCTGTAGAGGATAAGTTTCCTGATGAATATCTTTTTGCAGTGTCTACTAAATCACCGTTTTTTGCATATATTTCCAATTATTTAGTTTCAGGAAATTTACCCTCCTATTTGTTTCCTAGAGAAAAGAGAAGAATAATTCAATCAAGTGCATCTTATTCATGGATAAATGAATAATTATACAAGACAGGACCAGATATCATCATCTGAAGGTGTGTAAGAGAAGATGAAATACCTGAAATACTTAAAGCATGCCATGATGAACCATGTGGAGGTCATTTTGCTGACAAAAGAACTGCTTATAAAGTCCTTCGCTTAGGATATTATTGGTCTTCCCCTTTTAAGGATGACAAAGAATATGTTAAGAGGTGTGATAGTTGTCAAAGAATGGGGAAACTTGTTCCTTCAGACGAAATGCTACTACAACCTCAGGTACTCATCGAACCTTTTGAAAAATAGGCTTTGGATTTTGTTGGACCAATTAATCCATCTTCAAAAAAAACAAAAAAATATTCTTGTATTCATTGATTATGTTACTAAATGGGTAGATGCTAAAGCACTTTCTTTTGCTACTGAAAATGTTGTAGTTTCATTCCTTTTTTAGGATATTTTTACCCATTTTGGTGTCCCAAGAGAAATTGTAACTAATCAAGGAAAGCAATTTACATCCAGAGTAGTGCAAAAGATAGTGGAAGAATATAAAATCAAACATCGGAAGTCTACTCTATACCATCCACAATAAAATGGACAAGTAGAGTCTAACAACAAAGTGATTCAAGCAATCCTTACCAAGACAATTCACTTGCACAGAAGGGACTGGGCAGAAAATCTTCTAGAAGCTTTATGGGCCTACCATACCATATGGAGAAACACTACAAGACATACTCCCTATGAACTTATTTATGGGAAGCAAGTCCTATTTCCAATTGAGTTCCAGATTCAGATACAAGACAGCAGTGAAGTTGGGACTTGACTTATCAGAATCACAAAAGCAAAGAATGGGTAACTCAATGAGCTTGATGAAATAAGGAAAGATGATATCCAGAAGACTAGTTTAGTCCAGCAACAGAGATCCAGATGGCATGATAAATACATCAAAGAAAGAAAATTTCAGCTAGGAGATTGGGCATTATTCTTTTATTCAAAGTTCAAAAATTTCCAAGGAAAATTTCAAACTCACTAGCTTGGGCCTTATGAGATTGAAAATGTTTTTGATAATGGAGCAGTCATAATTAGGACTATTGATGAAGAAAAATTTCCTCTCTTAGTGAATGGACATCGACTCAAGATCTATCATAAGCCAATGACAAAGGAGGAATTTGTAAAGATTTTCCAAGATAACTCTGATTTGAAGTTGGTTAAGAAGAATTCTTCTTCTTCTCCACCTTAGAATTTTATTTTTCAGATATATATATAAATAAATATGTATAAACATGAAAACCAACAATTATTGGCATGTTGAGAAAATTCAAGATGAAAACCAAGAATTCTTGGCATATTAAATTTTCTTTGTATTCCATTTTCTATAATCCCATTTTCTTTTATCCCTTTCTTTTCAAAAAAAAAAAAATAGCTACAGAATCATTGATTTTCTGCAGCTTTGATGACTTTTTGCAGCCAATGTGATAGACACCTCTGATCATGCAATTGAAGGAATGATTGACTCCCTCCACTGCAAGGTACCTGAAGACAGCATAAAAGGCAACCAAATGTTAGCAAGCAAATAACTTAAAGGTATGCATTTCTTTAAATTACTAATAGGGATTAAAACATTACATATATGAATTCTAAGACATGGTACTACCAAAAAATCAAAATCATTATTGCAAAGGGTTGGTCGTATCATGTCAAATATTGCATAATCCGCCATTCACTTACAGTCATCATCACTCATATCCTGATCCATTGAATCAGCCGCCCAAAACATAAGCATGAATAATCTTAACGGTTAGATTCTAACTCATTCCTCACTACCTACGCTCTCATTTTTCCATCACTCACACTCTCGACCTCTTCGCTCTAAAAACCCTACCAAGCCATCCTTCCATGTCAAACAAAACAGTTGTGAAACAAAGCTTCTCGGCCATGGGTGTGATAGTTAGAACAGAGCCAACAGGAAAGAAATTTTTAGAGGGGTATCCACAAACAAAAGAATTACTGCAGAAAGCACAATGGCTCGAATTTGTAGAGAAATTCAATGGCTTTCATAGAGAAGTGACCAAATCCTTCGCCAAGGCCTTTGATGGAGTCGAAGTGGAGATAGAGGACATCAAATTCACAGTGACAGAGTCATTTATAGCCAAAGCCACTGGACTGCCGCAGATTGGAGAGAAATGGTTCAAGAACAGAGGTATAGAAATAGAAGACTGGAAGGTTTTCCTAAAGAAACCAAGCATGGACACCACCATTTTCAAGAAGGGAATCCCAAGCACATCATTGAAAAGTAAGTGGAGAAACCTACTTCTAATAATCCAAAAAAAATTTACCTGTGAAGGAAGGTTTGGATGTATGTTTTTCTATCATATTCGATTGCTAATGAATTTCCTTGAAGAAAATGAGATAAACCTTCCATATTTCTTGTTGAATATTCTTAGAAAGATGTCAGGAAATGTTCAAAGGAGAATTCAGTTTATAGATAATACAATATATCACCATGTTCTACTCAAAATACTTGTTGAATTTCATCTCCAAAACATAGGTGATAATTGGGAGAGCTTTTTAGTTAGAAATCACTTTCAGGAAGAAACTCATGGGCAGCCAAATAGCAACAGAGCCAACAGGAAAGAAATTTTTAGAGGGGTATCCACAAACAAAAGAATTACTGCAGAAAACACAATGGCTCGAATTTGTAGAGAAATTCAATGGCTTTCATAGATAAGTGACCAAATCCTTCGCCGAGGCCTTTGATGTAGTCGAAGTGGAGATATGGGACATCAAATTCACAGTGACAGAGTCATTTATAGCCAAAGCCACTGGACTGCCGCAGATTGGAGAGAAATGGTTCAAGAACAGAGGTATAGAAATAGAAGACTGGAAGGTTTTCCTAAAGAAACCAAGCATGGACACCACCATTTTCAAGAAGGGAATCCCAAGCACATCATTGAAAAGTAAGTGGAGAAACCTACTTCTAATAATCCAAAAAAAATTTACCTGTGAAGGAAGGTTTGGATGTATGTTTTTCTATCATATTCGATTGCTAATGAATTTCCTTGAAGAAAATGAGATAAACCTTCCATATTTCTTATTGAATAGTCTTAGAAAGATGTCAGGAAATGTTCAAAGGAGAATTCAGTTTATAGATAATACAATGTATCACCATGGTCTAGTCAAAATACTTGTTGAATTTCATCTCCAAAACATAGGTGATAATTGGGAGAGCTTTTTAGTTAGAAATCACTTTCAGGAAGAAACTCATGGGCAGCCAAATAGCAACAGACCTAAGAGGGGAAGGAAAAGAAAAAATGATAAGACACGGGAACAAGAACCACAACAACCACAGAAACTGTCAAAAGATGACATCCCACTTGCAGAAGTTTTATAGATAATAAACAAAAAAAAATGTTAGAAGAAAGAAAGCCAGAAAATAAACAGAGATTTCATCACAAGCAGAGAAGCCTAAAGCAGAAAGGAAGAAAACTCAAAAGACCCCTATCATAGCTTTAAGGAGTACCAGACTCAACTCAGCAAAAGGACTACCATCAAAGAACATGAAGCATGTCAGTATAGAAATAGAAGAAAACTTAGAAGCTGAAGAAGAAGATTCTGGAACTCCTCCAAGAGTTTCATCTCCAAGGGTTTTGTCACCAAGGGTTTCACCACCGAGGGTTTCATCACCAACTGTCACATCGCCTCCTCAGATTCCAAGATGAAGAATGCCAGAGATTGATCTGGTGCAGCAAGAGATCTATGATTATATTGAGCCCTTGGAGAAAAGGGACGTAGAAAGAACATCAATTCCAATTCAAGAGGAAGAATAAAGTCAGTTTAATGAGCCACAAGAACCTCCAATAGTCAATATATTGAAACAATAAATCTTCAAATTGGAGACATTAAACATGTATATCAAAAATGAAAATCAAGCCTTGAAAGCACATAACAAAATTCAAATAGCCAAGAGTGATGACCACCTCTTACATCTAAGTTTGTGGCTTAATAAGAATAAGAAACTAAAGAAGAAAAACAAGGATTTACAAAAATAGGTTATAAACTTGAAATACAAGATCCTCGTGAGGAAACCAAAGATGGAAATTACTGGCAAGAAAGTGAAAAAGATGAAGTTGTATGTACTGGCAGAAGTGTCCAATCAAATGCAGTATTTAAAGATATCAATTTTGTAGTTTGTATGTGGACATACAAAATCTTCAGTGTGGGGGACTGTAGAGTTCCATAACTCTTTTGTTTTGACACCCTTTTTCCACCATTTTCCTCTTTTTCATCATCACTATCAACTCAATAAAGGCAGTAAATCATAGATTTTGATAAGGTAACAAATATTACGTGTCTTATTTTTCATATTTGTCAATGTTCCTTATTGTTATATTAAAGAGTGCATTAGCTACAAAATTAACATCATTCTGTGGCCATTTTATAAATATGCAACTACCTCCATGGTTCGCAGGGTTCTGATGCGCTAATGAAGCAACTAAGCATATGGGTAGTTGAGGATTGATCCCCTCATGGATCTCCTCCTATTCCTTCGAGCCAGTTCACCAAAGGGATCACACAGTTGTGCGGTCAAAGATACAAGTCAACATGTAGCAGCAAGAGTCCAGGCACAACATGGTTTCTCGATTTTCTTTCCAAATAGAAAATTGTCGAAATAATTCTTTTCCTGTTTAATTTTTATATTTGAATTAGGATTAAACATCAGACCTATAGGCATAAAAGTCTCAACAGATTGAGCACGCATTTTATATAAATATGTATCCTCTGTAAACGATATTAAAGAGGAAGTATTAAGTTAATTGTTGAAGAAATTGTGAACCAGACCTTCATTCTTGCATTAATTTGAAGTTACTTTTCTGATTCGATGCGTATTTGATTTTGAATCATACCTATTGGATGTGGAGGGCCCCTGCAGACAGTCAAGGTTTTAAGTTTATTTTCATTTCGTGCTTTAGAATTACTTTCATTCAATTGCTTTTTGTTATCATTGCATTTTAGTTTAATTACTTCAATGTTTTCACTATTTCATATAAACTCAATTATCTCGTTTACCATTTCGCATTTTGTTATGCTTGCAGTCGTTTAATAGATTAGTCCTTCAACGTTTTTTGCTTCATCACAGTTAATCTTTTCATGCTTTCTAGAATTAGAATTTATATCACTCTGCAATTTGTAATTAGAAATTTCTTTCATGCTTTTTAAAAATCATAATTGTATATATTTCGTAAACAAGCTTTTGAATTGCAATACTTTGTTTCATAGCAGCGAATTGTTTATATAGATTTATAGTTTTAGGATGAATAACTTAGGTCATTTTAGAATGATACTCCATTAGACATGATTTGATAAAGTAATCTAATAGTAATTTAACTTCCATTTGTTCTAACATTAGCTTAACTTCCATATAGATTAATTTGTAGAAATTTAACTCTACTAAAAATCTAGATAACAACGAAAATCTCAAAACAAACATAACCATCATCTTACTAATGAAAGAATAGGCTTCTAGCATATATAGTGCACCTGCACTTCATAAGTTTACCAACTTTGGTCGATAATTGATGCTTGCAATTTAAGAACATTAAGTTGACCAAACAAGAATATTGGTTTAGAATGTAAGCAATGGCTTGGATAGATGTAAATTAGAAATCTTCTTATTGTTCCTTTCTCTTTGGGTTATAGGGATTATAGTAATCAAGTCGTGATCTTTGCATTAGTTTTACACATTAACCGAGGTGTTTAACCTAAAGTTTTGGCTCCTTATTTTACTAAGCAATTGCTTTTTACTTATCAAATATTTTTACTAGTTTTGTTTAACCAATCATAAACTTTGAGGCCTTATTTGGCCTCATATGAATGAAAAGGGAAAAAAATCATATTTAAACTTAGGAAATAAACTATATATTATACTCAATTTGAGGCGATAGATTAATGCTAAAATTGAATCTAGCATTAATTCCCAAACATTTAATGTTTGGTCTTTACACATAGTTTATGGAACATATTTGACATAATTATTCAAGTTGTTACATGTCCAATAGCCACAGCTAAGTTCCATGTAGAGTTTTGGCCAATAATGGTAGCATAGTCCCATGGAAACCTTGATTAGCTTGGAATTTTTCCATTAAGCAACCAATATGTTACCCCTTTATTATTGTTCTTAGAAACCCCCTTAAACTTATAATTTGGATTAATATGTTCCTAATCGCTTGCTACTTGGCATTTCTACTCACTAATTTATCACTTATTAGTGAATATGGCTATATGTATAGGACCAAAATCATTAAAAATGAATTGTCAAATTGCATTAATCTATAGGTTTGCTTTGGTGCAAGTTCCTCCTTTGTATATGTTCTTATAAATCATAGATTCAACATTTAAAATTGTAATATTTATATGTATCTGCAACTTACTTGTAATTTAACAATTTATTTTAAATAATCCATATAACATATGTAAATTTTCATTGGGATATCATAACAATTTATTGATATTTTAGTATTTTGCAGTTGGCTACTTGAATGAAAACTATTTTGCCTAAAAGAAGGAAGAGGTAAACTAATTGGGATCGACATGGAAAATTTATATCATGTGGCTATATGGAAAATAAGGATGGCATAGGAAACTTCGACAAAGGCTTGGGTTTGTAATAATTTCATTTTTAAGAGATTTCGTAATTTTTGTTTAGATAAAATACTTATTTGCCTAGATTTAAGTAGTTTTAATTGAAAGGGTTGTTAACATTAGGATTTAATGTTGCCTAATCAGGTAGTGGAAGGGCTAAGTATGATATGTTGTCATACAAATATATGATTACACATCTCGTAAAGACAATGAAGGACGACAACCGAAAACTCTAATGGATACATGCTAAAATGGTTGAAGACAAATTTGTTACTAAAAGTTCAGTAGCAACCATAAACACAATGGTTGCAAAGCTTGAGATTCAAAATAGTATGAGAAGGCTGGAGAGAAATTAATGAAGATAAGGGGTGTGATTTTACATTTGGAGATGAATTATTTTAGTGTTTTCCTAATGTTAAGAAAGCTAAAAATTTGGATTGGTGATGAAGAGAAGAAAGGGGCAAGATTTTACATTTGGAGATGAATCATTTTAGTCTTTTCCTAATGTTAAGAAAGCTAAAAATTTGGTTTGGTAGACACAAAGTTATGTAGGGATGATATGTTTTGGTTGTTGGGTTGAAATTTTTTAGAAGCTAAACAATTTTAATTAGAAACCAACAACAAATTTAAGGAAAGGGAAAGTATAAAAGGAGAATTCTAAGTATTAATAAAACACTTATTAATCACTTATCTCTTACAAGTAGCCCTTCGTTTCTATTTGCTAAGGCATCAAATCAAATTACAGGAATAATGTTATCTGTTTAAAGGCACTCAATCAACTTAGTAGTCAATTGATGAAAAATACAACTTTTATTTGACTTATTCTTTAGATTTCTTAATTAATATGACTGTTATATCTTTAGTGAAATTTATTGTATGTATATTTTAAAGGCATTAAAATAAAATCACCAAAATACAATAGGGAAAAATGGAAATTGCACATTAAACATGGAATTAATATTCACTCTACATGGGAATTATTACGCCGTAAGGCGTTTCCCTCTGAGATCCATCCCCCATTTTGCCTACGTGTCCTCCTCTGACGCCGTACGATGAGATGTTAGACGATTACAAACACCACAACCGTCGATCAAAAATGTCATTGAGGCGGTCCGGGTAATGAAGAGCGCGGAGTGCCAATCGCCATTCCAGAGGTAGGGTTTCTCCAATGGTGTTCTCCAGGCGGGCGTCAGGACTTGCCTCCTCTGGATCCCTCAGGACTTGCCTCCCCTGCATCCCTCCACGCCGTTGTGGATCCCTCTGAATCATCCATGCAATATCCCTCTCAATCATCCATGCGTTGTATTGCAGAGGTTGGCAACAAACCCTTGCGTAGTGCCTTTGTTTGGAAAACCAGTAGGTCTAGATGCAGCCGCTGAACATACGACAATTGAATTAACACAGAGAAGCTAAAACGGTGGTGTCAATGGGATTCACTCACACAGAAAGGCGGCTTTATCAATTGATGTTTGCTGACCGTGACTATGATAAACTCGATGGAACTGGAGACAGGGCATCTCTTTCTCTCAAGGACAACGACAATGCTAAGCCTCTTGTGACTGTTGACAACTGTTTGGAGAGGGGGTATTCTGTGGTGACTGTTCAGTGTAAAGACAGACCTAAGCTTCTCTTTGATATTGTTTGCAGCTTGACAGATATGGAGTATGATAAACCTGGTCTAAAGCAGATGCTTTCAAATAGAATTTGATAATAAACAACCGGATCCTATTATCTTATGGTTTTCACATGCCGACCTGCAGCCTGATTTACATGGTTAATATGCCCATGTGCGCGGTGGATTTGTGGCATATTCATACGAACAACTTTTTGGATGTTTTGATATTAGCAAAATCAGGTAATAAACTTCCGTTACAGGTTTCCTCTGCTCAATGTTTTTTTTCAGATCGAATGTGAGGTCACCTAACTAAGTGCAGGAAAATCCACTGTAGGTAGTATTTCTTGTTGCGTTTAAATACATTTTGGGAAAAATCAACATGTACTGTTGCTTTCACCAACCATTTTCTGTTCTTTGAAACCGCTATCAAAAAAGAGTATGTCCTGTTGAAGTTACACCGTGCAGGGTAGAGAACTTATGTAGGTTCATTTTGTGGTTTTCAATGTCTGAGCTAAATAATAATTCTTTTCAGTACTGCTTGTTTTTAAACTGGTTTAAGGATAACCCTGTTCTATGACGCCATACAACTTTTTTTTTCAGATGAAAAAAGCGATATATTTATCAGTATAGAATTTACATATGATGCAAAATCTGCAGCACAAAGGTGCATATCAGAGTATTTCGTGGCAATGTTGATTTGTTCTTTCTGATTTATAAGATTTCTGTTGTTATTTCACGGGAGGTTGCTATGCGTTGTATCATGTCTCGAGTGTTGGACGTGCAAGGAGCCAAAACAGAACTAGAAAAGCAGTTTCACCTCCTTTTTTCACTTCCAGCCACAGGAAAATGCTCTAATATTGTGTAGGTAAAGAAGAATGAAGGAGGTGAAATTGTCGTTTCTCCAATTTTAGTGTTCTTCTTTTATACCACAAAGGTCACAGGAAAAAGGGAAGAACGTCAATTTTGGTGTTCATCCCCTTCTCCAAGTCCATCTACCGCTGTCACTATTCTGTCTGCTCGAGGAAAAGCTGTCGGCACTCTAAACCACTTTGCTATAGGAGAAGTTGTCGGCACTGCAAACCACTTTGCTATAACAAGACACCAAGCTCAAGAAAGAACATATCCACCGTATCTGCTATCTGCTCTACTTTGTATTTTGCCATTGGCATGTCTACCTGTAATATTAGTGTCTATGTAATACATTGTGATTTCGATGACATCAAGGGACTCAATGAGAAAGCTGTAGTTCTAACTCCTAAACTACTATTTTATGTGTGTTGATTCTTGAATACTCCAATTTCTTGTATGTTTGATGTAGGAATTAGTTGCATCAATATTAATATTTTGTAAATGTTCTAAATTTTTGAATATATATATATATCCTTGTCACATTTCGAATGTTGTTGTGTCCTGTGTTGGACGCTCGTATCCACGTCTCTTGCATGTCCCAAGTCCTGGTGTTGTGCGACCTAGAATCCCATGATGAATTGAATCACAGATCCATTTTTAATTTCAAATGAGTAGAATTGAAAGAACATTTGATGTTGAGTCTCTCCAAGTTGTTTGAATCAGTTGTTTTCTTTTGATGCATTGTATACTTGAGATTCAAAGTACTTGAATAAGTTTAAAAAATTTATATGCAGAAATCTTCCAAACTCATCTCTTAAAGGGGTTCTAGCACCAGAATTGGCCCTTCTAGCTTTGCTGCAGACACTGTAAGTGCCTATTACTCAAATGAAGCTTGCACATGAGCCAAGTTTTTGTATAGTTATAAGTTAGTGTAGAAATATGAATATGTTTGCCGAACTGTTGACATGAACAACCTCGAGCAAATTGGTATCTTATGCAGGAACCTTCGTGCAAACAATATACTGGGTACCATACCGAGAGAACTTGGTCAACTAAAGAATCTACAGAATTTGGATCTGGCTTTGAATTGGCTTAGTGGTGCCATTCCCAATGAAATTGGAAATTTGTCAAACATTGCCATAATGTAAGATAAATCCAATCTGGTGCACTTTGATCGAGCCCGACGCTGGATATTATTAACAAATGCATTAGCATGTCTCCCTTTTGATTATTTTAAATGCACTCGCATAAGTATATACCTTCTTGTGCAGATCCCTGGAGGGCAATAATTTGGCAGGCACCATACCTCCAGAACAGCAGTTGACTCGGTTTTGGGTGCCAATTCCAACAACTTGGGTAAAAGTGAGCTTACAGTTAGCCATTTGAACAAGCTATTCCCATGGCCAGATTACACAATTTGAAAACTTAAAGTGTACAAGATCAAAATTCATTCAGTAAATAGCAACTTTGAGCATTGAAATAGATAATAAGAGCAAGAATTGAGGTGGGGTGTGAAAATCCCATAACTTCAAGCCATAGAGCTATTGGCTCTGAGCACCATGGATCCCTCAATTATGAAAAGTATGGAAGTAAAGTTAGATAAACTACCCAGCAAAGAAATTTTTCAGGCTCCTGATCTGCGCAAAGCATTCCAAGTAAGTATTCTTTTCTACCCTTGGTATAGACTCCAGAGTAGAACATTGGAGATCTTCAATTTCAAATTTCAATCCCAATGATTTAAGTATTATTTACTGAACCGAGTAGAGAGAATTTCATACTAAACCCACCGCAGTAAATTTTACTTGAAGAAAATGATGATCCTCCGACTGCTCTGTCTCTTTATATTGATATGGGAATCCCAATTTCTCTCACCTATTAATCTTGATATGCATGCAGACTTTATTCAAAGGCAGATCATTTAGAGAGTTTACCAGTGGAGCTTTGTCCAGGGCCAAGGCTAAAACTGCAGTGGGTCCTTTGGAAACTATCTGGTAACTTTTCTTCATTCATTCTTCGTTTTATTCAGAGACAAGATGAAATGTTTTTAATCTTTTTATTGGAAATTTCAAGTTGCATTATGCAGACAGCATGGTGCTTACTCTATAAAGTCCAAGATCCTACTGGAAGTTACTGCTTAGTAATGGGCAAAATGGAAAGAAAACTCTTTTCTTTTTTTTCAATATCTATTATTCTTAGTATCCATTTAGGGGTTGGGGGTGATGGGAGGAGGGTTCGGTTCCAGACATTTTTTTTCTTCCTGTTCTTACTGTTTTTTAGGTCTTGGGCTTCCTGAAATTTATAAAGCCTTTTATCTTTTGGCAGCAGAAAAGCCATCATTCAAATTAAGTGTGGCTGATTACAAGGAACTAACTAGAGATGATGCAACGCGGAAATGGTCATTTTCTCATGGGGTTGTTAACAGCTTGGACTGCTCAAAATGTAAACGTTAGAAATACTGATCGAATCCTCTTGAAACAGAAGTTCCAGCTGGCTACGAGAATCCTTTGGACGTGCAAGGAGCCAAAACAGAACTAGAAAAGCAGTTTCACCTCCTTTTTTCACTTCCAGCCACAGGAAAATGCTCTAATATTGTGTAGGTAAAGAAGAATGAAGGAGGTGAAATTTTCGTTTCTCCAATTTTAGTGTTCTTCTTTTATACCACAAAGGTCACAGGAAAAAGGGAAGAACGTCAATTTTGGTGTTCATCCCCTTCTCCAAGTCCATCTACCGCTGTCACTATTCTGTCTGCTCGAGGAAAAGCTGTCGGCACTCTAAACCACTTTGCTATAGGAGAAGCTGCCGGCACTGCAAACCACTTTGCTATAACAAGACACCAAGCTCAAGAAAGAACATATCCACCGTATCTGCTATCTGCTCTACTTTGTATTTTGCCATTGGCATTTCTACCTGTAATATTAGTGTCTATGTAATACATTGTGATTTCGATGACATCAAGGGACTCAATGAGAAAGCTGTAGTTCTAACTCCTAAACTACTATTATATGTGTGTTGATTCTTGAATACTCCAATTTCTTGTATGTTTGATGTAGGAATTAGTTGCATCAATATTAATATTTTGTAAATGTTCTAAATTTTTGAATATATATATATCCTTGTCACATTTCGAATGTTGTTGTGTCCTGTGTTGGACGCTCGTATCCACGTCTCTTGCATGTCCCAAGTCCTGGTGTTGTGCGACCTAGAATCCCATGATGAATTGAATCACAGATCCATTTTTAATTTCAAATGAGTAGAATTGAAAGAACATTTGATGTTGAGTCTCTCCAAGTTGTTTGAATCAGTTGTTTTCTTTTGATGCATTGTATACTTGAGATTCAAAGTACTTGAATAAGTTTAAAAAATTTATATGCAGAAATCTTCCAAACTCATCTCTTAAAGGGGTTCTAGCACCAGAATTGGCCCTTCTAGCTTCGCTGCAGACACTGTAAGTGCCTATTACTCAAATGAAGCTTGCACATGAGCCAAGTTTTTGTACAGTTATAAGTTAGTGTAGAAATATGAATATGTTTGCCGAACTATTGACATGAACAACCTCGAGCAAATTGGTATCTTATGCAGGAACCTTCGTGCAAACAATATACTGGGTACCATACCGAGAGAACTTGGTCAACTAAAGAATCTACAGAATTTGGATCTGGCTTTGAATTGGCTTAGTGGTGCCATTCCCAATGAAATTGGAAATTTGTCAAACATTGCCATAATGTAAGATAAATCCAATCTGGTGCACTTTGATCGAGCCCGACGCTGGATATTATTAACAAATGCATTAGCATGTCTCCCTTTTGATTATTTTAAATGCACTCGCATAAGTATATACCTTCTTGTGCAGATCCCTGGAGGGCAATAATTTGGCAGGCACCATACCTCCAGAACAGCAGTTGACTCGGTTTTGGGTGCCAATTCCAACAACTTGGGTAAAAGTGAGCTTACAGTTAGCCATTTGAACAAGCTGTTCCCATGGCCAGATTACACAATTTGAAAACTTAATGTGTACAAGATCAAAATTCATTCAGTAAATAGCAACTTTGAGCATTGAAATAGATAATAAGAGCAAGAATTGAGGTGGGGTGTGAAAATCCCATAACTTCAAGCCATAGAGCTATTGGCTCTGAGCACCATGGATCCCTCAATTATGAAAAGTATGGAAGTAAAGTTAGATAAACTACCCAGCAAAGAAATTTTTCAGGCTCCTGATTTGCGCAAAGCATTCCAAGTAAGTATGCTTTTCTACCCTTGGTACAGACTCCAGAGTAGAACATTGGAGATCTTCAATTTCAAATTTCAATCCCAATGATTTAAGTATTATTTACTGAACCGAGTAGAGAGAATTTCATACTAAACCCACCGCAGTAAATTTTACTTGAAGAAAATGATGATCCTCCGACTGCTCTCTCTCTTTATATTGATATGGGAATCCCAATTTCTCTCACCTATTAATCTTGATATGCATGCAGACTTTATTCAAAGGCAGATCATTTAGAGAGTTTACCAGTGGAGCTTTGTCCAGGGCCAAGGCTAAAACTGCAGTGGGTCCTTTGGAAACTATCTGGTAACTTTTCTTCATTCATTCTTCGTTTTATTCAGAGACAAGATGAAATGTTTTTAATCTTTTTATTGGAAATTTCAAGTTGCATTATGCAGACAGCATGGTGCTTACTCTATAAAGTCCAAGATCCTACTGGAAGTTACTGCTTAGTAATGGGAAAAATGGAAAGAAAACGCTTTTCTTTTTTTTTCAATATCTATTATTCTTAGTATCCATTTAGGGGTTGGGGGTGATGGGAGGAGGGTTCGGTTCCAGACATTTTTTTTCTTCCTGTTCTTACTGTTTTTTAGGTCTTGGGCTTCCTGAAATTTATAAAGCCTTTTATCTTTTGGCAGCAGAAAAGCCATCATTCAAATTAAGTGTAGCTGATTACAAGGAACTAACTAGAGATGATGCAACGCGGAAATGGTCATTTTCTCATGGGGTTGTTAACAGCTTGGACTGCTCAAAATGTAAACGTTAGAAATACTGATCGAATCCTCTTGAAACAGAAGTTCAGCTAGCTACGAGAATCCTTTGGACGTGCAAGGAGCCAAAACAGAACTAGAAAAGCAGTTTCACCTCCTTTTTTCACTTCCAGCCACAGGAAAATGCTCTAATATTGTGTAGGTAAAGAAGAATGAAGGAGGTGAAATTGTCGTTTCTCCAATTTTAGTGTTCTTCTTTTATACCACAAAGGTCACAGGAAAAAGGGAAGAACGTCAATTTTGGTGTTCATCCCCTTCTCCAAGTCCATCTACCGCTGTCACTATTCTGTCTGCTCGAGGAAAAGCTGTCGGCACTCTAAACCACTTTGCTATAGGAGAAGCTGTCGGCACTGCAAACCACTTTGCTATAACAAGACACCAAGCTCAAGAAAGAACATATCCACCGTATCTGCTATCTGCTCTACTTTGTATTTTGCCATTGGCATGTCTACCTGTAATATTAGTGTCTATGTAATACATTGTGATTTCGATGACATCAAGGGACTCAATGAGAAAGCTGTAGTTCTAACTCCTAAACTACTATTTTATGTGTGTTGATTCTTGAATACTCCAATTTCTTGTATGTTTGATGTAGGAATTAGTTGCATCAATATTAATATTTTGTAAATGTTCTAAATTTTTGAATATATATATATCCTTGTCACATTTCGAATGTTGCTGTGTCCTGTGTTGGACGCTCGTATCCACGTCTCTTGCATGTCCCAAGTCCTGGTGTTGTGCGACCTAGAATCCCATGATGAATTGAATCACAGATCCATTTTTAATTTCAAATGAGTAGAATTGAAAGAACATTTGATGTTGAGTCTCTCCAAGTTGTTTGAATCAGTTGTTTTCTTTTGATGCATTGTATACTTGAGATTCAAAGTACTTGAATAAGTTTAAAAAATTTATATGCAGAAATCTTCCAAACTCATCTCTTAAAGGGGTTCTAGCACCAGAATTGGCCCTTCTAGCTTCGCTGCAGACACTGTAAGTGCCTATTACTCAAATGAAGCTTGCACATGAGCCAAGTTTTTGTACAGTTATAAGTTAGTGTAGAAATATGAATATGTTTGCCGAACTGTTGACATGAACATCCTCGAGCAAATTGGTATCTTATGCAGGAACCTTCGTGCAAACAATATACTGGGTACCATACCGAGAGAACTTGGTCAACTAAAGAATCTACAGAATTTGGATCTGGCTTTGAATTGGCTTAGTGGTGCCATTCCCAATGAAATTGGAAATTTGTCAAACATTGCCATAATGTAAGATAAATCCAATCTGGTGCACTTTGATCGAGCCCGACGCTGGATATTATTAACAAATGCATTAGCATGTCTCCCTTTTGATTATTTTAAATGCACTCGCATAAGTATATACCTTCTTGTGCAGATCCCTGGAGGGCAATAATTTGGCAGGCACCATACCTCCAGAACAGCAGTTGACTCGGTTTTGGGTGCCAATTCCAACAACTTGGGTAAAAGTGAGCTTACAGTTAGCCATTTGAACAAGCTGTTCCCATGGCCAGATTACACAATTTGAAAACTTAATGTGTACAAGATCAAAATTCATTCAGTAAATAGCAACTTTGAGCATTGAAATAGATAATAAGAGCAAGAATTGAGGTGGGGTGTGAAAATCCCATAACTTCAAGCCATAGAGCTATTGGCTCTGAGCACCATGGATCCCTCAATTATGAAAAGTATGGAAGTAAAGTTAGATAAACTACCCAGCAAAGAAATTTTTCATGCTCCTGATCTGCGCAAAGCATTCCAAGTAAGTATGCTTTTCTACCCTTGGTACAGACTCCAGAGTAGAACATTGGAGATCTTCAATTTCAAATTTCAATCCCAATGATTTAAGTATTATTTACTGAACCGAGTAGAGAGAATTTCATACTAAACCCACTGCAGTAAACTTTACTTGAAGAAAATGATGATCCTCCGACTGCTCTGTCTCTTTATATTGATATGGGAATCCCAATTTCTCTCACCTATTAATCTTGATATGCATGCAGACTTTATTCAAAGGCAGATCATTTAGAGAGTTTACCAGTGGAGCTTTGTCCAGGGCCAAGGCTAAAACTGCAGTGGGTCCTTTGGAAACTATCTGGTAACTTTTCTTCATTCATTCTTCATTTTATTCAGAGACAAGATGAAATGTTTTTAATCTTTTTATTGGAAATTTCAAGTTGCATTATGCAGACAGCATGGTGCTTACTCTATAAAGTCCAAGATCCTACTGGAAGTTACTGCTTAGTAATGGGCAAAATGGAAAGAAAACTCTTTTCTTTTTTTTCAATATCTATTATTCTTAGTATCCATTTAGGGGTTGGGGGTGATGGGAGGAGGGTTCGGTTCCAGACATTTTTTTTCTTCCTGTTCTTACTGTTTTTTAGGTCTTGGGCTTCCTGAAATTTATAAAGCCTTTTATCTTTTGGCAGCAGAAAAGCCATCATTCAAATTAAGTGTGGCTGATTACAAGGAACTAACTAGAGATGATGCAACGCGGAAATGGTCATTTTCTCATGGGGTTGTTGCTTGGACTGCTCAAAATGTAAACGTTAGAAATACTGATCGAATCCTCTTGAAACAGAAGTTCCAGCTGGCTACGAGAATCCTTTGGACGTGCAAGGAGCCAAAACAGAACTAGAAAAGCAGTTTCACCTCTTTTTTTCACTTCCAGCCACAGGAAAATGCTCTAATATTGTGTAGGTAAAGAAGAATGAAGGAGGTGAAATTGTCGTTTCTCCAATTTTAGTGTTCTTCTTTTATACCACAAAGGTCACAGGAAAAAGGGAAGAACGTCAATTTTGGTGTTCATCCCCTTCTCCAAGTCCATCTACCGCTGTCACTATTCTGTCTGCTCGAGGAAAAGTTGTCGGCACTCTAAACCACTTTGCTATAGGAGAAGCTGCCGGCACTGCAAACCACTTTGCTATAACAAGACACCAAGCTCAAGAAAGAACATATCCACCGTATCTGCTATCTGCTCTACTTTGTATTTTGCCATTGGCATTTCTACCTATAATATTAGTGTCTATGTAATACATTGTGATTTCGATGACATCAAGGGACTCAATGAGAAAGCTGTAGTTCTAACTCCTAAACTACTATTTTATGTGTGTTGATTCTTGAATACTCCAATTTCTTGTATGTTTGATGTAGGAATTAGTTGCATCAATATTAATATTTTGTAAATGTTCTAAATTTTTGAATATATATATATCCTTGTCACATTTCGAATGTTGCTGTGTCCTGTGTTGGACGCTCGTATCCACGTCTCTTGCATGTCCCAAGTCCTGGTGTTGTGCGACCTAGAATCCCATGATGAATTGAATCACAGATCCATTTTTAATTTCAAATGAGTAGAATTGAAAGAACATTTGATGTTGAGTCTCTCCAAGTTGTTTGAATCAGTTGTTTTCGTTTGATGCATTGTATACTTGAGATTCAAAGTACTTGAATAAGTTTAAAAAATTTATATGCAGAAATCTTCCAAACTCATCTCTTAAAGGGGTTCTAGCACCAGAATTGGCCCTTCTAGCTTCGCTGCAGACACTGTAAGTGCCTATTACTCAAATGAAGCTTGCACATGAGCCAAGTTTTTGTACAGTTATAAGTTAGTGTAGAAATATGAATATGTTTGCCGAACTGTTGACATGAACAACCTCGAGCAAATTGGTATCTTATGCAGGAACCTTCGTGCAAACAATATATTGGGTACCATACCGAGAGAACTTGGTCAACTAAAGAATCTACAGAATTTGGATCTGGCTTTGAATTGGCTTAGTGGTGCCATTCCCAATGAAATTGGAAATTTGTCAAACATTGCCATAATGTAAGATAAATCCAATCTGGTGCACTTTGATCGAGCCCGACGCTGGATATTATTAACAAATGCATTAGCATGTCTCCCTTTTGATTATTTTAAATGCACTCGCATAAGTATATACCTTCTTGTGCAGATCCCTGGAGGGCAATAATTTGGCATGCACCATACCTCCAGAACAGCAGTTGACTCGGTTTTGGGTGCCAATTCCAACAACTTGGGTAAAAGTGAGCTTACAGTTAGCCATTTGAACAAGCTGTTACCATGGCCAGATTACACAATTTGAAAACTTAATGTGTACAAGATCAAAATTCATTCAGTAAATAGCAACTTTGAGCATTGAAATAGATAATAAGAGCAAGAATTGAGGTGGGGTGTGAAAATCCCATAACTTCAAGCCATAGAGCTATTGGCTCTGAGCACCATGGATCCCTCAATTATGAAAAGTATGGAAGTAAAGTTAGATAAACTACCCAGCAAAGAAATTTTTCAGGCTCCTGATCTGCGCAAAGCATTCCAAGTAAGTATGCTTTTCTACCCTTGGTACAGACTCCAGAGTAGAACATTGGAGATCTTCAATTTCAAATTTCAATCCCAATGATTTAAGTATTATTTACTGAACCGAGTAGAGAGAATTTCATACTAAACCCACCGCAGTAAATTTTACTTGAAGAAAATGCTGATCCTCCGACTGCTCTGTCTCTTTATATTGATATGGGAATCCCAATTTCTCTCACCTATTAATCTTGATATGCATGCAGACTTTATTCAAAGGCAGATCATTTAGAGAGTTTACCAGTGGAGCTTTGTCCAGGGCCAAGGCTAAAACTGCAGTGGGTCCTTTGGAAACTATCTGGTAACTTTTCTTCATTCATTCTTCGTTTTATTCAGAGACAAGATGAAATGTTTTTAATCTTTTTATTGGAAATTTCAAGTTGCATTATGCAGACAGCATGGTGCTTACTCTATAAAGTCCAAGATCCTACTGGAAGTTACTGCTTAGTAATGGGCAAAATGGAAAGAAAACTCTTTTCTTTTTTTTCAATATCTATTATTCTTAGTATCCATTTAGGGGTTGGGGGTGATGGGAGGAGGGTTCGGTTCCAGACATTTTTTTTCTTCCTGTTCTTACTGTTTTTTAGGTCTTGGGCTTCCTGAAATTTATAAAGCCTTTTATCTTTTGGTAGCAGAAAAGCCATCATTCAAATTAAGTGTGGCTGATTACAAGGAACTAACTAGAGATGATGCAACGCGGAAATGGTCATTTTCTCATGGGGTTGTTAACAGCTTGGACTGCTCAAAATGTAAACGTTAGAAATACTGATCGAATCCTCTTGAAACAGAAGTTCCAGCTGGCTACGAGAATCCTTGGGTCTGGGAAACCGTGGGTTGTCAGATGAAAGCAAGGGAATTTGGATGGTGGAGGATGAATGCTGGGACGAAAATTACCCACTGTCTCTTCCACAGTGCTATCTCGCTTGACCTCTTCTCAATGTTCATGGGATGCTGCAACCATGGTGGGGTGGTGATGATGCTTCTGCATCATTGAACTTGGTGGGAAAAGGTGCTTTTGAAGTAATCTGACTGTTGACATCCACTTTGAATTTGAAGTCAATATCTCTAAACGTTGTATGCATGGCATTGGATAAAGGTGACAGTTACTTGGAGGCTAATTCTCATTTTATCGGTGTTTTTTATTACTTGGAATTTTCTGAATTGGTTGGCCTTGGGAATCACTCCTGCTCAGTTAATTTTCTTCTACACTTGTCTCCATAACCCACAGATTCAAGGCACTACAGTCACAAACAAAATTTTAAGAGTTTCTCATCATTGCTTTTGGAGATTTACATGTGGGTCTGCAGATTTGAGGTGTTTGAGAGCAGATTTGCACAAAGAATTTTAGCAAATTAATGATTATAAGAGCTAATCTGAACATTAGCTTGATGTCCCATCAATTTCTCAGCAGAATTTAGGTGTAACAATTGAATTACAGTAAACTAATTTTCTAATACCAAGTGTCTTTGTTGGTCAAAGTCATTTTTTTTGCACTTTAGATCACATAAGGATCTCTCCTGAGGGCAGAAAAGCACTAGCCCAAAGTGCAGAGGGAGTATACAATAGGTGACAATGTACCCTCCCTAGTTCCCTTTTAATTGGATGGCTTCTAAGCGTTAATTGTACAGAGAACTTGGAACTTGGGAATGCATGGCTTTGTATATGCAACCATTTGCCCTATGAAGCTCTATAGTTGGATCTTCTATGCCTGGCTTCAACCTTGTAAAATTTTGAGCAATCCAATTATTTATCAGGAAAATAACACTTCTCAAACTACATTTCTCTAAAGTTTGTTTACAGAATTTGCAAATCTTATTGCACTCCGAAGTTGCAGGATGCTTTTTTTGCTTTTGTCAAACCTGCAAAGCGCACAAAAATTTCGACCATGTTTTGGCAGGTGCCTAGAACTCACCCACTATGTCACTCTTAAATTGGTGAAAGTCAGTTTGTGTTTCCAGGGAACCTTTATTTTCCCTAGAAAAATGAGGGCAATCAGATGATCATTGTATCTAGTTGCATTGATAATAGAGAGTCAATTTAGAACACAAAAAATAGTGTGCACATTCTAGAGCAGATGTAATGTTATGTTGTGCTTTTATTACTTTAAAAAGGACAATTTTTTTCAAAAGCAACATCAACAACAATTGAATGGTTATCATGGTTGTAATATAGTTAATATGGATTCAGAATAGCCAAGAATTGTATAGTGTGAGGCCATGTTATATGTATCTCCTAAGAGGCCAGAGACATCCCCCAGGGTCTGCATGTCTGTATCCCATGTCTCAAATACATGACACACTTAGGCATGTGTTGGACATGAGTTTGACACATTTCCTAAAAACAACAAGACACGTGGAAAACTTGATTCTGACACATGACCTATCATGTCTCGAGTGTTGGACGTGCAAGGAGCCAAAACAGAACTAGAAAAGCAGTTTCACCTCCTTTTTTCACTTCCAGCCACAGGAAAATGCTCTAATATTGTGTAGGTAAAGAAGAATGAAGGAGGTGAAATTGTCGTTTCTCCAATTTTAGTGTTCTTCTTTTATACCACAAAGGTCACAGGAAAAAGGGAAGAACGTCAATTTTGGTGTTCATCCCCTTCTCCAAGTCCATCTACCGTTGTCACTATTCTGTCTGCTCGAGGAAAAGCTGTCGGCACTCTAAACCACTTTGTTATAGGAGAAGCTGCCGGCACTGCAAACCACTTTGCTATAACAAGACACCAAGCTCAAGAAAGAACATATCCACCGTATCTGCTATCTGCTCTACTTTGTATTTTGCCATTGGCATGTCTACCTGTAATATTAGTGTCTATGTAATACATTGTGATTTCGATGACATCAAGGGACTCAATGAGAAAGCTGTAGTTCTAACTCCTAAACTACTATTTTATGTGTGTTGATTCTTGAATACTCCAATTTCTTGTATGTTTGATGTAGGAATTAGTTGCATCAATATTAATATTTTGTAAATGTTCTAAATTTTTGAATATATATATATCCTTGTCACATTTCGAATGTTGTTGTGTCCTGTGTTGGACGCTCGTATCCACGTCTCTTGCATGTCCCAAGTCCTGGTGTTGTGCGACCTAGAATCCCATGATAATTGAATCACAGATCCATTTTTAATTTCAAATGAGTAGAATTGAAAGAACATTTGATGTTGAGTCTCTCCAAGTTGTTTGAATCAGTTGTTTTCTATTGATGCATTGTATACTTGAGATTCAAAGTACTTGAATAAGTTTAAAAAATTTATATGCAGAAATCTTCCAAACTCATCTCTTAAAGGGGTTCTAGCACCAGAATTGGCCCTTCTAGCTTCGCTGCAGACCTGTAAGTGCCTATTACTCAAATGAAGCTTGCACATGAGCCAAGTTTTTGTACAGTTATAAGTTAGTCTAGAAATATGAATATGTTTGTCGAACTGTTGACATGAACAACCTCGAGCAAATTGGTATCTTATGCAGGAACCTTCGTGCAAACAATATACTGGGTACCATACCGAGAGAACTTGGTCAACTAAAGAATCTACAGAATTTGGATCTGGCTTTGAATTGGCTTAGTGGTGCCATTCCCAATGAAATTGGAAATTTGTCAAACATTGCCATAATGTAAGATAAATCCAATCTGGTGCACTTTGATCGAGCCCGACGCTAGATATTATTAACAAATGCATTAGCATGTCTCCCTTTTGATTATTTTAAATGCACTCGCATAAGTATATACCTTCTTGTGCAGATCCCTGGAGGGCAATAATTTGGCAGGCACCATACCTCCAGAACAGCAGTTGACTCGGTTTTGGGTGCCAATTCCAACAACTTGGGTAAAAGTGAGCTTACAGTTAGCCATTTGAACAAGCTGTTCCCATGGCCAGATTACACAATTTGAAAACTTAATGTGTACAAGATCAAAATTCATTCAGTAAATAGCAACTTTGAGCATTGAAATAGATAATAAGAGCAAGAATTCCCATAGCTGACCAATCTCATAGACAATCAGTGAAACCGGTGCAACCAGGACCTCCCTCAAGCCAAAGAAGAAGTGGATCATTTGCTGGATTACTTTCTGACTTCACAGAATAGTAGAAAAGTTCTCTTCCATTGGCCTCACTAACTGTCACATACCTGCATGAATATGAAGAAAACAAAAAGACTTTCATGCAGTTAATTGTTCATCCAATAGAATATAAGAGTGGTAGAATCACATCTGTAAGCACTCCATATAACAATTTTCGCTCCTAGTCTTTTACATATTTTGAACTCTCCATGCAACAATTTTGACTTTAATATTTTTTAGCTTCAATTGTCACCAAATTTATTAAGTATCCATAGAAATTAAACTCTGTTCAAACATATTCACAGTCTGTGCATAACAATTAGATATTTGTATATCTTTTATGTTTTTCTGTCTTTCTTTGTCATATAAGCATGCACTCTACAAGCTATGAACATTCTACAAGCTATGAACTCTTTGGTTATGTTCTTAATCTTTGCATAAGTACACAGCTAATTGTTTATTTACAAACAGGGGCAAATTCATGCATGCTATTTTTGAAAATTTTTGAAAATGACTGTGTTAATGAATAAATATTCTTTCCAGTGAAAAATCTAGCACTTTGAATTTGTTACTTTCAATTATTGTTACATTTGAACATGAACTTTATTCATGAATAAATATACTTTACCTTGGATAGATATGGCACTTACCCAGCATATATCTCATAACTAATATTGCCATGATATCCTGGAAAGGACTCCACTCTGGCATTTGCAGGTGCTGCCTTGCATTTCAGCTGAAGTGAGGTGATAATCAGAGATATAATTACATGGGTAGTGAATAAATTAACCACAAATTGCATGGACTTCGTCAGGGAAGACATTGTTATGGAAATACACCCAACGTCACTTCAATTAAAAAGAAAACCGTGTGTCTATACATATATATTTCTCGAGTGCACTTCTAATAGGCCTCGAAATGTTTTGATATATATGGACAGTTCATTAAAGACAGCGATAATTCTTATTTAAAATGATTCAGTTATTTTCATGACTCATTTGAACATTTAAAGATTATGTCAAATCGTACGTATCTCTATCAGTGTGAATATCCTCAGGCTAAGTCAACAGAATATTTTCTACATTGCCCCTTCAAGATGATCAAATGTTATCTTCTCTACCTGCCATTCATTTCAGCCCGCCAGCCGGTGTAAAGACTTCTTGTATCCATGTAATGCCTGGAAAATAGCATCCACGTCCATATCCTGGAGCTTATCTGATTGCCGATTTTCTGAATATTTGGCAATTGGATGGACAACGATATGGGCACGGTTAAAAATTTCA
The DNA here is from genome assembly GCA_031772625.1 of Pinus tabuliformis. Taxonomy (NCBI): domain Eukaryota; kingdom Viridiplantae; phylum Streptophyta; class Pinopsida; order Pinales; family Pinaceae; genus Pinus; species Pinus tabuliformis. The sequence goes on from CM062807.1 coordinate 875,151,329, forward strand.
CGGTTTTTATGTCCGCCTGATTATTAAATATTTGGGGAATCTGCAATCCAGATAAAACACTTAGTCAAAAATTTAACTGCGCCTCCAAATATTTGGGGATTCTGTAATCGAAATAAAAAATGCTGTCAAATATTTAACTGCTCCCCTAAATATTTGGGGAATCTGCAATCAAGATACCATACAAGGCTGTACCCAAATCCAAAAGTGAGAAGACTAATTAAGTTGTTGGAAAGAGGATCCACAGTTGGATATTTATGCCATGGGATGTTAGGCAAGCTACATAATTTCTGATAACCAGTTCCTCATTTTTCAGATTTCATAGTTGGAAATCATGTTTTGTCTTTGTATCGAAATGAATGGCACTGAGTGCTATGAATTTCACCTAGAGTACTCAGAAGCATTTTGAATACATTGGTGTTTCATCTAGAGTGTAAGTACTCGGTACAAGTAAAGTTAGCTTCATGTTCTCACCCATAATGTTTGCCTGGTTCGTGACCAACATCATGATAGGATAGTATAATATTGTGAAATATTATCCTAGAGCATTCAAGGCATTCAACCCATATTATATAGCAAAGTACTCGGTACAATTAAAGTTAGCTTCATGTTCTCACCCATAATGTTTGCCTGGTTCGTGACCAACATCATGATAGGATAGTATAATATTGTGAAATATTATCCTAGAGCATTCAAGGCATTCAACCCATATTATATATACTATTACTTTCATGAATATCACTAATAAGGATGGGTGATGCTTGTAGGTTTAGTCTTATGTATAACATGTATTGATTATTCGCATGATGATATGTGTCTCATTTTATCATATAGTATACTTGGAACTGTTTTCTAACTGAATTGATAAATCCATACCAATGATTTTCTCAAACAAAATTCGTAACTTCATCCCAATTATTTATGTTAAAGCTATACAAATAGAAACACTAACATCAGTGCTTTGTTCTGGCTGGATCCAGTGCGGAGGCCATGTTTGCAGACTTGGCCCATTTCAACAGGAAATCAATCCAGGTCCAAGCTATATGTCAAGGACATAATTATTAGTATTTCATCATACCTGCGTGCTTCACCCTCAAGTTTTAGTACCATAATGAGAAATTTGGGTTTTTCGTTGCAGCTTGCTTTCTGTGTGTTGGTTTACCCATCTCTGCTTATCACATATACGAGACAAGTGACTTATTTGATAGAAAACCCAGGGGACATAGGCTCTACATTTTACAAAGCAATACTACAGCCCGTGTATTGGTTAATGTTCATTGTTGCCACTTTAGCAGCCATTGTAGCCAGTCAAGTTTTGATAGCGTTTTCAATTTACTTCAGTTTTGACAGTGGATATGTGAGCTTGGCTATATGGAGATAATTAGAGCTATTTAATACTACTCATTGTTTGGTGAATTTGAGATTCAAAGTTTTTCTACCAAATGTTTTACAGCAAATTGACAACATTGGCTAGCTTGCTGCTTGAATTCGCATCAGCTCTTGAAATGTCACCACTTATGAATTACCAACGGAGAATAATAGCATATATATGGTTAGATATTTTATTTTTCTTACTTACATTGTTACTGGTCTTGATGGTGTTGTTTTGTTTATGGCGAATTTTAAGAAGAATTGATCACGCTCCTTTGGAAGTGCCAGCCCTTGATGCTCAGTTGTGATGTAAAATACAGGAAGATAGAAACCTTTGCATTGTTGTATTGATAATATGTTGTTTTTATTGACTTTTGGGGCTTGGAAAAACTTGTTTCCTTCACTCGTGAGAATATTAGAAGGATAATCTATGACAAATAGTGCACGGGACATCGTTTACACAAAATATTTTGCTTATACTACCCTTCACTCTGTTTTTTGCTATCTCTGAAGGCGTTTATCTATCATCTGTATTGAATAAGGTGCCACAAGGAGGTTGGTGTCCCTTCCTAATTGCAACAATTTTTCTGACCATAATGTTCTCTTAGAACTATGGAAGGCAGAAAAGTATAAATATTTAGCACGGAGAAAACTCAGCATAGAAGGTTTGAATGGATTGCTTGCGAGGGTGAATTCACGTGTACCAGGAATTTGTTTCTTTTGCAGTAACCTTATTTTTGGCATGTTGCTATTCTTCCACACACTACTATTACTTACCCATATTCAAAACACACATCACTAATAGTTTCAAGTGTAACTCAATATCATCCACCCTTGCATTCAACAATGTCCATTCACATGTCATTATTCTTCTACACACTATTGTTTATAAAATATCTATATTCAACATACACATAACTAACAATTTCAATTGCAACTCTTTATCATCCACCCTTGCTTTCAACAATGCCCATTCACATGTCCCTATTCTTCCACACTTTATGCCTTACGGCGTTTCCTTTGCAACATCAAGTACAAATGCTAGTAATAAAAACCAACCAAAAAATAATTCTAACATTAAATGAAAGTTGGATAGAAAAGGTATTAGGAAAACCGAATTTAGGTATCTCTATCCAACTAACATAGCATAGAAGAATTAAGGTAGCTTTTAATCTTATTCTACTATTTGGTATTCTAAATAATGTCTCAACCACCCTAAAAACAATATCTTATTACAATGTTTAGTATTCTAAGCATATTGCCTCGGCCATATTGCCGGTGGCGAAAGCTTCTAGGTTGGTCCATGTCAGAAAAAACATAACAACTCTCAGCGAATAAACAAATGTGCACGAACGTGTATAGTGATTTTTCCGTAGATATTGAATATGATTATTCAAGTTAAATTTAATTGGTGCATATATCAATCTATGCTTATTGTTACCATAAATCTTATTACAAGCTTTATTGTTCACAAATCTTCCCACGTATATATAATTAATTATTAAGTATATCAGCATGTTTGTTGATTAAAAAACATACGACAATAAGTTTATTAAACTACTATATTTAAAATTATCATGATCCGCGAAAAAGTTTCAAATGCCAACACTAAATAAATATGGTATAATGTGAATCTAAAATTATCATGATCCATGAAAAAGTTTCAAATGCCAAAATACTAAATAAATATGGTATAATGTGAATCTAAAATTATCATGATCAATGAAAAAGTTTCAAATAACACTAAATAAATAAGTATAATGTGAATTTAACTTGAAAATGTGACACAAATTCTCTGCTAGGGATTTACAGTTTTTAACTTATTTTATAAAGTTTTTGTTGTAGCTTTCTCTGAAACATTTAATAATATTAAATCTAAGAGATATAATCATATTGTGCTCTTTGCATCTTGATCCAACTTCATCTAGTATTCTATTGACATCCCTATTGGTGCAATACACAAATCGATAATGATCCACTGATCTCTTTTCACTAAAAAATCTTCTATTTTGAGCTTCGACAACCCAAAACTCTGTCCATTGAGTTTCTTGATCTCTATCTTTGAATTGCTTGTCATTTCCTTTTCACCAAAAGAACCACTTATGCCGATATCCCACTATAAGAGGGTATACCATAGGCCTAAGCCAAACCCCTTAGCCACAAAGGCATCCCCTTGAAGCCAAAACTTCTTTGATACCAAATGTATATTTTAACCTTCTACAAATAATTGTTCCAAACGGATTCTTAATAAAATAAAAAAATACGCAATGGAAAACACACGCATTAACACAAGTATTTTATCCTCGAAACCTAAACTAGGAAAAGTAGAAATATTTTTTCAATATATGTTATTTTGTAGAGTTTTACAATACAATATATATCATCTGGCATTCATGATCCACCAATCCATTTACCTTGGATTAGAATACAACCATAGTTCCTTAACTAAAACTACAAACCAATAGGAAAAACCACCATGTGCCACAAAATCAATCTTAGCAAAAACTGTGTGCTAAAAACTTCCAAAAATGAATGCAAAATAATACCTAAATTTTTTTCAAGGGCACTACCCTGCATAGGGTCTTTTCACCCTCATGTGACCCTGCCCTCTACACATTGTATAGTGCATGGGGATAGTCATGCAACAACTTCATGGATGAATCCCCCATCTATCCTTGTAGAAGACCTAGCAACCAAAGGCAATTATTGAGGGGAAATCCTTTGGGTGCCATCAACATTATTTCCTTTTAACCCCAAGATATCACTTTGATCTTTAACTAAAGACTATATAGCCCCCAAGGTAGTAGTCTATCACTTTTCTTCAACCAAAAACCCAAAAACTCCATTCTTGATTCCTTTTTTGCAACCTAGGGTCTAATTACTCATTTTTAGATCTAGGTTGATGGATCTATATTCTCACATGATATATCCTCTAATAGATCTCGTTAATGCTAATTGGAATACTCGTGATAAATCCCTATAGACCACCTACATTATGGTGGATAATGCTTGGATTGATTACATTTTGGATCCAATCATAATTTCACCATGATATGTTTTTGTGGTGTAATGTTAGTGCCTTTCATTATTTAATCATTGTCCACAAGTCAACATCTAGTATTACTATCATGAGTTGAGCACTTCTTTGTTTGATATATCAAGTTGCATTATAAATTTTGCAATTTTTATTTTTTGTTAGTAATAATGTTGAGTATTATTTGAGTTGAACCATTGAGAATGACCAAAATGAACTCAAACAATTGTTGAAATTTCATATTTATTGCCTTGATATTTTATGAGTTTTTGGCATTAGTATCATTGCAAACTCATTTGTAAAATAAAGAGGTATCTTTATTTACACATATGGGCAAGTTCCAATATTGAAATGTCATGCAATATAAATTGCAAAAGATTTCACCTTATTGACCACTATCTTATCATGTTCTTTCATAAAGGGGGTTTGTCAAAATAGAGTGAATATATTGTAGGTATCATCGGTGAGGATGTGGGGTGCATGGGGGGTTATGGGTATTGTAGAGTATAAAAGGGAGAATCTAGTAAAACTAAGGGTTTTTGTATCGGAAAGATGTATTGGGAGGAAGGTTCAACAAAAGGATTTCAAGAAATATTTTTCAATATCTAGGAAAATTAGGGGTATACTTTAATATTCCATAAATGCACATGTGATGTCATATGTTCGTTAAGTGGAGATCCTATGAAAAATCAATGCAACAAAAAACAAAATACCAAATGCATTGATACATAAAATGAACACATGTTTCTAAGTTATATTCCACAATTATACTCTAAGTATCATCTATGGGTGATAATATAATATCATTTAGCTCTTTCAAACACGGTTTATGAATGTTGAACACTTGTGCTCCAAATTGATGTATGTGGTATTTCTAAATTGTTTTTAAAGCTTTCCACATTACATGTCATTGCTACAAAACAATTAGAACCTACTTTTATACTTTATATTTAATGGTGTCACATCAAATCAATCATGATGTATGTTGAACAAGGGGTTATCTCTACTGTTACATTGTTACATGCTCGTGAATAGAATATCATTACATAATATACATTTGTCTTATTAATGGCATGTCTAATGGAAATCAATATTGTATTTAAGTCATAATTCAAATGGTTAATGCTTATGATAATTTGTTTCATATTGATGTTTGAGATGCCTTTTTGAATTTTGATAATAACTTAAATATTAATTATAACTGAATACAATTTAAATATTGATGGATATGACATAGAGAATATGTGTATTGAAATCACGAGGGCTTTAGTCAATGAACCTCTGACATATCACGTGCGTTCGTGGCATACTAAACAATACCCCTAATTTGACTACATATTGGAAAATACCTCTAAAATTCACATTATTTATGTAGAAAATAATGTGTAGATTCTAAATTGCTCATATAATTTTCTAAATCACAAGACTAGAATCTACTCAACTGATCTGCGAAAGTAAATTCATGATCAAGAACACAAATCATTAACATGCATCAATATTCAACACACATACACAGATATTTATCAAGGGGAAAGTAACTATTCAAAACCCCTTACCATATGTATTGCATTAATCAAAGAATCTGGGTGAATACAATATGCTTTGCTCAAGCTTGAGCTCAACATGCACCTGTATCTTCTATACTCTACGTGACTGACTGACCTTGGCCAATACTTAGCCAAAATTTCGAGCCTCGAAGCTCCTATTCCTTGCGTTGTTTCCTTGGGAAATTGCCCCTATATTTCAGGAATTTCACCAAGGAATTGCGCAATTACAGTAGGTCAATTTTTTTACTACATGCACCACCTGTACAACTTGATTTAGTTTTCAACTGATAGTACACAACTCCAATCTCAACTGGGTAACTCAAATTCTTTGAATGCAATAATTATTTTGGGTTGATTGATCAATTAACTAGTTAATCACTCAGTGTGGTTGAAGTTACACATCCACAACTTTACCTCCACTAGTTCTTCTAATGGCTAGAACTAGTTAAACTAACAATAACTCAAATTAACTAACATAGATTTCTACAAATTAGCAATCAATCATGTAGAACTGAACTCAAGTATCTCCAATTCGAATATATTGAGTTAACTGAGTGACAAGAGCCATGTCACCTCAGTTAACTACCTCCAAGTATTCTGCTGAAATTGAAATTCGAATTTTAATCTAGTTTGATGATTCATAATTATGCAGGAATGCAACAAAATATAGATATAAACATTAACACAGAGATGCAGTAGAAATAAAAATTCATTTCATTAATATCCAAGAACTAAAATATGCGTACATACAGAATGGAAATAAACTAGATCGGGAGATGGTAGCTTATCTATGAGAAGAGATGTGGCGGCTACATGCCTATGAATTATGTTACAATGAGGCTCAAGGGCCTTTTTATTATTGAACAACAAAGGAAACCCTAACCCTGGGAGATGAAACGCCAATAGTTTGTGGGCCTCGTTGGGGTTAGTTGGGCAGTCAACTTCCCAAGGTCGTAACTTGGTCATATAATCTTCGTTTGGCGCGTATGATACCTCTTTCGAAATATCTCTCTGAGTAGTACAAAAAAATTTGCATGCCCTTGCATAAAAATACACGCTTGTAGCGGACCTCAAAAAAACATCGTTTAGGGGGTCAAAACAGCTCCAAAAGCTCAGGACCCAAAAAACTGCTAAAAATAGTAAATGCTACTATAATGATGGAAACAGACAACACCGACTAGAGTTCTAGGTGGAATAGGCGGGTGGCCACCAATATCCACCTAGATCAATGCTCCCTCCTTAGGAACCAATGGTCCCCATTACATGCAGAGCATCCTTGAGGTGAGGAAATTTATGTTGAACCTGGTCCACGGTGAACCACTTTGTCTTGGTGAAGGAGTTGGCATGCTCTAACAACTCAATATAGATGGATCCGCTATTGGTGAGTGTTCTTGATCTGTGTGTCCATGATCCTGTTTGTTCTGGCCTACTCGATGAAGCTTGGTTTGAGCTCTGTTGGTGTCAATTGTTCAAAAACGTCGGATGTGTCCAACAATGGAGGAAATTATGGTTGCAATCGATCCACATTGAATACTAGGTGCAGACCAAGGAACAATGGAATGTTGAGCTCATAAGCATTGTCCCCTATAGCCTTGTTGATGGTGTATGGCCCATATCGAAGCGGGTGAAGCTTGATGTGGGGCCCAACGAGGCGCTCCTTCTGCAGATGTAACCAAAACTTGTCGCCCACCTGAAACTTATGTGCCACTTTGAACCGAACTTAAACAGGAACGCAACAAATTACAGATATAACCATAGATACAGAGATGTAGCAAAAATAACACTTCATTTCATTAATATCAAATACTGAAATAAGCTTACAAATAGAATGGAAATAAACTAGCTTGGACGATGGTAGCTTATCTCTAAGAAGAGATGTGGCAGCTACATGCCTCTGAACTGTGTTACAATAAGACTCGAAGGCCTATTTATTATTGAAAAACAATGGAAAACCCTAAACATCCAAAAACTTAACCCTAGGAAATGAAGCTCCAAAACTATGGGCCCCATTTGGGTAAATTTGTACATCAACTTCCTAGGGGCGTAAGTTTGGAAGATGACCTTTGTTTGACGTGCCAAATACCTTGTTAGAAATATCTATCCGAGGACTACAACTTTCAAATAACAAAAATAACTCAAAGACTCATGTTTTCCCTGGTTTTACCAAAAAACATCATGTAGGGCCTCAAAAAGGCTCTGAAAGTTTAGCACTCGAAAAACTGCCAAAAATAGTAATTTGTGCTACAATTGAGGAAACTGAAAGAGACAGTGGTGGGGGTCCCAGTGGAATAGGCTGGTGGCCACCAACATCCACTGAGATCACACTCAATTTTGATCATGATGCTTCTTGTACTTAGCATTAGCTCCATCCAATATGTCATGGACCCGTAGTGGGATGTGCTTAATGCTGTCAATGAAGTTGTTAGCCTGGTTAGCTTCAAACTGGACATGAGTCGAATCTACTTGAGTAGCTGCAAATGGTATGGCCTCATCAATGGGACATAGTGGTTGAAATAGCAACCCCACCTGAGAGGGGTTATGGCCAGTTGAGCTATGGAGAGCTATGTTGTAGTTGTGTTGGACATAAGGGAGGTTTTCTTCCCATGTGCGTGCATGCTTCGAGTTGTACATGCACAAAATGTGCACGATCATCCTGTTGACAACCCTTATTTGACCTTCAGTTTGGGGGTGGAAGGTCGTGGACTTGGTGAGCTTTGTATCCAGCATCAACCAGAGGCTTGACCAAAATGTACTTAGGAACCTGTTGTCCTGATCTGAGATAAGGATTGTGGGATCCCAAAATGTACCCACACTCGTTCAAAGAAGAGCTTAGCAGTGGCTTATGCGGTGATACTCTTCTTACAGGCTGCCAGAATGGCCATCTTAGACAATCTATCGACGACCACGAATACGCAGTCGTTGTCATGCTTGGTAGAAGGAAGGCTCGACATGTAATCCATGGAGATGGATTCCCAAGGCCGACTAGGAATAGGCAAATAGTATATATGCCTTGATTCTTGATTGTTGGTTTGTCAATGGTGAAAGTAGTGGAGGATCTGATGTACTTCCCAACATCCTGCCGAAGGTTCGGCTAATAAAAATACTTTTGCAACACTGCCACTATTTTCTCTACTCTGAAATGTCCAGTGACCTTACCGTAGTGCACCTCCCAAATCATCTCAGCACGTTCACTTGTAGGAACACAGTGGTGTCCCAGGTGGCATAACAGTGTGCCCTAGAGGTGGAAAATCTAGAACTTTCTTGCCTTCCATGAGCATCTGGTATGTGTTTCCGAATTCTCGATCACTCTTGTAAATATGCGGCCACCTCGAAGTCTCGTGTCCACAAGAGTCAAGCACAGTGGTTAGCGCGATAACCGGTGGTCGGTTGAGACATTCTGCAACATTATTAGTGCTTCCCTTATTGTACTTGATGTTCAAATGGAATTGTTGCATATATGTGGGCCATTTTTTATGGCGAGTGTTCTGCAACTTCCCTTATGTCTGTATGAACTACAGGGGTCGATGGTCTATGTGGATGGTTGTTTCCTTCCCCATAATGTAATGCTTCCATTGTAGGAAAGCCTGCATAATAGAATACATATATTTTTCATAAGTTTGATACTTTCGCACTATATCTGAAAGTGTCTCATTGCGATATGCCACTAGATGCCCTTGCTAGGTGAGAACTGCACCAATAGCATAGCCGAAGGCGTCTGTCTTGATTTCAAATGGTTGTTGCATGACTAGTAATGTGATCACTAGAGAAAAGCAAAGGCAATGCTTCATCCGAACAAATGCCTTCTATTGGGATTTGGACCAAAAGAACTTTGCTTTGACCCTGCCCTTGGTGAATTGACTCAAAGGCCAAGTGATATGAGAGAATCCCAATATGAAGCTGTAATAGAAACTGGCAAGGCCCAGAAAGTTGTGGAGATCTGTTAGAGTGGTTGGGGCTGGCCAATCTCGAATAACCCATATCTTAGTTGGGTCCATGTGCACACCTTGCTCATTAATGATGTACCCCGGATATTAAACCTGGGTCATACCAAAAGTGCATTTCTCCAAATTGGCACACAATTTGTGTTGTCGCAGGGTTTGGAGGACCTGTCGGATATGGTGTAAGTGCTCTTCCCAACTCCTGTTGAAGATTAGGATGTCATCCAGGTACACTACCACGAACGAGTTGGTAAACGATTGCAATATGTCATCCATCAGTCGCATGAAGGTTGTGGGGGCATTCGTCAACCCGAAAGGCATGACCAGCGATTCGAAAAGGCCCTCCTTAGATTTGAAGGAAGTCTTCCACACATCATAAGGTTCGATTGCTACCTGGTGATACCCAGTCTTCAAGTTTATCTTGCTGAAATATTTGGTCCCCTTGAGCTGGTACAAAAGTTCATCAATCTATGGGATTGGATACCTATTCTGGACAGTGATCTTATTCAGTGCCTGATAGTCAATACCGAGTCTTTAGGTGTCATCTTTCTTCTGTACCAACATGATCGGGCTCCCACAGGGTGATGAACTTGGCCTAATGTTCCCTTTCTATAACAACTCTTGAATCTACCTCTTAATTTCATCATTCTCCAAAATAGTGTTAGTAGATCAATTCATTCGATAGCGACGTGTCCGGGGTCAGATCGATGGAGCGCTTGACCTGACAATGTAGGGGTACCCCTGTGGGTGAGGTGAAGATGTCCCTGTACGCTTCCACAACCTTTTCCATCTATAGTTGTCGTGTGGAGGAGCCCTGTCTAGAGGCTGTGGATGTGGCCACAACCTTCTTCTTTCCTTGAGGGTGAATCACAAGGAAGACAAATTTCTCGGTCTACGAAATGATCTTACTGCATTGCTTTGTAGAGATCAAAGATATGGTGGTAGATGATGTTACCTCCGGTATCCTGTATAACTTATTTCCCAAATAAATAATGACAGTGCAAGGCCTAGACTCATACACATCATGTTGCTTCCTCAAGTATGGTTGGCCTAATAATATATCACCAACTTTAAGAGGAGCAATGTCACATAGTACCTCATCTGTGAATTGTTGGCTGATGCGGAGATCTCTCCCTTGGTGAAGCCACCCAATGGTGTACGGTTGCGGGTGTGGCATGGTCAATAGGCCCAACCACTTCATGACCTCTACTAAAATGAGTTTCCTTTGGCTTCCGTTGTTGACAATGAACTGCAATGAAGAAACCTTCACCCACATCTATGAGTGGAAGAGTCGCTCCCCCTCCTCTAGATCTTCTAGATCTTGGTGGTGACAACACTGGCACTAGGCTCTACATCAATAATTTTCTTCCATTTGTCATTCCCCTTGTTGGTTTCTGACTCAGAGTTGTAACATGCATCTGATTTGGAAGCCTTCAGCTTGGCCACCAGTGACTGCTTGGTTCGACACTCTCTTGTGTTATGAGTGGGGCTCTTATGGAACTCACACCTTTTCCTTGTGTCCTTATTTGTCTTAGGGGTTTTTCTTTTCTTGCGGCTTTATCAGGTTGTCGTAGGTCTCCTCGTCTTGGCTTTGTCCTTTGTTCTGCGGTTTGGGGGCGTCTTTCCCTTACTTCAGATTCACAAATCCAAATTCTCAATTATTATGTTTAAATTCCTGCTCGATCTTGACAGCATATCAATAGGCGGCGCCAAGCGAGGATATGTCCAAGAAATCCATCTCGTCTTGGATGTACTTCTGTAGACAACTATGAAACTTGTGTACCAAATGCCGCTCAAAATCCTTGATACCCAACTTCGAGCGAAGGGTATGAAAAATATTAGTGAACTTCAGCACATCTTGGTCCCTTCCCTGCCGTAGTGTGGTCCACTTTATGTATTTATCATCATAGCTCACGGCAGGGTAATATTTTTCCTTGAAGGTGTCTTGAAAAGAATTCCAAGTGGGTGCGGCTAAAAATAGTGAGGATTCCCTCTCATCCTTTTGTTCACAGTAGGTTTCCCACCAGTCCCTGATATGGGGGCTAGCTTTGAGGAGTGAAAAAGTAATATTTTCCTGATTAGAAAAGTCATGAACCGAAAAATATCCTTCCTATAGATTTAACCATCTATCTACAATGTCTACATCTATTTGGCCTTCAAATATGAGAATTTCAAAGTTGACTTGTACCTCAAAAGGAGTGGCACCTCCAGAGTGGTTGTTGGATCAAGATGAGTCATCTATGGGTAGCCGCCAAAGGATCTGGGCAAATTTATCCATCATTGCATTTCTTTATCACTCGAGGGATTCCTCGAGCGATATTTTGAAAGGATCTCCTGCTCCCTCGTCATTCTTTTCTTTCGCCATGGGAGGTCATTGGGGTTTGTGAGGTTGGTCTTGCAAAGGTTCAACTTGTTCAATCCCTAACTCCTTATACCCTAACCTCATTGGGGACATGCAAAGAAAAACAGAGAAAGAGAAGACCACTTTGATACCACTGATCTAGAATTATGCAAGAACACAACAAAATACAAATACAAACATAAACATAGAGATGCAGTAGAAATAAAACTTCATTTCATTAATATCAAAGAACTGAATTATAATGGAAATAAACTAGCTCGGGCAATGGTAGCTTATCTCTGAGAAGAGATGTGGCAGCTACATGCCTCTGAACTGTGTTACAATGAGGCTCAAGGGGAATTTTATTATTGAACAACAAAGGAAAACCATAAACAACCAAAACCCTAACCCTAGGAGATGAAACGCCAAGAGTTTGTGAGCCTCGTTGGAGTTAGTTGGGCAACCAACTTCTCGGGGTTGTAACTTGGTCATACGATCTCTATTTGGCACATATGATACCTCGTTGGAAATATATCTATGAGTACCATAGGATTTTCTACGAGCCCTTACTAACACCACGGACCTCAAAAAAACGTTATTTAGGGGGTCAAAATAGCTCCGGAAGTTCAGGATCGGAAAAATTACTAAATATACTAAATGTTTCTATAATCAAGCAAACAGATGAAACCAAATGGAGGTCTAAGTGGAATAGGTGGGCAGACACCAATATCCACATGGACTATTTGACCATGGCAGAGTAAAAACTATATTTTCTTGCTGCATTTTCAACACTCCCTCTCAGCGAGAAAGGGATTATCAGATACCCCAATCCTACTTCTATGAAACTCAAAATTTCCTCTTGAGAAGGCTTTTGTCAAAATATTTGCATCTTGTTCCTCTGTCAAAATGTACTGCAACAATATAATCTGCCTCAGCACACAATCTTGTAGATGGTGATATTAGATGTTGATATGCTTGGATCGATCATGAAATACTAGATTCTTAGAGAGTTTGATACAACTCTGATAATTGTCACAATGAAACATGATAAGATCCATATTCTGACCAAATAACCCAACAATAATCTCTCTCATCTAGATAGCCTCACATGTTGCTTGACTTGCAGCCATGTACTCTGCTTTTGCTACGTTGAGTGCCAAAAATATTTGCTTCTTGTTGTACCAAGAATTGTTGCTGACCTAACACTAAAAATTCCTCCTAAAGTGCTCTTCATGTCTAATGGACTCCCCACCCAATCTACATCTGTGAATCCTTGCAGCTTCACTCCCTATGTCTGTATGTACCAAAGACCAAACTAAGTGGTGCCTCTAAGGCATCTCAACACATGCTTTGTTGCATTCCAATACAGTTTGGTTGGCTTAACCATTACTTGACTAAGATGGTTAAGTGCATAACAAATGTTCGTTCGTGTGTTCACAAAATACATAAGTGAACCCACAAGCTACCTATAAATGGTAGCCTCCACTACTTCAGCTAAAGTAGTATTCTATTTCCTCCAGTTTCCTACTAGACGAGTCTCCATGGGTTTACACCTGTCCATGCAAAACCTCTGAAGTATTTCATTGGCATACTTTCCCTAAGAGAAAAACAGTTCCCCATTTCCTTGCCATACTTCCATACCAAGGAAGTAGTGCATGAGGCCCATGTCCTTCATCTTGAAATCTCTTGCAAGGTCCTCCTTGCAAGATCTGATAATTTTCTCATCACCAGTAAGGATCAAGTCATCGACATATAAAACAATAATCAATAATTTGACCTTGCAAGATCTGATAATTTTCTCATCACCAGTAAGGATCAAGTCATCGACATATAAAACAATAATCAATAATTTACCTTCTACCATAATGTGATAAAGGTTTGAATCCACTTCACTTTTGGTGAAGCCCAAACCAGTGAGATATGTTTCGATCTTGGTATACTAAGCACGGGGTGCTTGCTTAAGTCCATACAACGCTCACTTGAGTCTTCACACATGCGAATCTTTGTCGAAAGTGTCAAACCCCTCTTGTTGCTCAACATACACCTCTTCCTCAATAACTCCATTGAGGAATGTTGTCTTCACATCCATCTGATGGATCTTCCACCCCATCTATGCTGACAGTGCTAGAATCAACCTTATGGATGAGTACCTTGCTACTGGAGCAAAGGTCTCCTCATAGTCAATTACCTCAACCTGAGAGAACCCCTTGGCCGCAAATCTAACCTTATGTTTCTCTATGCTCTTGTATTTTGCATGCTTTACCTTGTAGATCCATCTCAAACCAACCACTGATTTGTCTACTGGTCTTGGGACCACATCCCAAACATTGTTTCTGAAAATGGAATCATATTCCTCTACCATAACATCAACCCATATTGGTTTCTCTACATCTGCCTCGAATGACGATGGATTTCTCTCTACCATCTCACTCATCAGAGCCATGTAGCCAGTGTACCGATATGGTGACCTCCTTTTCTTGCATTGTGATATGGGTGCTCCCACATTCTCTCTAGTATCATGCAATAATCTCTCAACTTCCCTGGTTCGCTTCCTTCCTTCTCTGGAAGTCTTTACTTGAGTGGATGTCTCCACTCTCTGCTCCTCTGCTTGTGGCTACTCCACAACTTCCTTAGGTTCTTCCTACAGAGACAAAAACCCCTGATTAGGCTGCAACTGAAGCTCCATCTTAAGAGAACGCCTCATTGTCTTCTCCTCATCAAATTTTACATCTCTTCTAACCACTGTCATCCTGAGAGATGGAAAGTACACACGATAGTTGTGAGGTGTATCAGTGTACCCCACAAATATGCCAAACTCTAGTTTAGGCTCTAGATTTTTTCTCACATCCTTGGAAACATGGCAGTAAATTGATGATCAAGAGATCCTGAAGTGTGATACATCTAGTTTCTTCTCTGAAAAAAAATCCTCCGGTGTATTCATGCTAAGAATCTTGTGAGGACTCCTATTCTAGAAATAGACGTTGTGTTGCATGCTTCAACCCATAAGTGTAGAGGTAGGATTTGGTCATGCAACATCGCTCGTGTTGTTCCCAAAATACTTATGCTCTTCCTCTCAGCCACCCCATTTTGTTGTGGGTTATGAGGTGTTGTCAACTCCCATCGAATGCCTTCCTTTGCACAAAATTTTTTAAACCCATTTGACACATACTCACCACTGTTATCACTCTTGAGAGCCTTCACATTACTACCAGTCTCTTTTGTCAACAAGTGCTTTAAAATCAACAAATTTGGAGAATGTTTAGTCTTTCTTATACATGAAGTAGATCCAGCACTTCAGTGAGAAATCATCTACAAATATAACATAACACATGTGCTTGGAAGTGGAGGTTTTTGAGAAATGTATACATACGTTAGAGGGGATCCTTTCAAGGATTGCATGTGCCCTGTTGTCTCGATCATTAAAGGTGGATTTTGTGTACTTCCCCAAGGTACACCCTTTTCATGTATCATGTTGCTCTAGTGCTCCATTGGGCTGGCATGTAGAATCTATTGCATGATCTTCAAAGCACCATGATGCAAATGGCCAAGTCTTATATGCCATAACTCACTGACATCTCAACTATGCACCTTCTCTGCTCTTGTGTTCAATGTTGCACGGTCTTACACATTTAATTTGTAGAGGTTCTTCACTCGAACCCCGATCTGATTCACTTGTCCCATGGAAATGTGTCTCAAGAAATCCTTCCTTCTGTTGAATATCACATCGTAGCCACGATCTTCCAACACTGCGACGGAAACTAGATTCTTCTTCAAACCTGATACATACATCACATCCTTGAGCCTAAGAGGGGAGCCAGACTCCCTCTGAAAAGTAATTGTACCAATGTTGGTTGCACTATACCTTTCATCATCTTCCATCTCAATGTGCATCTGGAGATACTTCTCCTCTAAGTCACTAAAAAAATATTTGTTGCATGTCATGTGGAATGAGGTACCACACATTACCCATCACTATGCTTGCCATGTGTGAAATGAGGGTAAATTCAAGTTCGAACTGTGAAGCCAAAGCTTCACCCACTGCTCCTCCTACAGTCTTCTTGCTTGCCTTCTTGTGTGGATATTTTGTGGCATAGTGTTCCAGTTCACGATAGTGAAAGCAATTGATTTTGGACAAGTCTTTCTTCTTTCCCTCTTGACTACATTTTGCTTTGGATTGGGATTTCTTCCCTTTGCCTTTCCATCCAAGGCACATTTCTCTTCATCCTCACCCTTGGATGAAGTCTCGTCTCCGTTGCTCTGCCTTATTTCTTATTACACTAGATCAGACCATAATTACTCCCAGCTTGGTGGTTTCTCTCTACCATTTATCGAACCTTGATAAATATGTCAGCTCTTATAATGCCCAAGAGAGCTAGAGCTACCAGATCTTCAGTAGGGATAGTGACACCAACCCCACCAAGTTCATAACGACACTATGTAAACATGCTCAGGTACTGCAGAATTGTTTCATTCTTTTGCATCTTAATACTTCGAAGCTTGTCCTTAAGTTCCAACTTCCTATGGTCATTATAATTTGTTCTCAAACAACTCTATCAGTGTTTTCCACATTGCCAACGAAGTCTCCTTCCCATGTATATTCGAGACAATATGATCTCAAACTCCCTCCAATATGATCATCCTCATTTTAGCCACATCCTTCTTCCACTGAGTAAGATCCTGGGCATCAAATGCTGGGGGTTTTGCTACATTTTTCTTGATGTATTCTAGCATCCAATTATCATCCAATACTGCATCCATGCGGATCTTCCATGCCACAAAATTTGTGGTTCCTTCCAAAGCATAATTGAGCCTAAGTCCATTGAAATCCATCTTCTCAATCTTGGAGAAAACCTGTAACATTGATCTTCGAATTCAAACCTCCTGCAATGACAACTTCAAAATCTCTTCTCTACTTTGAATCTACCTCTAATGCCATGTAGAACTTAATGTGTAGATTCTAACTGCTCAAGGCTTTCATAACAACCCTAAGGTGCCCTTGCATTTCAAAATAAGAAAACAATATTTTATTTCATGCATGTAGATGTATATAAATATACATATTGAAGGAAAACTGCATAGGGTACCCCACACCTCCCTAGAACATCAAAAAGGAGGACAATGACAACTAGTAGCCACAAGATCAACCGGGAACCTCGAGGAACTTGATGAAATTGAAACCTATGACCTTTCCATTAGGACATGCCTTTGGTGGATGGGCCAACTAATTGTGATAACCCTTAAGCTACACATATATGAATTGTGTTGTGTGTGTGTGTGATTGACCTATGGAGAACTATGAATCCTAGCTCTATTATTTTTTTTTTAAGAAATAATAAAATTGTATTTGTCATAATCTATGGCTTTACTCATTTATAGAAAAACTACAAAAAATCATAATGGTGTTATGTATCTAGGGATATCCCCCAATGCTTATAGGGTTATCGATCAAACGAGAAAATTACCTAGTACCATTTTTTTGAGGTAGCAAAAAATCACTCGATTTTGAAAATTGGTGATTCGGACTACCCCTTTTTTTGGAGCATATTTTTGGCACTTTAAATTTTTTTATGTATCAAGTATGAACATTTTTTTTTTAAATATTAGTGATTTTCATGCTAATTTTGAAAAGTGTTGATGGAGTATCAACACATTTTTTTAGAGGGCTTATTTTTGACACTTTAAATTTTTTTATGTATCAAGTATGAACAATTTTTTTTTGTTAGTGATTTTCATTTTGATTTTGAAAAGTGCTAATGAGCATCAACCCTTTTTGTTTAGAGGGCTTATTTTTTACACTTTAAATTTTCTAATGTAGTAAGTGCGGATATTTTAAATGTTGGTGATTTTCATGTTGGTAAAAAAATTTAACAAAAAATAAATAAAAAATGATTTTTTTCAATATATATATATATATATATAATTTAAGGAAAAAAATTAAACCAAAAAAAATAAATCTAAAACTATTTATTTTAGGTTTAAAAAAAAAAAAAACTCATTAAAAAAAAAATAATAATAATAATAACAATAATTACCAAAAACAAAAACAAAATTAAAGCAATTAAAATTTTAATTTTAAAATTTTAAAAATATATATTAAAATTAAAATTAATATATATATATATATATATATATATATATATATATATATATATATATATATATATATATATATATCGTCGTCCTCTCTCCCACACCTCCCCACTCACCGCACCCAACCCACACCTCCACGCTCACCGCACCCAACCACCACTCCCTCCCACACCTCCCTGCTCACCCCACTCCTCCCCACCCTCCCTTTCAGCCGACCCCACCCTCTCACCTAGCCCACCGCACCCCACCTTCCCTCACCATCCAACTCAGCCCTACCTCCCTCCCACGCCTCCTCGCCCACCCGTCCCACGCCTCCCCGCCCCTCCCTTCCTGCTTATCCACCCTAGGTCGGTTGGGCTGCAGAGTGGGCAGTGAGTGGCCGCAGGGTGAGGTGGGAGGGATGAAGGGTTCGAGAGGAGAGGGATGGAGGGCAGGATGATGTGGGAGGGACAGAGGGGTGGAGAGGAGTGGGAGGCAGGGCGGGGAGGTTTGGGAGGGTGGGATGAGAGGTCAGAATGGGGTGGGTCGGATGGGGTGGGAGGGCGAGGTCGAATGGACCGACAATTTTTTTTTCTTTTTTTTCAATTTTTCTTTTTTGTAATTTAAATTTTTAATTTTTTTTAATTTTTTTTAATTTTTCAGGGTTTTTTTTTTGCTAATTTATTTTACATATTTTTTTATTATGAGGTTTTTTTTTAACTTAAAAAAAAATTGATTTAGATTTTATTTTTTTATTTTTTATTTTGTTTTCCCTTAAATTATATGTTTTTTTTTATATTTTCCTTTCTTTTTTTTTTTTATTTAAATTTTTTATTTTTACAAGTTAATTTTGGTTTCTTTTTTACATTTTTTTTGTTTTTTTGTTCTTTTTTATATTTTCTTATCTTTGATTTTTTTTTGTCATGAATCAGCGCCTCGCCACCCCTGGTTGGGCCTTCGGGTGGGCATATTATAATTTTTTATTTTTTTAATGTTTTATGTTATTTTGTAACTTTTTTTATTTTTCTTATTTTTTAATTTTCTTTTATTTTTTACTTGGTTTTTATTTTATTAACTTTAAAAAAATGTTTTTGATTTTTTCGTTAATTTTTAACATTTTTTTTCTTAAATTATGTCTATTTTTGAAATATTTTCCCCCATTTTTTTTCTTTTTTTTACAAGATAATTTTTATTTTTTATTTATTTTATAGTTTTTTTTGGTCCTTTCTATATATTTTTTATATTTGATTTTTTTGTCATGTTTTTTATGTTTTATTATTTGTTATTATTTTTTAAATTTTTTGTGTTTTTTTATTGTTTTTATTTTTTTCAATATTTTTATTTTTGTTTTATTTTGTATTATTCTTTTGTTTTTTAATGCTTTTAGTCTTTTTCAATATTTGAATTTCCGTTTTCTTTTGTATTTTTCATTTTTATTTATTTTTTTTTTCTATAGGGTCTGTGTCGATGCTCGTCTAGCAACCGATCCCGTTATGTGCAATTTGATAGTTGATTTTAAATTTTTCGTTATAATGAATCGAGTTTGTCCTCACAATGTGTCAATTTCATGGTTGGTTACTAAGTTTTCATCACAATGGGTTGAGTACACCTACACTGCGTGTCAATTTGATGGTTGATTTTTAATTTTTTTTGCAATGTATCAAGTTGTCTTATGCTAAGAGTTTAAAATCTCTATACATTTAGCATTTTAAAAAAAATTACTCTTCGTATAATAACTCTTTCATTCAAGTGTTCATTTAAAAGAAAATTTTAATCATAAAATTTGTCCATAATGTCATGCTTGAAATATTTTGAAAACTTAAGATTGTTTTGTAGTCATAACTTTGGTTTTAATTCCATGATTGAAAATTTGTCAAGATTTTAATGCTTTTCTAAGTCATGATATTTTATCTTTAATGTTATGGTTGAAAACAGTTATAAGTATTTTTTCTTCAACATGCCTAAAAATTGTTGGAATTTTAAGGTTTTTCAAATACATGATATTTTAAATTTAATGTCATGCTTGAAAATCGTTGGAGATTTAAATTTTTTCAGAGTCGTGATATCTTATTTTTAACGTCATTATTAAAAAATGTTGAAAATATACCCTGGAAAAAAAATATGTTATTCCAACATCAACACTTTTCGTTTTCAAGGTATTTTTTGCACACAAAAAATTGGTTCTTACTGTCATTTTAAAAAAAAAATTGAAAATGTACCCCAAAATAAAATAAAAAAATGTTATTCCAGCATCAACACTTTTCATTTCTATCCTGTTTTTTCATGTTTTTAAAGGGTTTTTGGGCTAGAGTACCCGTTTTGAGGTAATAGTTCTCGTTTGATCGATAACTATGAAGGGGGGATGGTAAGCAAATACTATTCTTTTTATACTTGATGTTATGTTGTTTCCCAATTAACATGAATAAATTTTGACAAATTGAGAGCATAAGAAAGCATATAAGCATGACATGTTGAGACAAATTTGGAAGGTAGTTTCTCATTATGTAGATCGTCCTCCATAGAGGCAACATATTTTTTTTCTTTGTGGAATTTTGTCCATTCTTCTAATTAATCTTGGAATGGGATTATCAATTTTTGTATCTCTCCTTCTTCTAGCACTTTTGATCTTTCATCTTCCTAACTTGGGTGAGATTCCTTAGTGTCTAGTGATCTTTTGGGCTCTTCCTCTTTCTTAACAAAATCAACCCAACTTCCTTGTCCCCACTTTAAGGGATATGAGGTAATGTAGTCACTAAGGAGAGGGTGGGAGAGGATCATGTTAAGGACTTTTTCTCTTGGGGGAGAAGAGGGACTTGATGATATGTGTCCTTGGTTTATCTTATATGCAAGTGTAGCTTAAGATGGGGTTGATGTTATTGTTGTTGCTTGTTTAGGTATGTAGGACTCCTCCCTTCACCTCGCTACACCATCAAGAGGGTTTTTAACTAAGGTGAATCATGATTTGAAGGGGTTGGAGGGGAACCTTTTCTAACTAAGTGTGATCTTCTTTTGCTCCCACCTCTAGGTGGGCTTTACATGAGATTTCCTAATGTGTCAACCTACCTTGCTAGTTTTTCCTCTATAATAAGCTTGAATGTTATTAGAAACCCTTCATTGAATTCCATTTCCAGACAAACGTAAGTGCATGTGGTGATATGCCTCCTTTTCCACTTCTACATGGTGGAGGTGGAATTTTCCTAGTGATTTTTTAATAGTCTTTAGGAATTCAAACCCCAAAATTGTAAAGGGGTATTGGGCTTCCTTACCCATCTAAGTGGAAGAAATCTATGCCTGAGAAAAATACTGAGAAGGAAGTTCTTGGTCAGAAAGAGGGTAAGTCCGGTCATGTTGAGGCACATGTTGACACTTGTGCTTTTGAAGAAGAATGTTTGGTTGAACAAGTTGAAGTAGTTAATTGTGAAGAAAAGGAAGTTGTTCATATGACTTAAAGTGAAATGAGTGTTGTGAACTTGCTTTGAAAGAGGAAAAGCTTAATGGGATGAAGCTTACCAAGGCTAAACCATATTTAAGCATGTTGTAGCCATTGAAGGAAGATGGAGGCACTCCCTCGGAGAGACCTTATGTCGAAGAAGAGAATCATGTGATGACAAAAAAAGTGGGTTCTTTCATGAAAGAGTCATGTGTAGATATGGATAAAGAAAGTTGTGTGATGACTTTCCTTAGTAAATTTGAGGTGATTTTGCATTTAATTAGGTGAAAAATGATTTCAATAGATGCAGTACTTGTTCGGGAAGCATTTGACCTCGTGATGGATGGTGTGAATGCCTGAGACAAGGGAGGTGGATGAGATTCTTATGCGATGGGCCAGTCATGTTTGGTCGAGTGAAGATTTGGCCAAGTGTCCAACATGGCTCATGGACAAAGGGAATTCAAGTGGAAGCACTTGTAGTAGAAGGGCACATTAGAAGAAGAAGAGATAACTTGACACAGAGATTGGTGGACTTCTTCATTGAGGTTTCATTGAGGCTAAGGTGAAGTTCTTGGTGAACCTTCAATTGGAGAGGTTTCGATGAAGGAAGGGACCATTTGGGAAGTAAAACATGATGAAATTGGTTTTTGATCATCATTTAGACTTCATTTTGAGGAGAATGAGCCAGCCGTAATTGAAGGTGTGTGTTGGTACCATCCCATGACCTCCTTTTTCCTCCTAAAACATATCATTTGCTTACCTCTTTCCGTCATACATCTCTTAGATCCCTTGAAATTGATTGGTTAATAGTACTATAGTTATTAAAAATGCATTAAAATTGATTTAGGAGTTTTATGTTAAAGAATTAGGAATTTTTGATAAAATGACTACAGGAAGTTACAACATCCTGTAATTGGTTTATTGTTTGACATATGGCATGACAGCTGGGCTAGAGCGAAGGGTAGGGATGAAAAGTAGAATGTCCAAGCATGGACGAATACCTATCCTACAACAGAACCGACCCTCCTACATGCGCGGTCAACGATGGTCAAAGCAAGCATGTTGGCGACAAAGGCAGCAACAGCATAGCATTCTAAACTGATTTAGTTTTGTTCCTTTTTGAAATCAGTTCAGAATAGAAACATTTTAAAAAGTCATGACATGATAAAAGCGGCAACAGCCGCTTAATGAATGTACATTCCAAATGTATGCGGTGTTAGTTTTTAGCAAGACATATGTAAACACAGTTCTGTGTTGGCAATTAGTTTTTATCATCATTGTATCGTTATCGAAACAGAGCTTTTGGTTGAAACGTAATACGAAAAACCCAGTTGCAGTCACGAGTTCATATTGATTCTATAGTTGGTTGATCGCAGTCCAGTATACCTTTGAAAACGCGGACGGGCCCTGCGTTGAACTGGTATACTGTCATTTCTTTTTATTCGCAACTTAGGGTATTAAATGATATGCACAGCAATTAGAATTGGTTTTTGATTTCACTAGAATGCGTATGAGTGATGTTTATGATAGTGCTTGAACAGTTCATCACTGAGATCGTGAATCGTATCCTGTAAGGGATTCGATCCTTTGTTGTCTTTTAAAGCAATGTCATGAACTCTGTTATCATTTTAAAGTATGCTTATGATTTCAGTATGTCTTTATCTTTCATGAATATTAGTTGAATGCTGAGTATTTGCTAAACAGGGGTTTTATGCATAGTGTCTCCGTAAGGAGATTGAAATCTTGGTTTAAAGTGATACACAGTGTTTTAATTTGGTAGATGAATTGAATGACAGTGTTTTAATTAGGTAGATAAACTGAGTGACCTAAGTGTTTGGGTGATAGGTAACATACCTCAATCTTTCGTAAAGAAGCCCTGTAACCTACCATCATAACCACTTAGCTAATAATCCTTTATGTCTATATATTTTAGACACATGCCTCTAAGTCTACGCATCCTGGTCGATAATAAATATAACCTAATCTAGCACCCTAGATAGGACACTACAGTGTGGGTGAATGAGAGTGCCTATGAATTCAAAGTGATAGCGAATTGTGCGATGAGCAAAGGTAAATTGTGCAATGAGCATGGGTGATTAAGAGTGCCTATTGATTGAAGTTGAGGGTGTGATGATGGAAGTCGTGTGTGCCCAAATGAAGTGGGCGATATGAAACAATTGAAGTTGTGTGTGTTGAGATGAAGATGAGGGTGTCCATCCAAGGGTACCCACCTATTTGCAAAAGTGAAGAAGGCAGTGATATGACGACCACTACCACAATGACTGGTGAACTAGTCTTGTTGAAGGAAGACTTGGGGGTTGCTCAATGAATATTAGAAAAGAAGAAGAAAGACTTGAAGGAGGAGAGTCGTGCATTGGCTAAATGATGAAAGTCATACTCAATCCTGTAGATCTATGATAAAATGAAGCACGTTGATGGAGAAATGAGTGAGGTGGCAAAGGAACTTGATGCACTTCAACAGAAGATGGTCAAAGTTGAGAAAAGAATCGATGTGCTTGGGAAAAAGACTGAGAAGGAAGTTCTCGGTCATGAAGAAGGTAATTCTAGTCATGTTGAGGAATAGCTTGGCACTTGTGCTTTTGAAGAAGAATGTTTGGTTGAACGAGATGAAGTTGTTAACTGTGAAGAAGAGGAAGTTGATCATACGATTGAACGTGTAGCGAGTGTTGAGAACTTGTAGTTGAAAGAGGAAGGAAGTTAGTGGGATGAAGCCTGCCAAGTTTGAACTAGATTCAAGCATATCACAGCGATTGAAGGAAGATGGAGGAACTCCCTTAGAGAGATCTCATGCAAGAGAAGAAGGTTATGCAATGACTTTGATTATGAAGAAAGAATAGGGTTCTTTCATGAAAGAGCCTTATGCAGATATTGATGAAGAGAGTTGTGTGATGGCTTTCCTTAGGAAGGTGGAGGTGATTTTTCATTCAATATGCGACATATAACTTTGATTGATGCAGGGCTTATTCGAGTGGTGTTCGACCTCATGACAGATCGCATGAATTCCTGAAGCAAGGGCAGTGGATGAATATACTTATGAGACAGAGAAGACAAGAAGTGTGCACGATCTAAGATGCGACTTGGTATGAGGCAACAAACTAAAACAGAGTATGGGAAAAATGAAGGCAAAGGGTGCTAGTATTTTCTTGCCCTAAGGCAAGTTGGCACGTTGCCGAGTTTGTGGGTATTTGGACGTCTCTGGTGGGCAAGGATTTGGCTGCCCCATGATTGGAAGTGGGACTGGTTTCTTAGGTTCTGTTATATTTCTTCTAAGTGTTGTGGCATCAAATCTTTGGGGTTTGGCCCAACCTTGGCAACTAGGATTTTTTTAAGTTAAGTTGCCTTATGACAGCAAGTCGACAGGGACTTGGTCTAAGGTATGCTTTTGTAAAATATTGTAAAATCTCTTGAAGCATGAAGTTAATAAAAGAAGGGGAGATTTTCTGTTGGGATTTCTCCCTCTCATGTATGTTGTTATACATGTTCATGTTATGTTGAAGTGTATTGTTGTTTTATATTGTTGTTTTCATTGAAGTTGTTCATTTGATGAATGTTAAAGAAGTGAACTTAAATAATTGACCAAGGATTGAAAGATAAAGTAAAGGGATATTGTGTTGAAGTTGCTTGAAAACTTAATTCTGCAAAGCTGATAGTGGCTTCGCAAAAAAGACACATAGGCTAGAGGCATAGTTCGGGAGTGAGTAGTTCTGTTCCTTATGACAAAATCTTGCCTTATGACGAAAGAAGGGAATCCCTCAATGCATGACTCTCCTCCTTGAAGTCTTTCTTCTTCTCTTCTATTCTTCGTTGAGCAACCCCCACGTCTACCTTCAACAAGACTCGTTCACTAGCCTTCGTGGTAGTCACAAACAACCTTCTTCGCTTTGCTCCTAAACCAAGGACTAACTTCGAGAATGAGATTCTTATCCTTCATAAGAGGATTCAATGATGAAGAATGCTTTCATTTAAGGAGATGAAGGCTTCGTCCTTGATTTCAAGTTTTCGATGTTATGGAAATCCATGCATGCATACTTCTGATTTTTTGCCATAAGCCACTAAATCTACAGTTGATGCAATACTTTTTGAAGAAATATGTTTAGTTAATGGGATAGGATACCACTACCATGGAGGGGATTAGAGCCTCTCATACTGGTGGGAAGAATCCATCCTAGTTCCTTATTGAATGTCCTCCATAAGGGTCAATTTAAATGTCTTCTTTTCATTTAGTAGGTGCATGGACATGAGTTGGGGGGGATAAACCCTAGCTAAGGCAAGGAAATAACAACAAAGACTATCATGGACATGAGAAGGGAGGTGGTTTGCAAAGCATTACTTGAAGGTAATGACATGGAAGGAAGCATGGGGTTGGGTTATTGATGTGTAGCTAGACATTCAGGGATTCAAAAACAAGGTTGAAGCGATTTGTAAGAGGGTAGAGGGGATGACTTACAAATCCATGGACATGACTATGATATCAATAGACATTAGGCCTAACTTTTATACTAAGTAAACCCTGACACCCTACACTAATATTCGATTCCCAATAACATATTGATATGATCTATCCACTTTAATTCTAAGAAAATAAATTTTAAGCTTACATAATTTCTCCACCAAAATTCAAATCACCAATAAAAAATACCCCTAATGATAACGACTCACTTTAATCTAAAAATATCTCAATGCTTTCTAAATTGTAAATTATTAATATATCTCGTTTGTGCACCATTAAATATACTATTAGATTATAATAATAAGGAGTTAATTTGATTTCAAATTTAACCCATCACTCTAACAAGTTACCCATTCTCATAATAAAAAAACCCAATTAGTCTAAATAATCCCTAAAACTCTTATATATAAATATATAATTTTAAAGTAATTAAAACTCAACCTTAAATTGACTTTATTTGTATGAGTCACATCGCGCTCTTTTTAGGCTTTCGTAAGAGGTTTAAAGTGTGCGTGGCATTCAAAAAAAACCAAAGCAATACACTTTATGAGATAATGTTGAATGTTATTATTTTGCGTTCGTGAATATTTTATTTAAAGCCAAATCTTCTAGTAGATAATAGAATATTTATATTTTGAGTTGGGTGAATATTTTATGATAATAATTATATTTTTGTTTTATAGGTTATGTAGTTACACATCAGCGTGTATTAACATGGTATCGATTTTTTTGGTATGGTTTAAATTTGAATATAAGCTTTTTAAGATATATATCAATATTATATTATTATTTTTTAAGATTTATATTAAGATTTTTACTTATATTAATAAAAAAATTAATATTTTTATTAAAATTTATTATTTTTATATTTTATATTATTAAACTTTATTAATTTTATAAGATATTTAAAAATTAATATTAAAATAACATAATCTAAATATGTTAAAAAGTTTACTTATAATTATATTTCCCAATAATTTAGGTTTAAACTTTTACCAATAATTTATGTTTAAACCTTTAACAATAATTTATGTTTAACTTTTTATGAAATGAAAATTATAAATATCAATTATTATATGAAATTTTTCTGAAAAAATCACATTGTTCATATTTGATCGATGTGTTTCGAACCAGCCAGTATGGTTCATCTTCAGGGCAAGATGAAGAAACAGATTTCAGAAAAAGGTTAAATAGTGGTTCATTTTCAGGACAAGATGAAGAAACAGATTTCAAAAAAAGGTTAAATAGGAAGATAGTTCATCTTCAGAACAAGATGAAGAGATAGGAAGATAGGTCATCCTAACCGCTAGAGGAAAATGGCTAAATTTGACCAGGGAGGGACTTTATTTAATTTATTTATATATTATTATAATTTAACCAAAAGGTTATATTTGACTAGGGTAGGGAATTATTTAATTCGTTTAAATAGTTAATAATTATTTATTTATTCAATTTATTTATTTATTCAATTTATTTATTTATTTATTCATTCCCTTATTTAATTACTTATTATTCTTATTTAATTATTTATTTGGTATCTGACTTAGAAAAAATAATAAGGATTAGAAATTGTAAAAAAAAAATGATGTTAAAAAAAAGACTTTATTTAATTTATTTATATATTATTATAATTTAACCAAAAGGCTATATTTGACTAGGGTAGGGAATTATTTAATTCATTTAAATAGTTAATAATTATTTATTTATTTTACTTATTTATTTATTCATTCCCTTATTTAATTACTTATTATTCTTATTTAATTATTTATTTGGTATCTGATTTGGAAAAAATAATAAGGATTAGAAATTGTAAAAAAAAAATTGATAAGGAATAAATAAATAATAATACTAATAGAAATTAAATAGCCAAGATACAAAATATATATATAGATAGATAGATAGATAGATAGATAGATATTGAGAGTGAACCAATAAATAATAATAATAATAATGATAAATAAACGAATACTAATAATGAATACATAAATAATATTACTAATAAAAATTAATAAATAATCTTTTCTAATTAATAAAAGATAAAATAAAAAAGGGGAATAGAACATAAAAATGAAAAAGCCCACACAAAGAGGAGAAAAACTAGGAATAGAGGGGGAACCAATAGCTACTAATTTTCCAACTGTCATCCCTATTAATATTATTAGAAGACCTCTCAATTTCAATGGCAACTTAGGGTTATGAAAATGAGAGATCTTTGCGACGACCTTAGCCTCCTCAATGCATATATGATTCTTGGTCTCCCTTGCATATTCTGCCAAAGCAGAAGATTTGGTCCTCCCATGCTTGATATCAGCAACGTGTTCCTTAATCCTTTGGTTAATAGATTGACCTATTTCACCAATGTATGAGGTCCCACATGAACACGGAATAACATAAACACCTTTCAAATCCATAGGGTTCACTTGGTCATTAACAGACCTTAGGGAGCTCTTAATGGTGTTGAGGGGTCTAAAGGTTGAGGGAACATTATGCTTCTTGAGGATCTTGTTAGTCGTCCCTTTGATGAAGGGGAGGTGAACTCCTGCACGACGATCAGTAGTGTCAATCTTAACCTTAGGATCCTTACTAGCTTTGAGGAAAGCTTTAACACCTTGCTAGTTCGAAAGGCGTCGACCAAATATTGGCAATGTGGTTTTTTCCGAAAATCATCATAAATTAACAAGCTATGGATCAGAAGCTTGAATTCGAATATCAATTATTAAAATTTATCATTTTTATATAGTGAAATATTTTATTCTTATTTAATCAAATTTTATATATATATATATATATATATATATATATATATATATATATATAATTAAGAATTTTGTGATTTATATCAAGTTTTTGAGACATGTTTTTGGCAATAATCACATCAAAATTCATTTGTAATAAGTGTAGTTCATCGTTAGGACAAGATGAAGAATGATCATGGCAACAAGTTAAATAGAGAGACCAATCATTCAAAAGGGTGTGGTTCACTCATGTCCAGTCAATTGTACTTTTTACCAAAGAAAACAGCGACAATTGACTGGACCACAGCTAGTCAATTGTACTTTTGACCAAAGAAAACAACTACAATTCACTGGACCACAGCTACTACAATTCACTGGACCACAGTAGTTTGAATGATTAGTCTCTCTATTTGACTGGACCAAGTAGTTTGAATGATTGGTCTCTTTATTTAACTTGTTGTCATGATCTAATTCTTCATCTTCATGTTCTCATGATGAACCACACTTACTAGTTCCAAACAAGTAGACAAATGAATTTTAATGTGATAATCCCCAAAAACATATCTCAAAAACTCTTATATATATATATATATATAATTTCGCCAAAAAACTATATCATATTTTCCTCCGTAAAAAACATATATTAATTTTTTAAAATAATAATTAAAAACAAGTTCCATTCACCCATAATAACTAAAAACCCCGTTTTTTACTTTATATTCGTGATAACATAAACCTTCCAGTTGTACGTTTATAGAGCTTTCGTAAAAGTTACGAATAAAAATCGAAATCTCTGTATAAAAGTTACTAGTAAAGATCAAAACCATATGACTGCGGGTGAGAGACTGGCGTGACGCACCCTAAAAGATTCCCCGGAGAATGTTTTAGAAAATTAGGTAGTATTTATTCAATTGTTTTTAAGTTAATTGTTTCCATTAATAATTCATGAAATATTACATTTGTCTATGGTTGCTAGCTGTTTTTTTTGTTACAAGGAAAATTCGATTAGAGACTGAAAAGGTGTTGTTCTATAATCTAAAAATTAAATATGAAAATCATATTTAAAATTTGAAAACTTTAGTAAATTGTGTTGTTATATAAGTAAAATGATTTAAGAAGATTGATAGAACTAAAGATGGATAGAACTATTAATTCTATTCTATTATTTATGGATTATTTATCTTTGAATTTTTGGATTATTTATCTTTGAATTTTTTTTTATAGTCGATGTTTTGAGTTATAAGTGTGATTTATATTTTTGTTTTGATGATGAACTAAAATTGATAGCTCGGAATGTTGATAAAAAAAATTTAATGTGAGTAATGAAAATTTCTCTTTTCACAAAAGTCTCCATTTTGAGGTCTATTAATTTTATACATTAATTTTTATGGTGGTATTATTCAAAAACCCAATAGTATGGAGATAATGGTTATAGCAGCCCCTAGTGTTTCTTACGTCTAAACCCATGTAGCCATACTATCTAAATTTCTTAATCTTATGTGATTTGTCTTTCTTGGCACACCTCTGCTTCAAATTGATATATTTCTGGTTGAATTTATGGCAAAGTATAGACCTAGTAATGATGAGTTGAAGGTTCAACTCGAGAACTGTCAAAGTTTCCATGACCACCACTCCCTCTGCAGTAGTAGGCACACTTATTCTATCTAGTCATTGTTGTCAGGGGGAGGAGAAAACTGGCGAAGTTGAGAAGACGGAGCACAAAGGAGCTTAGAGTGATGAAACCAAAGAATAAAGAGAAACTAGCCCATAGAGGAAGGTTTGAGACACAATAGAACATCATGAGGCCCTCCTCATTGGATAGAATTTGTGAATGCCAAAGAAATGCTAGTAGAACAAGGTGGAACCAGAGCGGCTAAGACAAAGAGCTTCGGTCGTAAGTCATGGCAGTTGGAGGAAACAACCTGCATGGGAGGAACCGAAGTGAAATAGGAACCCAAGGTATGCAGCAAGAGAAGGTGATGGCATAGAATTCTCTAGAGAGACCATCATGCAGGAGATAAATGTTACCCATAGTGCATTGCAAGTGGTGCTTTGAAAAATGATCGTAATAAATACAATGCAGTGGCTGTGGTTGACGAGGAGGGGAGGTTGCACAAGGCTGCAACAAATCCCACACTTCAATCATTACATGTAGATAGCATCACTCCATCAAAGAAGTATTTATTCACATAATTCATATAGCATAGCCATATAAGTCAATTGGCTAAATAATCCCAATAGGCCTATCAATTTGATACATTAACTTTCAATAAAAAATATACTTATAAAAACTAAATCAAAATTCCAACAATCCATCAAAATCCTACCCAAATCACCAAAATCCCATATTCCTATTATATCTATTATAGTTTATGTTTTTTATGTCAAATTTAATTAACAAAAACCCCTAATTCCAAAGAGTTTTTAAACTATTAACTTATATAATAGTTTATGTTTTTTATGTCAAATTTAATTAACCAAAAACCCCTAATTCCAAAGAGTTTTTAAACTATTAACTTAACAAAATTAGTAAAAAAAATTCTTTTATATTTTTAACTATAAAAATAATTTATTTTTTAAATAAATAAAAAAAATCAACCTAGATTCATCCTAACTCCGAAGCTATTAAGCATCGAGAGGGATCAAATTTCTCAAAGTGAAAATCTCTTTTTAAGTGTAAAACTTGAGGAAATTTTTGCACCTCTAAAGATCTTATCCCTCTCAGCGCTTCATAGATCAAGAGTTAGGATGGATCTAGGGTGTGTGTGTGTGCGGGCTATATTACATAAGAATATCATTGGCAAAACCATGAGAGGGATCAAATTTCTCAAAGTGCAAACCTCTTTTTTGAGTGTAAAATTTGAGGAAAGGTTTGCACCTCTAAAGATCTTATCTCTCTCAGCACTTGATAGATAAGGAGTTAAGATGGATCTAGGGTGTGTGTGTGAGCATGCTATATTACATAAGAATATCATTGGCAAAACCATGACTTGTTAAAACCTGGAACCCAAAACCTACAAATGATAAATTTTATTTTTATTTTTAATAATTTTTATTTTATTTATTTTTATTTGACATATTCAAAATGTTTATATAACATAACATAACAAAACATTACAACATCTCTTCCATACTAGGCTGGCACAATAAATTAATTTCAATAAATAATCAAATCCATCGTCATAAAATTAAAATTATTTTTAATTATTTATTAATAATATTGGTGCCTTATCATTTCTTAGCATTATACATCCCACAAGGTTAGTACTAAAAAGTTAAGTATGTTTTCTAACTATTCTATGTTTTGGAGATTTTTGTGGGAATCTAGCAAAATATTTTTTGGTTTGATTTTAAATTTTTGTTATCTTAAAACACAAATGCATAAATAGATACAATGCCCTGTAACTTTTTTGAGACTCTCAAATTATACAAATTTCACAATTCAAACTTTTGGTTCTAACGGATCCCTACTAAATTTTAAATAAATTTGACTAGAAAATATGCTTAAAATATCTTTAAAATATTAAAGAGTAAATTGATACGAGGGATGTAGATTGGAATTTGAAAATCCAAATGGCCCCAATTATGCATGTGTATAAAAAGCACATAAAATCTCTAATTGGCTTGTTGATATAATAAAATACGTACATGAATGTGCCGTGAAAGGCATTGTCAGTCCAGTTGTTGATGGTCGTCATTGTCGCTAACCCATTCCCTATTCCACACCACCATTGTTTTTCAAATACCCACCTCACGCTCGCAATCCTTGCAAACGGTTTCCCTCTAACAACGTCATGTTAAGGCCCTTTCATCTAAAGAGAAAATTGAATTTAATAAAAAACTATAAGAATTATAACGGAATACAACAATTGCACAAATCTTATTATTATTATTTAATTTTGAAGTTTCCTTCCCATTCCAAAACATATAGGGTTATCAATACAGGTTTATTAATATAAAAGTATAAATTATTATTATTGTTAGAAAAAATAAATATCTTATTTTATTTATAAATTATTTTTGTTTTTTAAATTATTTTTAATATAATTATTTAATTTTCATAATAAATAATGATTAATTAAATTTATATATATATATAAAAGGTTTTGGATAGACAGTAATTGGGTGCTTTGTTAAGGTACTCTTTGACATGAAGTTATTGGTTCAATTTCCCGCCCTTATCAGGGGTGATATATTGGATATGATAAAGATGTAATCGCGCCACTTACTATATATATATATATAGAAAAGTGAAAAAATACCATCTAAATATATAAAATTTAAATTTTGAATACTAGCATAACAACGATTCATCTCGACAACTTGCTATAGTTACCTAAAACATTTTAACCAAAATGGTCTGAAGCACTTGTTCGCTTAAATGCACAAAATTTACGCAAAAAAAATAATTTCAAAATTCTTTAAACATTGTTTAACATATTGAAAGACAGGTTTTTAATCTTTTATATATATTTATTGTTAATATCTTTGTGATATGCCAAGAGGTGATCCCTACGACCCACCGAATGTAAAAAGAGTGGATCTTTCTCTGCCCATAAAGAGCTATTGATTAACCTAAGTGGAGTTGGGATTGGCTAGCCCTTTATCAAAGGAATGGAATCTATTTGTAAAAGAATTAATTGTCAATGGGGTGTGCTTAAACAATTCCAAGGACTCATTGTTTTGGACCTGGGACTCCTCTTTTGGAAAAGTTAAAGCCACTCATGCCTATGAAGTTATTGTTCACTCTAAAGCAGCTCAAGACAACAAATGGTGGAATAAACTTGTATGGAAATGGCATATTCCCAATAAGATAAAATGCTTCCTCAGCTAGTCCTACATAATAAAATTTTGACATAGGAGAATCTGCAGAAAAGAGGCTTTGTGGGACCAAATGGTTGTTGTGTATGTAGACAACACGAAGAAATTGTGGACCACCTCTTTGTTAACTGCTCTACAACTTAGAAAATTTAGCACTCTGTCCTTCAGGAACTGGGCATTACATAGAATATGGTTCAGGCTATCTTTGACGATTTTCTATTTTTTTGGTCAAAGAAATATAAATTCTATGTGCTTTTCCTATCTTTGTCTCCTGGGGCATATGGCTACTCCAGAATAGGGTTATCTTTGAAAACGATAAGCGTTCTCCCTCCATCTTCAAATATTGTTTCTCTATTTAGAGAATACCTCTCCCAGTAATGCATAAGCCCAAGGAGGATTATATTCGATGTTATCTCATATGATCTAATTGTTTGACTTTTTTATGGAGTTATGCAAAGGAAATTTGTGGTGAGAGGGAGGCGAGTTGGATTAAACTGCCTAGAAACATATCTACAACTTTTAGAATAGGAATTAGAAATGGGACTAACACCAAATCGGAGTTGATAACACTTTGAGCCCTTATGATATTAGCTAACCTGAAAAACATTAACTACATCCAGATTCTTGGTGACTCCAAATGCATAATAGGATGGTTGACAGGTAAATCCCAGTTGGAGGTCCTAAACCTCGTTGCTTGGAAGCACAAAATCGTAGAGGAAAAAATCCACTTTTAGGAGATCATCTTTCAACATATATAGACAAAATTTAATAAAAATGCAGACAAGATCTCAAAAAGTACCTTAACTTTGGACCCAAGTACCATTCTCTTTGAGGATCTTGTCGGTGGCTATGTCCAAAATGTTCACTCCATTCCTATAAACTTCATGTTTTAACTTTGGTCTCCCTACACAACCATTATCAGCCACTCCTTTCAACATTCCACATTAAAGTTAGCATAAAATTCAACAAAGTAGTCTACAGGTTCCTAACTCTCTGAATTTTCAAAATTTTCAAATCCTTTTTAAGACTTGTTGAAGATATTTATTCAGATTTTGTATATCAGATTATACAGCTATTGTATTGCTTATAATTTCTCTCCATAGTAGATCAAATTATACAAAATCTATATCTCTCGGTTTTCTATCTAAGTTTTTATTTCACTGTAGATTATGGAATCTTTCAGACAATATATAATTATATAGAGTTGTACAACCTTCTGAAAGAGATGAAAAACTAGTTTTACAACAACGACTATGTACTTTTTTTTTAATTTAGTTCTGAATAACAAAAAATTAACTTTTTACAGTGAAAAAAAAAAGTATTTGGTTTTTTTTGTTATTTCCTTCTTATTATTAAAAGTTTCAAAACTTGGTCCTCCTGATCAGGATGAGGGACAGTGTCATAGGCGACAGGCTAGGACGTGATATGAACTATACAAAGACCATTAATATCGTCGTCCCCCACATGCTCAAGGCAGGGGGTGTGGTGTCCTTTGATATGAATTCATGGACAGTGGGCTGGCAAGGTGGCAAAGGAAGGAATAAGGAAGGGTGGTGGAGAAGGTTAAGGCATTCGACGTGTTGGGCAAGTGAGAGTAGTTGTGGAGACGAGAGGTGACTCAGAGCTAGAGAGGGGTGAAGGCACCTTGGCTACGGACAAGAAACAGTTTCCTGGTATGTAATTCGGTCTCGCTCATGTATCAATTCCATGATTTGGTTGGGTTCCTGTATCAATTACATGATCTGGTTGGGGTTTTGCTGGGGGAAGGGAGGGGCAAGAGGCTGTCCCAATGGGGAGTAGTGTTGTATGGGAGAAACTGGGGGAGGAAAGGGAGTGCCATGGCCTAGCTCTGTGTTTTGTTTTTATCCCATTCGAACCAGAATCTTGGCAGCGACATTGGTAATGGTGGGTCGAGAGGATACACGGGCTTTTACCTAGTTGCTCAAACTAGGGAATAGGGGATAGCGGGTTTTCCATTCCTAGGGGGCTGGGTGCTAAAGGGAGAGGCACGAAAGAGTTGAGGGCAGGGGGTCAGGATATCAGCCATGATAGTAGAACACTGAGAAAACCCTGGGAAAATGGGCACCTGCATGGTAGTAAGGGCAAAGCTAGGGACCCTGGGCAGTATTCGGGACAGAGGGGCAAGCATACCCATGGCTGGCAGTTGCTAGTTGAGGGAGCTGAAATCGGGTATAAAAGCAAGTGCCAAGCTAGGCTCCGGATGGGCCTGAGGGCTTGGCTCCAAATGCAGCGGGATGACAGGAAATTGCACCATGGCAAGGGGGAGGGGCACTTTGAGGAGCCCTGGGAGACGAGTCCAAAACCCAATTCCCTTGGCCACATGTGGGCTCTGGGCTACCTTAACCCGCAGATGGTGAAGCATGGAAGAGAGGCATTGTATGAACAACGACGATGGGATGATGCGCAAGGGTTGACGGACCTAACTTCGTTTGACTGTCCACAGGGAATCACTGCACAAATTATGGCTCGAGCAACGAGAGGGCATGGTCGAGGTAGGAGAGGCTCAACCCACTAGGAAAACAAGGGGTCGAACACATCGGAAGCTTGCAAGGGTCGTAAGCCTGTCGAGCACCTCATAGAAGAGGCAATAACGACATACCGAGATGAGACGGACAAAGGAATTTGGAACCTTATTGAATATTGGGAAGCGAAGATAAAATAGGAAAGTGAACCAGAGGAAGAGATCGACTACTGGAGGACAATGGTCCGTGATCCAAGGAATACCTGTGGTAGAATTACGCAATTCAAACACACCCTTTACTTGTATTTTTTAATGAAAAGTTTGCTTGGCAAAGTGATGGAACAAATCTCTGTGGGGATGGCGGACATAGTGCAGGGCCTGCCCAGTGATAAAAAATACATGGAAAAAATGCTCTTTCAATTGCACAAACAGGACATCAGGATGGATCGAATCGACCACCACATCCCTTGCATCCTAGAGCTGTATGGAACGCCAGGGGCAACTGCTGAAGATCCTGCTCCTGTAGCCTCTGTCTCCGATGAGAAGAAAGACTAGATTCCTCAAGCTTAGTTTTTGTTTATGTGGTTAGCTTTTAAGTTTCCTGTTGCATATGCTAGATATAACAGTTATGCAATATTTGGACATGAGATTGAGACTTATCTAGCTTGGCTAGAAAGACTGAAGCAATTTTGTTTTTGGATGGCGTATAACGCTGACCGGTGGCCAACAGACTTGGTTTCCCCTCGGGGCAAGTTGAGGCCACCCAGTCAATCTAAGTGGTGTAAATTTGCCTAATATATAATAGAAAATGCATGGACCTACCAAGCTTAAAAAAAAAAAGTTTCAAAACTTGGTCACTTGTAAAAATATGAGATGTGATTTAAAAATTAAAGAATATGGAAATGGGCTTTGATATGTTTAAGTTGTATAGGTAAAGATACTATTTAATATAATTTCTCTAAATGTAGTCACACATTCCACCATTATCTCAAGATATCTATGAATTTAGCCTAAACTCTCATAAAAGTTAATTATTACAAAAAGATGAACCACACATTAAACAATGGAGTGGTTTTTAAGTGTGACTTTTTGGAGTTTCTGACGGATTTTTGGTTGAAATCCAGCAAAAACAATTATGGCCAGATCTCTTTTTTTTGTAATTTTGGCAATTCCTTTCTTTTTCATTAATTTTCACAAAAATGGGCAGGATACATCCATCATCAAAATGGTTAGGTGGCCTCAACCTGCCCATAGGGAAACCATATCTGTTGGCCACCTAATAGTCCCACTTGTTGTTTTCTTTCCACAGGGGGCCACAAGAGAGCTTAGTCAATTTCCCAGCCCTGAAATGCCCATTGTCTCTCTACACCAAGAGAACTTCTCAGAGCTCACAGATTTTGTCAATGCATCTGCAGTATTCTTCAAAGTGTCCACCTTTACTAGCAACACCTTTTTGTCTTCTATCATATCCCTCACAAAGTGATATTGAACATCAATGTGCTTTGTCTTTGAATGATATGCAAGGTTCTTTGCCAAGAAAATTGCACTTTGGCTGTCATAGTCTATCCTTATAGCTTCCTGTACTAACCCCATACTTGAACACAATCTCTGCAACCAAACTGCTTCCTTGCTTGCATGAGTGGCTGCAATGTATTTTGCCTCTGTATTTGATAGTGCCACTACAGACTGTTTCTTACTCATCCAACTGACTGCACCTACAAATAGGTTAAACACATACCCACTTGTAGATCTTCTCTGATCCAGATCCCCAGCCTAGTCTGCATCAACAAAGCCACAAATATCCAACACTCTGTCCAATCCTGGTCTTCCTTGGTAGCACAGACCATAATCACTAATGCCACGCAAATACCTGAAAACCCGCTTCACTGTTGTCCAGTGCTCCTTCCCTGGTTTTGACATAAACCTGCTCAATACTCCCACTGCATGTGCAATGTCTGGTCTAGTACAGACCATTGCATACATCAGGCTACCGACTACACTTGCATATGGAACACGAGACATGTCCTCTCCTCTTCTTGTGTCTTGGGACACTGTTCAGCAGATAACCTCACACCTACAGGAATAGGAACCTTCATCAGTTTACTATCCTACATATTAAACCTCTGCAATATTGTCTCGACATACTTCCTCTAGTTTAACCAGAGCTTCCTCTTTACCCGATCTCTTTTAATTTCCATGCCCAAAATATAGTTTGCAACACCAAGATATTTCATGTCAAATTTAGAGGACAATTGGGTCTTCAAATCCTGGATAAATTCTTTGTCATTTCCAACCAGCAACGTATCATCCACATACAAGACCAGATAAATAACACGGTCACCAATTAATTTAAAATACACACAGTGATCTGCTTTTCTTCTGGTGAAGCCAAGTCCCCGTATAAATGTATCAAATTTCTGATACCACATCCTTGGTGACTGTTTTAACCCATACAGAGACTTCTTTAACTTACATACTAGTTCTTTCTTACCCTTCACCACAAAGCCTTCAGGTTGCTTCATGTAGATCTCCTCTTCCAGATCCCTGTGAAGATTGTCTTCACATCCATCTGTTCTACCTCAAAGTCAAAAGCAACAGCAACAAATAAAAGTAATCTAATAGAAGCTACCTTGGCAACAGGGGAAAAAATATCACCAAAATCAATTCCCGGCACCTGGGAATAACCTTTCGCTACCAACCGAGCTTTGTATTTCTCCACTTCTCCTTCTGCATTTGTCTTCTTTTTGAACACCCATTTGTTGCCAATGGGTTTCCTTCTAGCCGGCAAGTCCACCAGATCCCAAGCCTCATTTTTGTGCAAAGATGCCATTTCATCAACCATGGCCTCTTTCTAGAGTTTTCCATCCTCTGAATCCACTGCTTCCTTCACAGTTCTGGGATCATCATCAGTAACATACAAAGAAAAATTTGAACAGAAAGCAGATGGACTATACCTTTCTGGCTGCCTTCTTTCTTGAACTGATCTTCTCACAGCCGGAGTTTGTGGCTCTTCATCTTCTGATTCCTCCTCTGTTGTAGAGTCTGATTCTTCCTCCTTTAGTTCAAACTCTATCTTCTCAGGTTCCTTTGGTTGGACTTCATGTTTAATAACATCTTTCACCTCTCTGAACACCACATCTCGGTTGTACACAACCTTCCTTGTTATTGGGTTCCAAATCTTATAACCCTTTAAACCATCCTTATACCCAATAAAGATGCACTTTTCAGATTTACTATCCAACTTGGTTCTTTTCTCCTTTGGAACATGTACATATGCATCACATCCAAATACCCTTAGATGTGAAAGAGAGGGTTTCTTACCAGTCCATACCTCTTGTGGAGTCTTATCCTCCAACGCTGATGAAGGTGACTTGTTGACCAGGTAACATGCAGTATCTAATGCCTCTGCCCAGAATTCCTATCCTAACCCGGCACCATTGAGCATGCTTCTTGCCCTTTCCATCAACGTCTTATTCATTCTTTCTACAGCTCCATTTTGATGAGGTGTATATGGAGTAGTCTTATGTCGTGCTATACCACACTTCTTACAGAATTCTTCAAATTCCTTACTGCAAAAATCTCCACCATTATCTGTCCTCAGCACCTTTATCTTCTTCTCTGTCTAGTTTTCCACCAAAGCCTTAAATTCTTTAAACCTGTCAAATACTTCAGATTTCTTCTTAAGG
Source organism: Pinus tabuliformis (assembly GCA_031772625.1). Lineage (NCBI taxonomy): Eukaryota > Viridiplantae > Streptophyta > Pinopsida > Pinales > Pinaceae > Pinus > Pinus tabuliformis. The sequence goes on from CM062807.1 coordinate 875,191,251, forward strand.
AAATATATCCATGTATTCCTTGAGAATTCATCTATAAATGCTACATAGTACACAGACTTACCCAGTGATGGAACCTTCACAGGTCCAAACACATCACTGTGCACAAGTTCTAATATATGTTTCGCCCTCTTACTACCAGAGGGGAAACTCACCCGATTCTGCTTCTCATATACACAATTTTCATAGAAATCAAAATCCAGAGAGCTATTACTCATACCTTCTACCATACCTTTACCATGAAGTATTCGAAGGCCCTTGTCTCTAATAAGTCCAAGATTTTGATGCCACAACATGGTCTTCTCTCTAGAGACCACTAGATTTTCTGCTCCACTTTCAGGAACCACAGAACTGTTGCACCCATCAACAACAGTGCTACCTTGCAGCTTGTACAGAGTTCCAGTCTGAACTCCCCGCATCAATACTAGTGCTCCTCGAACCATCTTGCAGGTATCCTTCTCGAACACTGTTTTTACACCTGCATCATCCAGCTTGCTTACAGAAATCAGATTTCTGGCTAATGCAAGAATATGTAGAACACCCGGAAGTGTTCTAACCCTTCCACCTTGCAACTTCAACTTTACTTTTCCGCGACCAACGATTCTAGCCTTCCTATCATCCCCTAAGAAGACATCACCACCATCATATTTCTCATACTCGTAGAACCACTCTCTATGAAGAGTGAAGTGAAAGGATGCACCTAAGTCAATCAACCATGCCTCATGATCTACATGTGTACTTGAAGAAGCCAAGTACACATCCCCACCTTCATCTGAGGTGGTTTTCGCCTCTGCAGAAGGAGCATCATCAGATCCCTTTCCTTTGTCAGGAGCTTTATATTTACAGTCCCTTTTGAAGTGCCCTTCCTTTGCGCATTTCCAGCACACCACCTTTACAGGTTTTCTTGGAGATTTGGATCTCCCTCTAGATTTATATCTCCCACTCGATAACTTATGTTTGTTTATGTTCTGGGACCGTCCTCGTATAGACAATGCATCACCATTCTAGCTCTCCATATTTTTCCATCTCATCTCCTCTGTCAGCAAGGATGAGACTATTTCATCAAATGGCAAGGCAGTTGCATTGCTACTTATTGCAATAACCAGACCGTCCCATGAATCTGGTAGAGAACACAACAAACTGATGCACTTATCTTCATCTGAAATTTTAATATCAACAGATGCTAACTGACTTACCACAGTATTAAATGCGTTTAGATGCTTTGTCACCGAGTCTCCATCTTCCATCCTCAGGTTATACAGCTTTTTCTGCAAGAACAGTTTATTCACCAAAGACTTAGATTGGTACAAAGTCCCTAACTTGTCCCATAGAGCCTTTGTTGTAGCTTCCCCTAATACATTCAACAATACTGAATCTGAGACACACAATCGTCTTGTGCTCTTTGCCTTCTGATCCATATTCTTCCATTCTTCATCGGACACTCCCGTTGGATTAGTACCTCGATCTACCGCAATCCACTGATCTTTATCCACCAACAGATCCTCCATCTTGAGTTTCCACAACTCAAAACTCTGACCATTAAATTTCTCGATCTCTATCTTTCCACTGCTTGCCATATACTTTCACCACTAGAATTGATCTCACAGATCTCCCACTAAACAGGGTCTACCACAGGCTCGAGCGAAACCCCTCAGCAACAAAGGTGTCCCCTTGAAGCCAAAACAGCTCTAATACCAAATGTAGGTTTTAACCCCGTACAGAAATTACCTGCATACAAATTCTGAAACATAGAAAATAAACAATGCGAGATCATAACACATAAAACACATATACACAGAGATTTTCCCCTGGATCACGAAACCGGGACTACCAGCTTGATTTTTCATTATGTTCCTTTCAATGTTACAATACATATTTATACATGCTGAAGCATCCAATACCATGGACCGAAAATCATCGTGTCCAAAAAACATGTGCAAAAATCATGCACAAAACCATAGGTGAGTCCACCCAACCTAACATAGGGTCCAAAACCAAAATTTTCCGGGTCGCTGCCCCAGACCTCATAAAGTGGGGTTATCGGTGCCCTTCAAACCCCTTGTTAACTACGTGGAAAGAATATAACACAACCCAACAAATAGCATGATAAGCCATCCAAAAACAATATAGAATCAGTCTATCTATCCAAGTTATCAATGTTTGATTGCATTTGAACTTCCTAACATATAGATAACTAAAAACATACTAGGAATAATAGACACACAAAAACTATTGCATATACTATAAACTTAAATAGAGGGGAACCATCATACTATTCATCTTCTACAGAATCAACCGGGGCCAAATCTTTAGCAGTCGATCCAAGGAGTTTAGATTGCAGTATGCAAGGTATGTGCCTCTCAATGCCACTGAGGCGACCACTTTGTTGTTGTAGCTAAAAATTTAACTACTGAAAACCTTGACTGTAATCGAGGATTGTTGCGGCCTGCATGACCAATCCTAAGGGGATATGTTCCAATGCTTTCATCAGGAGGCTTTTCATCATCTAATACAAGTGTAGTGTCTACTTGTATTGGGAGGTGCAACCCCGAGAGTGGCCCGGTTGTGCAACCAAATCTTGTCATTGTTCCAAATCTAGATTGAAAATACCTACTTTCTCATTAAGCTCAACTTCCCATTAAGCTATACACTGGCAAACCGAGGTTAAGCCTGCATGGTATGCCCTCATTGCGTACTTAATTATCTGAGAGGTGGCCTTCCGTCCACGGGGTTTACCAGAGGAGGAACCTGAATTATAAGGTTCTGATTTAACCTGTTTCCCAAGACCATTGGAGCCAAGGGTGGCTTTGCTTTTTCCAGATGCTACTCGAGCCATGCAGTTTACTTCGAAATACCCAACTATTAACCCGCAAACACTTAACTGAAATACCAACAAGCAACCCCGAGTGAGCCGAAGTTCAGGACCCGAGAATGGCCACGGAATTCCGTCTACCAAAGCACCTGTCAAGATAAATATTATTAAGAGTCACATCTTAAACAAAACCTAGAATCATTGTCAATTACCTGTTAGGGCCCTACAAGAGAAAAACTTGTCATAGGCATAGGTCATACAATATCCAAAATTATTGAAGAAACAGAGAGACCTTAAACCAATCACATGCAGAGGCCTTAATAGATTTCGTTCAGAACCACAAACGTACATATACAACCCAAATTAGATATGCTAGTGAAGAGCCAAATGATTCATGAACATCTCAAGAGCCTAACTATTAAAACCCTCATATGAATTAACAGAATTCTGTAAAGAATCAATACAGGGTAAAGAAAATAGAACATCCATCATATAGAGCCGAGACAACTGAACCTATATCCCAGGACCAGTCCTTCTTATCTTCCTACACATCTTAGATCTTATGTCCCTTAGAACCCACAAACAGGAGAAAGGATCCATGACGCAAAATAGGAATAGAGGACTGAGTACATACCCGAGACAACCAGGCGAAGCCCACAGAAAGCGAACCCAGGTTCTGCAAGGGGTTGGCACGGTCTCCTATCGAAGCTGGCTAAGATCTCTATCACGCTGATACCGACCCAATTCAGTAACAAACAACTTACCAAAATGAACACCACAAAGACCATGAGCATGCCACATTTAAGCCTTATTGCCACCTTTCACCCTCAAATTAACTACCTTGCTATGAACTGCCACCATACCATGCGAGTGGAGCATATGGAGGGTGGCAGAGATCTGTTGTGGGATCCTGTAATATCCCTAACTCGAAATATCCCTCAAACCCCAGCAAAACTCCAACCAAATACGTGCAAATGATATAATAACCCAGAAGTGATAAAATAACAGTGGAACAACATATAATAATATAAATCGGAAATATAAGCAGATACACAAGAAATGCAGCGAGAAACGCTAAGCCATTTTATTATACTGAGCAATAAAATGAGTACAAGAGGTGATTAAACAAATGGAACCTCAACTTGCACAAGGCAAGTGAAGAAATACTCTCAGAATGACAAGAATGGCCTCTCTGCGTGGATGTTGTTGTTGTGTTGCTGCTGCTGCTAGAAAACAAATGATGATTTGGGGCTGCTCCCCTCCTCGGAAAAAGCTGAAATTCTGGATTCAGGCTCTACTCAAGAAACCCATAAAAACCCAGAAAGCTTTCCTGGAATGGCTGACCCCCAAAAAATACCCTCTTGGGGTTCTACGCAGTTCCTTAATGCTCTGCACTGCCACTGAAGAAAACCCCTCTAATCTCTGCCTGAAACCCTGCCAAAAATCCTCCAATGAGATAAGAGTTGGACCCTGCTCAATCGCCCAGCATAACTCCACCTGCAAAACTCCATTCCAGCACTACAACCAAAAGAATTGTGTCCCTCTCCAAGTGTTGCGCAGTCCTCCAAATGCTGATGAAACTGCTACTGAAATGTTGATAAAACTACTACTGAAATACCGATGGAAATACCTTGCCCGAGCAGGCACTCGAAGTCTCCCGGGGCTAATAGTGAGATCTCTAAACAGAGACACTCAATGCACTAAACAGTGCTGCAGACTTGCTAAACAGCCAGCGTGCTCAGAAGTCGAAACGACTATCTCAAAATGCACATAACTGAATGATCAAAATGAGGGGGCTCCTCTCTCTTTTATATCTTCTGCCTCTCTCAATCCCAATGCTCAGCTTCTCTTGCGTGATCCCCCTTTTGTCACGTGTTCTTCCCCTCCTACGTAGTCCCTCCATGTGTCTGTGTGGGCTCCATTTCTGCATCCCCTTTTTGGCCCCTCTTGGCTCTCCCTTTAAGTCACAATGTTGTGTTACTAGGAAGTGACTTTTATTCTAAAAGTGAGTTATGTCCCCCTTTCTCACTTTTTTATTTACAAAATAACTATAGAAGGCAAAATTTGGCAAAATCGAATATTCCAATCAGCTGGGGCTAATTAGGAATATTACAGTCTCCCCTGGCAAAATGTTGTTTGTCCTCAAGCAACTGAAGTGATGGATGTTGTAAGATCTTCTCATTCTCCCAAGTGGCATCCTCGTCCGGCAAATTCTTCCACCTCACCAAGAATTTCCGGACCATCCTCCTCCGCAGCTGCCTCTCCCTGGTGTCAATGATAGCCTCCGGCTGCAATACCAAATGCCCCTCATCATCCATACATGGTAGCTCATATGTCACTGTTACCTGCTACCCCAATGCTTTTTTCAGGCATGATACATGAAAAATGTTATGAATCTTGCTGCCTTGGGGCAACTCCAACTCATATGCAACCTGTCCAATCCTGTGTATCATCCTGTATGGCCCATAAAAGCTTGGCTTGAGATTTTCAGCCCCCTTCTGCTTCAGTGACGACTGTCGGTATGGCTGTAATAGTAGGTAGACCATGTCCCCCACCTCAAACTGCCTCTCTACGCGACCTCTGTCGGCATATAGGTTCTGCTGGTTTTGCGTTATAGCCATGTTATCCTTGAGAGCTCGGAGGATATCCTGACTCTCTTGGATCCAAATCATGGCTCCAGGAGCCCTGCTGTCCCCAAACATCACGTCAACAAAAGATAAAGGACGATACCCATATAAGGCATAGAATGGTGACATACCAATGGATATGTGATGTGAAGTATTGTAGCAATACTCCCCCAGATGCAGCCACTTCAGCCATGCTCGTTGCTGCCCACTGACATAGTTACACAAGTAGCCCTCTAGCCACTTGTTAACTATCTTTGTCTGCCCATCCATCTGTGGGTGATAACTGGTACTCGGAGTCAACCCTGTCCCCACCAACCAAAAAAGCTCCTACAAAAACCCGCCCATGAAATGGTTGTCCCTGTCACTGATGATGGTCTTAGGAAGACCATGTAGCCTGAAGATCTCCCTGAAGAACAGCTCGGCCACCTGTGCTGCTGTGTAGTGTGCGGATATGGCAAAGAAATGCGCGTACTTTGTCAGTTGGTCAACGACGACAAAGATACAATCCTTGCCCTGTACCGTGGGCAATCCTGTGATGAAGTCCATCGAAATGCTCTCCCATTTCCCCTCCAGAATGGGTAGCGGCTACAATAAACCCGCGGGATGGCTCATCTCTCCCTTGTTCCACTAGCAAAGATCGCACTCCCTGATATGCCAGAGTACGTCCTCCTTGAGGCCCTTCCAGGAGAACCTCTCTCTAATGACCCTGTAGGTTTTGGTAAACCCTTGATGGCCTGCCAATGGTGAATCATGTGATACTTGGAGTATCTTCTTCTTGAGCTGAGACCCCTCAGTCAAGAAGATCTGATTCCTGTAATAGATGATCTCATCGACCACCCTGAACCTGTCATTTGCCACCTGCCCGTCCAGAATCTCACATGCAAACCTGTCTTTGGAGTACTCTACTAAGAGTCGAGCCCTCCAGTCTGTATCCAAGCTCATAAGAGACAACGTGGTTGATCTACGTGAAAGGGCATCTGCTACCACATTGTTCTTACCCTTGACATACTCAATGTCAAAGTCATATGCTTGGATCTTACTGATCCACTTCTGCCACCTCTCCTGCAACTGCTTCTGCTCCAAAAAGAACTTGAGGCTGTTGTGATCAGTCCTCACCCTGAACCTGTTCCCCACCAAATAATGTCGGTACTTAACCAATGCATGCATGATGGCAAGCATCTCCTTGTCGTATATAGAATACAACCTCTTGTGCGGAAGGAGCTTCCCGCTCTCAAAGGCTATAGGGTGACCTCCCTGCATTAGTACTACGTCGATCCCCTCTCCCAACGCATCACACTCCAAAAAAAATGGCCACATAAAATCTGGCAATGCAAGCACTGGGTAGCTGCTCATAACCTCCTTGAGCCTGTCAAAGGCTCGTTGCGCTGTATCCGACCAACTAAATGCCCCCTTCCTCGTCAAATCTGTCAGGGGTGTAGCAAGCTGTGAGAAACCTTTGACGAACTTCCAGTAGTAAGTACAAATGTCAATGAATCCTCAAAGTTCCGTCACGTTTCTCGGCTCCGGCCAATCTCTGATGGCCCTAATATTCTCCTCGTGGACCCTCACTCCATCCATTCCAATGATGTGTCCCAAGTATAACATCTCCGTTAACCCGAACTCACATTTGAAGAGCTTGGCATAGAACTGCTACTCCTCCAAGATGTGTAATATTGTCTCAATATGCTGGGGATGCTCCTCCCACGTCCTGCTGTAAATGAATATATCATCAAAGAACACCAACACAAACTTCCTCAGGTGACTACAGAAGATGTGATTCATGCAAGACTGGAATGTAGCTAGGGTGTTGGTTAGCCCGAAGGGCATCACCAAAAACTCAAAGTACCCATAGTGACATCTGAAGGTGGTCTTGGGAATGTCCTGCTCCCTCACACAAATCTGATGGTACCCTGATCTCAAATCAATCTTTGAGAAGAACCGTGCTCCTCTTAACTCATCCATCAACTCATTGATCCTGGGTATTGGGTACCTGTTCTTCAGTGTCCTCTTGTTCAGGGCCCTGTAGTCAATGCACATCCTCAATGTACCATCCTTCTTCTTCACCAACACCATAGAAGAAGCAAAAGGACTCGTGCTCAGTCGGATGTGCCCAAGAGCCAGCAACTCCTGAATGGCCCACTCTATCTCAGCCCGATAGGCCTTGGGATGCCTATAGGGGGTCGTAATCACTGCCTGTATGCCCTACTCAAGCTCAATAGTGTGCTCAAACCCCCGGTCCGGTGGTTGACCTGGCAGAATCTCCCCAAATTCTATGGCATACCGGTCAAGGATGGACTGTATCTCCGGGTGCACTGTCTGCCATGTAGTCCCTGCCTCTGATGCATGCAGCTCTACTGCCCACTCTATGTCTCCCTTCCGGAAGACTGCCTCCATCCGATGAGCCGAAATAGTCTGAGGCAGATACGTATGTTGTCCCTGTATCTTCTCATGCCTCCTTGTCTTCTCATCATCCCACTCCATCTCTAGGGTCTTCCAATCCGTCGTGACCTTCCCTAGAGTGATGAGCCATTGAACACCCAGTATCATGTTGGTGTCCGGAATATCGACCACGAAAAAGTGGTCAGTCAATGTGTAGGTGCCCATCATCACTGAAAGCTCTGGAACATAACGAGCACATGTCATGGTCTGATCTCCCGGGACCAAGACTAAAAACGCATCAAAGCTCTCTGTCTGTATACCTCTCCACTCAACCATCTGTGCATCGATGAAATTATGGGTCGCCCCACTGTCAACCAGAATTGATACCCACTAGCCACGTACTGTCCCTCGTACACGTAGTGTTAAATACTTGGGAACTCCTCACAATGTTGCAAGGGCCCCTCCGGTGGGTGCAAAATATGCACCTCCTGCTGCTGGTGGTGGGGGTGGTAAAGGTCCCTGTATGGCATGGATATCTCCTACCTCCCCATCATCCTTGTCATCCTCTTCTCCACTGCTCTCAGAGAAGACCTCAATAAAATGTGCTTTACCAGCAGCAAATCTATGTCCCAGGGCCTAACGATACCATCCTGAAGGGTGGTCGGTCCAGCGGATCTAACTAGACCCCGAAGTGGCTCTACTAACCCCTCAACATACATATAGATCCTTCGTGCTGTGGATAGATCTGGCACCATCACTGAGACCCTCAAGAAATCTGCAATGTAGGTCTCTGGGCTCCCTATCTGTTTGAGCCTTGTCAGCTCAACAAAATTCTTCTCTGGATCCCTCTGATCAAATCGCTCCATCAGTCTCCTGGTAAACTCGGCATATGTCGTCACTGTGGAGTGCCCCAGTGTAACCATCCCATGAAACCACCAATCCTTGGCCTCACCATCCAAATGCAATGTTGCCACCTTGATGGCCTATGCCTCTGACATCTGGTTAAGCTAGAAATAAATGTCCAGCTTCTCCACCCAAGACTTTGCCGAACTATTTGATGAGCCATCAAATGCAGGCAAGTGGAATCTATTCGTTACATGGTGGGTGTCACCATCATGGTAATGCCGGTACCCTCTATGATGGTCACGGGGTCTGCTATCCCGCTGGAGCTGAACAAAATCTCTGAATGAGAGGGCTTCCCTGAACTCCTGCCCATAGGCCTGGTACTCTGCAAAATAATCGCCCATATGTCCGAGCTCTGCCTCCTGCTCGGCTACGGCCCCCGTGTCTACTCCTAAGAAAGTGGGCATGGTAGAGCGTGTAGGGGCATGTGAGGCCACCTGCTGCGCAATATCATGCTGCTCTGGCAAGTGATGGGATGCACCTGATCCCTCACCAATCTGAAAAAATCGTGGGCTCTCACACTATCTGGCCTCTACTGTCGTGAATATCTACCCCATCACCTCAATCTGCCTCGACAGATCCTGCACTGATTTGAGGAGCATATCAGCAAATCTCTTCCCGTCCTCGTCAGCCATATGTTTTGCGTCTACCACAGGCTCCATTTGTTCTGCATCCACCACAGGAACACAGTCTCCCTCCCCATAGGTATTCTCCAACCTATGTCCAGTGTCTCTGTACCTCCTACCTCTGTAACAAATGTAGGGTTTTTCCCCTAGTGTCATAGATTGCTAGCTCCATAGGCTGAGCCAGATCTATGCTTTGATACCATTGTAATATCCCTAACCTGGAATATCCCTCAAACCCCAACAAAACTCCAACCAAATACGTGCAAATGATATAATAACCCAGAAGTGATAAAATAACAGTGGAACAATATATAATAATATAAACTAGAAATGTAAGCAGATACACAAGAAATGCAACGAGAAATGCTAAGCCATTTTATTATATTGAGCAATAAAATGAGTACAAGAGGTGATTAGACATATGGAACCTCGACTTGCACAAGGCAAGTGAAGAAATACTCTTAGAATGACAATAATGGCCTCTCTGCGTGGATGTTGTTGTTGTGTTGTTACTACTGCTATAAAACAAATGATGATTTGGGGCTGCTCCCCTCCTCGAAAAAAGCTGAAATTCTGGATTTGGGTTCTACTCAAGAAACCCAGAAAAACCCAGAAATATTTCCTAGAATGGCCTACCCAAAAAAACACCCTCTTGGGGTTCTGCGCAGTTCCTCAATGCCCTATGCTGCCACTGAAGAAAACCCCTCTAAACTCTGCCTGAAACACTACCTAAAACCCTGTCAGAAATCCTCCAATGAGACAAGAGTTGGACCCCTGCTCAATCTCCCAACATAACTCCACCTGCAAAACCCCAATCCAGCACTACAACCAAAAGAACTGCATCCCTCTCCATGTGTTGCGCAGTCCTCCAAATGCTGTTGAAACTGCTACTGAAATGCTGATAAAACTACTGCTGAAATACTGATGGGAATACCTTTCCTGAGCAGGCACTCAAAGTCCCCCGGGGCTAAGGGTGAGATCTCTGAACAGAGACACTCAATGCACTAAACAGTGTTGTAGACCAGCGAAACAGCCAGCGTTCTCAGAAGTCAAAACAACTAGCTCAAAATGCACATAACTGAATGATCAAAATGAGGTGGCTCCTCTCTCTTTTATAGCTTCTGCCTCTCTCAATCCCAATGTTCACCTTCTCCTGCGTGATCCCCATTTTGCCACGTGTTCCTCTCCTCCTGCGCAGTCCCTCCATGTGTCTACGTGGGCTCCATTTCTGCGTCCCCCTTTTGGCCCCCCTTGGCTCTCCCTTTAAGTCACAACGTTGTGCTACTAGGAAGTTACCTTTTTTCTAAAAGTGAGTTATGTCCCCCTTTCTCACTTTTTTATTTACAAAATAATTATAGAAGGCAAAATTTGGAAAAATTGAATATTCCAATTAGCTGGGGCTAATTAGGAATATTACAAATCCGAACACAATCCATTATGCATTGGGATTATCAATATGTATCGTTTCGCACCCCGATTGGGGAATTGTAGCCAAATCTTTTTTTTTTTTTTCTGAATTTGACTAATTCTATTATCATACAAAAACAAGTTTACAAAATAGAGTACAAAGGGCAAGGCTTAAGGATATGTGCTTATCAGCCCTGGCCTTGCCCACTTATCAGCGCCAAAATTGAAGGGATTCAAAATTGGGCATATCGCTGAATCACTGCCGACACTGTTACATGACATAGATGGATGGAACATAGACAGACACGAAGACACCAGGGCCATGGAGTAGCCCGGACAAAGACACATAGACAACTGGACAATGACAATTGACATTTGGACAATTACAAATGACACTGGAACAATATAGCCGACATAATGACCAAGAACAGGCTGCCATATAGCCGAATTACATAACAAGATCCCAACAGAAACAGAAATTACCAGAACGAGTTCAGTCTTCATCAGTGTTTTGGCGTGCCTCAACAATCCTGTACCCGAAATGAAGCGAAGTCTCAGAATCAGAAAGTTGGATGATCTGATCTGGGTTGCTTTTACGGGCCAGCATGCTCGGACCAGGCGGTGAAGCAGCAGCATGCATCGACGGGCCGGCATTCAGGTCAAGATTAGTATCGGGGCAGCCCAGGCCTTTTCCATGTGCGCGCCGAGGCTCCATCCTTTCCTGCTCAGGATCACGCTCAGGCAGAGGCAATCCTATTTCTGCACCGACCGGAGGGCAGGCAATTGGAGAGTCTTCTCTGCTGGAGCGCTGCCCCTCTGGCAGAGGGTCGACTTCCATATTCTCATTATCACCAGGTTCAACAGTAATAGACACAATTAAAGTGGAATTGATTTGAGGGCAGGGGAGCCGATACCGGATCGTGGGGAACTCCCTCTGCCTTTCTTCCGCGATTGGGCTGCTTACCATGTACCTCCCCTCCTCATCGTTGCTGTCCTGAAACCACCGAGGTCGCGAGGTAACTTCAATGGAGGAGGAGGGGGAATAATAATCATCTCTCGGAGGAGCTCTACCCTGAATCCCACCCCTTCGGCTGCCCATTCTCGGCCTGTCCCTTGGCATTGTAACTCTCCTGCTAATTCCAGGCCTCCAAGCTTCAGCAGAGGTCAGAGCACCCACCGGCTTCCAGAACGAACCCCAGCACCAGGTCTTGACGCCACCCTCGAGAAACAAATTCGTTAACACGAACCAGCACCGAGAACCCACCCCAGCATCACACATCAGCACCCAGAAACAATCCCAACAGCACGAGACAGCCAATCCCGGCAGCCTCCAGGCCTTGGTTCCTCCCAGGAACAAACACCAGCGCCAGGCTTTGACTCCCCCTCCGAGAACCAACCTCGGCAACAAGAACCAGCACCGAGACCCCTTCTCTGCTACACGAACCAGCACCCAGAAACAATTCCAACAGCAAGAACCCACCCTTGGAGACAAACCCGACAGCAAAAACCAGCCCCAACTCCAGAGACTACCTCCAGTCTCCCAAACCCAGCGCCGAGAATTCGCTTCCGTCTCGCAGTCACAGCTCCAAGAGCTACCCTCCGTCAGCTCTGCATTCTTCTTGCCATGCTCACAGACATTCCTCAGACGTGCCATCCTTCGCAGTTTAAACTTCCTCACCACCCCGTCGCTCAACAGCCTCCCTCGAGCCGAGTAGACAGGCATTAATGCCTTCTCCCCTGCGCAATTAATCTTGTTAATATCCCTCCACGAGTGGTACAGCCAGGGTCCGTGGGCGTGCCATCTGCCCACGTGATGGCGCGTGCCATCCCTTCGCCCTTTATACACCCGCATCCGGGAATTGTAGCCAATCTTGATTTGTATTGTTTACACTAGTTTTTTCTCATATCCCAAATTAAAAAGAATTGACATGGAAATTCCCAATTTTGCAATTTTGGTGATATATATAGCTAAATAAAATTAGGAGAAACAAGTTGTGGAGATATTTAATAAATTCTGGAGAAAAGGTAATGGTTGAGACTTAGGAAAAGAAGAAAATAAAGTTAATTTGTGGAGTTACCAAGTATGGAAACCGTACCACGGAAGGATCAAACCATGGTATGGGAAAACTCGTACCATGGTATGAGGAAGTGAAAGAAAAAATAAAAGGAAGGTTGGGGCCTCATTTTGATCATTCTGGTTTTGGCATTTCATTTCTAAATTGGAGGTTTGTTTAAGTTGTTGAGCTAAGTCAACCCGTGTTTTTTAGCATATGGATTTCCAAGCGGAGAATCCCAACTTTCTTTCAGTGAAATTAGAGTGTCATCCTAGGAGAGAAAACTTGGAGCTGATTGGATATTTCTTTTCCTGCATTTTGTGAGCTATTTCATCTCTATAATAGGTGGGTCATTTTTGCTGGAGCAGTTCTTGCAATATTGTGTGGGAAAATAACTGGAATTTCACTCTATCTTTTCAGCACTCTCTCTTAGTGATTTCTCAGTTATTTTTGTGGAGAAGTTTGGTGGAGCAACTTTATATTTTTTCATGGGATGCAGAGTTTGGCAATGGGTAATTTCACTTCATTTTTGGGTAATTTTTGGAGGTTGGAATTAGGCCAAAAGATTGCTGGGTTTTGTTGATCCCAAGTTGGAGATCATTGTCCTGATTTTTCAAAAAAAAATGGAGCAGATTTGAGGCTTCAAATATCAATTTGCGTGGACTAACAACAACAACAATAAATTTATGGGCAAAGCATGCAACCAATAAGCCATTTCAGCATGGATTTTTCTTCATTCTCACCTGGGTTTTGCATGCTTGCTTAAGCAAGCCCAAGTGCACACATTCCACTATATTTTTTACTCGACTTCTCATTGGATATTTAATAAAATGGCTCAACTCTATTATTTTTGCTCAACAATGTTCTAAACTTGTTGTTCTTATGGAGTTTTCAGATTGCATGTTTATTTGTTTGTTGTAGCTAGTTCATGTTTTGATATTTCACTGTATTTCTCTAGTTAGAACACTATAGTGGTATTAGAGAATGTTCTTGGCCAACTGTGGGCTCTAGATCATGTCATGAGTGGACCTTTTGGTGGAGTTGTTCATCGTCCTAGAGGCAGAGGGAGAGGAACAGGTCGTGGTAGAGAGCATGAGCCTAAGCATATTTCTGATACATAGTTTGAGAACACCGGAGACTACATGGGGGACAATGGTGACGATTAGCCTAGGCAGGGAGGGCATGACCCACTACTAGAGAAGTTGGCAATATCAAACTAGTAAATGATGAAGATGATGACGTAGATGTTAGCTCTGCAATTGCAGAATATGCAGAGAGGACTTGAAGGTGGTGAGGGAGGAAACAATGAAGAAGAAGGAGGTTTTGGAATAGGAGACGGGAGCCATGTACATCCATGCATAACCCACATATGGTCAGACTCCCAAGATATTATGCCTCACTTCATGTAGGAACCAGAGTGAGAAAGAGTTGTTGATGTATTCACGAAGTTAATTAGATCATTCACTTACGGGATTGATGAGTATGAGGCCTTGGATCCCAGAATCAGAAGGACACTCTCCTTTGCATATTACTTCCATATAAAGGAAAAACATAGGGGATTTGGGCCCTCATTCTGAGGAGGAAAGCAGAATCAGAACTGGGATAATCATAAGTTAGCAAGGAAGGTGACATTACCAGGGTATGATGGTTCAGCCAAGAGTTCTACGAGATCATGAATTTAGAAACTAGACACTTACCTTAGTTTGAATCCCATGCAAGAGGTAGATGCTATCATATTTGCTACATCTCATTTGGATGGTGATGCGTAGTAGTGGCGATATCATGTATTAGTTACACTTGGGAATGTGTCCATCACATCCTATAGTGAGTTCACTCGCAGGCTAGTGGAGAGATTTCATAGGAAGGATCCATAGTTTCACTTTAGGGAGTTAGCTAACCTAAAGCATACATGTAGCGCATAGGATTACTTAGTAGAGTTTCACAAAGGCTTGCGGTGATGGTTTTAGATATTTCCAAGGAGCGATTGATCATGTTGTTTATTAAGGTTTTGGTCAAGCCTCTACAAAGTTGGGTTTGATCTTATAGGCTAGTATCATTGCAGGATGCCATTAGCCAAGTGTGAGACACGTTAGATGTTGTTCCAAAGACAAGGGTTCCAATACCTACTAAACCATCTTCCCTCAAAAGGGAATAGACATCAGACCTTCTCAGAAGGAGTGGATAGGGAAGGGACAACTGGATGATGAGACTAGGAGGGACCTTCGACTGAGGAAATTATGCTTTACTTGTTAGGAGCCATGGGCACCAGGACATTGGTGTACCAAGGGCAAAGCCCACTACATAGAGGTATTTTTAGATTGTGAACCCAAGGAGGGGATGCAAACTAGGAGGTAGATGTAGGTGAGGGTGGACCTCAGAGCTCAGGAGGAGGTGGCCTAACACCCCCACCTAGTGGAGGAGATTTCTTACCCACTAATGGAGTTATTGCTTCACTTCGGGGAGTTTTGAAGTATTTGACACTGAGGATCAGAGGCACAATACAGGGACAACATGTATTCATGTTGGTGGACAGTTGGCAACCCGCAATTTTATTGATGCATAATTGGTGGAGTGTAGAGGCATTCACACAAAGGCTTTCAAGGGATTTTTAGTATTGGTGCCAAGAGAT
This sequence comes from Pinus tabuliformis, assembly GCA_031772625.1. NCBI lineage: Eukaryota > Viridiplantae > Streptophyta > Pinopsida > Pinales > Pinaceae > Pinus > Pinus tabuliformis. The sequence goes on from CM062807.1 coordinate 875,206,685, forward strand.
ATGTATCTGGTATGTTCCCAACATGACAATGACCATGGGAAACTATTCAGTGATATACCATTTCTTCATGGTGGATGTTTGGACACTAATGTGGTGATGGGAATTCAGTGGTTGTATTCTCTTGGGCGTGCCACAACTGACTGGAGGAAATTGGAAATGGAGTTCATAGGGCCATATGGAAAGCTAGTAGTGTTAAGGGGTATGCATTCATATCCACCCCAGACGGTGTCTTCACATAGGATTGAGGTTGCTTTGAGGTGCGGTGACATTAAGTGGGCTAAAGAGTTGAGGATCTCAGAGACTGGGGGGTTAAAGCAGTAGACACATCCGAACATATTGGCTCTCTTGGAGAGGCATCAAGCAATATTTGGAGAGATTCCACCAGGAAAGCCACCTGACATAGGGTTCGAGCACACCATTTAGCTAGAGGAAGGGGTTCACACAGTCATCACCATTCCCTACAGACATCCCAAGGCACATTGGGTTGAGATTGAGAGGGCTATACATGAGTTGTTGAGGTTGAGGCATATCAGGCCTAGATTGAGTCCTTTCGCTTCTTTTCTAGTGTTGGTGAACAGGAAGGATGGGACCCTTCGCATGTGCACAAAATACAGAACCATCAAGAAGAAGACGCTAAAGAACAGGTATCCCATTCCAATCATTGATGAGTTGATGTACAAGCTTAGCGAAATCAAGTACTTCTCTAAGATAGACTTGCGCTCAAGGTACCACCAGATTCAGGTGAGGGAGAAAGACATCCCCAAGACCGATTTGCACTACCATTATGGACTCTGTGAGTTCTTAGTGATGACCTTTGGGATACCAATACAACAGCCACGTTTCAGTCTTGCATGAACCATGTGTTCTGCAAGTAGTTGCAATGATGTGTCTTAGTATTCTTTGATGATATCTTGATATATAACAATACTTGGGAGGAGAACCTCCAACACTTGGAGGAGGCCCTACGCATACTAGAGGAGTAGTAGTTGTATGCGAAAATATCCAAGTGTGAGTTCAGATTGACAAAGATGTTATATCTTGGGCATGTGATTGGGGGGATGGAGTACGGGTGTATTAGGAGAAGATCAGAGCCATCCTGAATTGGTCTACACCTAGGAATGTGATAGATTTGAGGGGATTTGTGGGCATCTATACATATTACAGGAGCCCAGTTAGCAGCACCCCTTATAGATTTGCAAAAGAAAGGGGCTTTTGAGTGGGTTGATGTGGCACAAGAGACTCTTGAGCACCTCAAGAGGGTGATGAGTAGTTTTCCTATTTTGACCCTTCTAATTTTTTCATGCCCATTTGTCTTGGAGTGCGATGCATCAGGGGAGTGCATTGGATAAATTTTTTCATAGGGAGGTCACCCTAGAGTGTCATCCTAGGAGAGAAAACTTGGAGCTGATTGGATATTTATTTTCCTACATTTTGTGAGCTATTTCATCTCTACAATAGGTAGGTCATTTTTGCTAGAGCAGTTGTTGCAATCTTGTGCCGATAAATAACTGAAATTTCACTCTATCATTTCAGTGCTATGTTTCAGTAATTTTAGAGTTATTTTTATGGAGAATTTTTGTTGGAGTAGCTATATATTTTCTGGTGGGACGTAGAGTTGGGCAATGGGTAATTTCATGAGGTTGGAATTAGCCCAAAATATTTGTGGGTTTTGTTGGTTCCGGGTTGGAGATCATTGTCCTAATTTTTTAGAATTTTTGGAGCAGATTTGAGGCTTCAAATATCAGTTGACCTCCAGCAGTAGAAACAGTAAATTTCTAGGCAGAGCATTTAGCGAGTAAGCCATTTCAGTGTGGATTTTTCTTCATTCTCACGTGGGTTTTGCATGCTTGCTTAAGCAAGCCAACGTGCACACATTCCACTATATTTTTTACTTGGCTTCTCATTGGATATATATATCTTTTCAACAAAACGGGTATTTGGATTTATAGATACACAGTCCAAATTGAAGATTGGAACCTTTTATGATGGAATTCAATGGCTACCTCTCCTATTCCTATTCCTATTACATCACTTTTTTTCCTTCTTTCCTTTCTGTTAATCTGCATAATTATGCTTTGACTGTATTTATAAATCCTCTAGAAAAAGTTGCCAAAAATTCCAAATTTTCTATTCATTTAAAAGAAATGAGGCTGGAAATCGCTTCCATCTTCATTGTTGGACAGAGATCCACCTTCACTATAGTGCAACGCTCTATAGCTACAACAAGAATAGTGAAACGAGGGAGAGGTCCCCGCTGACATGAATACTCAACCACAATCATGAAATATTCTAGATGTGCACACTGAACCACCAGGAGGGGACCGAAAACATCCAAAATCAAGGAATGGGGAAGATGTCCAAAAATTCCTTATTGACCAACATATTTCCTTGGGGCAGCGCAACACCCATGTTTTCCATTTCATCTGCTTTTTTATTATGAGCTCTTAGAACATGAAATAGATCAATTTCTTCAAATGTTTCCAACTGGTTGATGATTTGACATTGTAGAGAGTCTCAAGGAGGATCCAAGCAAAGATTTTCCTTGTTTAATTGTTGTATGACCAAGAGAGAGTCACCAATGACTACCTTTTTTTAATTTCTCTTTCCCTAGCCAATCTCAGGCCTTGGAAGAGAGCTAAAAACTCTGCTTCATTATTTGTAGAGACCCCTAGCCCCCATGCATATTTTATTTCTTCCTCTTCATTGGGATCAATAAGAACCCCACCTCCTCTTGCATGTCCTGAATTTCCTTTCGATGCCCCATCGAAAAATAAAGAGAAGTGATTTCCTTTCCTCCACTTTTTAATTCGAGGTCATCCATCCACAGCTTCCAGTTAGGACTGAAAATAGGTTTCAAACATCGATCAACTTGAGGGGAAGGGAGATCTAATTTGCACCATTTCCTATTTGCTTCTAGAATGATTAAGAGATCAGCTGGATCGAATCCCTTAGTTGTTATTGCCTCTGCTGCAAACTATTTTGATTTGGCAGCTGCGACATTGGATTTAATCACTTTACTTTGAAAAATTGCATGCTTATGAGCTATCCAGATTAGCCAGTAGATATATTTAGGGAGGACGCTATAATATCGAGCAACTACTACGTCTTTTGAATAATTCCACGGGATTTTTTGAATCCAGAATGTAAACATCTCTTCCTAAAACACTGGAAAAGCATCCATCTCTATTACTTTGTTGAATATTTCCTTCCAAACAGAGAGAGCATATTGCAAATCTTGCAAATATGATCAATTGTCTCTTCCTTCTCTTTGCACACGACGCATCTAGATGGTCCTTGGATTATTACTTTTCTTTAAGTTTTCTGTTGTAAGTATTTTCCCTAGAACAAGCTCTCAACAAAATATGTTTACCTTGGGAAATCCATCAGTGTTCCAAACAAACTTCCACATTCCCACATAAGACAAATTCTCGCGGTTGTGGAGCAACACATCATATAATGTTTTCACTAAGTATGATAGGTTAGAGGTGGTTGTCCAAGTTCTGTCGTCTACCAGTTTAGTGTCGATAGGAGCACACCCTTTTAAAGCATGTATCATCATACTCCGTTCAGTCAATAGATGTTATAACAATGTAAACTTTGAAACGGGAACTATAAACTCGAAACGGGAACTCTAGCCAAAAAACCCCTAAAAAACATCAAAAACAGTGCTAAAAACGAAAAGTGTTGATGCTAGAATAACACCATTTTTTTTCTAGGGTAAATTTTGAACATTTTTTAAAAATGGCGGTGAAAACCAATTTTTTGTGCAAAAATTGTCCAAAACACACCCTCAAAATGAAAAGTGTTGATGTTTGAATAACACTTTTTTTTCAAGAGTAATATTTCAACATTTCGAAATAATGGCGTAAAATATTTTATCATGACCCTGAAAAACATTAAAATTTCAAAAAAATAATGAAAACATAAAATAAAATTAAAAATAAAAAATTAAAACAATGAAAAAACACAAAACAAAACAAAAGTTAAAAAATAACAAAACATAAATTAAAGTATATACTAAAAAAAAAAAAAAAAAATCAATCATTAAAAAAAAAAAAAAAAACTAAAAAAAAAATTATAAGCAAATAAATAGGAAAAAAATTTAAAAAAATGGAGAAAAAAAAAAAAATTGGCAAAAGAAAAGAAGAAAAACAAAAATATGAAAAAAGAAAAAAAATTAAAATAAACTATAAAATTAAGTAGGTAAAAATAGAAAATAAAAATAAAACATTAACCAAAAACTAAAAAAAAAAAAAATTAAAAAACTAGATTTAAAAAAATAGAAAATTAAAAACAAACTAGATTTTAAAAATAGAAGATTAACAAAATAGAAAAATTAAAAACTATTAAAATTAAGATTAAAATGTTGATTACTTAAATATATATATATATATATATATATATATAGATTAAAAAAAAAATTATCTCATAAACCAAAAAAGAATTTGGTAAAAAAATACAAAGAAAATTAAAAAAAATATATAAATATAAAATCAAGTAAAAAAAAAACATTAACAAAAACTAGGAAAAAAAAAACAAAACAAACAAACAAATAAGAGCGCTTAAAAAAAATAGAAAATTAACAAACAAACAAACAAAAACCAAAAAAATGAAAATTTTAAAAATATATGTGAAATATGTATTTTTGATTTAAAATATATATATATTTTTGTTAAACTTACGTTTTTTATTTAAAAAAAAAAAAAAAGGTTAATTTTTTTAACCCAAATTTTTTTTTTTGTTTTTTAAACCATTTGTTTTTATTTAATATATATGTGTGTGTATTAAAAAAAAAAATTAATGAAGGTTTTTTGTTTATTTTTTTTTTTTATTTTTTTTGCAGGCGGCCGTGGGCGAAGGGCCTACATGCAAGCCCCTCCGCCCACGTCCGTGCCACCATGGGCAGAGGGCTTGCACGCAAGCCCCTCCGCCCACAACCTGCCACCATGGGCGGCCGGTGGGCAGGGAGGCAATTCCGAGAATTGCATGCCCGGCCACTATGGGCGGCTGATGGACGGAGAGGTGCAGGCCCCCTCCGCCCACGGGCAGCCGGGGGGCAGGGAGCCGTTTCTCAGAATCGCCTCCCCGCCCCCCGCCGCCCGTGGTGGCACGGCCGTGGGCGGAGGGGCAATTCTTGGAATCGCCCCTCCGCCCGCCCGGCCGCCTGTAATTTATTTTTTTAATTTTTTAATAATATTTTATTAAAATTAAAAATATATATATATATAAATTTTTTAATTATATTTTTGTTTAAACAAAAAAACAAAAAAATACTTGTTTAAAGAGAATTAAAATTAAAATTTTTTAATAATTCGTTTTTTTGAAAAAAAAAATGCTTTAATTTTTTTTTTAATTTGTTAATATTTTTTTTTTAAATAAAAAACAATTTGTTAAAAAAAAAAAAAGTTTTAAAATTTTTTATTTTTTTTGTTTTTTAAATAAAAAATGTAAGTTCAATATTTTTTTTTTATAAAAAAATACATGTTTATTTATAAATTTTAAATGTTTTTTTTGTTTAAACCCAAAAACACATATATATTTTTAATATATATATATATATATATATATTTTTTATTTTTTATTTTTTATTTTTTTAATTTGAGTTTATTTTTGTTTTTTTAGTTTTTTTTTAAATGTTTTTAATATTAATTTTACTAGTTATTTATTTATTTTTTTGTTAATTTTCTTTTTTTTTATTGTTTTTATTTTTTGTTTGTTGTTTTTATTTTTTTTGTTAATGTTTTTATTTTTTTATTTTTTTCCTATTTTGACTTATATATATATATATATATATATATATAAATTATGTTTTTTTTTTTTTTCCAAATTATTTTATGGTTTATGAGATAATTTTTTTAACATTTTTTTAATTTATTTTTTGTCTATATATATATATATATATATATATAGATATATTTGTTTTTTTAAGTAATCAACATTTAAAAAAAAAAACTTGAAAATTTGTTAAGTAGTCATAATTTAAAAAAAAAATAGACATAATAAATTTTAAAGTGTGAAAAATAAGTACTCTAAAAAAAAGGTATGTTGTATCAACACGTTTCAAAATCAGCATGAAAATCACTAACATTTAAAAACAAATATTTATATTTGATACATAAGAAAATTTAAATTGTCAAAAATATGCTCCAAAAAAAAAGAATTGTATTCTGCGTCACCACTTTTCAAAATCGGGTCACGTTTTTACTACCCCTACGAAACGGGTAATCGTATCAGTTATTTAAAGTGCCAAAAACTATGTTCTAAAAAAATATGTGTGTTCTGCATTGCTCATTTTCAAAATCGGGTCAATTTTTTGTTATCTCTACGAAACGGGTAATAGTATCTGTTTTTGTTTCAAAGTTTACATTGTTTTATGCAACAATTGGATAGACCCAACCTCTGCAATGACTATTATCATCCCAAGTTGAAAGGTGGACAATATAGACTAGCTAATGGGCTTTCATCTAGTCTGCCAATTCATGCAGTTTGGGGTTTTTATTCAAAATTTCTTTCATATGTAAATGATCTTTCCTTAATTGAATCTTTTTTCCATTTATAGCTTTCCATCCTAGATGATCAAGAATCAGGGGGGGAACTCCCTTGTAGAGCTTCCAAATCTTTGATCCCTTCTCATTCCAATTTTCACTTTTAGGTCTTAGGAGTTATCTTTTATGAAAGTACTTTTTAAGGAGGGTTTAATTCCACCATTCATAGGTGGGAAATATCAACCTCCAAATGATCTTGGCACCCATTTATATATTCATTAATTCAGGATCCTTGACACCTAAGCCCCCATAGAGGATGGGAAGCCTAATTGTCTACCAATTGACAAGATGAAATATATTGTCATTGGAATTGCCTCCTTGCCACAAAAAATTCCTAGTTCTTCTAAGTGAACGCCCCCGACCATATAGTTATGAGATCCACAAACGTTGTGAACCAAATAGTTTTTGGGTTGTATCCGAAAGTAATCCCCCCAGATATTCCCATAGCATCAATCACATGAAAAATCCATCCTTTAAATAAAGATGATAGCATATGTTCTACTTCCAAATGCACCCCCACTGTTTCTTGAAGAAAGATGATATCGAGACGATCATATAGGATGAGTTGCATAAGGGAAATCTTTTTGGAGGAGCTAGCCAACCCTCAACAGTTGAAAGATAACCACTTCATGGGAGAGCGGTAGATGGGCATGAATGGCTCTAAGGACCCCTTCTAGCGATAGTTGCTTACTAGCCGGTATATCCAGGTTGGCCTGGCTCATGGATTTTGATATGTGATACTTCCTACCTTAGGCTATCTTGGGGACCTTAGACGGGGAGAGGGGTCCCAGACCAGTCATGTGACTAGATAGGATTACAGAGTCCGGGGGAGGATGAGATGTTGATCGAAGGAAATATCTGTGACCTTGGCCCGAGACATATGAGGAATCACTATGAGCATGAATATAGGGTGAAGGTAATGGGTAACATATAGGGAGGGTCAGAACCAAGAAAGAGATAGGTTCAAGAGGATGCACAGGTAGGTGAAAATGCAATAGAGTAGCAACTGAAGACATCAATGAATCAGAAATTAGTGATATAGGGAAGGAAAACAAAGGAGGCAAGGAGGAAGAAATACCCAACGAGGTAGTTGCAGGAAGTTGGGATGTCATCGTGCTAATGCCATAAATGTGCCCTTCAATAGGTAGAGGGACCTCCCTAGCGACTTGACGATCTGTGTTATATACCAAGGGGGGATAATATGGGGTACCAAGGGAGGTACCAAGGTAATAATGTAATAATGGGATGGGCCATAGTAATAAATAAGGTGGTTAACCCATATCATGTAAGGGACCACAAGTAGTTAGTAATAATGTAATGGACCCATGGTATTAGTCGATGGTATGAGGAAACCATGGTAATGATCCATGGTATTGTATGTATGATGCCTATATAGAGGCTAGAGACTCCACGTGAAGAATGTCAAGGATTATTGTATGAACAGGAATATGGCTTGTGGATGTTGTTTTGGGATACCCTTGGATGGAAGAGGTGGGTACTATCAATATTAATGTGCAGAAGAAATTCCTAAAGCTCTGGTATAAAAAGAAGAAAATTACATTACAGGATATTTCCATTAATAAACAGGCTGAAGTAGAAGATGTTCCAGGGACTGACATATCAAATGATGAGCCATTGATGGTTGACAACCAAACACAAACATCAAACCAGGTACCAGAAAAACAGGTAGAGTCCAAAGAGGTTGAAGCAAAAAATGTTACATCGAATGAGGACTCAGTGGTTGAGGTAATATTGGAAGATAAGAAACAACAGCGGGCACCACAACATGTACCAGATACCAATCAGGCTCCATTAGGTGGCGAATTAAAGAAACATACACCGTCAGCATATCACCACCCACATCACCCAGCAAGAAAACAACCAACAAGATGGCAACAAATTAGCTACAAGGACAACAACCCCTGCATGGCATATAGAGAGGGGCGACGATCCACCTACTACACATAAACACAGAAGAGTTGCCATGGTCAACTTCCATCTCAAGTGAGCGAGGCACCAACAAGATCGAGGGTTCACCTTGGATGTCTAGATGTACGTGCATGGTATCAGTGGACTACTCTTTTGAGTAGATCTTATTATTTGTGTTCTTCCCATGTTTCGGGGACGAAACATGCTAAGGGGGGTGGAATGTTATATACCTAGGGGGGATAATATGGGGTACCAAGGGAGGTACCCAAGGTAATAATGTAATAATGGATGGGCCATAGCAATAAATAAGGTGGTTAACCCATATCATGTAAGGGACCACAAGTAGTTAGTAATAATGTAATGGGCCCATGGTATTAGTTTGATGGTATGAGGGAACCATGGTAATGGCCCATGGTATTGTATGTATGAGGCCTATATAGAGGCTAGAGACTCCATGTCAAGGAAATTTCAAGGATTATTGTATGAACAGGCATATGGCTTATGGAGTGTTCTCCTTCCTTAAGGAGTGATTGTATGGTGTTGCCCTACCTTAAGGGTTTGATCAATAAAGAATCATTTCATATTATTTCTGGGTTTATTTGCATTGTCTTATATTTTCATATGAGATCTATAGTATTTCTAGATTAGATCTATAACAAGTGGTATTAGAGCTATAACAAGTGGTATCAGAGCACTTTCTTGGGCAAAAAAAGTGGAGATTTTTTTATTTTTTTTTGCAGGATTTCGGGGGCGGTGAGTTTGCAGATCAGATCTGTACATTTTGGTGCAAGATCTACAAAATACAATTGCAGATCTGGATTCTTTGTAAAAAAATAGCTGATTTCAAAAAAAAATCAGCTGAATCGGAGTCCGGATGAAGGAGATATCGCTAATCTAAAAATCAGTGGGGTTGGAGACAATTTTTCAGGGCAGCGAGTTTGCGACGCAAATCTGGACATCCTACTGCAAGATCTGCAAAATCTAATTGTATATTTGGAATCTTTGTGAAAAAATACCTAATTTCAAAAAAAAAAAGCAGTCGAATCAGAGTCCGGATGAGGGAGATATCGTTGATTTAAAATCAACTCTTTTTGCAGAAATTTTGGTGACGGCGGGAGAGTTGCAGCGTAGTTCTAAAATTCTAGTGCCTGTATCAAGATTTCTATCACATGGGCAGATGTAGAATGATTGTTCCATTTCCGAAAACAGATCATAATACGAATTCTGAGCAATATTGACTAAACTGTGACAATTTCAAATTTTCGCCAAGTAAGTGAAAATTTTCTAAACCTTCATGGCTTCTAGCAAGGAATTTTTTACAGGGAAAGATAATGGTCCTACTATTGAAGAATACATCAAAGAACAGAAATAATTATGGAAAAACAATTGGAAATGGTTTGCAGTGCAATTCTTTAGAGATGATGCAGCCACATGGTGGGGATTACTTAACCAAAAGAAGTGTTACAACTTGCCTGATAAAGAATTTGAAAAATTCCTTTTAGACCGATGGTCTCATACTAGAAAAAAAAGATAAGGAGAAACATATGGGGTTATTTCCTACTAGTATATCTTTATTGCAGGTTCATGGATTGATTCAGAAGGAGAAAATCTTTGTGTCTATAAATCCTAGTTGCAAGAAAAATCTTATAACTGTTAATTTGGCAAAAAGATTGCAAGTTACAACAAAACACATTGAAACTGCACAGATTGATAATGAGGATGTTCAAGTTTATAAAGATTTGAAGATTTCTATGGAAAAGTATGTATTTCATTCTAATTTTTATGCTTCAGATATGGCTAATGTGGATGTTGTTTTGGGATACCCTTGGATGGAAGAGGTGGGTACTATCAATATTAATGTGCAGAAGAAATTCCTGAAGCTCTGGTATAAAAAGAAGAAAATTACATTACAGAATATTTCCATTAATAAACACGCTGAAGTAGAAGATGTTCCAGGGACTGACATATCAGATGATGAGCCATTGATGGTCGAAAACCAAACACAAACATCAAACCAGGTACCAAAAACACAGGTAGAGTCCAAAGAGGTTGAAGCAGAAAATGTTACATCGGATGAGGACTCAGTGGTTGAGGTAATATTGGAAGATAAGAAACAACAGCAGGCACCACAACATGTACCAGATACCAATCAGGCTCCATTAGATGGTGAATTAAAGAAAGATACACCGTCATCATATCACCACCAACATCACCAAGCAAGAAAACAACCAACAAGATGGCAACAAATTAGCTACAAGGACAACAACCCCTGCATAGCATATAGAGAGGGGCGACGATCCACCTACTACACATCGACACAGAAGAGTTTCCATGGTCAACTTCCATCTCAAGCGAGCGAGGCACCAGCAAGATCGAGGGTTCACCTTGGATGGCTAGATGCACGTGCATGGTACCAGTGGACTACTCTTTTGAGTAGATCTTATTATTTGTGTTCTTCCCATGTTTCGGGGACGAAACATGCTAAGGGGGGTGGAATGTTATATACCTAGGGGGGATAATATGGGGTACCAAGGGAGGTACCCAAGGTAATAATGTAATAATGAGATGGGCCATAGTAATAAATAAGGTGGTTAACCCATATCATGTAAGGGACCACAAGTAGTTAGTAATAATGTAATGGGCCCATGGTATTAGTTGATGGTATGAGGGAACCATGGTAATGACCCATGGTATTGTGTGTATGAGGGTGTTATATTCTTTCCACAACTAGCCCCATGCACATGATGGATTTTTTCCCATGGTATCTTGTAGATCTGGTCAAGGGAACTACGGTTATGTTCTAATCTAGGGTTAATGGATTGGGGTTTATGAATGCTTTAGCATATATATATATTGTAACATTGAAAGGAATATAATGAAAAATCAATATGGTAGTCTTGCTTTTGGGATCCAGGGGAAAATCTCTATGTATTTGTTTTGTGTTTCTTGCCATTGTATATTTTTTGTTTTCTAAGTATTCGTTTGCAGGTAATTTTTGTACAGGGTTAAAACCTACATTTGGTATCAAATATTTTCCGGCTTCAAGGAGATGCCTTTGTTGCTGAGGAGTTTTTCTCAGGCCTGTGGTAGACCCTATCTAGTGGGAGATCTGCGGAATCAATTTTTGTGGTGAAAGAAGATGGCGAGCAGTGGAAAGATAGAGATCGAGAAATTTAATGGTCAGATTTTTTGTTGTGGAAACTCAAGATGAAGGATCTGTTGGTGGATAAAGATCAGTGGATCACGTTAGATCTGGGTATTAAACCAACAACAATGTCAGTTGAAGACTAAGCGAAGTTGGATCGGAAAGAAAAGAGCACAATACAGTTATGTGTCTCAGATTCAGTACTGTTGAATGTATCAGGGGAAGTTACGGTGAAGGCTTTGTGGGACAAGTTAGGGACTTTGTACCAATCTAAGTCTCTGGTGAACAAATTGTTCCTATGGAAAAAATTGCATAACCTAAGAATGAAGGATGCAGACTCAGTGATAGAACATCTGAACGCCTTTAATACTGTGGTAATCCAATTGTTATCTGTTGATATTAAAATTTTAGATGAAGATAAGTGCATAACTTTGTTGTGTTTTCTACTAGATTCGTGGGATAGTCTGGTTCCTGCTATAGGTAGCAATACAACTACCTTGAAGTTTGACTAAATAGTCTCATCCTTGTTGTCAGAGGAGATGAGACGAAAAAATATGGAGAGCCAAAATGGAGATGCCTTGGCTGTACGAGGACGGTCCCAGAACAGAAACAAAAATAAGTCATCGAGTGGGAGATCTAAATCTAGAGGGAGATCTAAATCTCCAAGAAAACCTGTAAAGGTGTTTTGGAAATGCGGAAAGGGAGGGAAATTCAAAAATGACTATAGATCTAATTCTCCTGAGAAAGGAAAGGGATCTGATGATTCTCCTTCTGCAGAGGCGAAAACCACCTTAGATGGCGATGGGGATGTGTACTTGGCTTATTCTTCAAGTACAAATGTAGATCATGAGGCATGGTTGACTGACTCAGGTGCACCCTTTCACTTCACTCCCTATAGGGAGTGGTTCTGGAAGTATGAGAAATAGGATGATGGTGATGTATTCTTAGGGGATGATAAGAAGGCTAGAATTGTCGAACATGAAAAAGTCAAGTTGAAGTTGCAAGGTGAAAGGGTTAGAACACTTCCGGTTGTTCTGCATATTCTTGCATTGGTCAAAAATATGATTTCTGTAAGCAAGATGGATGATGCAGGTGTAAAAACAGTGTTCAAGAAAGATACCTGCAAGATGGTTTGGGGAGCACTAATATTGATGTGGGGAGTGTGGATTGGAACTCTGTACAAGCTTCCATATACTATTGTTATTGATGGGTGCAACATTTTTGTGGTTCCTGAAAGTGGAGCAAAAAATCTAGTGGTCTCTGGAGAAAAGACCATGTTATGGCATCAAAGGCTTGGACACATTATAGAGAAGGGCCTTTGAATACTTCATGGTAATGGTATGGTAGAAGGTATGTCTATTTTCTCTCTAGATTTTGATTTATGTGAACATTGTGTATATGGGAAGCATAATTAGGTGAGTTTCCCCTCTAGTGCTAAGAGGGTGAAAGGGATATTAGAGCTTGTGCACAGTGATGTGCTTGGACCTGTGTCAGTTCCATCACTAGGTAAGTCTATGTACTATGTATCATTTATAGATGACTTCTCAATGAATACATGGATATATTTCCCCAGGAAGAAATCTGAAGTATTTGACAGGTTTAAAGAATTTAAGGCTCTGGTGGAAAACCATACAGAAAAGAAGATAAAGGCTTGACGACAGATAACGGTGAAGAGTTCTACAAGAAGGAATTTGAAGAGTTCTGTAAGAGTGTGGTATAGCATGACAGAAGACTACTCCATACACACCTCAGCAAAACAAAGTTGCATAAAGAATGAATAGGAGGTCGATGGAAAAGGCAAGAAGCATGCTCAATGGTGTCAGGTTAGGATAGTAATTCTGGGCAGAGGCAGTGGAGACTGCATGTTACCTAGTTAATAGATCACCTTCATCATCATTGGAGGATAAGACTCCACATGAGGTATGGACTGGTAAGAAACTCTCTCTTTCACATCTGAGGGTATTTGGTTGTGATGCATATGTACATGTTCCAAAGGAGAAAAGAACCAAGTTGGATAGTAAATATGAAAGGTGCAACTTTATTGGGTATAATGATGGTTTGAAAGATTATAAGCTTTGGAACCTAGAAACAAGGAAGGTTGTGTACAATCGAGATGTGGTGTTTAGAGAGGTGAAAGATGTTATTAAACATGAATTCCTACCAAAGGAACCTGAGAAGATAGAGTTTGAGATAAAGGAGGATGAATCAGACTCTACAACAAAAGAGGAATTAGAAGATGAAGAGCCATAAACTCTAGATGTGAGAAGATCAGTTCAAGAAAGAAGGCATCCAAAAAGATATAGTCCATATTTTTTCTATTCTAATTTTGCTTTATTTATCACTGATGATGATCCTAGAATTGTTAGGGAGACAGTAGATTTAGAGGATGGAAAACTTTGGAAAGAGGCCCTGATTGATGAAATGACATCTTTAGACAAAAATGACGCTTGGGATCTGGTGGAGTTGGCGGCTGGAAGGAAACCCATTGGAACCAAATGGGTGTTTAAGAAGGATATGAATGCAGAAGGCAAGGTGGAGAAATATAAAGCTCGGTTGGTAGCAAAAGGTTATTCCCAGGTGCTGGAATTGATTTTGGTAATATTTTTTCTCCTGTTTCCAAGGTAGATTCTATTAGATTACTTTTATGTGTTGCTGCTTCTTTTGATTTGAGGTAGAACGGATGGATGTGAAGACAACATTTATTCACGGGGATCTAGAAGAAGAGATCTACATGAAGCAACTTGAAGGCTTTGCGGTAAAGGGAAAGAGAGAATTGGTATGTAGGTTAAAAAATTCTATGTATGGGTTAAAACAGTGACCAAGGATGTGGTATCAGAAATTTGATACATTTATACAAGGACTTGGATTCACTAGAAGCAAAGCAGATCAATGTGTGTATTTTAAATCAATTGGTGACCGTGTTATTTATCTGGTCTTATATGTGGATGATATGTTGTTGATTGGAAATGACAGAAATTATCTAGGATTTGAAGACCCAATTTTCCTCCAAATTCGACATGAAATATCTTGGTGCTGCAAACTATATTTTGGGCATAGAAATTAAGCGAGATCAGGAAAAGAGGAAGTTCTGGTTAAACCAGAGGAAGTATGTCGAGACAATACTGTAGAGGATTAATATGTAGGATAGTAAATTGATGAAGGTTCCTATTCCTGTAGGTGTAAAGTTATCTGCTGAACAGTTTCCCAAGACACGAGGAAGAGAACATGTCATGTGTTCCATACGCAAATAATTCGGTAGCCTAATGTATGCAATGGTCTATACTATACTAAACATTTCACATGCAGTGAGAGTATTGAGCAGGTTTATGTCAAAACCAGGGAAGGAGAATTGGACAACAGTGAAGTGGGTTTTCAAGTATTTGCGTGGCACTTATGATTATGGTCTGTTCTACCAAGGAAGACCAGGATTGGACAGAGTGTTGGACACCCGTGGCTTTGTTGATGTAGACTGGGCTAGAGATCTGGATCAAAGAAGATCTAAAAGTGGGTATGTGTTTAACCTATTGGGAGGTGTAGTTAGTTAGATGAGCAAGAGACAGTCTATAGTGGCACTTTCAACTACAAAGGCAAAATACATGGCAACCACTCATGCAAGCAAGGAAGAAGCTTGGTTGTAGAGATTGCGTTCAATTATAAGGTTAGTACAACGATCTATAAGGATAGACTATGACAACCAAAGTGCAATTTTCTTGGCAAAGAACCTTGCTTATCATTCAAAGACAAAGCACATTGATGTTCAATATCACTTTGTGAGGGATATGGTTGAGGAAAAAAAGGTGTTGCTAGTAAAGGTGGACACTTTGAAGAATGTTGCAGATGCATTGACGAAGTCTGTGAGCACTGAGAAGTTTTCTTGGTGTAGAGAAACAATGGGTGTTGCAGGGTTGGACCAATGACTAAGCTCTCTTGTGACCCCCTGTGTGGAAAGAAAACAACAAGTGGGAGAATGTTGGGTGTGTGTTATATTCTTGGTTTACTAGGCCCCCTTGTACCAGGTACGAGGCAGTGCCCTGAGAAAATATTGTTGGACCCTATATTATGTGGTCGAACCTACCTTGGTTTTGTGCATGGATTTTGCACATGGTTTTGGGCATGATGGTTTTCTGCCCATGGTACCTTGTAGATTCGGTCAAGGGAACTATGGTTATGTTATAATCCATGGTTAACGGATTGGGATTTATGAATGCTTCGGCATGTATATATATTTATTGTAACATTGAAAGGAATATAATGAAAAATCAATCTAGTAGTCCAGTTTTCAGATCCAGGGGAAATCTTTGTGTATTTGTTTTGTGTTTCTCGCCATTATATATTTCTATTTTTTAAGAATTTGTTTGCAGGTAATTTTTGTACATGGTTAAAACCTACACTCATTTCCTTCGTTCTCATCTAGTCCAGGATCTTGGCCATTTATTTCAGGATCTATGTCCTCATTCCTTCATGGTTTTGAAGAATTTCGAAGAATTTTTTAGATGATGTTGTCCCACTCTTTCCCTTATTGTTGTGTTCTTTGTTAGTCCTTGCTTTTTTCTTGTTCCCACCCTTCTTTTGAGTGTGCCATTGATCCACTTGCTCATCTGGCATATTTTTAGAAGGAGCCTTTTTACAGTCCCTTGCAAAGTGCCCGTACTCATGGCAGTAACGACATTTAAAAGGGATTTGTTCACAATCCAATGACAGACAATGGATCCAATCTCCTAGAGTTAAGTTGATATCTGATGGCAGGCCTTTTTGAAGGTCAACTTCCACACATATTTTTGCACATGAAAACTATGATCCTTTTGGTTTTGCTCGGTCAATGTATTTTCCAACTCTGTTGTCTATTGCCCTCAAGCATTCATCGCTCCAACGGGATCAGGGGAGTCTAGGCAGTTTTACCCATACAGGGATAATGGTTGGGGTATCTTTGTCGGGATTGAATTCCAGAGTCCATTTGTTAAGATACATCCCCCAATTTCCAAAGAAATAAGGATCGTTTTTGAAAATGATGTCATTTTCCTCTTTATTTTCAAATAGGAAGGCAAAAAAGCCATTACCAACAACATATAACTTGATATTGCCAGTCATGATTGAACTCCAGGTTTTTTCAATCCATACCTCCATTGATTTTAGGGATGGCCACATCCCAGTAACCTTCCGTATGAGGGCACGCTCCGAGAAGGTGACAAAGGTTCTCCTCGCTCCTGCAGGTAACTTCACTGAAGGTATGGCTTTAGATTTCTTTACGAACTTTGCATTCAGTTCTCTTTTCCGAGGGTGTCCCCCTCCCCCCCCCCTGCAGTAGCCATCACCGCTGACAGTTCACACCCAGGGGCTGAGCTTCAATTCGTGTGCACTTGGGATTCAAATTCAGAGAAGTTGTGACTCCCTCATTATTATACAAGCTTCTCATTAGATATTTAATAAAATGGCTCAACTCTATTATTTCTACTCAACAGTGTTTTAAACTTGTTGTTCTTGTGGAGTTTTGAGATTGCATGTTTATTTATTAGCTATAGCTAGTTCATGTTTTGATATTTCACTATATTTCTCTAGTTAAAACACTACATTTTTTACTGCATATATGGATTCAACACCCTCAAAAACCCTTGGGACTCTTTGATTGTGAAGAGTTCACCTGTTAACCTTGTGATTTCAATGAATCCTTGCCAGATTCGAGACAAAATCGGGAAATATACCAAAGAATATTCCAAAAATTTACACTTAAAAACTACTCATTAAACTATTATCTCAAAATATCCCATAACTTTAATCTAAATTTTTATAAACCTTTAAAAAAACCCAAAACAAAAACACAACCAAACAAACAAACTAACTCACTCTTTACTTTCTACTATTAAATCTAGTCATTGTCAACTTTTTTTAATAGTATATTTAAAATAAATACTATTAAATACAACTCTTTTCAATAACATATTTAAAATAAATATAATCCTTTTAAATTTTTTAATAATATATTTAAATTGAGTACCATTACACCCCAACCCTTTCAAGTAATATATTTAAAATAATTATTGGAGAATGAGTCTTCCTGCCCAAAATTATTTTTATAATAAAGTTGGCTTGATGCTTTGACTATACGTTTGTTGGTTGATAATATAATTGATTCCTCATCGATGTTGAAGATTTTGCTCGAAGTGTTTGCTGTGTTGTGTTACCGTGGGCAAAGCCTCATTTTGATAATGAGGATTTTAAATTTAATAATTAGTTGATTTTAAATGCTTTTATTTCGCGATACAAGTAGAGTGTAAATTGGATTAAAATTCTGTGTTTTTGAAAATAGTGATATAGAGTTAGATTAATTATAATTATATAGAGATATTTTTAAGGGTGGTAGAGGGGGGTTTTGTTTAGTTTTGATGGAAAATTAGTAACAATGTATAGATGGATTTGGGACACATGACTAAAAACCAAGTAGAAATGTATGGTTTGTTGCAAGGATTAATTTTAGCCAAAATTATATAGATAACAAATATTAATATTTCGGGGATTTCCTTATCATTATTCAACATTTTAACAAAAGAATTTGGTTAAGAGACAATTATTTGGAGGGCCTTTTGAAGAGAATAAAAAGGCTTATGGACAAAGTTCCACAATTTTTTTTCCATATCCTAAGAAGTCAAAACCTAGAAGTTGATCGGAGTGTCAATCTAGCGTGCCAACTCCAAGTTGGACAGTTAGAAACCAATGGATATTTGGGTTGGTGACCTCTACCTTAACCCCCAATGACCTCAACATGAATAAGAAAGGCTCCATGTTTTATATCCAAAACAAATCCGTTACCAAAGGGCCTATCATCAGAGGATTATTATTACATTATGGAATCATAAGAAAAATGGGATGGGGGCCTAAGTACTATTGTGGCAACCCAAGTTCGTTTGAATCATGCAAATGAGGTAATCTGGAAGCCATTGCAAGGATGAAGCATGTTTCTTTGGCCAAAATAAAGTCTCAATGCAGGTCCTTTGTGTCAAGCATTGTTGCAATTCGTAGCAAGGAAATTATGAAGAGTGGTGTTGCTTTAAATTTGCTTTCATGTGGGATTGGGGATCAGGTAAATACATCTATGGAGAATTAGCATCATAGGACCAGAGGGCTTTCCATTTTCGGTCTCCATTTGGGGAAATTTTAATGCAGATTGTGGCTAATTCCATGGAGAAAAGGCAGACTGGCAATACTCTGTTTGCAATAGTTAGCTCCAACTTCAAGGTTAATTCAACCTTCTATAATGTGTTGAAGATTGGCAAAATATCCGAATGGAATAAGATTTGGTTGGAGGTCGACCATTTCGTAACTACTGGTTAGTTGGAAATCTGTGGATAGCTAATTCACAATAATGACTGAGCTTCACCTCTTAAGCGGCGTCTTGGAAAGAAATTTGCTACAAGTGAGTCTAGGAGGTACTTCAACTTTGCTTGGTAATTATTGGTGCAAAGATAGGCTCTAGTTTGTAGGTTGGTAAGACTCAATTGTGCAAGAATTTGGCAAATAGGTGCGGAAAAGAAGTAATCCAGAGGGAATTTGTGTCCTTGGATTGAGCGTCATCGCTCTTAACACTCTAGTTTGGGGGATAGGCAATTGTACCCCCTAGGAATCGTGGAGTATAGACCCTGTTGGAATTTTCATTAGCAGGGAGAAAGGAATAGAAGGTTAGGTGATTTCATGTAATGTGGTGAAGAAAAAGGTGAATACAATGTGGGAAGTTCAAGTTGGAACATCGAGCACCAATAGTTGTGCATGGCACTTTAACTGCAACTACAATGAGAAGGTAAATCAATTGATGAAGAGACTGGATGTGATTCAGTTAGTCTTGATAGTGATGAATTTGAAACAGAAAACAATGAAAAGTGTATAAGCATTGGAGGAGGTTCAGGCCTTGAAAGCCAATTTATCCAGGCAACAAGACGAATATGAGGCTCTCTGCAGTAAGATAGTGGAGCTATAAGAGCAGGTCCAACTTTTGAACACCATATTTAGTGGCTATGACAATGTGAATTGGGAACAAGATGGACAACATTTGGATCCCATTTTTCCACCAACCGAGGAAGTGGATAAGTATAGTTGAATCATGCGTTGGTGCAAGTTTTGTTTTTTGCTCGACAATTTCTGTAGAGTTTATACCTACAAAAATATACTAAATTTTGACATCATATGTAGCATGTTAAGAGTGATAATAGGCAATACCAGCCATATGCATACGTAAGAAAGAGTTTACAATGTGAAATTTTCCTGAGTATTTGTTGTGTCCAGGCATAGAATTAATACAAAATTCGTTCATGTTATATAAATACACACACACACACACGCACGCACACCACACATGCGCATGCACACGCACACACACACACACACACACACACACACACACACACATTGGGCCTGGAGTATGCCCTGAAATTGCTTCTGCTTGGCTAAGAGCTCGCCTTCTTCAAATGTAAGGAAACAGGTTAATAGCCCAAGACCAAGATTCATCTCGCAGGAGTGAAAGTCTGCCCCCTTACGCACCACCAATGGGTAAGTCTAGGTGGTGTAGTTTTCCTTGAATAACAATAATGTGTCAACATACATTTACAGATAGCAGCTAATGATGGCTATTCCCACTACTACTTTGATAATTGAGTTATGATAGGCTTTCCCACTATTTTAAAAAAGAAAAGGAATATCAACATTCCATATTTTCCATGAATATGTCAAAAAGAGCCTAATTATATCCTTTTGACTTTCAAATCTCAAAGACTTTTTCTGATCATAAACTTCACTTACAACTTATAGTACATTTTGGAGATTTCCTCATATTCAATCATGTTTTAGCAAGTACAAAATTGTACAAAATATAAGGATAACCAAAGGAATAAATTACGATATAGTTTTGATATATTCGATTTTAGCCCCATTGTTGAATACATATAATCTAACTGATCATGTTAGAAGTTTGAGCACTTCTTTTGAAATCACATCCACTTCTTCATTAAACTCACAGAAAAAGTGACAATGTGAAATCCATTTGAAGGAGTTGGCAACCTGCTAGCACTTGAAGCCTAGAAATATTTTTCTTTTTGGCTATTTCTAGCAAGAACCAGAATGTAATGAATTAGGCCATGCTATTTGTTCCCCTTCGTGGGGAATATTTTTAATACAAGAAGTGTGATTAGTTGAAATATAAAACTATGCCCAATGCACATCTTGGAGGATGGTGTTGTAGGTTTTAACTCTGTACAGAAATTACCTGCATACGAATTCTTAAACAAAGAAAATAAACAATGCGAGAGCATAACCCATAAAACACATATGCACAGAGATTTTTCCCTGGATCCCAAAACCGAGACTACCAGCTTGATTTTTCATTATGTTCCTTTCAATGTTACAATACATATTTATACATGCCGAAGCATCCAATACCATGGACCGAAAACCATCGCGTCCAAAAAACATGTGCGAAAATCATGCACAAAACCATAGGTGGGTCCACCCAACCTAACATATGGTCCAAAACCCCATAAAGTGGGCTTACGGGTGCCCTTCAAACCCCCTATTAACTACGTGGAAAGAATATAACACAACCCAACAATCTCCCACTTGTTGTTTTCTTTCCACAGGGGGCCACAGGAGAGCTTAGTCAATTTTTCAGCCCTGAGATTCCCATTGCTTCTCTACACGAAGAGAACTTCTCAGAGCTCACAGATTTTGTCAATGCATCTGCAGTATTCTTCAAAGTGTCCACCTTTACCAACAACACCTTTTTGTCTTCTATCATATCCCTCACAAAGTGATATTGAACATCAATGTGCTTTGTCTTTGAATGATAAGCAGGGTTCTTTGCCAAGAAAATTGCACTTTGCTGTCACAATCTATTCTTATAGCTCCCTGTACTAACCCCATACTTGAACACAATCTCTGCAACCAAACTGCTTCCTTGCTTGCATGAGTGGCTGCCATGTATTCTGCCTCTGTAGTTGATAGTGCCACTACAAATTGTTTCTTACTCATCCAACTCACTGCACCTCCAAATAGGTTAAACACATACCCACTTGTAGATCTTCTCTGATCCAGATCTCCAGCCCAGTCTGCATCAACAAAGCCATGAATATCCAACATTATGTCCAATCCTGGTCTTCCTTGGTAGCACAAACCATAATCACTAGTGCCATGCAAATACCTGAAAACCCGCTTCACTGCTGTCCAGTGCTCCTTCCCAGGTTTTGACATAAACCTGCTCAATACTCCCACTGCATGTGCAATGTCTGGTCTAGTACAGACCATTGCATACATCAGGCTACCCACTGCACTTGCATATGGAACACGGGACATGTCCTCTTCCTCTTCTTGTGTCTTGGGACACTGTTCAGCAGATAACCTCACACCTACAGGAATAGGAACCTTCACCGGTTTACTATCCTGCATATTAAACCTCTGGAGTATTGTCTCGACATACTTCCTCTAGTTTAACCAGAGCTTCCTCTTTGACCGATCTCTTTTAATTTCCATGCCCAAAATATAGTTTGCAGCACCAAGATCTTTCATGTCGAATTTGGAGGACAATTGGGTCTTCAAATCCTGGATAATTTCTTTGTCATTTCCAACCAGCAACATATCATCCACATACAAGACCAAATAAATAATACGGTCACCAATTAATTTCAAATACACACAATGATCTGCTTTGCTTCTTGTGAAGCCAAGTCCCCGTATAAATGTATCAAATTTCTGATACCACATCCTTGGTGACTGTTTTAACCCATACAAAGACTTCTTTAACTTGCATACCAGTTCTTTCTTACCCTTCACCGCAAAGCCTTCAGGTTGCTTCATGTAGATTTCCTCTTCCAAATCCCTGTGAAGAAATGTTGTCTTCACATCCATCTGTTCTACCTCAAAATCAAAAGTAGCAGCAACAGATAAAAGTAATCTAATAGAAGTTACCTTGGCAACAGGAGAAAAAATATCACCAAAATCAATTCCCGACACCTGGGAATAACCTTTTGCTACCAACCGAGCTTTGTATTTCTCCACCTTTCCTTCTGCATTTGTCTTCTTCTTGAACACCCATTTGCTGCCAATGGGTTTCCTTCCAGCCGGCAACTCCACCAGCTCCCAAGCCTCATTTTTGTGCAAAGATGTCATTTCATCGACCATGGCCTCTTTCCAGAGTTTTCCATCCTCTGAATCCACTGCTTCCTTCATAGTTCTGGGATCATTATCAGTAGCAGACAAAGCAAAATTTAAACTCAAAGCAGATGGACTATACCTTCTCTCGAACTGATCTTCTCACAGCCGAAGTTTGTGGCTCTTCATCTTCTGATTCCTCCTCTGCTGCAGAGTCTGATTCTTCCTCCTTTGGTTCAAACTCTATCTTCTCAGGTTCCTTTGGTTGGACTTCATGTTGAATAACATCTTTTACCTCTCTGAACAACACATCTCGTCTGTACACAACCTTCCGTGTGACTGGGTTCCAAAGCTTATAACCCTTTAAACCATCCTTATACCCAATAAAGATGCACTTTTTAGATTTACTATCCAACTTGGTTTGTTTCTCCTTTGGAACATGTACATATGCATCACATCCAAATACCCTTAGATGTGAAAGAGAGGGTTTCTTACCAGTCCATACTTCTTGTGGAGTCTTATCCTCCAACGCTGATGAAGGTGATCTGTTGATCAGGTAACATGCAGTATCCACCGCCTCTGCCCAGAATTCCTGTCCTAACCCGGCACCACTGAGCATGCTTCTTGCCCTTTCCATCAACGTCTTGTTCATTCTTTCTGCGACTCCATTTTGCTGAGGTGTATATGGAGTAGTCTTCTGTCGTGCTATACCACACTTCTTACAAAATTCTTCAAATTCCTTGCTGCAAAATTCTCCACCATTATCTGTCCTCAGCACCTTTATCTTCTTCTCTGTCTGATTTTCCACCAGAGCCTTAAATTCTTTAAACCTATCAAAGACTTCAGATTTCTTCTTAAGAAAATATATCCATGTATTCCTTGAGAAGTCATCTATGAATGATACATAGTACACAGACTTACCCAGTGATGGAACCTTCACAGGTCCAAACACATCACTGTGCACAAGCTCTAATATCTATTTCGTCCTCTTACCACCAGAGGGGAAACTCACCCGATTCTGCTTCCCATATACACAATTTTCACAGAAATCAAAATCCAGAGAGCTATTATTCATACCTTCTACCATACCTTTACCATGAAGTATTCGAAGGCCCTTCTCTCCAATATGTCCAAGCCTTTGATGCCACAACATGGTCTTCTCTCCAAAGACCACTAGATTCTCTACTCCATTTTCAGGAACCATAGAACTATTGCACCCATCAACAACAGTGCTACCTTGCAGCTTGTACAGAGTTCCAATCCGAACTCCCCGCATTAATATCAGTGCTCCTCGAACCATCTTGCAGGTATCTTCCTCGAACACCGTCTTTACACCTGCATCATCCAACTTGCTTACAGAAATCAGATTTCTGGTCAATGCAGGAATATGTAGAACACCCGGAAGTGTTCTAACCCTTCCACCTTGCAACTTCAACTTTACTTTTCCCCGACCAATGATTCTAGCCTTCCTATCATCTCCTAAGAAGACATCACCACCATCATATTTCTCATACTCGCAGAACCACTCTCTATGGGGAGTGAAGTGAAAGGATGCACCTGAGTCAATCAACCATGCCTCATGATCTACATGTGTACTTGAAGAAGCCAAGTACACATCCCCACCTTCATTTGAGGTGGTTTTCGCCTCTGCAGAAGGAGCATCATCAAATCCCTTTCCTTTATCAGGAGCTTTAGATTTACAATCCCTTCTGAAGTGCCCTTCCTTTCCGCATTTCCAGCACACCACCTTTGTAGGTTTTCCTGGAGATTTAGATCTCCCTCTAGATTTAGATCTCCCACTCGATGACTTATTTTTGTTTCTGTTCTGGGACCATCCTCGTACAGACAAGGCATCACCATTCTGGTTGTCCATATTTTTCCGTCTCATCTCCTTCGTCATCAAGGCTGAGACTATTTCATCAAATTGCAAAGCAGTTGCATTGCTACCTATTACAATAACCAAACTATCCCACGAATCTGGTAGAGAACACAACAGACTGATGCACTTATCTTCATCTGAAATTTTAATATCAACAGATAATAACTGACTTACCACAGTATTAAACGCATTTAGATGCTCTGTCACCGAGTCTCCATCTTTCATCCTCAGGTTATACAGCTTTTTCCGCAGTAACAGTTTATTCACCAGAGACTTAGATTGGTACAAAGTCCCTAACTTGACCCACAAAGCCTTTGTCGTAGCTTCCCCCGATACATTCAGTAATACTAAATCCGAGACACACAATCGTATTGTGCTCTTTGCCTTCCGATCCAACTTCTTCCATTCTTCATCGGTCACTCCCGATGGTTTAGTACCCGGATCTACCGCGATCCACTGATCTTTATCCACCAACAGATCCTCCATCTTGAGTTTCCACAACTCAAAATTATGACCATTGAACTTCTCAATCTCTATCTTTCCACTGCTCGCCATCTTCTTTCACCACCAGAATCAATCTCGCAGATCTCCCACTGAACAGGGTCTACCACAGGCCCGAGCGAAACCCCTCAGCAACAAAGGCGTCCCCTTGAAGCCAAAACAGCTCTGATACCAAATGTAGGTTTTAACCCTGTACAGAAATTACCTTCATATGAATTCTTAAACAAAGAAAATAAACAATGCGAGAGCATAACCCATAAAACACATATGCACAGAGATTTTTCCCTGGATCCCAAAACCGGGACTACCAGCTTGATTTTTCATTATGTTCCTTTCAATGTTACAATACATATTTATACATGCCGAAGCATCCAATACCATGGACCGAAAACCATCGCGTCCAATACCATGGACCGAAAACCATCGCGTCCAAAAAACATGTGCGAAAATCATGCACAAAACCATAGGTGGGTCCGCCCAACCTAACATATGGTCCAAAACCAAAATTTTCCGGGGCGCTGCCCCGGACCCCATAAAGTGTGGTTACGGGTGCCCTTCAAACCCCCTATTAACTACGTGGAAAGAATATAACACAACCCAACAGGTGTTAACTGGTTCCATCAAAATAGCCCCAAGGAATGTCATAATCCAACTCAGGAAGATGTGGCAAACATTGAGGGGGAGGCTCTGGACCAGAGTTAAAATCCTTGGAAAATGCAATAATCTTTGTTGCGCAATGATCATGAGTCAAGTCCTTGTTTTGAAATAGGTACGTATTACGTGCTCTTCTAATATTGTCCACTAAAATACATGGGAGTGCCAAGTAGGATCTAACAGATTTGTTGGAGAGCCATTGTATGTCTCACACACACGCGCGAGATTTTGAAGTAATAATCTATATATAAAGAGTACCTTAACAATGCACTTATTTATCATCGATCCAAAGTTCATGAACTAGTGATATATATTTATACTAATTATTATATTTTAAATATTTTATTTAGTAATATGTATTTATAACATAAAATATATTAAAAATTTTGTGTTTGGAAATTTTTTTTTGGTAAGCTAGTGGATCGTTTAATTGATAAAAAATGCTACATATAGCCTGGATTTACAAAAGAGGACCAAAATCCATGAGATTATTTATATCAATCTTGGTTGAGAGTAGCAAGCTACCTGCCAATAACAAACAATAAAAAACTAACTATGAAAATTAGTACTACATAGAAAACTTGAAGATTCAAGAATTCAATGGAGGAAATGCCTCTAACATTGGCATGATTTTCCTTGAGTTGAATAATTGTTCATTTTCTTCTTGGATCAATGCCTAATTTCTCTTGCATCCTCGTTGTTTTGGTTCCCTTTTCTTGCCTTGATTCCACCTTGAAATCCTTCATGTGAACCCCAAGACAAGACTTTGAAGAACTTGAGCCTTGTTGGTCTTCTTCCTTGCACTAGAGATAAGCCTTATAAAGAATCCTAACATGATGAATTGACATGTCCTTGATATATTTTCCATGCCATTCTTCTATAACGGTAGTTAATCATGGATCATCCAAATCAATATCTTATGGTGGGGCTTGCATTTCAACTTCTTATGATAGGGAGCAAGCCATTTCCTCTAGTAATAGATTTTGTAGGTACTCTTCTAAAAAAATTTGCACGGGTTCTGGAGGATTCAGTAAGGGTTCATGGGTTTTTCCTTCTACTGGTTATAGGGTTGATTGAATATTATCTTTCTCCAAGGAATTCTTTGGAGAGAGGAGAGAGATTCAAACCTCTTTCCAGATCTAAGGATCTTGTCAAGATTCAAGACACCCCGAGGACTCATATTTCTTCTTCTTTGAGGGAATTTTCCAAATAATCTTGATCTTTTTGAGAGGGGTATTCTTTGACTGATTCCTTTGCATTCATCAGGAAAACCCTAATAAGATTCCCAAATTCATGATAACTTCTACATCCACAGGGGACATGTTCATAATTTAGAGGCTACTTCCAAAGATTAGCCTAATAAAAATATCTATTGAAGTTGGAAGAGGTTTATATATATTTATATAAACACAGATCTGAGCATATGATGTATACCTCCCTCTCTTATTAGCCTCCAAGACCTTGAAAAACCTATCAATAGAATTTCTTATGTCTCCAAGGGTTTCCTCCTCCCAATATTCCTTTGGAAGAGAAAAGAGTTGAACTTGTTGAAAAATCTATGGGCTTGATATGTTAATGATTTCTCTATCTTAGATAACTGCTTGTGAAGTATTTTTATCCTTCTACTTATTCAAACAAGATATTTTCATATGTGTATGTTTATTAACTTCATCAACCAGCTATCATGCATAATAAACAAAAGAATAATAACACAAGATATAGGTAGCAGCCAAGGAAAATCCTCTCCAACCTAAGAGGAAAACCCACGGTAATTCTTCTTATAGAATCTTCTCTTGACAAAATTTCCAAGACCTATACAAATACCCTTTGACCAATGTGTCTACAAGATCAAGGCTAGTACCTTCTGCTATTGTTGTCCTTTGACCTGTTGTACCATAGATCAGATCTGCAACTATGGATGGAAGGATTAGATTCCCTCTCCCTTCTTTCTTCCTCCAATATTCACTTGTCCAGAATAGTTCACTTGTTAAGGTGTTGTCCTCAACACTTGTCTTTAGACAAGATGATTTGTTTCCTTGACTTGAATTGTTCAACAACCCTAGCAGCAGACCTGAAGATGTCACTATTTTTGCACGTGTGAGTGAGCTACTTGTTCCTGTAGCCTCCTCCTTTCCTCTCTATACTTGGAGCTTCCTTTTAGATGAAGAACCGAACTCTTTAGGCCTCAAATCAACCATTTTCATGAAGATAACCTAAGACTATAATGCAACCCTAATTTTGACATGTTCCTTCATACGTGTGAGAAGTTTAGGGCTCTTCTAGCCCTCCTAAACCTTCTCTCTCTTTGTCACTTCTCTTCAAGTAAATATGCCCTTCAAATAGCCCCAAGATCAAACTCTTTCCTTGCTAATGAGAGCACATAAGATGATGCCCTAGCCTCGCACGTGTGGACAGATTTCCTGCGGTTATAGATGGCAGAACAAACTTCCTTCTTGTTGACCTGTGGCTCCTTGACTTGACCCTTTCTTCGCACCCTTAGACAAAATTCTTCGCATAGGAGAGAGATCGAATTGATGTGATGAGAGTGTGTTCGAATGAGGGAGGAGAGGCCCTTATTTATAGTCCTCTCAAGGTTTCTCATTAGGCCAACATGACTTGTCTTTAGGCCGACTTACATAATTGATTTAGTCGACATGAATACAATATATTTTTGTCAAAATTACAATGCCTTTTTATCTTCGCTTGTAGGAGACTTTTACTAGCCATTTGTACTTGAAATTGGAGGATATATTCCATATGGTTCTGCCCTTGATCTTGGAGACATAAACTATATAATTTACAAGTGTAATTGTTTACATCATTGACACAAATCTATCACCTATCCTAGATCTCTTCAATGGGAGATACTACAAAGAAATTTTGAGCATGAAACCCATGATTCAAATTTACAAAATATTTTGCTAGATACAATTTACATCCTTTACATTGGAACGTGTCATTATGAAGACTGAACCTGGTTACACTTTCTTTAACACTCCCTCTTAACTAGGGACGTATTCATGCATACATGGTACTTGGACAATTTTTCAACTTCATAGAAGAATTATCATAAGAAGATTGCATTTGCATTCCATCTGTTATAGTATCATTTCAACCAACAATGTTTTCATATAGCAAGGCCTTGACTAACAACTCTATCTCTCACTTAGATCAGAGCACAATGTTTGTGAGACCAATGACTGATAGAAACACATCGTCATTGTCTCTCTTAGGGTCATACCCACCGGGTTGTTCTCCGAGTATGACCTACTAGGACTATTCTCATCTTGGGTTCCCAGCCCTCAAGAATATCGGTCCTCTTGCCCACTCTTGTCTTGGATGCCCTACCACATCCTCAAAGAGTGTTAGATGCCAGATGATTACATAATCCACCATTCTTTCTTCCAAACTTAAAACAAAAATGTTGTGTTTAACTCTCCCTCTTAACTAGGGATGAGTTCCAAGTTTATCTTTACTCAGAAACTTACTCATGTTCCTTTACTCATAGGAACCTTCCAAAGCTACCTCTTAAATAGGGACTCTATCATTATTACTGTATAGGGTATTTTGGTTGACTAATGATCCAAGACCTCAATGTCATCAATTTCTTCATATGTAGGTTTCATCCATCCATCACTTTCCTCCATCATGTCATCCATTATTTCCTGGAAAGTATCCTCCTCTTGACAGTGATAGACCCACCAACATGTCAAGGGGATCTCCCCAGTAAGAAGTCCCAATTAGACCTCAGATTGTTTGGTGTAAGAGTCCCAGCAGTGGGTCGTAAGGTAATGCCTTGACTGCGATGTCGCACAGAGGCAAGTAAGATAACTCTGTCAGTAGCAAGGGTGTGACTGGTGCAAAGAGTTAAGGAATGTGTACGAGAGGTTCCAACACTTCAAAATGAGAGGAAGGTGAAGGTGAGTTCTAGGTTGAAAGGGATCAATCCCAACTCAGCTAGGAACACACCACACAAAGGACATGCACAGCTTCTCGTAGAGCAGTTCACTCAGATGCGGCAGTCACAACATACAAGGTAAGATAACACAAACAACACTCAGGGATCAGTCTGAGACGAGTGTGATAGTTGATATAGCAAGGTTCATGAGAAAGGTCTGTCTGATGTCCGACAGAGCAGTCGACGTGGATGGTGACAACATTAACAACATATGCAACACATTAACAACAAGATTCATATAATTGCATGTGAATCAATTCATACACAAGTACATAAGTTAAACAACATATATCATTAAGGCAACTGAAACAGTCCAACTACAATAACAACATATGCATGAAAATGTGTTGGCTCTTATTATTAAAGAAGTGTAAGTCACAATCGTACAATACACCATGTAAACTTGCTAGCCCCAACAATGGAACGTTACAACCACATCCGCATGCTCCTCCAAATAGATGTACTAGCTCCGTGCAATGGAGAAGCCAAGGCACGTTACAATACTATCCAAGTCTTCATCAAGATAGTCTTAGTAGAAGCTTGGATGACCAAAATCCTATACAATGAGTTATGAGGGACTATTTATAGCAAAGGGTGGGGTGACCCTTGACATTCCCATTTGTGACAGTTCAACTATCCTCATGACTCTTCACCTACTCTATGGCTGTTATGTCCAGCTATGGACACTTGAATTACACTTGACATGACTCAACATTACAATGCACATGTACTCATGTGAGACAACATGGCTTGAGCAAGCATTGCAAGACATCACTGACACTCGGTACACTGTGATGAGACCAACTCTTTGACATGCCTGTGATGGTGAAGTTGGTGAGTTGATGCCAAGCTTTGGTCATCCTTGATGGTGTGCATGTACCTCATGGTGACATCTTTTTGAAGTGAACTCTTGCCTCTATTGCAACTGGTGCATTGGTTTGGTCCCTTCATCCAACTTGTCTGCTAACATGTGCATGGTATTCTTGGGTACGGTTGAACCGGCAACAGACTAATGCATAGTGTCTGTGCTGATCTTCAAGTGTGTGTTGGTGGTCATGCGCATCAACTTTCCGAAGTGCATGTTCAACCCCAGTTGGACTTGCTTCTTGTCTTCGCCTTGGTGAGTGTGTTGAATGGGTTGGAATGCATGTGTACGCTCAACGACATACATGCTGTTGGATCCTTTGCATGTGATCGAAAACATTGCTCACCATGTTTGCTCTGTGTTAGCTGTTGGGATGGATCCTTACCTTGTATTAGCGCAGTTTCATCTATGAGTGCATGTTGCGCTCACTGTTGTTCCTGTTCCTATTGTAACTCATTGGATTTTCTTTGCAGCTTCATGTTCTTCCTCAGTTACTGCTTCAGCACATGCAACTCCTTCTTTATTCCATCTTCTGCCTTCGCGTGATCTTCATGTCGTGTCTTCACTTCATAGCTTGAGTCTCCAAAGTTGCTTTCATTATCAGTGGATCTGCTTGATCTTGCAACTTTGCTCCGCCTCTATGTTGTCAACAACCTTCCTCTTGCATTTGTTGCGTTCGTTTCATTCGCTGCATTCGATATGCTGCCTTCAGCTGTTGTTCATGATGTTGCTCATTGTGATGTTGTTGCTTGATGTCCTTGTCCACGAACAACTTGATGTCTTCGTGAGTAGGAAAGCTCATAGACACTTGATCCACTGCATCCCCAAGCATGCTCTGAATGATGTCTTCGTCTCTGCTCTCTTGGAAGCCATTGTACCTGTACTACTGAGAGGCAGATGAACACCTGCGATACCTGGAGACATGGAAACACTCATATCAAGCAATATGTTAGTCAAAAACCAGAATGAACATGAGAACTGAGTTGCAACATACCTAGGTGAGTGATCATGAAGGTTGTGCAATTTCGGTGGGGAGGTCGAGAGACCAACTGCCAAGACTGCACAAGGCATAGTCTGGGCTACTGAGAGACTGACTGACTGCTGGAACTGTGCAATGCATAGTCCAGTCTAGATGTTGACTACTGGGATTGCGCATTGCACAATTCTAGCTGGGAAGGACTGTTGGCCCAGGGACAGATTTGTGCAATTT
This sequence comes from Pinus tabuliformis, assembly GCA_031772625.1. Lineage (NCBI taxonomy): Eukaryota > Viridiplantae > Streptophyta > Pinopsida > Pinales > Pinaceae > Pinus > Pinus tabuliformis. The sequence continues at coordinate 875,238,495 of CM062807.1, forward strand.
CTTGAGCCAAGCAACCACTGTCCTCCAGAAATGTGAAAAATGGTATTGGAGTCTAGTGTTGGGCAAGAATGTGCAAATATGGAGAGGAAGGTGAGCCTTCCTTTCCTAGATTGCACAATGCAGCCCCGGTGAAGGTAGAGTCCGAGCCAAGGTTGGCCGGAGTCGCTGACGAGAAACTGAAAGCAACTAAGACAGTAAATGCAAGGCGACACTAAGTGATAGAATAAGTACTAACAGTGCATGCAAAACATGAATGGAATATTCAGCAAACAGATCAACATGCATGTGGGTGAGGCAATTCGTCTGTTGGGCGAACATCCATGCAAAACAGTTTCATGCATGCGACAACAGTGAGATAGCAATGAAAATTGAAACAGAGCTAGGACAAGATAGAATACATATAAATGACACTAGGCATTCAAATAAATCAAGAAAAAAACACTTACACAAGCGAATACACAAAAAGCGACAGAAATGTAGCACAAGGCATGGGAAGCGAGCTTACCCCAGAATAGTTGAGCTGAATGTGTTGACTGCTCCTAGACGTGATGTGGGATGTTAGATCTACAAGTTTCATGTGAGGAATGATCTCTGTAGCATCTGGTTGATGAGTTTTGATAACATCGAGGTCGTGATGTGCATGCCACAAATCTAGGGGAAGCAACACTTGGAGGGAGGTTTCTGAATTGTTCCTTGCATGTAACCTCCAACTACTAAACATAGATCCCTGAAAAAAGGGATGTATTTGCATGCTGCCTTGGGAGAAACAACCCATGCATGCAAGTTTGTTTTTCTCAGTCTCAGAGGGAACCGATCAACGCAGCTGCACATGCAAGAGATTGCTTGGCTGCTAGAGAAAAATGTGCATTTCTAGCTGGGAGTTGGGCTGGTTACCCAGGAGATTTGCACAATTTTTGGGCTGAGCAGCTGACTGCTACCCAGATTTGCGCAAATCCTGGGCTGAACAGTCTGCTGCTGGGAAAATTTGCACAAATCTTGTTGGGAGGGTTGGCTAGCAGGATTGCGCAATTTCTAGAGGGAAGGTTGGTTTCCCTCCAAAAATGCACAATTTTCAAGGGGAAGTTGCTCAGCCTACAGCTGGACCAAGTCGGGGTGAGAAAACCGTGAAGGGAAAACATCAAGTTGTGATCGACAGGATTCTTTTGAGCGAGAAAGACATTGAAGCTTGAGGACTTGACGAAGCAAGGCAAGCTGCTGGTGAAGGTTGGTAGGGAGGCTCCAAAACAGGCTAAGGCAAAATTTTGGAGGGTGGTTGTAGCCACTACAACACCTCCTTGGCTTTAAATTTGGGGCTTCCTTCATAGGGCCATCTATCTTCACCTTTCCTTCAACATTGATTTCTCTAGATCACAAGGTACATAGTTTTGACATCCTTCACAACTCTTCTTACCATGGCCCTGCACACATACCCAGACTTTCTCCAAGAGGTTAGAAACCAAAAATAAATCACATATTACCTTTTTGGTGATGGACTATTCCAATGACATCTTCTTGTAGGTATCAACACCCTGCATGCATGTTGACACATCTCCCGAAGATATATGTTGCCAAGGGTATTCATCTTTTTAGACTTCCATCAGGGCCTTCATATCCTTTCGGGAGATTTCCTAGTCAAATCTTCATGAACCTCTGGATGGTTATTGCCTTCATCATGGTTGCATATTTCATGATATTTTACATCCTCACACCTTCCATTCCGAGGAGCTTTCAATCAGAGTTTCTTAATTGCAGTCAACCACCTCATACTCCATATGAGGACATATTGTGTTGATTTCATATAGTGTGACTTAAACCTTCTTGCATCCTTTCAAAGGAGGAGATCCTTTTTCTCTTGATCATTCTTGATCCATGTTACTTGCAACCATATGACATAACATTATAATATTAAACACAAGTATATATGCCTCATTTGTCTTGAATCATACCATGATTCTTATAGTGAACTTCTTGAGGGATCTTGGACCTGCAACAGAGTTGTCTGATCCTTACAGGTTCTCTTAGCACCATCGTTCTAACTTATATGAACCTGGATTCTTCACAGAGAATATGTGCCTGTAAAAACTCTTCAAAGATTCAGAGAACCAAAGTGTTCTTATCTTAGGGTTTCCTACACATACAAATTTTATTCCTTCCTAAAATCCTTACATAAAGAAATACAACATAATTTAATCATAACAATTAACAATATTTCCAAAGGATTCAACATATCCTCTGACATCAATTGTTCATCCATGGATGGTACAGAATACATAATCAGTACATCCTTTAAAAAGTTACTTAAATAACACACAAAAATGTTCATGAATCACAACATGTCACAAAATGTTATGCAATCTGCTATGCAACTAAGACCTATGAAAGAAAAACATGAGGTGATATTTTAATCAGAGTAAGATATTGTGGCCCCTCCTTCTTAGACTTCTTTTATTGTCTTGTATTTAGTGGGTGACATGATTTGTTTCATGTTTCCTCTTGCCATTATTATTTCACTTGGGACAATATCTTTGGGAGTGTCCATATTCATGACGTTCAAAGCATTGAATCTTTGACATGTCTTTCTTGTGATGTTGCTGGTGACAAGACCTCTCAAACTTTCTGAACTTTCCTTTCTCTTGAAATTGGTAGCAAATGTTTTCTCCTTAGATCCAACTGTAATATCTTCCTTGGCCTTTAATCTGGCTTCTTCCACTTTGCATATTTCCCACAGCTCATTGAGTGAGGATGCATCCTTTTTAGCCCATATGTTGGCTGTAAAGTTTCCCCACTTCTCAGGTCGTGCATTCAACACTATAGTATTCATCTCTTGGTTAGACATGATTTCTCCCTGATCCTGTAACTGATCTCTTATTTCAGAAACCCTTATGAAGTATGGAGTTATACCTTCTTCTTTGTTGATATTCATCTTGTACAACTCATTCCTTAAAGAGATCCCTTCTCCTGCAGTGCTAACGGAGAATAGGTCTATCAATTTGTCATAGATTTCCTTGGTTGTTTCAAGCTTAGCTACATAAGGAATCAAAGAGTCCTTGATAGATTCTATGAGAATATTTTGAGCTCTAACTTTGTTCTTGTTATACTTAGCCAATTCTTGACTATCAGTGGGAACAACAATTTTATTTTGTACATGTTCAATAACTTCTTATTCTTTCAAATTGAGGTCAGTTCTCTTCTTCCAAGCAAGGAAGTTGGAAAATCCAACTAAAATATTGCTTTCCTTGCAAGAAGAAATCTTTTTCAATATTAGTTTTTCTTAAATAAAGAAGATACTTACTTGACATGATGATCCTTGAAGCTTGTCTTTGGATGACTACCTTGTATGAGCTTGAGGAAGCTTGTCTATCCTTGAATGTGAGAGAACTTGATATTTTATCCTTGAGGATCTTCTCTTCACCTAAAGTGAAAGGATTTTTGATACCTTCCTCTTATAGATCTGCCTGGATAGTGGATCTTGTCTTCTCTTTGATAGATCTTGGAGTTTCAAAATGTGGATCTGAATCTAGCTTTGCCTTCAACTTCAACTGCCTTGCCTCTTCTTTAATGTTTTTTATCAGCCCTTCCTTGATGTACTACCATCCCTCTGATACCATGTTGATAAATTTATGGGCTTGATATGTTAATGATTTCTTTATCTTAGATAATTTCTTGTGAAGTATTTTTATCATTTTACTTATTCAAATAAGATCTTTTCATACGTGTATGTTTATTAACTTCATCAACCAGCTATCATGCATAATAAACAAAAGAACAATAACACAAGATATAGGCAGCAGTCAAGGAAAAACCTCTCCAACCTGAGAGGAAAACGCATGGTAATTCTTCTTATAGAATCTTCTCTTGACAAAATTTCCAAGACCTATACAAATACCCTTTGAATAATGTGTCTCCAAGATCAAGGCTAGTACCTTTTTCTACTGCCGTCCTCTGACCTACTGTACCATAGATCAAATCTGCAACTATGGATGGAAGGATTAGCTTCCCTCTCCCTTCTTTCTTCCTCCAAGCTTCACTTTTCCAAAATAGTTCACTTGTCAAGATGTTGTCCTCAATGCTTGTCTTTAGACAAGATTATTTGCTTCCTTGACTTGAACTGTTTAGAAACCCTAGCAGCAGACCTGAAGATGTCATTGTTTTTGCATGTGTGAGTGAGATACTTGTTCTTGTAGCCTCCTCCTTGCCTCGCTATACTTGGAGCTTCCCTCTAGATGAACAACCAAACTCTTTAGGCCTCAAATCAACCCTTTTCATGAAGATAACCTAGGACTGTAATGCAACCCTAATTGTGACCTATTCCTTCGCATGTGTGAGAGGTTTAGGGCTCTTCTAGCCTTCTTAAACCTTTGCTCTCCTTGTCACTTCGCTTCAAGTAAATCTGCCCTTCAAATAGCCCCAATATTGAAATATTTCCATGCTAATGAGAGCACATATGATGATGCCATACCAAGATTTCTTGCAGTTGTAGATGGTAGAACAGACTTCCTTCTTGTTGACCCGCAACTCCTTGACTTGACCCTTTCTTCACACCCTTGGACAAAATTATTCACATAGGAGAGAGACTGAATTGATGTGATGAGAGTGTGTTCGAATGAGGGAGGAGAGGCCCTTATTTATAGTCCTTTCAAGGGTTCTCATTAGGCCTACATGACTTTTCTTTAGGCTGACTTACATAATTGATTTAGCCGACATGAATACAATATATTTTTTGCTGAAATTACAATGCCTTTTTATCTTTGCTTGGAGGAGACTTTTACTAGCCATTTTTACTTGAACTTGGAGTAGATATTCCATATGGTTCTGCACATCAATGAAACAAACCTATCACCTAGCCTAGAGCTCTATAATGGGAGCTACTACAAACAAATTTTGAGCATGAAACCCATGACTCAAATTTACAAAATATTTTGCTAGATACAATTTACATCATTTACATTGGAATGTGTCATTATGAAGACTGAACCTAGTTATACTTTCTTCAACCGAACCCACACTGGGTTAGCAAGGAAATCTTCTTCAGATTATACTGCTCCTTCCAAAATCACATGAATATCCCTGCATTATTAAAAGAGCACGACCGTCCTTCACAAATCCTGAATCTGTCTTCCAAGCTAGAAAAAATGATTGTGAAGAATCCTTTTGCCCTTAGCTCCAGTAATATTGACCCTAGAGGTTCCATTTATTTTGGATCCACCCAATCAAAGACTTTTCAAGAGGGCCATAATCTAATGAACTTGCATATCATAGTATGATCTTACATATATTGGATATATTCTTTGACCTTGTTAGATTTAACCTCATATTTTGGGTCTTGCATTGCTTTTGATAGGAAATGTACTGGATTTCTAGCTTGCCAAGATTCACTTAGCAAAGGTTTCTCTGAGAAACGAGAAACCCCAATTCACCTAGTTTCTTTATGAAAATGATATCAAAGATGAGGAGATTGAAATGGAATATCAATAGATCCAAAATCATTATGATTTCCTGAAACAATCTAATTGAAGGAGGGGGTAGAGCCCCCTCTTGTGAAGTTGATCAATGGATGGCTATTTAGAAGAAACTCTAAGATTGCAACGCAATTCCCCCCCCCCCCCCCTTAACCTAGGTGGAACCTTAATATTGGTTAGGAAGAACTTTTAATTTTGAATTTTTTGTTTGGTTTTGGAAAATTGTGATATCAAAAGTTAGATTTAATAAAATTAAAATTTTGATAATATAAATTTGATTTAGAATTAAACTTTTTCTTTTTAATGACAACGATATGTGTTTTTAGTGTATGGTGTATTAAAAGTTTTTCTCATTGTGAAATCTTGACATGGAGAGTTAAATTTAATAAAACTAGCCTAGATCTATCTTAACTCTGGATCTATCAAGCGTCGAAAGGGATCAATGCTCTCAAGGTGCAAACCTCTTTTTTAAGTGCAAAAGATATTTGATCCCTCTTTACACTTGATACATATGGAGTTAATATGGATCTAAGATGGTTTAATTTCCCCATTTAAATAAGCTATGTTCCACATAAATACCACAAGTCAATACCATGGATTCTCATAAACCTGGAGCTCAAAAATTGTTGGTAACTTAACTAAGTTAAGTTTACCTTAACTAAGTTAAGTTTACCTTAACTATCCAACGAAAAATAATAAAAATATCGTTGGTAACTTGACTGAGTTAAGTTTACTTTAACTGTCCAACAAAAAGTAATAAAAATAATAATAATAATAACATAGAATTTTTAGTTAGTTTGAATTCCGCGCCCCCCCCCCAAGGAAAAATCGTAATTTCCATTATGTTAAAAAGATGAAAATAACATGTTGTCTGGTTCATACTTCATAAAACAAAATTTTTATTTGTATCAACTGCATCAATTCTACCATCCTATCATAAAACAAAAAATATGTACATCATGTTAAAATAATTCTGGAAATAGAGTCCAGTATATGAGTGTTGTAATGATATCAAAATAGAAGATTGTATGTGTCAATGGTCCATATGTGCCAAAAAGATAAAAAAAAAAATAAGATCAATCATGTGTGTGCATTTTCTTGTTGATTCTCCATGAATGGTTGATGATAATATTAGCACTGTTATTGTTGTTGACCTCTATCACATGCCAAGTACCAAACGTCTGTTGCATGCCTTCTTTAGATAGTTGATTTGAAATATGGTTCCACTCCCTATAATTGTGATGACACGAGAGTAAGTCAAAACGCGTCTTAAGGAGCATTACTTCATCCAATAAACTTCTGAAAGTGTGTGTGTGTGACAGGTGGATTGTGATGTGATCCAATCAATTACCAGTTTTGAGTCATCGAAAATTTGTAGCTTGGAGCATTGTTTCTTAAGTGCAAAGAGAATAAGGAGCTTAAGGCTGTGTAATTCTACAAAATTGTTGGTTCCTTGACCCAAACCAACTTTTAGCTTGAAATAGTGATGATCAGTAAGATATAGAACAACCCCTCTGCCAAATAATCACTGCTATAAGGATCCATTGAAATAAACCCAGGGGTATGAGCAATCGATGTTTTCCAATGATATGTTGTGAGAGATAGAGGTGGTCTCATCTTCCAGGAGCAAAGAGTATATTGCTAAGACTTGAGTCACTATTCTCTCCAGGCAAAAGGGAGAGTCGTGAAATATTTTCTGGTTCTGCCCGATCCATATTACCCAACACACAAGCAGAGGTATATTTTTGAGCTTGTTTTATGATGTTCTGTTCCACTAGTGAACCCATGCTTGTGATATGGAGCTACCTTGCCATCTATTCGATAAAGAGAGACTACAATAAATGAAATTCCATACCATTGAAGCCGCTTGACAGGTTAGAAATAAATGTTCTGTGGATTTGTTAGATTGTAGACATAAAGAGTACTAAGAGGGATCGTGGAAGGCTTGTTTCTTCATATTTTCCCTATTGGCAATTTGTTTTCCATAATGCACCAGAATAGCAACCACACTTTTTTTGATCCCTTCAGCTTCCATAAGTGTTTCCACCACCAGCTGAGAGTGTCGGGTTCTCTTGTTCTAATGGTTATGAGGTAACCATGTTTTGGAGTGTAAGCACCATGTTTAGAGAGAATCCGTAATAGTTTATCTTCCTGGTCATTTAATATAGTGTGAGACGAGGACAAACATCTGAGATAATTTCCCTACACTTCATGCCATTGTCCAGGGATTTGAAGCTCCTCAGTTGAGAGCCATTGTTGTCCCCAGATGTCCGATCGAACTGGGTCCCCGATCTGATTTAAGAATTTTATCGGTGCTCAACAAGGAAAGTCATTAACTCATGAGGCAGGATATGTTTGTTATCGCATCCCGACCACTAGTCGATACCAATGCGCACATGATGTCCAGATCCAATGTGCAAAGCTAATCCCATGACAATGAGAGGGAAAGACTTGAGGAAAAATTTCCAAATGGTGGAAATGTTTGCTTCGATTTGTTGGGGAGTCGAATATAATCTTCAATAGATAGGGGAGAGATATATTTCTATTGGGCCACTTTTGTCCAGAGGCTATTTGTGGTGATTAATCTCTATCCAACCTTTGTCGCCAGTGCTTATGAAAATCTGTGAAGGTCCTTTGGATCCCAACCCCCCCATGCCTTTGGGAGGGAAATTTTGTCCCATCTGACCCAAGAAAAAGTGTGACCCTCCTTAGCCCCACGCTAGGGGAAACCACAACATATCCTTTGAATGGTGTTAAGGATGCCCTTTGGAATCCAAGATAGGGACATCCAATACACCTGAGTGGCTTCGATGACTGATTTAATGAGAATGAGTATGCCAACTCTGGAAAGCCACTTGTGGCACCAGGATTTAATTTTCTTTTCGATTTTGGCCACTAACCACATCCAATCTTCCTTCCGATAATCATTAGGCTTGAGCTAAAAACCAAGATATTTTATCCCATCCTTGAGGTGAAGTAATATGAATGGAAAGATATTGCGAACATGAGAGATTTCTATATCAGTATATTCGCAATAGGTGATAATAGATTTATGTTGATTAGGAGACATACCTGTAGCATTACAAAAGGAATCCAGGATGGCCCTAAATACATTCACATCATAGAGTGATCCATCCAAGAAGATAAGAACATTGTCAACGAACAATAGATGTGAGAGAACTGTATTTCCTCTTTATGTGAATCCATTTGAGGGTGCCCCTCCTGATGTCACTATGCATAAGCCTGCTTAATCCATCCATAATCAGCAAGAAGAGTAAAGGTGACAGCAGGCACCCATTCCTGAGTCCACGTTCAGTATGAAAGAAATTTGATGCAACACCATTTATGAGAACTAAGAAGGATGCAGTGGTGATACAACACATGAACCATTTGATAAATGATATAGGAAATCCCAAGTGAGTGAGAAGTAATCTGATGTAGACCCAACTCGCTTTGTCAAAAGCCTTAGAAAGGTCAATCTTGAGGAGCATTCCTTTTAGTTTTAGGATCTTGAGACTTTGAATGCCCTCTTGAGTGATTCATATGGCTTCATGAAACTGTCTGCCTTCTAAGAAAGAAAATTGTTCCTTAGATATGTGATGAGATAAAATGGGGTGGATTCTATTGGCTATGATCTTGGCAATGATCTTGTATATAACATTACATAATGAAAACATGTGGTAGTCTGCAAAGGAGGATGGGTCATCCGATTTAGGGATAAGAGAAATAAAATTTGAGTTGAAAGCATCATAAATTTGACCAAAGGTTCGACATTCCTCTACAACAACTAATAAAATCTCATCCAATGAGCTCATAAAACCTGAGGTAAAGTCAATGGTCCAACCATCAAGTCCAAGACTCTTATCTTTCTTAAACCATCGAAGTACAAATTCCAATTATTTTGTGGTAACAACCTACTTTAGTTCTTCAAATTCTTCATCTAAGACAAACCTGGGAAATTCCTGGATGATATGCATGATATCTCCAAGGGATGCTTGCTTGGGGCTTTGAATAACATTTGGAAATGTTGAATACTCAATCTAGCCAAGTCCTTAAAATTTGTAGCAGTATTGCTAGAGTTGTCTTTTAGGGACCATATAGTGTTATATGCCTTCCTTTCCTTTACATATTAATGGAAAAAATTTGTGTTGTCATCCCTGCCTAGAGCCAGATTGCCCTACTCTTGAATCTCCATGTTTCTTACCTAGCTTCCAGTATTGTTCTTTTTTCCATTTCCAGATGAATAAGTTGGAGTTTTGATTGATGTGTCTGGTAACACCATCCTTTTGGTTGTTCCAATATTTCAAGAGAGGCCTCAATCTATGATAAAGCTTCCTCATCTCATTTTTGTTTCCCTTTGATCCATACGAGGGTTTTCCTTTTAATGTTATTCAGGTTTTCGTTGAATTGTGAGGCCATGGACCGATTCTCCAGTTGTTCACACCTCTTCCAATGTTTGGTCACTAACTTCCTAAATGCTTCCTCTTTGAGCCAAGTGGAGTTGAATTTGAAGGGGGGCCCGGGCTTATCAAAATGAGCAAGCATATGGAGATATATGGGGTGGTGGTCAGACAACCCACCTTGACCCACCCACTTCTTAAAATAGGATAAATGCTCCAGGAAATATTCCTTGATCAAGAACCGATCCAGCCTGCGAGCAATAACATCATCCCCCACCCTCCGATTCCTCCAAGTTGGGAGGATTTTTGTCATATTGATGTCAATGAGATTATGACTTTCCATGAGTCGGGTGAAGAAATCAAATAGGGAATCCTCAAGTGCCCTACTATCCCAACACTTGATCCTTCCAATAGAAGAATTTAGATCACCTCCAATGATGAGATTATCAGTGTTCATGCAGGACATATTCATCAATGTATTCCAGAAAGCGGCATGATTGTGACAGGGGCCATAAATGTTGACAATTCTGAGAGGGGTTCCTAGTTCTTCTAAGTGAACGCCCCCGACCATATAGTTATGAGATCCACAAACGTTGTGAACCAAATAGTTTTTGGGTTGTATCCGAAAGTAATCCCCCCAGATATTCCCATAGCATCAATCACATGAAAAATCCATCCTTTAAATAAAGATGATAGCATATGTTCTACTTCCAAATGCACCCCCATTGTTTCTTGAAGAAAGATGATATCGAGACGATCATATAGGATGAGTTGCATAAGGGAAATCTTTTTGGAGGAGCTAGCCAACCCTCAACAGTTGAAAGATAACCACTTCATGGGAGAGCGGTAGATGGGCATGAATGGCTCTAAGGACCCCTTCTAGCGATAGTTGCTTACTAGCCGGTATATCCAGGTTGGCCTGGCTCATGGATTTTGATATGTGATACTTCCTACCTTAGGCTATCTTGGGGACCTTAGACGGGGAGAGGGGTCCCAGACCAGTCATGTGACTAGATAGGATTACAGAGTCCGGGGGAGGATGAGATGTTGATCGAAGGAAATATCTGTGACCTTGGCCCGAGACATATGAGGAATCACTATGAGCATGAATATAGGGTGAAGGTAATGGGTAACATATAGGGAGGGTCAGAACCAAGAAAGAGATAGGTTCAAGAGGATGCACAGGTAGGTGAAAATGCAATAGAGTAGCAACTGAAGACATCAATGAATCAGAAATTAGTGATATAGGGAAGGAAAACAAAGGAGGCAAGGAGGAAGAAATACCCAACGAGGTAGTTGCAGGAAGTTGGGATGTCATCGTGCTAATGCCATAAATGTGCCCTTCAATAGGTAGAGGGACCTCCCTAGCGACTTGACGATCTGTGTTATATACCAAGGGGGGATAATATGGGGTACCAAGGGAGGTACCAAGGTAATAATGTAATAATGGGATGGGCCATAGTAATAAATAAGGTGGTTAACCCATATCATGTAAGGGACCACAAGTAGTTAGTAATAATGTAATGGACCCATGGTATTAGTCGATGGTATGAGGAAACCATGGTAATGATCCATGGTATTGTATGTATGATGCCTATATAGAGGCTAGAGACTCCACGTGAAGAATGTCAAGGATTATTGTATGAACAGGAATATGGCTTGTGGATGTTGTTTTGGGATACCCTTGGATGGAAGAGGTGGGTACTATCAATATTAATGTGCAGAAGAAATTCCTAAAGCTCTGGTATAAAAAGAAGAAAATTACATTACAGGATATTTCCATTAATAAACAGGCTGAAGTAGAAGATGTTCCAGGGACTGACATATCAAATGATGAGCCATTGATGGTTGACAACCAAACACAAACATCAAACCAGGTACCAGAAAAACAGGTAGAGTCCAAAGAGGTTGAAGCAAAAAATGTTACATCGAATGAGGACTCAGTGGTTGAGGTAATATTGGAAGATAAGAAACAACAGCGGGCACCACAACATGTACCAGATACCAATCAGGCTCCATTAGGTGGCGAATTAAAGAAACATACACCGTCAGCATATCACCACCCACATCACCCAGCAAGAAAACAACCAACAAGATGGCAACAAATTAGCTACAAGGACAACAACCCCTGCATGGCATATAGAGAGGGGCGACGATCCACCTACTACACATAAACACAGAAGAGCTGCCATGGTCAACTTCCATCTCAAGTGAGCGAGGCACCAACAAGATCGAGGGTTCACCTTGGATGTCTAGATGTACGTGCATGGTATCAGTGGACTACTCTTTTGAGTAGATCTTATTATTTGTGTTCTTCCCATGTTTCGGGGACGAAACATGCTAAGGGGGGTGGAATGTTATATACCTAGGGGGGATAATATGGGGTACCAAGGGAGGTACCCAAGGTAATAATGTAATAATGGATGGGCCATAGCAATAAATAAGGTGGTTAACCCATATCATGTAAGGGACCACAAGTAGTTAGTAATAATGTAATGGGCCCATGGTATTAGTTTGATGGTATGAGGGAACCATGGTAATGGCCCATGGTATTGTATGTATGAGGCCTATATAGAGGCTAGAGACTCCATGTCAAGGAAATTTCAAGGATTATTGTATGAACAGGCATATGGCTTATGGAGTGTTCTCCTTCCTTAAGGAGTGATTGTATGGTGTTGCCCTACCTTAAGGGTTTGATCAATAAAGAATCATTTCATATTATTTCTGGGTTTATTTGCATTGTCTTATATTTTCATATGAGATCTATAGTATTTCTAGATTAGATCTATAACAAGTGGTATTAGAGCTATAACAAGTGGTATCAGAGCACTTTCTTGGGCAAAAAAAGTGGAGATTTTTTTATTTTTTTTTGCAGGATTTCGGGGGCGGTGAGTTTGCAGATCAGATCTGTACATTTTGGTGCAAGATCTACAAAATACAATTGCAGATCTGGATTCTTTGTAAAAAAATAGCTGATTTCAAAAAAAAATCAGCTGAATCGGAGTCCGGATGAAGGAGATATCGCTAATCTAAAAATCAGTGGGGTTGGAGACAATTTTTCAGGGCAGCGAGTTTGCGACGCAAATCTGGACATCCTACTGCAAGATCTGCAAAATCTAATTGTATATTTGGAATCTTTGTGAAAAAATACCTAATTTCAAAAAAAAAAAGCAGTCGAATCAGAGTCCGGATGAGGGAGATATCGTTGATTTAAAATCAACTCTTTTTGCAGAAATTTTGGTGACGGCGGGAGAGTTGCAGCGTAGTTCTAAAATTCTAGTGCCTGTATCAAGATTTCTATCACATGGGCAGATGTAGAATGATTGTTCCATTTCCGAAAACAGATCATAATACGAATTCTGAGCAATATTGACTAAACTGTGACAATTTCAAATTTTCGCCAAGTAAGTGAAAATTTTCTAAACCTTCATGGCTTCTAGCAAGGAATTTTTTACAGGGAAAGATAATGGTCCTACTATTGAAGAATACATCAAAGAACAGAAATAATTATGGAAAAACAATTGGAAATGGTTTGCAGTGCAATTCTTTAGAGATGATGCAGCCACATGGTGGGGATTACTTAACCAAAAGAAGTGTTACAACTTGCCTGATAAAGAATTTGAAAAATTCCTTTTAGACCGATGGTCTCATACTAGAAAAAAAAGATAAGGAGAAACATATGGGGTTATTTCCTACTAGTATATCTTTATTGCAGGTTCATGGATTGATTCAGAAGGAGAAAATCTTTGTGTCTATAAATCCTAGTTGCAAGAAAAATCTTATAACTGTTAATTTGGCAAAAAGATTGCAAGTTACAACAAAACACATTGAAACTGCACAGATTGATAATGAGGATGTTCAAGTTTATAAAGATTTGAAGATTTCTATGGAAAAGTATGTATTTCATTCTAATTTTTATGCTTCAGATATGGCTAATGTGGATGTTGTTTTGGGATACCCTTGGATGGAAGAGGTGGGTACTATCAATATTAATGTGCAGAAGAAATTCCTGAAGCTCTGGTATAAAAAGAAGAAAATTACATTACAGAATATTTCCATTAATAAACACGCTGAAGTAGAAGATGTTCCAGGGACTGACATATCAGATGATGAGCCATTGATGGTCGAAAACCAAACACAAACATCAAACCAGGTACCAAAAACACAGGTAGAGTCCAAAGAGGTTGAAGCAGAAAATGTTACATCGGATGAGGACTCAGTGGTTGAGGTAATATTGGAAGATAAGAAACAACAGCAGGCACCACAACATGTACCAGATACCAATCAGGCTCCATTAGATGGTGAATTAAAGAAAGATACACCGTCATCATATCACCACCAACATCACCAAGCAAGAAAACAACCAACAAGATGGCAACAAATTAGCTACAAGGACAACAACCCCTGCATAGCATATAGAGAGGGGCGACGATCCACCTACTACACATCGACACAGAAGAGTTTCCATGGTCAACTTCCATCTCAAGCGAGCGAGGCACCAGCAAGATCGAGGGTTCACCTTGGATGGCTAGATGCACGTGCATGGTACCAGTGGACTACTCTTTTGAGTAGATCTTATTATTTGTGTTCTTCCCATGTTTCGGGGACGAAACATGCTAAGGGGGGTGGAATGTTATATACCTAGGGGGGATAATATGGGGTACCAAGGGAGGTACCCAAGGTAATAATGTAATAATGAGATGGGCCATAGTAATAAATAAGGTGGTTAACCCATATCATGTAAGGGACCACAAGTAGTTAGTAATAATGTAATGGGCCCATGGTATTAGTTGATGGTATGAGGGAACCATGGTAATGACCCATGGTATTGTGTGTATGAGGCCTATATAGAGGCTAGAGACTCCACAACAAGAATTGTGAAGGATTATTGTATGAACAAGCGTATGGCTTGTGGAGTGTTCTCCTTCCTTAAGGAGTGAATGTATGGCGTTGCCCTACCTTAAGGGTTTGATCAATAAAGAATCATTTCATATTATTTTTGGGTTTATTTGCATTATCTTATATTTTCATATTAGATCTATCTTATTTCTGGGTTTATTTGTATTCTCTTATATTTTTGGATCAGATCTATAACAAGTGGTATCAGAGCTATACCAATCTGCCTCTGTAGAAACCAGTCCGGATGAGGCTAGGATACCCAGGGAAGAGCCTATTGTAGGAGTCTTTCCGCTGGATCCCCGAATGCCTGCTAGGCTATTGTCCCGATTCTACTGAAGAAGTGGACAGTCCTTGTAAACATGACCAACTTGATGACATGGGCAACACCTAAAAGGTACCCCAAGTCCAATATTTGATTTCTAATATGCCCCATGAAATGTAAGATTAGGTTCTCCACCAACACTTCATGAGTATCCATAGAAACCAAAACCCTAACATAGGTCATTCTGCCAGTCTCCAGATAGGATTTATCATATTCCAAATATTTAACCAGGTCATCCCCTATGAGGTGAAAGATGTCCTTAGACCAAAGTTGCATCGGTAATCTCAGAAGGCGTAGCCATACTAGACCCATGCCCAGTTTCTCATGTTCAGGATCAAATAATGGTGTCCAATGCTTCAATAGTACCATATCCATATCAATATGCCAGTAGGGAGTGTTGAGAAATGGAAACAAGAAATTCCAGTTTAATTTGTCTTTGAATTAAACTGTGAATTAAATTCAAATTCTATTCTCATAACAACTTAAAATTAGTTAATTAAGTTTATTAAACTTACTTAACTTAGGAAATTCGAGTTGGAAGTCTTTTTGTCATCATGTGTATGTTATCCCTACTTTGTAGGAGTCCAGTGTGAGTTAATTGTGAGTTGTAAAATAGAAGACTCAGTTTCATGAGTCAGTTCAGTTAAATTAGTTCTCAAACTGATTAAGAGAACTAATAGTGAGTTAACAGTCAGTGGTGTCACTAATGAACTCCACCAGTGCTACTCTAGTTAACTGAATATTTACTCATCAGAAACTCATGCATGTCAATTCTGAGAAAGACCCAGTTGAGACTAGAGTGCAGGGACATTGTGCTATTTGTTTTAGATTTTTCTGAGTTGCACTAATAGTGCATGCATTCAGGAACTGACCCTTGAGGGATTTCGCAATTTTTAGAGGCTTTATTTTCCTTTAAATACAAGCTATCCTCCATAGAAATTACACATTGGAATAGAGACTTGGAGAGCTTGTGAAGAGGCTAAGATTTGGCCTTGAGCTTTCTTATGAGTTGGAGATTGAATTTGTTGAGTGCTGGGATTGTTCTAGAGAGAACAAGCATTGTAATTTCATCTTGATTTTCCGGATTAATACAAAAGATAGTGGGGTTTTGAGTTGTGTCTTTCCCCAAATATTTATTGTGTTATGTGCCTTTGATTCTCTTCCTCTATTGATTATTTTTTGCTCGATGTTTATGGGCTTCCATTGTAAAGAGTAGAAGTAGATTCTTATCTCTTTCTTTAGAAAATTGCATTAGCTTGTGAATCTACAGGATTTTCTACAGTGAGGACCCAACTAGCATGCTCTTCATGTGCAAATATGAGGGTGAACCATCCCTTTTCAAGGGTTCAAATCATAGGGAGGGTTTCTAAGGCCTGTCCCCAAATTTCCTGTGCCCATTTCCTGAGTCGGGAAGCAGAGTAATTCCTTCCCTTGATTCTTCCAACCAAAACCCTTGCACATGTCTCCATGATGTCATCAAGGAAAATTCCTTCACATAATACCGGTGCCCGATTCTTGTCTTTAACCTTAGGACATTTTGTTTTCTTTGATTTATTCTTGTGTATTTCTTCAGTATCTTTTGATGATGATCCCTCATACGGATTCTTCTTATCAATTCGGTAACCAAGGCTAGGATGAGATCTCGAATCACTACATAAGCCCACTACTAGGAAACCATAGTTATGGCTGGGGTTGATATTGGGCCAGAGAGGCCGAGAGAGGCTAGGGGGCTTCACTGACATTTCGAAAGGGAGGTGTCACCTTAGATGCAGAGAGACCAGAAAGGGCATTGGGGATTCTAGGGTTAAGACATGATTCAACAAAGAGTAGGGTTGCAGGGGATGAAGCGTCTAGGGAGAAAGAGGGTTCAAGGGCATACAACCATGTGGTTGGAGGGTTAACATAAGAGGAATCAAAGTTTGGTAAGCCACAGGAGGATGAGTAAAATGATGGAGAGAGGTGGTCGGTAGGGGAAATTGAGTTGACTACTGGCAAGGTCGATAGGGAGGCAAATATTATGAGCTAAGGGTCACTAGGTGTCAGGTTATTCTCCATCCCGAGAGGCTGATGTGGAGGGCTAGCCCAGATGGAAGAATCGAGGATGTGATCTTCCGAATAATCGACTATTTCCTCATCCATCTTGAATTTCCACTCTATCAATTCCAAAAAACCTCTGAAAAATGCAGATAAAACCTCACGTCCAAGAAACTAGCGCTAGCCGGTCACAATGAGAAATCCATATACTGTCAAGGGCAAGAGGGGGAGGCGTATAAGGGCGGGCGCATCGGGAGATTTCTGAACAATGAACCTATCAAGCAGGTGCAGAAAGCGACAATGGGGGGAGGATTACACTCCCCAAACATATAAACCCTAACCGCCCTCTGACGAAAAATTTAGACTGCATTGCAGAGCCATTTTCATGATCCTATTCTATTCATGCATAACAAATTACCAAAATATTTTTATTTTAGCATAGGGTCCTTTTCATTTTTTATTTTTATTATTTTAATATTTCTTTTACATATCAGGGCAATACATTACAACATCTCTTCAATATTAGTCTTGGGGAGAGTCTCTTGGCATAATTAACTTTTAATAATACTAATTTGATATAGATTTTTTAATTTTTTTTTAATAAATTTTAATTATGTTTGAAATTTTGTTTAATTTTTATTATATTTAAAATTTTATTTATTTCATATATTAAAATTGATGTCAACTTCTATTTTAGGAAATCTATGTAATAAAAAATCATAAATGTATACAATTTTGTAATGTTATTTGTAAATATATTCATTATTAACATTAAAATATCCATTACTTATCAAGGTGAGAAAGATAAACGATAGTGCGAGCTAAAAATTTAAGTGCAGTATAAATAATAATGTCTTTTTCTAAGTGATTAAAGATTTCTCTTTATATATACAATGATTTAAATGCATTAGGACTAAACCAACCTAGATCCGTCTTAACTCTGGATCTATCAAGCGCAAAGAGGGATCAAATCTCTTGAGGTGAAAACGTCTTTGTTGAGTGCAAAACTTGAGGAAAGGTTTGCACCTCGAGAGATTTGATCCATCTTGGTGCCTCATAGATCCTGAGTTAAGATGGATCTAGGATGGTTTCAATCATGTGCAGCCAAGGAAAATCTATCGAACATATGATTAATTTTATCAATAATATGTAAATACATCTAATATTAATATAATCATTTTAAATATGCTAAATATGTCTGAGATTTATCTGGTCATTTTAATTTTAAATTTTCTTAGTTACCTCAATTTGTTGAGATGATAAATATTGTTAATAACTTTAATGATGAAAAATGATGAAATAAAAATTTTGAATGCAAAGTGACAATGTAATAGTGTTGAATGATAGAAAATGTGAATAATAAGAATGTAGTCAATTACAAATAGTCTTCATTGTGATCAATCTCAAACTATTTTATTGTACTATTCTTATTGTCACCCTTGTTAGTTTTGTCATCTTTTTATATCGATTATATGAAAAGGACAATTTAAATCGTAAACCATTTAAATCTTTAGCTCGAGCTGATGTAGTAAACATCATACCTTGTCTATCTTGCTCTCCAATATTAATAGGTTGAATTATTATAACACAAAAATCAATGTACATTGTCAATACTTTTTTGTGCTTACACTGAAATCAATGCATCTAATGCAAACAATCAAATAAGATAAGAAAACAACATCTACACTCAAATCAATGCATCTAATGCAAGTAATCAAATACCTGGATTAGAAATCAGCATCTACACTCAAATCAATGCATCTAGTGCAAGTAAGCAAACAGGATTAGAAACCAACATCGACACTGAAATCAATGCATCTAATGCAAGCAATAAAATATGATTAGAAATCACCATCTACACTGAAATTAATGCATTTAGTGCAAGCAATCAAATAATATTAGAAATCATCTACATTGAAATCAACGCATCTAGTGCAAACAATCAAATATAATTAGAAATCAACATCTACATTGAAATTAATGCATCTAGTGCAAGCAATAAAATAGGATTAGAATTCACCATCTACACTGAAATTAATGCATTTAGTGCAAGAAATCAAATAGGATTAGAAATCACCATCTACATTGAAATCAATGCATCTAGTGCAAGAAATATTCTTTCCCCCCCCCCCCCCTCCTCCATCTATATCTATATCTCCCTCCATCTCTCCTTCTTTGTCTCCCTATCTCACTCCCTCAAACTCACACACTTTCTCACTCCATATATATTAATCTCATTGTCCCTCCCTCCCTATTTCCATCTCTCTCTTCTTCTCCCTCTTCACCTTCCACCTATATCTCTATCTTCCTCTGTCTCTCTATATCATCCCTAAAACATACACCCTCCATCTCCAATCTATCTATTTATGACTTTGTCTTCCTCTCCCTCTCTCTCTCTCTCTCTTCCCCTTCTCTCTCTCTCTCCCATGCTTCTATCTCTCGTCCCTCTTATTGTCCTCTCTCCCTATCTCTCCCTCTTCCTTATCACTCCCTCTCTGTCTCTCCACCTCTCTCTCTCTATGTCTTTCTTCTTACCTCCCTCTCTCTCCCCCTCCATCTCCATCTCTCTTTCCCTCTCTCCATTTTATCACATCCTCCCTCTCCCTTTCTCTCCCACCTCTCTCTATCTCTCTCTACAATCTCCAACTTTGTTACTATATGCCTCTCTCTCTCCTTCTCTCCATCTCTCCTTCTTTGTCTCATTCTCACCCCCTGTTGTAGCGGCTACAACCACCCTCCAAAATTTTGCCTTAGCTTCATTTTGGAGCCTCCCTACCAACCTTTCACAACACCTTGTCTTGCTTTGTCAAGTACACAAGCTTCAATGTTTTGCTTGCACAAAGGCATCTTTTCAATCACAACTTGATGCATTCCCCTCACAAGTTGATCACCTGGACTTGGTCCAGCTGCAGGCTGAGAAGCTCCCCCAAGAAATTGTGCATTTCTGGAGGGCAACCAGCCTTCCCTCCAGAAATTGCGCAATCTTGTCTGGTAGCCTGCTGGGTTCCAGAATGCGCAATCCTGCCAATCAGCACTCCTAGTGAAAATTGCGTAATTTTCCCTAGTAGGGTTGCTCAGCCCATAGTTTGTGCAAATCTGGGTAGCATTCAGTTGCTCTGCCCAGAAATTACACAAATCTCTTGGGCAGCCAGCCCAACTCCAAGCCAAAAATGCACATTTTTCTTAAGCAATTAAGCAGCTTCATGCATGAACAGTCTAGTTGACCAGTTCCACCCGGGACCAAGGAAACTTGACTTGCATGCATGGCTTGCTTTTTCTCAGAATATTAAAAGGCAACATGCAAAAGGCATCCCATGATTTAGGGAGATATTTTTAGCAGCTGGAGGTTACATGCAAAGTTGTTTTAGAAACTTTCCTCCAAGTGTCACTTTTTCCTATATTTGTGGCATGCACGTCATGAGCTCAAAACTTATTTGTTCGATGCATTAGAGATCATTCTTTCACATCAATCTTGGAGCTTTGACATCCCATAGCACGTCCAGGACTCTTCGACACATCTGACTCAATTATTCATAGGTAAGTGGCCTTAACCTATCTTTTTCAGCATTTCTGTCACTTTTTGTGTATTCACTTGTGTGAGTGTTGTTTCCTTGATTTATTTGAATGTTTGTTGTCATTTTTATGTATACTAGCTTTTCCTAGCTCTGTTTCAGTTTTCGCTTCTATCTCATTGTTGTCGCATGCATGAAATTGTTTTGCACGAACAATCGTTGATTCAGCGACTCGCCTCACCCACATGCATGTTGATCTGTTTACTGAATCTTTCATTCATTTTGCATGCACTGTTAATCACTTATGTTTTCACTTAGTGTCACCATGCATTCACTGTCATATTTTCTTTCAGTTGCCCGTCGGTGAGTCGGGCCAACCTTGGCCCAAACTCTGCTTTCACTGAGACAACATTGCACAATCTGGGGAAGGAAGGCTCTGTCTTCCTCTCTAGAAATGTGAATTTTTGCCCAGCACTATCCTCCAGGAATGTTTTCCGCATTTATGAGGGACAATGGTTGATGGCCCAGAAAATTGCGCAATGCATTCCCTGAGCTTACAGTTACTCCCAGCCGGAATTTTGCATTGCGCAAGTCCAACAGCCAATCTTATCTCCCAGACAACCCATACTTTCTTTTTCATAGTTCTGGTAGCCAATCACCCAGCCTCCCAGAAGAAATTGTGCAATCTTGCTCATCAGTTTCCAAGGTATGTGTTGTGTCGTTCCCCAAATTTGCTTTGGTTTTCGCTAACAGATTTCTTGCCATGCATGTCGCTTGTCTCCAGATATTTCAGGTGTTCATCTGTCTCTTAAAATTACCAGATCAATGGCTTCCCAAAGATCGAGATCACTTGACACTGATGGAAATGCAGTTGGAGCAACAATTGATCGGGTGTCCTCTAGTCTTCCAATATATGAAGATACAAAGTTGTATCTAGACAAGGACATCATGATGAAGTGGCAAGAGGTCAAGGAAACATTTTCAGGCACTTTCGATGAAGGCCTCGAAGACCGTCAAGTGTAAGTGAACATTCACAAGTCGGGCTTGTACCAGATTGCATGCAGATACCCCGCGTTCCCATGCGCAGACATGATACACTAGATCGTCTCTCACACTGATCCCAAGACGATGACCTTAAGTAGTGTCAGTGGGACGAAACTTGCGACCTTATGGGCACGATATTATGATGAGATGTATCAGATGTCAGAGTCCATGACTGTCATGAAGAATCCATTCAACTTACCCAACAATAGCACTAACTCTAGAGACATTCTGAAGAACTGGGTAAAGGAGCTGACTCGTTTTAGGTTGACACCAAACCAGATCTACAAGACAAAGATACTAAGGAAGGCCTACCAATACTTGGTCATATTTTCTTGTCGACTGTATGGCCAAGCAAGCATGAAAACATTCCCACAAAGCTAGGTGATCGCACTGGACCAAGTGGCTAGAGAAGGAAAACCATGTAACTGGTTCGACATATTGGCTCACCAGATGAAGAAACAAGTAATGAAGGCTCGACAGTCACCCAGAGGTATGCATGCAGAGATTTACATGTCCACCTACATCTTAGATGCAGTCTATAACTGATAATATTTCCTAGGTTTGGAGTGGGCATGGTCACCGACGGAGACTGATGTGAACATGTATTTCAAGTTGTTGTCTGAATGTAGCTTCAAAGGAGTAATCACACGACTTTTCGATCATTTTGTCACCCCGGTGTACAAGATGATATTCGAACAGGATCCACCCTGCATGTCGAAGGAAGCAATGGAGGAACTGATAGGCATTGCTGATTGGTATGCCTCACCATCTGACACCTTCATCCGAATGTTACGTGTGGAGAAGCCTCCGCATGTTCTACCGAAGTTTGCCTTGGATGTACTTGTCATGTAGGAAGTAGCATATTACATCTCGGCAGGATTGACAGCTAGAATGCATCAGAATAAGAAGGCACCTTGGTCCTCTCTTCCGTTGCGGATTGGGTTATATGAGATTCAAAGTATCAAGAAAGTGGATGTCGAAGCAGAATTGATGAAAAAGTACCCATTCAACCTCCGAAGCTATAATCTGTATGACCCACATTGTATTGTGAAGGATCACTACATGAGAGTTCAGTTCAATTGGATCCACGAGGCATGCCATTGGGCTGAGGAGGACACATGGATATATTGCTACAATTTCTCTAGACCCAATGAATAGGTCGGCTTCGCTGTGGAGTGGTTAGTGAAGCAACATGAAGCAGCATCACGAAGAGCACCAACAACAGCAATGGCAGCGGAGGCAAGCATACCACTGCATGACAAAGGTAAGAGGAAGATTGTTGATTGCATGGAGGAGGAGTAAAGTTGCAAGTTTCGAGTAGATCCATTGGTAGAGAAAGCAGCAATGGCTATAGAGGTAAAGAGGCACCAATGCAACAAGCAAATCGTGCGAAGGCAGAGGGATAAGAAGAGAATGGAAGAAGCAGAGAAGGAGTTGCATGAGCTGAGGGAGAAGCTCTAAAAGGAACAAGAGTTGCGTAAATAGGAGAGGGAAACGCAGTAGCAACAGATACAGTAGGGGGTGCAACATGTGCAAACAGATGAAGCAGCACTTGTACAAGTAGTTGATTCATCAGAACAGCTGGCATCAGGCGAACAGGGTGAACCATCGTAGGGGCAAGAATTTGCTTATGATATAGAATGAGCACTTCAACAGTTGGATGCGGACATGGAGCAACAAGAGTTGGAATAAGACACCAACCTCATGCCTCACCATAAAGAGGTCGACTCACCCGCTTCAATGCATCTAGATGAAGAGCAAGTCTTGAATGAACAAGGAGGCACTGAGATCCTTGGTGATCAGCCAGAAGAAGAGATGCACAACACCTCATTCGACGAATCCCAACATAGAGTTGTGCAATCTCATAGAGTGTCAACTCTGGAGGATCATATGTCTCTTGCGCAAGTTGAGGAATGAGTGATCATGATCGATGTGCACAAACATCCAGCTGCCTTGGCCGATCCAACTAGAGTGTATGAAGAAGCCACTAGCTCAAGTGTTCACTTTCTAATAGCTAAGAATGAACGAATGGCAAAGGAACTACAAACGGCCAAGCAAGGAGTAGACTTGGTGACAATGTTAGCCCGAGCTGAACTAAAGAAGGAAATACTAGATGATGTATTGTCCCTTGACACAATTATGTGAGCATTGTACTCCAAGTTTGGTACCAAGCATAAGGCAGTCATCCATCTTAACGGATGGCAATAACAATGTGCTAGAAGAACATGTATCTTGATGACTTGCATGTTGTTGTTAATGACATGCAAACATGGACGATGAATTACAAGGGATCCCCACTTCACTTAACTAAGATGATGAGGGTTAATGCGGTCGAGCTAAAATCACGTATTCGGAGTCAGATCCAGAACTATGAAGAGCTCCCGCAGTTCATCACTAGCATACAAGCTGCCCATGCACGAGTATTCAAGAGTATGGATGTTGTGGTGTACACACATGCGATCCCATCTATTGTGACTCTCACCCAGGTGAAGACAAAGAAACAGGTCCGACTAGAGCTTGACTCATACTTCGATGAGTTGATGTGCATTGCTACCAAACTAGACTTGCCCATCAGTGCAGACATCATGCACAAGTATGTAGTTGGTCTGACCACATTGAAGACAATGATGAACATGCTTTTAGATGAGTTGGACATAGTAGCTCGAGCAGTGTACCTGGATGCTATGGAGGTAAGAGTCAGGTTTCAAACGGATGTCACTACAGAGCACATAGACACTATCAAGGACCACCGATCTTGGCATCAATATGTTACTGTTGATTAGCATGAGGGTGTTGAGGAGTTAGACTTCCATGGTTGTCTAAGTCAGAGTGATGTCTAGCATGGATTTCTCAAGCCATTTTGTTCATATGGGTACATGTGCATTATAATGTTAAGTTATGTCAAGTGTAAGTCAAGTGTCAATAGTTGGATGTAATAGTCATAGAGTAGGTGAAGAGTCATGAGGGTAGTTGAACTGTCACAAAGGGGAATGTCAAGGGTTACCCCACCCTTTGCTATAAATAGTCCCTCATAACTCATTGTATAGGCTTTTGGTCAGCCAAGCTTCCGATAACACTATCTTGGAGAGAGCTTGGACAATATGGTAATGTGCCTTCGCTTCTCCACTACACGGAACTACTTCATCTCTTTGGAAGAGTAGGTGGATGTGGTTGTGACATTCCACTATTTGGGCTAGTGGGTTTACATGGATGTATTGTATGACTAGAACTTACACTTCTTTACATAATAAGAGCTAGCATGTTTCATGCATATGTTGTATTGTATTCCAGCTGTCTTGTTTACTCTAAATGGCATATGTATTTTCTTTCTTATGCATGCATGTATGGACTGTTCTGTATGAGTATGTATGAATCTTTCTGAAATGTGTTGATTGGTTTAACCATCACTTTGGATTTCCAGCTGACTTGCTTTCCAGCTTGTGATGTATCTTCGCTCGTGTGTTACCTTTCCATCCGAGTATTATTACAGGTTGCCAAGGGGTGCACTCATATTGACCCACCTGTGTTAGAACCTCTCATGCACCTTCCTTGACTCACTGTAGCAGTCACACCCTTGCTACCAACAGAGTTATCTTACTTGCCTCTATGCGAAATCGCGGTCAAGGCATTGCTATATGACCCACTGTTGGGACTCCTACACCAAACGGTCTGAGGTCTAATTGGGACTTCTTACCGGGGAGATCCCCTGACATGTTGACGGGTCCAACATCGTCAACATTTCTGGCACTAGAAGGAGGGCTAGATGACAAGTTGTGTCCTCTCATCTAGTTTTGAACCTTTTCTTACCTTTCATGGATTCTTTCACCCTTCTCCCTCCATGATGTTTTTTGAATCATTAAGATGTCACCATCACGGGAGAGTTCTTCGATCTCTTGTCCACTTACACGTATGATGGTGAAGGCGAAGTGGCCTGGCCTGAGTACTTACATGACTTTCTTTCCATGCTTCATGAGGAAGATGGGTGTTCTGATGAACAAGCCAACTTGTTGCTTTCGCACACACTTCGTGAGTCTCCACGTCGATGGCTGCTCAGCCTACTGGTTGACAACGTGCACTCACTTGAGCACTTTTGTGATCTCATTGAAGACACTTTCTATAATTTTGATCCAGACTACCTTGACCAAAAACTGTTACATCAACGGAAGGCTCTACATGAATCGGTTATGGATTTTTGGCAACGATTCCGTGACTTACAATTTCAAGCTCCGAGGAGCCAAATGAAATTTTCTTATCTTTGGGACCGATTCGAGTATTGCCTTAAGAAATATGCTGAGTGATGTTGAGGATCATGCTCACATAGTTGTTCAACTTTCACGTCCTCCCAACATCACTTCACTCAATTTTTGCACAAATTTTGTTGTGAGTCCTTCGAGTTCTCATATGCATTATGTTCTACAACCTCTGCCTTCGCACTCAGGTGTTCCTCTGAATGATAATATCTTTTATTCGTCCATTCCGGACTCTTCACTTGTTGTGAACGAGGAAAAAACCACTCATGGAGTTGGTATTGCACAAATAGCATGCGATGTCATTCATGAAGAGTATGATTGGGAGCTTGAGCATCAACACTCGGCAAAGGATGGTTCCCTTCCATCCGAGCCCCCTTCGTTCTTTCCTAACATCTTTGGTGAACCTGCCATCCATGATTTTGCATGTGTGTCTTCATCCACGGATGCACCCATTGTTGATCACTCGCAGGACTCACCGGATGTTGGTCCATCATTCTACAACAGAGAAGATGACTTATTCATTGAAAATCCACTTGATCTTTCATCTGTCTTTTTTGGAAACACAAAGGATGATTTTGTCCGCTTTTCATGTACCCCTCTGTTTGATTCATCTGATCATGAGGATGCCGATGAATTCATTTATTTTTCTGATCGTGGCGGTCGTGATCCATTTGTTTCCATATTTGATCATGATCATGACTCTATCGTAGTTGATATTTCGAAGCCACCGGTTTATGATGATCTATTTGATGATGAAGTTGAAACACCCAAGATCGTCGAAGCACTTCAGCCTGAGTTGATGGTTATGTTAGGTCCTCGCTCTCTTGGGGTTAGTCTCACTTCTGATCATGAAACTGTTGAATCACCTCAGGATCCTCATCACTCATCTGTATGCATTGAAGATCAATCTCACACACAGATCATACTTCCTCCACTCAAACTGCACGATCCCATCACTCATGCATTGGAGGAATCTTAGATTGCAAGCACTCGTTCACGATGCAAATTATCTTTGTTTCTTTCGTTTGCTTACATATCACAATCAAGAGTGTGCTTATGTTTCAAAGTTTCATGCAGTGTCACACATCACTATGATAAGTCCACGAATTTCTCATCATGCGCTTGCACTCACTTATGTCCTATGGACACATTGAAACATGAGGTGTGGTTGTGTTCATTGTTATATCTTTCTTGCTTGCTGGTTTGCACAACTGGGTTGTTCGCGGACCAAGCCTTCACCAACATTGGTCAACCAATGCGTCGGTGGCTGCATTGGAAATATCACTTCACGTGATCAGGATCATGCACTGTTAGTGTAGGAGTAGGAGTAGTGTTTGCTTTCAGTCAGTTTTCTTGCATGCTTGTTTGCTTACTCGCTTTGTTTGTTTGTTTATCTACTTGCTTGTTTGCTTACTTGCTTTTCTTCTACTTTCACTTCTGCTCTTTCTTTGCTTTGTTCTTTGTTAGTTCACTTGTTTCATTCGTATAGTTCGCTTGTTTCACTCGTAGGTTAGTTTCACATGAAACCATGTATGACTCTTGAAATGAGCTTGGTGAAGTACAAGAGGGCTTGTACAACTATCACTACTTGGTTATCTGTCATCTTGCTTCTATATGAAGAGCTTTTTAATTTTATTCCATGATACGTCGAAGGAAAATATGTACTGTTCGAAGTGAACCTTGGCGAGAACACAATGCTTGCGCGCTAACTAGTGTCACCTTCTCTAGTCGATTGTTTTTGGGTTAAACCTTGTTAGCTCAATCAAGTAGAGTAAGGTGAAAGGGAAAACCTTAACAGGCACGTCAGAGATATAATAAACTACTTCTCTGCTAGAACAACCTCTTTTCCTCTCAATAAGTCGGGATCCCTCTTCCGCCTCTGAAATGAATAAGTGTTATGCACAGTGGAAAAAATGAAAAATGAAAAATGAAAAATGAATAAGGCGAAAGAAGAGAAAGGCTTCCTGCGCAGGGAGGTGATGCAAGTAACTCCGCCGAGGTACTGAATAGGCTCGTTGGCAGTGGAGCCATGCTTGTGTTCCTATGTGACTCCGCCAGGGTACTGTCCAGGCCCGCTGGTAGTGGAGCAATGCCAGAGATGAAATTAAGAATATGACAACTATACTACTTGTGCACCAATATACCCCTCAACCCCAATCAAAAAATTGTTTTGTATTGGCTTGGAATGTGTGTCAATCGACCAAGAGTTTGGCAGATGCTACATCTTACAATCAAGCTAGTGTGAAACCAAGATGAGCTGAGAACTGAACAATACTTCCAGAGGTGTTAGACTTGCTTTTCATGAACAAGGTCCATTCAGAGAGCTGGAGTTCTACCAATGTGTCGCCAAGAGTTCTAGCAACTACAACCACCCTCCAAAATTTTGCCTTAGCTTCGTTTTGGAGCCTCCCTACCAACCTTTCACATCACCTTGTCTTGCTTCGTCAAGTACACAAGCTTCAGTGTTTTTCTTGCACAAAGGCAGCCTGTCGATCACAGCTTGATGCATTCCCCTCACATGTTGATCACCCAGACTTGGTCTAGCTGTAGGCTGATCAACTCCCCCAAGAAATTGTGCATTTTTCGAGGGAAACCAGCCTTCCCTCCAAAAATTGTGCAATCCTGTCTCGCAGCCTGCTAGGCTCCAGAATTGCGCCATCCTGCCAGTCAGCACTCTCAGTGAAAATTGCGCAATTTTCCCCAGCAAGGCTGCTCAGCCTAGAATTTGTGCAAATATGGGTAGCAGTAAACTGCTCCACCCAGAAATTGCACAAATCTCCTAGGCATCCAACCCAACTCCCAGCCATAAATGCACATTTTTCTCAAGCAGTTAAGCAACTTCATGCATGAGAAGTTTGGTTGACCAGTTCCACCCGGGACCAAGGAAACTTGACTTGCATGCATGGCTTGATTTTTCCCGGAATAGCAAAAGGAAACATGCAAAAGGCATCCCATGATTCAGGGAGCTATTTTTAGCAGCTGGAGGTTACATGCAAAGTTGTTTTAGAAACTTTCCTCCAAGTGTCGCTTTTTCCTAGATTTGTGGCATGCACGTCATGAGCTCAAAACTTATTTATTCGACGCATCAAAGCTCATTCTTTCACATCGATCTTGGAGCTCTGACATCCCACAGCATATCCAGGACTCTTCAACACATTTGGCTCAGTTATTCACGGGTAAGTGGCCTCAACTTGTCTTTTTCAGCATTTCTGTCGCTTTTTGTGTATTCTCTTGTGCGAGTGTTGTTTGCTTGATTTCTTTGAACGCTTGTTTTCATTTTCATGTATACTAGCTTGTCCTAGCTCTGTTTCATTTTTCATTGCTATTTCACTATTGTCACATGCATGAAACTGTTTTGCACAAACGGCTTCCGATTCGGTGACTTGCCTCACCCACATGCATGTTGATCTGTTTAATGAATCTTTCATTCATGTTTGCATGCACTGTCAATCACTTCTGCTTTCACTTAGTGTCGCCATCCATTCACTGTCATATTTTCTTTCAGTTTCCCGTAGCGAGTCGGGCCAACCTTGTCCCAGACTCTGCTTTCACTGTGATAGCGTTGTGTAATCTCGGGAAGGAAGGCTCTGTCTTCCTCTCCATAAATGCACATTTCTTCCTAGCACTATCCTTCAGGACTATTTTACACATTTCTGAGGGACAGTGACTGCTGGCCCAAAAAATTGCGCAATGCAGTCTCTTAGCTTGCAGTCATTCCTAGCTGGAATTGCACATTGTGCAATCCCGAATTTGCTTTGGTTTTTGCTAACATATTTCTTGCCATAATTGTTGCTTGTCTCCAGATATTTCAAGTGTTCATCTGTCTCTTAGCAGTACTAGATCAATGGCTTCCCAGAGAGCGGGATCACAGGACACTGACGGAAATACAACTGGAGCAGCAGTTGAGAGAGTGTCCTCTAGTTTACCAATCTATGAAGATATAAAATTGTATCTAGACAAGGAAATCAAGCTGAAGTGGAAAGAGGTCAATGAAACATTTGCAGGCACTTTCGAGGAAGGCCTCAAAGACCGTTAGGCCTACGTGAACATTCACAAGTCCAGCTTGTACCGGATTGCATGCAGATACCCCGCGTTCCCATGGGCATGCATGATACATTGGATCATCTCTCACACTGGTCCCAAGACGATGTCCTTGAGTAGCGTCAGTGGGACGAAGCTTGCGACCTTATTGGCATGAGATTATGATGAGATGTATCAGATTTTAGAGCCCATGATTGTCATGAAGGCTCCATTCAGCTTACCCAACAATAGTGCTAACTCCAGAGACATTCTGAAGAACTAGGTAAAGGAGCCGGCTCATTTTAGGTAGACACCCAACCAGATCTACAAGACAAAGATACTGAGGAAGGCATACCAATACTTGGTAATATTTTCTTGTCGACTGTATGGCCAAGCAAGCACGAAAACCTTCCCACAAAGTTGGGTGATTGCACTAGACCAAGTGGCTAGAGAAGGAAAACCATGTAACTGGTCTGACATATTGGCTCACCAGCTGAAGGAACAAGTAATGAAGGCTCAACAGTCACCCGGAGGTATGCATGCAAATATTTACATGTCCACCTACATCTTAGATGCAGTTTGTGCCCGAGAGGAGTTATCGGGTTTAAAGTGTGCATGGTCACTGGAGGAGACTGTTGTGAACACGTATTTCAAGTTGTTGTATGAATGCAGCTTCAAAGGAGAAATCACACGACTGTCCGATCATTTTTTCACCCTAGTGTATAAGATGGTATTCGAACAGGATCCACCCTACATGTCGAAGGAAGAAATGGAAGCACTGATAAGCATTGTTGATTGGTATGCCTCACCTTCTGACACCTTCAACCGAATGTTTAGTGCGGAGAAGCCTCCGCATGTTCTACCGAAGTGTTGTAGTGGCTACAACCACCCTCCAAAATTTTTCCTTAGCTTGTTTTGGAGCCTCCCTACCAACCTTCACAACAACTTGCCTTGCTTCGTCAAGTCCTCAAGCTTCAGTGTCTTTCTTGCTCAAAGGTAGCCTGTTGATCACAGTTTGATCTTTTCCCTTCATAGGCTACTCACCTAGACTTCGTCCTGCTGCAAGCTGAGCAGCTTCATAGTGAAATTTGTGCATTTTTGGAGGGAAACCACCCTTCCCTCCAGGAATTGTGCAATTCCCTCTGACAACTTGTTGGGCTCCAGGATTGTGCAATCCTACCAGCCAACCCTCCTAGCAGAATTTGCGCAATTTTTCCCATCAATAGGCAGTTCAACCCAGGATTTACGTAAATCTGGTCAGTAGTCAGTTTTTGGGTCTAGAAATTGCGCAATCCCCTTGGGAAATCAACCCAACTTACAGTCAAGAATGCACATTTTTCTCCAGCAATCAAGTAGTCTCTTGCATGTGCAGTTGAGTTGACCGTTTCCCTTAGGAACTGAGAAAAACAGACTTGCATGCATGAGTTGTTTCTCCCAAGGTAGCATGTAAATACATCCCTTGTTTCAGGGATCTATGTTTAGCGGTTAGAGGTTACATGCAAGGAACAATTCAGAAACCTCCCTCAAAGGGTCACTTCCCCTAGATTTGTGGCATGTGCGTCATAACCTTGATGTTATAAAAAATCATCAAGTGGACGCTACAGAGCTCATTCCTCACATCAACCTTGTAGCTCTAACATCCCACATCACATCTAGGAGCAGTCGGCACATTCAGCTCAGTTGTTTTGGGGTAATCTCGCTTCCCATGCCTTATGCTGCATTTCTATCACTTTTTGGGTTTTCGCTTGTATGAGTATTGTTTGCTTGATTTCTTTGAACTATTGCTGTTGTTTACATGTATACTATCTTGTCCTAGCTCTGTTTCAATTTTCGTTGCTATCTCACTACTGTCGCATGCATGAAACTGTTTTGCACGGATGTTCGCCCAACTGACGAACGACCTCACCCACATGCATGTTGATCTATTTTCTCAAACCTCCATTCATGTTTTGCATGTACTATTTATCACTTATGCTATCACTTAGTGTCGCCATGCATTTCATCAACTTACTTGCTTTCAGTTGCCCGTCGGCGAGTTGGACGAACCTTAGCTCGGTCTCTGCCTTCACCAAGGCTGCATTGTGCAATCTGGAGAAGGAAAGCTCACCTTCTTCTCCAGATTTCCGCATTCTAGCCCAACACTAGCCTCCTGGACTGAATTGCGCATTTCTGGAGGTCAGTCGCTGCTTGGCCCAAAATTTTTCACAAATCCACCCCTAGGCCAGTAGTCCTTCCCAACTGGGTTTGCTCATTGCACAATCCCAGCAGCCAACTCCCCGACTGGATTGTGCATTGTGCAATTCCAACAATCAGTTAGTCTCTTAGCGGCCCAGACTATGCCTTGTGCAGTCTTGGCAGTCGTTCTCCCGACCTCCCAACCAAAATTGCACAACCTTCATGATCATTCACCTAGGTATGTTGCAAGTCAGTTCTCATGTTCATTCTAGTTTTCGACTGACATATTGCTTGCTATGAGTGTTTCCATGTCTCCAGGTATCGCAGGTGTTCATCTGCCTCTCAGCAGTACATGTACAATGGCTTCCAGGAGAGCAGAGACGAAGACACCGTTCAGAGCACGCTTGGGGATGCAGTTAATCAAGTGTCTATGAGCTTGCCTACTCACAAAGACATCAAGTTGTTCCATGACAATTACATCAAGCAACAACATCATAGCGAGAAACATCATGAATAACAACTGAAGGCATCATACTGAAAGAAGCGAACACAAAAAATACAAGAGGAACTTTGTTGACAACATAAAGGGTAGAGCAAAGTTGTAAGATCAAGCAGATCCACTGATAATGAAAGAAACTTTGGAGAGTCAGGCTATGAAGTGATGACACGACATGAAGATCGTGCTAAGGCAGAAGATAGAACAAAGAAGGAGTTGCATGTGTCGAAGCAGCAACTCAGGAAGAGCATGAAGCTGCACAGACGGTCTAATGAGTTGCAGCGGGAAAATGAACAACAGTGGGCGCAACATGCACTCACGGATGAAATTGCGCCAGTACAAGTTAAGGATCCATCCCATCAGCTGACACAAAGTAAACATGGTGAGCAGTGTTGTTGATTGCATGTAAAGTTGTTACAGATTCATTTGGGCATATCAACCCCAAACTACAGGTCGATGATATTAGATTTCATCAACCCCTAATACAGTTTTTGCATGCCCTAAAGAGGTTAATCATCAAAATACCTTACTCCCAAAGAAGTTCCACCACAGAAAGCATCCAAAAAGTACTCCTAAAGAGATTAGCGTAGGAAGCCTTCTATCAGGCTACAATGCATTGCAGGGGCTACACTGACTAGGTGCTATGCATTGCACTTAGTCCCTCTTTAGCCTGCGATGAGTGAACTTGGGCAATTTTCCATGAGGGTTTGAAGATTCCTTATCCACTGGAAACCTCTAGAAGTTTCTCAAGTGCCACCTGCCCTCTGAGTTCGCCCTTGGATGACAAAAGGAATTAGGAAACATCAACCTCCTATCTCCCTCTTTCATGGAACCAATTTCTAAAAATAGAAAGGCATTCATCATCATCATTGATGACCCAACCTCCTTCACTCATCTATAAATAGATCACTCATCTAAGAGATCTAGGCTAAAAAATATTGAGTTGCAAGGAGATGTTGGTGGTATGAGATTAGGATTGAGTACAAGTATCATGATATTGTTGGAATGTCTTGCTTTTCATGAGGTGAAGAAGGATTGAATTGGAAGGACGACGCTGGATCGAACTCGCATTGGTTGTAATATTTCCTCTTATCAATAATTTTTTCGAGATTTTTCCCTTATGTTTGTGTTAATGTTAAATGCATTCATGTGTATATCATGATTTCGATTCCGTGCTATTTATGAACAATAGATCATTATGCTTTGATGGGTTTTTGTTTCTGTAAGTTGTGTAGGTACTTCTCAAGCGATTTAAGTACAGGAAGGAGCAGCGAAATCAGTCAAGGGAGATAAGGAACAAGTAGAAGTTACAAGTAGGTTCTCTATTCCTTATCTTATCTATTTTTTATAGGAAAAATTAAGATTGCTTTGACTGTTGTTTCTAGATCAGCTACTAGATCTAGAGGGTTAGGCGTTTCTAGAAACACTAAATATTCCCGAAACAAACTGGCGACTCCGCTGGGGAACTTTTTCCCTTTTTGGTAGTTTAGTAGCCTCTTAGAACATTCCAATACATTGTACTTGCTGTCGTTTATTGAATTCAATTCTAATCCACTGAAAATTGAATCAAATTTGAGCCAAAAACAACTTCAAAATTGCTCACTATAATCATCGCACTGTCCTTAACTGAGACCTGTGATGCATTGCATTTCCCGCATTGGAATAAAGCGATTTAGTGCACTGTCTATCATTACAGCCTACGCTGATCTCTTGAGGATCCGTTTCCCATCTAGGAGCTGAAGTTTTTGTCAATTTTCATGATTTTTGAATTGCTTGTTGAATATTAATGATGTCTCATCTCTGAAATTAGCCTCTCATCTCCTTAGTTTGGCCTCACATAGACTGGATTGTTGAATGTTTTTGTGTATTTGTTTTATCTTTTGCAATCTATTGTCGAAAATTAGTTTTGATCGATTGTCGTGTCGATAGAAAAGTGTCGTAAAGTCCTCATTTTCTTCGAAAAGTGAAGTGTCGTAAAGTCCTCCTTCATAGCTAATCGATTGATCTATTTTGTGCATTTGATTTGATTTTCATTCAAAGTGTCAAAAAGCTTCATTTCTTCAAAATTGAAAGTGTCGTACAAGTCTTCCTTTCTCTTTGAAAGAAATTGTCGCAATCATCATTTTTATATGAAAAGAATTCTGAATCGTTTGTGCACTAGTTTTTCTTATTGCATCATTCACATTAAGAAAAACTGAAAAGAAATACATGCAATTTGCATTTTAGAGCTTGAGTTTGTGTGCTAAAAGGAATGGTTTAGGGAATTGCATTAGTTTGTGCTCTTTTTTGTTTGTTCAAAAAGTACTTCTATGCTCTATCCCTCATAGTTTAGGATTTTCATTGTTGAAATTAAACGAAAAGGGTGCTTCTCATTCTAGTTGCAATCTTAGTAATTTCAAAACACATTCCGCGATGAACCTTCAAAGGAAAATTTTAAGCAAAATCAACTTAAAATAAACCTCAATTAATCTAACAATGCTTTGGAACTTAACGAAAAACATCTAGAGGTCTAGGCTAGAGACATGTTCCGGCGTCTTTAAACCTAGTGGCTGTCGTCTTCACTGAAGGTTGGGTGATTCCCCCTCTTTGATCCGATAAGTGCTAGTACAGACTTGTGCTCCCTGTACTATAGCGTATATAGTGGGAGACCCCAATAGGTTCAAATCCTTTATCCCTAGAAAGCCGAGTCTGCCACCTTACCGATCACAATGCACCAAACACAGCACTCGGGAAGATTGATTGTTGTACGTAAAGTCCTTGGTAATTTCTCTTTCATTTATCACCAAAGTTTATATTGCAGTTTTGCGATTTATCTGGTAAACCTTCTTGTCTAGAATCTTCAGATCAGTCAATTTCGTTCCTTTTCGACTCTTTAAAAGTAAAAGGATCATCTGAGCACTTGTCCTTTCAGGCTCATTAAACATCGAAGGCGACTAGAGTCATCTTTTGTTTTTTCTCAACTCTTTAAAAATGAAAAAGCGAAGTTGTGTTCCAGTGTCGTAAAAATTAATTGACCGCGGATAACATCTTCCTCATTCTCTCCTTATTTGATCTTAGGTTGAAACATATGGCGACAAATCCGGACTCAACCAATCAAGGAATTCCTTTTGATGGAAATCATAGTCCCTTTCCTCCATTTGGAAATATTGGTGCTCCATATATGGCTACATTGTCCCTTCCCGGATTTACTATTGGCTTGCCAGTATCGTTGTTTTCAACCTCCTTGGTTCAAAATGTCATGTTTTCTCCGCAATCAAGTACACCTCCAACTGGACAAAATCAACCTCCAGTTGATCCTAAAGTTGACCCTTTGCCTTCTTCCTCATTTGTTTCTTCCTCCCCTTCTTCCTCTTCGCCTGGTGAAAGTATTTGTACTAGTAACCAAGTGGCTAAGAAGAAGAAGAAAGGGAAGAAGAAGAAAAATAAGCAAATTCAGCAGAAGGGCAACAAAGCAACCATTGCTTTGAATGCAACATCAGATCAGAAA
This sequence comes from Pinus tabuliformis, assembly GCA_031772625.1. NCBI lineage: Eukaryota > Viridiplantae > Streptophyta > Pinopsida > Pinales > Pinaceae > Pinus > Pinus tabuliformis. The sequence goes on from CM062807.1 coordinate 875,274,593, forward strand.
CCATCCATCAAGCCTCACAAAGTTCGATATCCATGCAAACTTTGTGCGGGAGACCATCTTCTTCGAAGCTGTCCTGACATTCCTTAGATCTTAGAAGAATGGTCTTCTCGTTCGCATCATCCTATGTCATCAACTTTTGGAGATCATGTTGGTGACACACCATCAACTAGTGGTAGTAAATTTCATGGAAAGAAGGGTAAAGTTAAGTTTCCCTGTAGGTTATGTGAAGGGAATCACCCCATTCACCTTTGTCCCTATCTGGATGAAGCCAAGAAAGTGTTGGATAACCGTCCTGCTTCACCGCAGCGACTTCCATCTGGTTACAGGAAACTCTCCCTAAATCCTTCACTAGTTGATGAACTGACTGACAAAAATCAACCGTCTGTCAAACCCACTCTCTCTGAAAGTGAATCCTATGAGTCTATACCTGACCCAAATCAATAGGTCGAGGAAATAGTTGACCCGATTTCACCTTCAGTTAATTGTACCTTTCCCGAAGAGAGTGAATATGATACCACTCAAGTTCTTTTTGTTTCTTTAGATTGAAAGGATCTTGGGGGCAATCCTCCTATTCCATCAAGACAGGAGGAAAATCCTCCCATTTTCGTAACTCAAGGGATTAATTCTCCCGTTTCTACGGTATCCCCTCCAAATAGTCTAGTCACTTCCTTTGATTGGAATCGACTGGCAGGTTTCCGTCTTCCTTCTTATGTGCCTTTCCAGATCATAGTACAAGTTTGTAATATGATCGTATCTGGCACTAATATAGATGAAGGCGCATTAGTGAGTATCCTTTCCTCAACTGCTTGGAAAGCACTCAATTCGCCACTGCTTGTACCAGTTACCTAGAATATGTTGGCTTTTAACAGAGGAACCAATCGACCATTAGGGATCCTCCCTCAATTGCCTATTACTTTGGGAGGAAAAATCATTTATTTGAACATGATGGTAGTCCCAGGCCCTTTAGATTATAACTTACTACTTGGGCGCGACTACGTTTATGACATGGGAGCTATTTTTTCCACACTCTTTTGAGTGATTTGTTTCCCGCATGAAGGCAGAATTGTCACCTTGACCAGCTTTCATTTCTCGGTCCAAATATGGCTCCTAATCAACCATCTTCCCTGAATGGTCCTTTTGTACCAATGGTATCATCCCCACCATGGGTTAATTATGTGGCAACCTGTTCCATACCTACATCAACTGACGATCAATTCAGTGATGTTGTACATCATGTACTGGGGGTATTGGAACCAGATCTCTCCTTCATGACCTCTTATGAGTTGTGCTCAAGGAGTTCGAGGATAGTTCCTTGTACTGTGTCAACCTCGTTAAAAAATGAAACAAGCCTATGAGGATAGTTCCTTGTCTTGAGTCAACCTCGTTAAAAAATGAAACCAAGGAGTATGAGGATAGTTCTTTTACTGTGTCAACCTTGTTAAAAAATGAAACAGGCCTACGAGGATAGTTCCTTGTCTTGTGTCAACCTCGTTAAAAAATGAAACCAAGGATTATGAGGATAGTTCTTTTACTGTGTCAACCTCGTTAAAAAATGAAACAGGCCTATGAGGATAGTTCCTTGTCTTGTGTCAACCTCATTAAAAAATGAAACAAAGAACATGAGTATAGTTCTTTTACTGTTTCAACCTCGTTAAAAAATGAAACAGGCCCCATGAGGATAGATCCTAGTCTTGTGTCAACCTCGTTAAAAAATGAAACAAGGAGTATGAGCACAGTTCCTTGTCTTGTGTCAAGCTCATTTTAAAATGAAACAAGGTCCCCTAGAGCAAAGCTCCAAGTCAAGTCTTTGAATGGATCTCGTAAAATCCCAGTCGAGTCTTTCACTTGATCTCTTAAAGGAACCTTCATTCCATCCACCAGATAGCCACGAGTAGTCTACTTAGGTGAATGTAATGAAGCTTGGGGGGGATGCACCTAACGGTAAAGTTAAGTTTCCCTATAGGATATGTGAAGGGAATCACCCCATTCACCTTTGTCCCTATCTCGACGAAGCCAAAAAGGTGTTGGATAACCGTCCTGCTTCACCGCAGTAACTTCCATCTAATTACAGGAGACTCTCCCTTTCATCATGTTGGGGGCATGTAAACCAATTTCAAGCAAATTCTTTCCTTGTTTCAAACTTGTGTAAAAATGAAACCAGTTTCAAGCATAGCTTTTTCGTTTTAAGCTTGTATAAAAATGAAACTGAATTCAAGCATAGGTTTTTTCATTTCAAGCTTGTGTAAACATGAAACTAAATCCAAGCATAGTTCCCTATGGTTCAAGCTTGTGTAAAAATGAACCCATTTCTATTTTAACCCTTGTGATTGCCATTCTATCAGCCTCTTTCGTCAGATGAACCTTGGTTGTTTTCATCCCATCGCCACCATCCCTTTGGTCGATCATATGCTTTCACCTGGTTGTTTACCCTTTAGAGGAATAGTTCCAATGAGTGGTCTTATTAGCCAGCCTCTTCACATAAATCAACATGTTTTGAGAAGTTCCAACATCATCGGAACCAGTTGCTACCCTAGACACCACTCGTTCCTCAAAATGGAGTCCTCTTTAAGCTCTTTTCAGACTCTCTAAACATGAAAAGATTGTCGAGCGCTTGTCGTTTCTAGCTTGTTAATGGATTAGAATCGATATCTACTCAGTATAGTTTTACCCCTTCTTCGGGTTGAGATAGATTAACTACGAAGAAGGTACTTGTTGATCAAACATGATCAATAGGTTCTCTCTTGTATTGTTTTATGCTTTTTTGGACTTGAGAGACAAATGTACAAAAAAGAACTTGTGGAGTTTCCTTTTAGTCCCTTTTCAGACTCTCTAAATGTGAAAAGGACCGAGTTATCTTTGTCATTAAACTCGTTAAAAACATTTAAATAGCGACAAACTTGTCCATCTAGACAAGGCCGAGTTTCACCGTCGCTAGACTTGTTAAAACATCAAATAGTGATGGGTTTGCCCAAAGGGTGAATTATAGAACAAGCATATGTTATCCTCCTCAAGCTTAATAAAAATAAAGAGGTGTTGGTCAATAATGACTAGGGAAAATGGGAAAAATCGAGAAAACTTTATGGTAGCGAGTCGCTCTTGAACATGACACTTCCACTTCATCTCCGTGACTAGTTGGGTTGGGTCATTCAGTTTGATGGTTATCACACCGTTGGTCTATCACACCATCCATCACTTTTATTTTGGGTCAACGCTACCAATTCATCTCAGTGTCATCGATATGTTCAAGAGAAGTCATCCGTTTAAAACTTCATCCGTTACAATACTGTAAACCTTCATTTTCATGACCGCCATTCCTGAACCTTGTGTCGTTAGTCGATTCTCATCTCTAAAATCATTTATTTCATTTCGTGTCATAGATGTGGGATACATCAAGGCCCTCCTACGACGAGTCACTTCTTGTCGACATCAACTCATCATCCAAGAAGTTGACTTAGAAACACCCTTTTAGTGCTTTGAAGCTTGCATACATCAATGGCAGGTTTCTCGCTTCCGGTGACAGGTTGACATCAATGGCCTTCGATCGAAAGATTTTGCATGGTGTTCGACATCAAATCATTTATTCACACCATGCGAAATGTATTGTAGTACCTTGAGGGTCATCATTATTATCGGTGATCCCTCTCGCGTTTGTTAACAACTTACATCATTGGCTGGTAATCAGACGATGTCTCTCCATGTTCGACCTCAGAACATCTATTCACATGGTTAGACTTGTACATTGAGTGAAGATTGAATGAGATTGAAGACCCCGGATCTAGTTTCATCCATCCAGGCTGCGATATATTCAAGAGTACCAAATCAAATGTACAAAGGCCTTACACAGATGGTCATCCTAATCATGGATCACGAATCTATATCTGTAGAAACATAAGTCTATATCTATGGACGACTATCAGATCTATGTACATGTAATGAAAGTTTATAAGTTGAGCATGGGAATGCCTCCCTCAGCTAGTTCATGAGAAAAATCAGTGATGTGTTGTATTGTAATTAATGCAGGTCGCCTTCCATTTCGAAACTTCCTATCCTCATGATAAAGCATTTCACCCGACATAGATATTTATGACCTCATGCTTTAGGGGGCAATTGTTACAGATTCATTTGGGCATATCAACCCCAAACTACAGGTCGATGTTATTAGAGTTCATCAACCCCTAATATAGTTGTTGCATGCCCTAAAGAGGTTAATCATCAGAATACCTTACTCCCAAAGAAGTCCCACCACTGAAAGCATCCAAAAAGTACTCTTATAGAGATCAGCACAGGAAGCCTTCTATCAGGCTGAAATGCATTGCAGGCGCTACACTGACTAGGTGCTATGCATTGCACTCAGTCCCTCTTTAGCCTGCGATGGGCGAACTTGGGCAATTTTCCATGAGGGTTTGAAGATTCCTTATCCACTGGAAACCTCTAGAAGCTTCTCAAGTGCCACTTGCCCTCTGAGTTCACCTTGGATGACAAAAGGAATTAGGAAACATCAACCTCCTATCTCCCTCTTTCATGGAACCAATTTCTAAAAATAGAAAGGCATTTGTCATCATCATTGATGACCCAGCCTCCTTCACTCATCTAAGAGATCTAGGCTGAAAAATATTGAGTTGCAAGGAGATGCTGGTGGTATGAGTTTAGGATTGAGTACAAGTATCATGATATTATTGGAATGTCTTGCTTTTCATGAGGTGAAGAAGGATTGAATTGGAAGGATGATGCTGGATCAAACTCGCATTGGTTGTAATCATTACTCTTATTAATAAAGTTTTTGAGATTTTTCCCTTTTGTTTGTGTCAATGTTAAATACATTCATGTGTATATTATGCTTTCTATTCCATGCTATTTATGAACAATAGATCATTATGCTTTGACGGGTTTTTGTTTCTGTAAGTTGTGCAGGCACTTCTCAAGCGATTTAAGTACAGGAAGGAGCGGCGAAATCAGTCAAGGGAGATAAGGAACAAGCGGAAGTAACAAGTAGGTTCTATATTCCTTATCTTATCTGTTGTTTATAGGAAAAATTAAAATTGCTTTGACTGTTGTTTCTAGATTAGCTACTAGATCTAGAGGGTTAGGCGTTTGTAGAAACACTAAATATTCCTGAAACAAAAGGATCCAATAGCATACATGTCGTTGAGTGCATGCAAGCAATCCAACCCATTCAACACACTCACCAAGGCGAAGATAAGAAGCAAGTTCAAATGGGGCTGAACATGCACTTCGACAAGTTTATGTGCATGACCACCAAAACACACTTGAAGATCAACACGAACACTATGCATCAGTGTGTTACTAATTCAACCATACCGAATAAGACCATGCACATGTTAGCAGACAAGTTGGATAAAGGGGTCGAACCCATGCACCAGTTGCAATGGAGGTAAGAGTTTGCTTCAGCAAGATGTCACCATGAGGTGCATGCGCACCGTCACGGACGACCAAGCTTGGCATCAGCTCACCAGCTTCACCATCAAAAGCATGTCAAAGAGTTGGTCTCACCACAACGGACTGAGTGTCAGTGATGTCTTGCAAGGCTTTCTCAAGCCATGATGTCTCACATGAGTACACGTGCATTGTAATGTTGAGTCATGTCAAGTGTAAGTTGAGTGTCAACAGTTGGATGTAACAGTCATAGAGTTGGTGAAGAGTCATGAGGGTAGTTGAATTGTCACAAAGGGGAATGTCAAGGGTCACCACACCCTTTGCTATAAATAGTCCCTCATAACTCATTGTATAGGCTTTTGGTCAGCCAAGCTTCTACTAAGACTATTTTGAAGAAGGCTTGGACAGTAATGTAACATGCCTTGGCTTCTCCACTGCACGAAGCTAGTACATCTCTTTGAAGGAGCAGGCGGATGTGGCTGTAACGTTCCACTGATGGGGCTAGCAGGTTTACATGGTGCATTGTATGATTGTGACTTTCACTTCTTTTATAATAAGAGCCAACACATTTTCATGCATATGTTTTTGTTGTAGTTCCACTGTTTCGGTTGCCTTAATGATATATGTTGTTTAACTTACGTACTTGTGTATGAATTGATTTGTATGAAATTATATGAATCTCGCTGTTAATGTGTTGCATATGTTATTAATGTTGTCACCGTCCGTGTCGACTGCTCTGCCGGACATCAGACAAACCTTTCTCATGAATCTGGTTATATCAACTGTCACACTCGTCTCGAACTGATCCGTGAGTGTTGTTCATGTTATCTTACCTTGTATGTTGTGACTGCCACATCCATGTCGATTGCTCTACCTGAAGCTGTGCATGTCCTTTGTGTTGTGTGTTCCTAGCCGAGTTGGGACTGATCCCTTTCAACCTGGAACTCACCTTCACTTCCTCACCCTTTGAAGTGTTGGAACCTCTCATACTTATTCCTTGACTCACTGCATTAGTCACACCCTTGCTATTGACAGAGTTATCTTACTTGCCTCTGTGTGACATTGCGGTCAAGGCATTACCTTACGACCCACTATTGGGACTCCTACACCAAACGGTTTTAGGTTTAATTGGGACTTCTTACTGGGGAGATCCCCTCGACATGTTGGCAGGTCTAGCACCATCAACATTTACGGCGCTAAAAGGAGGGCCTGATGACAAGCAGTGTCCTCTCATCTAATTTTGAACCTTTGCATATCTTTCATGGAATCTTGCATTCTTCTTCCCCTAGGTGTTTTTCGAATCGTGAAGATGTCTCCATCTTGGCGAAGCTTTTCAATCTCTTGTCCACTCACACGTATTATGGTGAAGGTGAAGTGGTCTGGCCTGAGCACTTACATAACTTCCTTTCCATGATTTATGAGGAAGATGAGTTTACTGACGAATAGGTCGGTCTGCTGCTTGCATTCACACTTTGCGAATCCCCATTTCGTTGGTTGCTTAGCTTACCGGCTAACACCGTGCACTCATGTGAGCACTTCTGTGATCTTATTGAAGACAAGTTCCATCATTTTGGTCCAGACCATCTTGACTAGAAACTATTATAGAAATGGAAGGCCTCGCATGAATATGTTATTGATTTTGGGCAGTGCTTCCGTGACTTACAGTTTCAAGCTCCGAAGAGCCAGATGAATGATCTGATATTCACCCTATGAGTGCCATCAGTTAAAGATTTATTAAACTAAATGTATTACAAACTCATGTGCTAGTGTGTGTGTTTTGTGTTATTGAAACAACGAATCAATCAGATTGCCAATACACAAAAAATAAAATGGAAAGACAGTAGAGAAACACAATAAGCAACACAAAGACCCAAATAGTTTTAATTAGGAGTTCACCCTATTCTTCAGGGCTACGTCTCTGGTCCAGATTTAGTGGTGGCCTTGTTTTATTGTGTCTTTCAGCAGAGAAATTACATTACGAGGACTCTATATGAGTTCTCCTGAAGCAGATTTTGCTTGGCAGGGTGGTTCTTGGATTCCCCAAGCCACTCGGAGTACACATACTCTTCTTCTTCCTACCAGCTCTGTGACCCTTGGTCTACAGTGGAAAGAGCCAAATGTGATGCTTAATCTAGACAGATTCCTCTATGGGAAGGCTTGAATCTTCAAGCTCTCTGGTGCTCGATGTTGTCTGTGGTCAACTCGACCCTTTGTCTCTTCTGCTTGGCTTTATTGTTCTCTGTGTTCAGTCCTCCTCTCAGGGTTCATTGTTCACTGTCTCTCTTGGTCGCTTGGACTCTTCTCAATTCTGATTCCAAATCAACTCTAACTGGTTCGACTGTCTCTGTTCATGGCTTTAGCCATTCGATCCCTATGCCTATTTAGTTCCTCTTCCACCTGTGTCGATTCACCTTCTGCAGCTGCGCTTGGAGTTCCCTGCATTTGGCGTCATCATGAATGCTTAGGGAGTGGCCACTTGTCCTCCTCTAAATGGTGCCAGCATGCTTCGTCGGTTCGTTTCTTCAGTTATGCCGTGGATGCGTTCTTCCTCCACCATGGCGGTCAAATGGATTCCAAATCCCTTTAGAACGCGACTTAATTCCCTGTTGATTCCACTTCTTTCCATCGGGCGCAATCTCAGCCGTCCGATCTGGGCCCTCCAGATCCGACGCCATATGCACGTTTCGCGCGATTGACTTGCTCGACCGATAGCGCGCAATCAACGACGGTTTTCTCTCACCTCCACCTACCATGCATCGATTGGTGTATGGAATCGCTTCGATCCTATCCAAAACCTCTTACCATTCATGGGCGCCCCGATCAAAATCGCTGGTTTCCAGAGCGTGGGTCCCGCCTTTGTACTATAGCACTTTTACCTTTTCCCGCCCACGGTCCTCTGGTTCGCCCACACGACCAGGTGCTCGGGCTTTCCCATTTTTTCCCTGTTCGCTCAGCACATCAAAAACCTCACCCTTTTTCCATTCCGGGGCTCCCAGGGGCTACTTTGGCCTCCTGCGCGGTCTCCATGGGCCTCGGTCAACGCGCTTTGACCGAGGTCCTCGTCGTTCCACGTCAGCTACCATGGCCACTGGTTCAGGGTGTTTTTGATACTGTTTTGGATTTCATTAGAGATTTGTTCGACCTGATTCAGTCATGGTTCTTGACAGTCTTTCTATGGATCCAATTCGGATCAATGAAGTTCGCTTATCTTTGGGACCAGTTCGAGTACTGCCTTAAGAAATCTGCTCGTCCCAAGAGAAAGCCTAATGTCAAACCTCACTCAACCTTATTCATTAATGGAACTGCACAATCCCATGTGGGAGCAGGCACTGTCTCAACAGACTGTTTTCCTCCCTTTCATTCAACAGTTCCACCATCACTCAGTGATGCTGAGGATCACATTTGCACATTTGTTCAACCTTCACACCCACCCAACATCACTCCACTCAATTTTTGCACAGAGTTGGTTGTTATTCCTTCGAGTTCTCATATGCATTCTTTTTTTCGACCTCCGTCTTTGCATCCAGGTGTTCCTCTGAATGATTTTGTCTTGTGTTCGTCCATTCCGGACTCTTCACTTGTTGTGAATGAGGAACAACCCGCTGACGGAGTTGGTGTTTCACAACCAACATGCGTTGTCATTCATGAAGAGTATGAGTGGGAGCTTGAGCATCAACACTTGGTGAAGGATGACTCCCTTCCATCCGAGCCCCCTCTGTTCTTTCCTAACATCATTGGTGAACCTGCCATCCATGATTTTGCATGTGTGTCTTCATCCACGGATGCACCCATTGTTGATCTTTCGCAGGACACACCGTATGTTAGCCCATCATCCAAAAACGGAGAGGATCAATCATTCATTAAAAATCCACTTGATTTTTCATCTGCTCTTTCCAGAAATGCAGAGGGTGAACATCCTTCCTTCTCATCTACCCCTCTGTGTGATTCGTCAAATCATGAGGATGCCGACCAACATCCTGAATTTTCTGATCTTGGTTGTCGTGATCTCTTCACCTCATCATCTGATCACGATGTTGATTCACTCGTTGTTAATCCGTCTAAGCCACTGGTCTATGAAGATCCATCTGTCAATGAAGTCGAAACCCCATAGAACGTCGAGGAAATTCAGCCTGAGCTGATGGTTATGTGAGGCCCTCGCTATCCTGAGGTTGGTTTCACTTTCGATCAGGAAATTGTTCAAACACTCGAGGCTCCTCATCACTCATCTATAAGCACTCAAGATCAATCTAACACTCAGATCACACTTCCTCCACTCGAACTACATGATCACATTGCTCATGCATTGGAGGAGTCTTATATTGCAAGCACTCATGCGCGACGCAAGTTATCTTTGTTTCTTTCGTTTTCTTGCATGTCACAGTCAAGAGTGTGCTTGTGCTTCAAAGTTGCATGTAGTGTCACACAACACCATGATAAGTCCACGAACTATCCGTCATGCACATGCACTCACTTATGTCCCATGGGAACTTTGAAACATGAAGTGTGGCTATCTTCACTGTTATATCTTTCTTGTATGCTGGTTCGCATGACTGGGTTACTCGCAGACCAAGCCTTCACCAACATGGGTCTACCAATGCACTGGTGGCTGCATTGGAAGTATCACTTCACGTGATCAGGCCCTTGCACTGTTAGTGTAGGAGTAGGAGTAGTGTTTGCTTGCATGCTTGTTTGCTTACATGCTTTGTTTTCTTGTTTGTTTGCTTGCTTCTTTGTTTACTTGTTTTGCTTTCATTTTTGCTTCTTCTCTTGCTTTTCTTTGTTGATTGTTAGTTCGTTCACTTGTTTCGTTCATAGGTTAGTTTGCATGAAACCATGTGTGACTCATGAAATGAGCTGGGTAAAGTACAAGAGGGTTTGTACAACTATCACTACTTGGTTATCTGTCATCTTGCCTCTATATGATGAACTTGTTACTCTTAGTCCATGATACGTCAAAGGAAAATATGTACTCTTCGAAGTGAACCTTGGTGTAAACACAACACTTGCGCGATAACTAGTGTCACCTTCTCTAGTTGATTGTTTTTGGGTTAACCCTTGTCAACTTGATCAAGTAGAGTAAGGTGAGGGGGAAAACCTTAACAAGCACGTCAAAGATACAATAAACTACTTCTCTATTGGAACAACCTCTTATGCTCTCAATAAGTTGGGATCCCTCTTCCGCCTCTCAAATGAATAAGTGCTATGCATAGTGAAAATGAAAAATGAAAAGTCAAAAAATTAAAAAAAGAAAATGAATAAGATGAAAGAAGAGAAAGGCTTCTTGTGCAGGGAGGTGATGCAAGTAACTCCCACGTAACTCCGTGGGGGTATTGACCAGGCTTGCTGGCAGTGGATCCATGCTTGTGTTCCTATGTGACTCCACCAGGGTACTGTCCAGACCTGTTGGTAGTGGAGCAACACCAGAGATGAAACTTAGACTCTGATGATTATACTGCTTGTGCACTTATATACCCCTCAACCCAAATCGAAACAAATGCGTTGCCTTGGCTTGGAATGTGTGTCAATCGACTAAGATTCTAGCATATTTTACATCTTACAATCAAGCTAGTGTGAAGCCAGGATGAGCTGAGAGCTAAACAATACTTCTGGAGGTGTTAGAATTGCTTTTCACGAACAAGGTCCATTCAGAGAGCTAGAGTTCTACCAGTGTGTCGCCAAGTGTTGTAGCGGCTACAACCACCCTCCAAAATTTTACTTTAGCCTGTTTTGGAGCCTCCCTACCAACCTTCACAACATCTTGCCTTGCTTCATCAAGTCCTCAAGCTTTAGTGTATTTCTTGCTCAAAGGCAGCCTGTCGATCATAGTTTGATATTTTCCCTTCATAAGCTTCTCGCTCGAACTTGGTCCAGTTGTAGGCTGAGTGGCTTCCCAGTGAAATTTGCGCATTTCTAGAGGGAAACCAGCCTTCCCTCCAGGAATTACGCAATTCCCTCTGACAGCCTGCTGGGCTCCAGGATTGCACAATCTTGCCAGCTAACCCTCCCAGCAGGATTTGCGCAATTTTTCCCATCAATAGGCAGTTCAACCCAGGATTTTGTGCAAATCTAGGCAGCAATCAGCTGCTGGGCCTAGAAATTGCTCAATCCCCTTAGGCAGATAGCCCAACATATAGTCAAGAATGCACATTTTTCTCCAGCATTCAAGCAGTCTCTTGCATGTGCAGCTGAGTTGATCGGTTCCCTTCAGGACTGAGCAAAACATACTTGCATGCATGGGTTGTTTCTCCCAAGGCAGCATGCAAAGGAATCCCTTGGTTTAGGGATCTATGTTTAGCAATTGGAGGTTACATGCAAGGAACAATTCAGAAACCTCCCTCCAAGTGTCGCTTCCCCTAGATTTGTGGCATGTGCGTCATAACCTCGATGTTATCAAAACTCATCAACCAGACGTTGTAGAGCTCATTACTTACATCAACCTTGGAGATCTAACATCCCACATCACATCTAGGAGCAGTGGGCACATTCAACTCAGCTGTTTTGGGGTAAGCTCACTTCCCATGCCTTATGCTGCATTTCTATTGCTTTTTAGGTTTTCACTTGTATGAGTACCGTTTGCTTGATTTCTTTGAACACTTGTTGTCGTTTACATGTATACTTGCTTGTCCTAGCTCTGTTTCAATTTTCTTTGCTATCTCACTATTGTCGCATGCATGAAACTATTTTGACCGACGAACAACCTCACACACATGCATGTTGATCTGTTTTCTCAAACCTCCATTCATGTTTTGCATGTACTATTTATCACTTCTACTATCATTTAGTGTCACCATACATTTCATTGACTTACCTGCTTTCAGTTGCCCATCGGTGAGTTGGGCCAACCTTGCTTCGTTCTCTACCTCCACCAAGGTTGCCTTACGTAATCTGGAGAAGGAAGGCTCACCTTCCTCTCCAGATTTGCGCATTTTGGCCCAGCACTGGCCTCCTGGACTAAATTGTGGATTTTTGGAGGTCAGTGGCTGCTTGGCCCAAATATTTGCACAAATCTGCCCCTAGGCCAACAGTCCTTCCTAGCTGGGATTACTCATTGCGCAATCCCAACAGCCAACTACCCGAATGGACTATGCATTGTGCAGTTCCAGTAGTCAGTTAGTCTCTCAGCGGCCCGGACTGTGCAAGGTTGTTGACAACATAGAGGTGGAGCAAAGTTGCAAGATCAAGAAGACCCATTGATAACAAAAGAAACTTTGGAGACTCAGGCTATGAAGTGAAGGCGCGACATGAAGATCGCACGAAGGCAAAAGATGGAGCAAAGAAGGACTTGCATGTGTCGAAGCAGCAACTCAGTAAGAGAATGAAGCTACACAGATAGACCATTGAGTTGCAATAGGAACACGAACATTAGTGAGTGCAACATGCACTCACTGATGAAACTGCACCAGTACAAGTTAAGGACCCATCCCAATAGCTGACACAGAGCAAACATGGTGAGCAGTGTTGTTGATTGCATGTAAAGGATCCAGCATCATACATGTCGTTGAGTGCAAACATACAATCCAACCCATTCAACACGCTCACCAAGGTGAAGACAAGAAGCAAGTCCAACTGGGGTTGAACATGCACTTCGACAAGTTGATGTGCATGACCACCAACACACACTTGAAGATTAGCACAGACACTATGCATCAGTGTGTTGCCAATTCAACCATACCCAAGAAGACCATGCACATGTTAGCATACGAGTTGGATGAAGGGGCCGAACCAATGCACCGGTTGCAACGGAGGTAAGAGCTTGCTTCAACAAGACGTCACCATGAGGTGCATGCACACCATTACGGATGACCAAGATTGGCATCAGCTCACCAACTTCACCATCACAAGCATGTCAAAGAGTTGGTCTCACCACAATGGACTGAGTGTCAGTGATGTCTTGCAAGGCTTGCTCAAGCCATGATGTCTCACATGAGTACATGTGCATTGTAATGTTGAGTCATGTCAAGTGTAAGTTGAGTGTCAACAGTTGGATGTAACAGTGATAAAGTAGGTGAAGAGTCATGAGGGTAGTTGAATTGTCACAAAGGGGAGTGTCAAGGGTCACCCCACCCTTTGCTATAAATAGTCCCTCATAACTCATTGTATAGGCTTTTGGTCAGCCAAGCTTCTACTAAGACTATCTTGAAGAAGGCTTGGACAGTATTGTAATGCACCTTGGCTTCTCCACTACACGGAGCTAGTACATCTCTTTGGAGGAGCAAGCACATGTGGCTGCAACGTTCCACTGATGGGGCTAACAGGTTTACATGGTGTATTGTATGATTGTGACTTACACTTGTTTTATAATAAGAGATAATACATTTTCATGCATATGTTGTTATTGTAGTTGGACTGTTTCGGTTGCCTTAATGATATATGTTGTTTAACTTATGTACTTGTGTATGAACTGATTTGTATGCAATTATATGAATCTTGTTGTTAATGTGTTGCATATGTTATTAATGTTGTCACCGTTCGTGTCGACTGCTCTGTTGGACATCAGATAAACCTTTCTCATGAACCTGGTTATATCAACCGTCACACTCGTCTCAGACTGATTTGTGAGTGTTGTTTGTGTTATCTTACCTTGTATGTTGTGACTGTCGCATCCGTGTCGACTGCTCTACCAGAAGTTGTGCATGTCCTTTGTGTTGTGTGTTCCTAGCTGAGTTGGGACTGATCCCTTTCAACCTGGAACTCACCTTCACCTTCTTGTCCCTTTGAAGTGTTAGAACCTCTCATACTCATTCCTTAACTCATTGCATTAGTCACACCCTTGCTACTAACAGAGTTATCTTACTTGCCTCTGTGCGACATTGCGGTCAAGGCATTACCTTATGATCCACTACTGGGACTCCTACACCAAATGGTTTGAGGTCTAATTGGGACTTCTTAACAGGGAGATCTCCTCGACATGTTGGCAGGTCCAGCACCGTCAACATGAAGTTTTCCTTGGACGTACTTATCATGCAGGAAGTAGCATATCACATCTCAGTAGGATTGACAACTAGACTGCATCAGAAGAAGAAGGCACCTTGGCCCTCTCTTCCATTGCGGATTGGGTTATATGAGATTTAGAGTATCAAGAAAGTGGATGTTGAAGTAGAACTGTTGAAGAAGTACCCATTCGACCTCCGAAGCTACAATCCGTATGACCGACATGTTATTCTGAAGGATCATTACACAAGGGTTCAATTCAATTGGATCCACGGGGCATGTCATTGGGCCAAGGAGGACCCATAGAGATATTGCTACAGTTTCTCTAGACCAAATGAACAGGTCGGCTTCTCTGTGGAGTGGTTAGCAAAACAACATGAAGCAGCATCACGAAGAGCACCAACAATGACAGTAGCAGCAGTGGCAACAGAGGCAAGCATACCAATGTGCGACAAAGGTAAGAGGAAGATTTTCGATCGCATGGAGGAGGAGCAATGTTGCAAGTTTCGAGCAGATCCATTCGTACAGAAAGTAGCAATGGCTATAGAGTCAAAGAGGCACCAACGTGACAAATGAATCACACGAAGGCAGAGGGATAAGAAGAGAATGGAAGAAGCAGAGAAAGAGTTGCATGAGCTGAGGGAGCAGCTTCGAAAGGAACAAGAGCTGCGCAAACAGGAGAGGGAAGCACAACAACAACAGATACAGCAGGGGGCACAACTAGTGCAAACAAATGAAGCAACACTCGTACAAGTAGTTGATTCATCAAAACAACTGGTATCAGGTGAACAAGGTGAACCATCATAGGGGCAAGACTTCGCTCATGAGATAGAACGAGCACTTCAACAATTGGATGTAGACATGGAGCAGCAGGAGTTGGAATAGGACACCGACCTCATGCCTCACCACAAAGAGGTCGACTCACCTGCTTCAATGCATCCAGATGATGAGCAAGTCTCAAATGACCAAGGAGGCATTGAGATCCTTGGTGATCAGCCGAAAGAAGAGATGCACAACATCTCATTTGACGAATCCCAACATAGAGTTGTGCAGTCTTGCAAAGTGTCAACTCTGGAGGATCATACGTCTCCTGTGCAAGTTGAGGAACGAGTGATCGTGACTGATGTGCGCAAACATCCAGCTACCTTGGCTGATGCAACCAGAGTGTATGCCAAAGCCACTAGCTCAAGTGTTCGCTTTCTGATAGCTGAGAATGAGCGAATGGCAAAGGAACTACAAATGACCAAGCAAGGAGGAGACTTGGTGACAATGTCCGCCTGAGCTGAACTGAAGAAGGCAATACTAGATGAAGTATTGTCCCTTGACACAATTATGCAAGCATTGTACTCCAAGTTTGGTACCGTGCACAAGGCATTCGTCCATCTTAACTAATGGCAATAGCGATGTGCTAGAAGAGTGTGCATCTTGATGAACTTGCATGTTGTTGTTGATGACATGAAAACATGGACAATGAAGTACAAGGGAGCCCCACTTCACTTGCCTAAGATGATGAGGGTCAATGCGGTCGAGCTGAAAGCACATATCTGGAGTTAGATCCGGAACTATGAAGAGTTCCTGTAGTTCATCACTAGCATACATGCTTCCCATGCACGAGTATTCAAGAGTATGGATGTTGTGGTGCACACACATGCGATCCCATCTATTGGGAATCTCACCCAAGCGAAGACAAAGAAATAGGCCCGACTAGAGCTTGACTCGTACTTCGACGAGTTGATGTGCATTGTCAGCAGCCCAGACTTGTCGATCATTGCAGACATCATGCATAAGTATGTAGCTGGTTTGGCCACATTGAAGACAATGATGCACATGCTTTCAGACGAGTTGGACAGAGGAGCCCAAGTAGTGTACCCGAATTCTATGGAGGCAAGAGTCGTGTTTCAAACGGATGTCACCACGGAGTACACAGACACCATCAAGGACTACCGATCTTGGCATCAATATGTTACCATTGATCAGCATGAGGATGTTGAGGAGTTGGACTTCCATGGTTGTCTAAGTCAGAGTGATGTCTAGCATGTCTTTCTCAAGCCATTTTGTTCACATGGGTACATGTGCGTTATAATGTTAAGTCATGTCAAGTGTAAGTCAAGTGTCAATAGTTGGATGTAACAGTCATAGAGTAAGTGAAGAGTCATGAGGGTAGTTGAAGTGTCACAAAGGGGAATGCCAAGGGTCACCCCACCCTTTGCTATAATTAGTCCCCCATAACTCATTGTATAGGCTTTTGGTCAGCCAAGCTTCTGATAAGACTATCTTGGAGAGAGATTGGACAATATGGTAACGCGCCTTGGCTTCTCCACTGCACGGAGCTAGTTCATCTCTTTAGAGGAGCAGGCGGATGTGGTTGTAACGTTCCACTATTGGGGCTAGCGGGTTTACATGGATGTATCGTATGCCTGGAACTTACACTTCTTTACATAATAAGATCCAACACGTTTCATGCATATGTTGTATTGTATTCTAGCTATCTTGTTTACTCTAAATGGAATATGTATTTGCTTTCTTACGCATGCATGTATGGACTATTCCGTATGAGTATGTATGAATCTTTCTGAAATGTGTTGATTGGTTTAACCATCACTTTGGATTGTCAGCGAACTTACTTTCCAGCTTGTGATGTATCTTCGCTTGTGTGTTCCCTTTCCATCCGAGTACTATTACAGGTTGCCAAGGGGTGCACTCATCTCAACCCACCTGTGTTAGAACCTCTCATGCACCTTCCTTGAATCACTGCAGCGGTCACATCCTTGCTACCAACAGAGTTATCTTACTTGCCTCTATGCAAAATCACGGTCAAGGCATTACTATATGGCCCACTGTTGGGACTCCTACACCAAATGGTTTGAGGTCGAATTTGGACTTCTTACTGGGGAGATCCCTTGACATGTTGGCGGGTCCAACACCATCAACACCCCAAAACATACACAATCTCTCTCCATCTCTCCCTTGTCACTCCCTCTCTCTCTCCACTTCCCACTCTATGTCTTTATTCTTCCCTCCCTTTCTCCCCCTCCAACTCCATCTCTCTATCCCTCCCTCTCTCCTCCTCTTTCTCAAGTTCTCTCTATTGTCCTTTCTCTCCTACCTCCATCTCTCTTCCCCCATATCTCTCTCTCTCTCTCTCTTTTCCCTCCAATCCTCCCGCTTCCCCCATCACTCTTTTCCTCTCTCTCCCTCTCTCTCCTGCCTCCCTCTATATTCCTCTCTCTCTCTCTCCCCCCCCTCTCTCTCTCTTAAACCGTGTTACTATATCCCTTCCTTTCTCCTTCTCTCTCCTTCTCACCCCTTATCTCCATCTCTCCTTCTTTGTCTCTATATCTAACCCCTAAACATACACATTCTCTGTCCATCTCTCCCTTGTTACTCCCTCTCTCTCTCCACTTCTCACTCTCTATGTCTTCCTTCTTCCCTCCCTCTCTCCCCCTCAAACTGCATCTCTCTATCCCTCACTCTCTCCTCCTCTCTCTCGTCCTTCCTCTCCTACATCCCCTTCCCCCTCCCTTTCTCTACCCTCCAATTCTCTCACTATCTCCCCGCCTCACTCCTCTCTCTCCCACCTCCGTCTTTATGTCTCCCTCTTCCTCTCTTATCCTTTTCTACCTCTCTCACTCCTCTCCCTCTCTCTCTTCATTCACCCTCTTCCCTTTCCTTCAGTTTATCTCCATCTCTCCCTTGTCACTACCCCTATCTCTCCAGCTCTATAACTCTACGTCTTTGTTCTCCCCTCACACACACACACACATTCATGATATATTAATATATCTTATAATATATCAAATTTAATATTGTATTAATCTAAAGTTATTAAATTTAATAATATTAATATTAGATTTAATAATAATAACAATAATATTTTAATATTAATATTAGGGTTAATAGTGTTTTTTTTTTTCATGTTATTAACAATAATTTGGTCCATGGTATTTTGTCCATAGGCTTGGTATATAATTATATGTTGATTTCTAATCATATTTGATATATTTTTATTTATTTACCATACCTCTTTTATATTTATTTATTTAACATACCTCTTTATACCTCTTTTATATTTATTTATTTACCATACTTTTTTATAAATATGGTTTTGGCCCATGGTATTAATAATAATCTGCCCCATTGTATTTGGCTCATAGACTTCACCTAAATAAAACATATTTTTTAAGTTTTTGTAAATATAAAAAGGTTTATGGAGTAAATATAAAAATAGATTTGATATATTTACCATATTTTTAGTTTATTTATATTTATAGTTATTTACTCATCTTAATTCTTTTTTGAATGTTTGTAAACCTCTTCATATTTTAAATTTATATTGTGTTTATACATAATAATAATTAAATTAATTTTTAAATAAAATCAACATTAAATTAAAAATATTAAATATTAAACATTACATGTTAAATATTTACTTTATGTTAAGTCTAAGAATATTAAATGTTCATTACTAAACATAGAAATAAAATTTGATGCATAATCTCTAAAGCTAAATACTTATGGTGTTGTTTTCACGGAAGATTGTATAGCTTTTGAGATGACACCTTTGATCTTATAAAATTATGGTGAAAAGATGCCCCTTACGCTAAAATAAACACTCCACACCTAAGTGTTGCACTACAAAAATTTAAAGTTGACGTGTACAACTAGGGCACTAAAGTGATATGTGTGCAATTATTTATGTTAATACTTGATTCACTTAACTTAAGTGGGTGGGTGTTAAAAGGCTATACTTTTTTTTTGTTCCTCTCGAGAGTCTCATACCATTTGATAAGCCTAGTTGTTATGCGACGTTTGTGTGACCTTATTAGTGGGTAATTGCCTGTCTCATTTGGAATATGTTTAATTAACATGTCTTAGCTAAATTTATGTTAGGCATTTTTAACTGTATAGAATACACACACTATTAGTTGGGTAGGAATGTCAATTGCTGGTATCATTTGGAATATGTTTAATCAATATGCCTTAACTAATTTAAGTTCACCTTGTTCGCCTGATACCAGTTGTTCTGATGAATCAACTACTTGTATGGGTGTTGCTTCATCTGTTTGCACATGTTGTGCCCCCTGCTGTATCTGTTGTTGTTGTGCTTCCCTCTCCTGTTTGCGCAACTCTTGTTCCTTTCAAAGCTGCTCCCTCAGCTCATGCAACTCTTTCTGTGCTTCTTCCATTCTCTTCTTATCCCTCTGCCTTCGCGTGATTCACTTGTTGCGTTGGTGCCACTTTGCCTCTATAGCCATTGCTACTTTCTGTACGAATGGATCTGCTCGAAACTTGCAGCTTTTCTTCTCCTCCATGCGATCGAAAATCTTCCTCTTACCTTTGTCGCGCACTGGTATGCTTGCCTCCGTTGCCACTGTTGCTACTGTCGTTGTTGGTGCTCTCTGTGATGTTGCTTCATGTTTCTTCACTAACCACTCCACAGAGAAGCCGACCTATTCATTGGGTCTAGAGAAACTGTAGCAATATCTCTATGGGTCTTCCTTGGCCCAATGGCATACCTCGTGGATCCAATTGAATTGAACCCTTGTGTAATGATCCTTCACAATAACATGTCGGTCATACAGATTGTAGCTTCGGAGGTCGAATGGGTACTTCTTCATCAGTTCTACTTCAACATCCTCTTGCTTGATACTCTGAATCTCATATAACCCAATCCGCAATGGAAGAGAGGGCCAAGGTGCCTTCTTCTTCTGATGCAGTCTAGTTGTCAATCCTGCTGAGATGTGATATGCTACTTCCTGCATGATAAGTACGTCCAAGGAAAACTTCGTGTTGATGGTGCTGGACCCGCCAACATGTCGAGGATATCTCCATGTTAAGAAGTCCCAATTAGACCTCAAACCATTTGGTGTAGGATTCCCAGTAGTGGATCATAAGGTAATGCCTTGATCGCAATGTTGCACAGAGGCAAGTAAGATAACTCTGTTAGTAGCAAGGGTGTGACTAATGCAGTGAGTCAAGGAATGAATATGAGAGGTTCTAACACTTCAAAGGGATAGGAAGGTGAAGGTGAGTTCCAGGTTGAAAGGGATCAGTCCCAACTCAGCTAGGAACACACAACACAAAGGACATGCACAGCTTCTGGCAGAGCAGTCGACACGGATGCGGCAGTCACAACATAGTTAAGTGTCAATAGTTGGATGTAACAGTCATAGAGTAAGTGAAGAGTCATGAGGGTAGTTGAAGTGTCACAAAGGGGAATGCCAAGGGTCACCCCACCCTTTGATATAATTAGTCCCCCATAACTCATTGTATAGGCTTTTGGTCAGCCAAGCTTCTGATAAGACTATCTTGGAGAGAGATTGGACAATATGGTAACGCGCCTTGGCTTCTCCACTGCACAGAGCTAGTTCATCTCTTTAGAGGAGCAGGCGGATGTGGTTGTAACGTTCCACTATTTGGGCTAGCGGGTTTACATGGATGTATCGTATGCCTGGAACTTACACTTCTTTACATAATAAGATCCAACACGTTTCATGCATATGTTGTATTGTATTCTAGCTATCTTGTTTACTCTAAATGGAATATGTATTTGCTTTCTTACGCATGCATGTATGGACTATTCCGTATGAGTATGTATGAATATTTCTGAAATGTGTTGATTGGTTTAACCATCACTTTGGATTGTCAGCTAACTTACTTTCCAGCTTGTGATGTATCTTCGCTTGTGTGTTCCCTTTCCATCCGAGTACTTTTACAGGTTGCCAAGGGGTGCACTCATCTCAACCCACCTGTGTTAGAACCTCTCATGCACCTTCCTTGAATCACTGCAGCGGTCACATCCTTGCTACCAACAGAGTTATCTTACTTGCCTCTATGCGAAATCACGGTCAAGGCATTACTATGCGGCCCACTGTTGGGACTCCTACACCAAACGGTTTGAGGTTGAATTGGAACTTCTTACTGGGGAGATCCCTTGACATGTTGGCGGGTCCAACACCGTCAACACCCCAAAACATACACAATCTCTCTCCATCTCTCCCTTGTCACTCCCTCTCTCTCTCCACTTCCCACTCTATGTCTTTATTCTTCCCTCCCTCTCTCCCCCTCCAACTCCATCTCTCTATCCCTCCCTCTCTCCTCCTCTTTCTCAAGTTCTCTCTATTGTCCTTTCTCTCCTACCTCCATCCCTCTTCCCCCATATATCTCTCTCTCTATTTTCCCTCCAATCCTCCCGCTTCCCCCATCACTTTTTTCCTCTCTCTCCCTTTCTCTCTTGCCTCCCTCTATATTCCTCTCTCTCCCCCCCCCCTCTCTCTCCCCCCCCCTCTCTCTCTCTTAAACTGTGTTACTATATCCCTCCCTTTCTCCTTCTCTCTCCTTCTCACCCCTTATCTCCATCTCTCCTTCTTTGTCTCTATATCTAACCCCTAAACATACACATTCTCTCTCCATCTCTCCCTTGTTACTCCCTCTCTCTCTCTCCACTTCTCACTCTCTATGTCTTTCTTCTTCCCTCCCTCTCTCCCCCTCCAACTCCATCTCTCTATCCCTCCCTCTCTCCTCCTCTCTCTCATCCTTCCTCTCCTACATCCCCTTCCCCCTCCCTCTCTCTGCCCTCCAATTCTCTCACTATCTCCCCGCCTCACTCCTCTCTCTCCCACCTCCTTCTTTATGTCTCCCTCTTCCTCTCTTATCCTTTTCTACCTCTCTCACTCCTCTCCCTCTCTCTCTTCATTCATCCTCTCCCCTTTCCTTCAGTTTATCTCCATCTCTCCCTTGTCACTACCCCTATCTCTCCACCTCTATAACTCTACGTCTTTGTTCTCCCCTCACACACACACACACACATTAATCATATATTAATATATCTTATAATATATCAAATTCAATATTGTATTAATCTAAAGTTATTAAATTTAATAATATTAATATTAGATTTAATAATAAAATATTAATATTTTAATATTAATATTAGGGTTAATAGTGTTGTTGTTGTTGTTTTTTTTTTTTCATGTTATTAACAATAATTTGGTCCATGGTATTTTGTCCATAGGCTTGGTATATAATTATATGTTGATTTCTAATCATATTTGATATATTTTTATTTATTTACCATACCTCTTTTATATTTATTTATTTAACATACCTCTTTATACCTCTTTTATATTTATTTATTTACCATACTTTTTTATAAATATGGTTTTGGCCCATGGTATTAATAATAATTTGTCCCATTGTATTTGGCTCATAGGCTTCACTTAAATAAAACATATTTTTTGAGTTTCTGTAAATTTAAAGAGGTTTATGAGGTAAATATAAAAATAGATTTGATATATTTACCATAATTTTTAGTTTATTTATATTTATATTTATTTATTTATTTACTTACCATAATTCTTTTTTGAATATTTATAAACCTCTTCATATTTAAATTTATATTGTATTTATACATAATAATAATTAAATTACTTTTTAAATAAAACCAACATTAAATTAAAAATATTAAATGTTAAACATTACATGTTAAATATTTACTTTTACTAAACTGTAAAACGTTTCTGCCCCTCATTACTAAACATAGAAATAAAATTTGATGCATAATCTCTAAAGCTAAATACTTATGGTGTTGTTTTCACTGAAGATTGTATAACTTTTGAGATGACACCTTTGATCTTATAAAATTATGGTGAAAAGATGCCCCTTACGCTAAAATAAACACTCCACACCTAAGTGTTGCACTACAAAAATTTAAAGTTGACGTGTACAACTAGGGCACTAAAGTGATATGTGTGTAATTATTTATGTTAATACTTGATTCACTTAACTTGAGTGATAATGGACTCATACACATCCTCACCTCTAAGTGGGTGGGTGTTAAAAGGCTATACTTTTTTTTGTTCCTCTCGAGAGTCTCATACCATTTGATAAGCCTAGTTGTTATGCGACATTTGTGGGACCTTATTAGTGGGTAATTGCCTGTCTCATTTGGAATATGTTTAATTAACATGTCTTAGCTAAATTTATGTTAGGCATTTTTAACTGTATAGAATACACACACTATTAGTTGGGTATGAATGTCAATTGCTGGTATCATTTGGAATATGTTTAATCAATATGCCTTAACTAATTTAAGTTACACCCTTTTAATTCTATGGAATATTTGAGTGTTCGTTTAATCACAAGTGATGCCAATTTATTAATTTAAATATGGTATTTTTGTTTAAAAAAATAAAAAGAATATTATTAAAATTTATAAAAGTAAGATCATTATTTTCACATTTGTATTTTAATTTAATTTTTTTAATCATGGTGAATCAATAATTTTTTGGATTAATCTAGGGAATGTCTATGATCAACTTTTATCATCACATTTTCATCTTAAGCTTTTTTTTTCTTTTAAACCATAATAAACTAATTTAGGGGATGTCCAAGATCAATCCTCAGGACTACGTTATAACACTGTAATATATCTAACCACCTACATACAAAATATACTAAATTTTTTGATTTGGCAAAAGCCAAAACTCTTAGAAATGAAAAATCTACTCCTTTAAGCGAGATCATAACATGCCATATACTCACTAAAATTTTAACCCTTAAAACTCTTAAAAAAAAATAAATATGAACAATTAAGCATCCCTCCCATCCGCCTTTTGAATTTTGACCTCTTCATCCGACCTACCACTTAAGATTAATCCCACTTCGCACAGCCTAATTAATAAGACACAATAGAATCACGGTTGCAACCTTCACGCCTATATATGGACTTTGTAAAACATAGTTAAAGAAAAAAAACTTTTAACCCTCCCTGGAGAGATTTTTTTTATATATAGGCGGAGTTGGTGTTTGGTCTTCGTTTGTTTTGGAGCCGCGACCCAGAAGCCATTCAAGCCTTCTGGTACCCTGTATGCTCAGATCTCGAAGGTATTTTTCCTCCTCCTCACCCCGAGCGGGCTTTCCCAGCCTCTGGGTATGGGTGTATGGGATCTCACGGTCTCATGGTTTCTGGGCAGGTTTAGCCATCTGGGTATATGTTTTCTTCAATTTTTTTGACGAAATATTGATGTGGTTGATGGGTTTTGGGCATGACAGGGCTGCTGGTGTGATCTGAGACAGGTTTAAGAGGCGGGATCGATGGTTTTAGGAGGCAACATGTCAGGTAAAGGTGCCAAGGGCCTTCTAATGGGCAAGTCCTCGGCCCCTGTCAACAATAACAACAACAAGGATAAGGACAAGAAGAAGCCTGTTTCTCGCTCATCCCGTGCAGGTCTCCAGGTAAGTTCTTGTGTTTTCACAGTCCATTTGATTTTTTCGTTGTAGGTGCTGGTTTCCTTGATCCTTGGCATTTTTATTTTTAGGGGATGTGTATTGATTGAAGGTAGGAAGCCTTGAGGTCTGTTTTCTGTCTTTGAAACGACAAGGCTGGTTTGTGTTAAGGAGAGGCTTTGGTAGTTTCTGCATGTAATGTTAAACTGGCCTCCCATTCAGGGGAGTTTAAGTGTGTTTGCTCTTGTTTTGTTATAAGTTGGGGAGGTTTTTTTTCATGGTGCATGGCTCCCTGAAAGGAGGCTCCAAAAGGCTTTTGTTGGCATGGTTTGTTGGCTGTGAAAGTTCTCCTATTGGCCTGTCCTGAGAGGCTTTGTTTACCTGCTGGACGACATGCAAGATACTTTTCCCCAAACATAAGGCTTTGTGTTTGTGCAACCTATTACATTCTCAGTTGATCCTGTTTCTGGCAACTTCCTTGTTTTTGTTTCTTCTGGTGTTTGTATCTTGTTCATGGCAACCCTTTGCAGCCCTTTCATGCAATATGATCATTTTCCCCCTGTATCTTCCTCACCCCAAGTTTTGTGAACGAAATCGTGTAAGGCTAGAACATGGGTGCCTGCTGAGCATGGTACTAACTTGAACCCTGAGCTTGCCCAGTTCAAAATCTAAATCATATACAGAAAAGTGCAAGTGCGCAAACAAATACTGACTAGAATACAATCATGTACAGAAAAAATAAAATGCAAATAAAACTACCCACTATCAAAAAATGCGGTTGCATAGAAAATATCAAGATAACAACCACATACAACTGAACCTGATTTGAACATGTAGAATTGCTTCCAGTAGATGTTCTTTAAAGTTTTATTAGGTTTGTCTTCATTCTGATAGCTTTCATAATGGACTTTGGCACTGGAATGGCCCTGAAAGAACTCAAGATGCTTACCATCATTAGCTCTGTTGTCATTTCGATCTCTTGCCTAATAGACTTGCTACAGCATAGGAACTCTGAGAGGGAAACAAACAACGAGGTACCTGTGAGGCCGATGCCTTTTCCATTTTAGTACTTGCTGTCATTTGTTTTGCCTTAATTCTGGTATCTTGCATAATAGAATTGCTACGCTGTAGGAACCACGAGGGGGGAATGGGGGAAGAGCTAGCGGGGTGTCTGTGGGTTTGATCTTCTTTACACTATTTCTTGTTATATTTAAAGAAATTGTTGATCACATACCGGAATACCCAACTCTTTGCCAAAGTTTGAGCGATGCATCTGAGAATTTTATCAGTGAAGTGAAGTTCTTGTGAGTTCTTTCATCTCTCTTGATTGTAATTTTGATTTGATTTATGGTTTTGATGTTTGTATCTCATGTTGGTTCAGATTTGCTTTGGTATTGTGGGGCTTGATGTCACATTATTGTTGACATCAACACGTCAGATTATGCAGGGTTAGGCTGTGACCCTCAATACCCAGAATGATCTTGGCAGAAATGGCTGGTTAAGATTATTTTATTGATCTAACATTTTCTGGTATTAGCTATAATGCTAGCTATCAAAACAAGGAAATATCCTCTCACGGTCTACTTTCTGATTTTTTTTTGTATCCATTGTATTGCCTTGTTGAGCCCAGAGCCTCATTTTACAGCCCAGTATGATATGTAACCCTGTTAGTCTCGCATCAAAGTTGAAATTTTGCTAATGTCAGCTAAAATATATATATATATATATATATTTTAAAATCTAAAATAAAAATAAAAATAAAATAACTATACAAAATATTTAAATAATATCTGCTCATAAAAAAATTTGCAGGTCAAGAAATTGGATCCCTCTAGGCTCATATTAGATCCGTATTTAAAATGGATCTATGCTGCTAATCTTGCATTTCATAACTAGCAAGTATTTGCTATAATTAGCATTATGAGGCCTGCATTTTAGCTGTTTGCTGATGATGTGAGTATCTTTTTCCTGATGCAGTTTCCAGTAGGACGTATCCACCGCCTGCTGAAATCTCGTATATCTGCGAATGGCAGAGTGGGAGCAACTGCTGCTGTATATTCTGCAGCTATTTTGGAGTATTTGACTGCAGAGGTTTTGGAGTTGGCAGGAAATGCAAGCAAAGATCTGAAGGTCAAGCGTATCACCCCTAGACATTTGCAGCTTGCTATTCGAGGGGATGAAGAGCTCGATACTCTGATCAAAGGTACTATAGCTGGTGGGGGTGTTATTCCTCATATTCACAAGTCATTGATCAATAAATCTTCAAAAGATTAGGCTGCATTCGAGCTTCTGACCATACATTGTGTCATGTAAAGGAACTGACAAAGCATCTAATTTTTAGAATTTAGACTATGTTCTGCTCATGTGAATGAACATGGTTGTCGTACTATGGCTATTCCTTTTGAACAGTTCATGCCGATTCAGGATTTATAGGTGTTTCACCTGGTTTGTGACTAGCTATTGTAGTAGGTACATCACCATGGGGCAGGGTTACCCTGATTGGATTAAACTTTACTTTTGAGCTTCTTGTGTATTCAGTAGAAATTCTCTTGACAGCATGTGATTCTGTTTAAATTTGGATTTGCTACGTAATGTGATCTTTGTTAGAGTGCTCTGTGTGGTCTTTTCTGATCTGCCAATTTCTGGTATTGTTTTGATAAGGTTAGATGATAACACACTTCATTTCTTGGGAACCTGCATCTTAATTTTCATTGCTGACAATAAAAAAGGCATTAAGAATGAAACATCATTGAGCCACGTGTCTGTCTATACCGATAACCCCTCTCTAAATAGATAAGGAGAACCAGCAGATTCACTGTCCTCAACTCAAGTGAGTCTGCATCTTTTCTGAGAATGCCTGGCCGAAAGATGAAAGATACGTTGCTAAATCTGATCTAATATCAACGCCTGGCTGAATGCAAATTATTGCTAAATCTGATCTAAAAGTTGTGAGCTCGTCCAAAAGCACATTAATTTCCTAATACAAAGATGCAATTTTAGCACAAGGTGGAATCCAAAGCAGTTGTATGTTTATTAGCCTGGATGTAAAAGTTAGTTTATTTGATATCCATCTCTTTGCAGGTTTCCCTTTTTCTTTAAATGTTTTTGTGCTATTGACAATTGGTATGGCTTTTCTTTTGATTCTGGCTCCACACATGGTCATTGTATATGTTTTTACTGAATATAGAAGTTTCTTTCATTCTTGTGTATCCAACATTGACTGTGCCAAAGGAAAAATCTGAGAGGGTTAAGTGTCCTTTCACATGAAGTTTATGGCAATGAAGTTGGGTTCACAGTGGCTGTGGCCTGTCCTGTCTTAATACATCTCTTGACTGAGTGTGAGATGATCTTGCTGGGCCTCATTCCTGTCCTTTGTGGGCTGTATGATGTATGCAAGGGTGGTTAAG
This sequence comes from Pinus tabuliformis, assembly GCA_031772625.1. NCBI lineage: Eukaryota > Viridiplantae > Streptophyta > Pinopsida > Pinales > Pinaceae > Pinus > Pinus tabuliformis. Next base: position 875,302,552 of record CM062807.1, read on the forward strand.
TTGGGTACACCCACTTATGTTTCTTATTCTTTCTACTAAAAGCTCTTGTTATAAAAGGTTTTCTTTTCTCCTCTGTATTTGGGAAGCCCTTAATCTAAGTGGTTTCTTGTTTGTTCAAGCTGGTTGCATTGTGGAAAATGGATATTTTTATTTCTATGTTGCAGAAATAATCTTTCTATTGAACAAGATTGAAAGTTGGTTTGCTTTTATCTATATTTTATGGTTACTGTGGGATATCTGATATTTTTGTGGTTAACTTTGGATATCTATATTTTCTTGGTTATTATATGATGGGGTGGGAGATCAGGAAAAAGTTATCAACAGGATTGTCCTGGATTGCTTTCTAATAGGGTTCTCTTAAGAAAATACCAGCATTATAATCCACATAAAATTGGCACTCTTAATTCATTGAAAGAGAAAGGACAAAAGTAGTGGTTATGAATTTTTTAACTAGTAACTGTTCATGATACAGTGGAATAATGATAGAAGCTGTTAGGTTGTGGTGTAACAACATAAAGTACTTGTAGTTGAGTATATGTAGACAGTGAATTAAAGTTAGAATGCTCTTGGCTATATGGTGTAACAACATTATGAAGTAGTTGAACATAACAGAAGCAGTGGTTGAGATTTTAATGGTAGTTTGTTTGGTTTTTCGTTACAGTTGGTGAAGATTCAAGTAAAAAAATAAAAGCTCATATGAACTGGGTTTTAAAATTATGTGAAATAAAGTTCGAATGAAATGGATTTTAAAATTAAAAATAAGGGTTGACATTGAAATGAAACTTCGGAATGGATATGGATTTTATATTTTAAACTGCTTTGATGTCAGAAAATCTTGGACTTAATTTAACTTGTCAAATTAATTATTTTAATGTAAATTATATGGTGTTTTTGGATTTTAATTTTGGTTCTATTTTATTTCCTTCTACTTTTTACTAAATTTTGCGAGTTTTTATATTTTATTTATTCCAAGTTTCTTCGCTTTTATATTTCCCAATCAATTTTAATTTTTTACCTTCTCCATGTATAATCTTTTTGAATTAAAAAAATACAAATTTAAAATTTTTTAAAACTTATTTGTTTTTGCTTTTGTAATATTTAAAATTTAAACATCTTTTCAGTAATCGATATTATATTTAATCAAACCTATGTTCACAAGTTTACAGCGAATTCAATGGTGTATTTTTCCTTCCCTTTAATGTTCTTTTATTCATGTTGTGTTTTCATCATTTATATTTAATGTTTTATTTATTAATTTTTCTATGGTTTTTCATAATTCAAATTTAATATTCTATTTAATGAGTTTCAATATTTTCTTTTAACAACACTAATTTTAATTATATTAACTTTCTATGGTCGTTTATTCCTATTGTGTTTTTCCCAACTTAAATCTTAAATCTAATACTTTATTTCCTAAATTCTCCATGTCTTCTTCACCTCTTTAATTTTAATTTAAGTTCGGTCATAAATTCTCCATACCTTATTCACCTCTTCTCTTTAATTTTAATTTAAGTTCGGTCATAAATTCTCCATATCTTCTTCACCTCTTTAATTTTAACCTTTTTAATTTTAATTTAAGTTCGGTTGATTCTTGTAACATTTTTTCTTAATTATATATATATATATATATATATATATATATTTTTTTTTTAATTTATAATTTGGTTCTCATAACATTTTTCTTAATAATATTTTTTTTTAATTTTAATTTATAATTTGATTTTTATAAGTTGTTTATTATTATTATTTTTTTTAATTTAAGTTCGGTTGATTTTCATAACGTTTTTTCTTAATAATAATTTTTTGTTTTAATATTAATTTATAATTTGATTTTCATATGTTGGTAATTATTTTCTTTTTTAATCATAATATATATATTTTTAATCATAATAATATATATTTTTTAATTAATTTCCTTTTTAATGCATTTTGTTGTTGATTTTTTTTCAGGTTTTTTGTTTTTTATTTATGGGGCATATATTAAGAGTTAAATTTTGTTAAAATTGTAACGGTTCAAATTAATTGCATGTGTTACGAATTTATTTCATTTAATCTTTATGTATTTATTTATTTTATTTTAATTTAATTCTATTTTATTTTATTTTGACTTAGAAAGTTAATTATTACAATATTGTTATCATATTTTTTTTTTTTCGAAAGGTGGAAAAACCTATCAAACTCAGTTTGTCAAACCAACAGTGAGGACAGCCATCTCTGGCTGCTATCCGCGAATGTCAGTTGACACATCACTGTTATCAAGGAAAACCACGCCACCTGAAATAACCCGCTGGTGGTCCGTAAGGGAGCAGACTTTCACTCCTGCCAGAGGCAAAGGGAGCAGACTTTCACTCCTGCCAGATGCCTCTGGGTCTTGGGCCGTTAACCTGTTTCCTTACGTCCGAGGAAGACGAGCTCTTAGCCAAGCAGAAGCAGTTTTAGAGCATACTCCAGGCCCAAATATTGTTATCATATTGAGCTACAAAAATAAAAATAAATTAAGATTTTTTATTAAGAATAATTTGAAAATATAAATTATACTTTTCAATTTAGTTATAGTTCTCCATAGCTGTAATTATTTTTAAAGATAATATTATTCAACTTTCATCCTAACAAATTTTGTATTAAATGAAAGAGTTTGGATTTTAATAATTTTAAATTTAATTATGTGAAATTAATTTTGAATTATTAATAAGGTTGAATGGTTAATAAAAAAAATAGGGTTCATGTTACTTAAATATTGTTTTCATTACTTTTAGTTGTGAAGGTTGTATATTATTCTCATAACTCAACATGCTGATGTATTTAGAATTTATTACTAATTACAAGTTTCAGAGATATTTTCAAGGTTTGCAAATTTAAGATTAAGTGTGGGGTTTAATCTAAATCTTCACGAAAATTCCTATGACACAAATTTCATTTTCTTTCAAGTAATTTTTTTTCCAAAAATCTCCCAGTACCTAGACACTTACATTCCATTTGTCACTAATTTTATTCTAATCTAGTTTGACTTCTTGTTTTCCTTGCTGAAAAACTTTTTCCTTTCTTCCCAAGTTGAATCCAATTGGCATTTTTCGCAAATTTTTCTTTGGTAAATTTTCTTGAAATCTTCCTCATCCACTTGATTTATCCAAGAAGTTGCCTTTTCAAGGTCATTCCTTGTGGTTCATTTTTTCTTTGGTAAATATTCTTGAAAATTTCCTCATCCACTTGATTTGTCCAAGAAGTTGCTTTTTCAAGGTTATTCCTTGTGGTTTCTATAGGGGATCCATTTTCCACGAACGTTGCGTTTGGGGAATCTAAATCTTTATTGGCTCCAAGAGGATCCACATTGGCATGTGGTTTTTCCTGCTTAGATTATGTTGTCACAAATTGTCGCAAATGCATTTTCTTTGGCTGTGTCAACTTCCATCTTGATTCTTTTTTTCCTTTATCTCTTCCTCTCTCTATACTAGATAGTGATCGCTTTGTGCTCTTTCCCACCATTTGGGCCTTCGGGTTTTTTTGCGGTCTTTGCTATTTTGAGAACGTTTGAGGCAATTTTTAATTACATTCCTCGTTTCATAGCATGCTCTACACCGAAATGAAATATTCTCATAGTCAAAATTTTGGACTTAAACATAGTTTGGAGTCATCAAATTAATCTTTGTGGGAAAACCTTTGTTGAAGTCCATCTCCACACAAATTTGAGCATAAGTAGTCTTGTATTTTTTGTTTTTGTTTTGGGACAACACCAATAAAACTTTCCTAGCACATTCACAATGGAGGAAAACAATGTCAGATTCCAAAAATGCAAGGGAAGGTTTGAAAGCTTTACCTAAATTGGGGCTGTGGAGATTGATGCTGTTAATGGATCGAAAGTAAGAGTCCAAGATTGCATGAAGAGACCAACACTACCCCAAAACCATGACCCAACTTCACAAATGGCTTTCTTGTCCTCTATTATAAAATACCACAACGAAAAAACCTGAGCAATAGGATAAATGCTCAGTTCGTCCATCAAAAGGGGCTTCCATGTCTCAAAGATTGGGGCTTCTGTGTCTCAAAGATCCATTTGTGCAGATTGTTGCAACCAATACCTAGTTGCAACCAATACCTCTTAAACCTGCAAACCAAACCATTCTATGAAAAATATTTTTCACAATAGAAAGCTTCTTCATCCATAGGAACATTGAGGAAATAAATTTCTTGAACCACCAAAAGCCCAGAACTAAATTTCAGCATAGAGCTATATGAAACTGAAGAAAAGCAAGCTAGCTTGATCAACAACCATACCTACAAAACTTACAAAAAAAACTATCTTTTTTGCCAAATCACAAAGATATAAAAAATCCACACAACCAAAATAAAAATTAAACAACTAAAATAAAATCTAAAATACCAAATTTTTTTTTCCAAAACTCCTTCCATCCCTTAAAAATCTATACACTTTACAATTATCTTCTATAATAAAATTTACACCTATAAAAAAAAATGCCCTTCTCTTATATAGTAAATATAAAAAAAAAATGCCCTTCTCTTATATGGTAAATATTATACCCATGAAAGATACGAAGGATATATCTTGGATCTGGATCAATATTTGTGTAAATTAACTTATTATGCATTTAGAATCTATACACTTTGCAAAGGATATATGTTGGATCTGGATCAATATTTGTGTAAATAAACTTATTATGCATTTAGAATCTATACACTTTACAATGATCTTGTATGGTAGATATTCACTTGAGTTCTATACTGGTGAAAAATGCCCTTTGTCATACCTTGAATGCCCTTCTCTTATATAGTAGATATTACACCCACGAAAAGTGCCCTTCTCATATCTTGGAGCTGGATCAATATTTGTGTAAATAATTTCTATTCTGTTTAGTTGTGAACTTATATTCTGTTCTCATAATTCAACTTTTTATACATTTAGAATCTATACACTTTACAATGATCTTGTATGATAGATATTCACTTGAGTTCTATACCTGTGAAAAATGCCCTTTGTCATATCTTGGATCTATATTTGTGCAAATGATCTTCTTTCATTAATTTTTTCCGATAGGGAAATATGACAATGTCAAAAACTAAATAAATAAATGTACATTAAAGCATGGATGATATTCGATAGCTATGGTTGAATGAAGAGCCAATTTTGACCTTTGCTTTGTTTAAGTATTATAAAAAGCGGTTGGATTAAGACTTATTATTATGTCTGTTTAAATTTGATTGGAGTTGATTTAGTTAATGAAAGTTGCAGGTGATGGCAATATACACATTGAATATCTATAATGTGATTTTTTGGAAGCTTTTTTGGTGGGTTTTTCTGGTCAAAATCCGGCAGCAATTTATTGGAATCGCAAGTTTGATAGCTAGTTTCTGCACAATCAAAGCGTCCCAGGGGTTTTTCAAAGTGCTAAATCTAAATATGCAGTTAAAAAACCATTTTAAATAATACAAATCAAGATTTAACCTCAATTTTTTCCGCCGGATTCCGTCACCAAAATCTCCAAAAAGTCGCATTATAGACAACCCCTTTTTCTTTGGGATGAACGTTAATGATAGAATCTCTGTTTGTTATATATATATCTATATATATATATATATATATATATATATATTTTTTTTTTTTTTTTAATTTATTTATTATTATTTTAAGTTTATAAATTTCACGTAAAAATATAAACACATAAATATGTAAATATAAAAGTAATATTTAATATTTAATATTGTTAATTTAATTATTATTATGTATAAACATAATATAAATTTAAAATATAAAAAAAATATACGAACACTAAAAAAAGGTAGAAATATACTAAATAAATAAAAATATAAATAGAGATATGGTGTGTATATATCAGTGTTGTGAAAATCGCGATTAAATCTCGTGATTTTTTCAGCGTGTCGATCAAATTGCGATTTTTATACGAAAAAATTGCCTACTTTTTTTTTTGCCGATTTTTACTGAAAAAATCGCGCTTTTTTCAAAAAATCGCCGATTTCTACTGAAAAAATCATGTGGGGTCGGGGCAGCACGATTTTATAAACTTTTTTTTTGGTTTTTCAGTTGCTCATTTGGACAGTGGCGCGCCCGGAGGGAAGAGGAGCTCTAGGAGAAAAGGGTTTTTACTATTTAGCCAAACCTAAGTGCTTAGAGGAGAAAATCAAGAGGAGACCACCGATGAGGATTAATTTTTTTTTGTTTTCATTGTTTAAAAACATTGTTTTTGGTTGGGAAACTTGGTATGGGCACCATTTTTCTTTTGTTTTCAACTTTTCATTGTTTAAAAAAAAAATGTATTTATTCATTGATTTGGGATGGGTAACTTGGTATGACTATGGGAACCAATTTTTTTTTATTGTTTTCATTTTTTTAAAACATTGTTTATGTTTTTTTCATTGTTTTTGGCATTTTCCATTTGGTTGGGTAACTTGGGTTTGGATTCTGGAATGGTTGGGTAATTTGTGTTTGAAACTTTGAAGTTTGAACTTTGGAATGGTTGTTTTAGGTTGGGTTATGGGTAACTTGGATTTTCATTATACAATCATTAATGTAAAAATTAAAAATTAAAATACTAAATTGTAATTTGTAAATTTGTAACTTGTAATTTTGTAAATGCTAAATTGTAATCCTAATCCTTATTTTCCCATAGGTTCACAACTGCACCAAAACACCATTCAAGACTTCAAGTTTGCAAATTCAAAGTTCAAAAACAAACATGCCAAGGAAATTGGATCCTTTCTGGGAATATGGTGAACTTAAAGCTCCAAATGATAGACAAAACTTAAGTTGCAAGTTGTGTGGAAAGAAGATATACGAGGGGGGTGTACAGGTTGAAGTTTCACTTTGCACAAATCCCTGGACATGATGTGGGGCCCTGTATAAATACAAATGCTGAAATTATCCAAAGAGCCATGAGAGCATTGGAAGAATTAGAGCACACTAGAGAGGCCAAAGAAGAACTCAAAAAGAAACTAAAAAGGTCAGCTGAAGGAAGTGGGCCAAGTGGCACAGGTTCTACTGCAGCATCAGTCAATCCGGTAGCTGCATCATCATTTTTTGTTCCTCGAACCACACCTGGTTCACAACCATCTATCGGTTCAATGCTAAAAACAACTGATAAAGAACAAGCTGACAGGTTGATGGCAAAATTTCTCATCTGGAGTGATATTTCTTTCAGCGTTGTAAGGAATAATCCATTTTTCCAACCTACTATTGATGCTATTGCCAGTGTTGGCCCGGGGTACAAAATCCCTTCTTATCATGATTTCAGAGGCCAGATTCATCAAAATGAAAAGCGTGATTGCACCCAAAGATTGGAGGATTTTAGGGCATCATGGGCACAAACAGGATGCACTGTTATGTCATATGGTTGCACTGACCAAAAGGGGAGAGCCCTTATAAACTTCTTGGTTAGTTGTCCCAAGGGGACTATGTTTATCAAATCTGTTGATGCATCTCATCAAATCAAAGATGCAAGAACTTTATGTGATTTGCTGGATGTGTTTATTTTGGAGGTGGGTGAACAACATGTTGTCCAAGTCATAACGGACAATGCTGCAAATTATGTTGCTGCTGGTAGAATGCTTATGTATAGGCATCCTACTTTATTTTGGACACCTTGTGCTGTCCATTGTATTGATTTGATGTTAGAGGACATAGGGAAAATTCCCTTTGTCAAAGATATTGTTGACTCATCAAAAATCATCACAAAATTTATATATAATCATACATTTGTGCTTAGCTTGATGAGAAGATTCACCAACAACAAAGAGTTGGTGCGCTCCGCCATTACACGGTTTGCCACGAGTTTCATATCTCTTCAATCCCTCTTGAATTCTATGTGGGATGTGAAGAGAATGTTTCTTTTAGAGGAGTGATGTGCTTTGTCAATGAGCCGCAAACCAGAAGGAGAGGCCGTATGCAGACTAGTTTTATACTAGGAAGACTTCTGGGCGGGAGTGCAGGAGGTGTGCGTCGTTACTGAACCTTTGGTAAAGGTTCTTCGGTTGGTTGATGGTGAGAAGCCTGCAATGTGCTATTTGTATGAAGCCATGGACAGGGCCAAAGAAGCCATTCGGGCCTACTATGATGATAAGGGAGATGACGGGTTTCAGAAACAACTCCTTCTATGGGGAGTGATTGATGAGCGATGGAACAACACACTCCATCGTCCCATTTATGCTGCTGGGCTTTTCCTAAACCCTGCATTTTCTTATGCATGTGGGTTTGATTTTGATGCTGAGATCATGGATGGATTCTTATCTTGTATCCAGAAGATGGTGCGATCTCCAGCACAACGTATAGAGATCTCTAAACAAATTGAGACATATAAGATGGCAGGTGGCACATTTGGCTTTGAGATGGCTATCACTGATAGGGCAATTAAAATGCCAGGTATTTTTTAGTTTGTAACTTTGTTTCAAATTTCATTGTCTTTTCAAATTCCATTTTTTTCTTATGTTTATTTAAAATTTTATTTGTAATTTTTTTGTAGATGCATGGGGGAAAATGTATGGTGGCAGGGTACCCCTTTTGCAAAAGCTTTCCATTCGCATCCTCAGCCAAACATACAACTCCTCAGGATGTGAGCGCAACTGGAGTGTATTTGAAAAAATACACAACAAGAAGCGCAACAGGTTAACACTTAAACATTTAAAATATTGCAAATTTCCAAATAAATTTTTGAATTCATTAAACAATATTTTTTTTATAATATTAATTATTAATTATTATTTCATGATCTTTGTACAGGTTGGAGTCCCAACGACTTAATGACATGGTCTACGTCTACTACAATCTTCAATTGTGGGTGAGGCAACTTGAGAGGACACCTGATGTGGATGCCATCTCATTGGATGGGATTGACGCCACTGCTGCATGGAGGGTTGAGGCCGAGAGGCCTCTCATGGATTCTACTGATGATTGGTTAGTGCAGGATGTAGTGGAGGGGGAGGAGGAGGAGGAACAGGAGGAGGAGGTGACACCGCCTGCCCGGGCTACCACTACCACCAGTAGAGGACGTGGTCTACCTCCTATAGCTCCTACTTCTAGTTCTTCAGCTTCTAGAGCACATCAAACTCCACTGCCATTTCCACCAGCACGGGCACCAGCATCTACATCTAGAGGGAAAGGGAAAGCTGTGGCATTTTCTCGCAAGAGGGGCAGAGGAAATCAATAGGATTAGACTTTCCTTTTATTGTATATGACATTATGACATGATGAGATACATTATCATATTTTTTGTTGATATTTTGAGGCTGAGTTGGGACTCAGGAGTCAGGACTTACTATTCAGGACATGATTCAATGTTATGTGTGATTTTAGCGCTAGAAATGATATTAAACATCTTATATATTAGTTTTTTTTTATCATATTTATGTGTCAATGTATTTATTTTATGTTGTAGATGGTTTAGATATTAAAAAAATTGAAAAAAATGAAAACAAATGAATATTTTTGTACCAAACGATTTTTTCCCGATTTTTCCGATTCGTTCCCCGCGCCGATTTAATCCCGATTGCACTTTTCATAACACTAGTATATATATCTATTATTTATTTATTTACTCTAGAAATATGATAAATAAATAAAAATATAAATAAACTAGAGGGATGGTAAATAAATAAAACCCCTTCTTATATTTATTCCATAAACCTCTTTATATTTACGAAAACTCAAAAAAGAGGTTTTATTTAGGTGAAGCCTATAGGCCAAATACCATGGGACACATAGTTATTAATCCTATAGGCCAAATGCTATATTTATAAAAGAAGTATGGTAAATAAATAAATATAAAAGAGGTATAAAGAGGTATGGTAAATAAATAAAAATATATCAAATAGGATTAGAAATCAACATCTAATGATAAATAAATAAAAATATAAATAAACGAGAGGTATGGTAAATAAATAAAACCTCTTTTTATATTTACTCCATAAACCTCTTTATACTTACTAACATAAAAAAAGTTTTATTTATGTGAAGTCTATGGGCCAAATTATTATTAATACCAAGCAAAAAAAAACATTATTAGCCCTAATATTAATATTAAAAGATTAATATTATTATTATTATTAAATCTAATATTCATATTAATATATTAATATTTTAATATTATTAAATTTAATAATTTTGGATTAATACAATATTAAATGTGTTATATTATAATATATATTAATATATCATGATATATATTAACTCTAGATATATATGGGAGGGAAGAACAAAGACATAAGGTGATAGAGGTGGAGAGATTGGGGGAGTGACAAGGAAGAGATGGAGATAAACTGAATGAGAGGGGAGAGGGGAGAGGAGGAATGAAGAGAGAGAGAGGGAGACATAAAGATAGAGGGGGGAGAGAGAAGGAGAGAGGGAGGGGGAGAGAGAAGGAGAGAGGAAGGGAGATAGTGTGAGGATTGGAGGGCAGAGAGAGAGAGAGATGGGGGAAGAGAGAGAGGACTTGCGAGAGAGGAGGAGAGAGGGAGCGATATAGAGATGGAGTTGGAGGGGGAGAGAGGGACAAAAGAAGAAAGACATATAGAGTGAGAAGTGGAGAGAGAGAGGGAGTGACAAGGGAGAGATAGAGATAGAGAGAGAGCGTATGTTTAGGGTGAGATAAAGGGACAAAGAAGGAGAGATAGAGTTAAGGGGGGAGAGAAGGAGAGGGAGAGATACAGTAACATAGTTGGAGAGAGAGAGAGAGAGAGAGAGAGAGAGAGAGAGAGAGATGGGGGAAGAGAGAGGATTGGAGGGAAAAGAGAGAGAGAGGGAGAACATTGGAGGGCAGAGAGAGAGAGTGATGGGGGAAGAGAGAGGGAGGTAGGAGAGAATGGGAGAGAGAGGAAGAACGAGAGACAAGAATTGAAAGAGAGGAGGAGAGTGATGGGGGAAGAGAGAGGGAGGCATGAGAGAAAGGGAGAGAGAGGAAGTATGAGAGAGTGGACTTGAGAGAGAGGAGGAGAGAGAGAGGGATAGGGAGATGGAGTTGGAGGGGGAGAGAGGGAGGGAAAAAGAAATACATAGGGAGTGAGAAGTGGAGAGAGAGAGGGAGTGACAAGGGAGAGATGGAGAGAGAGTGTGTATGTTTGCGGGTGAGATAAAGAGACCAAGAATGAGAGACGGAGAGAACGGGGGAGAGAAGGAGAGAGGAGAGAGGGAGGGATATAGTAACAGAGTTGGAAAGAGAGAGAGAGAGAGGATCTGAGAGAGTGGAGAAAGGGAGGGAAGAGAGATGGAGTTGAAGGGGGAGAGAGAGGGAAGTAAGAAAAAAGAAATAGAGAGAGAAATATGGGGAGAGAGGGGGAGCGATAAGGATGATGGAGAGAGAGGGAGAGAGGACAATAGGAGGGAAGAAAGATAGAAGTGGGGGAGAGGGAGAGAAGGGGAAGAGAGAGAGAGAGGGAGAGGAATAGATAGATAGGTTGGATAAATATAGTGTATGTTTTGGGGGTGATATAGAGAGACAAAGGGAGATAGTGATATAGATGGAAATCGAGGAGAGGAAAGCATAGAGAGATGGAGAGAGGGAGGGACAGAGAGATTGATAGATATGGAGTGAGAGAGCGTGTGTGTTTGGGGGAGGCGGTGAGATAGAGACATAAAAGAGAGATGGAGGGAGATATAGATATAGATGGAGGGGGGAGAGAGGGAAGAAGATTTCTTGCACTAGATGCATTGACTTCAATGTAGAGGGTGACTTCTAATCCTATTTGATTGCTTGCACTAGGTGCATTTATTTTAGTGTAGATGTTGATTTCTAATGATATTTGATTGCTTGCACTAGATGCATTGATTTCAATGTAGATGATTTCTAATCCTATTTGATTGCTTGCACTAAATGCATTGATTTCAGTGTAGATGGTGATTTCTAATCGTATTTGATTGCTTGCACTAGATGCATTGATTTCAATGTAGATGTTGATTTCTAATAATATTTGATTTCTTGCACTAGATGCATTGGTTTCAATGTAGATGATTTCTAATCCTATTTGATTGCTTGCACTAAATGCATTGATTTCAGTGTAGATGGTGATTTCTAATCCTATTTGATTGCTTGCACTAGATGCATTGATTTCAATGTAGATGTTGGTTTATAATCCTATTTGCTTACTTGCACTAGATGCATTGATTTTAGTGTAGATGTTGGTTTATAATCCTATTTGCTTACTTTCACTAGATACATTGATTTGAGTGTAAATGTTGATTTCCAATCCTATTTGATTGTTTGCATTAGATGCATTGATTTCAACGTAAATGTTGTTTTCTATTCTTATTTGATTGCTCGCATTAGATCCATTGCTTTCAGTGTAGATGTTGACTTTTGATTTGATGTATGATGGTATATTAATTTTAAAGTGATTAGATTAAAATTGTGCATTGATTTCAATGTAAGCACAAAAAATGATTAACAATGTACATTGATTTAACATGCACTTTTCATATAATTGATGAAAAGATGACAAAAGTAATAAGGGTGACAATAAGAATAGTAGAAGAAAATAGTTTGAGATTAATCACAATGAAGACTTTTTGTAATTGAGTATATTCTTATTATTCACATTTTCTATCATTCAAGACTATTACATTGTCATTTTACATTCAAAATTTTTATTTCATCATTAAAGTTATTAACAATATTTATCATCTCAACAAAGTTAACTAAGCAAATTTAAAATTAAAATGACCAAATTAATCCAAGACATATTTAGCATATTTAAAATGATTATATTAATATTAGATGGATTTACATATTATTGATAAAATTAATCATATGTTCGTTAGATTTTCTTTGGCCACACATGGCTCTGTATCTATCAAGCGCTGAGAGAGATCAAATCTCTAAGGTGCAAATCTTTCCTCAAGTTTTTCAGTGAAAAAAGAGGTTTGCACCTCGAGAGATTTGGTCCCTCTCGGTGCTTGATAGAACCAGAGTTAAGATGGATTTAGGCTGGTAGATTCAAATATCGAGGAAAAGGTTTATCTTTTGCTCATGAAGATAAAACTAACTTCCTTTTATGAAAGTTATATTCACTATTAGCATATCTTTGGAGGAGTAAAAGAATGAACCTACTTCTAAAAATATATGATCTTCAATTACATGTTTATTTAATATTTTTAAAATAGAGATTCTATACATTTTCTTAAAGTGGTCGCTGTGAGGTGTATTTTACATAAGTGCATTTTTGCCCCCGAGAGGCACTATATATATGATCTTCAATTATATGTTTATTTAATATTTTTAAAATAGAGATTCTATACATTTTCTTAAAGTGGTTGCTGTGAGGTGTATTTTACATAAATGCATTTTTCCGCCGAGAGCCGCTCTATAATCAGTATGGGGTAAATCTCACATAAACATGTAAACGTAATGTTTAACATTTATTTTTAATCTAATGTCGACTCTATTTAAAAATCAATCTAATTATTATTATGTATAAACACAATATAAATTTAGAATATAAAAAGGCTTACAAACACTAAAAAAAGAGGCATGGTAAATAAATAAAAATATAAATAAACCAGAGATATGGTAAATAAATAAAACTTTTTATCATATTTATTCCAGAGGTATGGTAAATAAATAAAACTATAAATAAACTAGAAGTATGGTAGAAACACAATATAAATTTAGAATATAAAGAGGCTTACGAACACTAAAAAACATGCAGGGTAAATAAATAAAAATAAAAATAAACCAGAGATATGGTGTGTATATATATATATATATATATATATATATATATATATATATATATATATATATATAGATATAAAACTATAAATAAACTAGAAGTATGGTAAATAAATAAAACCTTTTTTTATATTTACTCCATAACCTCTTTATATTTAGGAAAACTCGAAAAAGATGTTTTATTTAGGTGAAACCTATGGGCCAAATACCATGGGAAAAATAATTATAAATAAACTAGAAGTATGGTAAATAAATAAAACTTTTTTTTTAATATTTAGTCTATAACCTCTTTATATTTATGAAAACTCGAAAAAGATGTTTTATTTAGGTGAAGCCTATGGGCCAAATACCATGGGAAAAACAATTATAAATAAACTAGAAGTATGTTAAATAAATAAAACCTCTTTTTATATTTAGTCTATAATCTCTTTATATTTAAGGAAACTCAAAAAGATGTTTTATTTAGGTGAATAAATAAAAACATATCAAATAGGATTAGAAATCAACATCTAATTATATACCAAGCCTATGGGCCAAATACCATGGTAAATAAAATAGATATGATAAATAAACAAAAATATAAATAAACAAGAGGTATGGTAAATAAATAAAACTTCTTTTTATATTTACTCCATAAACATATTTATACTTAAAAAAGAGGTTTTATTTAGGTGAAGCCTATGGGCCAAATACCATGGGCCAAATTATTATTAATGCCATGCAATTTTTTTTTATTAACCCTAATATTAATATTAAAAGATTATTATTATTAAATCTAATATTCATATTAATATTATTAAATTTAATAATTTTGGATTAATACAATATTAAATTAGATATATTATAATATATATTAATATATCATGATATATATTAACTCTAGATATATATGGGAGGAAAGAACAAAGATAGAGCGATAGAGGTGGAGAGAAAGGGGGAGTGACAAGGAAGAGATGGAGGTAAATTGAAGGAGAGGGGAGAGGAGTGAGAGAGGTATAGAAGGGTAAGATAGGGAGAGGGAGACCTAAAGATGGAGGGGGGAGAGAGAGAAGGAGAGAGGGAGGGAGATAGTGAGAGGATTGGAGGGCAGCGAGAGAGAGAGAGGGATGGGGGAAGAGAGAGGAAGGTAGGAGAGAGGGAGGAAGAGGAAAGATGAGAGAGAGGACTCGTGAGAGAGGAGGAGAGAGGGAGGGATATAGATATGGAGTTGGAGGGGGAGAGAGGGAGGGAAGAAGAAATACATAGAGAGTGAGAAGTGGAGAGAAAGAGGGAGTGACAAGGGAGAGATGGATAGAGAGAGGGAGTGACAAGGGAGAGATGGAGAGAGAGAGTGTATGTTTAGGGGTGAAATAAAGAGACAAAGAAGGAGAGATAGAGATAAGGTGGGAGAGAAAGAGAGAGGAGAGAGGGAGGGATATAATAACATAGTTGGAGAGAGAGAGAGAGGGAGGGAGGGATATAATAACATAGTTGGGGAGAGAGAGAGAGGGAGGGAGGGATATAATAACATAGTTGGGGAGAGAGAGAGAGAGAGGGAGGGATATAATAACATAGTTGGAGAGAGAGAGAGGGAGGGAGGGATATAATAACATAGTTGGGGAGAGAGAGAGAGAGAGGAATAATGAGAGGTAGGACTTGAGAGAGAGGAGGAGATTGACGGGGGAAGAGATAGAGAGAGAGAGAGAGAGAGAGAGAGAGAGAGGGAAGTAGTAGAGAAAGGGAGAGAGAGGAAGTACGAGAGAGCGGACTTGAGAGAGAAGAGAGGGAGGGAGAGAGGAGGAGTGACGGAGGGAGAGAGGAGGAGTGAGGGATGGAGTTGGAGGGGGAGAGAGGGAAGGAAGAAGAAATACATAGAGAGTGAGGAGTGGAGAGAGAGAGGGAGTGACAAGGGAGAGTTTGAGAGAGTGTGTATGTTAGGGGGTGAGATAAAGAGACAAAGAAGGAGAGATAGAGAGAATAGGGGAGAGAAGGAGAGAGGAGAGAGGGCAGGATATAGTAACAAAGTTGGAGAGAGATAGAGAGAGAGAGAGGTGGAGGAAGAGAGAGGAAGGTAGGAGAGAAAGGGAGAGAGAGGAAGGATGAGAGAGAGGACTTGCGAGAGAGGAGGAGAGAGGGAGGGATAGAGAGATGGAGTTGTAGGGGAGAGAGGGAGGGATAGAGAGATGGAGTTGGAGGGGGAGAGAGGGAGGGATAGAGAGATGGAGTTGGAGGGGGAGAGAGGGATGGAAGAAGAAAGACATATAGAGTGAGAAGTGTAGAGAGAGAGGGAGTGACAAGGGAGAGATAGAGAGATAGTGTATGTTTAGGGGTGAGATAAAGAGACAAAGAAGGAGAGATAGAGAGAAGGGGGGAGAGAAGGAGAGAGAAGGAGAGAGGGAGGGATATAGTAACATAGTTGGAGAGAGAGAGAGAGAGATGGGGGAAGAGAGAGGATTGGAGGGAAAAGAGATATATAGAGAGAGAGAGATGGGGGAAGAGAGAGGATTGGAGGGAAAAGAGAGAGAGAGAGAGAGAGAGAGAGAGAGAGAGAGAGATGGGGAAGAGAGAGGTAGGTAGGAGAGAAAGGGTGGGAGAGGAAGAATGAGAGAGGGAGGGATTTAGTAACATAGTTGGAGAGAGAGAGAGAGAGAGAGAGAGAGAGAGAGATTGGGGAAGATAGAGGATTGGAGGGAAAAGAGAGATAGAGAGAGAGAGAGAGGATTGGAGGGAAGAGAGAGAGGGAGAGAGAGAGAGAGATAGGGGAAGAGAGAGGAAGGTAGGAGAGAAAGGGAGATAGAGGAAAGATGAGAGAGAGGAGGAGAGAGGGAGGGAAAGAGAGATGGATTTGGAGCAGGTAAATGGAGGGAAGAAGAAAATCATAGAGTGAGAAGTGGAGAGAGAGAGAGTGTATGTTTAGGGGTGAGATAAAGATACAAATAAGGAGAGATAGAGAGAAGGGGGAGAGAAGGAGAGAGGGAGGGATATAGCAACATATTTGTGGAGAGAGAGAGTGACGGGGGAAGAGAGAGGAATGGAGGGAAAAGAGAGAGAGATAGATGGGGGAAGAGAGAGGGAGGTAGGAGAGAAAGGGAGAGAGAGGAAGAACAAGAGACAAGACTTGAGAGAGAGGAGAATACTAATGGGGGAATAGAGAGAGAGAGAGAGAGAGAGAGAGAGAGAGATGGGGGAAGAGAGAGGGAGGTAGTAGAGAAAGGGAGAGAGAGGAAGTACGAGAGAGCAGACTTGAGAGAGAGGAGGAGAGAGGGAGGGAGAGAGGAGGAGGGAGGGGTGGATAGGGAGATGGAGTTGGAGGGGAAGGGAGGTAGGGAAGAGTAACTATATGGAGAGTGAGAAGTGGAGAGAGAGAGAGGGAGTGACAAGGGAGAGATGGAGAGAGAGTGTGTATGTTAGGGGGTGAGATAAAGAGAAAAAGAAGGAGAGATGGAGAGAATTGGGGAGAGAAAGAGAGAGGAGAGAGGGAGGGATATAATAACAAATTTGGAGAGAGAGAGAGAGAGAGAGGTGGGATAGAAAGGGAGAGAGAGGATGTGAGAGGGTGGAGAGAGGGATGAAGAGATATAGAGTTGGAGGGGGAGAGAGAGGGATGTAAGAAGAAATAAATATAGAGATAAAGGTGGAGAGAGAGAAAGGGGGAGAGGACAATAGGAGGGAAGAGAGATAGAAGCGGGGTAGAGGGAGAGAAGGGGAAGATATAGAGAGGGGGGGAGAGGAGGAGGGAGGGATAGATAGATAGATTGGAGAAAGATAGTGTATGTTTTGGGGGTGATATAGAGAGACAAAGGGAGATAGAGATATAGATGGAAAGTGAAGAGAGGGAAGAAGAGAGAGATGGAGAGAGGGAGGGAGGGACAAAGAGATTGATAGATATGGAGTGAGAGAGCGTGTGTGTTTGGGGGGTTGAGATAGAGAGACAAAGAAGGAGAGATGGAGGGAGATATAGATATAGATGGAGGGGGGAGAGAGGGAAGAATATTTCTTGCACTAGATGCATTGATTTCAGTGTAGATGGTGATTTCTAATCCTATTTGATTGCTTTCACTAGATGCATTGATTTTAGTGTAGATGTTGATTTCTAATGATATTTGATTGCTTGCACTAGATGCATTGATTTCAATGTAGATGATTTCTAATCCTATTTGATTGCTTGCACTAAATGCATTGATTTTAGTGTAGATGGTGATTTCTAATCCTATTTGATTGCTTGCACTAAATGCATTGATTTCAATGTAGATGTTGATTTCTAATAATATTTGATTGCTTACACTAGATGCATTGATTTCATTGTAGAAGATTTATAATCCTATTCGATTGCTTGCACTAGATGCATTGATTTTAGTGTAGATGGTTTATAATCCTAATTTCTTACTTGCAATAGATGCATTAATTTGAGTGTAAATGTTGATTTCTAATCCTATTTGATTGCTTGCATTAGTTGCATTGATTTCAGTGTAAATATTATTTTCTAATATTATTTAATTGCTTGCATTAGATTGATTGATTTCAGTGTAGATGTTGATTTGTGATTTGATGTAATTGGATGTATGATGGTACATTAATTTTAAAGTGATTGGATTAACATTGTGCATTGATTTCAGTGTAAGAACAAAAAATTATTGACAATGTACCTTGATTTTTGTGTTATTGTAATTCAACCTATTAATATTGGAGAGAAAGAGAGACAAGGTATGATGTTTACTACAATAAATCGAGCTAAAGATTTAAATAGTTTACGATTTAACCTGTCCTTTTCATATAATCGATATGAAAAGATGACAAAAGTAAGAAGGGTGACAATAAGAATAGTAGAAGAAAATAGTTCAAGATTAATAACAGTGAAGACTATTTGTAATTGACTATATTCTTATTGTTCACATTTTCTATCATTCAACACTATTACATTATCACTTTACATTCAAAAATTTTATTTGATCATTTTTCGTCATTAAAGTTATTAACAATATTTATCATATCAACAAAATGAGGTAACTAAGTAAATTTAAAATTAAAATGACCAGATTAATATGAGACATATTTAGCATATTTAAAATGATTGTATTAATATTAGATTAATTTACATATTATTAATAAAATTAATGATATGTTTGTTATATTTTCTTTGGCCGCACATGAATGAAACCATCCTAGATACATCTTAACTCCTGATATATCAAGTGCCAAGATAGATCAAATCTCTCAAGGTGCAAACCTTTCCTCAAGTTTTGCACTTGAAAAATAGGTTTACACCTCAAGGGATTTGATCCCTCTCGATGCTTGATAGATTCGTAGTTAAGATGGACCTGTTATCGCTCTATGATTTTTAATATTGGCAAGAAAAGGATCATAAAGGACACATCAAACCACTTTGGAGTCTAGGATATAGCCATCCTAGGCTCAGAGAGGGTTCCCTCTGTATATTTTGAGATTTCATTTTTCTTTTTGGTATTTTAATATTTTAGGCTAGTTAAATATACAAAATATTGATTAATTGATTGATTGTTTGGTTGGGATAGATCTTGTTTAAACCTTTTCCATTGGGCTATGGAGTCAACAGCTGGATTGTAGCATTAAAATTTTTAGAGAATGCACAAGGCTAGCTAACTATATCTACTGGATCTTAAAGCACAATAAGGAATGAAATGACATAATGGTGAAATCAATAGTGGTTAAAAAGCAGTTAAGTATTTCTTAACTAGACTTCATAGAAAAACATTTATATGGTAAACAAAGACATAAATAAGGTGCTCTAACAACATATCTTACTCTAAACTTTCTATTTTACAATAAGATTTGAAAGATGCATACTGAAGAAAACAACAAAAAATTTATCACAAAATAAAAACATCACTAGATAAAAATAGCTCAAGTATCTTGCAAACGGTCTTTATTATCAATGCTCCAGCTCCAAAATTACAGTGCTCCAAAAGAAAAGTTTTTCAATTGCTCGGGTCCAACACCTAATACTTCTAATGCATGAAATATTTAACTAAAATCTACAACAACTGCCATATACACTTGGAAATTTGTTATTAATTACAACGAAACTAAAATTTGACTAGTGTAACCATGAAGTGGCCACGATGAGATAACTTGGACATCTGGTCCCTTTTTTTTGAATGCCGTTGCTAGGTAATCACTTATGATGCATTGGCTGATTTGACTGCTCTTTAATAAGGTTTGTTGACTTTGCTGACTCGGCTGGGTGCTAACTCAGCTTTGCGTTGTTCCTTCAATCCTGCTTGTCCTATTCCTCTTGGTAGTCACACAAGTCACTCCATTCATCTTCATTTGGGATTTTAACCTTGATCAACCTACGGCATATCTCATTTGTTTCTATGTACCATGAAAACGTGTTTCAATTCATGTTCAATGAAAATTGGATTGCTGATAGCTTCCAACATTGCTCTTCCTGTTATGCTGCCTCTGATATTGGAGTGGTAGGAAAAGATTGACCTCCTGCTGGAGATGAATCAGGAATATCACTGAGATTAATAACTGTTTGTTGTGGTGATTCCTTGCCTAGGTCCATGTCCATGTGTATCCTAACCCTTTTCCTAAATTTCAGTCTGAACTCTTTCATAGAAGTATCAGTCCCTGGTGACTGATCTTCTCTCAGTCTTTTCCCAATTGTTTCTTTTTCTTGTTCCTTGCCCTTGTTTGATCTGTCCTCTGTACTCTGCCTTTCTTGCTGCCTAGGAGTCTGTGCACTTGAAGAAGAAAGTATTTTCTCCTCAACCTCTTGCAAGGTTTTGAGCATCCACTCTATCTGGTTCATGAATTTCTCTATTTCAGGCCTGTGAGTGTGAATATAAGGTGTTGATTTGTTTTCCACCCTTTTCTTGGAGATGATGCCCCATGGGTCATAGGACCATGTGAAGATGTGAGTGAACTTCATTTCTTTCAATTTCTTGTCAGCCTCCTCACCTGCTACCCTGCTGTTGCAAATAAAAGGGCCAATTTGGGATTTGATCCTAAAGTGGGACTTCTTCTTTGCTGCCACAAAGTGCACTTCATCTGTATTGATCATCTACATGATATACTCAAGTGAAAATATCCTCATTGGGAGGAACTTTGGCAACTTGTAAGGGGCCAATTCACATCCATATACCCTTAATTTTGTGTAGTTTTGGTACAAGTACCAATCTCTTGTTCTTGCTTAGTCTATCATCTGCATAATCCTTTTAATTTCTTCACTAATTCTAGGTTTTGCTGTACCGCTGAGGAGGCTCATAGCTGGATGGAAAAACATCTATACGAATGTTTTCTATGTGAAGCCCCTTTGATCCTTCATCACCAAGGTTGTCCAGAAGATGACAGATTGGGGTTCACCTTCTTCATTTAGCTTTCTCATCACAAACATAAATCTGTCCGCCTGAAAATAAACAAACATATAAACTAGTACTAAAGAATACTGAAACACTTCCTCTGTGGTGAAATTTATGAATTGATCGTGGATGACATCTGCCAGGAATTGACTGAAATTAAATAAGATAGAGGGATTCGCTTTTGATGATAATATGGACAGAAAACCTATTATGGCCTCATCAAGTCACTGATCTGAATAATACCCTAGCAGATATTAAAGCATGATGAATATATGCCTGGTTCTATCAAGGAAAGTAAAGGATGAATATGGAGGATTTTTGCTAAGCAGTGGGGTCTGTTCAGTCCTAAAGAGCTCCAGGGTTTTAGCTCTTTTGGCAAAGTCTAGTCTCTGGTACATTTCACTGAGGATTTCATGGGAAAAAGGAGTGGTTCCTTCAATGTTATGAGTTTGCATCATTTGCATTATGGATTTAGCATCAATGTTGAACAATATTTCTCCTACAGGGGCTATTACTTCTCTTTGCTGTGGGCTATAGCAGGACTGACATTTTCTGATCAATTCTGGGCAGCTATGGGTTTTGGGAAAAATGTAGAAAGGCAAATTTGTGTCCCAGAGTCCTATATCATCCATTCCATCAACAAATTTATCCTCCCACCAACAATAGATGTCAAAGAGGTCAAATTCAGATATGGTCTCATGTATCTTGAAATATCTATCTGCAAGTGGAATATGGTCCAAGTCCACTGGTGGGTGCACCATTGGATTGAACAACTCCTGTTCTTTCTTCTTCGGTGGCATGATTATCTTCTACAAATTTTAAACCTGGACTGTCTTTGGATTTGTAGGTGAACTGCAATTAGAAAAGGGATGAGAAGAAGAGGGAACTCAAAGAGGGAAAATATAAAGGGAATGAGTAGAAAATGGGATTCAAGAAGGGGAATGCTTGCTAAACGCAGACAAGTGCAACTTTCTGCAACTGTGTTGATAATTTCACTGTGTCAACTACTTCTCTGTGTATGCCTGAGAAAAATTTCACTTTCACCTGTAAGTAAAGAGGACATATCAAAATTTGGTAAATGAGTGAAAGATGATGCCTTTGTAATTTTCGGAGATTTCCCATTGAAGTGGCATGGAGTGGCGCGAGTCCGTTGGCTAACGGTCCAGCGAATTGAATGTGCAACGGTATAGCATAGGAATGGAGGTGATAGGTGGATGGGATAGAGTGGCGTCGCGGAGTGGCGAGATTGGTGAATGGTCATAATGGAGGAGTGGTTTGTTTGAAAGTGGAAACTACTTTTCGGAGGGGCTGTGGAGTGGTAAGTGGAATTAGTGGGGGGCGGGGGTGCGAAATTACGGTAGCATGACACATAGGCGATAGGAAACCACTGATTTTGAACCCCCCCTGCATTAAATTTCGGAGGGTGAGGGGGGGACGAAAAATCATATGGGCCATTGGATCAACCATGGAGTGCGGGGATTTGGCAGAAGGTGCGGGGTGGGTAATCGTTTATGTGACAGGCACGTGGGTGGTGAGATTGGAAAATGAAATGGGGGGCGGAGTATAGAATAAAATTAGGAGTATAGTATAAGACCCCTTTTTTTTAATTTCTTTTTTCCATATTAGGAAAAACACATGAAATATGTAATAAAACATTAAAAGGAATTTTCATGTCCTTTTCCCTTTATAATTCTTTCAATCTACCTACCCTTTGTTTCTAATCTAACATTTTTTCCTTTTTTTGCAGGGTGCATTTGGACTTGCAAACCCTTTTTTGGTTTCTCTTTTTTTCTTTTTTATTATTTCTAACCTACTCTATCACTTATCTCTCCTATTGGTCCAGATTGAACAGTTGAACCAATTTCATTTCTACCTAGCTACTGATTTTCCAAGCTTGAACTGTTTGGAAGATCTTTATTTTCTACCCTATCAACAAAAATTGAAATTTGTTCAATCATGCTTAGACTGTATGAATTGAACAATATTTGGGGTTTTATTTTATTTATTTATTTATTTTTTCTCTTTTGTTCTTTGCTTCCTTTTTTTTAATACCCTCGTTTTTTTTTTTTTTTTTTTTTTTTTTTGGAAATCAATTGAATATTGAGATCTATGAACAATATAAAATCTGCAAAATGTGAGATACTCAATCACCTTGAGATCCTATAAATTATAGGACCCTAACAGTGGCTCCAGTTGGGGATGGCACTTCTCAGTTTGAAGTGTCAAGAACATAAGATCAATAGCCTTGAGTTCTCAATATCTGCATTGTCTTCAATCTGATTTCTTTTTGTAGTAACTTCATCAAAGCCGGCTTAGGGCCTTCTCTGTGGGCTTCAACCTTTATCAAATGAATTATCCAATTAAAAACATAAAATACTATGATATTTACAATGGAATGAGGGAAATCTGTGTGCTTATGAGAAGTAATGCTTCAGCATCCTACCATTGACAGGACCTCCTGGCAGTTCTGTTCCATCCAACTCTTTGAGGAAAAATGGATTATTTCCTCTGAAAGCAGAAATAATATATGGACCCTTCCAAATATTTTCAAATTTACCATGCTTCCCTTTATCTTCTCTTCTTGAGTCCCATTTTAGCACTTTGTCTCCCAGGTTGAAATCATCAGCTTTAATTCTTTTGTCAAAAATTTTCCTTTATGTTTTCCTTACTTCTAAGATTATACTGTCTGTGGACTTCTAATATGGCATTCTTAAATCTATGTTTAAAGTCATCAGATTCTTCAGATTCCAGCTATGTTTGAGCTAACAAAAGCAGTTCCTGTTCCTCTTGTGTAAGAAAAATAGAACTATCTTCATTTGTCCCCATTAATTAATTTGATTTTCCTCAACTTCTTCAACCACACCTACATCTTCATCAACGTAATTTTATTGAAATGGGGACCTAATTTGTTGATCTGGGCCTCTTTGTTCTCTTTGTTTGATTTATGGAGTGTTTATTTTGGGATTTGGATTTCAGTTCTGGGGAACAGGTTGGTTTTCCCTAGGGACACTTCTCTCATTAAAAAATTTCTCTCCATCATTCTTTCCATGGTCCTTGTTGTAACTTGTATCTTTTTTGTTTCATTCAAAAAATCACTTGAAAAATATTTTGAAAAAAGATAAAGCAAGAGGGAGATGTGATAAATTGTATATCGGAATTAGAAACACAAAGGAAACAAAGTAATATATCGCAATCGCAAAGATGCAGCGGGCAGTTATAAAGTTACCACGGGAATCACCGATCGCCGATTGCGATAAAGGCGTATCTTGAAAACTGTGCAAAGACTTTGGAAAAGGCGGAAAAAGGTATCGTTACACATTTTATATGTATTTCTATTATAAAAGATTATAAGCGTTGAACAGGTCGGACCTGAAACTTATATATATTACGTTTTAAAGTTTCGGCGGGTTCGTGATCATCGCATAATGTTTTATATATGTGTATGTGGTATGCCGATTCCGATTGCAACAAGCCGGACCCGATATTTTATATATGATGTGTTTTATAAGTTCGGTGGGTCTGCAATATCGCGAGGTTTGAGTTCAAGCACCAGTTGAAAGCATCGATTGTGATTGTGATGACGGACTCAAAAAACTCTACATTGCTTTTTATAATTCTTGCGGGTTCGCTATATCATAAGCCCTTCATATATATATTGTTTATGCAGCTTTATATGTATTTCTATTATAAAGGATTATAATAGAAAGGCTGGACCCAAAGTGCGTACATATTATGATTTATAAGCCCGACGGGTCCGCAAGGCATACGAAAAAGCAGATTTCAAGTTATAAGGCAGGTTTTTGGGTGGAGAAAAAAATGGTAAATGGTTTTATTGGAGCTCACCCGATCCCACTCAGCATTCAACACGTAGCAGTCGGGTGGAGAGAGGAAACCACCCATTTCGGGCGGGTATTCTCTGGGCTTATGTCCCACCCGAAACCTTTATAGACCGTCTGATCTGAAAAGCGCAGATCTACGGTGGGGATGAATCGGCGGGAAAGCATACCTCGAAAATTGTGTGGAGCCCATATTGAAAGCGGAAAAAGCATGTTTTATAATATATTTTTATTATAAAAGGTTTACAATAGAAAAGCGCAGGTATAAAGGATTTATGCATAAGTCCAACACTTCCATAGTTATGCGACCTAAGGGTGCATAAGTTAAGTTTTACAGTGATTATTGGGCCGATTGTGATTTGTGATGGAAGTCAATGGAGCACTGAACGGGCGGATTTGACAGGTTTATAAAGTAGAATTAACTCTTTTGAGTTCCGTATTAATCAGAGGTTCGCGTTAATTTCGCCGTGTAAAGAGGAAAATCAGGGTTAGAGCCGAAGTTGAAGAGGAAGACAATCCGGTATGTTTCTTTGAATTTTGGCCAATCAGAATGCCCATGTAAGCCCAAGATTATACAAACTAAACACGTTTCATTACGGCTAAAACGAATTAAGAATCATTAGGGAATTTATAGAGGAATTCGACAGCGGATCAATAGAGCAATCCAATGATTATCATCCCCTTCTGAATCTAGTTATATTCTTGTTATTTCATGTTCTTTGAGGTGTCATTTACCCTCTGTAAAATTCTGTAATAGTTTTTACTTCGTATAGTTAGAAAAACAGTTCGATAGTTTGGGTAGTTTCAGAAATCAACAACTATTCCACAATGTATAAAAAGAGGAAAATTTACTAAGAAAGGGTTGGAATTTTGGAGAACCTAGAGGCAAGGCCATTGTATTCAAGGTATAATTGTTGATTAATGAAGAATCAGAAGTTTCCATGCATTTGTTGGGTATGATTTTGTGACTTCTCTCTGTTATGTGTCATCTTATGTTTTCTTCCTTCAAGTATGGTAATGAAGCTGCAGGTCTTTATTTGCTTAGGTAGATAAAGTTAAAATTCCTTAAAAGAGCGCTCCTGTACTTGAAATTTCACCTTTCTCTCTAAGTTACAGATAGTAGTTTCTGTGCAAGGAAACATATTATCTTTAACTTCTCCAAGAGTCATAGATAGTAGATTCTGTGTTAAACATCATATTGTCCATGATTCAGTTCTCACCTTCATAATTCTTCTAAGTTACAAATAGTAGTTTCTGCGTAAGGCAGCATACTATTTTTAACTTCTTCAAGCTTTCTTCATTTATCATTCATATTCAGCTAATCATATGGCATTCTGATATTTCCTTGTCACCTAAGTATTGAGAGTAAAACCCAAGTCTCCAGGTCCTTCATTTGAGAACACAACATATATCTAAGTAACCAATAAGTGACAGTAAATAATATTTATTAATGTCTTAAGAACAATTTCCTTACAACCAAGAAATTGGTTTCCTAAGGTACAACAGTCCTCACTAAGGAATCAATCTTAACATCTGCTATAGAAGTTGAAGCTTCTTCTCTTATTGTCACCCTTCTTTCAGTTTTCATCCTAGCTCTTTTTGCTTGTAAATTTGCTTCTACACTCATGGCATCTCTTTGCATCGCTTCTAATGTTGGAGAATTCCTTTCCCTAAGCTGGTAGGACATATCTGTATCAAAGCCATCTGGGAATTTTATCAAGGCTAAATCCTGTGGTGGTTTAAGATTTATAGGAATTTCATTATAGGTATTGTTGAATCTAGCACAATAGTCTTGAACACTTTCACCTACTTCCCTCTTAATATTTTCATATTTTGATAAAATCTGCAGAGGGTTCTTTTTGACTTCCCATCTATTAAGAAAGGTTTGGTGGAACGCAGGGAGATCATTTATACTATTTGCAGGAAAAGATTTAAACCATTTCCGAACTTCTCCTCCTAAACTTTGAGCAAACATTCTGAGCTTAACACTTTCTTCATCTACCTCTTGTAGGTCAAAACAATCATTCATTTTATCCACATGTTGTTGGGTTGTTAAAGGACCAGTCCCATCAAATAGTGTGATTTTGGACTGATAGTCTTGTGGCATATTGGCCAATGGTGTTGGCAACACCAAGGGAGCATACCTGGCTGCCATGATTGGTGGTGGTGGAGGACTACTTGAAGGAAGCTGAACAATAGATGAGGTTGGATTAGCACTAGGTGGAAATGATAGTAAAGGAATTTGAGTAACCTTGTGTGGAAGGATAAAAGAAGGGGTGGGAATTATGGAGGCAGTAGGACTTGGTGACTGAATATGTGTATATTGAGATGTGATGGAAGAAGCTGATATGTTTAAGGCAATTAATTCTACTGAGTGTTGAAGGTAAGCATCATCAATTTCTGAGGTGAGATCTGTTACTAAATCTTGAAGAGTATCAAAATGCTGTAAGAGCTGAAGATCTGATTCAGTTTGTGAAGAAAGTTCTCACCGGGCTCTTTGGTAAAAATGATGGATCAAAGATAAAATGATCTTTCCAATTCTTTGATTTAGTCCTGAATAAGCCTTGTTCAATGTGTAAATCAAACTGGTTATCCTGAAAGGTAACAAAGTTTTCGGGGAGTGAGTTGGTCTATGAAGAAATTTGTTGCTTGTATGACTCTCAATTCTAGGAGATTTTCTTAAGATCTTTTTAGGATTGTCCACTATGGTAGGAGGATCTGGGTGCGAACTAGTAGAAATTGTTTTGGGAGCCAGTGTTTATATTTAATGATCTAGGTGGCACCAGACACATGTAGAAGTCCAAGAGGACTCAAAAAGGGGCAAAAATCAAAGTGATCAGAATGTTTTCAAAATAGGACCAGAGTGTAGATCTCGTCATCTTGATAGTAATGGTGCAAATGGTTAGTCAAACCCAGCTCGTATGTGAAAGTTAGAGGCAGTCAAAGTTCAGGGTTGACTGGGTGACTTGGCAGGCTTAAGGAGGCAACAATTTGGAAGTTTTCCGACGGATAGAATCCGGCCAACTCTAGCCAGATTCCAGGCGAAATTGTGGCCTCATTAAAATGTCTCCTATGGTCAAATTTCGGAAATTAAAAAAATGGCTATATATATATATATATATATATATATATATATATATATATATATATATATATATATATATATAAAGGGTGGCGGGCCATGACCCCCGCCACCTCCATTGCAACCCATTTAATATATATCATATATATGTATTTGGGCCGGTGGGAATCGAACCCACCCGGCCACGTGGCCGCCCGCTCCACGAGTGGCCCAACCAACCGCCCCTTTAATACACCAACAAACACCACCAACGTACCAACCATTTAATGCCATACTCAGAAAAATAACCAAAACACGCCATTTTGGTAAATTAAAAAAAGCAGTTTTATGTTACATATGGCATAGGCAGGATTTGATCCCTCAACTTGCCACCTTAATTAATTCACTCTTAACCATCAAGCCAATGGTCTTTTCTTTGTTGTATCCACCCATCCCAGTATATTTAAACCCTCATTTTCTTAAGCGCGGGGCAGCATGGAGAAACAAGATCGTGGCATGGATTTCGAGATAGAGGAGGCAAAACCTTGACATGCATTTCGAGGCAAAATATTCTTTGATGACAGAAGATTCTTCGGGGAGGTAAAAGTTTTTTTTTATCAAAATGTAACCAAGTTTACAGTCAATTTTCTCAGATTTTCGCAGGGAACACCATGGCGAGGTTGGATTCGCCTTTTGAGCAACAGATTTGCAGATTCCCAGCGGAGGAGAATCTTCAAGAATCTTTGAGGCAATCTTATAGATTTCTTGGATGCTGAAATTTGCCAGAGTCAGAATGCAGCCAACTTCATACTCATTTTTCTCAGAATTCCAAAAGGAATTTGATGATGTAGTTAGTTTCCTGATCTAAGTAGCCGATTTTCAGAGGACCCAGAGGAGGGAATCTTTGAGGAATCTAGGGGGAATCTAAAAGATTCCTTAAGCCCCAAATTTCCACTTTCTCAGAATTCAGAAATTTGACAATCGATTTTGCACTATTCGACACCAAAAATCTGATGGTGTGTTCAGATTTTCCATTTGCTCATTCTATTTTTCAGCCACTTTTCTAAGTGGAGTGCAGGTGTCAGCATTCATGAGCGAGCAATCATTTCCATGTGATTCGATGCCGTGAGATTGATGGTCCGAACAACTTCAGCAGTTTGACATCCGCTTCTTCAGATGGCCCCTGGATGTGAGGTATATGAAATGTGTTCATGTATTTCTTTTGCTATGCATTGTGCTAGAGAGATCCTTGTTTGATGCTTGATGTGGGATCCTGTTTCTTAACCGTTTTCATGATTCCTGCTTGATGTGATGTGGAATCATTTGTGTGATGTACTTGTTGTCATGATTTGTCATGTTTTGTTCGAGATCCCTTTGTTGTATGTTGATGGGATACTCATGTGTTGCTATGCATGTTTGCATTGAGATCCCTTTTATGCCATGTAGGTGGGATGATCATCATGCATGAGTTTTGTGTCATACTAATAGGAGTCTTTTGACTAAGAGTTCCTCTAATGGAACATCTCTTGGGGCCACTCCTACGTGAGGGCATTTTCCTTGTATGATAGCGACATCATCTCTTATGTACATGATCACTATTGACAACACTTAATGCAGCAGCCTGCATCATCTTGACACCGTGGCCCGGAGACGTAGTCCCTCCTGGACAAACTCCGTTATCAACGACTTATGTTTTCATGTGTTGATGATTGTCGTGTTCCTATTCTTTACATCATGCATATGTATTCATTTATGTTATTTTAAAATTTCAATTTAACACATCACGAAAGTAAAAGGTCTTGGAAGGGTCCTTTGTCACACTTGGACCTGGATCAAGTGGTATCAGAGCGTCTTTGTGTGGATGTGAATTACAGCGTGAACAATGAAATATGCAGTGACAAAGGATGAAAAAGCGATGTACGAGACCATGCTCAAAATTTCTAAAAGGGTGGAAATCATGTATGAAACTCTACAGAAAGAGGCAGAGGAAAAGGAGTGATTGCAGCTTCAGTTGCAAGCCACGGAAGAGGCCCTTGAAGAACTGAAACACAACAAACATGATCTTCAAACAGAGAACGCTGAATTGAAGATGCATCTACATGAAGAGAAAGAGGAGAAACATAATTTTCTACGACAGCTGCAAGCAAAGGATGAGGCCTTGGAAAAGATGCAGCATGACCCATGTGAGGTAAAATCTAATTCTCCGAATTCATGTATGTTTCCTGATGATGCTTTCGTTGTTTTTGAAAATCATACCACAGGAATTGGCTCCAAACTGTTGAAGAGAATGGGTATGAAGGAAAAGGCTTTGGTGTTAATGGCCAAGGCATTGTCAACCCCATCAAAGTAGAAGAATTACCCCACTGGTTGGTTCGAAACGCATCGACAAATGTAATATCATGTGATTTACGCCGAAGAATTTTCTCATAAAGAATTACCCTATCAGGCAGGACTTGGGTATGTCAGAAAGGAAGTTGGGGAATGTGCTGAGACAAATAGCAACCACAAACAACAGATGATGGGAAGCCCTCATCATTTCTTTCCAAATCGACAGAGGAGGTAAAAGAAGTTGATTTCTTTCTGTTTCATCTTCACATAGTATGATTTCTATTGGAGATTTGGAGATCCCAATTACAAGGACAAACATGAGGCTCCTTACAAGGACGAGGCACGAGGAGGAAAAAGAACTTGGTGTTAATGACCAAGGCATAACTCAACCATTGGAGGTTGTGTAGAGACCTCAATTTGCAAGCTTGAGATACACCAGAGGAGAATGCTCGAAGGTGTCTCATTCTTCTGAGACATCGTCGAGGAAAGAGAATGATGGGAACACATCCCCATCATCCCATGACAGTTTCCATTGCAAGGAAAGAGTTGAGGCAAACTCTCATCGCCATTGTTACACCAGGGACGACAAGGAAAGGTATAACTAGTTTCGATATTCGAATGTTCATTTCGGTTATAATCATGTTGTTAATGATGGACATAAAACATGGCATCGAAAAACATGTACCTTTTGTGGATTACATAACCATACATTTTCTAAGTGTTGGAAAAGAATAGCAGTACAAACAAAGAAGAGGCGTGAAAGACCCTCTCAATAGCATGTAAAGAAACATGTTAAGAAGATCTGGAGGAAGAAGACCTATTGCAGTCATTGCGACAAAAGTGGCCATCAAAGAGCCACTTGTTGGAGGCTCCATCCAGAGCAGCGTCTTAAAGACAAAGTGTCGGTGCATGAACCAGGTGAAACAGTCGTTCGACAAGAAAAACCACCACAAAGAGGTGACCCATTCACATTGATAAGTGAAAACTGGTTTCTAAATATGTTGGCTTGACATGGTTGTGCTTTTGTAAATCATTTGTTGCATTTCAAAATGTAAATTTAGTGATGATGTGTTCTCCATCATTTGTTCAACAATAATGATGTCTGGTCTTATTTTGTGTTGCATGATAAACTGTGAAAGTGATGCCGTGTTTCCATCACTTGCCAGAGCAAAAATAGTGTTTAGCCTTATTATTGTAAATCATGTGTTGCAGTGATGATGTGTTTTCCCTCACTTGTTGAAGCAACAATGATATGTTGGCCTTGTTTTCGTAGTTGGGGTATTGTGTCCATCTTGATGTAAGCTTGACCACTGAGTATGTGTTATAAACTCGTGGCAAGTATGGGATGCTTGAGTCATTAGTTGGTCATGTAAGTCAAGCATGTAATTTTCAAAACAATGTACTACAGGTTGGAGAGGTTGCAAGTGTTGGCTCATCGCTTAAGGCTCCGAAGAACAAAGGTGAAGGAGATGGAAGTGAGACCTTTTCAGGACATTTGTGATGTAGACAAGGTACACAGAAGTTGTAGATTATTTTTCATGCTTTTGGAGGACCAAAAGATCCTTAGTGGGGAGCATTGATTCAAGTGGCACTAGACACATGCAGAAGTCCAAGAGGACACAGAAATGGGCAAAAATAAAAGTGATCAGAATGTTTTCAAACTAGGACCAGAGCGTAGATCTCGTCGTCCTGATCGCAATGGTGTGAACGGTTCGTCAAACCGAGCTCGTATGCGAAAGTTAGAGGTAGTTAAAGTTCAGGGTTGACTGGGTGACTTAGCAGGGTTAAGGAGGCAGCAATTTGGAATTTTGTCGGTGGACAGAATCCGGCCAACTCCGGCCAGATTCCGAGTGAAATTGTGGCCTCATTAAAATGTCTCCTACTGTCCAATTTTGGAAATTCAAAAAAATGGCTATATTTAGAAAAAATTAAAAATAAAATAAATATAAAGGGTGGCAGGCCATGACCCCTGCCACCTCCATCGCAACCTGTTTAATATATATCATATATATATGTATTTGGGCTAGTGGGAATCGGACCCACCCGGCCATGTGGCCGACTCGCTCCCTAGGTGGCCCAACCAACTGCCCCTTTAATACACCAACAAACACCACCAACATACCAACCATTTAATGCCATACTAAGAACAATAACGAAAACACGCCATTTTGGTAAATTAAAAAAACAGTTTTATGTTCATATGGCGCAAGCAGGATTTGATCCCCCAAACTACTGCCTTAATTAATCCGCTCTTAACCATCAGGGCAACAACCTTTTCTTTGTTGTATATGCCCATCCAGGTATATTTAAACCCTCATTTTATTAAGTGCGTGGCAGCATGGAGAAGCAAGATCGTGGCACGGATTTTGAGACAGAGGAGACAAAACCTTGACATGCATTTCAAGGCAGAATATTCTTTGATGCCCAAAGATTCTCCGGGGAGGTAAAAATTCTTTTTATCAGAATGTAACCAAGTTTACAGTCAATTTTCTTAGATTTTCGCAGGGAATGCCATGGTGTGGTTGGATTCGCCTTTTGAGCAGCAGATTTGTAGATTCCCATCAGAGGAGAATCTTTAAGAATCTTTGAGGGAATCTTCTAGATTCCTTGGACACTGAAATTCACCAGAGTCAGAATGTAGCCAACTTCATACTCATTTTTCTTAGAATTCCAAAAGGAACCTGATGGTGCAATAATTTCTTGATCTGAGCAGAAAATTTGCAGAGGACCCGGACAAGGGAATATTTGAGGAATCTAGGGGGAATTTAAAAGATTCCTTAAGCCCCAGATTTCCGCTTTTTCATAATTCAGAAATTTGACAGTCGATTTTGCACTATTCAACACCACAAATTTGATGGTGCATTCAGATTTTCCATTTGCTCATTTTGTTTTTCAACCACTTTTCTAAGTGGAGTGCAGGTGTCAGCATTCATGAGCGAGCAATCATTTCCATGCGATTCGATGCCGTGAGATCGATGGTCCGAACAACTTCAACAATTTGACATCCGCTTCTTCAGATGGCCCCTAGATGTGAGGTATATGCAGTGTGTTCATGTACTTCTTTTGCTATGCATTGTGCTACATAAATCCCTATTTGATGCTTGATGTGGGATCTTGTTTCTTACTCGTTTTCATGATTCCTGCTTGATGTGATGTGGAATCATCTGTGTGATGTACTTGTTGTCATGATTTGTCATGTTTTGTTCGAGATCCCTTTGTTGTATGTTGATGGGATACTCATGTGTTGCTATGCATGTTTGCATTGAGATCCCTTTTATGCCATGTTGGTGGGATGATCATCATGCATGAGTTTTGTGTCATACTAATAGGAGTCTTTTGAATGAGAGTTCCTGTAGTGGAACATCTCTTGGAGCCATTCCTGCGTGAGGGCATTTTCCTTGTATGATAGCGACATCACTGTTTGGTCAATTTAGTGATGTCTAAATTGCAACTTTTAAATGTCAACCCGGGGCTCGTAAGCTGATGAAGTGAGGTGTACTATATGTACTTAGGTAACCGTTTTCTTAGTCTTTTGTCGTTTTTAGCTTTTTTTTTTTAAGTTTGTTTTCGAATGTATCTTTCCTACTGTGATGTGATGGAAGTGTAATAAAGCAAGTGAAATGTGGATGATTGTGGTGATCTCTAAATGATTTCTCAAAACTTAAAAAGTATTCTACAAGAAAGATTGAACAACAACTGCAATAAAATCAACTCTTAAAGGAAAATAAAGACATCAAAGAAGGACTAATGACATCGGCCCAGTATCTCTGCTGCTGAATGAAAATGAAAATGAAATCTATATTAAATCCAACTAAAAGTAAGAACAACTATCTCACACTATTTCAACTCTTCAACTTAATCTTCTCTATGAAAAGATATCATGAAATGTTAAGCAATGTGAAATCTAAGTGAAACTACATAAAAGAGACTAGTCACAACACTTTAACTTTCTCTTAACCTTTTGCCTTTCAGCTGAATTTATCATGTAAGAAACAGTTATGAATAAGTCAAGTAATGTGAGTTCTAAAGCAAACTAAATCAAGCTATACTACGTGATATTTTGGCTCCCAATAAAGTTATTTGATTATGGAAAAGGAACCATCAATAGATGAACAACTTGATATCTAAGAGCAGAAAGTAAATATGCAAGTTAAAGAAATGATAGTAAGGAAAATCAAAACTGCAAAACAATGAATGTCAGCAACATAGACAAGATGATCACGCATGCCACTAGTTATGAAAAGAAAAGAAGGAAAACTATCCCGGGCTTGCCTAAGAAACCTGCATAACACACTGATCAGTCATGAACATAAAAGTGCAGAAATCGACAGAAATCAAAGTTTATGTACAGCTAATATACATGTTGAAAAGAAATAAAAACGCAGCAATTTAAGAGACATCTGTACAACTAATATACATGAAACAAGAAAAAGTAATGCAGGAAATTAAAGGTTATTGTACAGGACTTCAGCAAACAGGGGCCCTTTGCCTACTTCAGCCGGTTCAAGGAGCAGTTATATGCTTAAATGCAAAACAGTCTTCTCATGTATTGACAGCAAATGTAAAAGTACAGTGGGGAGCTCAAAATTACATACAAAAATGATTACCAAACGACTAACTCTACAGCGTTCAAGGACGCTTTATTTATAAGGAGAAAGCAAACTACTTTAACGAGATCTATGCTATTCAACCAGCTGTTTAAAAACACGTGAATCCTCTGCGTCCCCGGATCTAGGTAACTGTCATCGTGTTCATTCAATCTGGAGAATATGGCTGTTGGATTCGTGCTTCTAGATTGTCTCCGTGGCTGAGGATGATGCCACCTAGCTTCACGTGCCCAAAAACAGAGCAACGCAGAGCCGTGCCACCGCTGAACACTTCTGTTGACCGGGATTTGCTTCCTCGTTGACCGCGGGCTTTTATGGCTGTTCTGGGTGATCTGGAGGGACACGTACCATGTCCTTGACCCCTTGAACTTGCCCATGTGGCTCATCTTCTCAGAGGACACCTGTAACATATCGTTTAATAAAACAGCTGCGGAATCCTGTGCGAGCTGCAGAAACCTGGATCAGCTGCGGAAAACCTGTGTTGGCTGCGGAAACGCAACACTCTGAACCAAAATTCTAAACCAAACAACAGTCACTTAGCATAGTTAGAAAATCATGTAAAAAGTCCTAAAATACAATGATTTAATCAACTTAGTGGATGAAATGAGTGGGAAAAGGAGGCTGAGAGGTGTATGGGAAGGTATAGGTTCAAGGCTCTACATACCCCCACTGTGAAGGTGTTGCATGTCCTCATGCAACCAAAACTTAATTCTTTTCCTCAATTCATGTGCTCTGATGCTTCTGCAAGAACATCCAACCTTCTTCTCTTTCTCCTTGATGCCAAAATGGTCCTTGGTTTCTTGACTAGACACCTGAACTTCAAATTAATCAATGCCCTGCTCAGCTTCTTACACTTTTTCTTCAACTTTCTATTCTTCTTCTGCCACAGTCCTAAGTGAAGCATGGTATTGTCATGGACAATCTTGTCCACTTTACCTTGCTCTTTTAATGCTTCATTTTCTTGTTTAATGTGCCTGTTTAGGACTTCTAGCTCAAACACTTCCTGTTTTAAAGACTGTACTTGTGCATCAAGTGGCAAGGTAGTGCTTGGTCCTGCAGCTGATTGTTCCAAGAACTCTAAGTAGTTATATGCTTCTTGCTGGGTGGAATCTACCTCAGGTGTTTTTCTCGGCCTGAACTCAAATTCTGGTAAAGGAGGACTGTTTTCTCTTTCCAGCTGAAAAGGACTTTCCTCACGTGGAGGACTTGCCTCAATGTCTTGCTGAGCTGGGCCTTTTTCAGGTGTTCCTTCACCTAAATCAATAAAGTGTGATTGTTTTTCTTGGGTTATACTTTTCTTTCCTTTGAGCCTACTGCTCCTCCTCACATGTGGACTAGTGCTCTTTTTCTGTGCACTCTGTTTTTCTTTTTGTTTCTTTGCTGAGGCAGCAGCTTGAAGATTTGCTAACCTTTCTGCCAGGGTTTGAGACTCTTCTTCTACAGATGGTTCGGGGGATGGATATGTCTCTTGAATAGTTATTTTACCTTTGTCCTTTTTCTGCTTCTGATTTCTAGCTCCCTCTTCTTCTTCCTCCTGAACAGTTTCCTGAGTGTCTTTTGTAGGAGAGTCCTGGGTTGTAACATTTCTTTCTTTCCTCCTACTTCTTTTTGGGATTTTTGAGGAACTGCTGGCAGAGGCTTCAGTCACTTCTTGGAAGTGATTTCTGATCAAAAACTTTTCCCAAGTATCGTTATTATTTTTCAATTGATTTTCAATGAGAATTCTGATGAGCCCGTGATGGTAAAGGTGGGATTCAATATGGCCTACATGTTTCTGAACAGTAGAGCTCATTTTCTTCAGGCTTGCTAACAGAAAGTAAGGTAAATTAAGGGCATGGCCTTCCATAAAGTTCATCATAATCCTTGCATGATACATGTACATAGTGCCAAAACGACCCTCGCATGTAATAAACTTCTGAACAAGTAATAACAGCGCAGACCATTCCTCTTTGATTACATGCACAAGAATTCCTTTAGTAAATATAGAAGTATCCATACCTGGGTTTTTGAGCATGACTTTCCATCCTTGATCATCCAGACCTCTGTTTTTAAACCATCTGTCTCCCTGTTGTGGTAAACTGGTTGCTGCTGCTATTGTGGCCTCTGTTATTGTAAATTTCAAATCCCCTACCTCCACTACGTGTCCATTAAAGGACCGAGCAAAAGCTTTAGTGACTTCCTTATTATAACCTCTGAAATTTTGAATAAATTTCAGCCACTTTGCTTTCTTCAATGACTCCTTTGTCTGCGGATACCCCTCCAGGTATTTTGGGCCCTCAGGTTCAGCTCTGAGTAACTTTCCCATTCTCGGCTTTCAACCCCGGCTGAAAATTTTACTGTGTGTGGACGTTTAAGAGAAGAACGAGCTGATTACGGGATTCTTAAGGTAAGTGGAGTGGCCGTAATCAAAATGTAAAGCATATGCAGTGACTGTGATCAGGGTTTAGAGTAAAGCTATGGAGGTTGCAGCGGAAATGGAGAGCAGAGAATGGTATGAGCACGAGGT
This sequence comes from Pinus tabuliformis, assembly GCA_031772625.1. Classification (NCBI taxonomy): domain Eukaryota; kingdom Viridiplantae; phylum Streptophyta; class Pinopsida; order Pinales; family Pinaceae; genus Pinus; species Pinus tabuliformis. Next base: position 875,339,894 of record CM062807.1, read on the forward strand.
AAGCAACAGTCACGGGTTTAGCATCAAATGCATGCAGGAGCGAAGTGATAACTGGGCAGTATAACGGTTGAGTCCTTTCGAATTGGTTGGTTTACGCCACGTCTCAACGTTGGCTGCGGAAATTATGGTGGACGAGAGCCGTAGTACAGTAGGTCACTTCTTCCACGTATGACCAATAAATGAAAGAGCAGCCCCATTTCGAGTTTGAATTAATAGTGATTATGGGACTGTTAGAAAGGAATGAGGTGGATGGATTATCATCGTGGGAGAGGAGTGATATGGATCTTGCCGTATCAAATCATTGTATTTAGTGGTATTTCCATGATCTAATAACTACGCATACAATGACATTAAATTGTTATTTGGTAGAGATTTTGATCATACCTTTGGAAGTTTGCCACTTGTTGATTAAGGCTTCTGACCCATTATTGCTTTTTGATCTTGCAGATGCCTCATATCTTTGCTGCCTTTGGTGATGATGATGCTAACCTTTGACTGTAATTTTTTTTTGAAAACAGAGTGCTGCTGGCTGTAGAGACAGAGTGATGCTGGCTGCGGAAATCGTTTCGAGCTGCGGAAACTGGTGCTAGCTGCGGAAATGGTTCCCAGCTGCGGAAACTGAGACAACACCCCTTTAACTGCACAAACATAGTTAGAAAAAGAACTAACTGAATGAAATAGTCCTGAGAGGGACTTTTATTGATGGAATGGAATGAAATGAGTGGAATGAGATGGGAGTGAAGTGGAATGGAGATGAAGATGAGATGGAGGTGAAAATGAAAATGACAAGTGAGGTGGAGTGAAGATGGAAAGGAAGAGAATTTTTTTTTTTTTTTTTTTTGGAAAATATAGAGTGTCAGGTGTCCCTGATTTTCACTCTACATTTTTTGTATAAGACTGCCAATCTATGATTGGTTTTTAGGTTTATACAAAAGATTTTTTTTTTTTTTTTTTTTTTTTCAACTGAAAGAAACAAAGATTAGGCTGATGGAGGAGAAGGATTCCTCTCCACCAGCCTCATTGCAGAATTTTCTTGAAACATTTTGACAAAGTCCTCTTTTGAGAGTGGCTTATGATAAATTTTCAATCGGTGGCCATTCACAATAAGAGGAGTTTGAAACTCATCAATAGTCTTGACTCGAACTGCTCCATTGCTAAAGACTTCATCAATCTCATATGGTCCAAGCCAATGAGTCTGAAATTTCCCTTTGAAGTCTTTAAACTTGGAATCAAACAGTAACGCCCAATCTCCCTTTTGAAACTTCTCTCTTTGATATATCTGTCATGCCACTTAGTTCTTTGGTGCTGAACTAGATCAGTCCTTAAAATTGCATCTTGTCTTATTTCATCTAGCTCATTCAGCTGCTCCATTCTGTGCTTTTGGTCTTCTGATAGATTCATCCCCAACTGAACTGCCATCTTGAAGGTCTTGACTTGAAACTCAATGGGGAGCAAGACTTCTTTCCCATAAACAAGTTCATAGGGAGAATGTCCTGTTGTGTTCCTCCATGTAGTTCTATAGGCCCATAAGGCTTCAGGAAGCCTTTCTGCCTAATCTCTTCTGTGGAGATGAACAGTTTTGGTGATGATGCTCTCAAGAACTTTGTTTGTGGATTCCACTTGACCATTTGCTTGCGGATGGTATGGAGTAGATTTTCTGTGCTTGATTTTGTATTCTTCCATCAGCTTCTCCATCAAGTTAGATGTAAATTGACTTCCCTGATCTGTCACAATTTCTCTTGGGACACCAAAACGAGTAAAAATATCCTCAAAAAGAAATTGAACAACTGAATTTTCAGTGGCAAAAGGCAATGCCTTGACTTCTACCCATTTAGTAACATAATCAGTGCAAACCAATATATACTTCTTTTGTCTAGATGGTGGATTAATAGGTCCAATGAAATCTAAAGCCCATTTTTCAAAGGTTTCGATGAGTAGCTGTGGCTGTAATGGCATTTCATTTGAAAGAGTTGGTCTCCCAACTCTTTGGCAGCTGTCACACCTTCTAACATATTGTTTTGCATCTTTGAAGAGAGAAGGCCAATAATATCCTAAAGAAAGGATTTTATAGGCCGTCCTCTTGTCAGTAAAGTGTCCACCGCACGGTTCATCATGACATGCCTTAAGGATGTCAGGCATTTCATCTTCTCGAACACATCTTCTGATCACACAATCTAGCCCTGTTTTGAACAATTCATTAGAAATCCATGAATACTTTGAACTCTCCTGAATTATTTTCCTTTTCTCATTAGGAAATAAGTGTGGAGGTAGCTTCCCTGTAACCAAATAGTTAGCAATATCTGCATACCAAGGAGTTTTAGTAGTTACTGCAAACAAATATTCATCTGGAAACTTATCCTCTACAGGAGAATCTTCGTTAGTATTTTGGATTTTAGACAAGAAATCAGCTACTGTATTTTGTTTTCCTGGTCTATCTAACACAGTAATATTGAATTCTTGTAAAAGTAAAAGCCATCTTGTAACTCTGCCATTAGTAACAGGTTTGTTCATGAGATATCTAATTGCAGAATGATCAGTATGGACAAAAGTTTCATAGCCTATTATATAATGTCTAAACTTGTTGATTGCATGAACAACGGCTAAGAACTCTTTTTCAGTCACAGTATAATTTAACTCAGTGGGAGTCAAATTTTTACTGGTGTAGTAAATGGCGTAAGGAATTAAATCCTTTTGACCCAACACAGCTCCTAGAGCTGTATCTGAAGCATCTGTAGAAATATGGAAAGGAAGTTTCCAATTTGGCCTTCTCAAAATGGGTGCTTCAGATATTCTTGTTTTTAAAGTTTCAAATGCAGATTGACAGTCAGGATCCCAATTGAATTCACAGTCTTTTGTAAGTAATTTGAAAAGCGGAGATGCTATCTTAGTGAAGTTTTCAATAAACCTTCTATAATATCCAGTAAATCCAAGAAAACTTCTAACATCTTTTTGACAATTTGGAATAGGTAACTTGGAGATGACTTCAACTTTTGATCTATCAACTTTAATTCCATCTCTTGAAATATGATGTCCTAAAACAATCCCTTCAGTAAACATCATAAAACATTTTTCATGACTTAATGAAAGATTTGTTTCTTTACATCTTATAAGGACTTTTTCCAAATTTTCTAATGCCTCTTCAAATGAATTACCATAAACTGTAAAATCATCCATATAGACCTCTACACAATCATGAATTAGATCAGAAAAGATTCCTAGTACTGCCCTTTGAAATGTTGCGGGTGCATTACATAATCCAAAAGGAAGTACTCGGTAAGCAAAAGTTCCCCATGGACAGGTAAATGTGGTCTTGTCCTGATCTTCAGGTGCTACCTGAATCTGATTGTAACCACTAAAACCATCCAAAAATGAGAAATACTTTTTGCCTGCTAAAGTATCTAATACTTGATCAATAAAGGGCAAAGGAAAGTGATCCTTCAAAGTTGCTTTGTTCAATTCCCTATAATCAATGCAAACCCTCCATTTACCATTCTTTTTAGGTACTATAACCAAAGGAGAAACCCACAGGCTATCTGAAATGGGGTAAATGAAGTTTACATTAAGTAACTTTTGGAGCTCTTCTTTCACTATCTCCCTAAGGTTTGGATTCATCCTTCTTTGAGGTTGTCTGATTAGTCTACTGTTTTCCTCAATGTAGATGTGATGAATGCAAGTCTTCGGGTCAATACCTTTCATATCAGTATACTCCCATGCAAATGCAGTAGAATGTTTTTGCAAGACTTTGGTTAGCTCTTCTTATTGTGATTTTTCCAAGTTTATGTTGATATTCAATGTTTTTCGTGGAGAAATCTCAATGGCAGAACTACCAAACTCTTCCATAGAGAAAAGAGACATTTGTCTAGATGATAGACACTCAATGTCAGAATCCAACTGAAATTATGTGTGGTCATATTCTGAAGATGGTTCAAAGTTTTCTAATGTGTTCAGAATTTGACTATCTTCACTAATCTCAGAAATGGTAAAGACAGGTTGTATAGTATCTTCATCATCAATCCACTCATTATCCCATATTTCTGTAATTGCTTTTGCTGGAGGATACAGATTGAACTTCTTTGTCGAATTACCATCAGAAATATACATATCCCCAGACCTACAACTTATGAAAGCATCAGTTGTGGCTAACCAAGGTCTTCCTAAAATAAGAGGATGTCCTCCTAGATTACTCTTAGGAGTTAAAATCATGAAATCCACTGGATATTCCCAAGAGTCTAAGGAGACTGAAATGTCTTCTAATACACCATCTGGTTTAATAATTGATCGATCTGCAAGTTGCAATAAAGTAGGTGTAAAAAGAAGGTTAGGAAGTTTTAGCTGTTCGATAGTCTGTCTACTCATGATGTTGATAGCAGCTCCTAAATCAATCAAAGTATTTGGTATTTCTACCCCATTGATATGTGTTTTGACAATTGGACTACCGGGATCTACATATTTCTGCATAGTAATTTTTCCCATCATGATATCTGCAATTTTCCCTACCAGGTGGATCCTTCTGGTATCTCTTGGTTTCCTTCCTGGTCTTTTAAGACTCAACTCCTTTATTGTTTTTGCTAGAATAGGAATCTCTTTAATGGCTTTTAACAAGGGAATCTTGATACAAACATTCTTCAATTCATCTAGAAAATTATAGTCAGGCAACCAAATTTGTTTTTCCACTCCTTTGTCAATTTGTAATCTTTCAGGAAAAGGAGGTGTGGATAAAGATGCAGGTTGCTCAACTATGGGAGTTGTGGGGGTTAATTCTTTTTCTTTTTCTTTTTGAGTGTTTGGGTTTTGAAGAGATGCTTCAGAACCCTTATTGGCTTCAAGAGACTCTTCCTCAAAAATGCTTTGCTTTTGAGCATTTATAGAAGGTTTATCTAGGACTCTACCTGATCTGAGTTGTACTTCATTGAGAGGAACAATCATATAGGTAGGAAATTGTTGACCTTCCATCATGTAAGCATTTTGAGGGTTTTTATATTGGGGTTTGGCAATGGCTGAGAAGGAAGTTGATTTGACTTCTGTTGGAATGGAAGCAAGAGTTGAGAGTTTGGATTCTGTTGAGAAGGTTGTTGTTGTTGTTGTTGTGGAAATGGCAATGATAGTTGTGGATTTTGATTTGGAAGTTGTGGAGCTTGTTGGTTTTGAAAAGATGGAGGATATTGGTAGAATTGAGCAAATCTCCCATAGGGATTTTGCATACCTTGTACCCATGATTGAAAAGGATTTTGAGGTTGGGACCAAAGTTGTTGCCAAGGATTCCAATTTGGTGGGGGTTGAAAATTCATAGAGTTGCTAAACCCTTGATTTTGTTGCCCCTGCCAAGGTCTCCTTGCAACAAAACAGAGAGATTCGATTGTATTTGGATCTTCTTGAAAGACAGCTTTGAGCCCAGGAATTGAAGGACAATCCTTGGTCTAATGATTCTCTGAACAAATTACACATGTTTCTACAACTTTTGCATCCAAGGGACATTCCCTTAGAGCATGTTTCTTCCTACACTTTGGGCAAAAGATGGCCAAAGCCTCAGCTTCTGCTTTCTGCTTATTGTGAATCTTAAGGGTGTCTAGTTGCTCACTAAGACTCCCTAAGATATCAGTTTTGAATTCATCAAGCATGTTTCCAATCTCGGCCCTACTTACCGACCCAGTTGCAGATTTATTTGCTCTGATGAGAGAAGGATCTCTAGGCCCTTTTTGAGTTTTAGATTTCCTCCTTGAGAGATGGACATATAATTCTGCTATATCAGAAAGTGGAAGTTGAGATATATCTCCTTTTCCCATCATGTTCAAAATATCTATCCATTCATCTCTAATGGCTTTTAATAAAAGGGCTTTCAAGGTCTCCTCATCCAAGTTACTCATTTTTGCTCTTTTCAGATTATATTGAAATCTTTCAAGTAACTCCTCCAAGTTTTCATCTTCTTTTTGCATCATTTTGAATACCTCATCCTTGTGATGGTGGGCATACAATAGTCCAGGTACCTATCCAAAAATGCTTGTTTCATATCATTCCAAGACCTAATGGATTGAGTGAGTAATCCCATGAACCATTTCAAGGCTGCTCCTTTCAATGTTGAAGGAAACAATTTGAGTTTTTGAGAGTCTTCCAAATAATCATAAGTTCGACACACTACCTCAAACTCAAATAGAAATGTTTCAGGGTCCTCATTCCTAAACCCATGGAAGTTTGGGAGGACAGATGGTGAAATATTTTTCATTGTGGCTCGGGAGTCCTCATCGACTATAGGAAACCCGAATGAGTTATCCCCATCCCTATTTCCCCCAATGTTACCTCTACCTCCTCCATTGTTTCCTCCTCCTCCTCTACCTCTACCTCTACCAAATCCAGTTGCTCCTTCCTCTGTCATGGTAGTTTCCCTAGAGACTTAAGAGTCTTCTGGTTCTTCTACTAAGGGTGTATGAGAAGGAATTTCTCCCTCTTCTTCAGATGATTCTACTTCTTCAATTACTATTTGTCTCTCTGTAGAAAGAAGGAAAGGATCTCTTTCTAGTTCAGATTCGATGGAAGGTGTAGGAGAGTCGACTCCTGCCTCTTGAATTCCAGGAATCCTAGGGCTAGGAGTGTAAGTTGGAGATGATGGAGGTGTCTCTTGTCTATTCCTTGAAGTAGATGGAGTTGTAAAAATCGAACTTTTGGCTCTAGCTAAAAACCTTCCCCTAGAATCTCTTGCTCTATGCATGTCATTTTTTTATATTTTTTCTTCAAGTCGGGCTAATAATTCTCTTTCTGATCTTCCAGGTCACTCTAGGTGCAAGAAGAGAGCATAATCAAGAAACTATTAAACCAATAACTTTCTCTTTTCTGATCCTCCAGATCACATTAAGTGCAAGAGGAGAGCATACTTTGAGATGTTATCAATTTTCCTTCCTTGAAATTTTCTTGTTTTTTTTTTTAAGAATTTGGCTACCTAATTTCACTTCCCCGGCAACGGCGCCAAAATGTTTGGTCAATTTAGTGATGTATAAATTGCAACTTTTAAATGTCAACCCGGGGCTCGTAAGCTGATGAAGTGAGGTGTACTATATGTACTTAGGTAACCATTTTCTTAGTCTTTTGTCGTTTTTAGCTTTTTTTAAGTTTGTTTTCGAATGTATCTTTCCTACTGTGATGTGATGGAAGTGTAATAAAGCAAGTGAAATGTGGATGATTGTGGTGATCTCTAAATGATTTCTCAAAACTTAAAAAGTATTCTACAAGAAAGCTTGAACAACAACTGCAATAAAATCAACTCTTAAAGGAAAATAAAGACATCAAATAAGGACTAATGACATCGGCCCAGTATCTCTGCTGCTGAATGAAAATGAAAATGAAATCTATATTAAATCCAACTAAAAGTAAGAACAACTATCTCACACTATTTCAACTCCTCAACTTAATCTTCTCTATGAAAAGATATCATGAAATGTTAAGCAATGTGAAATCTAAGTGAAACTACATAAAAGAGACTAGTCACAACACTTTAACTTTCTCTTAACCTTTTGCCTTTCAGCTGAATTTATCATGTAAGAAACAGTTATGAATAAGTCAAGTAATGTGAGTTCTAAAGCAAACTAAATCAAGCTATACTACGTGATATTTTGGCTCCCAATAAAGTTATTTGATTATGGAAAAGGAACCATCAATAGATGAACAACTTGATATCTAAGCGCAGAAAGTAAATATGCAAGTTAAAGAAATGACAGTAAGGAAAATCAAAACTGCAAAACAATGAATGTCAGCAACATAGACAAGATGATCACGCATGCCACTAGTTATGAAAAGAAAAGAAGGAAAACTGTCCCGGGCTTGCCTAAGAAACCTCCATAACACACTGATCAGTCATGAACATAAAAGTGCAGAAATCAACAGAAATCAAAGTTTATGTACAACTAATATACATGTTGAAAAGAAATAAAAACGCAGCAATTTAAGAGACATCTGTACAGCTAATATACATGAAACAAGAAAAAGTAATGCAGGAAATTAAAGGTTACTATACAGGACTTCAGCAAACAGGGGCCCTCTGCCTACTTCAGCCCGTTCAAGGAGCAGTTATACGCTTAAATGCAAAACAGTCTTCTCATGTCTTGACAGCAAATGTAAAAGTACAGTGGGGAGCTCAAAATTACATACAAAAATGATTACCAAACGACTAACTCTACAGCGTTCAAGGACGCTTTATTTATAAGGAGAAAGCAAACTACTTTAACGAGATCTATGCTATTCATCCAGCTGTTTAAAAACATGTGAATCCTCTGCGTCCCCGGATCTAGGTAACTGTCATCGTGTTGATTCAATCTGGAGAATATGGCTGTTGGATTCGTGCTTCTAGATTCTCTCCGTGGCTGAGGATGATGCCTCCTAGCTTCACGTGCCCAAAAACAGAGCAACGCAGAGCCGTGCCACCGCTGAACACTTCTGTTGACCGGTGTTTTCTTCCTCGTTGACCGCGGGCTTTTATGGCTGTTCTGGGTGATTTGGAGGGACACGTACCATGTCCTTGACCCCTGGAACTTGCCCATGTGGCTCATCTTCTCAGAGGACACCTGTAACATATCGTTTAATAAAACAGCTGCGGAATCCTGTGCGAGCTGCAGAAACCTGGATCAGCTGCGGAAACCTGTGTTGGCTGCGGAAACGCAGCACTCTGAACCAAAATTCTAAACCAAACAACAGTCACTTAGCATAGTTAGAAAATCATGTAAAAAGCCCTAAAATACAATGATTTAATCAACTTGGTGGATGAAATGAGTGGGAAAAGGAGGCTGAGAGGTGTATGGGAAGGTACAGGTTCAAGGCTCTACAATCACCTCTTATGTACATCATCACTATTGATAGAACTTTATGCAGCGGCCTACACCATCTTGACACTGGGGCCTGGAGACGTAGTCCCCCTTGGACGAACTCCGTTATCAACGGCTTATGTTTTCATGTGTTGATGATTGTCGTGTTCCTTTTATTTACAACATGCAAATGTATTCATTTATGTTCTTTTAAAAATGCAATTTAACACATCACGAAAGTAAAAGGTCTTGGAAGGGTCCTTTGTCACACTCGGACCTGGATCAAGTGGTATCAGAGTGGTCTTTGTGTGGATGTGAATTGTAGCGTGAACAATGGAACGCGCAACGATAGAGGATGAAAAAGTGATGTACGAGACCATACTCAAAATTTCCAAAAGGGTGGAAATCATGTATGAAACTCTACAGAAAGAGGCATAGGAAAATGAGCGATTGCAGCGTCAGTTGCAAGCCATGGAAGAGGCCCTGGAAGAATTGAAACACAACAAACATGATCTTCAAACAAAGAATGCTAAATTGAAGATGCGTCTACATGAAGAGAAAGAGGAGAAACATAGTTTTCTACGACAACTGCAAGCAAAGGACAAGGCCTTGGAAAAGCTACAGTGTGGTCCATGTGAGGTAAAATATAATTCTCCTAATTCATGTATGTTTCCTGATGATGATTTCGTTGTTTTTGAAAATCATACCACAGGAATTGGCTCCAAACTGTTGAAGAGAATGGGGTATGAAAGAAAAGGATTGGGCGTTAATGGCTAAGGCATTGTCAACCCCATCAAAGTAGAAGAATTACCCCATCATGTAGGACTTGGGTATGTTAGAAAGGAAGTTGGGGAATGCGCTGAGAGAACTAGTGAACCACCAACAACAAATGATGAGAAGCCCTCATCAGTTCTTTCCAAATCGACAGAGGAGGTAAAAGATGTTGATTTCCTTTTGGTTTCGTCTTCACATTGTATGATTTCTATTGGAGATTTGAAGATCCCAATTACAGGGACAAACATGAGGCTCCTTACAAGGATGACACACGAGGGGGAAAAGGAACTTGGTGTTAATAACCATGGCATAACTCAACCATTGGAGGTTGTGTAGAGACCTCAATTTGCAGGCTCGAGATACACCAAAGGAGAATGCTCGAAGGTGTTTGATTCTTCCGAGACATCGTCGAAATCGTCGAGGAAAGAGAATTATGGGAACACATCCCCATCATCCCATGACAGTTTCCATTGCAACGAAAGAGCTGAGGCAAACTCTCATTGCCATACTTACATTAGGGACGGCAAGGAAAGGTATAACTAGTTTCGATATTCAAATTTTCATTTCGGTTATAATAATGTTGTTAATGATGAACGTAAAACATGGCATCGAAAAACATGTACCTTTTGTGGATTACATAACCATACATTTTCTAAGTGTTGGAAAAGAATAGCAGTACAAATAAAGAAGAGGCGTGAAAGACCCTCTCAATAACGGGTAAAGAAACATGTTAAGAAGATCTGGAGGAAGAAGACCTATTGCAGTCATTGCGACAAAAGTGGCCATCAAAGAGCAACTTGTTGGAGGCTCCATCCAGAGTAGCTCCTTAAAGACAAAGTGTCGCTGCATGAACCAGGTGAAATAGTGGTTCGACAAGCAAAACCACCACAAAGAGGTGACCCATTCACATTGATAAGTGAAAACTGGTTTCTAAATATGTTGTCTTGACATGGTCGTGCTTTTGTAAATCGTTTGTTGCAGTTTAAAATGTAAATTTAGTGATGATGTGTTCTCCATCATTTGTTCAACAATAATGATGTCTGGTCTTATTTTGTGTTGCATGATAAACTGTGAAAGTGATGTCGTGTTTCCATCACTTACCAGAGAAAAAATAGTGTTTGGCATTATTATTGTAAATCATGTGTTGCAGTGATGATGCGTTTTCCATCACTTGTTGAAGCAACAATGATATGTTGGCCTTGTTTTCGTAGTTGGGGTATTGTGTCCATCTTGATGTAAGCTTGATCACCGAGTATGTGTTATAAACTCGTGGCAAGTCTGGGATGCTTGGGTTATTAGTTGGTCATGTAAGTCAAGCATGTAATTTGTAAAACAATGTACTACAGGTTGCAGAGGTTGCAAGTGTCAGCTCATCACTTAAGGCTCCGAAGAACAAAGGTGAAGGAGATGGAAGAGAGACCTTTTCAGGACGTTTGTGATGCAGACAAGGTACACAGAAGTTGTAGATTATTTTTCATGCTTTTGGAGGACCAAAATATCCTCAGTGGGGAGGATTGATCTAGGTGGCACTAGGCACATGCAAAAGTCAAGAGGACTCAGAAAGGGGCAAAACTCAAAGTGATCAGAATGTTTTCAAACCAAGACCAGAGCGTAGATATCATCGTCCTGATCGCAATGGTGTGAACGGTTCATCAAACCAAGCTCGTATGCGAAATTTAGAGGCAGTCAAAGTTCAGGGTTGACAGGGTGTCTTGGTAGGCTTAAGGAGGCAGCGATTTGGAAGTTTTATGGCAGACGGAATCTGGCAAATCTGGCCAGATTTCGGGCGAAATTGTTGCCTCATTAAAATGTCTCCTACGGTCAAATTTCAAAAATTAAAAAAAACAGCTATATTTAAAAATAAATAAAATAAAAAGAAATATAAAGGGCGGTGGCCATGACCCCCAACACCTCCATCGCAACCCTTTTAATATATATTGTATATATGTATTTGGGCCGGTGGGAATCGAACCCACCTGGCCACGTGGCCGGCGCGCTCCACGGGCGGCCCAACCAACCACCCCTTTAATACACCAACAAACACCACCAACATACCAACCATTTAATGCCATACTCAGAACAATAACCAAACCACACCATTTTGGTAAATTAAAAAAACAGTTTTATGTTACGTATGGCGCAAGCGGGATTTGATCCCCCGACCTGCCGCCTTAATTAATCCGATCTTAACCATCAGGGCAACGATCTTTTCTTTGTTGTATCCGCCCATCTCGGTATATTTAAACCCTCATTTTCTTAAGTGCGGGGCAGCATGGAGAAGCAGGATCGTGGCACGAATTTCGAGACAGAGGAGGCAAAACCTTGACAAGCATTTCGAGGCAGAATATTCTTTGATCCCCAAAGATTCTCCGGGGAGGTAAAAATTATTTTTATCAGAATGTAACCAAGTTTACAGTCAATTTTCTTAGATTTTCACAAGGAACACCATGGCGAGGTCGAATTCGCCTTTTGAGCAGCAGATTTTCAGATTCCCAGTGGAGGAGAATATTTAAGAATCTTTGAGGGAATCTTCTAGATTCTTTGGACCCTGAAATTCACCAGAGTCAAAATGCAGCCAACTTCATACTCATTTTTCTCAGAATTCCACAAGGAACCTGATGACACAGTCAGTTTCCTGTTCTGAGCAGCCGATTTCCAGAGGGCCCAGAGGAGGGAATCTTTGAGGAATCTAGGGGGAATCTAAAAGATTCCTTTAGCCCCAGATTTCCACTTTCTCAGAATTCAGAAATTTGACAGTCGATTTTGCATTATTCGATGCCAAAAATCTGATGGCGCATTTAGATTTTCCATTTTATCATTCTATTTTTCAGCCACTTTTCTAAGTGGAGTGTAGGTGTTAGCATTCATGAGCGAGCAATCATTTCCATGCGATCGATGTCGTGAGATCGATGGTCTAAATAGCTTCAACAGTTTGACATCTGCTTCTTCAAATGGCCCCTGGATGTGAGGTATATGAAGTGTTTTCATGTACTTCTTTTGCTATGCATTTTGCTACACAGATCCTTGTTTGATGCTTGAAGTGGGATCTTGTTTCTTAGTCGTTTTCATGATTCCTTCTTGATGTGATGCGGAATCATCTGTGTGATGTACTTGTTGTCATAATTCGTCATGTTTTGTTCGAGATCCCTTAGTTGTATGTTGATGGGATACTCATGTGTCGCTATGCATGTTTGCATTGAGATCCCTTTTATGCCATGTTGGCGGGATGATCATCATGCATGAGTTTTGTGTCATACTAATAGGAGTCTTTTGAATGAGAGTTCCTGTAGTGGAACATTTCTTGGAGCCACTCCTGTGTGAGGGTATTTTCCTTGTATGATAATGACATCACCTCTTATGTACATCATCCCTATTGACAACACTTAATGCAACGGCCTACACCATCTTGACACCAGGGCCCGAAGATGTTGTCCCTCCTGGACGAACTCCGTTACAATGGCTTATGTTTTCATGTGTTGATGATTGTCATGTTCCTCTTCTTTACAACATGCGGATGTATTCATTTATGTTATTTTAAAAATGAAATTTAACACATCACGAAAGTAAAAGGTCTTGGAAGGGTCCTTTGTCACACCTGGATCTGGATCATTTAAAACACCCACAAATTCAATATATATAGGAGTAGAAAGGAAACCAATCTTAGGAATAATCCTATCATACAAAGCTTTTGATTGGGTACTCTAAATTCGAATGAAATGAAAAATTTTCAGTAGTTCCCAAGTATGTTGCCACTATGTTATCGCTCTATGATTTTTAAGATTGGCAAGAAAAGGATCATAAAGGACACATCAAACCACTTTGGAATCTAGGATCTAGCCATCCTAGGCTCAGAGAGGGCTCTCTCTGTATATTTTGAGATTTTATTTTTCTTTTCGGTATTTTAATATTTTAGGCTAGTTATATAGTTAAAAGATTGATTAATTGATTGATTGTTTGGTTGGGATAGATCTTGTTTAAACCTTTTCCATTGGGCTATGGAGTCAACAGCTGGATTGTAGCATCAATTTTTTCAGAGAATTCACAAGGCTAGCTAACTATATCTACTAGATCTTAAAGCACAATAAGGAATGAAATGACAAAATGGTGAAATCAGTAGTGGTTAAAAATAAAATAAGTATTTCTTAACCAGACTTCAGAGGAAAACATTTATATGGTAAACACATACAACAATAAGGTGCTCTAACAACATATCTTACTCTAAACTTTCTGTTTTACAATAAGATTTGAAAGATGCATACTGAAAAAAACAACGAAACATTTAGCACAGAAAGAAAAACATCACTGGATAAAAATAGCTCAAGTATCTTGCAAACGGTCTTTATTATCAATACTCCAGCTCCAAAATTACAGTGCTCCAAAAGAAAAGTTTTTCAATTACTCGGGTCCAACCCCTAATACTTCCAATGCATGAAGTATTTAACTAAAATCTACAACAACTGTTGTATACACTTGGCAATTTGTTATTAATTACAATGAAACTAAAATTTGACTAGTGTAACCATGAAGTGGCCACGATGAGATAACTTGGACATCTGGTCCCTTTTTTTCTGAATGCCATTGCTGGGTAATCAATTATGCTGTAGTGGTTGATTTGGCTGCTCTTTAATAAGGTGTGTTGACTTTGTTGACTCAGCTGGGTGCTGACTCAACTCTGCGTTGTTCCTTCAATCTTGCTTGTCCTATTCCTCTTGGTAGTCACGCAAGTCACTCCATTCATCTTCATCTAGGATTTTAACCTTGATAAACTTGCGGTATATCTCATCTGTTTTTGTGTACCGCGTAAATGTAGGCTTCACTGTGAAAACGTGTTTCAATTCATGTTCAATGAAAATTGGATTGCTGATAGCTTCCAACATTGCTCCTCTTGTTATGCTGCCTCTGATATTGGAGTGGTAGGAAAAGATTGACCTCTTGTTGGAGATGAATCAAGAATATCATTAAGATTAATAAATGTTTGTTGTGGTGATTCCTTGCTTAGGTCCATGTCCATGTGTATCCTAGCCCTTTTCCTAAATTTTAATCTGAACTCTTTCATAGAAGTATCAGTCCTTGGTAACTGATCTTCTCTCGGTCTTTTCCTAGTTGTTTCTTTTTCCTATTCCTTGCCCTTGTCTGATCTGTCCTCTGTACTCTGCCTTTCTTGCTGCCTAGGATTCTGTGCACTTGAAGAAGAAAGTATTTGCTCCTCAGCCTCTTGTAGGGTTTCAGGCATCCACTCTATCTGGTTCATGAATTTCTCTATTTCAGGCCAGTGAGTGTGAATATAAGGTGTTGATTTGTTTTTCGCTCTTTTCTTGGAGATGATGACCAATGGGTCATAGGACCATGTGAAGCCGTGAGTGAACGTCATTTCTTTCAATTTCTTGTCAGCCTCCTCAGCTGCTGCCCTACTGTTGCAAATAAAAGGGCTAATCTGTGATTTGATCTTAAATTGAGACTTCTTCTTTGCTACCACAAAGTGCACTTCATCTGCATTGATCATTTGCCTGATATACTCAAGTGCAAAGATCCTCATGGGGAGGAACTTTGGCAACTTGTAAGGGGCCAATTCACATCCATATACCCTTAATTCTGTGTAGTTTTGGTACAAGTACCAATCTCCTATTCTTGCTTGGTCTATCAGCTGCATAATCCTTTTAATTTCTTCACTAATTCTGGGTTCTGTTGTACCACTGAGGAGGCTCATAGCTGGATGGACAAACATCTCTATGAATGTTTTGTATGTGAATTCCCTTTGATCCTTCATCACCAAGGTTGTCCAGAAGATGACAGATTGGGGTTCACATTCTTCATTTAGCTTGCTCATCACAAACGAAAATAAGTCTACCTTACAATAAACAAACATATAAACCAGTATTGAAGAACACTGAAACACTTCCTCTATGGTGAAATTTATGAATTTCTCGTGGATGACATCTGCCAGGAATTGACTGAAATTAAATAATATAGAGGGATTTGCATTTGATGATAATATGGACATAAAACCTATTATGGCCTCATCAAGCCACTGATCTGAATAATATCCTAGTAGATATGAAAGCACAATGACTATATGCCTAGTTCTATTAGGGAAAGTAGAGGATGAATATGGAGGATTTTTGCTAGGCAGTGGAGTCTGTTCAGTCATGAAGAGCTCCAGGTTTTAGCTCTTTTGGCAAATTCTAGTCTATGGTACAATTCATTGAGGATTTCATGGGAAAAAGGAGTGGTTCCTTCAATGATAGGAGCTTCCATCATCTGCATTATGGATTTAGTATCAATGGTGAACAATATTTCTCCTGCAGTGGCTATTACTACTCTTTTCTGTGGGCTATAGCAGGACTGACATTTTCTGATCAATTTTGGGTAGCTATGGGTTTTGGGAAAAATGTAGAAATTCAAAATTGTGTCCTAGAGTCCTATATCATCCATTCCATCAATGAATTTATCCTCCCACCAATAGTAGATGTCAAAGAGGTCAAATTCGGATATGGTCTCATGTATCTTGAAATCTCTATCTGCAAGTGGAATATGGTCCAAGTCCACTAGTGGGTGCACCATTGGATTGAACAACTCTTGTTCTTTCTTCTTCGGTGGCATGGTTATCTTCTACAAATTTTAAACCTAGACTGTCTTTAGATTTGCAGGTGAACTGCAATTAGAAAAGGGATGAGAAGAAGAGGGAAAACAAAAAGGGAATGAGTAGAAAACGAGATTCAAGAAGGGGAATGCTTGCTAAATGCAGACAAGTGTAGTTTTCTGCAACTGTGTTGATAATTTGACTGTGTCAACTGCTTCTTTGTGTATGCTTAAGAAAACTTTCACTTTCACCTGTAAGTAAAGAGGACATATCAAAATTCAGTAATTGAGTGAAAGATGGCGCCTTTGTAATTTTGGGAGATTTCTCGTTGAAGTGGTATGGAGTGGCGCGAGTCTGTTGGCTAACGGCCCAACGAATTGAATGTGATAGGTGGATGGGACAGAGTGGCGTCGCGGAGTGGCGGGATTGGTGAACGGTCATAACGGAGGAGTGGTTTGTTTGAAAGTGGAAACCACTTTTTGGAGGGCCTGTGGAGTGGTAAGTGGAATTAGTGGGGGTGGGGTGCGAAATTACGGTAGCACGACACATAAACAGTAGGAAACCACTGATTTCGAACGCCCCCCGGCATCAACGTTCGGAGGGTGAGGGGGGGCCGAAAACTCGTATGGGCCGTTGGATCAACCATGGAGTGCGGGGATTTGACGAAAGATGCGGGGTGGGTAATGGTTGATGTGACGGGCACGTGGGTGGTGAGATTGGAAAATGAAATGGGGCGAAGTATATAATGAAATTAGGAGTATAGTATAAGGTCCCTATCTTTTTTTTTTAAATTTCTTTTTTCCATATTAGGAAAAACACATGAAATATGTAACAAAACATTAAAAGGAATTTTCATGTCCTTTTTCCTTTACAATTCTTTCAATCTACCTACCCTTTGTTTCTAATCTAAGAATTTTTCCATTTTTTACAGGGTGCATTTGGACTTGCAGACCCTTTTTTGCTTTCTCTTTTATTTTTATTTTTATTTATAACCTACTCTATCACTTATCTTTCCTATTGGTTCAGATTGAACAGTTGAACCAATTTCATCTCTACCTAACTACTCATTTGCCAAGCTTGAATTGTTTGGCACTACAATGGGTACATGGGGGATCTATGAAACCTTGGGTTTAACCTCCTGGAATACTATGTCATTCTCATTGCATATTCAAAATGGATGGTTCCGCACTTCAGCCCTATTGTGGGATTCTCAAAGACAAAATTTCGAAACTCGTAGAATATGACTCGAATGGAAGAATATTAGGTAGCTTGATAGCATGGAGAATGATCCCGTTGAGAGACAGGGATACCTAAGAGATGAGAGGACAGAAAAATTGAGAGGAGAGGGAAGAATTGATAGGAAGACTTGAAAGATCGTAAGTATAGTTGATTGCATTTAAATTTTTAAATGCCTGGCCGAGGAACAACTCTGATTGGGTTTTCTTGAGCATGTAAGAGAAAACATATATGAGTTGAAATGACAGATACCTAGAACCATTCGATGGACGACTAAATCTTCACGCGGAGATATTAGTCTACGTTATCTGGTAGAGAGAAGGAGAAGGACAATGTAAATTATGTTGCTGAGCAAAATTATTATTTGCAGCTCACATAAATTGGCGATGTACCTCTCTTCATTTGTAGGGACAAGTCTGACTGGGGTAGAAAAATGACAAAGGAGTTATGCCCAAGTCTGGGGCCTGTGCTCTAATACTATGGCAGACTCCAATCCACGATGATAACTCTGTAATGTATTCATTTAATTAACATAAATTTCAATATATACCATTAGACCGTGACCTGTGGGATTCACATTCTAGGGTCTTTTCCTATTTTAAGTTTACTATTTATATATTGACTTAATTTCACCCAATCCCGAAAAGTTATATGTCTAACAAAAATTCATTGACAAATCCTTAAACACTTGTCACTTTTGTACTCAACATGTATGGATAAGATTGAACTATGTGTATCCAAATGACTGGATAAGATTGAACTATGTTTATCCAAATGATGCTTGGGTTATGTGGGGCATGGGTTTTTAAAGAAAATCACAGACATATTATAAAGATGTAATTAACAATGCATAGTTAAGTGTAGGATAATAATATTGAATTTTAAGTTATAACTTTAAGAATAATGATAAACCTCAACATCGTATTAAAGAATTATTTTCAAAGGTGATTTAAAGCTAATAATATCCTTAAATTTACAAATCCCTCCTGAGAAATGATGAACTATATTAATTGGTGTAACAAAGTTATCAATTTCCAGAAGAGTACCAATCTAGTAATATTTAAAGAATGGAAAATTGGAGTCTAACGAGTTCGTTGAAAACTCTGGTTTCCTCTTTAAAGTAGCCATGTGTGCATTGAAGGCGACTCCAATTTGGAAGATGAAAGGGGTGGGAAGGAAGAGGCGACAAGAAGGGACATGGCATTTTTTTTAATCATTTATGAAGATGTTTTCTAAAGTTCTTTGACATGGCATTTTTTAATCATTTATGAAGATGTTTTCTGAAGTTCTTTATATATAAGTGACATTACTCGGATAACACATGAACAATTTCTATGGCAGTGACTCCTTAAACATTGTGGATGATTGTAATTATCTGGCTAGTTAGGTTATTCAATACGAAGGATTCATAGGAAAGTACACCCATGCAAGCATTAGTTGTGAAAATTTTATAAGCACAATAAAATGATCAATTTGATACAATTATTATTTAGAGTGACTTACCTAGTAGCTTAACTAATAAAACTTCATCAACTTAGCATTTCTCACCAATATTATAAAAAAATGACATTAAATTTGTGAATTTGGTTAATATTTTGGGTATAGTGATAATATAAATACCATTAGATAATCTATTTATGAAAATAAATTGCTCTTACTTTGTACTAAATTAAAAAAAAACCTATTTAAAAAAATGAGTTAAATCACATTCTAGAATATTTAAAATTGTTCATTATAAAATAATAACTTACATTTGTTTTTTAAAAAGGAACATGTATAAATGACATTATAATAATTTGGTTTGAAGGCCAGAACCTTTTACAACATATATTGTGAGGTTTTCATTTGACTAAAATTCTGTCCCATTACATCATAGACTTCTATAATACTATCTTCTAATGTTACGAAAATATTACTCCCATAAACTCTCCAAAAAACACCATTATACACTACATAACAAGGATACATATAACCATATTAAATATTAAAATACATTACAGGTCCTCCCTGGATGGAGTGACCTGGTCTTCATCATCATCCTCAACGGGTTGCTATTGGCTCTCTTATGAACTACCCATGCTGATGCCATCTTCCTCCATCTACTCTCCATTCATAACGAACTCCAAATTGTCGTCGTTGGCCTGGTTGTGTGCCAGACTGCTCTCTTCCACCCTCCTCCCTAGATTGTCGACCCTAAATTCCAACATGTCAGTAGCTAACTGCAAATGTTCCATTTTTAGCTCCAATAACCACATATGTTGGGAGAGCGTCTTTGTGCTTTCTTTCATTTATGTTAACTACACTATGCATTGCTAGAAATCAAGGTGATCAAAAAATCCACCGCTCCTGCTATCCTGGCCATATTGGCACCAATCTCCTCACCTACTTCCCCCTCGTTTCACTCCATTTCTACCTATAGTTCCCGAATTTGGTGGTTCAATGCACTAAGAAATTGAATTGCCTTCTTATTGATATTCTTAGTTCCCAAGTGCTCCATATATAGTGTCGATGCTCTCCATTTACCCAAATTTTGGAAGCGTGCCGCATTGAAGATTGCTGCTTTCACCAAAGTCACTTGCATCATGTCCATTAAAGTTTTAGCTTTAGGCCTATGGATTTCAAAGCGCTGCCCACCACCAAACTGGTACTATGGAGCAAAGGAGATGGGTTCACACATTTTAAATACCCCGTTAATAAAGTTTTGGCTAAACTATTTTTCTAGCATCAACTCCAAACTTACGTCACTGCTCTAGGTGACCATGAGATCTTGAATCTCCAAATTAATATGACACCTCCCTTGAGCTTTATTTAATATGGAACTTAATTGGAGGGAATTCAATATTAATAATGAAATCTGATCTCTTATCTCGATCTTAATGAGCCTTGTAAACCAAATTATTTTCATATGCTTGGTTAACATTATGGGGGTGGCTTAATTGTTGCTTCCTCGTCATTTATCATTAATTCCCCATGCTTTAATAATACTCCACAGTTTTCCATGAGGTGGGATTCCTCGTTCAAGTTCCTTTTAATGTGATGAAAGTCTATATTGTCAAAAAGCTCAATCAACAATTTGATTCAATGCAATATATGAGATAACCATGGGTCATCTTTCTCACGATACTTTATCACCCACTGGACGACAATATTGGAGTCTCAAAAGACCATTAGTTGTCAGAAATTGTCGGCAAGAGCCAGTTCCAATCCTTACCAAAGTTCATAATACTATGCCTGGTTGTTGGTTGACACCCATATACCCTAAGAAAATTCTAACACTCTTTCTTCATCGAGGTGAGAAAAAACCCCTCCCGATCCTACCTCCCCATACAATAACCTACATTTTACATAAAAGAGAAATGAGACTTAACAAGATCCAAAAGGCACCTCCTCAATGTTTAATTATATAGTAAGTCTCCCCTATTTAAGAATTCTAAAATGTTAGGTTTTTTTGAGCTCTTCATATTGTAATTATATGTTTAAAAAAATATTGTTTTAAATTTTGATTTATATTATATATATATATCTATATCTATATATATATATAATTTTTTATTATAAAAATATACATTTTTTTCTTTTATAAAAGAAATGAATCTATATTTCTACAAAAATATATAGTTTTTTTTCTCTTTATTAAAACAAATATTTTGCTTCTTATGGAGTAGCTCAATTTGTGATTAAAGTGAGGATAAATCGTGTAAATTAAGAAATTCAAGGTTCAATCCCCAACCATGACCCGATTATGCCGATTTTGTTTTTCTCTTATTTGGTGCCGACTAAAATTTCATCTATGCCAATAAAATGACAAAAGGCGCTCCCCTCACTCAATTGTGGGAATAAATCCAAGTGGAAGCATTTTATGTTCCCAAAACCACAAGATTCAAGAACTATTATATAACATGTGCACATGTCCAATTACACAATATATGTAACAGAGGGAGAGGGACAAGTAAGTCCCTTTTAAAAAACCACCGAGTTCAAGCTTTAGCCCCGACGTGGACCCTTTTAATCACTATATTTTAATAATGTTGGAGTCACGATTGCCGTTACACCAAAACCCGCAGGTGTTAGTAAATAGACACATCGCTAGATTTAAGCACATGCCACGAAACACACGGGGAGCATTGACCTTCTACACCACCATTAACGGGGAGCCAACAATCTCCCCCCAATGCGAGCCCAGTGTGTTTCAAACTTGAGACCTCTGGCTCTGATACCACTTGTTGGAGTCACAATTGCCGTTACACCAAAACCCGCAGGTGTTAGTAAACAGACACATCGCTAGATTTAAGCACATGCCACGAAACACACGGAGAGCATTGACCTTCTACACCACCATTAACGAGAGCCAACAAATAAACGCATGAAAAAAACTTTAACTTTTCATCAATGTGGACCAATTCTTATCAAATCCCATTCTCCTGGGAAAATATCCTTCCCAACATTGCCTTTTGACCGTGACATATAACCTCGATTCTCGGATCTTTACCTTTTCCACATGAGCGCATCTTCAACCTCCCAAGACGAAGATTCTCTTCGTTAATCACCACACTTCGTCTTCGTCAACTATCAACTCCTGCAAAAGCATTGCGCTCCTTTTGCAATTCTTCCTAATCTCTAGATCTCCACGATTCCTGGATCATTGATCACGCTGGTTGATCATTGTTCAACGATCTTATTGATCCATCTATAACCAAAAGGCTTTGAAATTCCTTGTACTTCTGCACTTCTCCTTTGATTCACTCTCCCGTCTTAGATTATTTGTAACAGGTCTGCATCTCATTCGAACTTAATACAAATTACATAGATTATTTGCCTAAAAATGAATGAGGCTTTAAAATGCTCATTGACTCGAACATAGTGCTCTACTATTAATAAATATACAATAATTTACATAAGCCCGTTGGGCCTAATTTACATTAGTTGGCCCTCGACCTTGTGGCCATACTTAGCTTTCAATAAAATCTCAACTCTACTCTTTTCTCCTCTCTACTCTGGATGCCCTTAGATTTACAAATTATACAAAAGGATTCTAAACTAGAATTAGTTCAAATGTAATATCCTCTCAAATAATAACTTCTAGACCCACAAAATCCTCACAAATTGATTCTTATCCTAAATATTTCTATCCATAAAAAAAATTCTCGAGATCTCTTCTTAGAAGAAGATATGAATACACAACAAATACATCAATAATACAATCTTTCTAGAATTCCAGAAAAACATAGAAAATTACAAATAATTAACAATTAGGGAACCAAATCCCTTAGTAAATGACAGACCCCTAGTTCTATTCAGATGTATTTGATTTGGAGGTTGGATGCACTTGCATCATAATGCCAAGGTGAAAAAAATTGATGGTATTTTGAGCATGTGCTTCCATAGGCTGATTAAAATCCTCATGGATCCCATATTTTATGTTGTAACTATCTATTTTCCTCGCTGCAATATTCTATTTCTCTGTTGTCTTGTTTAACTCCCTGTTGCACATTCTCCTTTCTAGGATCCCATTTATGGCTCTGCTATTGACTCATAATCCTACTGATACAATCACTTTCAATCAACTGCAATTCTTTGCTGAATGTACTTTTCATTCCATAGCAATTCCATCTAATTGCCTTCTTCCTAAAATTCCATGCTTCATCAAATATGATATCCAACTCTATCGTTTGCTGGAATAATTTATGATGCAGGGGCATTCACCCAAGGGAAAATCATTGTAAATAGTAGACATAAGGGGTCATGTATTTTTAGGAAATAGTTTTCCTAAGTGTCAAGTTAATGTAATTTAGGCCTTTTAGTGATTTAATTAGATAAGAGAGGATGTAGACCATCTTGCTGAATAAAGGGACAAATCTATTTTAAAACAGAGAAAAAGATGGAATGGATAAGTCTCTAGAAGACTTAATTAAAGGTAATCTACCATATGTATCCTATAGCAAGCTTTAGGGCTTTAGTTGAGCGATTCAAGGAAAGGATGGGATCAGGTCCTTCATAGTAATCCAATCCAAAGTTTCCATATAAACAGATGTAAGCCTACGGGCAGAAGAGGAGAGGCCACTGATAATTGAAGATTAGGCCTGTGCGAGACATACAGGCTCGATTATGTAATCCATTGTTTTATATCAATAATATTTATTTGAATTCAGAGTGGAATGCGTGTTCGAGTGTTGGGTTATGTATGATTTGGAGGCTCTGTAACAGGATTGCAGGTAGAACTCGGAAGGACGCGTAGAGGAGAAAGTGAGAACTGTTCGAGTAGAACAACGAAGTGAAATTGGGTCGAGACAGAATCAAATGGAATGCAGAGGAGAACGAGACAAAGGATCATGCATAATCCTTTGAAATCATTGAAGAACTAAGGCAAAGCCTTAAGGGGCATGAAAGACTAAGCCACAAGGAGGCGCAATGGAATAGCAAAGTCGTAAGGCGAAACCTTTAACAAACCTCAGAATCCATAGGAACTGAAGAAAATGGTGTAAGATCAAAGTAAATAGGCGGGCAGAGGAATTAAGTAATAACACTCAGCAACTGTTGGATCTAGAAGATCCATGGTTGAGATTGAATCACAACCAAGTCTTGGAGAATCGCAATGAATGTGTGCGATTAATCATGGACTGTTGGATCGTGGCCAGATCAACGGTCATGATTTAAATCGCAATTGGGCATCGAAGGTGTAAAGGTTAGCGGCGGTGTTTAGCGGAGTTGCGATATTGCCGATAGCAATATATCAGTGATCAGCGTCGGGATTTATCGGCGATCAGGCATCGGGGCTTCAGAGATCGTAAGTGGATGGTAAGGAGGGACTTGATATTACTATAGACGCAACTGTATAGCCTTGAAATCCGGTATTGCGTTAATCATATATCGGAGTCAGAGGAGGCCTGTGTTAACAATAGCTATGAAAGAGTGAGGAGCGATTGCGATAAGGGTGCATCGAAATGCGTGCAAAAACTGTACGAAAGGCGAAAGGTATGTTATGTGCATATTTCCTTTGTAAATGGGTTTCAATAGGAAATAGCGCGATATGGCCTTTATGGATTAAATGTATGTGAACCTATACATGTTAAGGGGAAGGTTTATATATGCACGACTTATGGATTATATAAGCGGTTATTGGGTGATGTGAAGGTTCCAAAGGGTTGTAAAGTCTCGAAAAGAGAGATTTGAGGCAGCCTTTAATAAAAGAGGCTAAATAAGGCTTATAAGGGTAGATTGAGTCCTGATAGAGGATTGAAGCAGGGTTATTGGTTCCGATGTAAAGGAATTGTGACTAAAAGGGCCTTGACCATTTATGGTATGAAGATTTGACTCCATGCAGAGTTAAATACCTGAGACAAAGTTGTGGATGCATTGTTAAATGCATACTGTGGGTATATGCTGTGTAACCCTGACATCATTTGGCTAAGGATGGTTATATGTCGGGGACCTGTGCATCATTAGTGGTATCAGAGCAAATTGGTATCCAAGCAGGTTTGAAATCAGAGAAGATTTGTGCCAGAGTAGAATTGTAATCAGAACGAGGAAGATTTCCTATGAAAGGAGTTTGCACACAGGAAAAGGTAACGTGCTGAATGATAAAGACTACAGTGGGAGACTGTAGCAGTTCCAGTAGAGGCTTGGAATAGGCAGGAATAGAGGATTCCTTAAAGGAAAGAAAAAGCAAGATTGCTTAATGCAAGTTCTGAAGGAAAGAGGACTTGGAGACAAAACAGAGGACAATCCATTCAAGGCACAAAAGAATTGATGAAACAAGATCACGTTGAGATCTAAAGGTGAGGTAATATGTTATGTTCTGTTTAAATTGAGAATGTGTATTTATATATTAATGCACAGGTGACAGCAAGAGAAGCTGTGAGAGAAGAACCATATGTGTTCTTGAAGACAGAGTAAGGAGAATACTATGAAGAAGAAGTGGTAGTGAACCTGGAGAATCTAACAAGAGATTGGACAAAGAGGACAACTGAAGTGTTCTCAAGAAGAAGTGAGAGATTACAGAAGCCTAGAAGTAGCAAAGGTGTTGCTCAAGAGAAGGTTCTAGATAGAGGACCATGCTTACCAAAATACTGAGTGAGGAGAGCTTAGTGAGGTAAGATTACAACAAGGAGGACTAGCTGTTGCAGGGGCTTGTTGCAAAGGAGCTCATGGGATCAGGTCCTTCATAGTAATCCAATCCAAAGTTTCCATATAAACAGATGTAAGCCTACGGGCAGAAGAGGAGAGGCCACTGATAATTGAAGATTAGGCCTGTGCGAGACATACAGGCTCGATTATGTAATCCATTGTTTTATATCAATAATATTTATTTAAATTCAGAGTGGAATGCGTGTTCGAGTGTTGGGTTATGTATGATTTGGAGGCTCTGTAACAGGATTGCAGGTAGAACTCTGAAGGACGCGTAGAGGAGAAAGTGAGAACTGTTCGAGTAGAACAACGAAGTGAAATTGGGTCGAGACAGAATCAAATGGAACGCAGAGGAGAACGAGACAAAGGATCATGAATAATCCTTTGAAATCATTGAAGCACTAAGGCAAAGCCTTAAGGGGCATGAGAGATTAAGCCACAAGGAGGCGCAACGGAATAGCAAAGGCGTAAGGCGAAACCTTTAACAAACCTCGGAATCCATAGGAACTGAAGAAAATGGTGTAAGATCAAAGTAAATAGGCGGGCAGAGGAATTAAGTAATAACACTCAACAACTGTTGGATCTAGAAGATCCATGGTTGAGATTGAATCACAACCAAGTCTTGGAGAATCACAATGAATGTGTGCGATTAATCATGGACTGTTGGATCGTGGCCAGATCAACGGTCACGATTTAAATCGCAATTGGGCATCGAAGGTGTAAAGGTTAGCGGCGGTGTTTAGCGGAGTTGCGATATTGCCGATAGCAATATATCAGTGATCAGCGTCGGGATTTATCGGCGATCAGGCATCGGGGCTTCAGAGATCGTAAGTGGATGGTAAGGAGGGACTTGATATTACTATAGACGCAACTGTATAGCCTTGAAATCCGGTATTGCGTTAATCATATATCGGAGTCAGAGGAGGCCTGTGTTAACAATAGCTATGAAAGAGTGAGGAGCGATTGCGATAAGGGTGCATCGAAATGCGTGCAAAAACTGTACGAAAGGCGAAAGGTATGTTATGTGCATATTTCCTTTGTAAATGGGTTTCAATAGGAAATAGCGCGATATGGCCTTTATGGATTAAATGTATGTGAACCTATACATGTTAAGGGGAAGGTTTATATATGCACGACTTATGGATTATATAAGCGGTTATTGGGTGATGTAAAGGTTCCAAAGGGTTGTAAAGTCTCGAAAAGAGAGATTTGAGGCAGCCTTTAATAAAAGAGGCTAAATAAGGCTTATAAGGGTAGATTGAGTCCTGATAGAGGATTGAAGCAGGGTTATTGGTTCCGATGTAAAGGAATTGTGACTAAAAGGGCCTTGACCATTTATGGTATGAAGATTTGACTCCATGCAGAGTTAAATACCTGAGACAAAGTTGTGGATGCATTGTTAAATGCATACTGTGGGTATATGCTGTGTAACCCTGACATCATTTGGCTAAGGATGGTTATATGTCGGGGACCTGTGCATCATTAGTGGTATCAGAGCAAATTGGTATCCAAGCAGGTTTGAAATCAGAGAAGATTTGTGCCAGAGTAGAATTGTAATCAGAACGAGGAAGATTTCCTATGAAAGGAGTTTGCACACAGGAAAAGGTAACGTGCTGAATGATAAAGACTACAGTGGGAGACTGTAGCAGTTCCAGTAGAGGCTTGGAATAGGCAGGAATAGAGGATTCCTTAAAGGAAAGAAAAAGCAAGATTGCTTAATGCAAGTTCTGAAGGAAAGAGGACTTGGAGACAAAACAGAGGACAATCCATTCAAGGCACAAAAGAATTGATGAAACAAGATCACGTTGAGATCTAAAGGTGAGGTAATATGTTATGTTCTGTTTAAATTGAGAATGTGTATTTATATATTAATGCACAGGTGACAGCAAGAGAAGCTGTGAGAGAAGAACCATATGTGTTCTTGAAGACAGAGTAAGGAGAATACTATGAAGAAGAAGTGGTAGTGAACCTGGAGAATCTAACAAGAGATTGGACAAAGAGGACAACTGAAGTGTTCTCAAGAAGAAGTGAGAGATTACAGAAGCCTAGAAGTAGCAAAGGTGTTGCTCAAGAGAAGGTTCTAGATAGAGGACCATGCTTACCAAAATACTGAGTGAGGAGAGCTTAGTGAGGTAAGATTACAACAAGGAGGACTAGCTGTTGCAGGGGCTTGTTGCAAAGGAGCTCATGAAGAAAGAGGAGAAGAATATGACTATTGATAGTCATAACAGAGGTTCAAAGAGAAGCCATAGCAAAAGATATGAGAAAGAGGATGCCAAAGAAAATGGCAAGAAGATGAGTCAAAAAGAAATTGACAAAGAGGTTGTTGAATTAAAAGAACAACTCAATGCATTAAGGAGAATGCTTGAGGAAAGCCAGAGACTAGGTTGGGTCTTGAGGAAGAAGCCAGTGGAATGGCATGAGATGCAGAGAAGGCTACACCAAAAGCAAGTGAAGTGGTTGATGGAAAAACTCAAGGAAGCTGAGTTGGAAATGAAAATGGAAGAGCACATTTGTGAACTAGAACAAGGATAAATTCTGGGAGAAACTAAAGATGAAGACTTGAAGACTGAAACTTCAAGTGAGACCAAAAGTCTGATGATTTTAAATCTGAAAATTTGTGTATGTTTGCAGGTGAAACATGTGAAGGACAATTTGCTGATATTGTCATGAAGGAGGAAGAAAACCAATAGAATCTAAATTCTGTTCTAGAAAAAGATGAGATAGATAGATCTCATATACAACTGGAGAAAGATGTCAAGTAACCAAGTGAAGGGCTTGAAGATATTGAAGAGGAGACCATCGAAGAATTTCTGAATCATATGAATGATTTAGAACAACAAGGAGATATGATGGCTGAACCATCAAGTGAGACCATAGGGTCTTATATTTTTAAAACTAATAGTTTGTGTATGATGGCAGATATTGCAGGAGAAAGGCAGCCTTTTGAAGATATCTTCAGAGGAGATGAAGATCTAGAAGCAAAAGGTGACAAAGAAAACTTCTCAGAAGAGGAGAAATTTGACTACATATAGAAGAAAAGGTCTATGGATGAGTCTATAGAAGCTGCCATGGAGATGAGGAATCAGAATCTTATTCTGATGAGGAATGAAGAAATACTGTCTCAGAAAGGTAATCAAATAAGTTTGATTAATGTTATGCAAGAGAATGTTAATGAAGATGGTGAGACAAGGATAGCTCTTGGAGAAGAGTTACAGAGGGACAACAAGGCAAAATGCACTGAAGAAGAAGAAACTATGTTAGCTGAAAACATAGTAAAGGACCATAAATTCACCATGATGATAGGCACAATTGAAATAGCCATGGGAGCCGTTGAGACAGTCAGTTAAGAAGAAGAACATATACTGAAAGATGTTAAAGAAGAAGAAGTCTATGGGAAAGACTTAGCAAAAGGAGAAAGTACATATGTTGATCTATCCATAACAAAGGAAGGTATGGAGAATTATGTAAAATTTCCAAAATCTACTCCAATTGATGTGGTTGAGTTATATAGAAAATTCGATTTTCAAAGAAGGGAGTTGGAAAAACAGAGAATGGATGTTCAAGAGAGATTGTTGAAGAAGGAAGACAAAAGAATTGTCATGAATAACAGTCACAAGAGAAAGGAGGTGATAATGAGAATTCAACAGATTGACACTGAAAAAGAAGGAGTTCACTACAGTGGACAAAAGCAGAGAGATATCATTGAAGAAGATGGTATGAAAGAGAGACTAATGGACAGTCTGACAAATTCAGTTGAGAGTTCAATTCAACGTATTGATGTGCTGACAGAGGAGAAAAACACAGTGCAAGAAATTGAATTGTTGCCAAAGGAAAACAAGGCACAATAGCCTTGTGTTTTTTATTTTAACAAGTGTTTTGTGAGTGCAGGTTTTGTTGCAGATGCTGAAGGAGATTTGGCATAGATGAACAACCAAATAAAGGTGAAAGAAGAGAATTCTATGGAAGAAATCAATCCATGGAATAGAGAAATTAATTTGCTGGAGAAAGTGCTGAACAATCATGAAAGAGGGTAAGGATGATAGGGAGGCAATCAGTAAAGCGACCAAGGCAAAGGTTGGAGCAAGCAAAGCAAAAATTGGAGCAAGCAAAGTAGAAATCAACAAAGCAAGAAAAGCAAGAGTCAGCATAGAAGACAACAACAACCTGAAACAAAGAGAAGAAGACATAAATATGAAGCAGAAAATGGACCAGTCCAAAGATGTACTGGAAACATAAATTGAAGAAATGTGGCAACTAATGATGAAGCAGACTAAATGGAGGAAAATGATAGCAACAAGAATCAATATCAATCAGAGTTTGAATCTGACTAACAAGAAGAAGAAAATGGAGGAAAAGACAACAAAAGTGCAGTAGCAACAAGGGAACAAAGCATGTGGACAGTTACAGAACAAAGTGTGGGATCCAGGAAGACAAAGATCAGAAGACACATGATTAGGAGATCATTAATACTTTCTACTTTGGGAGTCTGATGCAGGAGCATTCAACCAAGGGAAAATCATTTTAAATAGTAGACATAAGGGGTCACGTATTTCTAGGAAATAGTTTTCTTAAGTCTCAAGTTAATGTAATTTAGGCCTTTTAGTGATTTAATTAGATAAGAGAGGATGTGGACCATCCAGCTGAATAAAGGGACAAATCTGTTTTAAAACAGAGAAAAAGATCGAATGGATAAGTCTCTAGAAGACTTAATTAAAGGTAATCTACCATATGTACCCTATAACAAGCTTTAGGGCTTTAGTTGAGTGATTCAAGGAAAGGATGGGATTAGGTCCTTCATAGTAATCCAATCCAAATTTTCCATATAAACATATGTAAGCCTACGGGCAGAGGAGGAGAGGCCACTGATAATTGAAGATTAGGCCTGTGGGAGACATAGAGGCTCGGTTATGTAATCCATTGTTTTATATCAATAATATTTATCTGAATTCTAAGTGGAATGCATGTTTGAGTGTTGGGTTATGTATGCTTTGGAGGCTCTGTAACAGGATTGTAGGTAGAACTTGGAAGGATGCGCAAAGGAGAAAGTGAGAATTGTTCGAGTAGAACAACGAAGTGAAATTGCACGGAGATAGAATCAAATGGAATGCATAGGAGAACGAGACAAAGGATCATCGAGAATGCTTTGAAATCATTGAAGCACTAAGGCAAAGCCTTAAGGGGCATGAGAGATTAAGCCACAAGGAGGCTAAGCAGAACAGAAAAGACGTAAGGCGAAACCTTTAACAAACCCCGAAATCCATAAGAACTGAAGAAAATGGTGTAAGATCAAAGTAAATAGGCGGGAAGAGGAATTAAGTAATAACGCTCAACAACCGTTGGATCTGGAAGATCCATGGTTGAGATTGAATCGCAACCAAGTCTTAGAGAATCACAATGAACACACACAATTAATCGTGGATCATTGGATTTTGGCCAGATCAACAGTCATGATTTAAATCGCAATCAGGCGTCGGAGGTGTAAAGGTCAGCGGTGGTGTTTAGCGGAGTTGCGACATCGCTGATAGTGATATATCGATGATCGGCATCGGGATTTATCGGCGATCAGGCGTCAGGGCTTCGAAGATTAGAAGTGGATGGTAAGGGCAGACCCGATATTACTATAGACGCAACTGTATATGGCTTGAAATCCAGTATTGCATTAATCACATATCGGAGCCAGAGGAGGCCTGTGTTAACAATACCTGTGAAAGAGTGAGGAGTGATTGCGATAAGGGTGCATAGGAATGCACGCATAAATCGTACGAAGGGCGAAAGGTATGTTATGTGTGTATTTCCTTTGTAAATGGGCTTCAATAGGAAATAGTATGATACGACCTTTATGGATGAAATGTATGTGAACCTATACATGTTAAGGGGAAGGTTTATATATGCACGACTTATGGATTATATAAGCGGTTAAGGGGTGATGTAAAGGTTTCAAAGGGTTGTAAAGTCCCGAAAAGAGAGATTTGAGGTAGCCTTTAATAAGAAGGCTTATAAGGGTAGATTGAGTCCCGATAGAGGATTGAAATGGGGTGATTGGTTTCGATGTAAAGGAATTGTGACTAAAAGGGCCTTGACCATTTATGGTCTGAAGATTTGACTCCATGCAGAGTTAAATACTTGGGACAAAGGCGTGGATGCATTGCTAAATGCATACTGTGGGTATATGCTAGGTAACCCTGGAATCATTTGGCTAAGGATGGTTATATGTCGGGGACCCGTGCATCAATTTACTTTTGGAAATTGTTTGTTGTTGATTTTCAGAAAAAGTTTGCATGACCATCACTATTTCCATCTCTTTATTCCTCTGCTCATTCTCAACAAATTTTTGCATCCAATGTTGCCTATCCTTGAGCTGAAATTCCTGTTTACATGACAATTCCAACAACATCATATTTTGGATGTTACTAAAATGATATATTTTCTACAAACAATTTATGCCTTTATGCAAGGTTTCCTCCATAATTCTGCTCCATTCACCTTCAGTATGGTCATCCTCTACTGTCATTTCTTCTTTAGCTAGTTCCATGTTTTATTCTTTGTAGTCTTACATGGCCTCTTCCAAGATTTCTTGTACTTTATCAACTGAAGTATCTCCAATCCATCTCGTTGTTCCCTACACATCTCCATCCTCTTTGCAGTTTTCACTACATGCACTCATTGAATCTGCATATATCCCCTTTTCAGTGATAGGATGAGACAATGTTGCCTCTTCTACTAAAATTATAGAATTATGAGTCTATCTGTCCTTAAGTTTCTTGTTACCTATAGACACAAACCACTCATTAGCTTTAAAAACATGAGACTTTAGAGGCTCTTTAGATGCTTCCAACACCCTTTCCTCATGCAATTCTAAAATATTCAAGACATTCATCATATCTTCATCTACTTCCTTTACTATAATAGCTTCCTCTTCAACTTCACCATATTCAACATATGTATGCACATACTCAATTAAAAAATTATAAACCTGAGACACCTCTTCATAAAATAAAAACTTCTCTATTTCAGGTATCTCATTCTGAAATAAAAACTTTTCTACCTCAAACTTTTCTTCCAGAAGTTTCATTTTCTCAAAATATATCAACATACCATACAAATGATGATCTTCATTAATATAAGTTAGCATTATATATGAATTCTGCTCTTCCTCTTTATGCTCCTTTTGATTATCTCCATGGCTCATGTCATTCAAATCTTCTGCAACAACAAGTGCTTCAAATGGTTCTTCCATAGTTGCATTTCTCCATTATATATAGTCTCTACTTTGATTGCCTTCACAATAAAGCTCTTTCTTCCTTTCCCTTCCTTTCCCTTTCAAGAGAATCCAAATTCTATTCTTCATTCCTGCATTTAACAAAGTTAATGTTTTGTCCATCATTTGCAATAAATCTTGCATCCACACACCAATTATCAGATTTTAAATCAATAGGCCCTTTAGCCTCAATAAATGGTTCTACCATCAAATATTTATGCTAATATTCAAAAACATTTATTAGACTCCTAAAAGGTATCTTCTTAGCATCTTCATCACTATCATTCTCTCAAAGGATTGATCCATGCTTTGGTTCACAGTAGTGAACTTCCATATCACACCCAACTGCTTTGAGTTCTTTCTTCAATTTGGAATACATCCTTTGCCTCAG
Source organism: Pinus tabuliformis (assembly GCA_031772625.1). Classification (NCBI taxonomy): domain Eukaryota; kingdom Viridiplantae; phylum Streptophyta; class Pinopsida; order Pinales; family Pinaceae; genus Pinus; species Pinus tabuliformis. Next base: position 875,373,046 of record CM062807.1, read on the forward strand.
CTTTGTTGGAAACAATGTCGATATTGAGAGGGTGGGGGGGGAGGGTGAATCAATATTAACTCTAACTTTAACCTTTTATTCCACTTTATATTTTCTCTTTCAAACATGGAAACCATTCATGTTACCAATAACAAACATTTTAAAAGCAATACAAATCACCACATGAACACACACACCATGAGAAAGATACACATGAGACACAAAGGTTTAATGTGAAAACCCTTCCAGGAGAAAAAACACCAAATCTTGTTTAATATTTGATGTAAATATGAGCTCCTACTTTATTACATAAAATTGTTTGTGAGCCACCAGTCACAGGAAGCAAAAACTCCCTTTGATTGTTTGCGAGAACTCACTAGCAGGAAGCACCAACTCTCTTCTTTTGCATACATCTGATTCACTTACTAGAAGCACCAAGTTCATGGATTTATTGCAATCACCAACTTGCAGCTCCTTATATTTATGCAAGTACCAACTTGTAGGATGCACTGATGTTGAGCCCCAAACTTGTATCTTTCCTATACACCTTTCTAGACTTTTTCCATTTACCTGGACCTCCTAAGCTATCAACATAATTGCATATTAGTTTAAAAAGAGCATATAAAGTGGTTTCCTAACTATGTTTTGTGTCTGCTGTTTGAATTAGATTTTTGCTCATTGAGCTGCGGAATCTTGTCACTTTCCGCAGCCAGTTCAACTTTCCGCAACCTTTTTGTTAAAGTCTATATTGCAGGTGTCTTCAGGCAAATCGAGCCACATGGGCAAGTTGGAAATGACGTGGACATGGACCGAGTCCTATTGGCTTAGTCGAATTCATCAAAGAAGGCCGTGGTCAAAGATGGTCAAGAGGTGGTCAACATAAGAGTCCTACAGCAATAGGACTCTGTTTTTCACCACGTGAAGACTTGCATGGCCGTTCCTAGATCTCTGGGGACATATCAACACCTGTGGACTGCTCCATAAGGCGAATCCAACAGCCACCCTCAATAGATTTAATCACCACGGCAGCCATGATGCTAGATCCCTGGACGTCGTTGTTCACGTGTCCTCTGTCAGCGCAGTTCTTAGGAAATCAGTTATGTAAACGTTTGCTATAAATAATGCGTTTCCATACGCATAGTAGTTAGTCTTGGTAATGTAATTTTGACTGTTAACGAGCCCACTGTGCCGTGACATTATTTCTTTGTTATGACTGCGTTTTGAATACATGAGAAGACTCTGTTCATAAGCATAATTCGTGGTTGATAGCTGTTGCCCGAGGTTGTGCAGAGGGCCCCTGTACACACCGAGGTTTTGTTTATTGTTGTATAGTTTCATGCTTTATTTCCTTACGTTCATGATGCCATAATTATTCACTTGTATATATTGCATTTCTTATGGTATTAACGTGTTATTTCTATCCATAATTTTACATGCTTTTATACTGTTGTTAACTGATCAGTGTCTTTGTTCCAGATTACAGTAGGCAGCCCAGGCATTTGCACATAGTTTTACAATGACTAATGACATGGAATCAATCTTGTCTTTCTGCTGATTTATTTTTCTTAGTTTTTAATTCCAGCACTGTTTTATTTATTTCAGTTTTGTTCATTTGCTTTATTAGTTAGATTAGATATTAAATTTCTCATGTCATTCTCAGTTACCTCCGAAAGCCATAGCGAGACTAATGGTGAGGGATTGAAGTATGAGTGTGTAGTTTGATATTAGTTTATTTTTCTGCAAATTAGATATTAAATTGCTCATGTCATTCTCAGTTACCTCCGAAAGCCATAGCGAGACTAATGGTGAGGGATTGAAGTATGAGTGTGTAGTTTGATATTAGTTTATTTTTCTGCAAGTTAGATATTAAATTGCTCATGTCATTATCAGTTACCTCCGAAAGCCATAGTGAGACTAATGGTGAGGGATTGAAGTATGAGTGTGTAATTTGATATTAGTTTTATTTTTTGCAAGTTAGATATTAGATTGCTCAAGTTGTTTATGATTACCTCCGAAAGCCATAGCGAGACTAATGGGGAGGGGTCAGAATATGAATTGATGTAATTTGATTTTAGCTTTACTTTGCTTGCAATTTTTGGATTTCTTTGAGTACAATTTCTTTTGTATTTAGACAGCAGCAAGGATAATGGGTTTTAGGATCAATAGTTCACTGTTTGTAGAATAGTGGCACATTTTCATTCTCTTTTAGGAATTAATTTCATCATTGCATGTTTTAAAACCTTTTTGAAAAGTTTGAAGTTTTGGAAATCATTTTAAAGGACATCATTGCCTTGAACATTTATATCCATACTTGTCTTGTAGAATTTCCATCTCACATTAGGGAATCAATGAAGATAAACCCAAAAACAAACTAAAAATTAAAAACGACAAAAAGTAATAAATAGGTTATCTTGCACATATAGTGCGGCGCACTTCAACAGTTTACGACTCCCGGATTGACAATTAGTATAACAATTTAAGACACTCTAAATTGACCAAACAACTGAACCCTAAGATTTCTTCAAATATCCACTAAGATGGAAGCACCAACTCCCTGTATGTAGGCTCCAACCCACACTCAATAAGGAACTTTATGGTCTCTGCAATTGGCAACCACTCTGCTTGATTCTAGCTCTTTGTTCTCCTATGGCACCCTCTCTTTATTCGACCCACACAATACTCTATCCTCTTCTCACTCTACAACAACATACACTCAACTCTTTAGCCTCTGCTCACAACAACATATACTAATACTTGGCCCTTTCAACACTCTATTATATTCTCTCATCCCTCTTCCTCAGGAATTCTTTGCATCTCACTGCAGCATCAACACTCTTGGCATCTCCCCTCAGCAACAATCACATGCTAAGCTCTCCACCCAACTCTCTCAACTATGCTGCATTCCCCCATTTCTCAACTACAATCCAGGGTTTTTTCCTCTGCTGCACAGGAAACGATGTAGTCCCTTCTTTCAATTCTGCTTCCCTAGAGAGTACTCCTACTTGGAAGTGTACTTCTACATGGCTATCCATGCTGTTGTTGCATCAGGTTGCCTGGTCAATACAGCTTCATTAAACATGAGGATGGGCACTTGATCATTCTCCATACTGAGAATTAAATCTCAGTCAATTTGCACACTCAAGGAGTACCATTCATGAATTATATCTACATAGATAAGATGGTTCTCCATTCTTCTTAAATGCTTCACAAAGATCAGGTTGTACTTCAGACATGCCTCTCTTGTTTCGTGGACAAATCTTTCTACAATACTCCATAAGATCCCATAATGCTGGCATGGTTTCCTTGAGGCTCTGTTCTTGATTTAATTCCTTATCGCGTGCAATAAATCTCAGACATGGTTGTTCTAGAGCCAAATTCTACCTCTGTAAATCATGGTCCTCCTTGTCTCAGTCTCCTGCCTTAGAAAATCACCATTGACTCCATTAAAGACTTTGTGCAATCGTGGTCCTACATGTTATCGGGCCAACATTTTTTTGCAATCTCCATCAAACCAATGGAACCAACCTTACTGTGCACATTTACTTATATTCCAACCCGTTCAAGCCTTACTTATCCCAACTACGACCATGGACGATTTGGTAGTCAATGCCCAAGAGCTGCCAACTCATCCATGCCATTAATCATATGCCATTGCATAAAATATGATCCCAGAGGCCCACATGACCATAAATTCTTGTAAACGATTGTAGACAAAAGTATCTCCCATAGGTCAGTGGCTAACCTATAACAACAGAGAGACAAGGAACACAATACTTTTCCTTATAGTAAATAAATGATGGAGTGAGGCCTACCTGGAATCCTTTGCACACTTCGATCCTTCTTTAGCTTAGAAGCTCTAATTCCATCTCTAAATGCCAAAATTAGAACTTGCACAATCAGATAACATAAGCCAAGAAACTACGAGATCTATGCAGTATCATCTAAGTACTTCATTCAATAGATCAACATGGTATTGAAATATATGAAATAATAACATCACATATAGGAAAACAATGAATTCTTTGCATTAATATAAATGGAAGGAGATTACAACCATAAGTAGTAGTTGATCTTGTAGAAGAGCTCCTCCAAGTTGTTGACTTGTCCTTTCCTTGTCACAATATGCACCTCCAATCACCCTAAATGCATGAGATGATGACCACTCACTACAATAGCATAATGACATAATCACTCTCCAAAAGCCAACCCCCAACCACATAAATGGTTGGGAATATATAGAGAAGTAGGGTAAGCTGGGAGTTTATCCAATTACCAATCTAGGGTTTGAGATCCACCTTTGATGATGGGATAGGATCAAAGGATAAGTGGTGAAAACTACAAAGTAGGAGAGGATAGGATCCAAATGTTTTATCCAAGGTAAGTAGTTGAAACAACTTTTAGAAACTCCTAGAAGGGGAAGCTTTTGGAATCTTGATCATTCTCCTGGATTTATAAAACCAATGCAGGTGCAAAGGGGAGCAACCTGCTGGTGACCAACGTAGGCCACAATGGAGCAACCTGTAGGTGATCACACTTGAGTAGGCATACAAGGAGCGTTGGTCCTAAAACTGGCTAAGATGATGTAGTTTAGGGCTGAAATTCTGGGGGATGAAGTGAACATGGTTAGGGCTTTGTGCAAGATGGTGACTGTTAGGTTCCTTTTTTCCACGGAAAAAGCATAATTTTATTAATATAGAAAATAAAATTACATGTTGTAAATTGCAGATAGCTAAGCATCACCCAGCCAAAGGCTGGTGGTAAGAAAAAGCATTCAATAAAGGGAAACTAATATACAATGGGCGGAAAACTAAGTTTTCCTCCCTTTTTTCTTCTCAACCTTGTGCCAACCTCCTTGCTGCTAAGCGGTGACAAGAGCGAGTTGAGGCTCATCAGGTCGAAGAATGTCTTTATCCAAATTTGAATTGTCTGATGAGTGTGTTCTCTTGTACCCGCTTGGTTCCATTGATTCTGATACTTTCTCCCCTTGGGGATCTAATGCCTGGCTGTCCTGAGTTCCCCTAGGTACTTGAGTTAAGCCTACCTATTTTTCTGGTGCTTGAGCTACCTGGTTGTTCCTAGGAGGTGGGATTTCCCCCACATCTTCGTCTTCATCCATTTCTTGTTGGGAAGAAAAGCAATTCGTGTGGACTTCTTCTCAGCTTATTTTTCCTCCATATCCTGTGGGGAAGGATGAAAATTCCACCCTTTTTGCAATTTCTCTTTTTTTTCCTTCTGTTGTTGTCTTTTTTGGCTTCCAGGCATAGATTTTGAAGGTGCCCTATTTGTTTGCAGATTCTACATCTGAAGGCTATGTTTTCGTAGTCCAATGTATGAGTCCAATTCATTTGTTTATGGATTAGATGAATGCATTCTGACTAGCCTTTGCTGAGATCCATGTCCACACAAATCCTAGCATGTGTATAGACCCGTTCCTCCAATCTTTGGGTATCCATTTTTAGGTAATTCCTAATACTGTTCTTGATGCCTGAAAGAATTCTCTCATCCTAGAAATGAAGAGGGAGGTTGTGCAGGCGAATCCACATCGGCATTCTTGAGATGACCATGGTGTTCGCATCGAAAGCTGGGAACCAAGGAGTAATAAAAAGACCCGTCATTCCCCAGAACCATGGCCCCTCCTGCAGTATATAGTCTCTGGCAGCAGGAGAAGGGAATTTAACTATGAAAAAGCCTTTAGAACATAGATGTATTTCATAGTCAAGGGACCAGTTGGTCAAAATCCAGTGGAATAGTTCCTTGGGTTTTGGCCAAAAATAATTAAATTGACAAATTACAGCTTGTGATTCGAAGGAGGCACATTGCATATCTGCTTCTATGTCCTCTATGGTAAGCTTTGGGATTGAGTTCATAAGCTCCACTATATACAGACTAGAGGCAGAACTATCCTGTTGTTTTTTTGTTTCTGTTGTTGTTCTTTTCCCTTGAAGAATGTTCTTGAACGAGAGGCCTCTGTTCTTCTGGTTCATCGTGGCTTCAGGGTTTTTTGATGAATTAGTCCCTATTCCTTTACCTGCATTGGAGGTTGTTTTGATAGGCCCTGCCCCCCCTCTTAACCTCAGATTGAGGACTATAGTGGATGTTGTTTGTATGTTGTAATCCAGCAGGCAACAACTATCCTATAATACTCTGCCTCCATAGATTAAGCTTTGCATATTTGCAGGCTAACCCACTTTCTGCATAATGGAGAGCTTCAGAAGTAAAACACTTTCTGCCTGACTAGCCCAGATCAAGAGAGAAGACCCTTCTGGAAGTTTTATGAAAATTTGGATGCGAGAAGGTTTTACCTAAAAACAAGCGTCGTTCTCCCACAGAAAAACCCCAGGCCACACAACTAAATGTTGGGAGGGAGGTAGCGAAGAACCGAGGAGCAGCTCTAGATAGAGGCGAGGCACCGCCATCAGTGATAGCCTGGAGGCCAGACCCTGTTGGGGGAGGTGACCCGAAGCATCAACAAACCAAGGTCGCCACGACTTACGACCAGCACGCACTGTGGAGTCAAAGGGGACACCAAGAGGCATCTGTTGGGTCCCCTGCATCCTGTCTTGATTAGCGGAGATCCAATGAGATCTTTAGCTGCCCCCGGCCATTAAACAATCCTGATCGGTGACCAGAAAGCCCAACAAGTTGGAGAGGGATGCCTGCATCATCCGCCAGGTCTCCAGATCCTTCAGGTTCGATGAGCAGTAGAACACCCTCCACAATAGTTGAAATGACCTTGAAGCCAGACCCCCATGTCCGCCCATCGAGCCTTCCCAGGTGCAGAGCACGTCGACCACAACTATACCCTCGTTTTTGCAGACAAATCATGCTCGAGCTCTGGCTTCGAATTCCTTGTGCTGGAGAAGCTTATTCCAGTCCTCTCTAATGCCAAGGCCGAAGAGGGTTCGACCCTACCTCTTGAACACATAGATGACATCCATGGTGTTGACAGTCTTGCACCTTGAATACTCAGCGTAAGTAACAACATCTCAAACGACATTTTCCAGAAAGATCTTCAAGACTTCCCTCGCATTTTCATAGATGAACCCGCTGATACACTTAAAACCTCCTCTCCTGGCGAGACGTCTGATGGCCAGCTTGGTGATGCCCAGGATGTTGTCCCTCGGCACCTCCCTGTGCCTCTTGGCCACTCTCTTTCCCAAACCCTTACCGCTCTTGCCGCTCGCAGAAATTTTTTGAGAATCTCAATATGTATGATATGTTGAATCATAGCAATCACGCAATAATAAAATATCACCACCACTGTTAGGTTCCTATACCAATAGGAGTCATAATTTTGATTGACTAAGGTTAAGCCTTGTAATATTGTACGTACCTTTGCTGTTTGCAAATGTTTTCCATGTTAAAAAGTTAAAAAAATGTAAAGAGGGTATGTCCTAAAAGAATAATCAAAGGACAAAAAGAATGAAAATAGGTCACAAAAAAAATGAAAAATATGAACCCCAAGAAAACAAAAATACCATGAAAGTGTGCAAGTGAAAATTCCACTACTATTTACTTTTTAAGCTTAAAGAATGGTTGTGTGCAGCTTGTTACTTATGCCACAATCCATGAATAGTCAAAATGTTTAAACTTGGCTATTTCATATTTTCAATTTCATGTCTATAGATAGAGAATAAAATCTGACCAAACAATGTAATCTTGGCAGATAATTAGATAGATAGAGTAAATAAAAGGAGCTCAATTGTGTTAATTGAGCCCTTGGATGAAATAAAGTTTGATTTAGATAGTTTGCTATGTAAAGAAAACAAAAGGCTGGTACGGGTTTGCTAGCCTAAATGCACCCTAATAAAGTGAAGAAAATATGGTAGGGTGAGTAAGTGGGTAAGTAGTAGAAAGGTTCCAGAAATATCATGTGATTACATAAAAGCACATATGTCATTGTTTTAAATGAATCTTTTCCAATATGCATAAGTAGAGGACAAAGCAAAGGCAATGGTTTACAATGTGATTTAATTAACTTCCCCCATTCATTTCACCCCTGTACTTAACTAATTTCCCATAATGAAGTTCTAAGTATTTAAAACCTTTAAGTCAAAGAGGCTCAAAGCATTTCCCTGACTTTTGGAGGACCAGACCCTCGACTCAATGACTTATGGATATCAAATACTAGATTTCCCTCATAAAATTCATTCCCCCCATCAGTGCATTCATTTTCCTAATAAAACTCCTTTTCCTAAGGGTAAAACACTTTTTGCCTAAGAAAAGCACTTTTCCCCATAGAAAGCACTTTCATGCCATAAACCCACAAAAATAATTTACCCTAAGTATTACTGTAAATATGTGGAAACATGTAATTCACAAAAAACATTGTACTTAGTGTTTTTCCTTTTCTACCCATTTTTCATATTAATTACTAACTTTTATTAATATATACAAAATCCCCGAAAAACCCAATTTCCGTATATATTGAATTCCCATGTATAAATTAGCCCTACCCCTTAGTTTAATTATAAACTATATTACTACCCATATCTTGCAAAAATAAATAACCCTACCTTAGCCCTTAATCTCGCATTAAAGCACCCCGATGAGATTAAACTCTAAATTAATCTCATACCGCCGTAATTAAGTGCCCGCTGGGCCCCACACTAGCCTCCATGCAACTTCTCCACCCAATCATCGTGTGATCGTCCCCCCTCCTCATCTAACGACCCTTACCCATATCGAGCCAACCTGCCATCCACCCTTTACGCACCTGATAAAGTGGTTTCCCCCCTGGTCCCTAGTGCTATGTGTCATCCAATGAGTGGAATCAGGCGGCCCCTCCCGAAGACCACCAAGTGCCCAAAAGCGGTGTGATATAAACCATTTACCGCCCTCCTGCTATGCGACAAATCAACCACTGTTCACCCCATACCTGCCAAAACTAACTTTTTATGTATAAAAGCCAAAAAGCCCCAAATTGTTTGTTTTCGTTGACATTTCATCTGCAAGCCTCTGTACGCATGCACGACACCTGCAAACGTCGAAGCTGCCAACCTACGTACAATTTCACTCAAAAGACGCCGCAGACAACCTAGTCAACCTTGCAGCTTATACAAAGCCATTTGACCACTTGTAGTCGCCAGCCACCCTGCTTAGAACCAATTCACCCCAGTTCTAGGTATTTAAACCAGAATTCACCAAATACCCTGTCAATTTCGAAAGTAACCAGCTGCTGAGTGTTTTAGTTAAGATAAAAATTAATTAAAAACTGCACACCTTGCTGAAACACCGTTGCCCTAAATACTGCAAATTACCCTCCCCCATTACTCAAATCCACAAGAACTGAGAATGGCGGCCCCTATTGCTATGGATGTGAGACCCATCTCCACACCCCATTTGGAGCTGAACCACCTTCCCTTAGCTGATAGATATTTCTAGATAAAAGACACCACTATTATTGAGCTCCTCCTCAAAATACATTGCCAAAGTAGGGACAAGTTCCTGAACCATGCTGATGAAATTGGCCTTTGGGAGTCAAATTTGCCCAAGTACCAGTTCCCCCAAGTCCACATTTTTCCTGAAATTGTACATATGTGCTATGCTTGCTACATCCCCAGTCATAGAACCATCATGTCTCATGACCAGAAAGTCCTTTTCACCATCACTCTTGAGTCTATCAATGAGATGTTGCAGCTCCAACCAGGGAAAAACCTAACTCCCCTCTCAATTGGAGACCTGTTAGACTTATATCCCAAACTCAACTCTGCAAGATTGGCCCAATTGATCCAAACCTTCATCATAGAAGAGAAGTACACCCCCAAAGACCCCCTCCATATGTAGCAACTATATTTTCTCCTTGGGGCTGAAATATTGTATCCATGATATCTTGTGTTTTGGGTTACTCCACTAGTGAGTACATTGATGAAATCATCCTGGCTTTCATGTCCATCTATACCCCAAGACAACCTCCTGCAACTATTTATGACTTTGCCACATTCATAGCTGACAGAATGCATGAGCAGTTCACAAGAATGGGAAATGAAAGGGTTTTCAAGTACTCCTCAGTTCTATACCACATGTTTTTATATTATCAATCAGAGAAATTCCCATTCACCCTTCAAAAGCTAGACACCAAGGGTCAGCGCAGGTCAGTCACTTTTTGAACCCCATTGATCCACCAATACCAGTCTCCATACTTACTCTGATTTTATTGATTTATTTGTACGCCCAGTCATGACAGTGTTGACTGGAAGCCCTCCTCTAAGGATCAATCCAGAAACAAAAAGAGTCCTACAATTATCTAAACAGACCAAAGTTGGTGACTAGTACCTTTACCACAACCATACAAAAATAAGGATTTATGGTTGCATGTTGGCACCATACAAGCTACCAAGGTACCTTCCAATGAGGGTATTTGCATTAGAATACTATAGGCAAATTATAAATGCAGATGAAATAAACTTTGTCAATGCCAAGAAGAAGGCAAATTTCAAAATAAAAGACCAACTAGGCCCCTTCATATGCAACTCTAGAGAAGCTAGCCAAGAGGTAGACTTAATATTACAAAGGATGAAGTTCCAAAGAAGTTTTGTCTGGAGATACGATCCTTTGGAATTCATCACAAAGAAAAGACAAAAGGTCAAGCTAGGACCTTTCATTCACCATCCCATACCTGAGATAGAAGCTTATGTAAATCAAATAGAATGGGTGGAAGGTACCCTAACAGACCAGGACAACACCAGAGTAGATATTGAGAATGCTCTTATTGATTTAGAAAAGCAGCTTGATGACAACTCTTTTCTGCAGGTACCAGAAAAACTAGAAACTACCATGAGCACTCCTCCAGTCATGCAGACTCCTCAAAACGAGGAGAAGGCCCCAAAAAGAAACAGAGAAGGAGCTTCCACCTCAGGGATGGCCACCTCTGATTTATAGCAGGAATCAAACAAGAGGCAAAGGCTAAATCCAGCCTCTGAGTAGGAATACACTGAAGGCTCAGAAGGCTTAGCTAAGATCACCAATATAGAAGCAGAAAGAAGCAGGCCTGCCACTCCATCTAGAGGCATACAAGAGCCTTCCACTTCACAAACACAGGTATTGGAAAGGAAACTTAGTGTGGAAGTATCTTCCTTCAGAATGCCTATAGACAAATACCAATACATCAAGGAAAGATATAAAGAAATCAAGGCTAGAAATGAGAGGCTCAAAGCCCAAACTTATGCTCAATACCTGAAACTCACCCCTACCAATCAAACAAGGCTAATGTCAGCCTTTGACATTAAGGAGGGGAAGCTGCAAATGACCTTTGTGAAGCCTACAACTCAATAGCGAAGAGCAACCTCAGATTTCAAGAAAATACATTTTGAAGTGCTGGCAAGGGATATCCATCCCATAGATGAGATTGAGCTACACAAGAAAACATGGAAGATGATATACTCCACTTTGACTGGAAAGGCCATAGATGCCCACTAGCTACATAACTCTTTGAACAATATCTCGGCTCAATTCCAATTAGAGAAGGCCTCTTAACATGCCAAGGACACTAGGATCAAGTCCTTAGAGCACTTAGTAATTGAATTGGGACACAATCCAAAGGATATAAAAGCTATAGAACAGCTTAATAAAAAGAAGAATGACGACATAGCTACATTGAAAAAATAGCTAAAGATACCCCAACTACTTCATCCACAAATAGTAGAGGTTATTGAAGCCCAACAAGGACATGAAGAACTCATGGACTTAGTCCTGAAGCTGAATGATCAACTAAAGGAGACAGAGAAGGAGTTGGACACTTTAATTCAATCGAAGCAAAGTGACTTGGCCACAACTTCCAGAACTGTCATCCTCATAGTATCCATAGCAGTCCCTTCTACCTTGGCAGCATCACTGGCACCTACAGTTCCTCTTACAACAGCCTTGCCAGCAACAACGAAATCTACATCAGCAACAGGTACATCAGGAGAGAAAGTAGTAGAGCTTGTCAAATCCATGGAAGAGATGTCTATCTAGGCTACAGAAATGAAAAATCTAAAGGAAAAAGTGGCAAGTCTGGAAACTGGCTGCAAAATTGCCCAACTCAAGCAAAAAGAGGAAACAAAAAGGGCCCAGAGAATGGGTGAGAGGATCAAAATCCTAGAAAAGGATTTAACACTTGAGAAGCCACTTGGACAAACCAAAGAAATGCTGTGGGCCAATATCATTGACTCTGTCAATGATATTTGGCCATTAATCCAAGTTATTTTTGAGCAAACAAAGCTAGTGAAGATAGCTCTGAAGCAATCCAGAAAGTAAAGTCGGAAGTGGGAAATAAGCCCGAGGATGCAAATAGACTCATCCATTTCCTCAATAGAAAAAACATATATGAGCTATAGGAGATGAACATTGAAGATAGAACTGCCACCATTTTAGAAATAAGAAAGGTCCTTTCAAAAAGGAACCTTATGCTTAATTTGGAAGAAAAGTGCCACAATATGAGGGTAGCCATTGATAGGTTCATGGCTAAATTTCAGATTTTGATGGAGAAAGTTCTGCCCAGTCCTATGGTCATTAATGAAAAACTCATGACACAGTTGGACTATGGGGATAGACTCAGAAAATTGGCTAAGGATCAAGCCAGTTCCTCATCCATTAAAGCCTTGCCAACGGGAAAAGTATTATATGACACATTTGAGAACTTGTTTTTCCTTGAGCATGAGGTAAAACATTTGTTCCTCACCAAGCTCAATTTTGCAAAGTATACTGAGACTGATGAGATTTATAGGAGGATGATAAATGTGAAATTACCAGATGCACAATGGTGGGAAACTGTGACTGACTTACTGTGAAAAATTAACAACTAAAAGTTACCACACAGTAAATATGAAGGCAACAGGATGAAACAAGTAAAGACAACACAACATGGTCAAAGAGTATCAGATGAAAGATCAAAGTAAAGAATACTCCAGCGTGAAAATACCACAAATATCAGCCAACACAAAGGGATACATCTCAACCATAAAGGCCAACACAACCATAATTAAAGGGACAACAAGAAACAGATCATTAGCTGTCTCTATCTTCTTGCCAGAAGATATTTGTATTTCCTAGAATATATCTCAAGTTGTTTGAGATATTTTGTAATAAGTTTTGTATAAATACGTCATAATTCAAAGTATGTAGTGTGGATTCCAAAACATTTCTATAGACTGTTTCTCTCGAATCAGAAATTCTATTGTAACAATGACTGGATTGGCTTACTGGATCAAGGAATAAAGATAAGACATTTTACAGGATTCTTGTGTAAAGCGAAATACAAATAAGTATTCATTCTCTCATGTTTGTTGTAGGGAAAAGTATCCAATACGGAATGACCCTATCCCACTCTAAGGGTGATAGTACCTCAGCAACAACCGAAGTAAAGCTATCTAAGATTTCTTCTTTATGAAAGTAAAACAGGGGAGAAAGGGATCCACTAACCGATGTCTTTCGCTAATGATTGATCCAATCTTCTCTCCTTGCTGCTTGCTCCCAGCTCCTTGCTCTTTCACTGGCCCAGCTACAAAAGATCCTGCAAAAAGGCAAGAGAGGGAAACTACAAGAAGCATACATTCATAATTGATTCAAGGATTAGAATAAATCAAATACACAAGTATAACAATACACCATTGAGACACATGCATATAGAAGAACCTCAAATGCTTTATTAATGGAAGAAGTAAAGTTCAAGGAGTGTTACAACCATAAGAGGCCCAATCCAGCAACACCTCCCAGCAGAAAGAAATCTCCTCTTCACCTCCTTCAAAGCAATCACCCAATAGCTCTAAACTCAAACCAACAACACTTCCTTACATTCACAAAATTCCAGCCTCCTTAGACCTCATGAGAGAGCTCTATATATAGGAGTTTTGGAGAAAGGATGAGTCAGCTTGAGGCTGGCTTCAAGCTGACTAGTGTCCTCTCTCACTTCAGTTATACTTCAGTTCTTGAGTCCACTTGGAGATCCTTGCTTCCACTTGGAGTTTAAGAACCTCTTACTCATCACTAGGCGAATTCCCTGATCCAAGTGTCATTTTGGAAGCTTCCTGGGCATTGACACCTTGAGGAATGACTGTGCCACTTGTCCAATCTCGCTCAGCGCAGGTAGCCTTTGTTGGATTTGACATTCAACGCAGGTACAGAGAGGGGCAGTTGACATTCAACGCAGATGCTCAGTGGAGCAGTTGACATGATCCAAAAATTGCTTGTTTTTGAGTGTTTTCAGGTGGAGAACTGATATTCAGTGCTGTGGTTTGCTGACCTTGTTCCTCTAGGGGTAGGAACAACATGTTTAGGGACTTTGGATCCCTTAGATTATGGACATTTCATGCTTCATGCTGTAAGGCACAAAAATGTCTATAACAGTTGCCCCCTAAAGTATGAGGTCGTTTATCGGGTGAAATGCTTTATCAGGAGGATCCGAAGTTCATTCAATCGCTGAGAGGTGACCTGTAATAAGATACAATACAATCCATTATTTTTCATTCTGCTTTCATGATCTAGCTGAGGCGGGCATTCCCATGCTCAGCTTTATAAATTCATTTTGGTACATAGAACAGACGATCGTCTGATGGTAGACTGATAATTCTCTGCTGAAATTATCATCCTTTGAGTAGGATGATCATCTGCTGCAATGATGTACATGACAAATGTCTTTATATTTCCTGAATATATATCGCAGCCCGGATGGATGAAACTAGATCCGGGGTCTTCAAACTCGTTCGATCTTCACTCTAAGTACAAGTCGATCCATGTGAGAATTGCGCTGAAGTCGAACATGGAAAGACATCGCTTGATTACCGGTCAATGATGTAAACCGTTAACAAGCGCGAGAGGAATCACCGATAATAATAATGATCCTCAAGGTATTGCAGTACAATTCACGTGGTGTGAATAAAGGACTTGGCATCGAACACCACGCAAAATCTTCTGGTCGAAGGTCATTGATGTATACCTGTCGTCGGAAGTGAGAAACTTGCCATTGACGCATGCAAGCTTCAAAGTACTGAGGGGGTTGTTCCTAGATCAACTGCTTGGATAATGAGCTGAAGTCGACAAGAAGCGATCCGTCAAAGGAGGGCCTTAATGAATCCCACATCAGTGACACGGAACGGAGCTAATGATTTTAGTGGAGGTGAATACAATCTGTGACATATGATTCAGGGTGGCGGTCATGGATGGATGAAGGATAATGTATGGCAGTGGATGGGACACGGTTGACTCTTTCTGAACGACATCTCTTGAACATATAACGACACTGATGCGATGGATCGGTAGCATTACCCCAAATGTGGATGGTTTGGCGAAGACCATGGTGATGAGACCGGTGAATGAAACAACCCAACCCGATGTGGTACGGAGGAAAAGTGTCATGTTCAAGAGCGACTTGCTACCATTAAAGCTTTGAGGTTCTCCTGATTTTTCCCCAGTCATTTCTGACCAGTACCTCTTTATTTTTGTCAAGCTTGAGGAGGATAACATATGCTTGTCCTATAACCTGCCCTTCGGGCAAGCCCATCGCTATATTTTAACGAGCCTAGTGATAGGGAAACTCGTTCTCGTCTAAAGACAAGTTTGTCGCTATTTAATCATTTTAACGAGTCTAACGACAAGGAAAACTCGGTCCTTTTCATTTTTAGAGAGTCTGAAAAGGTACAGAAAGTTAACTCCAAAATTTCTTTTTCGTCATCTAATCCCTTAAGTCCGAAAAAGTATAAAACAATACAGAAGGGATGAGTTTTCGGTACTTTTAACGAGCTGAACAAAACAAGCGCTCGATCTTTTTGTGCAATAATCCCTCAGGTCCAAAAAAGATTAAAATCTAGAGGAGGGATAGCTCTTCCGGTCGTTTAACGAGCTGGAAGGCCAAAACTCGGCAAACTTTTCATTTTTTACGAGTCAGATGAAAAGAGCTCAAAGAAGACTCGTCTTTTGAGGAACGAGTGATAAATAGGGATAGCAACAGATTCCAGGTACAGGTTGGAATTTTCCAATCACGGTAGTGTCACAAGGATGGCTAGGTGAAATCACTCTTCGCAGCTATTCCTCAAAATGGGTAAACAATCATATGGAGGTGAACGATCGGCCAAATGACGGTGGAGGTGACAGGTGCAAACACGACCAAGGCTTTTTATGGCTGATGAATTTACGATCACAATGGTTATTTACCGGTTCATTTTTTCTGGATGAGCTTGAACTCTAAGGGAAAGGCTGCTCACAATCTTATGTTTATTTTTTAACGAGCATGAACTATGTGCTAAAACTGCTCGGATCTTGCGTTTATTTTTTAACGAGCATGAACTATGTGCTAAAACTGCTCGATATACCAGTCATAAGATAAGAAATGTCCCCTGTGAGATCTCTATTTTTTAAGGAGTTTCATCTCACTGAGCTCTACTCCATATCCTTTCTTTATGCAAGTTCGGAAACGGCTAATCCCAAAAACAGATAAATAACCGCTCTTTGCTTGCACTCCAAAAGGTTTGCATGCCCCCAGGTATAAAATACAATTTCAAGGCTGCCCCTCCTCTCCCCCACCTCTGCTTTTCTTTGGGTGTTCACAGCTACTTGTCGTCTTGCCAGTCTAATGTTAACGATACTCTTCTCGTTATTTTTAAGGGGTCTTACGCGGTACTTGTCTTCCCGTCGGCCCAACTTTTAACAGATCTTTTGCAAGATCGCAAGAGAACAACTACTTGCGACAAGAGAATATCTACTTACGACAAGAGAAGAACACTACTCAAAGACAAAACATTTGTGTTATTGAGGGAGGCTTGCCTCTTTCTGGTTACCCAAAGATTGTTTTGTTAACTTCTTCAAACGAAAACATTTTCTCGGCACTGTCTACCTAAATAGACAACGGTGAGTGAAAAGTAGATTATTCCACTCACATAACTTTGACAAAAGAATCCTATTCTAGAACAATCCTCTCTCCTCTTCGGATGGGGTACGGACTAGTCATATTCTCTTGCGGAAATTCTACCTTATACCCAGGGTTTTTTCTGCCCGAAGCAGACCAGGATGCATGCCCCCTGGGTTCCAGTCTCATCTTTTCGAATCACTCGCACTCATCGGGAAGAAGGACTGGGGGTGGAGACATTTCTTGGTTGAATAGACCATTCAGGGTTGGTATTTGACTATTTGCGATGCGTGATCCCGGAAATGAAAGTTGGTCCACGAGCTTGACCATTCTTCCTTCGTGTGGAAAACACATTACTCTAAAGAGTGAGGAGACTACAGCTCCCATGCAATATATATAGTCTCGTCCAAGGAGTAGGTTATAATCCAAGGGTCCTTGAACGACCATCACGTTCATTTGAACGGTCTTCCCTTTCAATGTAACAGGCACATTGGGGAGGATCCCTAATGGTCGACTGGTTCCTTTATCAAAACTCGAGAGATTTCTTATCTCAGGCAAAAGCGCCGGGGAACCCAGTGCTTTCCAAGCAATAGAGGAAAGGATACTCACAGATGCCTCTTCATCAATGATAGTTCCAACCATTACCATTCTGTATATTTGGACTATAATTCTGAATGGTACACTGGCTGGTAACCGGGGTCTGCCTAGTTGGTTCCAATCAAAGGATACAACCAGGTTGCTTGGTGGTGGGACCGAATATACGGCCGGATATGACCCTGACGATGTTCCTTCCTGTGATAAAGGAATGGGTGCATTGCCCTGATGCTCATCAGAGTCTGTGTTGATGAAAAGAATCTGGATGGTGTCATCCTTATTCTCTTCAGTGAGGGTGTCATTTGAAGATGAATCTTCAATGACGGTGTCATCTGAAGATAAAACTTCTGAAGGGAGAACCGGGTCAACTGCCGTTTCGACCTTTGGACTTTCGTCCGGTCTGGATTCAGTAGGTTCATTTTCAGTGACTGACGCTTCAGCCGACCACTTGAGCGGGCCAGCTGTATTTTCAACCAACGAAGGACTTGGCACGAGTTTTTTGTATCCAGGAGGAAGTTTCAACGGTGAAACCGGACGATCTTCCAAAACTCTTTTCGCTTCATCTAAGAAGGGACAACGGTGGATGGCGTGATCGCCTTCACACAGTCTGCAGGGAGATCTTACTCCCCCTCTTTGTCTTGAACCTTCACTTTCGCTGGTTGACGGTAAGCATTCAACATGGCTATCAGAGGTTGATGCTCCTGAATTGTGCAAACGAGGGGACCAGTCCCTTAGTATCCGGGGAATACAGGGACAATCTCTATGGAAGTGGTCTCCTCTACATATGACACATGGTGATTTGGGCCCGGTCTGTGCTGTGTGTGGATTTTTGTCAGATGTCTTTTGCCTGCCCCCAGTCGCCTTAGGCTCCTTCTTCTTCTTCTCTCTCTTCTTCTTTTCCTTCTTCTCCATGGGAGCTTGGCTTTTGCCGGCTCTACCTTGCGAAGATGAAGGATTGGAGGAAGAGTTATAGGAAGTAGAAGGCTGGTGGGCAGCTCTAGACTGATCTAACTGTTGACTCGACTGTTCAGGAACCATGGTGTTCTGAACTACATTGGTTGAGAATAGCCAAATTGGCAGGCCAATTGTCAATCCTGGAAGCGACAATGTGGCCATGTGGGGCGCACCAACTTCTCCCCAAGAGGAGAAAGGACTAGGATTTCCATCATGGGGAATTCCTTGGTTGGGGCGTTCCATGTTCTCAACCTACAGATCAACACAGGAATAGGAGGTGATTATGTTCCGTTTAAAATAAATTTTATAACGACGCTTTAGACACAACTTGCTTTTTCACTTTTTAAGAGTCGAGAAAAAGCTAAAGATGACTCTAGTCTCCTTCGATGTTTTAACGAGCCCGAAGTGACAAATGCTCGGTTGGACTTTTTCAGTTATAGAGTTTGAAAAAGGCCAAAAGAAACTGCTCTGGAGATCTAGGCAGAGGGTGTGCCAAACCTTTCGCGAAACCACAGAATACGTTTTACGGTACGGGTGGTCGATCTTCGTGAATGCTGTGTTCACTGCATCGCGATCAGTAGGGCGGCCGACATGGCTTCCTAAGGATAAAGGCTTTGTTCCTATAGGGGTCTCCCAATATATACGCGACGGTACGTGGGTGCACAAGTCCGTATTGATACTTATCGCTTCACCGTGGAGGAATCACCCAACCACTCAATGCTAAGGTATCACGTTTAACGACGCCGGAACACGTCTTCAGCTTAGACCTCTATGTGTTTGCGTTATGTTTCAAAGCGTTGTTATGTAAATTCAATTCATTTTAAGTTGATCTTGTTTAGCAGTTTGCCTTTATGGATCACCACGAGATGTATATACAACTTCCTAAATGCAGTCTAAGATGATAAGCAAGCTTTTCAATCTTTCAACTTTGAAAATCTTAACTACTGAGGGAAAAGAAAGACATCATCTTTTCACACAGATCATAGAGCACACACTAATGCACTTTTCCCTAAATCAACATGCAAGCTGTCAAAATGCACATGCACAATGCAGGTATTTCTTTTCTCTTTCTTAATGTTGATGTATTACAAAAAGAAAGTTGTTGTATAATTTTGAATTCAATTTCAAGTGAAAGCAAACAAGCTTGTCCAAAATCAAAAGACACCTTAAGATTTACTTGTTTCGACACTAGAAATATATAAATTCAAACCATATGACGAAAGCAAAAGCTCAATCAGCTATGAACAGCAAACAAACTAACTCTTAAGATCACTACGACACTTATCACAGTTCTGGATCTAAGAGGCCACAACAAGACTAGTTCGCTTTTCGTTATGGGAAACTGTAAATGATGTAAGAAATACACAAAGAACAAACACAGTTTCTTTATACAACCGAGGCGGAATAGTGGCAAGGAAAGTTGGTTTCAGATAGGTATATTGACTGGTAACAGGCTGCAAAGACAAGGGTGAAAACAGGGCAAGAAATAGCAGGGAACCCTAGTAGCACAAGGCAAGACTGGTTCAGCGCAGGTAGTACACTGTTAGTTTGACATTCAGCGCAGGTAGCCCCTTCGGGAACTGCGCTGAAATGCAGACTGCCTTCACAGTGCCTGCACTGAAGAACGAAACTTTCGTTTCTCTTGGTTTCCGGGTCACAGATTGCTCAAAAATTCACAGTTTTTGGCCAAATCAGAAGCTATCAATCAAGTACACACTAAAGGGTAATTAGGAGGATGAAAAGCTATCACTAAGAGCTATTCAGAGTCCTTGTGGATCAGCTCTTCAAATCATAAACATGCCCAGAAACTGAGCTAGAGTAGCTGCCCTCTACTTTGCATTTGAAAGATCCAAATGCAGTTCGATTCGGTACTCCCTGTGTTTATGAAATGAATAGAAAAAAACACAAACAACCAACAAGATACGATCCCCAGCAGAGTCGCCAATTTGTTGTAGGGAAAAGTATCCAATACGGAATGACCCTATCCCACTCTAAGGGTGATAGTACCTCAGCAACAACCGAAGCAAAGCTATCTAAGATTTCTTCTTTATGAAAGTAAAACAGGGGAGAAAGGGATCCACTAACCGATGTCTTTCACTAATGATTGATCCAATCTTCTCTCCTTGCTGCTTGCTCCCAACTCCTTGCTCTTTCACTGGCCCAGCTACAAAAGATCCTACAAAAAGGCAAGAGAGGGAAACTACAAGAAGCATACATTCATAATTGATTCAAGGATTAGAATAAATCAAATACACAAGTATAACAATACACCATTGAGACACATGCATATAGAAGAACCTCAAATGCTTTATTAATGGAAGAAGTAAAGTTCAAGGAGTGTTACAACCATAAGAGGCCCAATCCAGCAACACCTCCCAACAGAAAGAAATCTCCTCTTCACCTCCTTCAAAGCAATCACCCAATAGCTCTAAACTCAAACCAACAACACTTCCTTACATTCACAAAATTCCAGCCTCCTTAGACCTCATGAGAGAGCTCTATATATAGGAGTTTTGGAGAAAGGATGAGTCAGCTTGAGGCTGGCTTCAAGCTGACTAGTGTCCTCTCTCACTTCAGTTATACTTCAGTTCTTGAGTCCACTTGGAGATCCTTGCTTCCACTTGGAGTTTAAGAACCTCTTACTCATCACTAGGCGAATTCCCTGATCCAAGTGTCATTTTGGAAGCTTCCTGGGCATTGACACCTTGAGGAATGACTGTGCCACTTGTCCAATCTCGCTCAGCGCAGGTAGCCTTTGTTGGATTTGACATTCAACGCAGGTACAGAGAGGGGCAGTTGACATTCAGCGCAGATGCTCAGTGGAGAAGTTGACATGATCCAGAAATTGCTTGTTTTTGAGTGTTTTCAGGTGGAGAACTGATATTCAGTGCTGTGGTTTGCTGACCTTGTTCCTCTAGGGGTAGGAACAACATGTTTAGGGACTTTGGATCCCTTAGATTATGGACATTTCATGCTTCATGCTGTAAGGCACAAAAATGTCTATAACAATGTTCAATGTTGTTTTCTTTCAAGTTTTTCATAATCTTTATGTATCTATAAAATCTTAATGTTATAACATGAAATGATATTTCAGAAATTTCTTAAATGCACTCTATCTTGACTGTTATGCATTATTATATGTTTTCTTCACAAATCTAAGTTAATGAATTCTTGATTGCTCCTTAGTTTAGGTGATTTCTTGTGATCAGTAGCAAAGGATTCTTAATTGCCCTTTGTTCATGATTATCCTCTGTTCTCCATTCTGATCCCGGTCTAAGGATTCTTGAGTGCCCTTTCACCCTGGTTAGAATTACTTCACCCATTAGGCCTAAAGATTTGCATTTTGCTCTGCTAGCATGCCCTGTGAACATTCCCTTTAATGAATTGGTCCAGTCCTACTATCCATTTGTTGACTCCATAGCCCAATGGATTGAAGACCTAGCTCTATCCATCTGCTCTAAGAATTCCACCACCCAACCTTAAAAACAAAACCAAAAGCCCAAATAACACTAAGAACTAGCCTAAAATCCCATAAGAAACAAAGCTAAATTATATAGAGAGAGCCCTCTCTGAGTCGTAGGTTGGCTAGAGCCTATACTTAAAAGATTGGTTTATGGTTACCTCGGTTTCTTCCTTCTTTTGATAACTTCTAAGGAAAATTCTGAGTGATAAGATAGTGGCGACCATACTGGGGAATCAAATCCTCAGTTTTAATAAACCTTTAAGAAAATTTTAAATCTTTCTTTCAAGCCTCTTAAAGAGTTTATTAGAAGTTATTTACAAAATCTCGCAAAAATAAAGTAATTAGAAAAAGCCTGAAATTATGGCTTCAAGGAGAACTCACTACACTAGGGCTAATCCAAATCCAAACCCTAGCCCAGTAGTTGATAATCCCAACCTGATTTCGAGAAGACCCAAAAGAGAAGAAAGTTCAGTCAGTCAAACACCTTTAATCAAAGCCGATTCGTGCCCTGATGAGTGGTTGTTTTTAGAAGACCTTCCCTTTGACGTGCCATTTGATCTTTCCCTATTTAGAACAAGGTCTGAAAGTGCACTTGATGAAATTGTTCTAGATCCAGAGTTTATTGTAGACCTTGAAGTCCAAAATGCCAATCAGTCAATTGATCAATATATTTTAAATTCCCCACAGTCATCCCTTACTACTACTAGGAACCTTGAGCTTTATGAACCAATATCCACTACTCTTAGTTCACCATTATTCCCTTCAACCTCTAAAGTTCATTCCCCACCTCCATTCATACCCTCACTCCCTTACCAACCTATTATATCCCAGGTACCACATGTTGGTCCTAGTTCATCCTCCACTACTGCATCATCCTCCAATGCCTCAACCCCACATTTTAGCCCATCCCATCTTATAGCCATGGAAAATAGATATGCTCCCCTCGTCTTACATGCCCCACTTGGTGCCATGCCAGCAGACTACCAGAGTGAAATTGTCCAATTTGATGGCGTAGGACACTACACTGCACAACACCATGTTAATAAAATGACAAACTACTTTGAACTTCATGAAATTGATATTGTGGATGTCCAAATGAGATTATTCGCTAAGACTTTAGCTAGTGATGCTAGAAAATGGTTTAGATCATTGCATGATAATAGTTGTTAACACCCAGGTTGTTCCCTTTGACTCCTGAGGGAATACGGCCGGGGTAACCACTAACCAAGCTTTGGATTACAGGTTCTAGCCTACTTGTAATCAGAGAGGGCTCTCTCTTTTAGCTTTAACTTTGTTTTTGAAGATCTTAGGCTCGTTATGAGATGGGATTTTTGTTTAAATTTTGGTTGCAGGCTATTGTTCGAGGAAAGGCATGCAAATATGAAGGAGAGTTCAATCCATTGGGCATGTGGAGTCCAGAAATAAGTAGGATTTGATGTTTGTGATAAAGAGAGGTTCACTGCAAGGCTAGATGGGTATTCATGATACAAACTTTTGATTTTAAGCAAAGAAAACAGTATAAGTTACACCAGGAAAGGCAATTAAGAGTTCTTTCACAGTGAAATATGAAATGAAAACAAATCCTACTCAGCAGCAACAGAGAATTACTGAATAAAGACTTATCATGTGATTAGAGCAAATGGGAGCATTTAAGAATTCCACAGTTGCAGCTAACCTTTAAGAAAAAATATTTAGTAGTAAGGATTGTGTTTAGGGCGTCTTTAATGGACAAATCCTGAAATAGTCTTTTACCTTTCTACCAAGATTAAACACCATACATCACAGACAGATTATAGAAGAGATAAAACATAAATACAGTTAGAAAACACTTATTGTATCACGCCATAACATGAGAATCCTGCAGCAGTCACTAGTTTCATCACATCATTTCCAGGCAAAAATCATTCCTTTGGAAACCAACAGCTCCTTTGTATTAATATTTCAGAGGAAATACAGCCGAGTTCTCTTGAACATTTCAGTAACAACAACCCCCAATAAACTGTGCGGGGGTGCATATATACAAAATATCATAGAAATATCTCAATAGTGAGTTATTGCACAATAACTGCTCTTACCAACTTTCAGAGATATTTTTTACAAAATTAAAAGCTACTTTAATGAATATACAACAGCTGCTTGCTGTTTGTCAGAAGTTCTTGACTTTTGAGGGCAACTGGCTCTGCAGGGTGCTTTGCATTGATTCCGAACAATACGCCCTTTATTGCTTTGTCGTGCTGTAGCTATCTCAGCCCTGTCATCTACATCTGTTGGTGTTGCTTTAGTGTCCAAATTTATTTGCTGAGTTGGCTATGTCCACTCATCTCCAGTCATAATGAATATATCAACTATCTGAACATGATGATTTATATTTGATGTACCAAAATTTGATGAAAAATCTGTTTGTTCACAGCAATGTCCGTATCATGCTTGTCCACCATTCCTGAGTAGGCAACTGATGTCTCAAAATGGTGCCTAAGGTTTCATCCGCCTCAGTATATTGTAGTAATTTGGAGGCACCTCAAACAGATGTCTAATCTCATTCATGATAAAAAACAAATTCTCTATTCTGTCATAGAGACTCTGCCCAGATGCAGGCCCTGTTTCCTCTGGGGTACTTGATGCTGTAGTGATATGATTTGTAGCAAATGTATTTACCCTCTTGGCATAGTTTTCATGGGATAGTAACCTTCCTGCACTGTTTAGTAAGCTGGGAAGGCCTCTGTTATGCAATGCTGTAAATTTCTCTATGAACTTGTTCACCTTTGTCTGCATTTCCTGGCATCTTCTATCCAATGTTTGCACAAGATTTCTCAAAGTGAGCACCCTTTTTACAAGAAAAATGGTATCAGTTCTGTTAGAGATACCCATTGCTGCCAGCTGAGGGCCTGTGCGGTTGTCAAGGACATTGATCATCCTATTGGCTATCTCAGGCATATTGCCTAGAGATGCCCTTTCTCTTTGACTTTCTTTTTGGGCTCTGCCTATGAGATCTATGTGCTCATGAATGGTTTCTATATATTGCCATTGATCTGTTATAGACTGACCAATATTGGCCCACAGGACTTTCTTGATTTCAGCCACCACTTTGTCAAGAGAGAGCTCTTTCTCCAGTTCTTTTATTTTCTTCTCAAGAGCCTTTACCTCTCTTGTTTTTTCAGCTACACTTTGCTTTGATTTATCATACTTTTCATTAAGTGTAGCCAATTTTTCTTTGGCTTCATTTAGATCTGCCATCTGGGCCTCCAAAGCTTGAAGTTCTTTCATCATATTTTGCATATCAAGGCTGGGTGCCTGTCCTGATGTTGTTGCTGGTGCTTCTGCTGTATTTGGCGCTGATGTTGAAGGGCCTATCCCAGCTGTTTGTCCTGTGGGAGGACTTATAATTTGAGGAGGCTCCTCAAGGTTAATCACTGGTTGAGGGGGCTGAGATGTCTGCCCTCCTTCTTTCTGTTTCAGGGCTGCCTGTAATGCACCCTCTGTTGCTATCAATCTCCCTTCTGTTTCTACTAATTGCTTGTGTAAAGTCAGCAGCATGGCTGCTACATCTTGGTCCTTTCTCTGCTGAGCAACATCTTCTGTTTGAGGGTGAAGGGTTGCTGGAATTTTGACCATCTTCCTCAAAGCTGCTATATCTTCCTCTTTTTTCTTTAGTAGTGCCTGCACAACTTTGGGATCACTTGGGTCATGCCCAAGCTCTATAATGATATCTTCCAAAGACCTAATCCTGTTGTCTTTGGCTTGAGAAGATGCTTTCTCCAATTCTAGTTGGGCAGTAGTATTATGGAGAGAGTTTTGCAGTTTGTGTGCTAAAAATGTTTTATCTGCAAGAGTTGAGTAGACCATCTCACCCGTTTGCTTATGTAGCTCTATTTGGTCCATTGGGTGGATGTCTTTGCAAATACTTCCAGGTTGGTCCTGATGTAATCTGTAGCTGACTGTGGCTGCAGCATAGTAGGCATGAAATGAATCATAGTCATCTTCCCCTCTGTTATGTCATATGCTGACATAAGCCTCTGTTGGTTGGTGGGAGCCATCTTGAGCAAATGATTGTAAAGCTGGAGTCTGACTGGCTCATTCCTTTTCTTAATATCAATAAATTGCTGCTTAATGCTGGATTCTGCTCTTCTTTGTTGGCTTGAGGAGCTGACCTCTCCTCCAAGTGTTCTTTCTTGTTCCTGTTGGAAGGAACTGGCTGATGCTTCCATGCTAGGGGGGCCCATACCCATGGATGGTCCAATAGGCATCTCTTCTTCAGAAAGAGGATTTAATCTTTGCCTTTTCTCCCCTTGTTGACTTGTTGATGTAGTGAGGGGAGTTTCTTGCTGTCTATCCCTCTTCCTGGTTCTCTCTTCATTCAATGGGGTTTGGAGCACCGAGGCATCCACTACTGTTTCCTGCCTTGGGGGAACACTTTCTTGAGCCTGTTGCTCTGTAGATATAGGGGCCTCAACCATTTCTTCTTGCTGTTTGGTCTGCTCTTTCTGCTGTTCTGCTGTTGGGAGCGACTGATCCTGCTCCATTTCTTTCCCTTTATCTGTGCTAGCTGCCTGAGGAGTAGTTTGAGCTGCTTGCTGGGGGGCTGTAGAGGATGAGGCAGCTGCTCCAAGTTGAGTATGATAAGAAGAAGAAACCTGTCCACAATTTTCCAAGTCAGCTTCCTTCTCAAGTTTCTTTGCTTCTTTTTGTGCTATTTCCTCTTTAGTACTTGCCTCTTCTAGGGTGCCCTCTTTCCATCTTAATAGATTTGCATATTTTTCAATATGAGGCAACCTGACATGATCATAGCTAGCCAACTTATATTTGACCCTTCTAAGACTAATGAAATGATTGGGATCATAGGGTATCTAGAGGAAACTAGTTTGCAACTCGAGGCGTTGCAGGATCTTATCTGCTTCTTGCCATGCCTCTTCTCTTTTATTATAAATAAATGGGCCTAGCTGGTTTCTGACTTTGAGTTGTACCTTCTTATTTTTGCTGTGGAAATAGACCATCTCTGCATTTCCAAATTGTCTGAAATATTCTAAAGCAAAAAGTCTCATAGGGACATATCTTGGTAACCTATATGGGGCTAACTCACAACCATATATTTTGATCACTGTATGGTGTTGGTAAAAGTACCAATCCCTAATGCTGTAGGCCTTTGAGAGCTGGAGGATCCTTTGCATCTCATCTGTCAATCTTGGAGGAGGAGCGCTTAACAGCAAGGACATGGCTGGATGGATAAACAGGTCTATGAATTCACAATAGTTATATGGTGAAAAAGATATGTGATGGAAAACTGAAGACCAGAATACTACAGACCTTGGGTTCCCTTGGGCATCAAACTTCTTGAGAGTAATAGGGAAGCTATCAGGCTGATAGAATAGGAACAAGTGATAGATGTAAGAAGTGTATCTAAATATCCTTTCCCTCCCTAGATTCATCAATTGCTCATGAATTTTATTGGCAATGTATGTGGCATAATCATAGTGAACAACAGGAGGCTTCCCAGGGGAGAAGATAGACATCATGGCCAGAATTGTTTCATCAACATCCTCAGATGATTTGTATCCCAGGACATAACTGATCATATCCACAAGCATTTTGCCCAACTCATTGAGATATACATTTCCAATGGGAGGAGTCCTCACAGTTTGAGAGCCTGATTGAATGAATAATTGATTGATCTTTATAATTTGGGCACTGGACAGCTTGCCTCCTTGCTTTATCAAATCCATCATGGACAGAGGAGTCAATGGCTTTGTAGTGTGAAAGTGCAGCATTTGATTTATGGCCTCAGGGGTGACATGGAACAAAACTGAGCCTGAGGAATTGAGGACAGCTCTCTGACGTGGGTCATAGTTGGCACTGCATCGATGTATCAAATCTAGGAGGATATTGACTTGAGGGAGATTGAAAATGGGCAAATTGGAATCCCAAATCCCTAAGATATCATTTCCACTGAGATGTTTGGCTTTGAGATCATTGAGTACATGAATGTGGTATTTGCTGTAATCTGGGATTCCCTCTGCCATTTGGTAGTCTCTATCAGCCAGGGGCAACCACTCTAGCTCTCTTTGTGGGGCATTTAAGGGTGCAATGTTCAATGCCACTGGAGTTTCCATGGTCAGTTGGTACTTTGAATTGTATTTAAACTTGTTTTTCTGGGCAGAACAACACAGAGCAACGAATTTTGCAGGAGCAGGGCAATTTGCAGGAGAAACAGGGTGAATGAGGGTGAAAACAAGTTGAAATGTTCCTGAAAAAGGTTTAATGAGAAAATACTGGGATTTAAGAGTCTTTTTCCCGGTGGACTTGTGTAGCAGAGGTTTTAGTTTGTGAATGCGCAAACAGACTGTAAATTTGTGGGAATTGGACACAATAGGGACTTCTGTAGGTAAAATTGGGCTCACAGTGTGTAAGAGCACCAGTAGTTCATGAAGATTTCTTGAACTTACAATGTTTTTCTTTTCTTAGTTTCCTCAGAGAATTATGGAAAAAACCAGGCGCGGAGGGGAAACTTTGATAAATACCTGGTAGACTCGGGTAATGGTGGCAATGCAGGTGAATTCAGGGCGCTGGCAGCACGAGAGTAATCTTCAAAGTTGGTGGAGAACGACGTTCTAACTCATGCAAGAGCACAATGCATGGATATTGCAAATAATGCGAAAAACTGACTTTTTCGGGCAAAATAGAACATTTTGGCTTTTGGCGCTTTTTTTGTATGACATCAGCATGACGTCATAGGTGGGGTCATGGTACGAAGTGATGACGTGGCGGCCAGTGAGTGGTCCGCGTGGATGGGGGACGTGGCGGACAGCTCAGGGCGATGGCGAATGGAGCGGTGATGCGACGCTGAGGTGGCAGTGACGTAGGCGTGACATGGTGGGCGGTAAACAAAGGCGGTAAGCGGTAATATCGGACCGCTTGTTGTACGGGAACGGTTTTGGCAGGCGGCCTCCCGATACAATTTGGGAACGACACGCGTCCGAGCCTTGACGTCATGCTCTGACAATTTTCGGGAGCTATCGTCTGGGCATCAAAGGCGGTCCGAAATCAATGTGAGCCGTCGGATGGGAGGGCCCAGATTCGACGGACGACGGGTTGGCAAATTGCCAACACGATACGGCAGGACCCGGCGCATTACTTTAATAATTTCCTTTTGTTTTTTGTGAAATGCGCATTGTTACAAGAACTTTGGATAAGCGGCAAAAGTGGGTTTAGCGATGGTTTATAAGCCAAATGGATTAATTAACGTTTGTTTGCAAAGCGGGGTTAGGGCTATTAAACCAAGCAGATCTTGGTTTAATCCCGAAACTTTGTTTTTTGGCGTTATTTTGCCTATTTCGCTTAAATCTCTTAGCGCTCCAACCTTTGAAGTTATAAGGCTATATTGCCTAGGGAAGGGGAATATATACTTTGGGGCTTTTTATATACAATGGTGATATAGTAGTAGGGAAAAGGGGAATATAGGGAATTAAGTAATAATGGAGTTAGTAGTTAGTATTGGATAGGAGATATGGAAGGGAGGAGGCAAACACTAAGTTTTTAGGGAACCAACTTAGTTAGGAGAGTAGATCAAAATGAAAAGATTTTTACACAGGAAATGTGGCTCTTCTATACAACAAGGATCAATAAATGAGTTTGATTTCTCTCATGAACCAAGGTGATAGTGGGATGTTAGCCAGGAATTTGATGGGGAATGATTGGGAAGTTAGACATGCTTCACTTTGTTGCTACAAAACTGCTGAATAAGAAGATCTGCACTGGCCACCATGTGTTTTCTTTGCTTAGGCCAGTGATATGAAAGGAATCATGCTTCTGCAACCCCATCTACCTACCCATTCTATTGCCTAGCATTTTTTATTACTTCAAGGAGGGTGCACTTAGACTTGCAAACCCTCATGTGCCCTTTTCTTTTCTTTTGGCATTTCCTTTTGATTTTCTATCTAAGGCTAGCCTTATTACTTCCAAGGCCCCAGATTAAGCAGTTGGGAACCTTCATTCTCTACCTAACTACTCATCTGCCAAGATTGAACAGTTTGGACATATTTCTTTCTCTAATCTACAACAACAATTGAAATATGGCATGACCCAGCTTAGACTGTTGGATCACCCATTCAGAAGTAGGACAGCATCAACCAACTGTAGATATGTGTTTTCCACAAAAATATGAGATCTTTGCATCACCAAAGTAGATCATATTGGCACTTCCCCTGCCAATCATGAAAAATGAAACCTATTGGTATAGGTAGCTAACAATAGTATTGATAGTTTAGAAGTATTTCAACAACAATTTTTGAATAGATGGGAAAAGAAAAAGAATCCTCTACAGATCCTTTCTGAATATGAAAATATTAGGAGAGGACCTAATGAAATTGTTCAAGATTACTGCACCAGATTTACCAATATGTCATGCAATTCCAGTTAACCTTAGACCCCCACCTGACTTGGCATTAATAAAGTTCCCTGATGGTTTTGACACAAACATGGCATTCCAACTCAGGTAAAGAAACCACCCAACCCTAGAAGATATGCAAAGTGTAGCAATAAATGTAGAGGCTAATTTATTAGCTAAAAGAGCTAGAGTTAGGAATGAAAGAAGAGGATCAACTAAAGATGAGCCTTCACCTTCTGACATTAAAATAGATAGCTTAGAAAAAGGCATGGAAAAGTTAATGGATATAATAGAGAATATAGAGAGAAAACCCCAGTGGGATAATCAATAAGCACCTCCAGTTATAAACCTGAACTTTAGGAAAAACCAAAACCAAAATACTGGAAAAAATGGACCTGATCAAAATATAAGACCTCCTTTCCAGGAAAATTATGCAGGAACATCCCATCCTGAAGACCCAGAGCAAGACACACAGATTAACCTGATGGGATTGGATGATGAAGGTACTGTTTTTTTGACCCAAGATGATCAGGAATTGCTTATGCTGTAGCAATTGCAAATCCAGTATGGAGAGTCATTTGACTATAAACAAGGTTATGCTTCTACCATCTTTGAAGTACACAAGCAGTATAACCTAAGGAGTAAAAAGAATTATGATACCTCTGACCAAACCAAGAAAATAGTGCCAAATCAACCAAAGAAAATTAAAGAAGCCCCAGTTTCTAAAGTCCTCCAGATTCTCCCCAGACAAAACCAGAATTCTTCTGGTCCTACCATTGAAGATATTACCCATAATCAACCTTCTGATAATCAACGCCCTTCTTCAAATTCCCCCAAAAAACCAGTGGACACACCTCAAAATACTAGATTGGAAACTTCACAAAAAGAAGTCCCCAATAAAGGAAAAGAAGACCATCCCACTCAAAACCCTGTTGTCAAAAGTATAAACCCTCAAACAGAGAAAGCCCCTTTGCCTTTTAATTTGGGAGCAGAGGTAGCTAAGCTAAATATTTCAGTCCCTTTGACAGAGTTAATCAAGAATGAAACCTACAAAACACAGATAAACCAGACCCTGAACCTTGCTGAGGATGAAGATTCTATTAACTTATTTGATGACCAACCTAAACTTATATTTGGTCCAGATGTCAATGGAAAACCATTAGGAGGTATACCACCTTTCTATATTAGCCTTGACATCCATGAAAAAATTCTTCATAATGCAATGATGGATTTTGGTGCCTCCCACAACTTAACGCCCAAATCAGTGATGGAAAAATTGAACCTAGACATTACAAGACCTTAGAAGGAATTATTTTCATTTGACTCAAGTCAATTAAAGTGTCTGGGGTTGATTAAAGACCTCTATGTTACCTTAGTTCAATATCCGGCCAAGAGCATCCTTATGGATATTGTAGATGCTGGCATCCCACCGAAGTATGGCATGCTGTTATCGAGGTCATTGGGAGCCAAACTTTAGGGATCTCTACAACTTGATATGTCATATGCAACAATTTATGTTTTTGGACAACCCAAGAAGTTGTACCGAGAAACTTTAATGAAATACATGGTGAGTAGCCAGGATCTGCCTCAAAAATTTCCTATCTACTCTGCACATTCAGACATTGATTCTTTTATTTTGTATAATACTGATGAAACACAAGGAACTCTTTTAGACAGGGTTGATACAGAACCAAAAGAAATTGCAATTTCAAAACAAAAGGAAACTGTCCAAACTTTAGAATTTTCCACTAAACAAGGTAGTCAAGTTGAGGAAAAATTGGTGGAAATAGATGACACGAATTATGAACATGAGATATTGTGGCATCTTGAGTTTGATGGGTCAGTCAATAAGTTTGGAGCAGGAGTAGGAGTTTGGATATACAATCTAGAGAATGACTATTCAGAAGGCCATGCATACAGAATAAATTTTAAATGTACTAACAATATGGCTGAGTATGAAGCACTACTTTTAGGTCTTAAATTAGTTAGGAAGCTAGGAGCTATAAGATTTTCTGTCATGGGAGACTCTAAATTAGTGATAAAATAGATTAATGCTGTATTCATATTTTTTCATGGGAAATAGCCTAATGGATTCGTTGTTGATGTTTTAGGTACACATTAGCACAAAATGACATTCATTTGGAGAGAGAGACCATGAGGAACATGATTTGAATGCGGAAAATGAACCTGCTACCATCCAGGTGCTAAAAAACTATGGGTTATTGAAATTCTTCTGGCTTCCTGGTATGAAGCAACATATAGAGTTGTTGAAATACCTTGTTTGTTCATGGGATATTTAGGCACAAGTGTTCAGGTTTGGGGAAAATCTACTCGAGCTACAGGTAGAGGATATTTACTTTCTGGCTTTGTCAAAGCGAGGTGTCCCAATTTCTCTTCTAGGTGGAAGAAGTGGTGGTGAGATGGTGAAAGACTATATCGATACCTATTGCAAACATCAAGCCCTTCCTACTAGGGATGGAAAGATTAGCATAAAATATGTGACACAATTACCTTTGAGAACGATCTTGTTCATTATTGAAAGATTGGAAGGCAACTCAACACTACATGTAGCGAGAAAATCATACATGCAGTATGGGATAGAGTGTTTAGAGCCGACAATATTCAACTGGAGCGAGGGTGTCTTGGTAAATTTGAAGGAACAACTTACTAAAGCAAAGGAGGGGAAGTTGAAGAACTTTGGCTATGGCGTGATCTTAGTCTCTTTTTCTCTAGAGTGGGTACCATTACTATAACCTCAACAAATTATACTCGAGCCCATTGATCCAAGGATCCCACGGATGAGGAGGTGGATATACCACATGAGCCAACATGCAGGTCCATCAACAACCAACTTTTCACCAACCTTCTTCGGGTGGCTACGCAGACAGTTCATCATTATTGATGGTTATCCTTACATAGGGATGGATTTCCGTAATGATACTAATCTCGAGTTGCCTGAGGGTGAGCAATGGGATGCTTCAGGTAAGATACTTTGACCATTAAGTTTTTGAAAGTTTTACTTTTTTTTTGTGTTTTTCGATGTTCTCAAGACTAAACTATTTGATGTTTTCATGCAGATATCGGACTTGTTCGACAAGTAGGTGCTACATATCTTTGTCGAATAGAGAGACAACCATAGGAGGAGGCAGTGGAACCAGTATAGGTCACTACAGTAGGATAGGATGCACTACGAGATCTTGAGGTAGTTGGATCCTATTAGAGGTTGAGTGCCACATGGAGGGACTGACACACGGGATTGCTAAGACAATGGTCAATTAGCCATTAGGGGATTTTTGAGGTCTAAAATGGGCCTCCTAAGAAAAATGTACAACCAAAATCAAATTTATAAGAACCAATAGGATTCAAGATGATGATGTCAGCCATGGGGGATGATTCACCATTTTTGGAGTAAAAAAGTAAAAAGATTAAAAAATAATAAAATAATAAAACTATTTTTTTGACTTGTCTTTTCAAATTATCTCCCTAATATTTTACTCAAATTTTGAGCGGGACTACTCGTTGGATGAAAAATTTAATACCTCATCCAAGGAGTACCCATGTTGCATACTTTCCATGAACCTTGATTACATGAAAAATTAGAAATACATGAAAAAATGTGATTGCAAGCACGCTTTTAATTTATTTCTCATTTTTCATGTAGTAGGGTCCATCGAAAGTATGCAAGATGGGTACTACTTGGATGAGGAATCAAATTCTGCATCCAACGAGTTTTGTCACTCAAAATTTGAGTAAACCCATAGGGAGATAAGTTGAAAACACGAGTTGAAAAAATAGTTTTTTTTTTTTTTTTTCTTTCCCTCTAAAATTAATGATGTAATCTAATCTTATTTTATTATTTTATAATATCCTTAGGAGGCTCATTTTAGACCTCAAATTTCCCCTAATTTTCCATTGTGACTTCAATGACACACTTTCAGAGTGCATAGTCGTATTGGTTGATTACTGCGCAAAATAGCTTGTGCAATGTCATTTTATCATGAGCACCACTGATTTGTCTACTTAGATGTTTTGCATGTAGTTTTTATATGAGCGATGTATCCATATGTGTCTCGGGGCACACATTTTGTAAAACCAAACTTAATATAAATATATATATGTGTGTGTGTGTGTGTGCGATGTGATGTGAATTGAAAGTTATCTACATTCATTGCAAATGTCTATCTAAAACAAAATTCACTAGGGAATCTTCTAATGTGTTAATATTTCTAGAAATATGTTCATATCGTATGAAATTGAAATGTCTTTCCAGAAGATGCACTCTCAAAACCATGTGAAGGATGGTGGGATTTCTCACTGAATAGATATTAGCGAGTTGTATTACTACGAGCTGTGAGTCAAGATTGATGACTATATGATAGATACCATGTGAAATAACATCAGATAGTAGCTCAACCACTATGCTATACATAGTGATGTTGTTGGTAGAGTGACCAATGTAAATCCCTTGCATGCTCACTAGCTCACCATTTGGAGCAAAGATAGCCCATGCTGCGGAGGATAGGTTCTGAGTACTGCGACTAGCACCATTGGCATAACCAATGTACGGTTCAAGTGAGGTTGACATCTGGAATATAAAAGTACAAAGAATCAACAGAATCCATGGGAAACTCTAAAAAACACACTTCAAACACACTCAACAAACCTATAAATAGTATGTACATAGTGTAGTACACATGGGATCAAGCATAGTATTTTTTGAGGTACAACCCATTCTAGGTTGCGCCATTGGAACTCCATCGAGCTCTACTAACTCATAGGCCCCTTTTGCAAGGATACACTTGAAAATTTATGGGCCCAACCACATAGGCTGGAACCCGGACCTAACTTATCGGTCTATTGGTAATATAAGAGAACCAAATCTCCTTCTGAGAAGACTCTACGCTTGACACTCTTGTCATAATGCGCTTTGATGCATATTTCATAAGCTTCATTAGCTAAAGTGGAATCATGCCAGGTTTCGTCCAAATGAGATATATGTAAAACACACTCCTCCTTTGTGGAAGTAGTAGGAAGAAGTTTGATAGCTAGTTTCAACGATGGAATTTAACATTCGATGGGAAGGATCACTTCCAGACCATAAACCATCTGGAAAGGTGTGAGTCCTGTAGTAGTCCTAACTGAGGTTCGGCATGCACATAAGGCAACAAAGAGAAGCAAGTGCTAGTCAAATTTATGGACCCCTATCATACGTTGAAGCATAGTCTTAAGAACTTTTTGATAGCCTCAACTTGTCCATTAGCCCGAGGATAATAGGGAGTGGAATTTTTATGTGAAAGTCCCAATTTGGTAGTTAATTCGGTCATCATATGGTTCTGAAAATGCTTCCTGTGATCTGTAACTATTGCTTACGGAACACAAAACCTAGCAATAACGTGGTTGAATAAAAAGTATGCAACTATTTTGCTAGTGTTGTTAAATGTAGGCATTGCTTCGGCCCACTTAGTAAAGTAGTAAAAAACGACAATGATATATCCATGCCCCTTCGCCGAGTTAGGGTTACATGTCATAAATTCGATGCACCATTTCGCAAAAAGGACCAATGGCATCAACATGATGCAACAGAGTAGGAAGAGCACAAATTTTATGTTCATATATCTAGTGCACATGAGACTTCTGGACTGTGAGGATACAATCGCGGAAAATGGTGGTCCAAAAGTAACTAGCGTGTAAGATCTTTTGCGTGGTAGCGTAACCAGATAAATGTCTGCTGCATGCCCTTGAGTGACATTCATTTAAGACTTTATTGGCCTCCTCAAGTGTGAGCCACCTCCGTAAAATCGTATCGCTACCACCAAGGTAAAGGGTGTCGCCGTTAATCACATAATTTCAAGATTAGTACTAGATGCATCACTGCTCAGAGTGAGACGTATTAGGTCAGAAAGTCTAGGTTTGGAGATAAATTAGAAAATATCCATACCATGGTTCAGATGATTAGATCAAAAAACAATGATTCGTCAAGGATGGAATCTTTAGATGTAGATTCAACATCAAGGGGAGGAATATCGCACATTAGCTTGACAAAAACTAAGGATTTCTTTGACTTGGATTTGATGAATTCCAGGTTGAACTCTTGGAGAATAATGATCCACTTAGAGTATTTCTCCCCCAAAAATTGACGTGACAATATGTATGTCATAGGGTTGCAATCTAAATTGAACGTAGTTTCTCGAATCAAGATATAATGGAAAAATCTTTGGATGGCTTGAACAACCGCCAAAGCTAACTTTTCTACATGAGTATACTAGATCTCGGTATCATTGAGGTTCCGACTCAGATAATAAATGGGATGTTTAGTCCCCATATCATCTTCTTGGACCAACACCATAGCTATAGTAGAGATGGAAACAACAAGATACATGAAGTAGTCATGCTGATAGTTAGGGGGATATAAGAGAGATGCCTGAACCAGTACATCTTTCAAGGCATCAAACATTTTCTGTGTAGTGTCATCCCAATGGAAGGAGATCCTTTTCTTTAGTAAGTGAGTAAATCCTTTGGTCAGTTCATCATAGTTAGGGATGAACCTCCTTAGGAAGTTATCTTTCCCTTGGAGTCTTTGTAATTGAATGAGGGAAGAAGGTGCAGGAAAGTCAATGATGGCATGGAATTTTAAATTATTAATATGAATTCCTTGTTTCAAAATAAAAAAACTTAGGAGATGACAAGAACCAACAAAAGCCACACATTTGTGTGGGTTAAGTCGAATGTTATAATGTCTACAACAAAGAAAAATGGCTCGTAAATGCATGGGGTGATCATCTCGACGCTTGGAGTGGGCAGGGAGATCATTCAAATAGGGATGCACGATATTATTGATGTCATGGAAAGCGTAATCCATCACACGTTGAAATGTGGCCCTTGCATTCTTTAAACCGAAAGGGAGCTTTCTATAAGAAAAATTATCCCAGGGACAGTTGTAGGTTCCTCTGTCGGGATAATTTTGTTTTGATTATAGCTTGAGAATCCATCCATGAATGAATAAATATCACAACCCATGTAGTCATAGACAATCTGGTCAATAAATGGGGTTAGGTAGTTATCTTTTGGACAAGCACGGTTTACGTCCCGATAATCGACACATACTCGGATCATGCCCTGTTTCTTCATCACAGGGAAAATGTTCGATACCCAATCAGTTAAAGGAACAAGGAATATGAAACCAACCCGAAGAAGCTTTTCAATTTTAGCTTTTATCCTAGCAGCCTTCTTGGGATGGACCATATGGAGGTGCCGCCAGATGAGTTTGATGTCAGGATACATCTTAATTTCATGTACAACTATGTTTGGGTCAATACCTGACATTTATTTACACGTACAGGAAAAGACATCTCTAAACTCACAAAAAAGGGCTTGATAAGTCTCAATTTCATATGAAGAACAAGATAATCCAATGTATATATTTTCGACTATTCCTAGTTTAATCGAAATATTGAGAGGAATCATTTCTTCAATATTTGAAAGGTTCTTTTCAGAGTCGATCTCATGAATGGATACAAAATTTGTAAAGGGTTCGACAGAATTAGGTAGGTACACACCATTGAGATTATCTTCAATGGTATATGGGAAGGAGGAACGGTGATGATGTTCATCCCACGACGCATCATCTGACATCATGATCTCCATGATGCTTTCATCAATAGAGAATATACACAAGAAAGGATCAGAGGGCGTGCCATAATCCAGTGATTGATCTACCCAATTGATCAAAGAAAAAGTATGGGCCGCACAAGCCAAATATATGGCTTCATAATCTTTCTCAACAAGGCTAAGCGACATTCGGTCGCCAAAACTTTTGATGTCAGTTTCATCAGGTACAATCCATGGATTAGTCAGGATTGTAGAGGATGATATCATATTGATATAGGCAACCGAAGGGGAGGAGTTGGAAATTAGAGGAGGGAGTGAAAAGGTTCCCATAAGTGATGAGTCCTTAAACAATCCAACTGTGACATGCTAATAGGAATGTAGGGTTTTCCCTACAAGAGAGACACTTCTGGTAACATTGGAATCAAAGGCAAAGAACGTGAGTTTATCTATGGCCACGATCCCGTCTTTATGAGGAAAGGATATCATTCAAATGTAAGTCAAAACAATGGTAGCCATATCATAAACCCATGTACATCCCAATAGAATATTATAATCAAGAGGTCCATAAATAAATTCTACTTCAATGGAGATGGATTTCCCCCCTAGTTCCACTTGGAGGGAATTCAGAATCCCACAAGATTTATATGTCCTTCCATCAAAGGCTTTTAATGTGGTGGTTGATTGACTCAGTTGGGGTGAACCAATCACCTTCCAACAAGACAAAGACATGATGTAGGTTGAGGCTCCCTCATCCACAATAGAATGATGAATGTTCTTACCATGGACAATGACATGAATCATAAAAGCTAACTGAGCTGGAAGTCAAGGGGTATAGTTTTCATGAGAGAAACCCACTAGATTTGAATATGACAGATCCACATATCTGATAGATGAAAAGAAGGCCTTCTTTTGGGTGGGGTAGTTTTGAAACACCTCAAGAGTTGACATAGCTAATGGAGCCTAAGCCAAATTTTCAACTACGTTATAATTTTGAGAGGCTCTTGAACGAGGGTTGAAAGGAGACTTATGGATAACACCCTTTGGAGGCTTGATAGTCAATTTTGTAGGAACCTGAGGTGGAATAGGATTATATGAGGGTGGTTCTGAAATGGCAGGTTGATCAATAGCCTAAATGTTTGGTGGATTCATATTACCATATTCCTTATTCTGAGTGGCAACCATGACATCAAATTTCATCTTTGAGGATGAAAGCATCAAAACTGTGTTAGAGGAGGAAGCATCCCGGGTAACCACATGAGTCTCCTGATTGGGAAATGGGTTGATCAACAAAACGAGAAAGGTGGATGATTTAAGAAACTAATTCACTTCAGCGCGGTACAGATAATCACGTGTAAAGTGATCCTCATTACAAATAAAGCATAAATATCGAGGATTTTGTTTCTCATCGGAAGACGAATTTGTTTGTTTATCCTGTAGTGAGGAATATTTTTTTTTCTTACCTTTACCTTTATTCTTTGTTCCAAGTTGCTATTGAGACTTTCCTTTTTCATAAGAAACAACATTTATCTCAGAATCAGAAGCTGCAGGAGGATGGGATTGAGGGTTTTGTGCAGGAGTGATGAGAGAAATACCAAATGGTTTACTCGCTGATTGTGAATTGGTAGAACCTATAATGCCATCGGTAGCATGAAATTATTTACTAGTTGGAGGAGGAACAATATTGTAAGGTCTCAAAGTGTTTAGTATTTTATCATAGAGCATGCCCGATTGGGTATAAACCAAATCTAAATATTCAGCATGAGTAATAACTTGCTCTTCGATCACGACTCCACCTTTGGCCACATCTTCTATTATGGGAGCTAACAATGATTTGAAAAACCATTCTGATAGCAACTGATTGGGAACATAATTCTTGACCAATCAACGATGACACCTCCACTCATGAATGTGATCCAAAATGTGAGTAGAGTCTGATTGTTTGAAGTTAGTCAATAGTTCCATTCTAGTTTCGTATCTGATGGGAAAATAGAAATGTGTGAGGAAGGTAGTGGCTAAAGTGCTAAAGTCATGAAACGATGCTCTAGGTAACTCAATATACCATTTAGCTACAATACTTGTAAGCATTAATTGGAAAAGACGAATTCAAATGGAATCATCATTAAGGTAGTTGGATGAACACCATAGATGATACGTCATAACATGCGTCGATGGGTCTTCTCCAGGATTCCCATTGAAATTTTGGATATTTGAAGGCAACTTAGTGGGAATAATCGACCACCATGGCGAATGAGCAATGGGGTTGTTAATAAGCCGCATTAAATCTGGTAATTCAAGAGTAGCCACAAAATACAACTGCTGATTAAAGTTTAGAGGTAGATGACCTGGAAATGAAGTAATAGAGCTAGGAAAAAAGCACTTTCATTCCTCGATGAGGAGGGTTTAGATAATAAGGCACCTGGTTACTAGAATATGGAGGGTTTTGATAATTAACGTACAAGTGAGATTGTTGCCCAGCCCCAGGATGGAGATAAAGTTTTTGGAATGGTTGGGGTTGGATTTGTTGGCCTTGAAAAGGTACTTGATGAGATCCATACTATTTCCGGATAGGGGTTTGCATTGCCCCTTGGTACAGGTTCGATTGAGACTGTGCCAAAATTTGAAGAATTTGACCCACCAAAACTCAAGGAGTACCTTGTGCAAGAGATTGAGAAGGTGAGGGGCCTTGTATAGGTTGACTAACTGGGATCTGGGGAGAACTGGACATCGTTGGAATAGGTTGTAAAGGTTGTCTCATAGATATTTGAGCTTGTTGAGGTGCTGATGGATAGGTCGGAATTTGTGATGAAGGCGATACAGTCTGAGGATTCAACAATTGATCCAAAAAAGAAACAGGTTGAACAGGTAAAGTAGGTTTCCAAATACTGGTATCCATTCCAGGATAAGGATGACTATAATTAGGCGGGTTACCATATTGAGGTATACCAACAACATGTTTCCCCCCACTATAGGAGGAGGGGATGATGGAGGCAACTGCGATCCAAATAGAGGGTACCCAACATACAAAGGGTTAGGCTGTTGAGAGTAACTTTGCCCATTGACATAAGGGCCAGCCTGCTGCTCTATTATGGGTGTAGGTGGAGGGAAAGGAGCAGATTGTGTGGCATTGATAAGATAAGTACCATACATTATTCCTGAATTAGATGACATGGGAGAGGCCTAAGGACTGGAAGAAACACTAGAAAATGTACCAGATAATGGCTGATAGCTAGGTAGGACAGACGAGCCACCATAAAAATGAGTTTCTAGTGATGTCGCAAACATATATATGGAAGAAACACTTGATGTATCAACCATAGTGGTGGACATAGGATGAGAGTTTGAATTAGTTCTAGTCATGGTTAACAATCCCAATGAATATTGTCACGAGAGATGCATGGGTAAGCCCAAAGAATCAGGTAAAGGAGATTGTGTTAGAGGTTGAAGAGTCATAAGAGGATCAGTTTGATAAAAATGAAGTCCTTCCCAATGAATGGGAATATAAGGACGAGGCTCTTCTTGAGGGATCTCTTCAATACTCAGAAGTCCATATGGAAGAGGTTCACCATCAAGCCCAAGATATATTGGTTCTGTCTGAGATAAAGGAAGAGAGGAGGAAGGTCCCAAAGAATCAGGTGAAGATGGTTGAGGCTCCTCAGGTTCAATAACCTCAGGAAACAAAGTTTATGACTCAGGGAGATTAGATTCAATGACCTCAGGTAATAAAGTATCAGGGACTTTTGTTTCAATTATGTCAGTGTCACCAATAGGGACAAATGTAATCTTGGGTTCAGAACTCAAAGGGACAGATGATTCTGGTTGATCAATATTGGATGGAGGGCCAAAATTAGTTCCCGATGTTCCTGATTTGGTAGCTTGTGTTTTCTTATGCTTTGGATGATGATTAGGAGTAGCCTCTAGAGGAAGAGGAGGCTTATTTTTCATTCTATGCCAATGAAGGGGAGGGGGGTTTTGTTCTTCCATGTTGGATAATAAATTTTATTAACACAAAAAGAGGGTAATCTAGGCATAAAGTATTACCAAGCAACTTTGAATTGCAATATACACCTTGGCGAAACAAGAACTTAATGTACGACAACCAATCTCCCTGAATGTTGTGTTCGGTGTATCACGATATACAAGGTGGCCTACTCAGTTACCTATGGATGGATAAAAACCTATTAGGGAATCCCACAATATACACGATGGTACGTGGGAGTGGAGTCTGTAGTAGCGCTGTCTAATGTGTAACCATTCGATGAGAGCATTCCCATATTTTACGTGCATGGAGCGCCACCAATATTTCTGAAGGTACATGGAGTACGATCCTATACACTCACATACATGGAACGAGATTTCACCCTCAGGATGCAACGCTGCCAAACAATGACAACTCCTATGTTT
This sequence comes from Pinus tabuliformis, assembly GCA_031772625.1. Classification (NCBI taxonomy): domain Eukaryota; kingdom Viridiplantae; phylum Streptophyta; class Pinopsida; order Pinales; family Pinaceae; genus Pinus; species Pinus tabuliformis. The sequence continues at coordinate 875,415,241 of CM062807.1, forward strand.
AACGATGTTAGAACACGTCTCTAGCCTAGACCTCTAGATGTTTGTGTTAATGTTACAAATGCTCCTTAGGTTGATTCAATAAATTTTACTATTTATCTTTGATTATGTTTCAGTTTTTTGGGCTCACCATGAATGTCACCTGAATATCCTAAAATGAAAATCTAGCATGAGAAAATAGAAATCTTTTCTCTTTCAATGAAAATCTATCTAAGGAAGGAAGGAAAAAATTAAGATGCAACACACAATATGAAACAAACAAGATGCAAGATACAATTTCGTTTCCGATGCAACTGTTCCTATGCTAATGCACATGCAAAACCCTAAATGGAAATGCAAATTTTTTATTTTCACCACACTTAAGTTTTAAAATGAAGAAAACTAAGATGCAAATGTTCAATTACTGATTGAATTGCGCTTTTTAGAATGAGGACTAAAACAACAATACATTTAAGCGATCAACAATCAAACGAAATAAGTTTTCAAGTGACCAAATTATAAGAATAAAGAAAAATCAAAACTAGTTCTTACCAAAGGAAAACAACAAAAATTAAAACTAAACAAAGGATTTAGAGAGAACATAAGACACTCAAGGCTTAAGGAAGTTCAACTAGAAATAGGCTGACCAAAGAGAGGCTTAATAACCAAGGAAAATATTATGCAAAAATAGGGGCCAATGCTGGTGTAGAAGAGGTAGCAGTGCATTGCAACGCTGGTATAGAGTGGGCCATGGTGAGGTGTAACACTCTGTCAAAGGCACAGAGGGTGCGTTGGGCCTGGGAAAGAGGATTCCGATACAAATATTGCAAAAAAGGCTCAATGAAATCACTTACTAGGTTTGTTCTTGGTTGGATGATACAAAAAAGGTATGTCAAGGAGGTAATCAAACACAATGGATAAGGAAACCACCAAAGGAATATTCCATTCCCCATTAGAGTTGCCAATTTGTTATACATGGTTTACGATTGTAGACAAAAGTATCTCCCCTAGGTCTGTGGATAACCTAGAACAATAGAGAGACAAGTAACACAATGATTTTCCTTAAATTAAATAGATGATGGAGTGAGGCCTACCTTTTATCCTTCGCACACCTCGATCCTTCTTTAGCTTGGAAGCTTCAATTCTAGCTCCAAATGCCAAAATTAGAACTTACACAATCAGATAACACAAGCCAAGAAAATACGAGATCTATGCAGTATCATCTAAGTACTTCATTCAATAGATCAACTTGGTATTGAAATATATGAAATAATAACATCTCATATAGGAAAAAAATGAATTCTTTGCATTGATATAAATGGAAGGAGATTACAACCATAAGTAACAATTGATACTGTAGAAGAGCTCCTCCAAGTTGTTGAATTGTCCTTTCCTTGTCACAATATGCACCTCCAATCACCCTAAATGCATGAGATGATGACCACTCACTATAATAGCATAAGGGTAGAATCACTTTACAAAAGCCAACCCCCAACCATATAGAAGGCTAGGAATATATAGAGAAGTAGGGCAAGTTGGGAGTTCTTATCCAATTACCAATCTAGGGTTTGAGATCCACCTTTGATGGAAGGATAGGATCAAAGGATAAGTGGTGAAAACTCCAAAGTAGGGAAGGATAGGATCTGAATGTTTTATCTAAGGTAAGTAGTTGAAACAAATTCTAGAAACTCTTAGAAGGGGAAGGTTCTGGAATCACGATCATTCTTTCATATTTCTAGAACCAATGCAGGGGTAAAGGGGAGCAACCTGATTTTGACCAATGCAAGCCACAATGGAGAAACCTTTAGGTGATCGCACCCCAGTAGGCATATAAGGAGCATTGGTCCTAAAACTGGCTCAAATGATGCAGTTTAGGGCTGAAATTCTTGGGGATGAAGGGAACATGTTTAGGGCTTTGTGCAAGATGGTGACAAGGGGGAATACGATGTTGATTGATCCCATTAGAATGCTCATTGGTCGGATGTGACATAATGGACTACAAAAATAAGAATTAATTCTAAACTCTTCTGGGTTTGAGCATTCCTTAGCACCTTTCCCCTGACGCCTTTCAATTTTTTCTGCCATAGAACTGGGTGATGTGACCTCAAGCTAGGCCTCTAGGCACTAAGATTATTTTATGGGTTGTGGGGAATTATTTCTCTTTATAACTCTCTATAGTATACTCATGCCAATGATTTACCCTGTAATTCTAAAGAGTTGCCAACTTGTTCATCCCTTAAATCATATTCCCGTGGTTTCATTTTTTTTTGTTGTTAGCCCAAAGGCCTTTGGTAAAAAACACACAAACTCCAACTTAGAAATTAACTAGGCCCACTCATATACATATGGCACTAAAAATTTGGAGCCCATATTCCATGATGCTCCTATCTATTTTTAAATAACATTCTTTAAGACCTTACGGGCTTGCGGGATTTGCTCACCTGTGTGCACCATTAAAAATGAATACCTCCACATTATCCCCAATGAAAATTCTTGGTTCCCAATTATTATTTCTTTCAGGCTCAACCCTCCAAGAAATCCCCATTATAGGTTTTATTGATTCATGGTACTTCAATTGTCGTTCCCTACTATCCTAACTCTGTGCTATCCCATGTTGGTTATTAATAAACCTCTGGGCTTCCGACCCTCCGGGCAATCTCCACTAGCCGTTAATAGGCTTTCGGGCTTCCAGGCTTATGGGCATTGTTCCCACTACCCTAGCTCAAGACTACCCCATAACACTTATTAATAAAGTTTTGAGCTTCCAGGCAGGCATTGCAACTCTGACTTTGAAGATCCTGACTTTAACTGTCAATAAATTTCTATCCAAGAGTCCATTTTTGGACTTTAGCATACCATTGGAAATATATTTACAAGCAACATCCAAATGTTCCATCTCTATGAGCATATGATCTAAACAAATGGGGCATAATAAACTCCAAATTTTGGGATTCCTAACCATCATGGTCATCATATTAATGATTCTTTAGTAAGCCTACTATTATGATGATTCTCTACAAGAGACTGGATCAACCATGGGACTCCCCCTGAGCTTGACAACAAGCACACCAATGCTAGTTTGGTTGACATGAATGCCAACACACTTGCTGCCACTAGCCAGCCGAATAGTGCCAACTATCCAACAAGCATCACTTGCAATGAATTCCATATCACCTTCTTATTACTCATTATTCGACCATATCCCTAGTCTCATAGAAACTGCTCCATATTAATGTTTTTTCTTTCAACTCAGCCAATTTCCTCTCAAAATCCTCATCACTCATCTGCCCCATTCCAACTGTTTTGACATTCTCTTCAATCTGATTGTGACTTCTCTCTAAACCCTTGACATGACTATCAATAGTCATCCTCACTTACTTCTTCTGTGAATTCTCCTTGCCCACTTGTGAGATGCAATAAGCCTTTCCCATTGCTGTAACAAGTCTTCCACTTGTCACTAATACCAAGTCGTCCTCTTAGTTTCCTCTCTTCTTCTCGTTCTTTACTATAGAACCTTTTCTTGAGAAATTATACTCAACTTTAAAAGTTGTTGGCTTTCACATCTTCAACTGTTCACTCTTCCATTTCCCCCTTTAAGAGCTCATGCATGGTGTCATCTTCTCTTCAACAATTTCATTTGTTTCCAGGATTCTATCACAAATTCTCTCTTAAGGGATATGCTTTCTTCCATTTCCTTTGTCACAACGTTTCTAGCTGTATGGATGCTACCTTTCTTTCTTGCTATTTTCAAACATAAATTCTTATAACCGTAGTTACTAGTAAAACATTTAAATTTATCCTTATAATATTTGTGTCAAGACCTCATCTTACACTATTCATATTCCTTCTTGAATCAATTTCTTTCCATGAGCAAATCTACTCTAAATTTCTCCTAAAAATGATGATTACTCCTTAAGAGCACTCCAAGTCTTTCAATTTGTCATACCTCCAACCCTGTTCTCACTGGAAATTTATGCAAACTTTATTTCTCCAATTAAGTCTCCAAACTTTGTATCTTTTAGCTACAAATTCCTTATTTTAGATTAGGGTTTACAAATCATTCTTGCTCTGATACCACTTGACGTTGACAATTTTTTTTACTCTCACTTGATGCAGACCAAAATTCCATTTGCACCAATATAATGGAAAAATGTACTTCCCTCACTCAACTATGGGAATAAATCCAAGTGGAAGCATTTTATATTCCAAAAATTACCAGATTCAAGTACTATTATATAAAATGTGCACATGCCCACTTATACAATATATGTAACATAAGGGAAGAGACGAGTCCCTTTTAAAAAACCATCGAGTTCAAGATTTAGCCTTGATGTGGAGTCTTTCAATCACTATATTTTAATAAGCACACGAGAAAAATTCAAATTTTCGTTAACGTGACCCAATTCATATCGAAGCCCCTTCTCCTTGGCGAAGCTCTTGCATAACATTTCCTTGTGACCATGACATAGAGCCTCGATTCTTGGATCTCGACTTTTCCCAAATGATCACACATTCAACCTTTCAAGAGAGAACTCCCAAGACGAAGATTCTCTTCATTAATCGCCGCACTCCATATTCGTCAACTATCAACGCCATTATTTAAACCTTAAGCACTCAAGTTATGGGTCTATGTGATAACCCGCATGACCATCATGCTTGAATCTTGGTATCTCAACGAATTCGTATCGAGACACCTTCTAAATTTTCTGAGATAGAACCACTGCTAGTTTTATCTCGAGATGGAAGATTTACTGTCAACTACTATTCTTAGAATTATGTATTGGTTCTTTACTTATGTCTTGATTCTTTGAATTTCCCTCACAATGTTTACATCTAAGACAATAATGATTTTGTCAATCGCCAAATATTTCCTCCTATTACTCACCTCTGTTATGTAACAAAAAGATTTCATATACACAACAAGAATACTCAGAATATCTAGTATATGTAAATAGCCATCATAGGATAGTAAGATATTTTATAATAAAATTTGGACAAAAGCGAGATGATTACAAATGATGGTGAGGGTTTGCTTATATACCTATGCAAACACCTTTTCACATCATGTGATTAGAGACATTCCTCTTCAATACTAATTACTATTTAATTAATAATAATAATACTAATATATTTTATTCATAACATTTCCTTCCTCTTCGGAAAGATTTGTCCTCAAATATTACTGATGAGAAATCATGTCATCTATTTCTTGGTCTTGTAATCTATGTGAAATATTCCAAATTCTTAGAGTTTTCATCTTCATTTATACATGATGATAGGATCCTCTGAGTGATAAGCAAAATTGTACATTGAGAAGGGATCTAAACATCCTAAATCAATATTTTGCGGCATGTTGTGGTTGCTGGAAACTTGTGATGAATCGATGTAACATGACTGGATTGTGAAAATTTCAGTATTCTTTGGAACATAAGTTTGTTGTTTATGTTCTAAGTGGTACAGGTTCATAGATTGATTGAGATGTCTATACTTGTGAATCAGATGTAGGTAAAGATTTCTTATGGTTTGCATTTCCTTTATCATGTGTGTGGCAATATTCTGATTTACTTCAGGTTCTGATGTTGTTGAATTGGTTGCAAAAGAGTTCTTATGGTTTGCATTTCCTTTATCATGTGTGTGGCAATATTCTAATTTACTTTAGGTTCTGATGTTGTTGAATTGGTTACAAAATCTTCACTTGAATTTTTCATCATTTGAACTAAAACATCTGAATATGTTTTCCCTTAAACTGGATTGTCATCTTCTTGAGTTATGATATTGACTAGCTCGATATTCGTTCTTTTTTCTTCAACTTGGATGGTTATGTCTGAAGACTTCGATATATGTTTTGTGTTGAGTTCTTCTAGTTTTTTTTTTCAAGGATTTCTTGTCATTAGAGAGTTTAGACTTCTGTCATTTTTAATTTTCTTAACTTGCTTTAATAATTTCTTGTTTTGGTCCTTGAGGCGAGTAACTTCTTCATTTTTGTCAACAACGATTTTGTTAACTTCCCTTTACATATTTTCTATCACTTTTTTACTTTCTTGAGAAATTACTTTTAATATATCTTATATGTATTCTAGTGTTATTGAATTCGCCTTCAATGTAGCATCTCGTAGTGTTATTTTTTTCTTTTGTATGAAAATATCACAAAATTCTTTTTCATATATAGGTTGAAGGACCCTAGGGTTTCTATCCAGAGTGAACCCAAAATAATGTCACCTTGATCATTCCATAGGGTTTGAATGAAGAATTGCGACATAAATGTATAACCCCCAATGTTTAGTTGTAAATGAGTTATTTCATATTGTTTTCTGTCTAATAATTCTAATTGTTCGATTATATTTTACTCATGAATCACTAATTGGTTTGCAATTTTAGGGTTTATATACTTTTTATTTTCAGCAGGAGAGATAGAAACAATAACATATTTTCCTGCTAAAGTTCCCTTAACTCTAAATAGCACTGAAGCATAGTTAAATGAAGTATCTAAGAACATTCTTTCCTTTGTTTACAAATTAGACTCTATTCCCTTCTCTTGAATAATTAAATCCATTTTGCGTTTGAACAAAAAATGCATTTTTTTTTTTTTTTTTTTTTTGAGTATGAGCTTAGGGTTTTTAAAAATAATATCTCTTTCCTTAATTTTTAATAAATAACCTTGTATATCCCTTTTTTTATATAAACTAAATTTTAGTTGTATAACCTTTTAATAATTTCCTTTTAACCCTTTTAACTTTTAAAAGGTCTTTGACCCCTTCCTTAATATTTTAAAACCAATTTTCTCAATGAATCCCATGACTCATTGTCAGTCAGACATGTTGGTTTCTTTAAAACCTCTTATAATGCATGCTAGTCATTTTTCTGGAAAGGAATGGAAAACGAAATTAAAATATATGTAGCAGACTCGTGTGATCAATGCTAGAGAAATAAGAATAAGAACATTATGACACCTAGTCTACTCCATCCTTTAAATATTCCTAACCAAAAGTGGGAAGAAATACAAATGGATTCTATTGAAGTGTTACTCGTGTATGATGGCAAAGACAAAATTCTTGTAGTAATTGGAAAACTCACCAAGTATGCACACTTCATAACATGGTAAATTTTAGGGGTGAATTCTATCCCAAGGGCGAAATTTAAGGAGTTTTTCATTTTAGAGGGGCAATTTTTTTATAAAATACCCATTTCATATATTTAGCCCAACTTTTATTTAAAAAATAATTATTTTTTTCATTTTAGCTAAAAAAAGGGCGAATAAACTATGAAAAGACTCATTTGACCCGATTCGCCTAGTTTGGGAGGTTATATTCCATTACAATCACTCGATTTTCTGCTTTGCCATGTTAAATTCATTTGCAATCGCCCATTTTCTGGTTTGGGAGGTTGTATTTGGTCCCAATTGCCCTGATTTCTTCTGTGAACGCCTCCCTGTTTTCAAATCTGGTTTTCATCGATGGAAAGGGTGTAAGTAAATAAAATTATAAATAAAGTGGAGGTATGGTAAATAAATAAAACCTATTTTTAAACTTACTTCAAAGGTATGGTAAGTAAATAAAAATATAAATAAACTAGAGGTATGGTAAATAAATAAAACCTCTTTTTATATTTAGTCCATAACCCTCTTTCTATTGAAGAAGGCTCAAAAAAGAGGTTTTATTTAAGTGAATCCTATGGGCCAAATACCATATTTATAAAAGAGGTATGGTAAATTAATAAAAATATAAATAAACGAGAGGCATGGTAAATAAACAAAACATTCTTTTATATTTACTATATAAGTCACCTTATATTTAACACTCAAAAAATGTGTTATATTTAGGTGAAGCCTATGGGCCAAATACCATGGGCCAAATTATTATTAATACCATGCAAAAAAACATTATTAACCTTAATATTAGTATTAATAAAAATAAAGATGGCACATGGTATTGACCCATGGTATTCACATGGAATGTAGCCTATTGAAAGGGGGGAATTAAACCATTATAGATCCATCTTTACTTTGGATCTACTAAGATCCGAGAGGGATCAAATATCGTGATATGAAAACTAGCATAGAGTGAAAAATATTTGATCCCTCTCAGGGCTTGTTATATCAAGAGTAAAAATGGATCTTGTAATTTAATGTCACTTAAACATTTTAACTGGGTTAAAATAAAAAAATAAAATAAAAATCAATTATTAATTTTATTAATTTTTATAAATTACTAATAGTAGTTTTAAGCTCCAGGTATATGATAACCCATGGTATTGACCAATGGTAATACCATGGTATTCATGTGAGCATAGACTATTTAAAGGGAAAATTCTATCAGCTTACATCCATCTTAATTTCGGGTCTACCAAGCACTGCGAGGGATAAATAGTTTTAATCCCTCTAAGAGTTTGGTAGATGTGGAGTTAAGATGGATATAGGTTGGTTTTTATGATAATGAAGATATTAAATAGACTTAGGAAATTATATTGTAAAAAACATTTTAAGGTGAATGGCTAAAGCTACATTTAGTCACTTCACAAAATTTAGTAAAAAATACCAATATCTCCATTAATATTGGTTTTTCTAATTTAACAAAAAAAAATTCAAAACAGTGAAATCTTATCACTCTTTCCGCATCACCCTCGCAGAAGAGAGATAGTCACTGCCCAAATTTCCCACCATTTTTCAAACGTTCTCAATATGATATCTTCATGAAAAAGCTAAAGTATTGATGTTGGATTAGTTGTTTGAAAAATATGTTGGTTTGTACAACCTCTCATCTTCTTTGTTATTCTTAGTTTGTCGTAATGATCTGTAGGGATTGGGCCACTACACCATATTGTCCTAAAAGGTGGAGATTGTTCACCAAAAAGGAAATTAATCCACATGTTACAATGCTGTTAAAAAATGCAAGATGTATGAAGGTAGTGATTTATGCTAATAAGAAATTCAGATTGGGAGAGATGTAATTAAATTTTATTATTTAATTGAAGATTTACAATTAAAATAATAATAAATCTACATTTATATATTTATATATTGATTGGAAGGCTTCTGAAAACAGTCACTTCTTTCCATTAGATCCCCTTTAGGCCTTTGGGATACCTACTACTTGTTGGACCTCAGAATTACTCTCTCTTTGAAAACTTTTCTCACTTCTTTCTCTTGTTTTCCATAAAAGACTGATCCCCATCACTGATAAATGATAGATTTTGTTTCAAGAAAGACATTAAATGGTTGACATGTTATACTTTTATGTTTTTTCTATTTGAAATAAGTTTTTGAAAATTAGCTACGGAACACAACCTATTCTATAGCTAACTGTGTGTTCCATAGCTACTTCCATGGTTGAATAGGTTACAAGTGTCAAACGAAGAAACCGGCCACATGGGCATCTCTGGAATCATCTCGGCATGGATCCTATCCTAGTCACCCAACCCCGATCGACAAAAAATCCAACTCAAGACCACAGTCAAAGGAGAAGTTAAACAAAGAAACCCAAGAGCAATAGGACTCTTTGTCCACTCTTCATGGCTAATTAATAAAACCCGACAGTTTTGTTCCAGCAATAACTCGAACCAGCCACCGATGATAATGGTTTCATGCAACCGTCTTGCTAACTTAAAGTCACCTATATCTGATCAACCACTTATGCAAAACTGTTGTAAACGTGTAGACCACCTGTAGCTAAATTCTCTCAAAATACAATTAGGAATGTTTCTTTAAATATTAGTTGTACAGAACTGAGAAAGGGTTCGAATTTTTGGATGTATTAAGCGCAGACTTACAACTCTGTAATTTTAGAACTTGTTTTCTTGTTAATAATATGAAGCTGTTTTTGACCAAGTGATCATTTGAAAGAATATATTTAGCTAATTAGCAGCTCAACTCAGTCAGTTGCAGAGGGCCCCTGCACTGAAGAAGGTTTTTCTTTTTATTTTGTTTACTGTTCAGTTTAGTTTCATTATTTACTTTTAGCAGTGTTTGTAACTTAGGTTGATTTCTTCTAACTCTGTTCAGTAGAATAATGTTAGAATTCAATGGTGCAGTCTTGTTTCTCCTATCTATTTCATAAATGAAACTTGTTTTGTTTTAATAGGGTAAGGTTGAAAAGTAATAAGGATGCATTGTTGATTAGTTTACTCACTTTTTTGTTGGTTATTTATTTCCTATTTCAGATTGCCAATGCATTGTGTGAATAAATGTTTTTGACCACCATTTCAAGCTGATATCCATCCTAAACTAAATGGTTAAACATTCATTTTACACAAGGATTGAAACCAATTAGTTACTGTCTGCATGTTTTACTTAGTTCTTTGGACCACACAGTACAGGAAGTTGCTTGTATGCCATCTCAAGAAAGTTATCTTTCAAAATTGAAGGTTTGGGCAACTGGAAGTACTTCAGTTAGTTTCATTCTCTGTAATGATTTCAATTTTCCTTACAACTTCACCTTTTAATTTTTGACTTAGGATTAAATGACAAGATAGGATAGATGCTCTGTTTTTCCTTCCTTTAACTTAGATTTTGATTAGTTCACCTTTAGGAAATTTAGACTCAGTTTCTCATAATTCAGACTGTACATCATTAGGAATCAAAGAAACCCCCAAAACAAAACAATATAAAAATACAAAACAACGAAGTAAGAAGGGTTAACTAGCACATACAGTGCACTACACTTCATCAACTTACGAGCCTCGGTTGATAATTTATGCAAAGAAATTTAGGAAACTAAATTGACTACACATTACTTTCTTATATTATATAGTTGGGGCTTGCTACTTGTTGGCATGTTGGGGTAAACAAACATGATGTGTTGTTGTTTTTTTTTGTTTTTTTGTTTTTTGTTTTAATCTCACAGTCGGAGTCTATGGAATAAGAAAGAAATTTGATTTGAATTTTCTCATCCTAATAGGTAAATGTTTGTAGATGAATATTCCATCTTAGCAACTCTGTCACAAGGAAATTCTGTATATTTTGCTGTTTCTCAGTACAAAATCAAGCAATTTTTTTTTAAACTCAACATTGGTTGCATTTAGGAGAAAAGAGTTGTCTCCATGTATTCTTCACGCAAGAAAGTTGTATGGTCCAACGATCTTGCCATATGACTATTGACAGCTAGCTTTCAGTGCAAGGCTATATTTGATGATGAAGTAGTAGTAGTAGCTTGGTGGCGGGGAAGATTTGGAAAGTTAAATCTTCAATGAAATCCATTATTTTTATGTGGTTGGCCCTAACAAATATTGTTTTGACGTGAGAGGTTCTACAAAATAGGGCAAGGTAGGGTCTTGGAATTTATACTCTATGCAAATGTGAAGGGGAAACAACAGACCACGTGCTGGTGTTCGTTTGTATTTTTTCATAGGAGGTATGGGGTGTTATTCTCCCCTTATTTGAGGATAGGGTACTTGGCAGGAAGCTTCCTTGTTGGACTGTTTGATGATAGAGCACTCAAATAACATATTTCATTGCCCCTTATTGCCTCTAGAGCCATTTGGGCAGGAAGAAGGAATAAAAATTTTGTAGACAAGGAGATCCCTCCTTTTCAGGGACATCATTAAATAAAATACCTATATGAGGGCATAAAAATGACTCCAAAGGTTAAAGTTCCAAGGTGGGTTGCAATCTAGAGGTTGATAAAACTTATCCATGGCCTTTATTTATTTGTGCTTGCCAAGGTGATATTCTTGTTATATATATTATCTGCGAATATGTGTGATATTCTTGTTCTATATATTATCTTCGATTCGAACCCAAGTCAACTGCTCCTGCATGTGTGATATTCTTTTTCTATATATTATCTGTGATTTGAACCCAAGTTAGGAACATGCAAGAGGTAACTTTGAATTGGTGCTTCTTTTGGTGTCTTTCATGTCTACCTCTACCAGAGAATTATCCACAATACATCAAGTTCTGGATTCACATGTCTTCCGATATTTGATTACCTTTCACATTTTGAAGTGGGCATAGAGGATAAATCTTGTTTCAGGTGCAAACATATTCATTGTAGGTCCTAATGGGTAGTGGAGTAGTAGGGATGGGATTGTTGGGTCAATATAATTTGAACCCAACTACAAATTTGATGCCCAAAACTTCACAACTAGTTTTGGGGGTTTCCTAGGAACAAAAAGGCAAAAAATTAGGAGGTTTGAAACTTTGAGGCTGTACCCATCATATAAACCTTTTTGTATCACAAAAAGCTTGACGATGGGAATTCCTTTGGCGTTCAGCTGGCGCAACCCTACAACTTCCCAGGTGTGCATGTCGTTCACAATTCACACTATGATTTATTTATTTATGTATTTGCTTTTGGTTGAAATTGCTACTGATGTAAAGATAGCCTGTGTGACATCCTTGATAATATTTCCATTTGAAGACCAAGTGGAGAAAGAACAGATCATAGTTGAATATAGTTTAACTTGGAGGTGTTTAGAAGATTCATTTGTGAATTGAGTTGCTGCAAATAAGCTTCTTATCTTCATTTAATTAACTATGTCAAATACCTCGGTTTTCTTTATAGTTTTGTTGAGTTAATGGTTAGTGAATGGCTTGATAAAGACTTTGTTCTTGATCTATATTCCCATCGGATGCCAGCAAATAGAAATTGTAGACCTCAATAATACAATTAATGCTACTGTCAAACTGTGCCTCAAATTGCTCCATTTAGAGGGAAAGCAAAGCTTTGTAGATCCTCCTTTGAGTGAGCATGATCTTGAAATGAATGTGATAATTGATAAATAAAAGTAGTCGCAATTCAATGGCTTGGAACTTATTTTTTACATCCTGGGCTGTTACGGAAGCTGTTGGATCATGTCTAACAAACAAGTATTCATAAGGACTCCCTAGTAAGAGGTAAGTGCCTGAAGGTATAACTTGGAATGTGAAGAATGGCACCATCATGATTGTGATTATGTTTGAGCTGCTTGGCAGTTTCTTCTTGCCACTTGGTATTTTTTCTTGTTAAACTCAGTTTCTCTTAACTTTTGGACTTGTACTTTTTAGTTTGAATGTTTGACATGTGTGTAATGGTTTCTAGGTTCAACATTATAGTGTAGAGACCTGTAGTTGTTGCATGAGTATTTGTTATCACAATGATGGATACAGTTGTTGGACACTTTTCTATATTTATTCACTACTGTGTTGGGTTGGGATTTATGCCATGCATATAATATGCTGGCAATGAATTCATTGACCAAAGTGAGAGGCTTTGCTAGCAGAGGGCCCTAGAAGCATTCCATCTTGACAAAAGTACACGGGGTGTTAATTTTCAACCATTATCTCGATCCCCAGCTAATTTTGTTGTTTATACAACTCTCCTCCAACCACATCATCGCATTATGGTGCGTATGGTTCTAAACTACGAACCTCCTTTGATAAGATTATCATTTCTATTTGGGCATGTAACATGTGAAAATTTTCTTTGCAACATTTAGGGTTTGGACTTACCACATGGAGGGCATTTGTCTCATGGATTCATGATAGCAAAAAAGTGAGTATCTGCTACATCAATTTACTTTGAATCAATGCCATATCGTCTAGATGAGCCCACAGGTGAGCTCACATTTCCAGTCTAATAAAAATTAGGAGGGAAACAGTTTCATCATTGACAAATATTGAACCAATCTTTTAGGGAGGTGTTCAAAGTGTTAATGGTTGGGTTTGTTTTCTTGGGTTATGTTAGTGCCTAAATCTACCTCAGGTTGAGAAAGGTAGGATCTAGGGTAACATCAAACCACACTTAACCTGGTAGCTAGCGCTACCAGGTCGGGAGAGGGCTCTCTCCTTGTCAATCTCAGCAAAATATGATCAATGAGGGCTTGAGATGACTGATGTGAAGACTTATTTTAGGCTAGGTATGTGTGCAAAAGAATTTGATTGAATTTGATGATGTTTTGTTGGCTCAAATGTGAAAGGCAGATTTGGGTCTGGGGAATGAGGCTCAGTCTTGCAGAGATCTCTATGGGGCTATTTTCGGGAAAAGTGTCTATTCAGAACGACCCTATCCCACTGGGTTGTGACAGAGACCTCAGAAACAAACAGGGAAAACTACTCTTGTATTCTCCTTTATGAACTATAAACGAAGATGAATAGGATGAACCAACCTGTGTCTTGCGCTAGTCCTTTGATCCAATCTCTCTTCTCTTTGACAGCTTCCAGCTATCTGCTCCCTCACTTGCCCAGCGTCACCAAGTTCCTGCAAGTTCACAGAAGAAAGAAACTACACAAAGACATAGATTTATGTTCATAAAAAGCTTAAGATCAGATTTAAGCTAAACATACAAATATAACACACATCAATGATATACAAGCATGTAGGAGAAACTCAAATAGTTTTATTGATAAAACAAGAAGATCCAGGAGGAGTTACAACCGATGATTCCTGATCCAGCATCAACCTCCCAGCATAGAATCCCTTCTTCACCTCCAACAAAGCATAAATCACCCAATACTCTGATATCTATCTCAAAACCAACAACAATTCTCTGCAATGTACAAAATTCCCGCCTCTGGATCTCTTGGTGAGGGATCCATATATAGATGTATGCAAAGAGGATGAGTCAGCTCATGAATTGATTAATGGCTTCTCTCTGTCAGTTCTTGCTTCCACTTGAAGACTGAGAGCCTCTTACTCATCACTGGTCGAATTCAGTGAGGCAAGTGTCATTGGAGAAGATTCTGGAAGCTTCCATTGTCTCTCCACCTCATGGAATGGCTCTGCCACTTGTCATTTCCCGCTCAACGCACCCTGGTAGTGCATTCAAGTGCGTTGCAACGCACCTAACCAGTGTGTTTGGGTGCTTTGCAACGCAGCTAGCTAGTGGAGCATCTGAAATGATCCTGATTTGACTAGTTCTGAGCAGTTTCTTGTGGAGAACTTCTAGGAGAAGCTGTAATTTGTTGACCTTGTTTCTTTAGGAGCTGGAACAACACTTTTAGGGACTTAGGATCTCTTGGTTTATGGACATTTCATGCTTATAGCTGTAAGGCACAAAAATGTCTATAACAGTTGCCCCCTAAAGTATGAGGCCGTTTATCGGGTGAAATGCTTTATTAGGAGGATCCGAAGTTCTTCTAATGCTGGGGAGGAGACCTGTAATAAGATACAATACAATACATTATCTTCATACTGTTTTCATGATCTAGCTGAGGCGGGCATTCCCATGCTCAGTTTTATAAATTCATTTACATGTACATAGAACAGACAATTGTCTGATGGTAGATTGATGATTCTGATGAAGTCATCATCCTTTTGGGTAGGATGATTATCTGTGCTGCAATGCTGTACATTTCAATGTATTTATTTTTCCTGAATATATATCGCAGCCCGGATGGATGAAACTAGATCCGGGGTCTTTAATCTCGTCCAATCTTCACTCTAAGTACAAGTCGATCCATGTGAGAAATGTTTTGAAGTCGAACATGGAAAGAAATCGCTTGATTACCAGTCAATGATGTAAACTGTTAACAAGCGCGAGAGGAATCACCGATAATGATAATGACCCTCAAGGTACTGCAGTACAATTCACGTGGTGTGAATAAAGGACTTGGCATCGAACACCACGCAAAATCTTTCGGTGGAAGGTCATTGATGTATACCTGTCGCCGGAAGTGAGAAACTTGCCATTGAGGCATGCAAGTTTCAAAGTACTGAAGGGGTGTTCCTAGATCAACTTCTCGGATAATGAGCTGATGTCGACAAGAAGCGATCTGTCAAAGGAGGGCGTTAATGAATCCCACATCAATGACATGGAACGGGGCAAATGATTTTGATGGAGGTGAAAACGATCTGGTGATATATGGTTCAGGGTGGCGGTCATGAAAGAATGAAGTATAATGTATGGTAGTGGATGGGACACGGGTGACTTCTCTAGATGACTTCTCTTGAACATGTCGGCGACATTTATGTGATGGATTGGTAGCATTTACCCCAAATGTGGATGGTATGGCGTGACCATGGTGATGTGACCGGTGAATGAAACAACCCAACCCGACTCTGGCACGGAGTGGAAGTGTCATGTTCAAGAGCGACTTGCTACCAATAAAGTTTCTTTGAGTTTTCTTCCCAATTTTTCCCCAATCATTGCTGACCAGTACCTCTTTATTTTTGTCAAGCTTGAGGAGGATAACATATGCTTGTTCTATAATTTTCCCTTCGGGCAAACCCATCGCTATGTTTTAACGAGCCTAGCGATAGTGAAACTCGTTCTCGCCTAAAGACAAGTTTGTCGCTATTAATCTTTTTAACGAGTCTAACGACAAAGATAACTCGGTCCTTTTCATCTTTAGAGAGTCTGAAAAGGTACGTAAAGATAACTCCGGAATTCCTTTTTCGTCATCTAATCCCTTAAGTCCGAAAAAGTATAAAACAATATAGAAGGGATGAATTTTCGATAGTTTTAACGAGTCGAACAAAACAAGCGCTCGATCTTTTTGTGCAATAATCCCTCAGGTCCAAAAAGATTAAAATCTAGAGGAGGGATAGCACTTCCTGTCGCTTTAACGAGCTGGAAGGCCAAAACTCGGCAATCTTTTCATATTTTACGAGTCAGATGAAAAGAGCTTAAAGAAGACTCGTCTTTTGAGGAACGAGTGATAAAATGGGTAGCAGCTGATTCTAGGTAAGGTTTGGAATTTTCCAATCACGGCAGTGTCACAAGGATGGCTAGTGAAATCACTCTTCGCAGCTGTTCCTCAAAATGGGTAAACAATCAAATGGAGGTGAATGATCGGCCAATGGAAAAGTGGAGGTGACGGTGCAAACACGACCAAGGCTTTAATGGCTGAAAATGCTTCATTCACAGTGGTTATTTACTGGAGGAACGAGCTTAAACGCAGGTGGAAACATTTGCTCGGTCTTATGTTGATTTTTTAATGAGCTTGAACTATGCACTAAAACTGCTCGATTAATTGGTCTTATTTTGATTTTACCATAGATAACTTTGTCCTTCCAAAGATAGTACTGCATTTTTCAACTGCTTCATCAAACTAGTTAGAAATGAACAATATTTGCTTTGAAAACGAGATTAAAATGCTAATACTTTACTTCGAACTACGTAAAAGTAATTAAAAAGTGTTTTTTACCTCTCATTTTACCATTTCATTTGAACTTGGTTTGTTGGAGCTTTGGAGGTGTTTTCCCCCTCGATTTTCATCAGCTGATTTCGGGAGATTCTGTGGACGATTCTCAGCGCCGTCTGGACCAGGTAGGAGCTAAACCTGAGCTCTTTCATTTCATGGTTTCCTTTTTGCATTCTGTGCTTGATTCCCTGCTTTTCTGAGCCCCTGGGGTTTGATGGGCTCGTTCTGCCATCAACGCACCCTGAGCACATCGAAACCTGTGCTGAATGTTGGCCTGTATGAAGGCAGTTTGACATTCAATGCACCTGTAACACTGCTGCAGGTGCGTTGGGCGCAGAAAGAGGATTTGTTGCACAGTTTTTGGTGGAATTTTTGCCTGTTTCTCATCAAAATTAGGATCTAATCTCCTCTCTTGTTTGTTTTTGCAGAGATCTTGGAGAAAAATGACCCTTACATGGCGAGAACGAGAACATGAAGAAGAGGACATGATTGCCCTACATGATCCTGTTACAGTGAACGCGCTGCGGAACTGTGGCTTGCTGAAGTTCTTCCGCATCTCTAGTATGAGACAACAGATTAACTTGCTGAAGTATTTGCTTGACTCTTGGGATCCTATCAACCAGGTTTTCCAGATTAGGGGCAAATCTATCCCCTTGACTGCAGTAGACATCTATTTCTTGACTGGCTTGTCGAGGCGGGGTGCCCCCATCTCTTTGTCAGGTTCAGCCCAAGGAGGCGATTCTGTGAGAGATTATGTCCGTCAGTATTGCAGGGAAGGATCTCAGCCGAGTAAAGACGGCAAGATCATCATCCGTGATGTCACTGATAGGTCCCTTAGGACTATCCTATTTACTTTTGGTAGGATGGCCGGTAGCGCGTCTCTTCATGTAGCCAACAGATCCTATATGCAGCATGCCTTGGAATGCCTCCAACCGAAGGTGTTCAATTGGTGCGACGCAGTACTTCTTGTAATGAAAGAACAGTTGACCAAGATAAAGAACGGGAAGTTGAAGAACTTTGGGTTCGGTTCTATTTTGACCGCCTTTGCCTTGGAGAAGATACCACTGATGCAGCTGCAGTACATTGCACTCGATTTACCTTCTCCTACTGAACCACGCATGCAGAGATGGGTTGACCATATGTCTAGGCATGCTGGTCAATCTCAGATTTCATTTTCTGATACCTTCTTCAGGTGGTTTGATCGTCAGGAGATGGTTTATTCCGAGTATCCATATGCTGGCATGGACTTCCGGGGTGATCCAGATTTGGTACTGCCGGATGGCGAGCAGTGGGGTGCTATTGGTAAAATCTCTGACCATATTGCTTTTTACTATTTTTGTTTATAATGTCCTTGTGCTTTGTTCTATTAAGACTATAATTCAAACTCATGTGTACATGCAGATGTTGGTCCTGTTCGTCTAGTAGTTCGCCTGAGAGTACCAGCTGTTGCCCCAGCTAGAGAGGCCGCCGGAAGGGTTATTCTTCGCGACCTCGATGTGGCCGAGACTCTTACAGCTGTGCAGGAGCAGGTTGAGAGCCTTACTCTTGGTATTCCAGATGTGAGGATCGACGAGCTACCTTTGCAGTTACAGCGGCATACTACTGGTGTGCCCAGACGATGGACTCGTCTCTTACGCATGATCGCACAGGCTGTGACTTGCTATCACGAGCATCATTAGACTAGGGTTCCCCCTAGCATCTTGATTTTTGGGTCGTGTGACCAATTTTGTCTTGGTTACAGAACATTATGTGTAAACCATAAACAACTATATATGTATTTTTGATTTTCAGAGTTTTATTCTGGTTGAGTTATGTGATCCACATGTAGAGCATTGATGATGTGTTTCTTTTTATAAATGTTGCAAATGTCTATCTAACACATAGTTTGCTAATGAGTCGGTTAATGTGTTTAAGTTTCTGGAAATATGTTGGTATTGAATAAGATCAAATTGTCTTTCCAAAATCTTAACCCTTAGGAACATGCGATAAATAGTTGGGTTTCGGACGGAATATATACCATTGAGTTGTAGTATCACGAGCTGTGAGTCTAGCCTGACGATTAGTCGGCGTATACCATCAGTGATGGCATCCGAGAGAAGTTCTATCAATGCGCTATATTCAGCGATATTGTTCGTCGATCGACCAATACATACACCTCTGAAACTTACTAACTCGCCGCTTGGATCAAAAATGGCCCAAGCTGCGGAGGATAGGTTCCGCGAACTACGACTTGCTCCGTTGGCATATCCAACACATGGTTCCAATGGGTTTGACATCTGCAATAAATGTAAAAAAGGTGGATTACTCGACCAAAACAAACACTCTTAGCGAAAACAAAAATATAACAAAAGCATATTGGTTACTACTAGGCGTAGTAACGTTTGAGGTACAACCCATTACGAGGTTGCTCCAGTGGAATCCCTTCGTAATCCATCAACTCGTAGGCTCCTTTCGCTAACACTCGTTTAACAATATAGGGGCCCATCCATAAAGAGTTAAATTTACCTGCTCCCAATTTATCGGATTCTTGGTCGTAAAGCAGGACCAAGTCACCTTCCGAGAAGACACGGGGTTTAACGTTTTTGTCGAACTGCGCCTTGACTCGTTTCTTATGGGCTTCGTTGGCCAACGCGGCATCATGACGGGTTTCATCCAATTGGATTAATTCCAAGAAACGAGCTTCTTCTTCTGAAGTTCCAGGGAGGAGATCAATTGTGAGTTTGAGAGACCAGATTTCACACTGGACTGGTAAGACTGCTTCCAGGCCATATACCAGTTGGAAGGGTGTGAACCTGGTTGCATTCCTTACCGATGTTCGGTAAGCCCACAAAGCTGAGTACAGGATTAGGTGCCATCTTCTTTTGTGAACTCTGATCATCCTTTGCAGCATGCGCTTCAGGACCTTGTTGATTGCTTCAACTTGTCCGTTGGCCTGCGGATAATACGGAGTAGAGCTGTCGTGAGACAGCCCTAGTTTGGCAGCTAATTCAACCATCATGTGATTGCGAAAATGCGATCCATGATCTGTAACTATAGCCTGTGGTACGCCGAATCTGGCGACTACATGATTGAAAAAGAAAAGGGCAGCTGTTTCACCAGTATTATCTAATGTAGGCATCGCCTCGACCCATTTGGTAAAATAGTCAACTGCGACTATAATATACCCATGCCCCCCGGTCGAGGTGGGGTTACATGTCATGAAATCGATGCTCCATTTGGCGAATGGCCCAACAGCAACTATTGGCTGCAAAGGTGTGGGTGGTCTTCTGGTTTTGCTATCAAAAATTTGACAAGCATGGCAACTTCTGACTGCCATTATGCAATATTTGAACATTGTTGGCCAGAAGTATCCTGCTCGTAAGATTTTTTGTGCTGTAGCATATCCAGATTGATGCCCCCCACACGCGCCTGAATGACACTCATTCAGGGCTTTTTCGGCTTCCTCATGGGTGAGGCACCTCCTCAGAACTGTATCAATACCACGATGGTAAAGTGTATCACCGACGATCATGTAGTCTTTTGCTTGGTATCGAATACGTTTTTGTTCAGTGTGAGAGGTATTTGGCCTGAATTTTTGGGTTTGGAGATAAATGATTATATCTCCATACCACTCATTGCTTGTATATATCAGAAACAAACTTTCATCCATGATTGATTCTTCTGATGTTTCATCGTTGGACGACGATGGGAGATTGCATAATAATTCTGCGAAAACTAAAGCTTTCTTTGACTTGGATTTTACAAATTCCAGATCAAACTCTTGAAGGATTGCTATGCATTTTGAATATTTGCCCCCCAGCAACTGTCGCGACAATATATAAGTCATGGGGTTGCAATCTGACAGAATGGTAGTTTTCCGAAAGAGGACATAGTGTCGAAATCTTTGTATCGCTTGAACCGCTGCAAGCGCTAGTTTTTCAACATAAGAATATTTGCTTTTTGTATCATTTAAGTTCTTACTTAAATAATAAATAGGATGTTCTATTCCATCGACTTCTTGAACTAAAACCATTGCGATGGTCGTATCTGCTACAGCCAGATACAGGTTAAAGTCTCTTTGATAATCAGGGGCATACATTAATGATGCTTTCATTAGGGAATCTTTTAAAGCATCAAAGGAAGCTTGCGCGACTTGATCCCAGTTAAAGGGTACCCCCTTTTTCAAAAGACGTGTATAACCTTTAGCAAGTTCGGCGTAATTTGGAATGAACCTCCTTAGAAAGTTTGCTTTCCCTTGGAGTTTCTGAATCTGAAGCAAATTTGAAGGTGGAGGCAAATTTATGATTACCTGGACCTTACAAGGGTCGAGACGAATCCCATCCTTAGAGACTACAAAGCCAAGTAAATGACCAGAACTGACGCAAAATACACATTTGTGTGGATTGAGTCGTATCTTGTAGTGTTGGCAACGTAGAAATATCGCTCTTAAATGCTGCGGATGATCAGTCCTTTTTCGCGAATGAGCCGGAAGGTCGTCGAGATAAGGTTGAACGATGCTTTTGATGTCATGGAAGGCATAATTCATTGCCCTCTGAAACGTCGCCCCCGCGTTCTTTAAACCAAAGGGTAATTTTCGATATGCGAATGTGCTCCACGGACAAATGAATGCAGTCTTTGACTGGTCCTGTGGGCAGATATTTATTTGATTATACCCGGAGAATCCATCCATGAATGAAAAGATTTCGCATCCGGCGCATTCATCAATTATCTGGTCAATGAAGGGTGTAGGGTAGTTGTCTTTTGGACAAGCTTGATTTACATCCCTATAATCGACGCACACTCTAATTGTCCCCTGTTTTTTCATAACCGGGACAATGTTCGATACCCAATCGGTTAGCGGAACCGGGTAGATGAAACCAGCATGGAGGAGTTTTTCAACTTCTGCCTTAATGGCAGCGACTTTCTTGGGGTGCACCTGCCTCAGCCGTTGCCGTACCGGTTTAACATCTGGATACATCTTGATTTCGTGTTCAACGATACTCGAGTCGATGCCTGGCATTTCACTGTATGACCAAGCAAAGACATCTCTGAATTCGCGAAAGAGAGCGTTATATATTTCTAGTTCTGAAGGAGAACAACATTTGCCGACATAAATATTCTCTACAACATCTGTTTTGGTCGAGATATTTATGGCTATAGTCTCTTCTATGTTGGACAAGTTTCGCTCGAAATCCACCGTATTTACAGTATTTGATAGAAAATCAACTACTAAAGGATGGTAGAGGTCATTTTGAGTATCTTCTTCATAATTTGGAAGAAGAGAACGATGGTGGGAATCATTCCATGGTGTTCCTTCAACTAGCATAGCTTGGAGAATTCCTTCATCGGTGTCATGCACTTGCGACCAAGGATCTGAAGGAGTACCATATTCTCTAGACCTATCCATCCAAACGCTTGATGAGCGTTGATTTGGGTTTGCCTCCCATGCCAGAAACATTGATTGCTATAATATTTCCATTGGGCTCGGGGTCAAAACCATTGCATGATCCATGTCGATATCGTTTTTTGAGATATTTGTGGAAGATATCATGTTGCAGGTTCCTATCGACGCTACTTCCGCCAAATCAATTGGAGGTGGAAGAGCGAAAGTTCCCATTAGTATAGGATCTTTTAGTAGGCCTACTCTGATATTCTGAAGCGAATGGGGGCTTCCATGGATCATGGGAATGCTTCCTGTAACTTGTGAACCATTGGGGAGGAAGTTTTGTTGGTCGACGATTGTAATCCCTCCCTGAAAGGGAAATGCAATCTTTCTAAAATAGGTCGACACAACAGCTGCCATGGCATATATCCATGGTCTTCCTAGTAGGATGTTGTAATCAAGATTCCCATCGATGACTTCAACATCTATTTCTACTGTTTTCCCTCCTAGTTCAACTTTCAAGTTATTTAGGATACCGTATGGGGTATATGTCCTTCCGTCGAATGCTTTTAATGTTGTCGCAGATCGCGACAAGGTTGGAGATCCTAAAGTTTTCCAGCAACTCATTGACATAATACATGTAGATGCCCCCTCATCAATAATCGTTCGGTGAATAGTTTTGTTGAGGGCTTTCACTTGAACAAGGAAAGCTAATTGAGTTGGTAACTGAGGATCGTACCCTTTGTGGTCGAAGGATACAAGATTGGAATCCTTTGGATCAATCCCACCAATGGCTGATAACAAAGCCTGCCTTTGGGATGGGCAGTTTTGTAGTACTTCAAGAATCGACATAGCGGATGGCGATTGGGCCAAATCTTCCATTATGTTATAATGCTGCGCCACTCTAGCACGAGGATTAAATGTCGACTTGTGTACTACTCCCTTCGGCGGTTTTATTGTCAATTCAGGGATGGTGGGTGGTACAACATCTGTCGAAGTTGTTGTCGAACTACTTGGTTGATCTTTATCCTTGTTGTTTGACAGGTTCGGATTCCCGTAATCTTTGTTCCTTGTCGAAATCAAAGCATCATTCTGTTGTTTTGAAATCGACAACATTAGCACTTGAGACGGGGAAGCATTTCCACTTTCAAGCAGATTTGTTCCTGGATTCGGAAATGGATCGGTTAACACTGCTGAGGTTTTCGAACTCTTAAAGAATCTCTTAAGCTCAGCTTTGTATGGACATTCTCTCGTCCAATGATCCTCATCGCAAATCATGCACCCTGAAGGGGGTTTCCTATTTCCAGGAGGGTTTGAAGAAGATTTTTCGGGAGATTGCTCATCTTGTTTCTTCTTCTTCCCTTTTCCTTTCTTCTTGCTTCCTGGTTGTTTGGTTTCTTTGCCTTTATCTGTCGATACTGCATTTACTTCCTAAGCAAGAAGTTCGTCTTTTGCATTTTGGCCTGAAACCTTACGGGCCTTTTTGGATGTGGCCCTTATCGATTTCGTGTCTGTCGTGCCAATCATGCCATCGCCGGCATGAGATTCATTGTTCGATTTAGGAGGAGGAGGAATCGAGGATTCCGGTCTAGGGGCGTCAGGTATTTTGTCGTAGAGCATGCCGGACTGAGTGTAAATCAAATCCAGATATTGTGCACGAGCGATCACTTGCTCTTCTGTTACGACTCCCCCCTTTGCCACATCTTCCGTGATGGAAGGCAGTAATGACTTGATAAACCATTCAGCTAATAGCTGATCGGGAACGTACGTTTTTACCATCCTATGACGACATCGCCACTCATGTATATGATCAGATATGTGAGTGGCTGTTGTCTGTTTAAAGTTGGTAAGCAGTTCTGTTCCCGTTTCATACCTTATCGGTAATTGAAAATGGGTTAAAAATGTTGTGGCTAAGGTGCTGAAGTTGTCGAACAAAGCTCTAGGCAATTCAATGTACCATTTTGCCGCCGGACCCGTTAACATCCTCTGAAAAAGGCGAAGCCTTATCGAATCATCATTTAAAGTGTTTGATGAACACCATAGATGAAATGTCATCATGTGATTTGATGGATCTTCACCCGGATTTCCATTAAATTTAGGAATGTCTGATGGAAGTTTATGCGGAATCGCTGGCCACCAAGGGGCGTAAGCAATTGGATCGTTTGTTAACCGGTTTAAATAAGGTAACTCTAAGGTTGCCACGAATGGTAACTGTTGATTCAGGTTAGGTGAAGCATACCCAGGATACGATGGAATCGCCTGAGCAGTTGGTCTTTGCATACCGGCATAATGCATTTGATGCTGGTATGTTTGGTAAGGTTGGTGGACTTGACCATTATAAAATGATTGATTTTGACCGTTTTGAATGTATAACTGTCCACTGTTTGCAAAGACCTGTTGCTCAGTACCTTGGTATACTTGTTGGAATTGTGGTTGTTGGTATTGCACCAGCCACGGTTGTGAAGCCATGTGCTGTTGCCCGATACTAACCATTTGACCAAGGTGAGGGGTAATTGTACCCGTCTGGGCCTGTGTCGCCCCACTAGTTGGTGATTGTGGTTGAGTCGCAGGGTCAAGGGGCTGTTGCATTACAACCTGAGAAACTTGAGGTTGACATACAACAGGCAGCGCTTGAACTTGCGACACCGTCACAATAGCTGGCGTAGTCGGTATGTTCGACACAGGTACGCATTGTTGCATCGAATATACAACTCTTGGTTGTTGAGGTAGTATAGGTACCCAACCACTTGAGGTAATTCCAGTATAACCTGAATGCTGTTGTGAACTCCCGTATGGATATCCTCCCGGAGGTGGTAATGAAAGGGTGTACTGCCCCCCATACGGTGGTAATCCAGAACTCAAGGGAATTGTTTGCCCTTGGGGACCGGACTGCCCAAATTGACCTCCAAATGGATCAACTTGTTGAGACTCAACATAAGAGTTTCCGGATATAATTCCGGATGAACAAACAGGAACAGACCAGACTGTTGAAATAGCCCCTGGGTGGGCTCCTTCTAGCGTTTGTGAGCTAGTCGGGACAGATGGTATGCCGGCAAACATTGTCGGAATGACAGCAGGGAGTTATGCCGTCGCTGTGTCAGAAGATACAGTCCTAGATGTTGACGGATGTTCAGAAATTTGTAGTCTATCCAAAATATTACCTAGCGATTCTACAGGAACTTCCGCTGGTGGTAGACTAACTTCTGATGTCGAAGGAAATAGAGTGATCCCGACTCCAAAATGCGTTGGAGTACTTGCTTGCGGATCTTCTACAATTTATTCTATCGCAATTAGACCAGGTGGAAGGGGAAGACCGTCAAGTCCGTAAAATATTTCTGGTGCCGAAGAGGTAGCGACAGATGTTTGAAGAGTAAGACTCTCTGAACCGGTTATAGATGGAACTGGTTCAGTAACACAAGTGTTTATTCTCAAACTAGGATCAATACCACTGTCCCTCTGTGGCTGTTGAACTTCTTCTGTTGAGGCAGGGATTCCAGAAATGTTTGGAGTAAACGGAGTCTCTGATGTCGTTGGAACACTTGTTCTAACTTTGATGGGAGACTTGGATCCGGTTAAACGAGTTCGCTTTGTCCGTACTGGTTTCACTTCCGGAGACAAAGACGGTTGACTCGTAAGCCTCCGCGAACGACGGGGTTTCAATTGACTTTCTTCCACGATTGCGGATTACTCGATCAACTAAAAATAAAAGGGAAAGTATGTTTCCGTATTAAATGAATTTTAGACGCTTTTGACACAACTTGTTTTTTCAGTTTTAAAGAGTCAAGAAAAAACAAAAGATGACTCTAGTCTCCTTCGATTTTTAATGAGCCTGAAGTGACAAGTGCTCAGATGGACCTTTTCCGTTAAGGAGTCTGAAAAGGAACGAAAGGGACTGCTCTGGAGGTCTAGGTAGAGGGAGTACCAAACCAATCGCAAAACTGCAGAATACTTTTTAGGGTACGGCAGTCAATCTTCCCGAATGCTGTGTTCGGTGCATTGCGATCAGTAGGGCGGCCAACACGGCTTCCTATGGATAAAGGTTTTATGCCTATAGGGGTCTCCCAATATATACTCGATGGTACGTGGGAGCACAAGTCCGTACTGGCACTTATCGTCTCAAAGTGGAGGAATCACCCAACCATCAGTGAGGACAACAGTTACCAGGATTTACAACGCTGGAATACGTCTCTAGCCCAGACCTCTAAATGTTGTGCGTTAAGTTACAAAGCGTTGTTAAGTTCATTGAATTTATTTTAGGTTGATCTTTCTTATGAAGTTTGCCTTTTGGGTTCACCACGAGATGTAGATGTAATTCCTAAAATGCAATCTAAAGATGATAAGCTAGCTTTTATCTCTTTTCAGCAATGAAAATCCTAGCTACAAGGGGAAAAGAAAGACACAATCTTTTCTCAAAGAGCAAAGAGCACACTGTAAATGCACTTTTCCTAAATCAAGCCAAACAGAGTGTCAATATGCAAATGCACATGTGCATGTATTTGTTTTTCAATTTCTTAATATTGATGCCTAAAAAGAAAGTTGCTGTACAAATTTGAATTCGATTTCAAGTGAAAAACACAAACAAGCTTCTTTTCGAAATCCAAAGGTAGAGACGGTTACGACACTTTATGATTTTGAAGTAAACACTTGTTTCGACACTAGAAATTCACAAATTCAAGCCAAAGGCAAAAGTAAAAGCGTAATCGACTGTCAACAACAAATAAACTTTCTCCTAAGATCAAAATCGACACTTACGACAGATCTAAATCCAAGGACGACAGTATGACTAGTTTACTTTTGCAATGGGAAACTGTAAATGACGTAACAAACACACAAAAAACAAATACAGTTTCTTTTATACAACTGAGGCAGAATTAAGGCAAAGAAAAAGGGGTTTTTAAATAGACACACACACTGATCACAGGCTGCAAAAATCAGAGGCAAAACTGGAAAAAGTGAGCAAAGAACCTCAGCTAGGCAGGGCTAGGCTGATCAACGCACCTGCTACACAGAGAAACTGAATTGCAACGCAGGTAGCCCTCTCGGGAACTGCGCTGAAATGTAGAGTCTCTTCACAGAGCCTGCGCTGGAGCAGAAACAAGAATTCTCTCTGGGCTCTGGGTCACGGTTTGCAGTTTAATCTATGGTTTTTGGCCAGGTAAAAGCAATCAGCAATGCATAATCAGAGGGTTGATTTAAAAGAGGTTTGAGAGCTATCACAAAGGGTAATCAGATCATTTGTGAATCAACTGTTCAGATCATAAACAGATCCAGTGAATGGACTAGAGTAGCAGATGTCTACTTTGCATTTGTAAATGGCAAATGCAGTTCGATTCGCTATTTCTAAGTTTATGAGATGAACAACAATAGAAACACAAACAAACTAACTAGACACGATCCCCAGTGGAGTCGCCATTTTGTTTTTGGGAAAAGTGTCTATTCAGAACGACCCTATCCCACTGGGTTATGACAGAGACCTCAGAAACAAACAGGGAAAACTACTCTTGTATTCTCCTTTATGAACTATAAATGAAGATGAATAGGATGAACCAACCTGTGTCTTGCCCTAGTCCTTTGATCCAATCTCTCTTCTCTTTGACAGCTTCCAGCTATCTGCTCCCTCACTTGCCCAACATCACCAAGTTCCTGCAAGTTCACAGAAGAAAGAAACTACACAAAGACATAGATTTATGTTCATAAAAAGCTTAGGATCAGATTTAAGCTAAACATACAAATATAACACACATCAATGATATACAAGCATGTAGGAGAAACTCAAATAGTTTTATTGATAAAACAAGAAGATCCAGGAGGAGTTACAACTGATGATTCCTGATCCATCATCAACCTCCCAGCATAGAATCCCTTCTTCACCTCCAACAAAGCATAAATCACCCAATACTTTGATATCTATCTCAAAACCAACAACAATTCTCTGCAATGTACAAAATTCCCGCCTCTGGATCTCTTGGTGAGGGATCCATATATAGATGTATGCAAAGAGGATGAGTCAGCTCATGAATTGATTAGTGGCTTCTCTCTGTCAGTTCTTGCTTCCACTTGGAGACTGAGAGCCTCTTACTCATCACTGGTCGAATTCAGTGAGGCAAGTGTCATTGGAGAAGATTCTGGAAGCTTCCATTGTCTCTCCACCTCGTGGAATGGCTCTGCCACTTGTCATTTCCCTCTCAACGCACCCTGGTAGTGCATTCAAGTGCGTTGCAACACACCTAGCCAGTGTATTTGGGTGCTTTGCAACGCAGCTAGCTAGTGGAGCATCTGAAATGATCCTGATTTGACTAGTTCTGAGCAGTTTCTGGTGGAGAACTTCTGGGAGAAGCTGTAATTTGTTGACCTTGTTTCTTTAGGAGCTGGAATAACACTTTTAGGGACTTAGGATCCCTTGGTTTATGGACATTTCATGCTTATCGCTG
Organism: Pinus tabuliformis; assembly: GCA_031772625.1. Taxonomy (NCBI): domain Eukaryota; kingdom Viridiplantae; phylum Streptophyta; class Pinopsida; order Pinales; family Pinaceae; genus Pinus; species Pinus tabuliformis. Next base: position 875,444,066 of record CM062807.1, read on the forward strand.
TAAGGCACAAAAATGTCTATAACAGGGGCAAGGTAGGAAAATGGTTTGGTACTTCAAATTAAATGAAATGGAGAGCTTTAGACAGGTGAGAAGTTGAAGAGGGCAAGAAAGTCTCAGGGATCCTCTTCAAATAGCTGAAAACATAAATAACTAAGCAAACCCTAGGTAGAGAACTGCAATTTCAATGGATTCTACCTTTATCCTTATTTGATTTAGTTAAGATGAAGCAAAGAGAGATGATGGAATACATAAAACACATGTAAACTTACAATTACAGGAGGAAACACAATACCAAAGCAATATGCCACATGAATCCCATAAAGTGCTGCAAACCCTAGTCTATTCCTTAGCAAACTGCCGAAATTAGTATACAATGAAGCTCCAAGCTTTCTCAAAAGTCCAACCATGCTAATGACTGAAAAATTACAAGATATAGGCAACTAACAAGTCATCCTAGCCTCTAGGGGTCGAGATCATAACTTTAGGTGCTGTTCCAACAAATTCTAATGTGATAACTAAAAAATAGGCAGTGGAACAACTTGACTCTAAAAACTAGGGAACTGATTCATTCAGTTGCAAACTACCTTTTCATGGATGAATCTACCTCTATGAGTGAAAATTTAGCATAATTACATCAAGATCCATCAAATTACATTAAATTACATCATGAGTTTGACATTTAGAAGGAGAAAATTCAAACTGTCAAGAAACTAGGCGAAAAATAGAGTATTTTTGGTCAAACTGAGCAAAATTCCTCCAATGCGCCGCGCTGATTTCCCTATGCATAGCGCCTTTTTGCAGCTGATTTTGGAGGCCTTCCCGGTGTCCAAATTTTCTCCAAGTGTGCTTGTTGGAAATTTTTCCTATCTAATTTCCATAACAAGTGGAATTATTGAATTTTTCCTCCATTTTCCCCTCCAAAACTGAGTTCTCCCAACACTGCTTCCTGTGTGTCCAAAGAGGGGTAGAAAGGTCATTTTTAGGTGTTTTTGACCTTTTTGGAAGCTCAAACCTATCAAAGTTTCTTGGCCATTGGTAGGCATGCATATTTTTCTGTGAAAAATCCAAAAATATTGATTTTTCCTCAAAATGAGGTCCCCATCAAAAGCGATGCGAGGTGGCGCGGCGCATTGGGCAGATTTTTTTTTTTTTTGTGCCAAAAATTCCAAATTGCAAAAAGTGTCCCAAATTTTTTGAAATTTGGGCTGAGTGTTCTCCATTAAGTTCTGTGTTGGGCCAAGGAAGCCTCAGCCAAGATCTGAAGTCTATCTTGCTCTTTTCGCTTCCTCGATGCCTTCTTCAACTTGGCCTTCAAGTTCCTGATTCTTGCCTTGCAACTTTTGTTTCTCGCCAAGTAATGGTAGGCCATGTGCCTCAACATAGTTTTCTCCCTGTTGGCCTTCTCTAGCAACTTTTCCAAGTGGATATTTTCTCTCTCAAGCCAAGACTCACGATCAACATTGATTTCTTGTTCAAGTGGTGTGAGCTTCACTTTCCTCCTCTTGGCAGCTTGCTGGTTTTCTCGTATGTTTTGTAGCTCCATAATGATTTGCTGATCCTCTAGTTGTTTGTTTCTTTGCTCTAGGTATTTGATTATCCACTTAGCTCTTTCTAGGTTGAGAGACAAAGCATTGATGTCTGCCTGTTGCTCCTGAATGATCTCCTTGAGCTTTGAGCTTTGTGGGCCCAAATCAGTGTCATCATCTTGAATGAGAATGAAATCTGTCTCCTGCTCTCCTGAAGGCCCCTCATCATGTAATGGCCGCTTTCCCTTGTCCTGAACCTACTCTGTTGATGGAGGAAGCGAGACCCCTTCCACCCCAGGTGGAGATAATACTCGCTTTGCTGCTGCAAACAACCTTCTAGTGCCCTTTTGGTAGGTGATAAACACTGGCACACTAGTGGTCTGTGTCTCATGAATCTCCTGCTGATGTGAAGGTTCACCTATCTCATGCAAAGCTGTTGGAGGTACTTGAGGACCTGTGAAGACCTCATGTGAAATGAAATCCTCCCATGAAATTTTCTGTAAACCAGGCTGATGCAAGACCATAATTTTGATTAGTGCAAAATGATATATGCTGTTATACTACTGCTGAAGAGTCTTCCTTTGCACTAAGGTGGTCATCTTCTCAATGTTCCGGAAAATAAAGTAGGGGAGATTCATCATTCTCACCCTGGTAAAGTGCATCAACAATCTGATGTGATAAGCATATAGGCGAGAAAACCAACCCTCACAGCTGAAATACTTAATTATGAGTTTCATCAAGGGAGCATATGAGTCTTTCAGATATCGAAAGGGAAAAAATTTGCTATGATATATTTGATAACCAGCCTTGATGTAAGGCTCATACTGTTCTCTGTCAATCTACTGCCTTTTATTCCACTGCTCACTGACATTTGGAATGCCAGTTGCTAGAGAAATAGACTCCGGTGTCAAGGTGAATGTCACACTTGCTAGAGTGACTTGGCCATTATGTATATGGATCACAAAGAACTTGGCCAACTCGTGATGGTACTAGACTCTCTCTACCATCTCACAAAACTGATAACAAGATTGGTGTTGAAAGCATGTGACAGCAAGAGGGTAGGCCTGCAGCTTGGCAAGTGAAGTAGGCTCCTCTCGTATATGTTTACCACCCTTGTGAGGTCTCCTTGGTGCATGCATTTCTCTAGGAGAGTCACTATATGTCTCCTCATCTCGATCATAGGAAGGATCAGATTCCATGTTTGCCAAATATTTGAGTTTCTCTTAGATGAGTATGAAGAGATTTAAGGTGTCTTTAGTTTTTTGCAACCAAGGATGAGAATGTATGAGGGACATTGAAAAGAAAGTGTATGAGGGTGTTGGGAATATTTGCTGAAAGGATTTTGGGTATAGGAGGGTTTGAGGGACAATAATCAGACTTTGGGATAGCAATTAGGGTTTAGGAATTTGTAGCTAGGGTTTGGGATAGTGATAATTAGGGATAGGGGGTTAGGGAACTTAGGGATATGGGGATTAGGGAATGAGTTGATGAAACTGGAAAATAAATCAGGGAATCAAAGGGAGAGGGAGTGGTGGAGTGGATTTGGCAGCAAAAACATAAATTGTAAACCCTAAGCAATTGTTTTTTACCAAAATTGCAAGGAGGTAGGGTTTGAAAATTTTCTCACTAAATCACCATAAACATCTAGAGACACACATTCATTGGCATTGGAAGAATGTTTGACTTACTTGGAGAGGTGGCAATCAAGCAAATTTAGCAATTGGATGAATTTCGTGGGTGAAATTAGGCTTGTAGCTCTATGCGCCGTGCCACAAACCCAATCCGCCGTGCTAGCTCTATGCATCGTGCCAACATATTTTTTGCACTATGGAGGGCGGCCCAATGCACCGCACCAACTCTATGCACCGCGCCCACGACCCAGTGCGTCGCGCCCCTGAAACTTGCCCTGTTTGCTGCGATTTTCCCTCTTTTCTCCAACACGACCTTGCTCTTATTTCCTTTTTCTCCTTTGGATGCAAATGAGCTCTTTGAACACAAGAAATGGTTTATATACAAAAGACTTTAATTTTTCACTCATAAAACCCACTTTTGTAATGTTTACATTTGACATTTTCTTTTCAAACTCTGTTTTTAGGCAGTTTTGCTTTATTTTTCCTTTGATGAACTGAATGTTTTGATTTTTTGTTTGCCTTGCAGGTGATGGAGATGCTAAAGCTTGGCAAGGTGACCAGGGTTGCCACTGAAGCTATTACATATGAAAAAACTGAAATTACATCAAATTTATACATGAAAACATAGAATACTCTGTTTTTCCTCAAAACAGGGTTTTGAGGAAAAATCAGTCTCTGAGCATGTGATTATGGAATTTATTGGTACTGGAACTTTATTCAACCTCCTCATGCGCCTGCTGACCGTTATTGAACATTTTGTAGACTTTTTGACGAAACCCTAGACCTAATGAGACTGAAACCCTAAAAATGACTCTTGCAGATTTAAAAACAAAAAATGACTACAGATGATCTAGATGAATGGAAATTGGCCAGCAGGTAAAGGGCATGAGGAAAAATGTACAACAAGCCACTACCGTCAGATGATCCATGATCCTAATGGAATGCAGCTGACTGAGTGAGACACCTAACATGCAATGCAACAAGAGAATTTGATCATTGGCGGAGGGATGAAGATACTGACACTAACATGGGCTCCAATGGGGATGGTAGCTCCTTGGAGGTGCCAAGAACTATAGATCTTTGGGATAGAAAGCAGTGCCTTTCATCCATTGGGCTATGGAGTCAATAACTTCGACAAACCAAAACCAAACTCTTGACTCAATTTTAGGACTGAAATCTGATTCAAAGCTGACTCAATTTCAAGATTGAAATAGACTGAAAGACCTAACTCAAACAAACCAAACCAAAACTGAAATCAAACCTCAGTTTTATAGCCTTCACCTTGGGCCCCAAACTGAATGAATGATGACATTACACACTGACTCTGAAACTATTTTAAAACTGACTAAATCAGAAATGACTCAAGACTTACTTAATTGGAATAAGTACTTACAAAGCTTTTTAATGGCAGCAGACCATCGAGATTTGAGGGCTTCAAATCATGATGACAACCACCTGCCTACTGATGAAATATGTACAATCATGTGTAGTGGGCCTTCCAATGTAACCAATCCAGCAGATGGCTACCTACTGAAATTCTGCTCTTACTTTCCCTGATCAGGTAGAACAATGTACTTGTAAGCATCTCACAATAACAACTAAAACCAAGGCTTATGATAACAAACCAGACAACATTCATCTTCTCTAATGCTTGTAAAAGAATGCCGAAGGGATCTTGATAATCCTAAAGCACTATCTTGTCTTGAGATCCAACAGCAAAAATACAAGTACTCCCTTTATTCTGATCTGAAGGAACAACTGGTTGTCGAGTGATGGGAAGGCATAGAGAGGTATTAGCTTGTGTTATTTGAGTGTCAGCTGAAATTCCTCAAGCATGAGAAATTCTGACATATTGTCTCTCTTAGGCTCATATTTCTCAATTTCAAGGTATAGGTCTTTCTTAAACAAAAAACAATCTTCAAGATTATCAAACATGACAGCCTTATCATCTTCATGAAAGAAAAAATTATCTGTTTGCTGATCTATAAATCTAATTTCAAGATTGTCATCATTTTCAAAAGAAGAAGAAGTTTCACCAACTCCTTCTTGACCATGTGTACACTGTAGATCTGCATTAGCTTGGGCTATAACATGTCCTTTCAGGAGTTGATCTATCTCATCTTTAGATAGAGGGGATAATACTTTCCATTTCCTTTTGCTCAAGCAAGTACTATTTTCTTGAAATAACATTTCAAAACATGAAAAACCAGAATGGCAGTCCTTAAATCCTTGATCTTCTGAAATTTTAAAACATTGTTGATCATCTTCATATGACATGGCAATCAAATTATCATTTACCACTGAGTTATTGAAAGAAGGATTTTCACTTACTTGAACAAAGGCCTCATCTTGTTTTTCATAAAATGACTGGATTACCTCCTCGTGAAAACTTTTTTCTAATGAAATGAGAACACTTGGATCAATAACTCTGTCTTCTTGATTCCTGATGATCTCAACAACAGAGCTCTCCTTCATGGGATTTAGCACAAGGTACTCTTGATCATCACGATCTGAATCTAGATCTGAACTGGCCAACTTGACTTTATCACATTCTGAATTTGAAACTTGACTTTCCTGCATGTTGTCTTGTTCTATGGATAGATCTGAAATAAAACCTTCTCTTTCATCATTATGCATTGTGCTAAGATCTTGATCCAGTTGCAATTTTTCCTGCGCATCTTGATAAGTATCTTTTGAGTTCTCTTTATGCTGTTGAAATGGATTTTCATACAGGGTTTCCATGATCTCATCATCCATGAAGTCATCATCTTCATAAATTCTCTCAATCTTTTCAATAAAACTATAAACATGTTTGCAACAATTCTGAAATAAATTTAATGATGGATAAGATTCTTTATACCTTTCAAAGAACATGGCATGAAAATCCTTCAGACAGTAAATACAAGCAGGTGAAAAACTTTCATACCAAGATCAGGCTTCACCTTCCAGAGTGGCCATGAATATCTTCATCAAGCAATCTTCAAGAAAATCAACCTTCAACTTGCGAATATGCATGTGAAATCTAACCAGATGTAAAGCAACATCATTCCTATCATCATCTTTAAACATAGGCAAATTCCTTTGCCAATTTACCTTCGGAATTTTATTTGGAAAACCTGGAATGTGATCTCGACTCATGGGAGCATACCATCAAGCAAGCAAATCCATTTTGATCACAGTGAATTGACCAAGAAATTCTTCAGGCTACTGATTCTTGAAGGGTAGAGTCGCCATAAAATTTTTGAACCTTGGGATTCTTCAACACTGGAGTCGCCAGGTGAATGATTTCAGCCTTCATATGTGTTTGATTGCTGTCCACCATCAACAATCAGATCTAACTTGATACATGTACTGGGGTAATTATTTAGATCAGATGTTCAGTTTATAAACTAGACTAGATATTGACTGAAGCAACATTCATCTACTTTCGCTAACGCAAAGCAAGAGCGTTTTGAAGGATACCTGGCTAACTTCAGGCTCCGTCTGTAGTCTACAAAGCAAAACAATGATAATAAAATTTTCTTCCCCAGTATGGTCACCACTATGTTAGTGCCTAAATCTACCTCAGGCTGAGAAAGGTAGGATCTAGGGTAACATCAAACCATGCTTAACCTGGTAGCTAGCCCTACCAGGTTGGGAGAGGGCTCTCTCCTTGTCAATCTCAGCAAAATATGATCAATGAGGGCTTGAGATGACTGATGTGAAGACTGATTTTAGGCTAGGTATGTGTGCAGAAGAATTTGATTGAATTTGATGATGTTTTGTTGGCTCAAATGTGAAAGGCAGATTTGGGTCTGGGGAATGAGGCTCAGTTTTGCAGAGATCTCTATGGGGCAAGGTAGGAAAATGGTTTGGTACTTCAAATTAAATGAAATGGAGAGCTTTATACAAGTGAAAATTTGAAGAGGGCAAGAAAGTCTCAGGGATCCCCTTCAAACAACTGAAAACATAAATAACTAAGCAAACCCTAGGTAGAGCACTACAATTTCAATGGATTCGACCTTTATCCTTGTTTGATTTAGTTAATATGAAGCAAAGAGAGATGATGGCATACATAAAACACATGTAAAATTAAAATTAAAGGAGGAAACACAATACCAAAGCAAGATGCCACATGAATCCCATAAAGTGCTGCAAACCCTGGTCTATTCCTTAGTCAAACTGCTGAAATGAGTATACAATGAAGCTCCAAGCTTTCTCAAAAGTCCAACCATGCTAATGACTGAAAAATTACAAGATATAGGAAACCAACAAGTCATCCTAGCCTCTAGGGGCCAAGCTCATAACTTTAGGAGCTATTCCAACAAATTCTAATGTGAGAACTAAAAGTAGGCAGTGGAACAACTTGCCTCTAAAAACTAGGGAACTGATTCATTCAATTGCAAACTACCTTTTCATGGATGAATCTACCTCTATGAGTGAAAATTTAGCATAATTACATCAATTTCCATCAAATTACATTAAATTACATCATGAATTTGACATTTAGAAGGATAAATTTCAAACTGTCAAGAAACTAGGCGAAAAACAGAGTATTTTTGGTCAAACTGAGCAAAATTCCTCCAATGCGCTGTGTTGATTTCCCTATGCGTAGTGCCTTTTTACAGCTGCTTTTGGAGGCCTTCCCGGTGTCCAAATTTTCTCCAAGTGTGCTTGTTGGAAAGGTCTACCTGTCTACTTTCCATAACAAGTGGAATATTTGAATTTTGCCTCCATTTTTCCCTCAAAAACTGAGTTCTCCCAACACTTCTTCCTGTGTGTCCAAGGAGGGGCAAAAAGGTCATTTTTTAGGTGTTTTTGACCTTTTTGGAAGCTCAAAACCTGTCAAAATTTCTTGGCCATTGGTAGGCATGCATATTTTTCCATGAAAAATCTAAAAATTCTGATTTTTCTTCAAAAGGAGGTCCCCATCAAAAGCGAGCGCCAGGTGGCATGACACATTGGGCAGAAAAACTTGTTTTTTGTGCCAAAAATTCCAAAATTGCAAAAAGTGTCGCAATTTTTTTGAAATTTGGTCTGAGTGTCCTCCATTAAGTGCTGTGTTGGGCCGAGGAAGCCTCAACGAAGATCTAAAGTCTATCTTTCTCTTTTCACCTCCTCGATGCCTTCTTCAACTTGGCCTTCAAGTTCCTGATTCTTGCCTTGCAACTTTTGTTTTTCACCAAGTAATGGTAGGCCATGTGCCTCAACATAGTTTTCTCCTTGTTGGCCTTCTCTAGAAACTTTTCCAAGTGGATATTTTCTCTCTCAAGCCAAGACTCACGATCAGCATTGATTTCTTGTTCAAGTGGTGTGAGCTTCACTTTCCTCCTCTTGGTAGCTTGCCGGTTTTCTCGTATGTTTTGTAGCTCCATAATGATTTTCTGATCCTCTAGTTGTTTGTTTCTTTGCTCTAGGTATTTGATTATCCACTTAGCTTTTTCTAGGTTGAGAGACAAAGCATTGATGTCTGCCTGTTGCTCCTGAATGATCTCCTTGAGCTTTGAGCTTTGTGGGCCCAAATCAGTGTCATCATCCTGAATGAGAATGAAATCTGTCTCCTACCCTCCTGAAGGCCCCTCATCATGTAATGGCCACTTTCCCTTGTCCTAAACCTGCTCTGCTGATGGAGGAAGCAAGACCCCTTCCACCCCGGGTGGAGATAATACTCGCTTTGCTGCTGCAAACAACCTTCTAGTGCCCTTTTGGTAGGTGATAAACACTGGCACACTAGCAGTCTGTGTCTCATGAATCTCTTGCTGATGTGAAGGTTCACCTGTCTCATGAAAAGCTGTTGGAGGTACTTGAGGACCTATGAAGACCTCATGTGAAATGAAATCCTCCCATGAGATGTTCTGTAAACCAAGCTGATGCAAGACCACAATTTTGATTAGTGCAAAATGATATATGCTGTTATACTGCTACTGAGGAGTCTTCCTTTGCACTAAGGTGGTCATCTTCTCAATGTTCCAGCAAATAAAGTAGGGGAGATTCATCATTCTCACCCTGGTAAAGTGCATCAACAATCTGATGTGATAAGCATATAGGCGAGAAAACCAGCCCTCACAGCTGAAATACTTAATTATGAGTTTCATCAAGGGAGCATATGAGTCTTTCAGATACCGGAAGGGAAAAACTCTGCTAAGATGTCTTTGATAACCAGCCTTGATTTAAGGCTCATACTATTCTCTGTCAATCTACTACCTTTTATTCCACTACTCACCGGCATTTGGAATGACAGTTGCTAGAGAAATAGTCTCCGGTGTCAAGGTGAATGTCACACTTGCTAGAGTGACTTGGCCATTATGTAGATGGATCATAAACAACTTGGCCAACTCATGATGGTATTGCCCTCTCTCTACCATCTCACAGAACTGATAACAGGATTGGTGTTGAAAGAATGTGACAGGAAGAGGGCAGGCCTGCAGCTCGGCAAGTGAAGTAGGCTCCTCTCGTATATGTTTACCACCCTTGTGAGGTCTCCTTGGTGCATGCATTTCTCTAGGAGAGTCACTATGTGTCTCCTCATCTCGATCATAGGAAGGATCAGATTCCATGTTTGCCAAATATTTGAGTTTCTCTTAGATGAGTATGAAGAGATTTAAGGTGTCTTTAGTTTTCTGCTACCAAGGATGAGAATGTATGAGGGACTGTGAAAAGCAAGTGTATGAGGGTGTTGGGAATATTTGCTGAAAGGATTTTGGGGAATAGGAGGGTTTGAGGGACAGTAATCATACTTTGGGATAGCAATTAGGGTTTAGGAATTTGTAGCTAGGGTTTGGGATAGTGATAATTAGGGATAGGGGGTTAGGGAACTTAGGGATATGGGGATTAGGGATTGAGTTGATGAAACTGGACAATAAATCAGGGAATCAAAGGGAGAGGGAGTGGTGGAGTGGATTTGGTAGAAAAAACACAATTTGTAAGTCCTAAGCAATTGTTTTTGACCAAAATTGCAAGGAGGTAGGGTTTGAAAAATTTCTCACTAAATCACCATAAACATCTAGAGACACACATTCATTGGCATTGGAAGAACGTTTGAATTACTTGGAGAGGTGGCAATCAAGAAAATTTAGCAATTGGATGAATTTCATGGGTGAAATTAGGCTTACAGCTCTATGCGCTGCACCACAAACCCAATGTGCTGCACCAGCTCTATGCGCCACGCCAATTTTTTTTTTTGCACTGTGGAGGGTAGCCCAATGCGCCACACTAGCTCTATGCGCCGCGCCCCTGAAACTTGCCCTGTTTGCTGCGATTTTCCCTCTATTCTCCAACATGACCTTGCTCTTATTTCCTTTTTCTCCTTTGGATGCAAATGAGCTCTTTGAACACAAGAAATGGTTTATATACAAAAGACTTTAATAATTTTTTTCTCATAAAACCCACTTTTGTAATGTTTACATTTGACATTTTCTTTTCAAACTCTATTTTTAGGAAGTTTTTCTTTATTTTGCCTTTGATGAAATGAATGTTTTGATTTTTTGTTTGCCTTGCAGGTGATGCAGATGCTAAAGCTTGGCAAGGTGACCAGGGTTTCCACTGAAGCTATTACATATGAAAAAACTGAAATTACATCAAATTTATACATGAAAACATAGAATACTCTGTTTTTCCTCAAAACAGGGTTTTGAGGAAAAATCAGTCTCTGAGCATGTGATTATGGAATTTATTGGTACTGGAACTTTATTCAACCTCCTCATGTGCCTAATAACCATTATTGAACATTTTGTAGACTTTTTGACGAAACCCTAGACCTAATGAGACTAAAACCCTAAAAATGACTCTTGTAGATTTAAAAACAAAAAATGACTGCAGATGATCTAGATGAATGGAAATGGGCCAGCAGGTAAAGGGCATGAGGAAAAATGTACAACAAGCCACTACCGTTAGATGATCCATGATCCTAATGGAATGCAGTTGACTGAGCGAGACACCTGACATGCAATGCAACAAGAGAATTTGATCACTGACAGAGGGATGAAGATACCAACACTAACAGGTTATAGGATTCACTGACTATGAGATGCTTGAGAAGAATGCCACCCTTTTTAGGATCAAGATTATCATTGCTGGTGCTAGTGCATATCCCTGAGATATTGATTACCCTTTCATGAGGTAGGTATTAAAGCTGGGTATTTCTACAGATCTTATAATGGAAGTCCTTTAAAAAATATCTCTTTCCAGCAATGTTTATTCTAGCATATTTTATTAATATGTTCTTACAGTATGTAATGTTGGATTTTTTAATTATTTTTAGTATTGAAAAGTTTGTGGTTTGGGAATATTGCCAATACAGTTGGGGCATACTTAATGATGGACATGACACACATTAATGGTCTCATTGTTGCTTCTATAATGGCCAATCCATTTGATTTTTGTGATGTAGTAATAACTACAACGCATAAGGTGAGTTGATGCTATTAATTTTCTCTGCACTTCACCCTTTCGATTAAAAATATGACTATATTAGATGGATATTTTTTTGGATCTATCTTAATGCTATCTATCTGTGCCATTCCCCCCTTGTAGAAGAAAAATAATCCCATTAATGTTCAAGAAACGACAAAGAACTAAAACAAATATCCCATTCCCATCATAGGAGGAGTGATTATATAGTTAAGAGGCGTAGATTTTCCTTTTGATTCTCTTACATGTTCTTTGATTTAGTTTCCCGTTTTCATTTTTTTATGTTCTTTTTGTTTCTTATCACTACTATATCAAAGCTTCGATGCAACTCATTATTTTCCTTGAATTGTTTGTCAATTGTTCCAATTTTTTCCTTTCATTTTTATCTTTCTTATATTTTTCATTCTGAAATATTTTTGGATTGGAGGGTTGTGATTTTTAGTCTTTACGAGGTCCTTGGTGAGGCATGATATTCTTCAGGAAGGAACTAGTATTCGGGGTATACCTAGAGACAACCATAAAAAATGTAGTTTTTCTAGGGTTACAGGTCAATCTGAGTTCTCCTTCCTTTCCTCCATCATCCATATTGTTCTCCTGCTTATTAATATCATAATATTGGATATATTGATTTTTTGTATCATTTCGTTTCTAAAAGATACATGAAATAATTTGTGGCTTTCTAGGGATGACCACAGAACTATACCATAGGAGGGTTGGTTGTTTGTTTAAAACAGGATGTAACTGCAGAGTTCAAGGCTTATCAAGTACAGGTGTAACACTCTCACATATCTAATCTTCTGTAAAAATCATACATGTGAATTATTTTTTGAATGGGTTTTGATTCTTATTAAAGGTAAAATAGTTTTAGTAAGTTGTAGCAAATTTCGAGCCCTTGCAAAGAGTGTAATGGATTTGCGTTACAATTTGGTGTCTGGTGGTAGTGAAAACCACTTAGTTCTAATTGATTTGAGGCCCTTGGTAAGGATTCTTTATTCATATGCTAGAGTACACAACCTACTTGTATATTGATTTCTATTGGATTTAGTTGGTTGAAGTAACATGGTATATATTAATGGGCTTGGATAGGGCATTGATGGTACAAGAGTAGAGGACGTTTTGGATGTTGCTTCTATCACACCGAACAAGAATTTTGTACTAGGTTGCATGAATTTTTTCTTTGTATTTTTAGATGTAAGGGATTCATTGATTTTACTTTCTCCATGGGATGATATAGATTACTCTAATACCTTACATTTTCAGGTGATAAAAGTGTTATGGTTCCTGGTGGTATACACATAGGGACTCCTGCATTAATCACCCTTGGGCTTCTTGAGGATGACTTTATTAAGGTTGCATATTTTATCCACGAGGGGGTGAAGATAGACATTAAGGCTAAGGGCTTTATGAAAAGTACAAAATTAAAATATTTTATAGAATTTATTAAGTCAGACAATTTCCAGCTACGAAATAACATTGTTGATCTCAAAAAGTGGTTTGAATAATTTGCTAGCCAATTTCCATTATCTGGTGTTGGCATTAAAAATATTAGTTAGATATATGACGTGCTCAGAAGATTAGAAGTGTCCTTTATTAGCTTTTAGGTTGGGCTTTAGTGACGATATCCAGGTTGGTAAGATTTCGTTCCATGTGTATATTATAGTGATGAATAATGTTTAAAGCTGAATTTTGTCTAAATTTATGTGCTTTCCCAGCGTTGGCATTAAAAAATTCTATTCCGATGTGTTGGATGTTGAATTTTCCTCTTTATTTATTGACAATTATGTACGACTCTCTTTTTTTTCATCACAAGAATTTTGGGTTGAATAATATTGATAACTTGTGTGGAAGCTATTATAGCACTTATTTATGTGGTGTGACTATGGATATTTTATATAGCCTAGAAATTAATATTCCATACTTCTCAAGGGCCCAGGTATTGGGCCAATTACACAGTTTCATAAAGTGTGGTCACTCAGATACTTCTACACATGCACATATTCCATGTATACATGCCACATTTGCAATAAATTGGGCTTCTAAGATTTTTTTTGTTACATTCATCATCTCACATAGGCTGGCAAGAATTGGTCCCATTTGTAGATTATAGCAATGAACCATGTTGAGATATGTATTTTTCTTGAATTTATGTGCTTTCCCAGTATAGGCATACAGATTCTGTTTTGGTGTGATGGATGTTGAGTTTTCTATTTTATTTATTGGCAAAAAAATTCTACATAATTTATATGGTACACCATTTCAATCCTTCATTTTCCTGAGTAGTTATTTAGACTCTCTTCTATTGGTTAGGACTAAGTAATAGGAATAGTAGGCATAAAGGCTTAGGTGGGAATAAATAGAAAGAAAGGGATACTATTATATTTATTGTACACACCCTTTATAGAATGAATTTACCACCTTATCCATGGTTTATAGATATAATTGACGTAGCTTGAGTAGGTATTTACACAGGGTTTGATTACTGAATTGACCATGTTACACAATAATTTATCACTGCCTTCCTGTCAGTCACCCTGCTGTGTCCAGAAGTCACAATCACTAAGTGTTTGATCCCTGAACTGGCTTAAAACCCATTTTTCCAAAGTTTTGTGCATCAGCGCGTCTGTTCCTAAAATAACCGCGATGACCAGCGCCTCACAGTGTATTTCGTGCGCTGCCATCGCGGAAGAACATCACTTTTCCGCGATGACGCACAGCGCGGCTTTCCCGTGTTCTTCCGCGTTGACATGACTTGTTCAGTTATTGTTATGTGCTGACAGCGCGGCAGTCTCCATATAATCCGCGCTGATCCAGTTTGGGCGAATTTGTTCAAACAACCAGCCTTCCAGATCTCTCCAGGCTTGGTTGTTAGCTTTGTGAATATCGACTCCCTTCTATGGCATGTCTGTTCGACCCTTTGCAACAACTCCCCTTGAAGATAAGCTCATCCTTCCACCTTTTTAGGAGACTCCTTCTCCTATATAAACTTCCACCATTACCATGAGCAGCTAGTTAGAAACTAGTGGGAACTAGCTAGACTTAGCTTGGATTGTACAGAGCTTGTAGTGCTCAGATTGCTGCTATAGGTTTGGTGTGTTAGGAGTGGAAGTGATTGATTGCTTGGGGAAGTTTGTTTGTGACATTTGTGTGAGAGAGAGAGAGTTGTTTGTCTTGGGAGAACCATCCTCAAAGGTGAATGCTTGAGATACATGCTGACTGATCCCTCCTGAGAAGTTTATCGACGTCAGAACATTTGGTTGTACTCTTCTCTATTCTGATTAATAATAGATGACTGCTATTATTGTTCCATTCTCGTTTGTTTATGCAATGGATAAATGTGAATTATGTCTTTTCTGACTGGCATATAGTTACTTTTACTAGATTTCACGCTTGCATTTGCCTTCTCTTCGTGTGTGCAGGTGTCCGTTCGCGGGGATCGCGGAGGACTGTGACCAGCCGAAGCGAAGGAGCGAAGGAGACATCTCTTCGTCCAACGACAGCGCAGGAATCCAAGTAGGTGCTCTTTACTTCTTGTTTAAGTGTAACTAGGAACATGCGTGGCAGCATTGTGTGATTGCTGCTAGACCCCTATTGGGCTAGTAGGGATCGCCTCTATCCGTAGAGGGGATTTACCTCTCCAACAATTTGGCGACTCCGCTGGGGATCAGCCTTTTTGTCTCTTGAGTCCACTTTTGTGTTTGGCTTTGATTGATCTCTTTTCGAGTTTTTGGGATTGTCTTTTTGCTTATGAACTTTCTGGGCGTTTCTGGGAAGCATTTTTATCATTGAAAAGTTCCTGCCTTTGGTTTGGGAAGTTTTATTTCGGTTTTCCTTGTTTTTTGCTCTCAGCGCGTTTTATTTCGGAACAGTCGCGCTGACATCGCGACTCTGTTCTTTGGTTTTCTCTTCATCGCGCCTGTACGTCTAACAGCCGCGCTGACCTCGTTTTCAAGGGCAGCGCGCTTTATTCGTGTTCTTCCGCGCTGACATCGCGCCCACTCTTCTTTGTGATTTTGGTCGTCGCGTCTGTGTGCCTTATATCCGCGCTGACCTCGTTTCTTCTAGGGCAGCGCGCCTTTTCCCTGACTTTCCGCGCTGACGTTGCAAAGTTGCTGAAGGCCTCCCCCTGTCAGCGCCAAGTTGCTGAAGGCTACCCGCGCTGAGCCTGAAAAACTCATTTTTGTCCAAATTGACCTCCTAAACCTCTTGCTGTGACTTTCCCTTCTTCTCCCCACTTGTCTGATGACTTGTTTTTCACTCTCTGAACTTTGAACTGTTTGATTACGGAGCTCAACTCCATAGGGTTTCGTTTTGCTTGGTTTTGAGTTTGCAAACAACTTCCCTTCTAGCTGCTTGGTTCGTGTTTTCATCCTTACTTTTGCGATTACTAGATTGTGTTTGGGTCTCTAATTGACTGGTTGCGACTCTGGTCCGTCGGATGTTTGCTTTTCTCTATTGATTTCGCACTCTGAACCCTAGGACATCTAGTGGTCGTGTGTGTGTCAAGCCTCCCGTGAGGATCCCTGTTTGCTTGATTGACCAGCTCGTTCTAGACTCATTTTCGCATTTTTTCAGTGATTGTCAGAGTGTATTGGATTGTGCTTCCAAGTGGTCTTTTTCGCTTCCTCCTTGCTTGCGATCCTTGCTTGTTTTGCAGAGCTTAGATCACATAGCTCGTGCATTGCCTTGTTTCCTTTTGATTTCGAGACTTCGGTTGAGTGTTTTTGGGAACTTTGTGTGCTCTCATTAAGTAGTTTACTTGGTGTTCAGGTTCCTCCAAATTCCTTTAGGTGTTTTATGTCACTAAAAAGAAAACGAATTAGTAGCTTGCTTTAAAATTCGAAAAGGAAAAGAACATTTCATTGATTTGCATTTTCAAAAGAAAAGTTTCCTTTCCTCGCTTTAGTTGCATTTAGCTGCTTGTTTGTTTGTATTCGTTTTGTTTAAAAAATTCTTTGCTCTCTCGTAGCTAGAATTCATCGAACGAAACGAAATTCTTTTGCATATAGATTGCATCTAAGTAATTGTGAGCGAACATATGATAGAGCTTGAAATCGAAACTTAATCTCAAGATCAACTATAAAATGAACCAAATGAATCTAAAAATGCATTGGAACTAAACGCAAATATTTAGAGGTCTAGGTTAGAGACGTGTTCCGGCGTCTTAAAACATAGTCACTGTTGTTTCACATTAGGTTGGGTGATTCCTCCTTCTGTGACTCGATAGTGGTCTAATACGGACTGCGCTCCCACGTACCGTCGAGTATATAGGGAGACCCCACTAGGCTTTTATCCTTTATCCATAGGAAGCCGAGTCGGCCGCCCTACAATTCGCAATGCAGTGAACACAGCATTCACGAAGATTGGCCACCCGTACCCTAAAAAGTATTCTGTGGTTTTGCGAAGAGTTTGGCACACCCTCTACCTAGAGTTCCAGAGCAGTCGCTTTTGATCCTTTTCAGACTCCCTAAACGAAAAGGTGCCTGTGAGCGTCTTGTCACTTCGTGCTCATTAAACATTCGAAGGAGACTGGAGTCATCTTTTCGTCCTTTTCTCGACTCTTGAAACATGAAAAGGTCAAGTTTGGTTCCTGTGTCTTAAAAATTTATTTGGCCTCGATAACATTTCCTGGTTAGATCTTGTGTGCGTTAGCTTGAGTAGGTTTTGTTTTCGTTTGCTATGGCGACTTTTCCAGGATTCACTAACCCAGGTTCCCCCTCTGATGGGAACCCAGGACAATTCCCTCCTCTTGGGAATGTTGGTGCTCCGTATATGGCGACGTTGTCCCTACCAGGGTTAACTGTCGGGTTGCCTGTGTGGTTGTTTTCAACCTCTTTGGTCCCTACCGTATCGGCTGTTAGTCCATCAGTCCCTCCACCTGAACAACGTCATGTTGATCCTAAGGTGGATCTCTCCCCTTCGACGCCTACTTCTATGTCTTCCTCTTGTACTTCGCCTGGTGAAACTCTCGATGTGGGTAACCAGGTGGCTAAGAAGAAGAAGAAGAAGACCAAGAGGAAGAAGTCTCATAAGGGAGAGTTTACACACACAGTCCCCCTCTCAAGTCCAGCTATCCACTCCAGTACACCCGAAGTCGGGTCACCTTCTGCTCCTCCGCGGAAGGTTAAGTTTCCTTGTCGATTATGCAGGGAGGACCATCTGCTTCGTGATTGTCCTGGCATTCCCAGGGTATTAGAAGTTTGGTCCCATGATCCGGCCTGCCCTTCATCGTCCGCTGAAGATCATGGCGATGCTACCTTATCAATTGGGAATGGTAAGGGAAAAGGGAAGATTCGAATCCCTTGTCGACTTTGTGAAGGAAAACATCCCCTTCACCTTTGTCCACTCATGGATAAAGCCTCTGCTGTGTTGGAAAGTCTTGCTGCTCCCCCGAATCCATTTCCCGCCGGTTATCAACGTCTTTCTACAACTGTAGATCGCGCCCTTGCTGACAAAGAGATTGCTTCAGATTCCTCTCTTGTCCAGGCTCCTCTTCCCGAACCTGGCTGTGTCCAGTCTGTTCCAGACCCGTCGTTGGTCGGAAAGGGTGTTGATTCGAGTTCACCTCCTCTCAAGCACTCTGTTTCGGAAGAGCAAAATTCTCATGTTCTTCTCGTCTCCTCAGATTCTCCTGCGCTTGATCAAGGTTCTCCTGAAACCTCTCCGGAGAATTTAGATTCGGTTCTTTCCGAGCAGGGGGGCAACCATATGGTTCCCCCACCAAGTATTTCGGTCATCTCCTTTGATTGGAGTCGTTTGACTACCCCTCCCCTTCCATCCCATGTGCCTTTCTGGGTCACCGCCTATGCCTCCCATATGGCGCTGCCTGGCACTGTGTTGGATGAAGGCGCATCGGTTAGTCTTATGCCCGTTACTACTTGGCAGGCTTTGGGTTCCCCATCGCTTGTACCTGTCGCACCAAATCTCACCGCCTTTGACGGAGGAACGAGTCAACCATTAGGGATCCTCCCGAAGTTTCCTATTACTTTGGGGGGCAAGACTGTCTATATAGACATCTCAGTTACCCAAGGTTCTTTAGACTTCAGTCTTCTCCTTGGTCGTGATTATGTGTATGCCATGGGAGCCCTTGTTTCTTCACTTTTCCGTGTGGTTTGTTTTCCACACGATGGAAGAATCGTGACGTTCGATCAATTATCGTTCGTTCGTCCACAAGCCCCTCCGGCGCACTCGTCCTTCCCTCCTGGCTTTCATCCACAAGTTGCATCTGCCTCGCCGCAAATCAACTATGTGGCCACCTACCCTGTGCCCGTATCCAGCAATGTCACCATCGTGCATAGTGTCCTGGGGGCATTGGATCCTGACTTCCGAGATATTGACCTCCCACCGGGAGCGCCACTCTTGGAAGCCCCGACTTCCTATTCATTATGATGAAGTTCGGGTGGAGCATAGTTCTTTTCCGGTGTCAAGCTCCTTAAAAAATGAAACTGGGTCTGGTTGGAGCATAGTTCCTTTCCGGTGTCAAGCTCCTTAAAAAATGAAACTAGATCTGGCCGAGGATAGTTTTGATCTTGTGGCGACCTCGTTAAAAAACGAAACAAGGTGGTCGGAGCATAGTTCACTTTCCTATGTCAAGCTCCCTAAAAAATGAAATTGGGCTTGGTCGGAGCATAGTTCGCTTTCCTGTGTCAAGCTCCTTAAAAAATGCAACTAGGTGTCCGAGCATAGTTCCTGATCTTGTGTCAAGCTCGTTAAAAAATGAAACAAGGGTTATGAGGATAGTTCTTTTGCTGTGTCAACCTCATTAAAAAATGAAACACCTCCCTTTCCAAATCGAGTCTTTCCTAGATCTCGAGAGTGAACCTTCATTCCATCCACTTTGTTGAATGCAATGAAGCTTGGGGGGCATGTACCTCGTTTTGCGTCATTATGCTGGGGGCATGCGAACTTATAACAAGCATAGTTTTTCGTTTCAAGCTTGTGTAAACATGAAACCGAATCCAAGCAAAGTTCTTCACGGTTCAAGCTTGTGTAAAAATGAACCCATACCCGATTTACATCTCGTGATTGCCATTTTTATCCGCTGAATTCTGCTAGATGAGCCTTGGTTGTTTCATTCCATCGCCACCATCTCTTTGGCCGATCATATGCTCTCACTTGGTTCTTTATCCTTTCCTGAGGAACCGCAGCGATGAGTGGTTTTATTAGCCAGCCTCTTGACCATTACACGTTTTGAGCAGTTCCACCATTGCCGGAACCAGTTGCTACCCTTTATACCACTCGTTCCTCTAGGATGAGTCACCTTTAAGCTCTTTTCTGACTCATAAAATATGAAAAGATTGTCGAGTATTTTTCCCTTTTGACTCGTTAAAGAGAATAAAAATGGATGTCGTCTTTAAGCTCTTTTCCGACATTAAACAAGAGAAGATAGCCGAGTCTCCTTTCAGCTCGTTAAAAGGAATGAGAGGTGGTCATTTTAAGCTCTTTTTCGGACCGTGTAACTTAAAAAGATTGCCGGGTGTTTGTCGTTTCGCACTCGTTATAGGCCCTAAAACGACGTGTTTTCGACCGCTTTTTTACTTTTTCGGGTCAAAAGCACTATTTACGAAAAGTACTCCTCGATCGTAATGGTCGGGCAGTTCTTTCGAGCATTGTTTTATACTTTTTTCGGGCTCGAGAGACACAACTGTACGAAAAAGGACCCCCCTGGAGTCTTCTTTTTGCTGTCTTTTCAGGCTCTCTAAACAAGAAAAGACGCCGAGTTTTTCCTTTGTCAGGCTCGTTAAACATTTGATGACATCGGGTATTGTCGAAATGACGCTCCTCAAGCATATGCTATCCCCGTCAAGCTTGTCATCCAAAAATAATCGGGGTACCTGCCAGAAATGGTGGGGAAAATGGAACTGTAATCGTAGTCGTGTCGGCAGTATGTCGCTCTTGAACATGGCACTCTTCTGCTTCGTGTCTGGGTGGGACCATCTCATCTTATCTTTCACTGGCCTCCATGGGTTTGGGATATTCTATTTGACCTCTCATCTGTTCATTGCCGTCATCATCTTATCCGCTGCTCATTTGATGTCAAGTACTGCCAAATCCGTTATAGTGCCGTTATATGTTCAAGAGAAGTTGTCCTCTGCCCCAATGCAACCTCGTTCGCTATCTCGTCGCAAATCATTATATCTCTGTCTCGTGTCGATGATGTGGGAATCATCATGGCCCACCTTCGATCAAGGCCACTTCTCGTCGACTTCAACTCATTATCCGAGAAAGTGACTTAGAGACTCCTTCCAGGTGCCTTGGAGCCTGCATGCCTCAATGGCAGGTTCCTCGTGTTCGACGCAAGGTTTACATCATTGACCTACGATCGAATGATTCCGTGGGTGTTCGACACCAGCTCATTGATTCACACGCCACGGATTGTACCTATAGTACCTTGAGGGCCATTGTCATTATTGGTGGTACCTCTCGCGTCTGTTAACGGTTCTCATCATTGGCCGGTAATCAGACGATGTTCATGCATGTTCGACTCCAACCCCTGTATTCACATGTGTGGACTTGTACTCTGTTCGGGTCGAGATGGAGCGCAAGACCCTGGATCCTTGCTCACTGTGGTCCAGGTTGCGATTTTGTGGATAATCATTACATGACTCATTGATGGATGGCTGCGCCCATGCCTGAGTCTTCATGGATGGCTGCGACCATACCTTATCATTATTATGGTCTCTTTAGCTGGGTGGCTGCGTCCATACCATAGACCAGTCTCGCATGTCTTTTGGATGGCTGCGCCCATGCCTAGACTGCATGTATATGATTGTCAGAGATTTTTCGGTACTTCCTGGTGGTGTTCCAGTTCGGCGTGTGTTGTAAAGCATTTCACCCCTCCCACTCTCTCGGTCTTCATGCTTTAGGGGGCATCTGTTACACAGTAATTTATCACTGCCTTCCTGTCAGTCACCCTGCTGTGTCCAGAAGTCACAATCACTAAGTGTTTGATCCCTGAACTGGCTTAAAATCCATTTTTCCAAAGTTTTGTGCATCAGCGCGTCTGTTCCTAAAATAACCGCGATGACCAGCGCCTCACAGTGTATTTCGTGCGCTGCCATCGTGGAAGAACATCACTTTTCCGTGATGACGCACAGCGCGGCTTTCCCGTGTTCTTCCGCGCTGACATGACTTGTTCAGTTATTGTTATGTGCTGACAGCACGACAGTCTCCATATAATCCGCGCTGATCCAGTTTGGGCGAATTTGTTCAAACAACCAGCCTTCCAGATCTCTCCAGGCTTGGTTGTTAGCTTTGTGAATATCGACTCCCTTCTATGGCATGTCTGTTCGACCCTTTGCAACAACTCCCCTTGAAGATAAGCTCATCCTTCCACCTTTTTAGGAGACTCCTTCTCCTATATAAACTTCCACCATTACCATGAGCAGCTAGTTAGAAACTAGTGGGAACTAGCTAGACTTAGCTTGGATTGTACAGAGCTTGTAGTGCTCAGATTGCTGCTATAGGTTTGGTGTGTTAGGAGTGGAAGTGATTGATTGCTTGGGGAAGTTTGTTTGTGACATTTGTGTGAGAGAGAGAGAGTTGTTTGTCTTGGGAGAACCATCCTCAAAGGTGAATGCTTGAGATACATGCTGACTGATCCCTCCTGAGAAGTTTATCGACGTCAGAACATTTGGTTGTACTCTTCTCTATTCTGATTAATAATAGATGACTGCTATTATTGTTCCATTCTCTTTTGTTTATGCAATGGATAAATGTGAATTATGTCTTTTCTGACTGGCATATAGTTACTTTTACTAGATTTCACGCTTGCGTTTGCCTTCTCTTCGTGTGTGCAGGTGTCCGTTCGCGGGGATCGCGGAGGACTGTGACCAGCCGAAGCGAAGGAGCGAAGGAGACATCTCTTCGTCCAACGACAGCGCAGGAATCCAAGTAGGTGCTCTTTACTTCTTGTTTAAGTGTAACTAGGAACATGCGTGGCAGCATTGTGTGATTGTTGCTAGACCCCTATTGGGCTAGTAGGGATCGCCTCTATCCGTAGAGGGGATTTACCTCTCCAACTGACCACTTTACACACCCTATATGTGTTTCATTTGAATGGTTGACTACTCTTACTGTTTTGAATTATATTAGTATTAGTCAGTATATTAGATCGATTGGGACTTACACTATTAGGAAGCTACATCCTGAGTTTATTGAGTCTATAGAATCAAGCTCTCATTTAGTCTATAGGACAGAGGCATGCAAAGTATATAGAGACAAATTTGAGAGCCAAAAACACAAAAAAATAAGTGGAGTATTTGATCCAATTACTATTGGATTCACTTATTCCAAACAAGTGTATATATAATTTATTATGGAGTTTTATGGGGGGAAGAAAAAAGTGCAAGGATTTTTGGATTAAGGCTATGAAAGGTGATGTGATGTGTTTGAGGACTCTAAAATATACCATGACTGGGTGGTATCTATTTTTCCAAAATTGCATAGGACTTGTAACTGGTCCCATACACAATAAGCAGCCCCTTGTGGAGGTATTCCAGTCCACGAGAGGTGAACATGTCACTTGGGGTAGTTGAAGACCCAATTGACAACATTGTTTAGCTTTTGATTTAATAGTATTCTGGTCCTAATTTTCTTAACAGGAGAGGGTATTATTCAATGGAATCATAGTATCTAAATGATGAACATGGGTTAAGTTTTGTTTCAAAATATTTGACTCTTGAATGCTCAAATTTTTGTGTGACCACCAAATGCAAGGCCTTTCAACCAACTGGATGTTCAAAGTAGCGCAAATTATAGTGAGTACAGTCACACATTTCTAGAGATTGTTTTTAGTTGGAAGTGATGAAAAGAACAATGGGAGTTTACCAAAATGGTATTGTGAAACATATGAGTAACTACTTCTATACCTTGGTGAACTTTCATTTGCATATACATATATTCCAACTAATCTCTCATTGAATTAGCAGGATGTAAAAGCTTTTGTGAATGGTGGGCATGGTGTATTGGGATGTTTCCATTAACTTAGGTTCTAAACATCATGATTGAGTGTCATGTTAGAGGTAAAAACTTGGCATGTTTTGAATTAGTAATAATTTCTTCCTCAATGCAATTTTTTCATCTGCATATACATCCTACCTGGGCTCTCTAAAAAATGGCAGAATATAAAACTTTTGTTGTTGTGTCATGGATGGCATAAATTAATATGATTTAATTAGCTCAGGTTTTCATTAGGTTAGGTGTCGAAGATCAGGATTGAAAGCCATCTACAACCGCGGTGGTTTATCAAATAGTAATGGTGTTTTAATGAGAAACCTTCATCTGCATGTACATTCTAACTTGACTCTTTCAGAAATGGTATAATGTACTTTTGTGTTTTGAGTATTATTGGTCAAATAAGGTAACATTCTTTATGCATATTGGTTATTGCATAGTAGCCATGATTTTCTTGTGTCTAGTCATCATCTCAAATTCTTGTGCTTGTTTTTTTTTTTTTTTGTGCAGACTGCAAAATTAAGAGTTTTTTCTTTTGACCAGCTACTCTGATTTTTCAATGGGAATTTATGTATGATAATGTGGTGATTGCACATGATTTGTTTTAATTCCTACACAACTGTTGTGATATGTCATTCATCAAAAGTTAACATTTTTTGTTCAGTCTGGATTACTTTTCATTACTCCATTGCCAAAACACAGAAGTCCTTGTTGGGTTATGCGTGTATTTGATTCTTAGGATTTTTTGTTGGAAGTTCCTCTATTGTTCATTATAATACCTTTGAAATTAAACATGAGGTGTTGTTTATGGTGTAATAATACATTTGAAATTAAACATGAGGTGTTTTTTGTGGGGTAATACATTATTCTTAAGCAGTACCTCTTGTTGATCAATGCTTTGAATCTTTTTGTATTTGATGTCATGGTCCCGAGTCATTCCTGCTGTAATGGAGATCATTCTTGAAAGCATTATTGCATGCTTAATGTATTGTCCTGATACAGTGACATAATTATGTTTTTTTATTGTTGCAACTTCATTGATATTATTGTCAAGTTCTCATTGGTTCTATTCAATTGTAATCAATGCCTCATGAGTTTGTGATTCTGGAGCAGGTGATAAATGAGGGGAGAGAAGCCAGTAGTGGAATGGAGACCAATAGTGGAGATAGAACCTGATCTTTGAAGCTATAAAAATTCAAAACACAACACATTGATAACACATTATAAAAGTGGTATCAAAATAACGAAGAATGCTCACAAGTTTAAAAATAGTCCATAAACTCACTAGGCATACAATTGTCTAGAAAGTGACTCTTAGTTCACTACCATTCAAAACATCATGTCCAAAAACATCTTTAAATGCTCTAACATAAAGACACTTCAAATCCTTAGACATTAAGAACCATCAAATGTTTAGTCCAACAAGGTTCAATTTTGATGTGCATATTACCTATCACATCTGATAGAAAGGTTGATTGCTGGAGAATGTTTGCAGCAAATGATGTTCCAATATATATAACCTCAAGTCCATATAGAGCCCAATGCTTCTTTCCCTTTGTGCATTTGATCAAACATGAATAGGCAATGCTTATCATTCAATTCTTTCCATGACCCACCCATAAGTTTGCAATTTATAACGCAAAGGAGTAACTTATTCAACTATGTTCAAAATGATCATTAATCAAATCAATCTTCTAGGGCCATTAAACATTTTAGAAGCACCAACATTGGCTAGGAGAAAATAAGAGCCCCTCGATCATAATCAAATCAGTCCTAGACAGAAATATCATCATTCTGCAGATGCAATCCATGTTGATGACCATTCACCACTCAACTTTCTAATGGAATGTTACACATTTTATCTATAATTCGTGGAAGCACCATTGTGGCAACTCAATTTAGTATACTTCTCTCTAGATCACTGTCAGAATTTCATACAATGTATCTTTATTCTTGGGACTCATCAATCAAGATTTCCAATGGAGCATTATAAATCTAAACCATCATTAATGGAGGCACCATTTCTTAAACTAATTTTACAATACTACTTTATAGGTCACTGCAAAAATTTCTCTCACCACGAATATTTAGTTAGGGATCAATGCTATTTCATAAACTCTCTCCTTTTAAAGTTTTGTTTCTTGTCACCTATGTTTACCTTAAATTTTTTTGTTTCCTTGTTACTATGAATTGCATCAACCTCTATTATTCTACAATATTTGTTTGTTTAATGTTTTTTGTCATGCACGAGGAAATATGGTAAGAATGAAAGTGACAAGGGTTGATCATCTACAAAACTCTTCCTCAAACGAGGAGTTAAATTCGATATTTTTTGAAGAGCATAATGATATAAAAGCTAAAGAGCATATGATGTAGATGTTGAAGGTGGTGCTTATGCATGAATTATAGTGCAAGGTGCAAGTTTAAACAATAATATTAGTGTTAACAAAGGCCGAACTAAAGAGGATATGCTGAAGGAAATTGATGATGTTGACTTCAATCGATGCTTAATAAGACTTGCAGTGAGAAAATATGGAACTCACCAGCATCAATACATTATTGGCTAAATACCTCATGCAAGGAAGAAGAAGAAAGAGGTTATTATAGTGTTAATTGAACAAAAGGAGGAAAATAGTTGATTGGTGTAAGGAGATACTTCAAATTAGCCATGACCTAGAGTTGATACAGCTTAAGGCTAACGTTGCTCCACTTTGAGTCCATTCAAAGACGGTTTTTGGGGAAATCAGGGTGTGAAGGAGTTAAGAAAATATATCGAGAGTCGGCATTATGAACAATTGAAATCCTAAATAGAGACAAAGCTATGGATTTACACCCTACACTTCTGACCAAGTTCTATTACACTCTATCCAAGGCATACAAAGATCATTCATACAATTTACAAAATATATAAGCAATTGTGACGAGTTTCCTTTCCAAGTTGGAAGGAATTGTGGCATGTGGATAAATTCCAAGAGAATGAGTGAAAATGTGCCAAATATTTTCCTAACAACAACGTGGATAACTATATTTCGTTGTGCAATTACAATTGGTTTATCAATGTCTAGGCTATATTTGTTTTATGGAAATAAAAATAGGAGTATAAATTACCCTAATCTATTATTGATAATAATATTCAAAAATTTTAATTTAAAATTAATATAGTAATATTAGCTTGAAGTTAATATAATACAATAATATTACTGTAAATAAATAAATAAATAAATAAATAATTAAATAATAATAATAATAAAAATAATATATATATATATATATATATATATATATATATATATATATATATATATATATATATATATATATATATATATATATATATATATATATATATATATATCTATATATATATATATATATATATATGTATTTATTTATTTATATTTATATTTATATATTATAACCGTTAAAGGACTTTTTAACGTTGCCTGTTCATATAGCCGTTGAAGGACCTGCATACTCTATTTAAAGGATCGCTGAGATTTGTTCCTCAACTTGTCCTGACGATGAACCACACTAGTTGGTTCGAAACGCGTCGACAAATGATTCTCTATGTGATTTTTCTGAAATCTCTAACAATGAAGAACCATGTCAAGAATTGTGAGCAAGGAATATCCATGGTTGCACATCCTAATGCATGGATGACTAAATAATTGTTTGTGATTTGGCTATACCATTTTGTCACTTTTTACCCAGAGGCGTCTATCTTACAAACACATACTTTTTAATTTTTTATGGTCCTCACAACAACATAGTTTTACAAATTCTCGGATGTGGGTGATCCACAAGGACATTGAGGTGGCAATCGGCTGGGTTGGCGTGTGTCTAGACCACATGGCCATCTGTATATTGGCATAGTGGTCTAAAATCAGCATTCACAACAGCCATAAATGCACTTTAAGTGGGCGCTGTCTCCAACCTGTTAACCGTCACCCAATTCGGCTCTGTGCAAACATGAATCCTCGAGAGAATTTCACCTCTGCATCTGTCCATCAACCTATGCCATTGTAATGTCTCTGCCCTCAAGCCGCTGTAGCACCCAGCTCCCACACAACCACTGGGAGACGCTGCCACCTCCTTTGCTGCATTGATTTCGGCCCCGAAATTCACTTCACCCAGAGCCTGGATTGCCATTTTGTCTTCCATTCAGCCCTTGCTATTAATCCCTTTGCTGAGCAGTCTGCAAGTTCAATTGTGTCTTTGCACCACACTGTGACAAATTCCGGAAGGAATTCTCATACTTTGTAGACAACATGCCAAGAATGTGACACCACATGCACAGTCACAGGGGCGGAAGCTAAGGAAGTCTGATTTTCCCCCATCACTCTCTTATTTTGGACACCACTTCCTCCCTGGCAGAGCAGACTCCCAGGCGTTACCCAAATACTCGTAGTGGAAGAGGCTGCCTCCATTCGGTGCCCCTTGCCTCATCTCCCATTAGCTTTCCTTCCATTTTTTCTTTGTCTCCTAGAGGAACTCCACCCTATCCTCAGCTGCAACCCCAGAATGCCCAATTCACCTTCCGCTCTACCCTGAACAGGCCCATCATCACAACCACTATCTCCATTCTCTTTCATGATGTGGAGCAGGTCACTTAGGGACAGGCCATAGAGGTTGGTGGTCGCACAAGAGAAATTGTGGAGCAGGGCACTATGGGTGGTGGTAGCACCAAAGTAATTGAGGGACAGGACATTGTAGGTGGTGGATGCACCACAGAAGGATGTAGCCACACCAAAGCCAAACCAGACATGGCTCAGACGAGCATCCAAGAGGCAGGGGAGCGGAACAATGAGCAGAAGACGAGACGTGAAGGGAAGGAGGTGTACAAGGACCAACACGCAGACGAGGTAATGGACCCTTACTGCTGTTTCATCGAGGAAGAACACCCGGCGCCGCAAACAGGCAGCACAGAGACCTCGCAACAGGTAGGTGGCGACATGGAGGAGTACAGGTGTTTCATCATGGAGGAACACCCGCCATCTTCGCCTTGCTCCTAGTCAGCCACTTTGATTACCGCGTGTCCGCCACACAGTCTTCCACTTGTCTGCCACTCAACATGCCACGTGTCTCTTCTCTTAGGTTTTTGGAACTTTGTTTTCTAGTTTTTGTTTCAATGGGGTTCCGGGGAAAAAAACTGCGGGTTTTAGGCTCTTCAGCTGGATTTTGTTTCATTATGAACACTGATAACAAACTGTGCACTTTGCTGGTTTCCCCTGCATGGGCAGCAAGCTAATTTTTTGAAATTACTTTTGCTACGGACTGGTTTCCCTTCTTGGGCAGTCTAGATCTAGACTTTGCTGGTTTTTTGCCATTCCTTAGGCATGGATAGGTATAGGCTAAGGCCTCAGTGTATGATATTTTTTTCAGTAATAGAATTAGCATAACTTAGAAGAAAAAAGAAACATAGTTTTACAAACCACAGAGGAAAACACGATAGGCATACATAGTGTTGGCACTGTTTAGACATTACTCATAAGTTGCAACCCCTAGAAGTGTGTTTGGGCCTTTTAAGAATTATTTAAGGTTTGAGAGAATAAATTGGATGGAAAAGAATGCATGGAGAGAGGTAAAAAGGTTTGAAATAGTTGAAATTTCTAGCATATCTATTAAAAGGACCTTGACACCCTCTAATATTAATGTGGAATCTAGGTGCAATGGAATTTGGCTAGTCAATTATGATGCTCTTACCAATGATGAGGCTTGTAGTGAAGTTTTTGAAATACATGGTGATAAAGATGCAAAAGTTGTTATAAACATGTTGAGTCTACCTCAAGGATGTTATCATCTACTAGGTGATGATGATGAACATGGCAATGCTACTTAAGAATATGATGGAAAAATTCAAGAAAAAATAGTAGTTGTTGATGAAACCACATACAAATTTTACAAATGCTAATCAAAATAAAATTTTTGAAATGAATATGATTGAAGGTGGTCGAGTGATGGGAAGCATTAATGAGAAATTTGCATTTCCAAGCCAAGTGACCCAACATGAGTGGTTAGCAGAAGCCATGATGAATATGAATTGAAATAATATTTATGAAGAATAATGAAGAAATCCTTAACATGCCTTCATTTGTGCTGGGCCATAAGGTGTTCAGGTGGTGGGGACTAGAGTTACATAAATCTTTTATTGTTGGTCTATTAAACTCCATCATTCAAGGTAGGAACCATTTGTTGGTTGGGTAAGATACAACTATTCAAGTAAGAGAAAGGAAGGTTGGTAAGTAAGGGGGCCCTATTTCATTTTCCTACTTGCATAAAGCCTACTTGAAGGGGAGGGACTTTAACACAATGACTCAAAACAGAAGATTGCATCGTAAGACCATAGGTAAGGTTCATGGGTATGGGATTCCATCGATTCAACACTTCATGACATGGTAGAATGACTTTCATAACTTATATATTTATTGAATAACATAGTGTAATGACCAAATATAATATGGAAGGATGAACTACCTGAAGGTCGATAACTTAAAAACTACCCGGAGAGCGAATGAAAGTGTTTATAAATTGACCTTGCAAATATAACAACTTCTCCTTACAATGAGGCTGCAAATTTATACAAGAAAGAAAGTCCTTTGTCACAGTTAGGTTGGCATTTGAGAAATTGGTTTGATATGGAATCAACAAGGTAGTGATGGAAACAGTCAAGGAAACAAAAGTTGGGAGAAAAGTAAAACAAAATTTGCACAAACATTAATCTCTCAGAGCTTGACAAAAGTGGTAGAGAAAAGATTAATCTCTCCTACCTTGACAAAACTGGTGGTCAAGATCAACACATACAAGAAATTTGTTGTGGAATATTATCAAAACTAATAGAAGGATATGAAAGAGTGTAGGGTAAGAACCTTGACAAACACAACAACTGAAACTTGCAACATTGTTTGTAGGAAGAGAAAATTATGTTTATTACTTCCAAACGTGTATGTTAGTATATTATAGTTTAATGAATATGTTTTCCTATTATCATATATGGTTTCATATTTTAACAAAACATTCGCCAAGAATTCACAATGCTTTATTATTCAGTGAAAAATTTGCCAAGCTCTTACAAGATTTTATAATTCAGTGAAAGATTCACCATGACTTTACAAGATAATATAATCTAATGAGAGATTCACCAAAAAAATTATATATACATATTATATTATTGATAAAATCACCTCCCATTATTCCTATGTGTCATGGGGATTCACCCATTTATTATACATATAAATTTAAGGTGGTTCTCAAAATTTTCCTTGCTTCATAAGAATGAAGAAATCCCACTAAGCAAAATAAATTGCTAAGATATTTTGCAATAATGTCTACAAACTGCATGGGTTTCCCAAAGTCATTATTAGCAATAGAGATGCCAAATTGAAGGGAAATTTTTGGAAGGAAATTTTCAAACATAAAGGAACCTACCTCGACATGAGTTTAGCATACCATCCTCAAATAGATGGTCAAACAGAAGTTGTCAATAAATGTTTAGAAGCCTACATTGTTATGAAACAAACGAAAAAAATACGTGGGCTCAATGGTTACATCTCCTTGAATGGTGGTACAATTCCACTTACCACACTTCAATGAAAATGATTCCATTTCAAGCTCTGTATGGTTATGAACCTCCTAAATGGAAAGACCTTTCCATTATCGAGACAAAACTCAAAGATCAGTTAGAATAAACCCAAAAAATATTCCAAGCACTAAATTAAAATCTAAATATTATAAGAAATCATATGAAGCAGTAGGATGACCAAGACATAACCGAAAGAGAATTTGAAGTTGGGGAGTGGGTATTTGTTAAACTTCAGCCTTACAAACAATTGTCTTTAAAACAAAAAAGAAAAAAAATTGGCACCAAAGTTCTATGGACCGTACTAGATTAACAAAAAACATCATCCAAGTAGCATATAACTTAAGCCTTCCTGATACATTAGAGGAAATTTCAGCCTAAAAGTGGTCTCCTAAGGAAAAATCAAGAAATTAATAAAAAATGCCATGTAGATATTTTTTTTGATATTACTTTATTTGTATCTATGATTTAATAATTTTTTTTAATATGCTATTTAGTGGCTTGGGTGCAGGTGTTATGGACAATCATTCAAATACGGAAACGATTTCTACAAGTTTAGGTGAAACCTCTTCTTGGATTTCCTGCGAAGTATAAGTCATCTACCTCCAAAGTTATCTATTATGCCAAATTAGTAGAATTGCTTAATTTTAGTATCAGATGCCAAGTGATTTACAAGTATTCTAAGCATCGCACATCATGATTCCTCTAGGCTAGGGTTCATTCACTCATGAATGATGTGATGCGCTATTAATCCAATGGTTAGTAGTCAGCAGTGATCCAACAGTCAGCAGGATATCGCATGGGAATCTGCGCGACGTTTACCGCCCTCACTGAGCCGATAAGGTTTATAAACCCTTGGTCTATAAAAGTTCGGGTCCAGGTTTGAGGTTAACGTTTAATCATCTTACGACTGATATCCATTGGATAACAGAGGCCATTGAATCCTACAGCTTGCGGGACTTTTATTAGCCCACGGGTTAAAAACAGACCAACCCCCACTATTGACTGTGACGTAAGACATTGAAAATGAAATCAACGACTAGGAATGAGTGCGGGGCTTCAACCCTGATCAAGAAACCCGTAGAGTTCCACCCCCGCAGCTACTAATACATGACGAAAAGAAATTAAATATGATCACATTAGATCACACAAACTCTAAATTCTCAGGCCAAATTGGAAATTCAATAATACACAGAGGTACTACGGAGGGATGCAACACCTCCAGGATTGACCAATTATACACAAAATACACAGAGATATAATTTCCACAACTTAATATTATATGGCCAAACTAAGACGAATCAGTCAAAATCCTTTTACAATAATTCATATCTTACATAAATACCATTTCATATAACAATCAGATCCTTAAACACTAGGTCGAATCTGCCTAATCTTAAACAATATCTAATCTGGCTAATATTTTCCTCGAGAATCTCAACTGAATATAAACTACGTGAATTAATTACAAAATCACTCAATCCCTAAATCCTAGCTCAAATCCTATCTAGAAAGCTTGTAAATTGATAGCTAAAGGATCTCACTCCTTTGCTTGTAAACTTTTTTTGTATTTTTGGAATAAGTTCAAAGCCTTTTGCCTTCAAGCCTCATGCTCCTGCATCAGACTCCTAAGGACAAAATTCTTCATGGGCTCCTGTCCATGAGCTCTTCTACAGAACTTCCCAACTTCTATAGCATGGAATCTGTCATCCAAGTAGCTTCAACAATTGGCTGATCTTTCCATTTGACCAAATACTGAAAATACTCCTATCCTCTTGTCTTCTTCAATAATTTCTTGTCCAAAATCCTCTCTGGCATTAGTTCTTTTGCTATAGGAAATTATTTTACCCAATCAATCTCTTGTTTTTCTTGATCCTCTGCTGTGTCATCTGCTGTTCCACCTTCATACCTATACAAATAAGCAACATTCAAAATTAGAGATATTCCAATATCAGGGGGTAATTCAATTTCATATGCATTTGTAGAAATTTTTCTCAAGACTCTACATGGTCCAATTTTCTTAAACTTTAGTTTATTATACTCCCTTTTTGGAAATCTTTCCTTCCTCATGTGTGCTAAAACCAAATCTCCAACCTCAAAATTAAATTCTCTTTTCTTCAAATCTGCTCTTCCCTTGTATTTTATGTTGTTGTCGTGTAGTTTCTGTTTTACCTGTTCATGTATTGCTTGAACTTCTGTAGCAAAATCTTCTCCTTTAGCACTTCTCCTTTCAGCTTTTCCCAAGTCTCTCAATCCATACACTCCTCTTTGGTGCATTCCATAGATTATATGGAATGGACTTTGCCCTGTACTCCTATTAAGAGAATAATTATATGCATATTCTGCTTATTCCAATACTTGATCCCACTGTTTTGGATGTTCACCTGCAAGACTTCTCAGAAGATTACCTAAGCTTCTATTTACAACTTCAGTCTGTCCATCAGTCTGAGGATGATAAGTAGAACTAAAACTCAGTTTAGTTCCAAGCTTCTTCCACAATGTCCTCCAGAAATGTCCAACAAATCTGGTGTCTCTATCTGAAATAATACTCTTAGGTAACCCATGTAATCTTACAATCTCCTTAAAAAACAGATTAGCAATGTGAGTAGCATCACTGGTTTTATAACATGGAATAAAATGTGCCATTTTTGAAAATATGTCAATTACTACATAAATTGAATCATTTCCTCTTTGAGTTTTTGGTAAACCCAAAACAAATTCCATACTTACCATATCCCAAGGCCTATCTGGAATAGGTAATGGAACATACAAACCTGTGTTTTGACTCCTTCCCTTTGCATACTGACAAAATTTACAATTTTTCACATACCTTTCCACTTCAGACCTCATTTTTGGCCAAAAATAAAACCTGTTCAACTGTTCATAAGTCTTGTCTGCACCAAAATGCCCTCCAAGTCCTCCACTATGTTTCTCCTTGATCAAATTCTCCCTCATAGAACAACTTGGTATGCACAGTTGATTTCTTTTAAACAACAGTCCCGCTTGCATGAAATAATCCAGCCACTTTCTTCTGTCTAACAAAACAGGATTTCTACAAGCTTCAAATGCCTCTTTAAAATCTATATCTTTCTCATATAACTCTTTAAGAAAATCAAAACCCAACACTTGAATTTGACTTTCTTGAACAAAAATTGTTTTTCTACTTAAGGCTTCTGCTACTATGTTTGATTGAACAATTATATGTTTTAATACAAAATTAAAACTTTGCAGGTATTCTACCCATTTTGCATGTTTCTGGTTAAGCTTTTGCTGTTGCATAATGTACTGTAATGCATGGTTATCTGAATACAATATGAACTCCTTGGACATCAAGTAATGTCTCCACATCTTCAAAGACTGCACCACTGCATAAAACTCTTTGTCATAAGAAGAATATTTCTTCTTTGTCTCATTCAACTTTTCACTAAAATAAGCTACAGGCCTGTCTTCTTGACTCAAAATAGCTCCAATGGATTCTCCATTGGCATCACACTTCGCTTGAAAAGGTTTATTAAAATCTGGCAAAATAAAAATAGGTTTCTCAATAATCTTTTTCTTCAACAGTTGGAAGTTATTTTCTGCTTCAGTAGTCCATTTAAATGGTTGTCTTTCCTTCTTTATTGTGTTAATAATTGAAGCATTAATCTTACTAAAATTCCTTATGAATTTCTTGTAAAAACTAGCAAGACTGTGAAAACTTCTTACCTCAAAGACACTTTTTGGTGAAGACCACTCCATGATAGCCTTGATATTCTCTGGATCCATATTTAACCCCTCAATAGAAATAACAAAGCCCAAATACACCAACTCCTCCTTCATGAATGAAAATTTCTTTAAATTTAACAATATTTTTTCTTGTTGTAGCCTCTGTAAGACATAATTCAAATGTCTCACATGTTCCTCTTTAGATCTGCTGTAAACTAATATATCGTCCAGATATACTATTACAAATTTACCAATAAATTCCTTCAGAACTTCATTCATAAGTCTCATAAATGTACTAGGAGGATTCAAAAATCCAAAAGGCATTACCATCCATTCATACAATCCTTCATTGGTTTTAAAAGAAGTTTTCCACTCATATCCCTCTCTAATTCTGATTTGATGATAACCACTTTTTAAATCTAATTTTGTAAAATACCTAGCTCCACTCAAACAATCCATAAAATCTTCGATCCTAGGTAAAGGAAATCTGTACCTGATTGTTATCTTATTGATTGTCCTTGAATCAATTCACATTCTCCAGCCTCCATCTTTCTGTGGGCTCAACACCGTTGGCACTGCACAAGGACTCAAACTCTCTCTAACAAATCCCTTGTCTAGCAGTTCCTAAACCTGTTTCTTGATCTCTTCATTCTCTGTGGGAGTCATCTTCTAAGTTTCTTTATTAGGTATATTTGCTCCTAGAATCAAATCTATGTGATCATTGATTTTTCTAATGGGTGATAACTAATTAGGCAAATCATCTACAATGATATCATAATAACTGTCCAACATCTCTTGAATTTCAATTGGTAAATCAAAAACTTTTGTGGAAGTAATTATTACCTTAGGTTTGAAAACCAATGCAAAACTTATCTCATCTTCCTCCATCTACTGCAAGTACTCCTTTCCATTCAGCAAAAGGGTCTTTGGATCAGGTTTCTTCGATGTATCTTCTTCTTCTATTCGCAACAATGTATGATTGACACCATCTTTGCTGAATTTGTATGTGTTCTTCTTTCCATCATGCATAGCTCCTCTGTCATACTTCCATGGTCTACCCAACAATATATGACACACATCCATAGGCATCACATCACACATAATTTTGTCTCTGTATTTTCCCAACTGCAACTCCACTTCACATTGCTCATTCATTACCAACTAATATCCCTTTTGAAGCCATGACACCTTGTAAGGTGTTGGATGTTTCTTTGTTTTCAATTTCAAATTATCCAACACTTACGTGGAGACCAAATTATCTGTACTACCACGGTCTATTATCATCTAAAAAAACTTCCCCTGAAATTTACACACAGGCCTAAACAAGGTTTTCCTTTGTGCCGGTTCAACAATTTCCTTAGTTGGTTTTAAAAAATTTTTGTTGACTACCAAAGATTCCACTTTCTTTGGTACATTCTCTTCGTCTATTACCTTTGTTGCTTCCTCTTTAGTTTTTCAACAATTGCATTCCTCTGATTCATTCCTATATTTTTTGGGCACTCATAAGCTCTGTGTCCTAGCTTGTTACATCTGTAACATCTAACTTCTCTTCCTCTACCTCTGCCTCCTCTTCCTCTGGAAAGACTCCCTCCGCCACTTGTATCACCTCCTGTGGGTGCATGTTGACTTGAGCTGCTGCTAGCTCCATCTCTAGGTGTTGTAGATATTCCTCTACCACCTTGACTTCCCCTTCCTCGTAAAGTACCTCTACTTTTGGCAGACTACTTCCTCATGAGTTTTTCTTCAGCCTTCAGTACCATCTGATAAACCTCTTCTAATGTTTTAGGAGATAGTACACTTATCTCATCTTGAATGTCCATTCTAAGACCATTCACATATATGGCAAACTTCTCATCTATATCTTGGATTTGTCCTACTCTTATACTCACTTTGTAGAATTCGTTTGTGTATTCCTTTACTATCATAGACCTTTGTCTAAGATTATGCATTTATCTACATAATGTTTGATGATAGTCACTTGGCAGAAATGTAATTTTTAGTTTTGCCACCATCCTGTTCCAATTCTTAATTGGTTGTTTTCCAAGTCTTATTCCTTCTACTTGCACTCCATCCCACCAAAGGTCTGTATGTCCTTTCAGTTTTGTGACAAAAAACTTCACCTTCTTTGCTTCATCTGTTTCTTCAAAATCAAAAAATTTCTTCATGTCGTTTATCCAGTCTATCAATTCCTCAGGGCTTAAGCTTCCTGTGTAGATTGAGACTTCAAGTCTAGTCTTGGATGTGGATCTCAATACTGACCTAAAGAATCTCATTTCAGGGGTCACATCCGCAGGTTCTTCTTCAGCCACTTCAGCTTCAGGTTCATTGACATCTCCAGCATCTGCATCTCTTCCCATTTCCACTGCTTCCAATATAGCTTGCATCTGTTGCATAG
Source organism: Pinus tabuliformis (assembly GCA_031772625.1). Taxonomy (NCBI): domain Eukaryota; kingdom Viridiplantae; phylum Streptophyta; class Pinopsida; order Pinales; family Pinaceae; genus Pinus; species Pinus tabuliformis. Next base: position 875,481,239 of record CM062807.1, read on the forward strand.
CTTCCAACACTTCAGCATTTGCAACTGGTCGTCCTCTTCTTCGACCACCACCTCTTCCTCCAACTCTGAAAGCCATGTTGGATTTTTTTTTCTGATCCTTGAGATCCTGTTCAGTGTCAGTAAGCTGCTCTGATACCACAAATGGTGGCCTAGGTGCAGGTGTTATGGACAATCGTTCAAATCTGGAAACGATTTCTACAAGTTCAGGTGGAATTTCTTCTTGGATTTCCTGTGGATCATCATTCATCTACCTCCAAAGTTATCTATTATGCTAAATTAGAAGAACTGCTTAATTTTAGTATCAAATGACAAGTTCTTTACAAGTCTTCTAAGCATCGCACATTGCAATTCCTCTAGGCCAGGGTTCATTCACTCATGAATGATGCAATATGATATTAATCCAACGGTCAATAGTCAACAGTGATCCAACGATCAGCAGGATATTGCACGAGAATCTGTGTGACGTTTACCGCCCTCACGGAGCCGATAAGGTTTATAAACCCTTGGTATATAAAAGTTTGGGTTCGGGTTTGAGGTTAACATCTGATCTTCTTATGACCAATATCCATTGGATAACAAAGGCAATTAAATCCTACGGCTCGTAGGACTTCTATTAGCCCATGGGTTAAAAATAGGCCAACTCTCGCAGTTGACTGTGACGTAAGACGTTGAAAATAAAATCAACAGCCAGGAATGAGTGCAAGGCTTCAAACTCGATCAAGAAACCATACAGTTCCACCCCTACATCTGTTAATACACGACGAAAATAAATTAAATATGATCACATTAGATCACACAAACTCTAAATTCTCAGGCCAAACTGGAAATTCAATAATACACAGAGGTACTATGGAGGGATGCAACACCTCCGGGATTGACCAATTATACACAAAATACACAGAGATATAATTTTTGCAACTTAATATTATATGGCCAAAACAAGCCGAATCAGTCAAAATCCTTTTACAATCATTCAGATCTTACATAAATACCATTTCATATAACAATTAGATCCTTAAACACTGGGTTGAATCTGCCTAATCTTAAACAATATCTAATCTGGCTGATATTTTTCTCGAGAATCTCAATTGAATCTAAACTACATGAATTAATTACCAAATCACTCAATCCCTAAATCCTAGCTCAAATCCTATCTAGAAAGCTTGTAAATTGACAGCGAAAGGATACCACTCCTTTGCTTGTAAACTTTTTTTGTATTTTTGGAATAAGTTCGAAGCCTTTTGCCTTCAATCCTCATGCTCCTGCATCATTATTTCTAATTTTTTTCTTTTATTGAAATTCCTCAATAGCACTTTTATTAAAATATCTATTTATATTTATTTTATATTTAAATTTAACTGTCTATATATATTTAATTATTTTTTTGGTGTTTTTTTAATGACATTGTCTATTAAGGCCACAATTTCGCTTGGAATATATTTTTTTGGCTAGAATCCGGTATTTTATCTTTTCTGGAATATATTTTTTAACTATTTCACTATTTTTAACTATTTAATTATTTAACTCTTTAACTATATTTAACTATTTAACTATTTTGTATTTAACTATATATTTTAAATTTTTTGCTGGAATCCAATAACGTGTCATTTCTAGAATATGTTTTTTAACTATTTTTTAACCATTTAACTATTTTTGTGTTTAACTGTATTTAATTATTTAACTATATATTTTATATTTCTCAACATTCAAAATATGGATCACAAAATCCTGAATTTAGATATTACATTTTTAACTATTTAACTATTTTATTTTTAACAAATTAATTATTTTATACTTGAATATAACTACATTTAACTACTTTTTAACTATTTAATATTTAACTAGTTTTAGCTATTTAGCTATTTTATATTTTATATTTCACTGTTTTTTAATTATTTAACTATAATTGTTTATATTTATATTTTAAATTGAATTGTCCATATATATTTTAGATTTAATTAGGTTTTTGGTGTTTTTTTGGAGCATGGTTATTAATGTCGAAAGAGCCTGCATTTTTAATTTATATTTTTTTTACTAATACCAAGATTTTAAGATTTACATTGCATTAATAACTTTTTTCGATATTATAATGGAGTTGTCTTTAGTGCGACTTTTTGGACTTTCTAGTGCTGGAATCCAACTGAAAAATTTGAGGTGAAATCTTGATTTGTGTTATTTAAACTGGTTTTTTGATTGTATATTCTCAACACCCTGAAAAACCCCTAGGGCACTTCTATTGTGCAGGGATTACCCATCAAGCTTGTGATTTCAATAAATTCTTGCCAGCTTTTAGCGAAATTAGACCGGAAAAACCCTTCGAAAAAGCTTCCAAAAAGTCTCACTAAAGACAGCTCGTATTATAATACATATGGGTAAGGTAGGTAAATAATATTAATAAAGTATTTAACGAATACCCAAATTAATAACAAAATATTTCATCGATACCCAAATTAATAATAAAATATTTCACGGATACCCAAATTAAATAAATATATATATATTTTAAGACATGTACCTCTTTTTAAATTTAAAGGATTTTGATTGGTTTACATATTATGACATGGAAATTACATGAAAAATTCATGGGCACTTTTAGGTTGAAATTTCCTCTAATGAAAGTCGTGTTCACAATATCTTCCACGTATCTTGCCTTGAAAAAACACTTGGCAAACACCAATCAGCATAAACAACACTTCCGATATTAGATGACGAAGGGAAGATCATTTTAGAACTAGAAGGTATCATCACCACCAGTGGAAAGAAGTTGAAATCATGAGTAACCAAAGAATACATGATTAAGTGGGAATATTTACCAAAAGAAGAAGCTTCTTGGGAGACCAGAGCATTCTATCAACAACATCCTTCATTACCTATGCTTTAAGGACAAAGCATTCTTTCGAGAGGAAGGCAATGTTATGTAACATTTATTTAATTTAATTTTCTAAACTAAGGGGCACGATCAAAGATCATGCCCCCTCATGTAATGGATCTTATTCTATATTTAAATCTAGGATATTCCTTCATTGCATTCATCATTCAAGTATTAATAAATACATATATATGCTCTGTTGATTACTGAGCTTACACTCCATCTAGTATTAAAGCAGCCCTGCCTAGGTATATAAGTAGGCCCTCACCTTCATTTGTAATCATCACACTTTTATCCAAATATTATTATAAAATATATTATAATCCTATGATGGATATTTGCATTTACTAGATATTTTGAGATTCCTATTTCATATATGAACTTTGTTTGTTACATTGGTATTAGAGCATTCCTTTGAGTGTACGAACTTTGTTTGTTACATTGATACCAGAGCATTCCTCCGAATATACAAACTTTGTTCATTACATTGACATCAGAGCATTCCTCCAAGTATACAAACTTTGTTCGTTACACGTTACTTGTCAAAATATCAATACTTTTCAAAAGGGGCTATTGAAAGAATTCTTTGAGATGGATTCCTTTGAGATTTATATCTCGAGATAAAATATCTGATGACAAACATTAACTTCTGTCTTCTATCTTTTGTGTATTGACAACCTTTTGAAGGCTTCAATTAAAACTAAGTTTCACTAATGTTTTGTACATAGTAGACTAATTTTTTCGTAGCCTTAATATTGGGTGTGGAGCCTGATTATCTTCTTGATTCAGAGGTCTTTGTTTCAATTGAATGTATACCCTAGGAAGACTATACACCCCTCCATGCAGGGGTCTAGGGGGGACCATCCCCCCCGGCTATGGGGTCAGGGTGCTAATGGCCCCCCGAAGATAAAAATAGCTGAAAATTTTCCTTATCAATGATTTCATAGCCAATCTAGGTCGTTCATCAGGCGGATAATATGATGGTAGAAGTTACGTTAATTTAGGGTGTTTTGTCCCAGAAGGAAACCCTGAGTTTAGATGAGGGAATTGTACTGCGATTGTGGATTATTATTATGAGAGAGAAAGGAAGAAGGGACTGTATGAGAGTGAAGAGGAAATTACAATGGATTCACTATAGGTTGTATCTCTTCATTTTGTTGGATAATACAAAATCAAGGATTGGTTGTGTTTTTGTGAACATAGCCCAAATTTGATGAACCACATATATCTATGTCTCTCTTGTTTTATGCATTTTCTTTGTTTATGTTTCCACAATATTTTATATGTTCCATTGCTATATAATATATAATTTTCTAACAATTGGTGTTAGAGTCGAAGGTCTATTTGGCTAATAAACTCACAAGAAATAAGGGTTCCTGGTTCGAGTGGGAGCAATGATAGAAGATGGTAGGTTTAGGGTCCATAAATTTAATGGCCAAAATTACAAGCTGTGGAGGATGCAGATAGAATATTATCTATATCAGAAAGATATGTATCTACCACTGAGTGGAAAATTAAAGAAGCCGACAAGTATGACAAAACGAAGAATGGGATCTTCTTAACAGAAAGGCACTAGGAACAACATGACTATGTTTGGCAGTGTCGACGGTATTCAAGGTTTAATGACAACATTGTCCAAGCTATATGAAAAACCATTAGTCTCAAATGAGGCATTTCTTATGAAGCATCTATTTAACATGAAGATGTTAGAAGGTGGATCTGTTGCTGATAATTTAAATGAATTTAACACGGTTACCAGTCAGTTAAGTTTTGTGAGTGTAAATTTTGATGATGAAGTTAGGGATTTGCTATTTCTACACTCATTTCCAGAAAGTTAGAATGGCTTAGTTATGGCTATCAGTAACTTTGTCTCTAGATCTAGTACTTTAAAGACTGATGATGTTGTTGATGCCATCCTTAGCGAGGAAATGCGACGAAAAAGCTTTGGTGAGACATCAGATAATGCTTTGACTACAAGTACTAGGGGAAGAAAATGGAAAGAGGAAGGAGCCCAAGAAATCATCTTAAGTCAAGAAAAGGCAGATCCAAATCCATTTTAGAGATAGTGTGCTGGAAATATAGGAAGAAAGGGCACTTGAAGAAAAACTGCAAATATTAGAAGGGAAGAGAAGGAGATGGAAAAGAAGACAACAATCATGAAGTGAATGTGACAAGTGATGTGTTGAGAGATGCTTTGATTCTTAAATTAGAGAATATTATTGATTCCTAGGTGGTAGATTTAGCGGCCTCATTCCATGCCACACCTGTTAGGAAACATTTTCATGACTATGTTTAAGGAGATTTTGGACAAGTTCGTCTGGGTGATGATAAACCTTGTAAAATGATTGGAATGGGTAAGATTTTTATAAAGAAACAAAATGGAAACCAATGGCTATTGAAGGAGGTAATGCATGTTATAGATATGAAGAAAAATCTAATTTCAATAGGGAAGTTAGGTGGTGAAGGCTGTGTAACTACATTCACAGAAAAACCTGGAAGGTCACTAAAGGAGCCCTGGTAATAGAAAAAGGAGAAAATGTTGGTATGTTGTATTTATGTAATGGTATTTCTAATTATCTTAATTCATTAACTACCATAGGAGCAGATACGATATTGTGAAATTATAGGCTCAAGCACATGAGTGAGAAGGGGATGCAAATTCTTCTCTCAAGAAATTTGTTGCTAGGTTTGAAGCATGTTGATTTGGATTTATGTGAAAATTGTGTTTATGGAAAGTAGAAGAGGGTTAGATTTATTAGAGTTGGGAAATAAAATAAGAGTGAAAAATTATAGCTTGTGCATACAGATGTATGGGGACTTGCTTAGGTATCATCTCTTGGTGTCTCTCACTATTATCTTACTTTTATTGATGATGATATCATTAGAATTACTGATAGTAACTATCCACATGAAATTTGTGATCTCACTTCACTTTCAGAATGTATCTATCCAATTTTTCAAAGTTCCGGGATTTGTTAGGAAGTTGAGGCACTTCAACTTATATTGATGGTTATGATAGGTTCTTGCAGTCCTAGTGAGATCCCCGAATAAATTCAGATCTATATTTTCTCACAAATTCTTTTCTTTGCATGGTTTCACTAAATGCAAATTCCTTCTTGGAATATCTTCGATATTTTTGAATTAGCTATTTTAACTTTCAATATTTGGTTTCTAATGGGATTGAAGATTTTGTTTCAGTTAGTTCATCTTCATGCAAATATGTTGTATCAAACATGAGTTTTGAGTGTATACCTTTCATGGATACACAAATCTATGAAGCTGATCACTCTAAAGATTATCATTGGCCAAATGATTCATACCTAGCATATAGTATTGAATTTAATTAGCTCCTAGTATTTCTTGAGAATGATACGATGTTAATAATTTTAATTATAGAATCATATTCCCTCTTGAATGTTGGTGAGTTATTGATTTATTTTCTGAATTAAGTTCCTCTTTTTCATCCATTATATCCTCAATGGTTTCATGTGTTTTCCATACTAGCATTCATTTTCAATGCGTTCGATGATTGTGATGTTGTTTTAGTTTGTAACTAGGTATGTGAGGAATTTGGTTCTATTGTTCAAAGCATTTGCAAATCTATTCAAACTAATCTATATTTGTTGTATACTAATTAAAATCTTATGTCTTAATCGATCCATTTGATCATAATGCTAGTTCTAGTAGTTTTCAATAAACTAATCATTTTCCTCAATAGTATATCAGATGATAGTTGTGTTGCATCGAGTCATCTTTATGGTTTACCATCTTACTATTTAGATACTTGTCAAGCAGTTGAGGCACTTCAACCTATGTTTATGGTTATGTCAGTCCTCACTCTCTTGACAAGCTTTCTAAATATGATCAAATTCATTTTCCCTTGCGAGATTCTCATCTCGATACCATGCCATCAATTGAAATATCATTTCTCAAGGATTTTAGGATTTTCAAGAGGATGTTTTTGAATTCTATGATCTAGTCTATGATTTCTTGGAAGCATATTACTTAGCAAGCCCATTTTCTAGTAATAAATTTTGATTTTTATTGATGATTTCTAAGGAGGACCACACAAATGTATGCACATTCACAAGAAGCTTTCAAGGTTTGTTTCATTGTTATTCCAATCAGAAAGGTAAGGTTGTAGGCTAGTTAAGGTTAGATATTATGGCACATATTTATGACTTTATGCAAGAGCTTCAATATTCTATGCAAGATATTCAAGTTCTTATCTTATCTTTTGCACATGGTTTTATATCAATTTTAATTGCTTGTATCTTTGTGTATGGAGGTCAAATACTGCAGTGGTTACATTGGAAATTTTGTTACACTTAGCCTTGACCTTATAGCTGGTTAGGTTAGGAGTAGGTCTAGTTACATCCTAGTTTCCCTTGCACAGTCATCTTGCATTTTCTCTCTTTAGTATTTCTTATGTTCTCTCACTCTTGTTTCATATGTTGATTATTTTAGTTTAGTCCTCCATTTTCTTTGTCATTTTGGTCTTGTTTACTTGTGTTGTCGTTCTTTTTATTTTTATGTTTTGTTCAATAAAAATTTGCATGAAAGATACTCCTTTTGGCTCAAAAGCCAATCTGGAAAATATTGAAAAGGGAAATTGCAATGATGAACAACTATTGGATAATATGTTACCTCTTCTCTATCTAGGTTTACATATATTTTAAAGTTTATGATGTCTAAATGGAAAATACAATCCGTACGAACAAAATGCCTTTAGTAGAACCATGACACACATATCTATTCTAGGATATTCATTCCTTAACTCAGAATTGTAATTGAATGGTGTTTTGCATGCTGATCCAATAAAGTTGAGAAGGGAAAGGGGAAAATAAATAGCGAGCATATAAATATCAGAGGTATATAAAGCCTTCTCTTAAGGAACAACCTCTTGTGCTCTCAATAAGTCAGGATTCCTGTTTCACCCTAGTGAAATAATAAGTTCCTAAGCATAGTTCTATAAATAAATCAATAAAGGGTGAAAGAAGAGAAAGGATTCCAGTGGAGAGAGGTGAAGAAAGAAAATTTTCCAGGGTACTGAATAGGCTCGCTGACAGTAAAGGGATGCTTGTGTTCCTGTAGTGACTTTGCCAGGGTACTGAAGAAGCCTACTGGTAATAGAGCAACATCGAAGATGAAAAACTTAAACTTTGGTCATCCTAAATTCACAATTACATATTACCCTTCTATTAGACGAAACAATTATGATATGGCATGCTTTGCAAATGAGTTTAACCAAGGAAAGGAATAGAGGGGACTATATCTATAATTGGGTCAAATGGAGAAGCCAGGGTAATCTACGCGATGAATCAATACTTCTTGAAATATTGAGACCTTGCATTTAAGGGGTAAGACTTGGACAAAGAAGCTGGAGTTATACCAATGTGTCACCAATTTTTGGTGTTGCGATCAACCCCCTCCAATATTTTCCCTATACTTGAATTTTGGAGCCGACTAAGGATCTTACTATTTGTCGTTCTAAGGTCACTTCATTATCAATTGATGTTGTGCTAAGTGTTGAATTCTTCTTCCCAATTTCTAAGTGTTGATGTCACTTGCTTACACATGATCGATCCTTGATACATGAATGGGCACACTTTTCTCATACAAGTCTACATGGTCAAAAATCAGTGCACACTCCCCATTGACAGTCTCCCTCCCTTTGATTGTAAACGTACTTCTATTTCGGTGAGTTTTCTCAACTGTTGCTTTTGCACACGTTCGATTTCATAAATGTTGCTTTCACATTTGTGATTTTAATTTCTTCTTGATTTCACTTTAACAAGAGGCATTTTCATGTTATCTTCGCTCTATCATGTGTTGCCTTCAAGTTATTTAGATTTTGAAAGTTTCACTTTCGTGTTTTCCTATGTCTGCAAGTGTCACTTCTAACTATTTTAACTCCTATATGTGTCACACATTTTCACATCACTAGAGTCAGTTCTAGCACAATTTTTTTCATCAGATAGTCCTATATATCATAAGAATATGTGTTAGAAACATTCCTATAGCTTAGCACACTTTTTGGTTGTAGTCGACCCTTATGTCGTAACTTGTATTCTAAGTGTCACAATGTGGCATATCAACTATCAAATTTAGAATAAGTGTTGCTTTGCTTCCATTTCAAGGTGTGATTGTTGTTTATGAGTCCTATTCATTCCCCTGTCTTTTACAGATGGAATTCATGTGTGTGATTCATGTTTGAGTCTTGTTCAAATGCTTTTCCCTTTCTTACTCTATTGATCCCACACTTAGCCATTTTGGAAATTTTATTGGTCCTATTGCCCAGTGAAATTTATGAAATATTAAATCCTTCCCCAGGTAATGAGAAAAACCTATTCATGAGCCCCATTAATCATATCTATTCCTCCCTGACTTGTGCACTAAGCCCTCAAGCTCATCCCCTATGTATGCACATTCAGTACGTTCAAAGCATAGTCACCTAAACTGATCCGAATTTAAACAGGAGCACAACAACTTACATATATAACCATAAATATATAAATGCAACAAAAATAACACTTCATGTCACTAATATCAAACATTGAAATATGCTTACAAACAAAATGGAAATAATACTAGCTCGGACGATGGTAGCTTATCTCTGAGAAGAGATGTGGCAGCTACATGCCTCTAAACCATGTTAAAATGAGGCTCAGAGGCATATTTATTATTGAGAAACAATGGAAAAACCTAAACATCCAAAAAACAAACCCTAGGTGATGAAGCACCAAATTATGGCCCTGTTTGGGTAATTTGGTTCATCAACTTCCCAAGGTCGTAACTTTGGCATACGATCTCCATTTGACGTGCAAAATACCTCGCTAGAAAGATCTATTCGAGGAATAAAACTTTCGAGTGGCCAACAACACTTTACTACCCATATTGGCCCTGATTTTCCAAAAAAAAACATCATTTAGGGCCTCAAAATGGCTCCGAAAGTTTAGGACTTGAAAAACTGGAAAAAATAATAAATTGTGCTACAAATAAGGAAACTGAAAAACTGAAAGAGATAGTGGTGGGGGTACAAGTGGAATAGGAAGGTGGCCACCAACATCCACCTGGATCATTCCTCCCCCATTACAAAGAAATGGTCCCCATTGTGTTGAGAGCCTCCATGAGATGGGGAAACTTCTACTCAACTTGGTCCCTAGTGAGCCACTTGCCTTGGTTCATGAGTTGGTCAGCTGTTGGTTTGAGGGGGCATGACCCAGGTTCAATGTTATTTAGCCAAACAAATCCCTACACTACTGGTCCTTTCTACATCAGCTAGTGGAGCATGGATTGAAGTCTCACTCGAAGCAGTATGGGGGGATGCTGGAACCAAGTTTCTGCACCCTTGAGATGGTTGTGGTGTCGGTTTATTCTGGCTATACCTACCTTTGCGCAGGTTTCTTATCCCTTTGTTCCACCCTTCAATACCTTCATGAAAGGGTACAATTGACTTTTGCGTAGCCCTAACCTGTGGCTAAGGGACTTTTGGGCTGCTAGGACAACAAACTGTGATATCTCCAAACTAGGCTAAGTGTCTTACTTATCTTATTAACCGATCTTAGTTAGCTTCACGTAAACAGATGTTCTTACTTGTGTTCACTTAATCAACATATTTACATATATTCATGCATCATATAAGCATTATAATTGAAATTCATACCCAACATAACAAGATGCATAAACATGAAAGAAAGACACATAATTTGTAGAATACTTCTCTTTATTGATAATTTCGAACAATTACAAACTCGACCTGCCCTGCGCACTCAGTTGTAGAGGTCCACGCACTCCGTTGCAGACTTCTACCCTAGGCCTTTGCGCACTCAGCTGCAGAGCCTCTACCTATGCTACGACCTGAACTTAGACTTCTACCTTAGAGCTATCTCTCCTACATCATATCTTCATGTGTCTATCTAATTTTTAGAGCTTAGCTCTATTTATACAATCCCATGGTCCCCGGACCATGGGTAGATCTTTTATAGCCAACATTACATTTCCAAAATAAGGGCATACAACTCTATGACTCTTTAATACCTAGATGCTCCGCGACCACAAAATGCGGAGTATTTACACTTGGATTACAAAATTTGACCAAAATATGGGCCTTTAGCCCCAAAACTACCCTTGGGTAGGTGCGCTTTTAGGATCGCTTCTTTATGCTGAGTGACATCCACCTGTTCCTTAAGCGCCTTTGTCTCCTACATCTGCGCGAGCCTCATTGTAAGGGTGATCATCTGTGCTGTCCCTTTGACCTCGTAAAATATTTGTTGTAGCTCTTGCGCCTCTGTCTCCAGGTGCTCCACATTTGCGTCCTCCCGCAGGATGGTCAGGACCTCAAATGACTATTCAAAAAGTTGCGTGCAATCTGCTACTACATTGTCGACCGCTACTATTGCTGTTGTAACAATGGTGACACGCTGTTCCATGACTTCCGGTGGAGTTTAAGGCTGAACCCTCCACTACAATTCTGCGATCTGCAGGTTCAGCTCCAGCTGAATCCTGGCCATCTCTGTCCAAGCGTTGAGCACCCCTATGGCCAACTTGCAGACGCGTGCCTCAACTGGTTCTTCTGCCTGAATGTCCAACTCCGGGAGCATTTGGTAGGCTTCCTCCACTACCTACATGATTTTCTTATTTTGTTCCATTGCCTCGTTGTGCTGTAGGCCCAACTACTCGATATTGATGCGTTGATCGCTAATCATCTACAAAGCGCGACTCTCCCGGGCCTTAAATTCCATGGTGACTCCATCCTGTAAGAGGTGGAGTGTATCCCAAGGGAGCGCAACCATATTCAATCCCACCCCTTTCAGGTTGCTGACCATGGGCCTGTCGACCCATTTTCTATAGTAAATGCCCCATCTAGTAGCAATATTGCGTTGGTCACCCTTGTGCGCAACATCTCTGCGGTAGCTGAAGTGCCGATCGTGAGGCTGATAGACACTGTGCTAGCCTGTGGAGTGCGAGCCTACAACTCTTGCAGCTCTGTTCGGAGAGCCCCTGATACCAATTGCTGTTGCTCTTTGAACTGTTGGAGGGCCTCTGCAGTGACATCCCTCACTGTTTCTCCAATATCGTGCAAACCCCCCTCAGTGAGGGTGATTGGGTCTAAGGATGTCTTTGAAGTCTTGGTTTTCTTCCATGACATTGCCTTCTCTTGCAGTCGCTGATGCTTGAGCTAGGTGGACGTTGTCTACGGGTCCATGCCACCTTGTTCTGTTGGCTCCTCTATTTCTACCTCAGCCCCGGGCGAAGGTGACTTATGTCCTCTGCACCCTTTTCCTCATGTATCTTAATGTTCTTCCAATTTCATGGTGTCACGCGCTACCTGGGTCTTAGCCTCAGCTTCCTCTTTCATGCGCTTCTCAACCAGCTGCGCCATTCAAAGTTTTGTTTCTTCCTTCTTATGCTATGCAGTGGACTTGTCTGTTTCCACTGCAGAGCTTGTTGTAGCATGCCACTCCGGTGGCCAAGACTCGAGGATTGCAAAGATAACATCATCAGTTTCCAGATATGGTAAGTTATGCCATGTCTTTGTAGGGTCCTTCCGTGCCCTGATAAAGACATGGTGGAAATTCGCTTTGAACTCTGCAAATCTCTACAAACTAGCGTATACTGTGGGTGACAACTACAACATGTGATTGATCCCCATCCAGATACTCATCTCCATCAAGACCCAAAAGATATTGCTTTCTTTTATGTGCTGCACATCCTTGGTCACCCACAGCGAAGCATACTTCGCTGCCTTTGGAAGGTCCGGTGTGACTGAAGGGAATTGGCTGTCTTCTAGCAGCTCCCATGCCACCAGCACAATCGAGAGAAAGAGCCATCCGTAGTGGAACGTCTTTACCTACTCCCGTGCCTCGTGACGGTTCGCAGGGAACTTGCCGCATAGATAATTCACCCAGTTGAACTGGACTCCTTCAACACATTGTGATGCTAGTGTAATCGCAGGAGCAATCATGTCATCCATGCGGCACTTCCGCATCACCTTCCCTGCTAATATTTGTGTTGCTACCTTGACTGCAGGGTTGTTAATGTTGGAGATGGCATATCCTGACTTCTTCTTATCCAACTTGGATTTAGCTTCCACGAGGGCCAACTCACCACCTTTTCCTTCTGATATATTGGCTGGATCCTCCCCTGAGTAAGGTAGCCATGTGATCCGATGGATCAAGTGATCTGTGATGGGAATGAGCTCCTCCAACCACAAACACCCATCATGCACCAAGCAGAGCAACTGCCTAATGACGAAGACGGTCACCGGGGCGCGGTGGTAATGCGGTACCCAGAGCAGGTTGAGCAACCTGACTTTATCTACACCCCTGAGCCATGTTTGTGGCTCTAATTCGATCGTTCCAGCAGTCGTGTCAATCCGTCAGCTCATTAGCTTCTCATTCGCTAAATGAGATAATTTCTTGTGAACTGTGAGGTCCCAATATTTGAACTTTAGTACAGGAACCCTCCTTAAGTGCGGCCCCTAGAAAACAATGTCATTTGGGAGCAATGAAGTTTGTAGGGAGCTCTTGCTCTTGTCTATGTCCTTTGGCACCTTGGCTCTGCCCTTGTGTGGAGGAACATATTATGGTAACCTGGTAATAGGGTCCACACCCTGGGTTTCAACTTCCATTTCCAAATCCTCCTCATTCGCCAGGATTTCTTCAGATTCTTCCTTATCTGCCTCTAGATTAATGGCCTTCCCCTTTTCCTGCAAAGTGAGCTTGGTCCTCTGTGGGTTTCGTGGTGAGATGTGCACCGGTAGCATAGTATGCTTATCCTTCTTTGGTCTCGGTGTCCTGGATGATTTAGGGACTTCGACTACCACTCCGGCACTCTCTAGGGCAGTTTTTACTACCTCAATTTCCTGCGTGGCTTCCTCGGCTGTCAACATCATTCTATTCAGGAGGTCTTGTGTCTCCTTCGACAATCTTTTAAACAATGAACTTGCTCTCAAAGCCTCAAAATTTGCAAGGTCCATACACACCTAATAGCGCAAAAATTGAATTTTCAAAATGCCAAGTGTTTTTCACTGGACAACTCCTTGTGATTTATAGGGCCTTTTAAATTCAAATCCGACTGTTCCCCCCACACTTGGCCCATTAATGCTAGATTAGCGACATATTTTCAAGAATCTAATCCATAAATTTTGCCTTAAATGCCTACCGCCCGCTCAATTTGGCCACAATCCGACCATCAAATCGTGAACAATGACTTTAACGGTCACTTTTCGACGGAACTGCGCACTATTTCCATGAGTAGTGCAACTGCCTTCATGTTGTCGCATACCCTGTGACACTTTCCTGCTTCACACAGTCCTGAAATCATGCAAATCCCAACCTGGGTAGTGTAGTTTATAGTCCTGCACCTCCTTTCAGCTGCCTGGAGCACTAAGACTATGCTTCTTTCATTTAGTCACATGGCCGGACCGCCAGTGTATGGCTTCAAGCAACTTCCATTCAGCTTTCCTGGGAAGGGATATCCATTCAACTTAACCAACTGGACCACACCACCATCGGTAATCTCCTTAATAACATAGGGCCCCATCCAATGCATTATGGATTTCCTTGGAAATTTATCAAACTTACTATCATACAACAAAAATAGCGTGTTTACCTTGAATGTGCACAACTTGATGTGTCAATCATGCCATGCCTTTTCATGCTGCTTTTGGACATGTTGGTGAAACCCAGCCAAAAATATTTCTTCTTCGAGCTCATCTAGCTACGAGAACCTCTCTTCCAGGGCTCCATGATCCGTCATACCAGTGAGCACTGCTATGCGAAGACTAGGCACGATGTATTCCATAGGCATTATGACTTCCACACCATAGACAAGCCTAAAAGGGGTTTGTCCCATTTGCTTTTTCCATGTTGTTCGATAAGCCCATAATACTGCAGGTATGCGTAGGTACCAATCACTTCTCTGAGCATTGAAAATATTGGTCAACACAGTTTCAAGCACTTTGTTGAATGCCTCCATTATCCCGTTAGCTTGTGGGTGATAAGGTGTGCTCTTTTAGTGATATAGCTGAAATTCCTTTGTTAGTGCGCTGACTGTCTCATTTAGGAAGTGCGTATCACAATCACTCATCAAGATCCTTGGACATCCAAATCACGTCAGTACATGTTCAAATAGGAACTTCGCGACAGTCACGCACGTGCAATCCTTCACTGGCTACACTTCTGCCCAACGAGTCAAGTACTCTGTCGTAGTGATAATGTACCTCACTCCTGTCTTCCCTTGTGGCTGAATGGGTCCTACAAAATCTATTGCCCACTTTTCGAAGGGTTGCAACATCATTTGTGGATTTGAAGGAATTTCATCCCTCCATGATGGCCTACCTGTTCTTTGACATACATCACACACCTTGCAATATGCTTTTGAATCTTAATGAAGGGTTGGCCACCATAACCCGATGTGTAGAATCTTCTACGTGGTTTCTCTCCCTGCATAATGTCCTCCCGTAGCGCCCCCAAGAGCTTTTGCAAGGATGCTTCTTGATTCAAACTTAGGTACATACCTTTGCAGTATCTCATCAGTCCCCATATTGTATAGATTCCCAGCAATGACAGAGAAATCTGCCACGTGCACCACTAATTCCTTATTTTGCTAGATAGAGTATCCTTCCAGTGCAGTTCCTGTTGTTAGGAAGTGTATTATATCCTCGAAATGACCATCTGTGACACACATTGCAAATAGCTGCATGTCAGGTAATCCTTCTTCCAAGTTAGTAAGTTCCTCCCCTGTTTCGATGCGCGACAGTTGGTCTGGTCCCTTATTCAATCGTCCAGGCTTCACAACGACTTCAAAATTGTACTCTTGGAACAATAAGAGCCATATGCAGATTTGTCCCCCCAACACAGGCTTATTGACCAAGTACTTCAGCGTAAAGTGATCCATATACATCTTAAAGTGGCCTCCTAGCAAGTAGTGTCGGTAGTTTTGGAGCGCATACACCATAGCTAGCCCCTCGTGTTCAGTGGTAGAATAATTCTTCTCTGCTTTGGATAATTTGCGGCTTGCAAACATGATAGGGTGGTCCAAGCCTTCTCTACCATCTTGTGTTAGTATTGCCCCCAGCACTATACATGACACATCGACATGTACATGAAACTCTTTCTTCCAGTTCAGGAAGACTAGAATTGGCATAGTAACCATCTTTTCTTTCAATATATCCAAGCTTTTCTTACAGTCATCGTTCCAGTAGAACGTGACATCCTTCTTCAACAATTTTTCCATTGCCACAGTGATATGAGCATAGCTTTTGATAAAATTTCTGTAATATCCTTTATGACCTAAAGTAATGCGCAATTATTTCACACTCCTCAACACTTCTAAGTTCAGTAACACCACGATCTTCGTGGGATCTACCATCAGTCCTTGTCTACAAACCACATGCCCCAATAGGTTCCCAAAAGAAACACATAATAGACACTTCTTGAGATTGAGCATGATTTGGTATTTTCGACAAGTATCCAACATCAAATGCAAGCTTGCAACATGGCACTTAACCAACCCAAACACAATCTAGTCATCAAAATATACCTCTAGGAACTTATGAATAAATTCCTTGAATGCTGCGACAACCACACGTGAAAAGATAGCAGGCACATTCTTCAATCCAAATAGAATTACAGTGTATTGAAAGCAACCCCACTCCATCACTAAGGTTGTCTTGCTCCTATCCTCTGGTGCGATTTTGATTTTGTGGTACCCAGAGAACCCATCAATGAAGGAATACGCTTCTTGGCCACCTACATTGTCCAACACTTCATCCCTAAACAGAGTCAGGAAAGGATCATGCACATAAGCATCATTCAATTTTCTGAGATCCACACATATCCTTATCTCATCCTTCTGCTTCTTCTCTTGCATCACCATTGGAATCAGATTCTTCCACAGGCTTAATGATGCCTGCTGCTAGCATTCTGTCTAGCTCTAAGCAGGCCTTCTCCTTGTATTTTTTATTTAGGCGGTAAAGCCTCTGCTTAACTGGTTTCGCGTCAGGCTTTAACATGATATTCATCACTCCTAAATCTCTGATTATTCCTTTCAAGTCTATAAAATTGGTAGGGAATAAGTCCTGGTATTCGCAGAGCAATTCAATGATCTTATCTATCGTCGCATCCTCCCAGTAGTCTCCAATCTTCACGAATTGGATTCTGCCTCCGTACCAATGTTCACTTGTTTTGTTTTCACTAGCATAGTTATATCAGGGTTCTCAATCTCTTGTCCTTGAACCTCGTAGTGGCCTTCTGTTTCTAGAATGTTAATATTCTGTAGATCCTCATCCTCCTCTTCAACAGTTACATTATAACATTCTAGCATGTGACATAGATGAGTAACACATTCAGGCTGAATCAGGTCTAAGGGATCCTGTGGTATCCTAAAGATGGTTGCTTTCACCTCTTGTAGTGCTGTCAATACTGTCAAATCAGTCCTCAAAACTGAATGTCATCATGAATCCTTCGTGCAGGATATCCCATTCACCCGTACCATGGCGGAGCTCTGTTTCTATATACCAATTCATTGGGATAACATCTAGGGTATGACAGAATACGTGCACCCACTCAGGTTGTGGATTTTCTCCATAAGCTTGCATCCATTTGGATAGATGTGTGCGCAGATCATTCTGTCCATCATACTTGTCTGTTAGTCGCATCTTAGGCTTCCCAAATCATGCTCGCATCATCCTCCTACATTCACACCAATCATCAAAGATTCCCTTGTGTGTAACCCTCCATCTAGCAGGCGTAACGCTTAGTGCCCAGTCCAAGGCCTGGAAGCGCTAATGTTTTGGCACCTCCCTTTCAAATGTATCCAAAAAGATATCTACCTCATTTATACCATCATAAGTAGGCAAATTTCTTACCTCTGGTGACACACAACGCAACGACCAAGTCATCATGTTGTAATTCAGCGTAGTTACTCCATGTAACCGATTCTGCCAGCATTCTATTTCTTCGTTGGAATCCAAAGTGCAGGAAGTATCACGATCCCATGTAATCCATCCATCCGCGGTGGGATTCACCCAATATTGGTCTCGCACTGTTATATTATGGATACAGTCCAGATCATCATCAATCTCATAATCGCAGACTGGTTCAATATAGTGTGATCCTTTAGTAGGATCCGTGGGTATTATTACATGCAATGATTTCTTCTCAAAGATCATCTTTTGCTTCTTCAGATTGATTACCCTGTTCATATAGTTAGCCTAGTCAATTCCTAGGAGCGGAGGGTAGGGATTGCTGTCATCCACAATCTCTATTACTTCAAAATCCACTAGCATGTTCGCTCCCTCAATATCCACGGTCACCCCCTGCAGCCACCCCATGGATATGATTTTCTGTTGATTTTCCATCCTTAGCTGCATCAGAGACCATTACAGCGTAGGTCTCCCCATTCGTACCACTCGCGGCTCACCTGGCATGGTCCCAACACATCTAATGATGAGTTCTTGTAGCCCTTTTATAACCTTACTATCACGCAGTAACTTCATACAGGTTTCTAGGAAAGTTGTGAGCATAGAGGGGTCCATCTCTGGCTCAAGCTTATCCTTGCTTCATGAAGTGGAGGCCTCAACAAAGCTCTTCTTAGCTTCCATGATGGATTCCCGAGCGCGCTCCAAGCACACTATATTTACATTCAGATCTTTCTCACACGGCTCAGACCTCATCATCTGAAGGTTTTGAGTCAGGGAAGGTGGTAGCGCCCCTTTGTCACGTATCCTAGCTATTAGCGTAGGACAATCTTCTGTTTCATGATCAAACATCATGCAATACTTGCATGACATAAGCGTTGGATTAGTGCAATCGCCGGCATAATGTCCTGGTCCTCCACAATTGTAGCAAATTAAATGTCCTCAATCTCTACTTGGTCCTCCTTCGCCTCGGCCTCATGCACACCCCTGAAATCCTGTCTGCGCCATCCCTGCATTCTGGTCAAGGGTTCACATTTCGGCCTAAACCCAGTAGGCAGGAGTTCTATCCATCATCAATTCATAGCCTCTGCAAGTACGGTCATCATGTTCAACCGACCTACAAAAGTTGCAGAACAACTGTTTCGGTGCTTGTACATACTTCTATAACAAGTGGTAGTTGTCTGTGGCATGTTTTTCGGCTACCTGAGAGATAGCGCACCATAAAGGAGGTGCTGGGCTAGGTACTGCTTGAGCTTTGGGTCTTAAAGGCATCGATCCCCCTCCTATAAGGTAATTTGCAAAGTCTGCGCAATGGTCTTTGTAATGACCTTGATTCTTGCATTTCAAACACCATACCTCCTTGCGTATTTTTTGGCTGGACCATACTGTCCTGCTTCAAGATTTGCATCTCCAGGCATAGATTCTTCAGCTGCACATGGATCTACTAGACTCCTAGATTAGGATCCTACATCAAAGTTTCATATAGTCTCATGGAAATATTCAAGGCCTCTACCTGAGTTGTTATCTTTTGCTGCGACAACCCACTCCTTAAGTGTGGTAGTAGCGAAGCCACAAACCACTCGCGATGTTGTCCATCTATCAAGTTCATGTTGGTTTCACAGATCGTACATTTTAGCCTCTAATCTAGTTCCTAAGGTGTCTCATCTGGTTGCATCGCGATCTCTTTGAATCCCACAATCGACTGCACTTCAGATTTAGGCCTCCTAAATTCCCAATTTAGTGCTGCTTGGATGTCTGCTACTCCAGCATTCGGGTTATTGTTAGAGTACTTAATATAGCAGGTTAGTGCGGATCCTGCATAGTGCTAACCAGTGTCACTTTCTTTATATGATCATCTGTAACACCTTGAACTTCCCATGCAACCCTCACAACAAACCATAATTGGTTCGGGTCCTCATTTCCCAAGCCTTTGAACAAATGCAACTTCACTATATTTGCCATACTGAATTGCGGTGGAGGAAGAGGTAGTATAGGGAAGTTGGAGGTGATGGTGGTGAAGTCGGAGGTGGTATTCATGAGAATCCTTGTCTTATTAACTGAATAACGCTTCACAGAGAAGCCTTCGCTATTCCTTCTTCATCTCTTTACGGAGGTGAAATCAAGGGGCTATACTCCGGACCCTTATTTCCTTGACGTTTCTGTAAATTTTTCCACTTCGCGTAGCCTCAAACATCAAGGTAGCTGAATAAATTGTTTTTTGCACAACAACATTTTAATCCAAGTATTCAAAGATTTTACGTACTTACCTCGTGGTTCTTTGAAAAAGCGTTGCTCTGCCTCGATATAGTTGATTGAGGTGTCGACCGTGAATTCAGTAACAAATCCTCCTATGATGCGATCGAACCAATGATCAACAACGCGGGTGATCTTATCCTCCGATGCTTCCAACCTTCGCACTAACTCTGGGGTCCAAACAATAGGACCGTCAAGCCTCCACCTTCCTTGGTTGTTCGTTAAATTCACGATCCACTCATACAGCTCAACTGGAAAGGAGGCAAAAAATATTTCATAGATCTCCATAGATATGTACCAGTCTAGTCACTGTTCTTTTGTTAGTTGCGGATTTCTGTTTTCTTGTGCTACGAACTTGTGGATCCTTCTGTCCAACCAGCCTTTGATTTATTTTTTAGTTGGATTCCAGGGATATGACATCATACATCTCTATTGCAGATTCTGGTCCCGGCAACAAAACCATTTGTTGGCTTGAGGGGGCCTGACCTAGGTTCAACATTAGTTAGCCAAAAAAATCCCTACACTACTGGCCCTTTCGGCATCAGCCTATAGAGCATGGAATGAAGTCTCACCCGAAGCAGTATGGGGGGATGCTGGAACCAAGTTTCCGCACCCTTGAGATGGTTGTGA
Organism: Pinus tabuliformis; assembly: GCA_031772625.1. NCBI lineage: Eukaryota > Viridiplantae > Streptophyta > Pinopsida > Pinales > Pinaceae > Pinus > Pinus tabuliformis. The sequence continues at coordinate 875,501,917 of CM062807.1, forward strand.
TGTCGGTTTATTCTAGCTATACTTGCCTTCGTGCAGGTTTCTTAGCCCTCTGTTCCACCCTTTAGTACCTTCGCGAAAGGGTACAATTGGTTTTCACACAGCCCTAACTTGCAGTTCAGGGAATTTTGCGCTCCTAAGGCAGTGAACCACAATATCTCCCAATCTAGGCTAAGTGTGTTGCTTATCGTATTAACTGATCTCAGTTAGCTTCACATAAACATATGTTCTTACTTATGTTCACTTAACCAACATATTTACATATATTCACACATCATATAAGCGTTATAAGTGAAATTCATGCCCAACATAACAAGGTGCATAAAAAGGAAAGAAAGACGCAGAATGTGTAGAATAATGATCTTTATTGATAATTCCGGACAATTATAGACTTGAACCGCCCTGCGTACTTAGCTACAGGGGTCCGCGCACTCAACTATTAACTTCTACCCTAGGCCTCTGTGCACTTAGCTGCAAAGCCTCTACCTATGCTATGACCTGACTTAGACTTCTACCTCAGAGCTATCTCTCATACATCATATCTTCATGTATCTATCTTCTTGATTATTCTAACTACTTAGAGCTTAGCTCTATTTATACAATCACATGGTTCGCAGACCATGGGTAGATATTTTACAACCGACATTACATTTCCAAAATAAGGGTGAAAAACCCTATGACTCTTTAACACCTACGCGCTCCACGACCACAAATGTGGAGTCTTTACACTTGGATTACAAAATTTGACCAAAATATGGGCTTTTAGCCCTAAAACTACCCTTAGGGGATCTTGCGACCAATACCAATGACAACCGGATATAGTTGGATCTTCTACTGGAAAGTGTTCTTGGCCAGTGTGTCCATAATACAATGAGTTGTGTCTTGTTCCATGTAGTCTGTGTTTAAATTTGTTGGTGTGAGCTATTTTGAAATGTATGATGTGTCTAGTAATGGTGGGAAGTATAGTCGAAGGCGGTCCACATTAAACACTAGGTGCGGGCCAAGGAATGGGGGAATGCTGAGATCAAAAGAATTGTCTCCCACAACCTTGGTAATGGTGTAAGGACCATATCAGAGTGGTCTAAGCTTCCAATGGGATCTGATAAGGCATTCTTTCTGCAAATGCAAAAAAAATTTGTTGCCCACCTAAAACTTGTGTGGCAACTGATGTTGATCATGTTGTTACTTGTACATGGCATTTGACTTCTATAGGATTTTGTGAACCTACTGGTGAGTGTGTTGGATGCATTCAATAAATCTAGTTGCTTTATTAGCCTCAGAAAATACATGTGTGGATTTTGTTTATTAGTTGCGTGCGACATGGCTACATTAATCAAACACAATGGTTGAAATCCTAGACCCACTTGAAAGGGACTGGGACTAGTTGAGATATGGAGAGCTCTAATATGACTATGCTACAGATATGGAGGACTCTCTTCCCAGGTTTGAGGATGCTTGGAGTTTTATATACGGATTATGTGAACTATCATCCTATTGATGACCTCTGTCTGACCAACATCCTGGGGATGGAAGGCAGTCAACTTGGTGAGCTTGGTGTCCAATATTGTCCAGAATATTGATCAGAATGTGCTCAGGAACTTGATATCCCGATCTGATATAATGGTATGTGGGATCCCAAAATGTACCCATACTTGTTCAAAAAAGAGTTTTGCAGTGTCCTTTGTGGTGATACTCTTCTTGTAGGTTGCCAATATAGCCATCTTAGAAAAATCTATCCACGACCACAGATACATAGTCATTACCATGTTTGGTAGAAGCGAAGCTAGACATATAGTCCATGGAGATGGATTCCCACGGCTGGATGGGAGTAGGCAGAGGAGTGCATAGGCCTTGATTCTTGATGGATGGCTTGGCGATGGCACATGGAGTGCAGGATATGATATATTTTCCAACATCCAGTTAGATTTTGGGCCAATAGAAGTACTTTTGTAGTACAACCACAATTTTCTCCACCCCAAAGTGTCCTGCCTCCCAAATTAGTTTGGCACACTTGCTTGAAGGAACACAAATGTGGCCTAGGTAGCATAATATTGCATCCTATAGGTGGAAATTAGGAACTTTCTTCCCATCTACTAGCATCCGGTATGTGGAGGTGAACTCTGGATCATTTTTGTATAGTTGCGGCCATCCAGAGGTCTCATGACCACAAGAGTTGAGAAAAGTAGTCAGTGCTACAACTAGGGGTCAATTGAGGCAGTCTATAACATGATTGGTGCTGCCCTTTTTGTATTTAATGTTCAAGTAGACCACTTCTGATGGCGATCATTCTGCAACTTCCCCTATGTATGTATAAATTAAAGAGGTTGGTGATCAGTGTGGATGATCATCTCCTTCCCCAGAATGTAGTTCTTCCACTATCGGCAAGCCTGCACAATGGAATACATTTCTTTATCATAGGTGTGGTACTTCCGAACTGTATCAGAAAGTCTATCACTGTGATAGGACACTGGATGCTCGTGTTGGGTGAGGATTGCACCAATAGCATAGTATGAGGCATCTGTCAGTTTCAAATGGTTGTTGTAGGTATGGCTATGAGAGTACTAATGTAGAGCAGAGGCGACGCTTCAACTCAACAAAAAGCTTCCGTTGGGACTCGGACCAGGAAAATTTTTATTTTACCCCACTCTTAAAAATCTAACTCAAAGGCCAAGTGATATGGGAGAGTCCCAACACGAGCCTTCGATAAAAATTTGCAAAGCCAAAATAAGCTGCGAAGCTCCGCTAGATTGGTCAAGGCTGACCAATCTCGAATGACTTGGATCTTGGTCGGGTCTACATGCACGCCACACTCATCTATGATGCACCTGTTATCACCCCGAGAAACTCTCCTAGGTTGTATACCAGAGATGCTCGGGAACATTACAAACTCAAACAAAAATGTTGGATAAATGGTGGATGATTGAAAGAAATGTTGCATATTCAAGCCAGATAACCACTTCTGCTATGCTTAACCCCAGACATGGGTGAACACCCCTAGACTACAAGGCTTTTAACCACCAATTACTCACAGTTTTAAAGAAAATGTGATGATGGAGAAGACTGACCACACCAGCAGATGCAGAGGACCTTGTGATGGCCAACTGCAACCAGTTAAAAGGCCTGTAAATCTGTTTTCTAATACACAGATAGGATGATAGCTCTTTGGCATTAAAATAATAGAAACCTGCATACAAATTCAATGATACATGCTAAATCCTAACACAGAGGTGGGATGACAGCCCCTCTAATGCTAAACATTAACAACACATGAATAAATGCAAAACAAGCATAGCCTGGAACAAGAAGAAGAAGTGGACAGTGAGCAATTAACAACAAAAGAAGCCTGCATTAGCTGAAAATGAAGACCAGACACTGCAGGTATCACAGCAGTTACAATCTCGAGAAGTTGAACCTTACAACAAAATAACACTAATCAACCTATTACATTCTATCTTCTGAGTATAAATAGAGATTGTTTACAAAATTGCCCTGCTATGCTATGCGTGGAGGTGTCTTAATGGACCACCAACCACATTTACAATCTGAAATGGGTCTCCGCTACAATTCTGAGTGTTTTAATGGACAAATCAACCTTTTTAGATAGTCTGATGTCCTTCTCTGTCAGCTGGAGTGAATTATGGATTAAATTCCATGCCTAATAAATGCTTTTCACTACTCGAGGTCATCCTGTTTGTCCTTCGGGTGTACACTGCATTGAACACAGTAGTTCAAGCTTTAATTGTGTAGAGAGCAGGTAGATCGTTGTTGTCCATTGGGAGCTCTAGACAGTCAAAGGAGTTTAAAAATCACGGCGGAAGCATGAGCAAAAGGCGAATAAACAATAACCATTAGATTAAACAATCGAACGACGGAGATTGCATGGGAGGAGCTATCGAGAGGTGACAAAGAAGATGCAATGAGGGTTGTTGGATCTAGACGCGACAGATCCGACGGTGATCGCTATTGGAAGGCGCGCACAGGTTAACGGCCGGGGGATCGTACAGAACGACGGTTTTACGTGGTGGGCGGTTTTCCCCGCACCGCTTATCGACCAACGACGGTTTTCGTATAATGAGCAGCGATCCAATACAAATACACCACGTGGCCGCCCGAAACCACTGCCCCTGTGGGTTAACGGGTGCACAGGTTGCGCGATCGGGGGAAGTGACTGCCGTCGATTTGGCAATGGATGGTCAGATGGAGGGGAAGATGCACGATAGTTAATGTGCGGGCGGAGAACGTGGAGACCATTAGATCAGATGCGATCAACGGTGGAGATCCAAGCGGGGGGTTATATGAGAGGGCCAGGTTATATGCTCAGGTCATGTGTTAAGCGCCCGAGCTAAATAAACCTGGTTTATGCGAGTTTTATAGTGTTAAAATAGAAACAGTGGGTTTAAGTGTTAAAACAAAAAACCACCCGGGAGCTTAAGTAAACAAGGGTTATGCAGAGTTTATAGAGCAATTTTAGCAGAAACAGAGGAATGGAGAATTAAAGCGTGTAAATGGGGTTTTGCAAGAAAACAGGGCTAGCGGGGAAAGAAGAAGTTTGTAGGGGAATGAAGAAAAAACACAGATAGCAGAGGATGTGAGGATAAGCGAAAGTGAAGGGGAGGAAGCCTAAAAGAAACGTTGCGAACTCCCTTGCAACTGAACTCAACATTGCCCAACCTATTATTGAACCTCAACTGTTCAAAATTTGTATCAGAGCTAACACTAGCTCCTTCTGGGGATGAGATCCTCCCTGTGAGGTCTCAAGAACCTGCAGACCAATGCCTTCATACAAAACCAACTTTAAAAACTATGCCTAGTATCCATTGGGCATGGAGTCAAACCAGGTCTTCACTAAAAACTGAAAAAGAAACTGCTTACAATCATTAAGGCCTGAAAACTTAAAACTTCAAAAACTGCCCATCAGCTGGGCCACCAAAATTGTTGCCTGTCATCCGGTTCATCATAGATCAACAAGACAGGATTTATTTGATCCTCTACCTCAAAGAGTTTAGGAGATTTGACCTTGATGGGTAGATAGGGATCAAATTTCATTTCCCTTCTGTGTATTTTCCTCCTTGGATGTTTTTCATAGGAGCCTTTGTACACCTTCTGGATAACCATGAATGCTGTGTATTTATCTGTGTCATCTATAGTCTGCATAACTAATATGAATGATGAACCATCAACTTCTTGTGCAGGGGACACAAAGACATTTCCACTCCTGAATCTTTGTTAGAACAGTCCTCATCCAAGGAGGGATTCCAACACTGTGCATCCTTTTCCTCTGTCATCTGATAAGCTGCCCTTTTATTCTGTGTGGGGGCCATCTGAGCAGGTATCAAAATATCAAGACTGAGATGATCAGTTTCAACCTTGAGCACTGAATTATGTTCTGCCTCAGCATTCAAGGGGAAACTGTGAGGGATTGTTTTTGGAGTAGACAGAGGGACCAAAAATGATGGAGAGCTTTCCTCTCCCTTATTTATCACTGGACTGGGGATGATAGCAAGCTGGCTAATTTGCAGAGTTGCATAGCCATGTGAAGATGAGCTAGCTTCGGGCACAAATTCTTGGAGGATGAAGGTACCTTCTACTGATTTCTGCTGCTGATAAGCTTGTTGTTCTGCAGCTACAACAAATTGATCAGCAGTGCCTCTTGATAATGCTTTTTCATATGCAGCTCTAGTTAGGAAAGGAACACCTTCCAAAACATGGACCTCCTCCTCATGCTACACCTCTTCCATGACTATATTCTATAGAAGGGGCCTTACCCCTTCATCTTCATTTGTAATGTTATTTATTTGAAAAATCTGCAAATGCTCATTTGCTCCTCTATATGGATTTGGAATTGAAAAAGAATAGTCATAAGGAGCTCCTGCTTCTTCAGAACATTGCTCAGCGTTTAATTTGGAAACTTCAGAGGTCAATAGCTCTATCATCCTAGCTAATTCATCGATCTTAGGATCATAGGATGATGAGGATTCACCTCCCTAACTTCTCCTCTCGGCATCACCTTCGAGTCTTTCTGTAGCAATGATATTTGCTTCTACTTCAAAGGCTACAACTTGCATATCAGCCAAAGAAGTAGAACTTCTTTCTCTTAATAGCAGGCAAAATTTGGAATCAAAGGCATTGGCATAAGTGAGCATAGCAGAAGCAGGGGTAGGTCTTACTTCAGCTGGCATTCTGCTATACATATGATTAAATATGATGTTGAAATCAGACAACAGCTCACCAAATTCTCTTTGCAAGTTTCCAAATTCATCATGATAAAAGAGTAGATCTTTATTATTCCCCCAATGATTTAAAAATACATCATCTAGGGCCTCAATATCTGCAATAGACCTAGGGGGTAAATTTCTAAACCATTTTCTAGCCTCCCCATCTAGGCTTTGGACAAAAACCCTCATCCAGACATCCTCTTCATTGATATCCAGGTTATCAGCATAGCTATAAAAGGACTCAAGGTGCTCTTCAGCTGATATTTCTTCTGAACTAGTAAACTTTGGCATGAATTCTTGATAATCTCCTGCAGGCATGGCATTCAAAGGGGTAGGCAAGACTAAGGGTCCATACCTAGCAACAACTATTCTTTCTATCTTTGTAAGAGCTTGCTGGCTTGCCATGACTGAGGTATACGAGAGGAATACTGGTGGACTGAGTGGAATGAATCAATGAAAAGAATGATAGAAACAGAGGAATATGATGGACAACATGGATGCTTTTTTCAACTGAGGACTGAAAGGGAAATGATTGACTAAGGAGCTAAATGAATCTCTGAAGGTATTTCTACACTGACAGAGATACATAAAAATTCTTTAAGGCTTACTTGACCCAGATTCTCCTTACTATGATATTTTCTTCTGCTGACCGATCTTCTCAGGATCAGGCAATGGTTCATCTAAGGATTTCTGCAAGCATGCCTCACCAACTATGCTAGAACTGCAATGTGGAGTTGCAAAATGATGGTCTTCCTCCAATGGAGTCGCGAGATAGATGATTACAACCAGAAACTGTGTTCAAACCTTGTTTATCATCAAAGCTTGAAACTGTGTCGTTCTCCCAGGGAAGCTGAGCTTCGATGCTCCTCTCCCCGGAAATGATGCCAATTAATGTTATCACCCCAAGAAACTCTCCTAGGTTGTGTATCAGAGATGCTCGGGAACATTACAAACTCAACAAAAATGTTGGATAAATGGTGGATGAATGAAAGAAATGCTGCATATTCAAGCCAGATAACCACTTCTATTATGCTTAACCCCAGACATGGGTGAACACCCCCAGAATACAAGGCTTTTAACCACCAATTACTCACAGTTTTAAAGAAAATGTGATGATGGAGAACACTGACCACACCAGTAGATGCACAAGACCCTGTGATGGCCGGCTGCAACCAGTTAAAAGGTCTGTAAATTTGTTTTCTAATACACAGATAGGATGACAGTTCTCTGGCATTAAAATAACAGAAACCTACATAAAAATTCAATGATACATGCTAAATCCTAACACAGAGGTGGGATGACAGCCCCTCTAATGCTAAACATTAACAACACATGAATAAATGCAAAATAGGCACAGCCTGGAACAAGAAGAAGAAGTGGACAGTGAGCAATTAACAACAAAAGAAGCTTGCATTAGTTGAAAATGAAGACCAGACACTGCAGGTATCACAACAGTTACAATCTCCAGAAGTTGAACCTTACAACAAAATAACACTCATCAACCTATTACATTTTGTCTTCTGAGTATATATAGAGATTGTTTACAAAATTGCCCTGCTATGCTATGCGTGGAGGTGTCTTAATGGACCACCAACCACATTTACAATCTGAAATGGGTCTCTGCTGCAATTCTGAGTGTTTTAATGACAAATCGGCCTTTTTAGATAGTCTGATGTTCTTCTCTGGCAGCTGGAGTGAATTATGGATTAAATTCCATGCCTGATAAATGCTCTTCACTGCTCGAGGTTGTCCTGTTTTTGGTTCGGGTGTACACTGCATTGAACACAGTAGTTGAAGCTTTAATTGTGCAGAGAGTAGGTAGATCGTTGCTGTCCATCGGGAGCTCCAGACAGTCAAAGGAGTTTAAAAATCATGGTGGAAGCATGAGTAGAAGGCGAATAAAAATTAGCCGTTAGATTAAACAATCGGATGACGGAGATCACACGGGAGGAGCTATCAGGAGGTGAAAAAGAAGATGCAATGAGGGCAGTCAGACCTCGACGTGGCAGATCTGACGATGATCGCTATTGGAAGGCGCATAGGTTAACGACCGGGGGATCGTACAGAATGGCGGTTTTGCGCGGTGGGCGGTGTTCCCTGCACTGCTTATCGACCAACGGCGGTTTCCGTATAACGGGCAGTGATCCAATACAAATACACCACGTTGCCGCCCGAAACCACCGCCCCCGTGGGTTAACGAGTGCGAAGGTTGCGCGATCAGGGGAAGCGACTGCCGTCGATCTGGCAATCGATGGTCAGATGGAGGGGAAGATGCATGATAATTAATGTGCGGGCAGAGAATGTGGAGACTGTTAGATCAGATGCGATTATCAGTGGAGATCCAAATGGGGGGTTATATGAGAGGGCCAGGTTATATGCTCAGGTCATGTGTTAAGTGCCCGAGCTAAATAAACCTAGTTTATGCGAGTTTTATAGTGTTAAAACAAAAACAAGAGGTTTAAGTGTTAAAACAAAAAACCGCTCGGGAGCTTAAGTAAACAAGGGTTATGCAGAGTTTATAGAGCAATTTTAGTAGAAATAGAGGAATGGAGAATTAAAGTGTGTAAATGGGGTTTTGCAAGAAAACAGGGCTAGCGGGGAAAGAAGAAGTTTGTAGGGGAATGAAGAAAAAATGCAGATAGCAGAGGATGTGAGGATAAGCGAAAGTGAAGGGGAAGAAGCCTAAAAGAAACGCTGTGAACTCCCTTGCAACTGAAATCAGCATTGCCCAACCTGTTATTGACCCTCACTGTTCAAAATTTGTAGCAGAGCTAACAATACCCAAAGTATTGGATCTGGCTGATGCCAAAGGTGCATTTCTCCAATTTGGCACACAGTTTGTAGTGCCGAAGGGTTTGAAGGACCTGCCGAATGTGTTGCAAGTGTTCTTCCCAACTCTTGCTAAAGATGAGCATGTCATCCAGATAAACCACCATGAATGAGTTGGTGTAGGGACGCAAGATTCATCCATTAGCCTCATAAAATTAGTGGGGTAATTTTTGAACCAGAAGGGCATAACCAACCATTCAAAAAGGCATTCCTTGGATTTAAAGGCAATATTCCATAAATCTGTGGGTTCTATTAGAACCTGGTGATAACTATAAATTAGATCAATCTTGCTGAAATACTTGGCCCCCTTGAGTTGGTTTAGTAGGTCATCAATCCATAGGATTGGACACCTATTTCTGATAGTGATTTTGTTTAGTGCTCAATAATCAATGTAGAGCCTCCAGATTTTGTCCTTCTTCTGTACGAGTACAATTTGGATCCCACAAGGCAAGGAACTTGGTCGGATGTGCCATTTTTGCAACAACTACTAGATTTTCTGCTTGATCTCTTCATTCTCCAGAATGGAGCAACGATAAATCAGATTGTTGGGCAGAGGTGCTCTGAGAGTCAAATTGATTGAATGCTTGACTTGACAATGAAAGGGCACCCTTGTGGGTGAGGAGAAGATGTCCTTGTATTCTTCCACGACTGCATCCACCTACTTTCTTTGCTTGGAGGAACCCTTCTCAGGGACCATGGATGTGGCTACAACCTTCCCCTTACTGTGAGAGCAAATTAGTACAAAAACAAATTTCCTAGTCTGGGAGATGACCTTATTGCATTGCTTAGCAGAGATCAAAGAGATGGAGGTAGGTGGGGCCACCTACAGTATCCTATATAACTTAGCACCCAAAGAAATAATAACAGAGGAAGGTCTAGAATCATATATAACTTGTCGCTTCCATAAGTATGGTTGTCCTAATAATACATCACAAACTTCAAGAGGGGAAACATCACATAGTATCTCATCTGTGAAGGGCTTGATGTTGTAGGGAAGGCGACATTGCTAGTTGACGTGGAGATCTCGTCCTTGGTGAATCCACTCGATATTATATGGTTGCGGGTGTGGTGTAGTCAGTAGGTCTAGCCACTTCATGACCTCTACTAAAATTAGGTTCTTTTGGCTCCCATTGTCGACAATGAATTGCAGCAGTGAACCCTTCACGCACATCTATGAGTGGAAGAGACGCTCCCCCTCCTCTGGATCTTTGGGCTCATTCTTCTGGATCTTGGTGGTGGCAATAGTGGCATTGAGCTCCGCATTAATAATATCCTTCCATTTTTCATTCCCATTCTTGGTTTCTAACTTAGAGTCAGAACATGCATTTGATTCTGAAGCCTTCAACTCGGCCACCAATGACTGCTTGGCCCGACACTCACTTGTGTTGTGAGTGGAGCTCTTATGGAACTCATACCAATTTCCTGTGTTATTCTTTGTCTTCATGATGTTATTCTTTGCTTGCGGCTTCGACGGGTTATCCTGGGTCACCCTGCCTTGGCTTTTCCCTTTGCTTTGTGGTTTAGGGGTGCCTTTCCCTTGCTTCATATTCATAGATCCAAAGTCTTGATTTTTTTGTTTAAGATTCTACTCAATCTTGATAACGTATCGATACGTCATGCCGAGCGAGGAGATCTCTAGGAACTCCATCTCATCCTGGATGTACCTGTGTAGGAAGCCATGATACTTGAGTACCAAATGTTTATCAAAATACTTGATGCCCAACTTTGTGCAAAGGGTATGAAAAACGTTGGTAAAATCTGACACATCATGGTCCTTTCCCTATCGTAGTGTGGTCCACTTTATGTATTTATCCCAGTAGCTCCCAAAAGGGTAGTACTACTCCTTGATAGCGTCCTAGAATGAGTGGGTGTAGTCGAAAATAGTGAGGGTGTACTTTCATCCTTCTGATTGAAGTAGGTTTCCCACCAGTCCTTGACGTGGGGGGCAACTTTGAGAAGAGAAAAAGTAATCCTTTCCTAGCTAGAAAAATCATGAACAAAAAAGTATCCTTTAGAAAATTTAACCATTTATCTATGACGTCACATCTATCTGACAATCAAATATGGGAATGTCAAAGTTAACTTTTACCTTAAAGGGTGTGGCGCTTCTAGAGTAGCTGCTGGAAGTAGATATGTCACCCCTGGGTAGGCACTGAAGGATCTGGGAAAAGTTGTCCATAGTCACGTTCCTTTATCGCTCGAGGGCTTCTTCGAGCAAGATTTTGATAGGATCTCCTACCCCTCATCTTTTGTTTCTTCTACCATGGGAAGTCGTTGGGATTTGCGAGGCTGGTCTTGCAAAGATTTGAGCAGTTCAAGCCCTAACTCATATACCGACCACGTTGGGGACATGCAAAGAAAAAACAGAGAAAGAGAAGACCGCTCTGATACCACTAATCCAAATTTAAATAGGAAGACAAAAAATTACAAATATAACCATAAATACAAAGATTCATAAGCAATAACACTTCATTTCATTAATATCAAATACTGAAATATGCTTACAAATAGAAGGAAAATAAGACTAGCTCAGGTGATGGTAGCTTATCTCTAAGAAGAGATGTGGCAGCTACATGTCTCTGAACTGTGTTACAATGAGGCTCAGAGGCCTATTTATTATTAATAAACAATGGAAAACCATAAACATCCAAAAATCTAACCTTAGGAGATGAAGCATCAAACTATGGGCCCCGTTTGGGTAAATTGGTACATCAACTTCCTGGGGTCGTAACTTTGGCATACGATCTCTGTTTGACGCACACAATACCTCATTAGAAATATTTATTTGAGGACTATAAATTTTCAAATGGTTAACATTGGTCAATGAATTATGCTTGCCATGGGTTTCCAAAGAAACGTTGTTTAGGGCCTCGAAACGGCTCCGAAGTTTAGGACCTAAAAAAATTCCAAAAATAGTAAATTGTGCTACAAATAAGGAAACTGAAAAAATGAAAGAGACAGTGGTGGGGGTCCAAGTGGAATAGGTAGGTGGCCACCAATATCCACATGGATAATAAACCTTCTTTCTTGTCCTGACTAACTGCATTGAGTTTTGATCACCTCTGCCATGCATGGTGCCTAGAGCACTTCTAGCTGACAACAAGGAACTTTTCTATCCCCTTTCAAACGAAAATCGAATAATGCAAAGGCTATCCTCCCCTCACAATTTAGTGAGAACCCTCCTAGGAAAAGTGACTTACCTTTTATTGCCTACCTAAGTGAATTACACAATCTCCTCTCACAGACAAGCCCTCTGGAAGAAAACCAAACTAACATAGGTCAGAAAACACATTTCTAGCAAACAGTGGGCCAATATTGTGGAAAACTGCACTAGCCCCAACTCTCCCCTCCCCTCTCAATGCGTAGTGCAGTTATAACAAATAATGACTCAACTCTTAGCCATTAGACTTGCCCAGTGTGTTGAATACTTGCTCAGGCCTCTCCCTCCCAGTGTAGGGAACAATTTGAGTATATAATGGGCCATCGTTGAGGAAAACTATGCTACCCTTTAGGCCTTCCCTTCCTTTCCAATGCATGGCACAGTAACAATGCTTAGTATTGCTCACACCGTTGACTATGGTCCCTCTATGTGCCCAAGACTTGTCCTGTATTTCCTTTTTAGTGCATGGCACATTCCCAGAGCATAGTGAGGCCTCCTCTCAGTCACTTTCAAATCAAACCGCGTTGTCATTTCCTTCTCCTCCCTTGAGCTTAGCACAGAGCATATTTCTAGTCAATAAGCCCATCACCTTTGTCCCTTGTGCTTTCTGAATACGTTGGACATTCAAGAGCCCCTGTTCATGGAACTTGGAACAATTTTAGTGAACAATGGTGGCTTCCTCAGACACTGTTGATCTTAACTACACCATCCTCATCAAGCTCTTCCTTCTCAGTCCTTTCATAGGCCTATCATAAGAAACTTATTTCATGAGCAAGGTAGATATAAGATAGATGATTTTAATACTAATTTTGCCTTGTCACGAGTGATATTCATGGGTAGGTGTTCTATCTCAGAATGAAAAGATAATGCTCAAAAAATATGTCGAAGAGAAGAGAGAAAGAAACACTTGCATAGAAGAAGCACAAAGATGAACCATCATTATGACATGAAGACAATTTTGGACCATGACAGAAAGGAGACATTGCATGATAACTTAGAAGGCCTTGATGCTGATCCATGACCCTTTAGAGGGTAAATATGAAGAACAAAGTAAACCTTTCATGAAGATGAAGGGATGATCAGATCTATCATGAAGAATTCAAAGATGAAGCAACAAGAGAGAAACTTGGAATTTCCACATCATCAATGCCAAGTTATGGATTTGACAAGTGTCATCACACTATATTATGTGTCCATGTGTATTTCCACGTCATTTGTAGATGTACTGACTTAATTATCAAAAGGAAAATGACAAAATTTAATGTATGGAAGTCCAAGAGTCACACGTGGAGTCTGAAAATTCACATGTGGAAAAATGAGTTAAATAGAATTTCAAAGGTCATATTAGAAGTCCAAGAGTCTTGAGGGTAGTCAAGGGTATTGGGGATATGAAAGGGCATTCCTATTTTTATAAAAGAAAACTCATAGCTCAATAAAAGGGGGTTTTTGGAGGCTTAGACTTTGGAGAGCTAGCCTTGGCTTCTTCAACTTGGCATATGAGAGAAGTTCATTCCTTAGAGAAGCAAGAAGTGACTTAATGCTCCACTTACGGAGCTAGTGTATCACCATTGTAACTGTGTACTTGAATATTTCACCTAATAATTGAATCTCATTGAGCCAAAAAACTTTCATGCATGTAATAGGAATTTTTTAAGACTATTCTTTGGATGTTTTGAGTATATGTTGTTTTTATGTACTAAATAAATTGAACTATTTTGGTGGCTTTGGTGCTTATATTGTTGAATGTGTATTGTATTTTATTTCATGAATTGTTGTTATCTTATGAACTAATTTGCAAGTTAATCAATAACCATTCCTTGCTCTCACATGCCTCTCTTAGGATAGTACTATTACTTTCCTTCTAGAACCTCACTTTTGTCTCCCCCTCATGAAGGCCTCCTTTTATACATTGCAATTGGTGTTTCACAATGTAAACTTACTTTTTGATTTGAAATGTTATGTGTTAATCTCTTATGTTACACATTGCAGCCAAGGAAAGCCTTAAGTTATGGTGGTTGAGCCAATACTCTAGATGGGGCTCCTACTCCAAACGATGTGAGGTCTAATTGGGACTTCACATCAGGGAGAGCCCCTACATATTGGCAGTGTCCAAACCCTTTTGAAATAATATGAACCAAATTATCTACTTCTTGTTTCGTAAAATCACATTTAGATATTTTTACATATAGTTGGTTGTTCTCAAGAATTTGTAGAACTAAATCTACATGTTTAATGTGCTCTCACCATTATTTTTAGATATATAAGAATATCATCAAATAAAACCAACATAAATTATCTACGACAGGGTCAAAAATATTTTTCAAAATGAATTGAAAAGTATAATGAGCATTAGTTAACCCATAAAGCATAACCAAGAACTCATAGTGCTCTTGATGTGTTTTAAAAGCTATTTTGAAAATTTCTTCTCTCCTTAATCTATTTTGGTGGTATCCAAATTTACGATCAACCGTTATAAAATAAGGCACTCCATGAAGCTCATCTAATAGATCATCAATATTTGGGATAGAGAATTTATCCTTAATGTTTATTTTGTTTATATCTTTATAATTATGACATGTTTTCCATGAATTATGATTTTTTTTCTTACATCACTATTAGAGATAAAATTGAACCCCTACTATGTTTTATAATAAGTGAATGGAGCATGTATTGTACCATTTCATAATATCCTATTTTTTGATGAGGATATCATAGGGCCATTTATTGGGAGTAATTCTAGATATTAATTCAATTTGATGTTCATGATCTCTAGATGGGGGTATGACTTTTGGGAATTTCTTGGAAGACCTTATAGTGTGTTTCTAAGATGTGTTTTAATTCATTGGGAAAATCTTCATCTTCCCTATTAACTTCCACAAAATGCAATTTCACCACATCTCCATTGCTACTCCTTTTTAGGAAATTTTCCATTCTATGAGATCTAATGACTTGAGAAGGTCCATATTTTAATATGTGAGCTCATGTTGATTTCCTTCCAAATCAAATATCATGAATAATTCATTATAGTTTGTAAAAATTGTACCCAATTTTCTCAACCATTAAATCTATAGGAAAAAATTCTATACCTCCATTTATAATGACATGCATTGGGATTTCCAATTTATATTCTCCCAAACGTAGTTTAATGTTGTGCCACTTTCCCACACTCAATACTGCCTCCATTAACAACTAAAACTTGAAAATTTGTAATTAGATATGAAAAACAATTGAGGAATTTTGCCAATATTTTATCAATGAAGTTATCACTATTACATGATTCAATAATCGCCATGACCCTTTACTTATTAGTATGAGAAATAATCTTTAGGGTTTGAGGAGATGAAAAACCTGCTAATTTATAAACTTATATCTTACACGTGTCTAAAGCAATGTTGTGAACAATTTCCATCTATATTTTCTACTTTTTAAAGTCAATAAGTTCTTCCTGACTTATTTGTAAATATGCTTCTATTTCTTCTTCATCATTATTTTCCAAGGTGAACAATTTTGTTTCTTAACATTTATGCCCTTTTGACCATTTGTTGTTACAACCAAAGAATAATATTTTTTCTCTTCTTTCCTCCACTTCCTCTTGTGTTTTTGAGTAGGTTGTGGTAGGGTTGTCTTATGAACCCCAAAATTATCTTTATTTATTGTTTATGCTTCCGTGGTAGATTGATTTGATTTAGAATATTAGTTTGTAGTGCTAAGATCTTCCTCAGATTATAAACAAAATGTTTTCATTGTGCTTAAGGATTCATCAATTTTTGCAAGTGAAATGAAGAGTTTTTATGTTAATTTTATGAGAAATTTAACATAAACCAGAAAATTAACAACAACATAAACATATAGAGAACATCATCAAAAACACATTACAACAAGAACATGATAAAGAAGTTCACCCCTCCTAGGCTACATCTCCTTGGTCCAGGTTCCAATTGCTTGGGTCTCTCTATTATGTTCAAAAGTGTAAAAATATGTGTTTACAATGCTCAAATTCTTCTGAAACCTACTCCAATCAGTCTAGAATACTAAAAAATGGGTATCTAGCCTCTTTTTTGCAACCAATTTGGTGAAAAACTACCTTAGTTATGACTTTTGTCAGTCTTTCCATAATTTCCTCCTCCAAATCTGGCTCACTGCCAGTTAAATTCATTATCTGGAGTTAATTTTTGTAGTTCCACTGAAATTGACATTTCCACCAACTTCCCCACCTATCTCATGGTTAAGGCCGAGTGGTCACACGGTGGTTAGGTCTGGCGGTTAAGGCAACGGTTTCGAAAACTCCATCACAAATCACAATTGGCGGAGTCCTGCTGGCTTGTGGTCTATGAACGTGATGGGTGAAGTGCGATTACAATACAGTGGACCTGATGGTCATTAAACTGCAACCTATAACTTATGACATCTGGATCCTTTTACTAATCACAATCATGGAGTACAAGCGGTCTTATATGTGCGGGACTCTATCCTGTTTGTGATATGAAATTGTGATATCACATCGCAACTTGGTACCTGCCAGGGGCTGATTCTGTAGAAACTCCCTTCGTTGATGTATAATTTCAATCCATCACATTGCACCTCTAACCAATTCTTGAATTCCTTCCGTCTGCATTATCGCATCGCAACCCTTCCCTGCTCAGGGGCTGATTCTTTAACATGATCTGTCTTCAACTTGCGATTTGTGATATGAGGGGGCCAATGGCGACTTGCCACTTGGCGCCTCCTGATTCACTGATGGAAATTTCTACGTCATCCAATCCTACCATGTAAGCAAGTCAAATATGAACTTTGACTTGATCTAACTTCTACATACGAGCTCATATTTGAGTGTCATTCACATCGTTGGAATCAGAATGACAAGCTATTCGATCTGCAGCTAAGTTTAAAAAAATTCTAAAACTTTCATTTTTGAGCATAATTTTGAGCACCTGATCACTCCTCCCCACCGAAATCCTTTTGGACCCCAAAAGGATCACTTTCAATTGACCAGTATGTGAGGGTACAATTGCCTCACCTTTCTAATCTCGATCCATTGATCATTGAATTGGAACTTGTGATCTCCACGATTCTCGTCATGCCTTTCTGCGTACTTGCCTTTAACCTTTTCAATCTGTTCTTGCATTGTTTGATGTAGCATTTGGAGTCGTTCAGTGAACTCTTTGGCCTTGGCCATGTTACTATCAGTAGAAACATCCTTCTTACCAAGATGATACAAAACACTATGATGGAAATGGTAAACAAATTCCTCCACTTGATTCCTTTGACTCAAGCTTGAATATACATCTTGAAAGTATGTATTTTTCTAAACATAACTTTCATGTAAAAAAATGATGCTTGAGGAAAGTAGTTATACAAACTATAGGCGTAGAAAGTACATCAACAAACTTGTCGCTTATACATTTCTTATACCCTTTGACCGAGTGGAATAGTAGAATAAAACCCATCCAATGGAAGTGCCTTTGTCGCTGCAACTTAAACAATTTATCATTGAAAATTTATGAATGAAAAGCAATGGGCTTGCCACATTGCAAAAAGATTGTGCCCATGGCATAGTCACAAACGAAAACCTGAAACTTAAATTTCTGTCTCAAGTCAAGAAAAGAAAGTATTGGAGCTGTATTGATATTTTGTTTTAAAGCATCAACTGCCTCTTGTTGTTTGCCTCCCCACTGAAAGACCTTTTTCACAACCGCCAATGAATGCAAATGAGCTACAGTAGAAGAAAAATTAACAAAATTTCTCCTCCAACATTGGGCTGCTCCCAAAAAACCTCTTATCCAAATGACTATCTTGAGCCTACCTGCGTAAATTGTGAGCAGAGGAAAGGCATTTGCAGCTTCAAGAGGATGTATGATTCTTTCACCTGTGTTTGTAGAAATGGAGTCAATACCACCACATACTGTTACGACTTCAATATTGGAGAGTTCTAGCTTCAACTCACCTTCTCCACGTCCCATGAAAATTGCCAAAAATCTCTTGGGAACTTGAACACACTTGGAAGAACCCATTTCACAGCTCATGTACATCAAAGAAGTTTTATCCAACATATACTTTGAGATCTTCATAAACAAATGTTCTTGACATATGACATCAAGTTATTTTTTCTCACACATGACATGTTCATAATGAAATTTTCTGAAAATGAAAATGTCATCCCAATAGACTATCCTATCTAGAAATGGCTTCAACACATCTTTATTCATATGCGTAAAAGTAGTAGGAGCATGGAGAAGACCAGAAAGCATAACAAGCCATTCGAACAAACCTTGCCTGGTTTTGAATTTCGTCTTCCCTATATTTCCTTTAACAACTCTACTTTGATGAAAACCACTTCTTGAATCCAATTCAAGGAAATGCTTACCATTCTTCTTGGGTGCCGAAATAAGAGGTGCACCACACGGTAAAAGAGTAGGCCGAATTATCCTTTTATTCAACAATCCCTAGATTTGCATCTTAATTTCTGTGCTTTCCATCATTGACATCCTGTACATGCCAATGTTAGGAAGAAGACACTTTTGCTGCAACTGTAACTCAAGTTGGATTCCCCTGTTGGGAAGTAATACCTTTGATTCCTAAAACATTTCATCAGATTGGTTAACAATGTCAACTAAATCAGTTTTCAAATTCGAATTACAACCATCAAATTCTTCATAATCAATATCATTCTTGGGTTTCATCATGAGAAGCATAAAATTCTTGCTCGAATTCACCAGTATTTTCATTTGTCCTGCATTAACAAACGAAAGATTTTTTTTCTTGCTGTGAGCTCTCACAATATATTCTACTCCATTTTTGAATATGTGATATTTGTTTTCATGTTGATGGAAAATAGATTTTCTGTCATAAAGGTATGAGCTGCCCAAAATGATGCCACAGATATCTAACAACACAATGTTAAGCTCCACTTCATCTATGAATTTTGCAGTGATTTCGAATTTCAGTTTACACTTTCTCGTAACATGAAATTGCACATTGTCACACACCCATCCAAGTGGATACGGTTTATGATGTGGAACAGTTTCTAGATTTAAACTCTTGACAATGTTTTCTGAGATAAGATTGGCTTGAGAGCCGCTATCAAACAACGTATCAATATTGTTATGTTTCGATATCACCCTTATGTGAAACAATTCTATTCTCCTCTTTTCATTTGGAGTTTCATTATGTGAGTTTGAAGAACTAGTGCTGGAAATGGATTCCTTTCCTTGAAACCCCATGGCTATGATTTTTGTTTCATCACCCGATTCGGATCCCAAATCCTCTTCTTGAGTGATTTCAAATGTCTTTTCTTTTCCTTTGTTGTTGAATTTATTTGGTTTCATTTTGGGATGAAGCTTCCAATAGTGAGCTTCATCATGACCCTCTCTGGAACAATGTTTACAGATTGTTTTCTCTCCTTCCTTTTTAATGAATGCATTTTTCTTTCCCTTGAAAACTTTTCTTGTCTCTTTACCCTTAAATGGCTATTTACTACCTTCTTTTGGGGTGTTTTTCCTTCTTGCCTCAAGATGAGTGGCTTGAACACACACATCATCTAGATTATTGGGATTAAACATTAAGACAATATTCCTAAGGTAACTATGTAAACCCCCTATGTACTTCATAAAAGTGTCCTATGATTGCAAATCTACACCTAACATCAAAGACCTTTTTATGAATTCTTGGGTGTAATATTGCACATTTTGACCTTTAATCTGTCTAAAGTTCTGCTAATTCATGATGGATTTCTACATATAATCTAGACGGTAGAATTGTCTTTTGATTGAAACAATTAAATCATTCCAATAAATTGAGATCTTATTGTGTTTTTTAATCTCCTCTTGGGTCTTTGATTCCCACCATACTAGTGCTACACCCTCCATTCTCAAGGAAGCTAACTGAATCTTTATGTCATCCTCTTGAAGGTTTTGAATCCTACAATAAACCTCCAACTGACGAATCTAATTATCAAGATTCTCTGCATTCACTTCACCATTATGCATGGGCAAATTGAATTTAATATCAAGTTTTAAAAAAGGTGATTTACCAGTTCCTTTTTAAGAATGATGATGAGTATGAGTAAGGGTTGTATTAGTGGAAGAGTATGAAGATGCTTGTGAAGAAGAAGATGAAGAATATGGTGGAGAGGGTGGAGATTTGTCTCCATTCTCATTACCTCCTTTTCCATTACCTCCTCTTGAAGAGCCTTCTCTATTGAAAGGTTTGGAACTTTCTCCTTGCAACTTGCTATTCCTCTCTTCATAGAGGACCTTCACCATCTATGTCGTATCAAAGAAATCCTTTCTAAAGGTCTTCTCATCTTCTGTCATGTTTGTAGGTTCTCCTTCATGAGACATGATCTCTAGAGTCTCAACTGCAGATTGAGGCTGAACTGGTGTTGGAGATTGCGGCAACCTTTCTCTTCTTCCCCTTGACCCAACTTCAGGGCTTCCAACAATATTTCCTTCACTTCTTTTGAGTTTTAACCTTATAAGCATGACATAAACTTGCAAACAAGTAAATCCTTCTTTCACAAAGCAAACCTAGTGCTCTAATACCAAATTGATCCGATTTAGAATATTAGTTTGCAGTGCTAAGATCTTCAAAAGATTATAAACAAAATGCTTTCATTGTGCTTAAGGATTCATCATTTTTTGCAAGTGAAATGAAGAGTTTTTATGTTAAATTTATAAGCAATTTAACATAAACCAGAAACTAAAAAACAACATAAACATATACAGAACATCATCAAAAACAAATTACAACAAGCACATGATAAAGGAGTTCACCCCTCTTGGGATACGTCTCCTTGGTCCTGCTTCCAATGGCTTGGGCCTCTCTATTATGCTCAAAAGTGTAAAAATATGTGTTTACAATGATCAAATGCTTCTGAAACCTACTCCAATTAGTGCAAAATACTAAAAAATGGCTATCTAGACCCTTTTTTGCAACCAATCTGGTGAAAAACTGCCTTAATTATGACTTCTGGCAGTCTTTCCACAATTTCCTCCTCCAAATCTGGCTAACTTCCAGTTAAATGCATTATCTGGAGTTAATTTTGGCAGTTCCACCAAAATTGACGGTTCCTCCAACTACCCCACCTATCTCGCGGTTAAGGCCGAGTGGTCACACGGTGGTTAGGTTTGGCGGTTAGGGTGATGGTTCTAGAAGCTCCATTGCAGATCGTAATCGGTGGAGTCTTGCAGGCTTATGGCCCGTGAACACGACGGGTGAAGTGCAATTGCGATACGGCAGACCCGATGGATCATTAAATTGCAACCTATAACTTATCACATTTGGATCCTTTTGCTAATTGCAATCACAGAGTACCAACGATCTTATATTTGCGAGAATCTACCCTGTTTGCGATATGCGATTGTGATATCATTTCGTAAACTGAAACCTTCTAGGGGCCGATTCTATAGCACCTCCCTTCGCCGATGTGCGATTGCAATCCATCACATCGTGCCTCCAATTGATTCTTTAATGCCTTCTGCCTGCCTTATCGCATCGCAACCCTTCCCTACTCTGGGGTTGATTCTTTAACAGGATCTGTCTTTGACTTGTAATTTGCGATATGCGGGGGCCAATGGAGGTCTGCCACTTGGCGCCTCCCGATTCGCTAATGGAACTTTCCACATCATCCAATCTTTCCATGTAAGCAAGTAAAATCTGAAGTTTGACTTGCTCTAACTTCTGCATACGAGATCATATTTGAGTGTCATTTACACCGTTGGAATAAAAATGACGAGCTCTTCGATCTAAAGCTATGTTTAACAAAATTCTAACACTTTTATTTTTGAGCATAATTTTGAGCACCTGATCATAGACTTACATGCAACGTTATTCTTAACTTGAATATGATGAGAAAATTACAAAGCTTGAAATTTTTTTTTAAGATATTTTAGGAAAACATCATGTTTAATGTCTTCTTTTAATCCACCCATGTAATATCCCAACTTCATCACATATGTTATCCACCCTTTTGGCAAAGACCGAAATTCTGAATTATAATCTTCAACATCATGAAACTATTTTATTCTTTTCAATTGAATGAAGTAGTCTTGGTCTTAAGCTTTGCTGTATTGTGCTTCTAAGTCTTTTGTAAATAAGACTAAATTTTAATGATAAGAATTGGGCTTCATTTTAACTTCCATTTGATACCATTGATAGGGTTTAATAGCAATGTTTGAATTTTCTATGTGAATCTTTTTTTGACCACCTGTCATATTATGTAATTCACAATATTTCTCTATTTGGTGCATCAAGGTAAAAACATTTGTTACATGAAAATTATTTAATTCAACATTGGGAAGGTTCAATCCTTCAGGAAACCATCCATTAGTAGCTCAATAATTATAGTTAAATCCTTTGAAATGTTCTTATTATTAGAAAGTTGTTCAACCTGACTACTACTTTTATTTTCATGAGTTCCTTTAGACATATTTCCAATTTTAAGGAGCCTTCAATTTACGATTTCTATAATATCTCGTTCAATTCCATACATCTTATGTTCTAGTCGTTTCATATTATTATACATTTATTCATTATTTTCATCTACTTTTTCTTTTATTTTCAGTATCCCTTTTAATTGATTCTTATATCTGCGCCAATTGATGTTCCAACTTGATTACCTAGCAATGAACATCTTCTCTTTCTTCAGGAGTCATGGATGGGCCTTTAGGAGGTTTAATTAGTGTATTATCTTTGAAATATTTCTTTAGAGGAGTGTGAGAAAATAATAATAGAACTCCTCTTTATCACACTTTTTAGTCACTATAAGAATTGATCTCCCATTGAAAAATGATTCATTTGTAAGTTACCTACCTTTAAAACCTTAATTTGGAGACGACTTAGATATTTGACATTTTCCTTGATATATCTTTGACATTTTAGCTCCCCTGAATATGAGAGTTTGTCCTAGTGTTCTCTGATATGTATTCTCTATAGTTCCACAATTTTGACCAAATTATGATGTGCCAAGTTAATATTGGGGTAAATTTCCCAAAACTTGTTGAGTTTTGACCTCTTCCCAAGAGAAAACTTGTAAAGTGTGCCACATGTCCAATTCTTCAAACTAGATTCTAAAAATTCTATGTGAGATATTTCAATAAGTTTACTCATATCCTTGAAAGTTTCATAATATGAAGTGTTCCAAAAATAAAAATTATATTGAAAATGTCGGTATCACTCTTTTGAAATTGATTTGCGGACCATTCACAAACCCTAACTTTCATAGGGTGTATTTATGAAAACATAGTGAAACAAAATATGAAAATTTTAATAGAAGTGCCTATAAAAAAAGCTATAGAAAAAACTTCAATATTTCTTGTTTGAAACATATTTTTGGGCTATTCACAAAACCTAAATTCCATCAAGTATATCTTTGAAATTATAGTGAAATGAAATCTGAAATTGTGACTAGATGTTCCATAAGATCTCTATCAATAATATCAAAGTTTCACCATAAGAGAATTCCTAAAACAAATATTATAGTGAAAATTCCAATATCACTTGTTTGAAACCTATTTTAGTGCCATTCACAAACCCTAACTTCCATTAGGTGTATCTCCAAAAATAGGGCGAACCAATTTTTTATTTTATTTTTTTTTCCAGATGTACTTCATAATCTCTCCTAAATTGTCTCAATATTTCACATTCTAAATCATCGTCTAGAAAGGTACGAGAAAATTCCATGATGACTCATTTTTTTTTCCAGATGTACTTCATAATCTCTCCTAAATTGTCTCAATATTTCACATTCTAAATCATCCTCTAAAAAGGTACGAGAAAATTCCACGATGACTCATTTGAGGTATCAAAACTGTAGGTTCGTATGAATTTATACCAAAAGTTATGAACCTTGAACCTTAAAATGATAAGAAACAAATAATTAAAGTCCATTTCAAGGGCAAAACCCCCTCTTACAACAAATATAATGTATAAGACAAGATTTGATGATCTTAAGACTAGCTATCCTTGGTATATATATAGGAGACTTAGGGTATAATTAAAATTAAAAGATACAATAAAATGTTCCATTTGACTTCTTAATATAACAAATAAACTAATAATGAACACATGTTAGGGCCTTCATATAGGGCCCAAAAGGGCCTTAATAATGGGAAGAAGACAATGATAGTCTTGGAAATAAGTTTTAAGGTGGTTGAAGGAAGATGATTTTGATAACTTCACCTCCTTAAGATGACTGAGGGGGTTGGATATGTTATAATATCATTTATGGTATTGTCAACATACTACAATAAATTTATTCAGGGATTTTCCTATATCATCCATTTGATCACTTCAATGTGAAGTGATATTTGTATGGCCAGAAGAATGTGAGGAAAACTTATGGAAATGAAAGTATCTTCTTACTAATGCACTAATATTTAAGATTCAATATCCGAAGAAGGATTGACTAATATGCATAGAGGTATGCAAGGAATGAATTTATAGAGCTGTCATACAATATGACATGTAATAAGATATAAGGAAGCGTAATGAGCACTAGAAGCATCATGTTATGCATAACCTAGAGCTTGCAACTATGATTCATGCCATGAATATGTTGAGACAATAAATACTCAGTCATAGATTTGTATTAATGATATGCCATAATGGGTTGAAATATTTACTTGATCAACTTGATATGAATTCTAGGAAAGCTATATGGTTGCCACTTGATCATGATTTTTAGATTAGATATATCAAAGGTGAAGAGAACCAAGTAGTTGATGTAACATGTAAACTCATGTAATTAATGTATATGGCACCAATTAGTTAATGTGAGATTGGTTTGAGGGACACAATAAAGGATGATGCATAGAAAAATAAGAAATGTTAATAAATCAAGAAATGATTACAATCAAAGACTAAAGGGAAGAGTTGTGTAGGGTATCATTTAACTAAGGATGGATTATTGATGTATTGGTTGGATGCATATATAAAAATATATAGAGTTGAAGAGGCTCATCATGGATGAAATTCATAAGAATACATATTCTCATAACACCCCTATGACAACCTCTTCTTGTGATGTACATAGTATGTTTAGGATAGTGTTGTAGCGGCTACAACCACCCTCCAAAATGTTGCCTTAGCTTCATTTTGGAGCCTCCCAACCAACCATCCTTAGCAACTTGTCTTTCACTGTCCAAGTACATAGGCTTCAACTAAGTTTCAGTGACTTCCCAGCCTGTGTTGATCAACTTGTTTGTCTTTCTCCTGCAGGCTATGATTCTGGATTTGGTCAATTTTCTGGGTGAGATGGCCCCGCTAAAAATTGTGCAATTCTGGAGGGGAACCAACCTTCCCTCCAGAAATTGCGCAATATTGCTGGGATGCCTGCTGAGCTCTAGAATTACACAATCTAGCCAGGCAGCCCTCCCTCAGAAAATTGTGCAATCTAGCCTGACAATGGGCTTCAAACTACAAATTTCACAATTCCAGGAGGCAATGACTTGTTGACCCCATAAATTTCACAATACCTGAGGGACAACCAGCCCTACTCAGCTCAGAATCTACATAAATCCCTTTCCTAGGCTTGCAGATTGTTGCATGTGCCTTTAGATTGACCAGTTCCCTATGGGATTGAGCAATCCTAATTTGCATGCATGGGCTGCTTTTTCTTGAAATAGAAAACAACAACATGTAAAAAGCATCTCTAAATTTTAGGGATCTATTTTTAGCAGATGGAGGTTACATGCAAATATCATTTTAGAAACTTCCCTCCAAGTGTCGCTTTTTCTGAGATTTGTGGCATGCGTGTCATAAGTCTCAAACTTATTTATATGACACTGTAGAGCTCATTCCTCACATCTATTTTGGAGCCTTGACATCCCACAACACATCTAGGAGTCTTCAACACATTCAACTCAATTTTTTGGGTAAGTCTACTTTTCACATCATTTGCTCCTTTTCTGTCGCTTTTTGTGTTTCTCTTTGTATGAATGCTGTTTGCCTGGATTTGTTGAACGCCTTCTGTCATTTTAATGTATATTAGCTTGTAGAAGCAATGTTTTAGTTTTTATTTTGCATCTCACTATTGTCGCATGCATGACACTGTTTTGCACTAACAGTCGCCATTGCAGCTACTCGTTTCACAAACATGCATGCGTTCCCATTTTTTGAATCCTGCATTCAATGTTTGCATGCATGATCATTCACTCTTGCCTACACTCAGTCTCAAAATGCATTCAAACCTACTCATGTTTTCAGTCGCCCGTCAGCGAGTCTGGGCTACCTTGGCCCGGACCTTGCCTTACCCAGAGAGAAATGCACATTTATGGAAATGAAGGCTTTGCCTTCCCTCCAGAAATTTCGCAATCTTGGCCAACACTGACCTCCAATATTACATTGCACAATTATTGGAGGTAGTGCCCTACTGACCCAAAAAATTGCGCAATTCAATCTCTGGGCATGCATACCCTTACTGACTAAAACTGCGCATTCCACAGTTTCATCCCTCAACAAGCAGGCTAGACTATGCATTGCGTAGTTCCAGTAGTCAGTCAGTGTTCTGATAGCTTGAACTGTGCCTTGCGCAGTTTCGGCAGTCAGTCTCCCAGCCTCCCGGTGAAAATTGTGCAATCTTTACTGCCAGTCACCCATGTATGTTGCATATTAGTCCTTAGATTTGTTTTGGCTTTCAAATGACAAATTTCTTGCCATGAGTGTCTCTATGTCTCCAGGTATAGCGAGTGTTCATCTGTCTCTCAACAGTACATGTACGATGGCATCCAAGAGAGCATGGTCAAAGGACATCATTGGAAGTGAAGCTCGAGAAGCAGTTGAACAAGTGTCTATGGGCCTGCCCATTTACGAAGACACCAAGCTAGTCATAGACAGAGACATCAAGATGAAATGGAAAGACATCAATGGTACATTCTTAGGCACATTTGATGAAGATTTGGAAGACCGCAGGGTCTATGTCAACATCCACAAATCTGGTTTGTACTGGATTGCATGCAAGTATCCCACATTTCCATGCGCAAACATGATACATTGGATTATATCGCACACTGATTCTGAGACGATGATGTTGAGCAGCGTTAGTGGGACAGAGCTTGCTACCTTAAGGGAAAAGGAATATCAAGAGATGTATCACTTGCCAAATCCAGTGATCACAATGGAGAAACCCTTCAACACATGAAACAACACAAACTCTAGAGATATCTTGAAGAGTTGGGTGAAAGAGCTAGCCAAGTTCACAAAAACACCTAGTTTGGTTTACAAGACGAAGGCATTGCGATAGGAACATTAGTACTTGGTCATGTTTGCATGCTACTTATACAACCAAGAGAGCACAGAGACCTTCCCACAGAGCTGGGTGATTGCATTGGACCAACTAGCCAGCAAAGGAAGGCCATGCAACTAGTCTGACATGTTGGCTCTTAGGTTGAAGGAATAGGTAACAGAAGCCTGACATCCACCCAAAGGTCAGCAAGCAGAGATATACATGTCTGCTTATATTCTAGATGCAATCTGTGCCTGTCAGCAGTTCCCAGGTTTGAAGTGGGCATGGACACCTTCGGAAACCTTTGTGCACACTTATTGCAGATTGTTCTCCGAATGCAGCTTCCGTAGAGTCATCACACAGTTGTTAGACCACTTTGTCACCTCGGTGTACAAAATGATATTTGAGCAGGATCCACCTTGCATGTCGCAGGAAGAAATGGAGGCATTTATCGATGTAGCAGATTGGTATGCCTCACCCCTTGGCACCTTCATATGAATGTACATCACAGAGAAGCCTCCACATGTTTTACAGAAGTTTTACATGGAAAAGCTCATCATTCAAGAAGTGTTGTATCACATCTCGACAGGGTTGTCAACTAGACAACAAAGGAAGAAGAAGGCAACTTGGCCCACTCTTCCTTTGCGGATCGGGTTATACGAGATACATAATCACAAGCATGCTTATGCCGAGACGAAGGAGTTCAAAAGATTCAGCTTTAGCACCAGAAGTTTCAATCCGTATGACCCACATTGCTTTGTAAAGGACCACTGTGTGAGGGTGCAATTTCCTTAGATCCACGGGGTGTATCATTGGCTTGAGGAAGACCCGTGGAGATATTGTCACAACTTCTCCAAGCTCAATGAACCAATTAGAATAATTTTGGAATGGTTAGAAAAGAAGCATGAAGCAGCGTCTCAATAAGCACCATCGTCAGCAGTAGCAGAGGGTAGCAGACCTATGAATGACAAAGGCAAGAGAAAGGTTGTCGACATTGTAGAAGAAGAACAAAGCCGCAAGTTCAAAGAAGATCCACTTGTGATGAAAGCAACTTTGGAGATTGATGCTTAGAGGTGACAACACGATGAGAGGAACATACAAAGGCAAAGAGATAAATGGAGGATGGAAGAAATAGAAAAGGAGTTGTAAGTGTTGAAGTAGCAACTCCGGGAAGAATAGGAGTTGCACAAAAGAGAGAAGGAAGTGCAAAAAAGATAGACACAACAGGAGGTGCAACATGCATAGATTGATGAAACTACGCCCATACAAGCTATGGAATCATTCAAGCAACTGGCATAGAGTAGAAAGGGTGAGCAATCGTAGGAGTAGGACTTAGCTCAATAAATTGAACAGATGCTAGAGTAGATGGATATGGATGTGGTGCATCCAGAGTCTAAAAAAGATATTGAACTCATGCCTTATAACCGAGAGGTCATTCCACTGGCTTAAATAGATCTAGAAGTAGAGAAGGTCCCAAGTGATCAAGGAGACACAGAGATCCTTGAAGACAATCCAAAAGCGGAGATGCAAAGCATATATTTCGACGAGTTGCAACACAGATTTGTGCAGTCATGCAGAGTGCCTACTCCAGATGTCCATACATATCCTACAAAATTTGAAGAATAAGTGATCATATTCGATGTGCACAAGTATCCAACAACATTGGACGATGCTACTAGAGCATATGATGAAGCCACCAACTCGAGTGTTCGATTCTTGATACTAGAAAATGAGCGAATGGCTAAAGAATTACAAGTGGCCAAGTAGGGAGGAGAACATGTTACATCATCTGCCAGAGAAGAGTTGTAGAGATCGATACTGGATTAATTATCATCCATCGAAACAGTCATGCGAATGTTGTATTCCATATTCGGCACCGTGCATAAGGCAGTTTTCCATCTCAATGGTTGGAAACAACGTTGCGCTAGGAGAGCACACATCTTATAAAATATGTGCACTACTGTTGACTGCATGAAAACATGATAAAAGGACTGCCATTGCACTTACCAAAGATGATGAATCCCAGGGTGGTAGAGTTGAAGGTGCACATCCAGAGTTAGATCTGGAACTATGAGGAACTCTCGTAGCTCATCACCAATTTGAAGGCTTCGCATGCACGGGTGTTCAAAAGCATGGATGTCATTTTGCACATGCATGAGATCCCATCTATTAGCACACTCACTGAGGCAAAGTCAAAGAACCAAGTCTGAACAAAGCTAGATATGTACTTTGATGAGTTGACACGTGTAGCCACTAGCGCAACCTTGGAGATCAACGCACACACTATGCATCAGTATGTTGCTGGTTCAACTGCACTCAAGACTATGATGCACATGTTATCAGACGAGTTGGACAGTGGTGCCAGATCAGTGTACCTGGATGCAATGGGGGTGAGATTTCACTTTCAGTAGGATGTCACCATTGAGCACACAGACACCATCACGGACTACCAAGCTTGACATCAGTTCGCCACCATCGACCATCACGAGGATGTCAAAGAGTTGGTCTTCCCACAATTGTTTGAGTCTTAGTAGTGTCTTGCATGGCTTTCTCAAGCCTATTATTTCTCACATGGGTACTTGTGAAGATTGTAATGTAACATCTTGTAAAAGTGAAAGACCAAGTGTCGATGGTCGAATGTAATAGTCATGTAGTAGTTGAAGAATCATGAGGGTAGGTGAAGAGTCAGAAAGGGGAATGCCAAGGGTCTCCCCAACCTTTGCTATTTATAGAACCTCTTAAATCATTGTACATTATTTTGGGAGCCGAGCTTCCTATAGGTGTATCTTAGAGAAAGCTTGGAGTGTATTGTAATGAGCCTTGGCTTCTCCACAATGTAGAGCTAGTACATCTCTTTGGAGGAGCAGGTGACAGTGACTGTAATGTTCTACTGTTGGAACTAGTGGTTGGTCGTGGTTGCATGTATGATTGGGACTTTCACTTTCTTAATATAACAAAGCCAACATGTTTCATGCATATGTTGTTATTGTATTTTAGCTGTTTTGGTTACACTAATGATATATGTATATGTTTTCTTACACATGTATGTGTGGACTTTTCTATATATGTATGCATGAATATTATTGAGATGTGCTATTGGTTAAATTATCACTTTGGATCATTGGTTTCCCTGCTTTCCAGCAGGTGATGTATTTTTTCTCGTGCGTTCCCTTTCAGGCTGCGTGTTTCCACAGGTTTCTAAGGGGTGCAGTCATTCCCCATTTAGTGTGTTAGAACCATTCATGCACCTTCCTTCCCCTACTATGATGGTCACACCCTTGCTACCAACAAGGACATCTTACTTGCCTCTGTGCACAACCACGGTCAAGGTGATACCATACGACCCACTGCTAGGACTCCTACACCAAACAGTCTGAGGTCTAGTTGGGACTTATTACCGGGGATATCCCATGACATGTTGGTGGGTCCAACACCATCAACATTTCTGGCGCTAGAAGGAGGGCCAGATGACAAGATGCGTCCTCTCATCCTATTTTGAATCTTCGCATATCTGTCATGGAGACTGTTAGATTCATCCCTCCACAATGTTTCTCTAATGTTGAACATCTCGACATCACGAGGGAGTTTTTTTATCTCTTGTCGGAATTGATGTATGATGGTGAAGGTGATGTGGAATGGCTTTAGTACTTGCAAGTCTTCTATGAATTTATTGATGATGCATATGACTTCTCTAATGAAGAGGCCAACTTGCTTCATTCACACACACTTCACGAATCCCCATAATGATGGTGCAACAGCCTGCCACCCGGTAACATGCACTCACTTGACCATTTTTGGTACCCCTCTCTCTTGGAGGCCATTGTACCTATATTACTGAGAGATGAACAAACACTTGTTACACCTGGAGACATAGAGACACTCATGGCAAGAAATCTATCATTTGAAAGCCAAAACAAATATGAGGACTGATATGCAACATACTTGGGTGAATGGCAGTAAAGATTGCACAATTTTCATGAGGAGGCTGGGATACTGACTACCACAACTGTGCAATGCACAGTCTGGGCTGTCAAGAGTCTAACTAACTACTGGAACTATGCAATGCACGCTCTAGCCTGCCTACTGAGGGTTGAAACTGTGCAATGCACAGTTTCATTCAGCAAGGGTATGCATGCCCAGAGACTGCATTGCACAATTTTCTAGGACAACAGGGCACTGCCTCCCAGAATTGCACAATGTAAGCCTAGAGGTTAGTGCTAGCCAAGATTGTGCATCTTTTGGAAGTGAAGGCTCCGCCTTCCCTTCCAGAAATTCCAATAAATGCATGGCGAGACTAAGTGTAGGCAAGAGTGAATGATTATGCATGCAAATAGTGAATGCAGGATTCAAAAAATGGGAACGCATGCATGTGTGTGAAACAAGTTGCCACAACGACGACTGTTAGTGCAAAATAGTGTCATGCATGTGACAAAAGTGAGATGAAAAATAAAGACTCTACAAGAATCACCTATGGATTTTTGGTAGCGCTTCCATGTATTCCAGTTTAAAGCTCCAGAAATCTAGATGAAATTCCAATATATTTGGGATAGATTTGAATACTATCTTAACAAATCAGTCAATCCCAAGATGAAGTTGAAGTTCAAACCCCACTCAACATACTTTGGTGATGGAGTTGTGCAATCATAGATGGACACAGTCGCTGTCACAAGTGACTGTCCACCGTCCCCTCATCAAATAGCTCCACCACCATAGAGTGATGTGGGAGAACATGCACACATGTCTGTTCAGCTGTCACATCCTCCCAACATCACTTCTCTCAATTTTCACGTAGATTTAGTTGCGAAGCCTATGGGTTGTCACGTGCCTTTGTTACCTCAGCCTCCATCTTCATGTTCTACTAATCCTCCGGATTGCACTGTCTTGTGTTTTTCTGTTCTGGAATCTACACCTATTGTGAACGAGGATCAAGCCATCGACGGAGTTGGTGTTGCACAACCAACCTCCATTGTCATTCATGATGAGTATGACTGGGAGCCTGAACATCAACTTGTGACAAAGGATGATCTCCTTCTGTTTGCACCTCCCTTGCTTTTTCCAGACATTTTTGGTGATTCTACTATCACTGATTTTCCTTGTTTAAATCCACCAATGGATGCATATATTGTTGATCATTCACAGAACACACCGGATATCATTACATCATTCGATCGCAGAGAGGATAAATTATTCATTGACCATCCACTTGATTTTTTTCTACTTTTTCCTCGAATGTAGAGGGCGAACACTCTTGCTTCTCATCTACCCCTCTGTTTGATTTATTTTATCATGAGGATGTCGACGAAATCATTGATTTTTCTGATCGTAGCTATCGTGATCCATTTACTCCCATATTCGATCATGATGATGATTGTATCACTCTTGATTTTTCAAAGCCACATGTTTATGATGATCTATCTTTCGATGAAGTCGAAACTCTACAGACAGTCGAGGCACTTCAGCCCGAGTTGAAGGTTATGTTAGGGCTTTGTTGTCCTGAGGTTGGTATCGCTTCTGGTTAGGAAATTGTTGAAACAACTGAGGCTCCTCATCACTCATTTGTATGCATTGAAGATCAATCCCACACATAGATTTTACTTCCTCCACTCGAACTACATGATCCCATCACTCATGCATTAGAGGAATCTTACACAGCAAGCACATGTGTGTGACACAAGTTGTCTTTGTTTCTCTCATTTGCTTGCATGTCACAGTAAAGAGAATGCGTATGCTTAACATTTGCATGCAGTGTCGCACAACACCATGGTAAGTCCACAAATTTCATGTCATGTTCTTACACTCATCTATGTTTTGTGGATGCATTTAAAATCGAAGTGTGTTTGTCTTCATAGTTATATCTTTCATGTTTACTGGTTCACACAACTGCGCTTTTCACGAATGATGCCTTCACCAAAATGGGTCGACCAATGCACCGGTGGTTGCATTTTAAATATCACTTCACGTGATCAAGCCCATGCACTGTTAGCTTAGGAGTAGGAGTAGTGTTTTCTTCTTGTCTTGTTGCTTGCATGCATGTTTGATTCTTGGTTTGTGTGTTTGTTTTCTTGCTTGCTTGATTCGCTTTCAAATTTTTCTTCTGCTCTTTGCTCTTTAGTTGTTTGTTTACTTGTTTACGTTTGTAGGTTAGTTTCGTATGAAACTGTGTTCGACTCTTGAAACAAGAGAGGGTAAAGTACAAGAGGACTTGTGCAATTGTCAATACTTGGTTATCTGTCATCTTGTCTCTATATGAAGAACTTGTTGTCTTCAGTCCATGATACACCAATGGAAAATACGTGATGTTCAAAGTGAACCTTGATGAAAACACAATGCTTGCATGCTAACTAGTATCACCTACTCTAGTCGGTTGTTTTGGGTTAACCCTTGTCAGCTTAGTCAAGTAGAGTAAGGTGAGGGGAAAAACCTTAACAAGTATGTCACAGGTATATATAAAATAATTCTCTGAAGGAACAACCTCTAATGCTCTCAAAATGTTAGGATCCCTCTTCTGCCTCTGAAATAGAAAGTGCTATGCACAATTTTTGAAAAAATGAAAAAAGTGAAGATGTGAAAAATTTTGAAAAAAAATAAATGAAAAATGAATAAGGTGAAAGAAGAGAAAGGCTTCCTGCATAGAGAGGTGATGCAAGTAACTCCGTTGAGGTACTGACCAGGGTCACTGGCAGTGTAGTGATTCTTGTGTTCCTTCGTGATTCCGTTGGGGTACTATCCAAGCCTGCTGGCAGCAGAACAACACCATAGATGAAACTTAAACTCTGACTATCATATTACTTGTGTACCAATATACCCCTGATCCCAATCGAAACAGCTGTGTTGACTTGGATTCGAATGTGTGTTGATTGACCAAGAGAATGGTAGGTGCTACATCTTTCAATCAAACTAGTGTGGATACCATATGATTAGAGAGCTGAACAATACTTCTGGAGGTGTTAGACTTTCTTGTTGCAAAACAAGTTCCATTAAGAGAGCTGGAGTTCTACCAGTGTGCCACCAAGTGTTGTAGCGGCTACAACCACCCTCCAAATTTTTCCTTATCCTCATTTTGGAGCCTCCCTACCAACCATCCTTAGCAATTTGTCTTGCACTATCCAAGTACATAGGCTTCAACTGAGTTTCAGTGGCTTCCCAGCCTCTGTTGATCAACTTGTTTGTCTCTCGCCTGTAGGTTGTCCTTTTGGACTTAGTCAATTTTTTGGCTGATATGCTCCCCCTAAAAATTGCGTAATTCTGGAGGGTAATTGGCCTTCCCTCTAGAAATTGTGCAATCTCATTGGGCTGCCTATTGAGCTCTAGAATTGCGCAACCTAGCCAGGAAACCCTCCCTCAGAAAATTGTGTAATCCAGCTCGACACTAGGCTTCAATGTAGAAATTGCGCAATTCCAGGAGGCAATGACTTGTTGACCCCAGAGATTGTGCAATGCCTGAGGGACAACCAACCCTGATCATCTTAGAAACTACGGAAAACCCTTTCCCAGGCTTGCAGACTGCTACATGTGCCTTGAGGTTGACCGGTTCCCTTCGGGACTGAGCAATCCTTATTTGCATGCATGGGCTGATTTTTTCTAAAATCGCAAAAAGAATCCCTAAATTTTAGGGATCTATTTTTAACAGTTGAAGGTTACATTCAAAGATTGTTTTAGAAACTTCCCTCCAAGTGTCACTTTTTCCTAGATTTGTGGCATGTGCGTCATAAGCCTCAAACTTATTTATTCGACGTTGTAGAGCTCATTCCTCACATCGATCTTGGAGCTGTCACATCCCACAACACATCTAGGAGTCTTTGGCACATTCAATTGAACTTTTTCTGGGTAAGTCTGTTTTTCATGTCATTTTCTCCTTTTTTGTCACTTTTTGTATTTCTCTTTGTATGAATGTTGTTTTCTTGGTTTTGTTGAACGAATGCTATTGTTTTAATGTATATTAGCTTATAGAAGCACCATTTCAGTCTTTATTTTACATCTCACAACTATCGCATGCATGACACTATTTTGCGCTAATGGTCGCCATTGCAGTGACTTGTTTCACACACATGCATGCATTCCCATTTTCTGAATCCTGTATTCATTGTTTGCATGCATGATCATTCACTCTTGCCTACACTCAGTCTTTCCATGCATTCAAACCTTCTCATGTTTTCAGTTGTCATGCATTCAAACCTTCTCATGTTTTCAGACCTTGCCTTACTCGGACATAAATGTGTATTTCTGGAAGTGAAGGCTCTACCTTCCCTCGAGAAATTGCACAATCCTAGCTAGCACTAACCTCCATGCTTACATTGCAAAATTCTGGGAGGTAGTGCCCTGCTGTTCTAGAAAATTGCCCAATGAAGTCTCTGGGCATGCATACCCTTGCTGAATGAAATTGCACATTGTGCAGTTTCAGCCCTCAGCAGGCAGTGTGGACCATGCATTGCATAGTTCTAACAGTCAATTAGACTCTTGGCAGCTCGAACTATGCATTGCGCAGTTTTGGTAGTCAGTGTCCTAGCCTCCCCGTGAAAATTGTGCAATTTTTACTGCCAGTCACCCAGGTATGTTGCATATCAGTCCTTAGATTTATTTTTGCTTTCAACTGACAGGTTTCTTGCCATGAGTGTTGCTATGTCTCCATCTATAACAAGTGTTCGTCTATCTCTCAGCAGTACAGGTGTTTCGGAAATAAGTACCCTAGGGCTTTGGGCTAGAACCACAACAGAGTAGGAGAAAACTACAACAAGAAACACTCATACAACTCAGGCAAAATGCTTATATAATCAAACTACGTAAGAGCGAATGTACCTGGATTTCCTTTGTTCGAGTAGGTCCCGCAGGGTTCAGACCCTCTGCAACTCCCGATGTTCTTCAAACTTGATTATAATTCGATTCAAACATACATAGCAGTATAGACGTAAAGAATATTCACGAAATTTGACTTTATATCATATAAACAAATGATTGATTGTACATCAAAATAACATTCATATATGAATTATAACATAATTTGATGCATAAACAAAGTTAATTTCGGAAACAAGACAACATTTCTTTTATTGCAGTAAGCTATAAATAACATGGAGAGAATTCACCCGAGTGTTCTTCTTCCGGCTCCAAGTGGAACCGCCCTCCGGATTCGTCCTATCCCAGCCTTCAACAATCTTCTTTCATAACCAACACCATGATATCTCAAGAAAGAGGGAGAATATCTATAATCAAGGAAACAAGGGTTTCCTGAAGCTTGGGGAAGTGCATGAAGCATAGAGATTCATCAGACTCAGTCAGGGATAATCTCATTATAATAACTCTATCTCTTCTCCTCCTTTAGGCCTTCCCGTAGAAGTTTATTTATACTTCTCCTAATTAGTTTTTTAGTTGGGAAATAGTTGGGCTACAGGCAATAGGAGATAATCAATAGGTAAAACCCGTGAACTTTGCCCATAATTAAGGAAATTTAAATTTTTAAGTGTTTTAACACATATACGTGGGTTGCGTATTGACTAACCCGCGTGTATACGCTTTTATTTCAGGGAAAACTAGCGTACATGGAATAAAACACTGTTTTTAATATATTTGGACCAAGTATAGAAGGGGGGGTTGCCCTAGGCCATAAACCAAGCATCACAAATACCAAGGGTGTTAAATGGTGCTATAACAGATGCCCCCTAATATATGAGGTCAGAAGGGGTACATGATGGCCGAAATGTATTAAGTGTATGTAAAGAATCTTGTTGATACTGAGAAGGAATTCACCAGAATTCAGCCTGCCAAGCCATCAAAAGAGATCAGAAAGAAAACTCTGTCTGAAGCGGGAATACCCATGCTTAGAGAAAGTAAAGAATGTCTACATATCAAGTACAAGTAGATCCAATATGTATACAAGTATAAAGAACTGAAAGTACATAATGGATCATATGATCATGATAAAAAAAGTACATGTCTGAATATCACATATAAGAAGACGATCAATGATGTTGAAGGATGAATCTGAACACTAATGTCAAAAATTAATCCTAATAGTACCAAATGAACATTATGGAATAAATGATACTACATTGCAACTCGGATGCCAGCATATAAGATTTCACTGTGAAGAACTGCAACACATATGGTGGATGGTGTCAACAAGTAGCAACAAGAGCAATTGACAAGTGAAACAAAACATGTTGATGCAACCTAAGGTCTTCACCGACCACCGCTGTACATTTCTACACAATGGGAATAAATTATCTGAGGTTGACCACATGAGAAATCGTTTGATTATCGGTCATTAATGTATACCATTAACAAATGCAAGACTGCTCACCGATAATGAAAATGAGAGTCAAGATACCTACTACAATCTAACAAGTGCAAATAAATGAGATGAAGTCGAACACTTGGAAGAATATATCAATAGGGGACAATGATGGTTTCCCATTGTCGATAGCGAAGGAATCTGTCACTGATGACTGCAAACCCCAAGGTACTGCCAAATGGACTCTAGATCTTTGTACCAGAGCAAATGAGCTGTAGTCGATAGGAAAAGATCTGCTAGAAGGAAGGCATTAAGTCATCCTTCATCAATCTAGTGTAACCCATAGGCCAATAATGTGGAAGGAATTGGATGAAAAAGATGTAGTAACCCAACCAAAGTACATTTCCGGCATACACAAGATGTAGCTAACACATGATAGAAACCCTTTGAACCAACCAATAATGAAAGTTGACACAGAGGTGAGGGATCCACCAATAGGGTCAAATGGAAACCAAGGCACTGTACAAATCCCAATGTGTGATAATGAAAGCTGATGTCGAACACAAGGGAATCCACTTAGTCAAAGATCCATGATACTGATTGACGCTGAGCACAAGGTGACCTATCAATAATGACAATAGGGACAGGGTACGGCTCTAGGCCTACCCTCAGAGAAATATGTTGTTGTCGATAAGGACAAGACCCACTAGCAAGAAGTTAATGGAGACCTTCTCAAACCGGCATGAGCAAAGGACCAATATAATTGATGTGATGACAAACATGACACTGACAACCAGGGATGGCCGACTGAAAAATAGGTCAAAAGACACCGCAGAGAGGCTGACTCAAGCTTACTTCCCTTGAATAAAAGCATGACTCAATAATGACTATATGGCAGCATATGATAACTCTGTATAAGTTCGTCATGCAGGAGGCATGAGCAAACTTTCCATATGATGGGAAGAGGTAACCAATCGGAGGAGTACTGACTCAATAAAAACGTTAAGGTGTACCTAAGTCAAACTAAATCCCGCCCAAAATGGAGGATAGACTTTCTTTTGAGTGCTTTGTTCAAGGGCGACACGAATGACTCTAGCTGCCAACAAAATATGGAAATGTTGTCCCGTTCCCGCTCTTTTTGGAATATATAATTTTTTTGTCTTTTTCTTTAAGCTGGAGAAAGAATAAAAGAATGATATAGTACAATGGAAAGAACGAGTCTCAGAGAAATAGATGATCTAGTTCTTGGGAGGGGACATTCCTATGCTCAATGCAAGGAGGTGAAACTGGTCAAGGAAACTCAAAGGGATGTTATTTCCACAGGTAAAAGGATGCGTCAAGTTGCAGAAGCTAAGTGATTGCATGGTTGATTTTACAGAAGGCATGGTCAAATAAGTGGCTTAAGCATGAGTCGAAGTGAAGCTGACTCAGGGCCAAAAAGGTGCAAATAGTGAAAATGCAATGTAGTAATACAACTCAACACAAAGGAGTCTATAGGGTATAAGGCCAAAAATTAGCGCGAAAGAAAAGAGAATGTGTCTTCAACGCATAAGTCATGGCAAGACTAAAGAGGACTCCTGAGCCTACTCAATATAACAACATGGGTAACCAATGTCAACAAGGTTCTAACTAAGATGGCCATGTAAAGGATGGCTCTATCATCGTATCATGATTTCAAAATCAGGGAGAGAAAATGGTTTGCTAACCAAGATACGATGGGGTCAACCCTATGACTAACGTATCGTTGAATGGAGGCTAGAATGCAAGATGCAACAGAAAAATGGTTTTCCCTAACCTAAATTCCAGTGAGTGAACGATACTTGCCATGACAGATCAACAGTCATGGGACCAAAATCACATCTCGAAGAGGGTCTCCAAAATATCTTGAAACAAAAACCCATTCTCGATAATCCAAGCCCACAGGTCAAAAAATCCATCTTTGAAAAAATATTTTTCAGTTTCAAAGTTATATAATGACTTTTGGACTCACAGTTTTTTCATTTTTGTTTGGAGCAAAGAGCTATGGAGAAAAAAGGAGCAAGATTTCCTCTAAACAATTGGACTGCTCAAATCGCACCAAAGTTATTAGGTAACCCTCAAATCATGCTTGTAATGTTATGTGATAGTTTTTATAAGTTTTCTTAAAGTTTTGACCGTGGGATTTTATGCCCAAAAATCCAACTCTGCATACACAAGGGTTGGATGTGATCAACCCACGTATACGACGACCCTACACGCGTCTGTGTGTAAAAGGGAACTTAAAGTTTAAACATAAAAACTAACAGTTGAAACTCAAATTTTTTGCAGGATGACCATCACATGGAGAGAAAGAGAGCATACCACAATTGATAATGAGGTAATGAATGACCAAAATGCACTAGACGCTCTGAGAGGCTGTGGCTTATTGAAATTCTTCAAAATGCCAAACATGAAAGCCAACACACGCCTGCTCGAACTACTGATCCACTACTGGAGTGCAGAGGATGATGCCTTCATGATAGACCATATGCCTCTATGGATTGAGGTTGAAGACATCTACTTTATTACAGGTCTCTCCCAAAGAGGGGAGGTCATGCATTCGACTGGCAGGATAAGAAGTAGTCTTTCAGTAGAAGACTATGTACATATATACTGTCCTAGACACCCAGAGAAGATTGGAAATCAGATTCCAATCAAACACGTGCAAAGTTTATTTCTGAGGATTCTTCTATTTACCATTTCAAGGGTAAATGGATCAGATTTACTGCATCAGGCATCACGAGTGTCCATGAGCATGGTAGTAGAATGACTTACCACGATTTTTGACTGGTGCATGCTTCTTCTGACCAACATGAAGAGCTAATTGACCTCTATTCAGAAGGATCAGACAAAGAACTTTGGATATGGGACTATCTTATGCTCATTCTTCTTCGAGAAGGTACCTGGGCTACGTCCCAAAGTATTTGTCTCCATCAGCAGCCCTAGAGATCCATGGATGGGCAGATGGGCAGATTTGTTGAAACGCCTTGGAGGCGAGGACGTGCTTAGGATGAATTTGGATGATGAGTTCTTCGCCTAGTGGGACCAATAGATCATCATAGTTGATGACTACCAATATGATGGTATGGATTTCCAAGGAGATCCAGACTTAGTGTTGCCACCAAACGCAACATGGGGAGACATAGGTAACAATTTTTTAAGTTTTTGTAAATTTTAAAGATTTTTTGGATTTTTTAATATGAAATGAACTTAGAAATATTTTGATGAGACAAAACACTGACAAAATGACCATGTTCTAGATGTGGGTCCAGCGAGACCAGATAGATTTCTGAGGCACAGGTGTCGCGGAAGAGGAGTCGAAGAGGTAGCAGCTGAGACAGAGAGAGTCCTATATGCAGTTTAGAGAAACTTGGTGAGACTGACTCACCAGGTACCTATGATAGCCATAGAGGATCTACTTGAGGAGATGTAGTGCCGCATGGTAGGGTTACCATGAGACTGGGTCCACATACTTCGGTGTGTAGCCAATGCAGTAGTTAACTTTTTAGCCACTCATCCTGAGCCGGGTCGATAGACAGACCAATGTATGACTGGACATGGTTATGGGCATGAACCCAAATTTTGAGGGAATTTCATCCCAACTTTTTATATTACTTTTTGAACACTTTATCTATATACAGGCGATTTTATGATATATATACAGATTCAATTTTTTTGATATTGTTTAATTTGATGAATGATTAATGTGCCAATCTAATGCTTGATTAGCAACAAAGTCTGCTAATGAATTCTCAGATCGTGGAATGTGAACATATGTAATAAAAATAAATGATTGTTGCAACATTCTCACTCTCAAAAATTGGCAATATAAATAAGGATCACGAACCCGATAAATGTTATTTAATTGTGACACCACCAGCTATGAGTCTAGATAAACTATCAATGAATCAATCCCATAAGAAATTGCTTCAGATAGTAAATTAATAACGACAGTATATTCGGCAATGTTAGTTGATGCATGACCAATACATACTCCCTTCGACACCATCAACTGGACAGATGGATAATAAGTCACCCAAGCCATGGAAGCAAGATTCCGAGTGTGCCGACTAGCACCATCGGTGAATCCGAAATATATCGAATCATCCATCAACACTTGCCAAAGAAAATAAAAAAATGTCGATATCACAAAATTCCAGACAAATATGTACAAAAATACAATAGATACGAACAAGAAATTGCTCGGTCAAAACCTAAGCAAAATACTTCTTAAGGTAGATCCCATTTCGGGGCTCTACCAGCTTGTTCCCTTCAAAATCAATTAATTCATAGGCCCCTTTGTTGGAAATAATACTGAGAGGGGGGGGGTGAATCAGTATTATCAGATCAATCAAACTTTTTCAATTTCATGCTCAGAAACATATACGCTACTTCAATTAAGTAAACCCGCGTGTACACGCTACTTGGTCTTAACAAACCTGCGTGTATGAACTTCCTTGGCAAGCTGTACTAGGATCTGTCTTCTGATTAAGTTGCCATCTCCTGTACCAACTTCTGAGCATCTGTACCAACCTCTGAGTGAGTTGCCATCAAGGACAACACTTGAATCATAATGCCAACAATCTCCCCCTTTGGACTTGATGGCAACCACCACACCAAGTCACTCTCCCCCTTTGACATCAAGGGCAAAGGGTGGACCAAGATATTCTCTTCTTTGGTATACCCTCTCCTGTCCATACTGCTGTCCATACTCCCCATGAGTACATGCTGAAATCTCCAAATGTGCTCCCCCTTTGTGTATGCCAAAGTGTACCAATCTATCCATCCTGCTCTTGCTGAATTGTGCTGTTCATGCTCCCCTTGACTGTAGGCAAGATCTGCAAAAGATGTTCTTCAAGAAGAACAAAGACTTATACATCATAGAAGACCTTCCTATCACCAAAAGACTCAACATACATTCATCACCCAACCTAGTGGGGATATACCAATATTGACTCATCCACCTAACCATGTGAAGATACATGATAATACATGAACATTTCATCATTCATCCCAGGCATAGTGGGGAAACCAACATAGGCCGTTACATGACCTTGACATCATAAAAGAGATACATGACATAGTGATGAAATATCTAGACCAAGACTTATGAAAGCCACCAATAGCATCATGATCTGTACCATAAGCATCAGCCTGCAATACCATTCCTAAACAGTAAGATGTATCATTTAGCTTCATAGACTTTATCAACACCTTCTAACCATAATGCCAACAATGCATTATTTGAAGAATATTCTCCCCCTGAGTGTAAGCCAACCATGTCTGAACCATTTCCTGAGTCTGTTCTGCTCCCCCTGAGCCTGAGCCAACCATGACTGAACCTGGGTCTGTTCTGCTGCCCTTTCTCCATATACGCGACTTTGCAGCCTGTAACTCGCGTATATACGCGGCTTTCCTTCATGAAACTTGCGTATGAGAATTAGAACACTGAAGTTTTACACCTTCAGCTCCCCCTGAGTTTGTTATGTCTGTGCTGTGCTGAGTACCCTGTGCTGTGCCATATTTTTCTGACTGAACTTCCTTTTTCTTCCATATCTTCAAGCATGTTGATGATTTCTTCTTATCATGAGCTTTGTTCCTGCAATCTCTTGCTTTATGTCCAAACTTGTTACATGCATAGCATCTTACATGTTTCATATTCCTCCTGTAGCAATCAGCAGCTTTGTGGCCAAGCATATTGCAAGAAAAACAATATCCATTAAAGTACCTCGAATGTGATGATCTTTCTGCATGATGGTCTTGAAACCTTCTTCTTCTACATATGGCTGCAACATGTCCAAGATTATGACATACATAACATTCAACATTATTCAGTGGAGGAAATAATCGTCTATCACGTCCATAGTTAGGAGTAAAGAATCTTCCTTGAGGAATTTCTTTCCTTGGTTGTTCCTTGTTGGGCATTTCAGATTTCTCATTAGAGTTTCTTGCCTCACCTTGTGAACTAGATTCACCT
Organism: Pinus tabuliformis; assembly: GCA_031772625.1. Classification (NCBI taxonomy): domain Eukaryota; kingdom Viridiplantae; phylum Streptophyta; class Pinopsida; order Pinales; family Pinaceae; genus Pinus; species Pinus tabuliformis. The sequence continues at coordinate 875,545,561 of CM062807.1, forward strand.
TCAACATATCCACGAAAACCAAGACCAGTCTTGATAGCAGGAGATCTTTGACTATGAAGAATATCATCCAAGACTTTAGTACTATCTTGAAATCGTAAAAGCTTATCCTTTTCTTCTATTTTACCTTTCAGGATATTTACCTCAACTTGATGTTGTTCTTCCTTTTCAATACATTGCTTCTCCAAGGTCTCTTCAGCTTTCCTTCCTTCATCCAACTGATGCCTTAGTTTGAGGATCTCGTTTTCTTGCTCTTTATTCAGTGCTAGCAGCATTTCTCGAATTCTGGAGGCACATTCTAACTGATCTTCTAATCTGATGATTTCTTCCTTGAGGGCATTCTCCCTTTTGCTAGGTAGATCTTGTTGATCTATGATTTGATCTGATGCTTCATTTGCTTGTCCATCTTCAATCTGAGATGCTTCAGGATCTGAACACTTGCTTCCACTCAACGGCAGGTTGTCATTTTTCCTTTGAGCTGTCTTCTTCTTCTGACGTGCTTTCTTCCCCATTGTTCTACGAATCTCCTTCAAGCGATCAAGCTTCTCTGAAGGACCGGCTCTGATACCAATTGTTGGAAATAATACTGAGAGGGGGGGGTGAATCAGTATTATCAGATCAATCAAACTTTTTCAATTTCATGCTCAGAAACATATACGCTACTTCAATTAAGTAAACCCGCATGTACACGCTACTTGGTCTTAACAAACCTGCGTGTATGAACTTCCTTGGCAAGCTGTACTAGGATCTGTCTTCTGATTAAGTTGCCATCTCCTGTACCAACTTCTGAGCATCTGTACCAACCTCTGAGTGAGTTGCCATCAAGGACAACACTTGAATCATAATGCCAACACCCTTTTCCCAAAAATTGCTTGAATACAAAGGGACCATACCACATAGACTTGAATTTGCTTGCCCCCAGGGCGTCTTTGTCTTGGTCATAGACTAAGACAAGGTCACCTTCAGAAAAAATCCGAGGACGGACAACTTTATCATAATGAGTTTTAACCCTCTTCTTATGGGCTTCATTTATTATGGTGGCATCTCGACGCTGCTCATCGAGATGTTCCAAATGAATGAGGTGTTCTTCGAGACTAGACATCTTTGGAAGAAGTTCTACAGCTAGCTTAAGGGATGGAATTTCACATTCAATAGGAAAAATAGATTCTAGCTCGTAAACTAATTGAAAAGGAGTAAAACCGGTGGCAGTCTTCACCAAGGTTCAGTATGCCCAGAGTGCTGGGTACAACATGATGTGCCAATTGGATTGATTTTTGTCAATTGTCCTTTGTAGGATAGTCTTGAGGGACTTATTCACAGCTTCGACTTTCCCATTGGCTTGAGGATAATATGGAGACGAATGCTCCTATCGGAAGCCCAAATTGAGAGCCAATTCGATCATCAGTTGATTCTGGAAGTGACTGCCATGGTCAGTGACAATCTCTCTTGGGATACCAAATCGTGAAATAACCTGGTTGAAGAGAAACAAGGCTGCTGTTTCACTATCGTTTTTGTAAGTAGGCATGGCCTCAGCCCACTTCGTAAAGTAGTCTACGGCCACAATGATGTACTTGTGATTCACTGCCGAAGGTGGATTACAAGTAGTGAAATCAATGCCCCACTTCATAAATGGACCGATAGTGATAACAAAAAAAAGTGGAATTGGATGCGTGTGCATTTTACTAGTATAGATTTGACAAGGGTGGCAACGTTTGATCGCTTCAGTACAGTCTTTGAAAATTGAAGGCCAAAAGTAGCTTGCACGCAAAATTTTCTGTGCTATCACAAGCCTTGATAGATGACCGCCATAAGCTCTACTGTGGCAATCATTAAATACAAACTCCACTTCTTCCAAAGTTAAGCAATGCCTAAGGATTGAGTCAACCCCTATACAATATAATGTATCACCAATGATAAGATAGTTTTTGGCAAGGTGATGTAACTTTCGACACTCATCTTTGGAGAAAGAAGGTGGGAACTTCAAAGTATGGAGATATATAATGATATCTCCGTACCAGGGATATTGTGAAGAAATGAGGAATAAATGTTCGTCGGGTAAATTTTCCTCATAAACAATGGCTTCTTCACAAGGTAGCTCTGAAATTAATTTCACAGAAACCAATGACTTCTTAGATTTGGCTGATAAGAACTCGAGATCCAATTATTGCAAAGTAACAATCCATTGATTATATTTGCCCCCAATCACTTGCCTACTGAGGACAAAATGAAAAGGATTAACAACCGCTAAGATGAACGTTTTGCACAGCAGAATGTAATGACGAAGCTGCTAGACAACATGGAAAACTACCAAGGTCAATTTCTCGATAGGAGTATAGCGTAGCTCAGGTCCTACTAAGCCTCGACTCAAGTAGTAGATTACATGCTCACTTAGAGCATCATCCTCCTGAACCAGAACCATACCGATGGTTGATTCTGTTGCAACGAGATACAAAAGGAAATCTTTGCCATAATCTAGTGGACTCAACAATGGATCATAGATTAATTCCTTTTTCAAAGCATCAAAAGATTGTTGCGCTAAGTTATCCCATAAAAATGGAACTCCTTTTTTAAGAAAACGCATAAATCCTTTTGTAATCTCGGCGTAATTTGCTATAAATCTCCTCAAGAAATTTGCCTTTCCTTGGAGACTTTGAAGTTGACGAATGGAAGACGGGGGAGGCAACTAAATTATTGCCTCAACCTTGAAAGGATCAACTTGAATCCCTTCAGTCGATACGATGAATCCTAACAGCCGACTAGATGTGACCACAAAAACACACTTATTCAGATTCAACCGGATTTTATAAAAATGACATCTCTCAAAAACTAACCGAAGGTGGCTGGGATGATCAATTCTCTTTTGAGAACGAGTAGCTAAGTCATCCAAGTATGCTTCGATAACATGTTTGATGTTGTGGAAAGCATAAGACATGGCCCGCTGAAAAGTAGCTCCAGCATTTTTAAGACCAAAAGGCATCTTCTTGTATGCAAACGTGCCCCAGGGACAAATAAAGGTTGTCTTGTGCTGGTCCTCTGGACGGATAGTAATTTGATTGTAACCAGAGAATCCATCCATGAATGAAAAATTTCATTACCCGCACATTCATCAACAATTTGATCAATAAAAGGCATGGGGTAATTGTCTTTTGGACAAGCCTCATTCAAATCCCTAAAGTTGATACACACTCGATTGTTCCTTGCTTCTTATCTATTGGGACTGGAATGGAAACCCACTCAGTTAGAGGAATGGGGTATATGAAACCTGCTTTAGCAGCTTTTCAACTTCAGCTTTAATAACTTATGCTTTCTGAGGATTGACCGATTGAAGTTTTTGACGAATAGGTTTGGCGTTTTCGTACGTCTTGATCTCGTGCTGGACTATAGATGGATCAATTCCAAGCATTTCTTCATAATATCAAGCAAACACATCTCGAAAGTCTTTAAAGAGGTCGGTGTAGATTTGCATTTTTTGAGGGGAACAATCGGCTCTGATGAAGAAATTTTATATAACGTTAGGATTCCTAGAGATGTTTATAGGTACAGTTTGTGAGGTAACTGACATGTTACCTTCGGCAGATAATTGCGCTGGAGCCAAAGGGTTTGAAATTGTACAAACATCACTAGTAAGAAGATTGGAGAACCTAGATTCAACTTCACGCGATGGAGGAAGAAAATATGAACGATGATGTAAATCTTCGCATGGTCGATCCACACCCATCATTGCCTCCAAAATTGCTTCTTCAGATGGTAAGACTGTATCCAAGAAATCTAGAGCTGAAGTAGAATCGAGGGTCCAAGCTGGAGCCACATCACCATCTAACTCCTCTTGTGAAAAAGGAGTGGGATGGTTGTCTATAGAGTTAATGATAGATTGATAGCTAAGTTCTATTGCATACATGGGAAATTCCATTCCACCAACCTGCCCTCCATCTAATGTGGTGGTAGATGAAGGTAAGGTCCAAGGGTCTAAAAAATAATGAGTTCGAAAGAACTCTTTCTGTGAAGGTCCCCTAGAGGATGAAATTGCATTTATTCTAGCTATAGGAGCAGGAAGGTAAAATATACCCATTAAGGAAGAGTACATCCCAACTCCTAAATTCTCAATAGGTTGACAGGGATTATCCACCAGTGGAACGGTAGAATCCGAAGTTTCGTGGGAGTTACCTGGAGAATAATCCAACTGATCAATTTTAACAATCCTCCTCTCATGAGGAAAACAAAGGATGCGGAATAAAGATGAAACTATGACATCCATCTCATAAATCCAATTCCTACCTAAGAGGAGGTTATAATCTAGGTTTGTATCAACGATTTCTACTTCAATGTTTACAATCTTTCCCCCAACACATATAGGAAAGGCCGGGATAATCCCATGTGGCCTATGAGAATGTCCATCAAATGCTGTCAAGAGCATCGGTGAAGGAACAATAGAAGGTGATCCAATGGCCCTCCAACATGACATAGACATTACACATATGGAAGCTCCCTCATCTATAACTGTTCGAAAAATATTGGTTTTTCAGTAAGTGGACTTTATCTGGAAAGCCATATGGTGAGGAAGTCTCTTTTTGACATTCAACATATCAAAAGTGAGCGCTAAAGAATTCTTTGGATCTACTACACCGATTTCCTAAAGCAAAGCACTTCTCTGAGTAGGACACGACTGGAGTACCTTCAAAGCAGACATAGCACAAGGACTTTAAGCCAGATCTTCTACAATCAAGTAGTTCTTGGTTGTCCTAGCATTAGGGTTAATAGTCGAGCGCTTTGCAGAATATTTTGGTATCCGAGGTATAGACGTAGCAAAGGGTTGCTCAATATGAAGTGGGTCTGTAGTTTCGAGAATAGATTTAGCCTTAGATGTTTCCATTTCACCATAATCACATGCTCGCGTAGAAACGTTGACATGAGAGTTCATCATATAAACATTTGAGGAATTTTCCCCTTCTTGGTTTCCCCCTACGGAGGTACCAGCATTCGAATTCGTGCCAACAAGTAATTGCTGCCCTTGGGGAAATGGGTTAGTGAGAATAGCTTGGGAGCTAGAGGACCCTTGCTGCACTAATAAGCGTTGAGCATCTTGTATCTTAGGGTAGAGGTGAGTCAAATGATCTCCATTGCATAACTTTCGTGGAAACTTAACCTTTTTCATGGACTCTTTTCTACCCTCACCGGTGCCGTTTTCGGGTTTGTTTGCATTGCCTTTCCCTTCCTAGTTCTTCTTCTTACATCATCACTTCCTTCTCCCATCGGATTGTTGATTTCATTTGGGGTTAGAGGCCTGGACGACATTTATAGAGGTAGGTTGGGAAGGTGTAGGTGTAGACGGTGCTGCTTGGTTAGAAGAAGCAGTTTGTAGAGACAACTGTTGCAATTGATTCAAAAGGTTCACCGTATTAGCATTAATTGATCTAACTATAGCATTGGTGTGGGCGCCTGGCTTTGGTTTGGCTAAATCAACCTTAGATCTAGGAGCATCAGGTAGGATTTTCTGAAGAGTCCCAGACTGAGAATATATCAGTTCTAATTGCTGGGCTCGAAAAATAGCCTGCTCTTCCGAATAAACACCGAAAAGAGAAACATCCTTTGAGATCTCAGGTTGTAATGATTTGAGAAACCATTCGAGAAGGAACTTTGGTGGAATTTCAGCTTTGATAAGCCTTTTTATCCTTCTCCATTCCTGGATGTGATCCAAAATGTGAGTTGTGGTGTCTTGCTGAAAGTTAGCCAGAAGTTCAGTTCCGACTTCATAGCGGACATGCAACTGAAAATGGTTCAAGAAGATATTAGCCAAATTAGAGAAAGAAGTATAGGTGCCCCCTGGAAACTCCGTATACCATTTGGACACATTTCTGATTAGGGTGCGCTGACATAACCTCAACCTGATCGAATCATCTATCAGGGAGTTGGATGAGCACCATAAGTGAAACGTGGTCACATGGTCTCCCGAGTCTTCACCACTCTCCCCTTCAAACTTTGGAATATATGAGGGAAGTTTATTTGGGACTGGAGGCCAAGCTGGATTCTACCTAATTGGATCATTCGTCAATTTAGTTAAGTATGGAAAATTAATTGTGGCTAGAAAAAGAAGTCGTGGGGGACCTTGGGGATTCCATCCAAGGCCGGCGGGGTTCCCAAAGGTTTGAAAAGAATGACTTGGACTTTGAAAGGCACCAGGTTGCCCAAAGTAACTCATATAGCCTTTTGAACCAAAAGACAGTCCTTGTGGTCCAGCAAAATTCAGAGTTTGACCAACTCCTGCCGAAAATCCTCCGTAACCAGTGAAGTTACCCCTTAACGAAGTATTGAAAGGAGCTAACAGCCCCTGATAAGGATTCCATGCATTAGAAAAGGGTGGAGAAATCTGAAACAAATTAGCTGAAGAATACAAAACATTCCCTTATTGGCTGAAAAAATGATTCCCAGCTCCTATCCAATTAACTGCAGGGTTTGTCCAACTCTGGAAGGGGTTAATACCTTCACTTGTAAAAGGAAAAGGCATTGACCCTATTGTCGGATTGGAATGTGGTATATGACCACTTCCAAATGGGAAACCCTAAAAAGTAGCTGATCCACTCATCATGGATGTAGAGGCGATTGATGGTATGTTCAAAGGAACTGAAGGAATCCCTTGAGACGAAATTTCAAAAGGAAAAAATCCAAAATTGGATGCAGTAGCTTGAGAACTTCCACTCGTGGACGGAATGGAAGTAGACCCAAATATAGTTTTGCTGGGAGTAATAGAAGGGATGGAAATAGTTCCTCCCCCTTGTACAGATATGGGAGTCTGCATGCTCGCAACACTCATTGTAGATGCCATGTTTCCAGCAGTGGTCATCGAAGGAATAGATGTACGTAAACTTGGGCTTGAAGGCCTATGAGTCGGAGTTTCAACGTATAACAAAACGTCTAGATGGTCAGGAGGAAGAGGAGAATTTGGATCCACAACCGACTCTGAAATCTCTTATACTTTGATATTATCTTCTGACTATAAGAGTACTCAAGAAATAACTGGTGTGTTCTTCTCTAACTCTGTACTGGTACCAGGTCTATCTTTTGAACTAATGCCCCCAAGCGGAGGATCAATCTCTGATGCGCCTACTGCCACTGGTTGAAAACCATTGGTAGAATCTCTCCTACACCTTCTAGGAGAAGGCTCCAGACACATAGGTGATAACCCACAAAGTCTCCTAGACCGTCAAGATGGTTGGTCAACCACTTTGAATTATTTAAAATATATACTTAAAGACTCAAAAAATTATAAAGCTAGGTTAACTAGGAGCAAAGAACACTCACTAAAATGTCCCTAAAGATATCAAAAATCAAACAACTCTCAAATATTTCCACTCCAGGTGATTAGGACCAGACACCAAAATACAAGAAATTTAATAACAAGGGCATTCTGAAAATAGATTGGGGTAATTACACCCTAGGCATACTAGCGAAGTTATCAGAGGTAGTTACACTGACCTCTAGACAACAGCCTTTGTTGGTGCAAGCCCCCAAGCTTCGTAAGGGTGCCCTCTAGAAGTATTGTTGAACGTGATACAATGTCAACCTTAGGTGCCACGAGATTCCCCTCTGCAGCCACCTGTGTGGTTCCTAGGATAGGCAAATATGGTCACCAAATCTTATAAGAAGCTGGGTAAAACAGTCGTGAGGTAGGATCCGACAAGTAAGAGAGGGGGTATCTCTTGTCCTTATCTTCACTAACCCTTGTGCTTTACTCCTAATTACGGAGCTTTCCCAGTCTCCCTAGCACTATTGGATTTCACTCATTAATCAAACTTCTATGTTTTATAATTTAGAGTGGCTTTGGAGAGTTAACTCTCCTCTCGCCTAATCAAAGGCCCTAATAAACCTAAACTTGTTGGTGTATTCTGATGACAATACAAAAGTTTTAGTTTATTTGAATTAAGCACTTGATTTTAAAGGTTGTTCTTTTAAGTCAAGGGTATAGATGGAAGTGAAAATAATGGTGTTTGTATGATGCAAAAGAAATCAATGAAAAACTAACTACATGAACGCAATCATTTGTTCTTCGATGAAAAGAGATCTCTACGTTGGTTCTATGAAACTTCTATAAACAAAAATACTTTTTGTTTTCTTTTCTTTTCTTTGCGGATCGGGTTATACAAGATATGAAATCTCAAGCATGCTGATGCCGAGATGGAGGAGTTCAAAAGATTTAGTTTTGGCACCAAAATTTTCAGTCCGTATGACCCACATTGATTTGTAAAGGACCACTGTGCGAGGGTGCAATGTTGTTGGATCCATCGGGCATGTCATTGGCCTAAGGAAGACCCATGGAGATATTGTCACAACTTCTCTAGGCTCAATGAACTAGTCGGAAGGCTAAATAATGGTTAGAAAAGAAGCCTCTCAAAGAGCACCATCATCAATAGTAGTATAGGGTAGCAGACCTGCCCATGACAAAGGCAAGAGAAAGGTTTTCGAGAGCGCAGAGGTAGAACAAAGCCACAAGTTCAAAGAAGATCCACTTGTGATGAAAGTAGCTTTGGAGATTGAGGCTAAGAGGTGACAATGTGACAAGAGGAATGCACAAAGGCAAAGAGATAAATAGAGGATGGAGGAAACATAAAAGGAGTTGCAAGAGTTGAAGCAACAACTCCAGGAAGAAAAGGAGCTACGCAGAAGAGAGAAGGAGGTGGAGTAGGGACAGACACAATAGGAGGCGCAACATGCAAATATTGATGAAATTATGCCAATACAAGTTATAGACTCATTCGAGCAGTTGGAACGAAGCAAATAGGATGAGCAGTGACAGGAGCAGGACTTAGCTCAAGAAATTGAACATATGCTTGAGCAGATGGATATAGATGTGGTGCAGCCAGAGTCTGAAAGATATATTGACCTCATGCCTTATAACGAGGTCAATTCATTGGCTTCAGAAGAATTAGAAGCAGAGAAAGTCCAAAGTGATCAAGGAGACACAGAGATCCTTGAAGACAATCTGGAAGCTGAGATGCAAAACATATCTTTCGACGAGTCACAATAGAGAGTTGTGCAGTCACGCAGAGTGCCTACTCCAGATGTCCATACATCTCCTATGTTGTTTGAATAACGAGTGATCGTATCCAATGTGCGCAAGCATATAGAAGCATTGGCCGATGCTACCAAAGCATATGCCAAAGCCACCAACTCGAGTGTTCGATTCTTGATAGCAGAAAATGAGTGAATGGCTAAGGAATTACAAGTGGCCAAGCAGGGAGGAGAACAGGTTACATCATCTTCCAGAGCAGAGTTGAAGAGAGTGATACTAGATGAAGCATCATCCCTTGAAATAGTCATGCGAATGTTGTATTCCAGATTCGACACCATACATAAGGCAGTTGTCCATCTCAATCGTTGGCAGCAATGCTCTGCTAGGATAGCACACATCTTGTCAAATCTACACACTTCTATTGATCACATGCAGACATGGAAATTTAGATACAAAGGATCCCTATTTCAATTGCCAAATATGATGAAGCCCAGGGTGGTAGAGTTGAAGGCGTGCATTCGGAGTCAGATCCAGAACTATGAGGAACTCCCGCAACTCATCACCTATTTGCAGGCTTTGCATGAAAAGGTGTTTAGAAGCATGGATGTCATTATGCACGCGCATGCAATCCCATCTATTGGAACACTCACTGAGTTGAAGTCAAAGAACCAAGTCCGAAAGAAGTTGAACATGTACTTTGATGAGTTGATGCATATAGCCACCAGCGCAGATTTGGAGATAAGCGCACACACTATGCATCAATATGTTACTGGTTTGATTGCACTCAAGACTATGATGCACATGTTATCAGACAAGTTGGAAAGAGGTGCCAGATCAGTGTACCCAGATGAAACAAAGGCGAGAGTTCGCTTTTAGTGGGATGTCACCATTGAGCATGTGGACACCATCACAGACTACCAAGTTTGGCATCAGTTCGCCACCATCGACAATCACGAGGATGTCGAAGTGTTGGTCTTCCCACAATTGTCCGAGTCTTAATAGTGTATTGCATGGATTTATCAAGCCTATTTTGTCTCACATGGGTAAATGTGCAGATTGTAATGTAACATCTTGTAAAAGAGAAAGACCAAGTGTCGATGGTCGAATGTAAAAGTCATGTAGTAGTTGAAGAGTCATGAGGGTAGGTGAAGAGTCACAAAGGGGAATGTCAAGGGTCACCCTACCCTTTTCTATTTAAAGAACCTCATAACTCATTGTACAGGCTTTTGGGAGCCAAGCTTCTTATAGGTGTATCTTAGAGAAAGGTTGGAGTGTATTGTAACGAGCCTTGGCTTCTCCACAGTGCAGAGTTAGTACATCTCTTTGGAGGAGCAGGCGATAGTGACTGTAATGTTCCACTGTTGGAACTAGTGGTTGGTCATGGTTGAACGTACGATTGTAACTTTCACTTCATTAATATAATAGAGCCAACACGTTTCATGCATATGTTGTTATTGTATTTCAGCTGTCTTGGTTACACTAATGATATTTGTATTTGTTTCCTTATGCATGTATGTGTGGAATTTTCTATATATGTATGTATGAATCTTATTGAGATGTGCTGTTGGTTTAACCATCACTTTGGATCATTGAGTTCCCTACTTTCCAGCTGGTGATGTATTTTTTCTCGTGTCTTCCCTTTCAAGCTGCGTGTTTCCATAGGTTTCTAAGGGGCGCACACATTCCCCATTCCCTGTGTTAGAACCCTTCATGCATGTTCCTTGGCTTGCAGTGCTGGTCACACCCTTGCTACCAACAAGGACATCCTTCTTGCCTTTGTGCACAACCACTGTCAAGGCGATACTGTACGACCCACCTCTGGGACTTCTACACCACATGGTCTGAGGTCTAGTTGGGACTTCTTACTGGGGAGATCCACTAACATGTAGGTGGGTCCATCACGGTCAAAGGCTGATCTCCTTCTATCTGCACCTCCTCCATGTTTTCCTGAAATTTTTTGTGGTTTTGCTATCACTGATTTTCCTTATGTAAATCCACCAACAGATGCACATATTGTTTATCATTTGTAGAACACACCATATGTTAGTCCATCATTCGACCACGGAGAGGATAAATTATTCATTGACCATGCACTTGATTTTTTGTCGGCTTTTTCAGGGAACGCAGAGGATGAACTCTCTTGCTTCTCATCTACCCCTCTGTTTGATTTATCTGATCATGATGATTCCGATGAAATCATTGATTTTTCTGATCATAGCTATCATGATCCATTTACTCCCGTATTCAATCATGATGATTATTCTAACACTGTTGATTTTTTTAAGCCACCTATTTATGATGATCTATCTTGTGACAAAGTCAAAACCTCGCAAACAGTTGAGGCACTTCAGTGCCAGATGATGGTTATGTCAGGCCCTTGCTATCCTAAGGTTGGTTTTGCTTCCAGTCAGGAAATTGCTGAAACACCGAGGCTCCTCATCACTTATTTGTATGCATTGAAGATCAATCCCACACATAGATTTTTCTTCCTCCACTTGAACTACATGATCCCATTACTCATGCATTAGAGGAATCTTACACAGAAAGCACACATACACGACACAATTTGTCTTTGTTTCTCTCGTTTTCTTACATGTCACAGTCAAGATAATGTGTATGCTTAACATCTGCACGTAGTGTCACAAAACACCATGGTAAGTCCATGGATTGCATGTCATGCGCTTACAGTCATCAATGTTCTATGGATGCATATAAACTTGAAGTGTGTTTGTCTTCATTGTTGTATCTTTCATGTTTGCTGGTTCGTGCAATTGCGCTGTTCACGAACCATGCCTTCACCAACATGGGTCGACCAATATGTCAGTGGCTGCATTAGAAATATTACTTCACGTGATCAGGCCCATGCAACATTAGCTTAGGAGTAGGAGTAGTGTTTGGTTCTTGTATTATTGCTTGCATGCATGTTTGCCTCTTGGTTTGTGTGTTTGTTTGCTTGCTTGCTTGTTTGCTTACTCACTTTGGTTTCACATTTTTCTTCTACTCTTCGCTCTTTATTTGTGTGTTTTCTTGTTTACGTTTGTAGGTTAATTTCACATGAAACTGTGTGCGAATCTTGAAACAAGCGAGGGTAAAGTAAAAGAGGACTTGTGAAGTTGTCAATACTTGGTTATCTGTAATCCTATCACTTTATGAAGAACTTGTTGTCTTCAGTCTATGATACACCAATGGAAAGTATGTGATGTTCGAAGTGAACCTCGATGAAAACACAATGCTTGCACTCTAACTAGTATCACCTACTCTAGTTGGTTGTTTTGGGTTAACCCTTGTCAGCTTAGTCAAGTAGAGTAAGGTGAGGGGGAAAACCTTAACAAGTATGTTCGAGGTATATACAAAATAATTCTATGAAAGAACAACCTCCTTTGATCTCAATAAGTTAGGATCCCTTTTTCGCCTCTGAAATGGATAAGCATTATGCACAATTTTTGAAAAATGAAAATGTGAAAAATTTTGAAGAAAAAAAATGAAAAATGAATAAGGTGAAAGAGGAGAAAGGCTTCCTGTGCAGAGAGGTGATGCAAGTAACTCCATTGGGGTACTGACCAAGCTCACTCGCAGCAGAGCGATGCTTGTGTTCTTGTGTGACTTTGTCAGGGTATTGTCCAGGCCTGCTGGTGGCGGAGCAACACTAGAGATGAAACTTACACTCTGACTATCATATTGCTTGTGTGTGAATGTACCCCTCATCCCAACTGAAACAACTATGTTGACATGGCTTGTAATGTGTGCTAATCGACCAAGAGCATGGCAGGTGCTACATCTTTCAATCAAGCTAGTGTGGATACCAAGATTATTAGAGAACTGAACAATACTTCTGGAGGTTTTATACTTTCTTGTTGCAAAGCAAAGTCCATTCAGAGTGCTGGAGTTCTACCAGTGTGTTGCCAAGTGTTGTAGTGGCTACAACCACCCTCCAAAATTCTGCCTTAGCTTCATTTAGGATCCTCCCTCCAACCAACCTTAGTAACTTGTCTTGCACTGTCCAAGTACATAGGCATTAGCTGAGTTTAAATGGCTTCCCAGCCTATGTTGATCAACTTGTTTGTCTCTCACCCATAGGCTGTCATTCCAGACTTAGTCAATTTTCTGGCTGAGACGCTCCCCCTAAAAATTGCACAATTCTGGAGGGGAACCAACCTTCCCTCTAAAAATTGCACAATTCTGCTGGGTTGCCTGTTGAGCTCCAGAAATGCGCAATCCAACCAAGAAAACCTTGCTCAGAAAATTGCGCAATCTAGCCCGAAACTAGGCTTCAACCCAGAAATTGTGCAATTCCGGGAGGCAGTGACCTACTAACCCTAGAAATTTCACAATGTCTGAGGGAAATCTAGCCTTGCTGAACTCAGAAACTACACAAATCCCTTTCACAGGCTTGCAGACTGTTGCATGTGCCTTCAGGTTGACTGGTTCCCTCCTGGACTGAGCAATCTTGATTTGCATGAATGGGCTACCTTTTCACAAAATAACAAAAAGAAACATGCAAAAAGAATCCCTAAATTTTAGGGATCTATTTTTAGCAATTGGAGGTTACTTGCAAAGATTGTTTTAGAAACATCCCTCCAGGTGTTGCTTTTTCCTATATTTGTGGCATGCACGCCATAAGCCTCAAGCTTATTTATTCAATGCTACAGAGCTCATTCCTCACATCAATCTTGGAGCTTTGACATCCCACAACACATCTAGGAGTCTTCGACACATTCAACTCAGTTTTTTCTGGGTAAGTCTGCTTTTCATGCCATTTTCTCCTTCTCTGTTGATTTTTGTATTTCAATTTTAATGAATGCTTTTTCCTTGGTTTTGTTGAACACCTGTTGTCATTTTAATGTGTATTATCTTGTAGAAGCACTGTTTTAGTTTTTTTTTTGCATCTCACTGCTTTCGCGTGCATGAAACTATTTTTCACTGATGGCCACCGTTGTGGCGACTTGTTTCACACACATGCATGCATTCGTGTTTTCTGAATCCTACATTTACTATTTCATGCATGATCATTAACTATTTCTTACACTTAGTCTCACCATGCATTCAAACCTGCTCATGTTTTCAGTCGCCCATCGGCGAGTGTGGGTTGCCTTGGCCCGGACCTTGCCTTACCCGGAAAAAAATGCACATTTATGGAAGTGAAAGATTTGCCTTCCGTCCAAAAATTGTGCAATATTTGTCAGTACTAACTTCCAGGCTTACATTGCACAATTCTAGGAGGCAGTGCCCTTCTGATCCAAAACATTACGCAATGCAGTCTTTGGGCATGCATACCCTTGTTGACTAAAACTGTGCATTGTGTAGTTTCAGCCCTTAGCAGGCAGGCTGCTGCATTGCATAGTTCCAATAGTCATTCAACCTCCTGATAGCCATGACTATTTCTTGCGCATTTATGGCAGCCAGTATCCCAGCTTCCCAGTGAAAATTGTGCAATCTTTACTGCGAGTCACCTAGGTTTCTTACATATTAGTCTTCAGATTTGTTTTGGTTTTCAACTGATAGATTTCTTTCCATGAGTGTCGCTATGTATCCAGGTATAGCAGGTGTTCATCTATCTCTCAAAATTACAGGTACGATGGCCTCCAAGAGAGTAGGGTCAAAGGACATCATTGGAAGTGAAGCTAAAGATGTTGTTGAACAAGTGTCTATGGGCCTGCTCATTTACGAAGACACTAAGTTGGTCATAGATAGAGACATCAAGATGAAATGGAAAGACATCAACGATACCTTCTCAGACACATTTGAGGAAGGTCTGGAAGACCGTAGGGTCTATGTCAACATCCGAAAATCTGACTTATACCAGATTACATGCAGGTATCCCGCCTTTCCATGCACGAACATGATACATTGGATTGTCTTGCACACCGATCCTAAGACAATGATGTTGAGAAGTGTTAGCGGGACAAATATTTTTACCTTCAGGGTGAAGGACTATCAGGAGATGTATCACTTGCCACATTCAGTGATCACAATGGAGAAACCCTTCAGCACACACAACAATGAAAACTCCAGAGATATCTTGAAGAGTTGGGTGAAAGAGCCAACCAAGTTCAGGACAACACCCAATCTGGTTTACAAGATGAAGATACTGTGGAAGTCATATCAGTACTTGGTCATCTTTGCATGCTGCTTATATGACCAAGATAGCACAAACACCTTCCCACAGAGCTGGGTGAGTGCGTTGGACCAACTAGCCAGGGAAGGAAGGCCATGCAACTGGTTCAACATATTGGCTCTCAGGTTGAAGGAATAGGTGACAGAAGCCCGACATCCACCCAAAGGTGAGGAAATAGAGATATACATGTCCGCTTATATTCTGGATGCAATCTGTGCCCTTCAATGGTTCCCAGGTTTGAAGTGGGCATGGACACCTTCAGAAATATCTGTGCACAATTATTGTAGATTATTCTCCGAATTCAGCTTCCGCAAAGTCATCACACAATTGTCAGACCACTTTTTCACCCTAGTGTATAAAATTATATTTGAGCATGATCTACCTTGCATGTCGCAGGCAGCAATGGAGGCATTGATCGACATAGCAGATTTGTATGCCTCACCCCTTGGCACCTTCATACAGATGTACAACACGGATAAGCCGCCGCATGTTTTACCGAATTTTTCCATGGATAAGCTCGTCATGCAAGAAGTGTCATATCACATATCGACAGGGTTGTCAGCTAGACTGCACAGGAAGAAGAAGGCACCTTGGTCCACTATTCCTTTGCGAATCGGGTTATACGAGATACAAAATCTCAAGCATGCTAATGATGAGACAAAGGATTTCAAAACATTCACTTTCGACACTAGAAGTTTCAATCCATATGACCTGCATTTCTTTGTAAAGGACCACTGTGCAAGGGTGCAATTTCCTTGGATCCACGAGGCATGTCATTGGGCTAAGGAAGACACATGAAGATATTGTCACAACTTTTCCAGGCTCAATGAACTAGTCGACATAGCTACATAATGGTTAGCAAAGCAACATCTTAGAGAGCACCATCATCAGCAACAACAAAGGGTAGTAGACTTGCACATGAAAAAGGCAAGAGAAAGGTTGTCAACAACGAGGAAGAACAAAGCAGCAAGTTCAAAGGAGATCCACTTATGATGAAAGAAGCTTTGGAGATTGAGGCTAAGAGGTGACATCATAACAAGAGGAATGCACAAAGGAAAAGATATAAACGCAGGATGGAGGAAACAGAAAAGGAGTCAAAGATATAAAGTCAAAGAACCAAGTCCGAGCAAAGATGAACATGTACTTTGATGATTTGATGCGTGTAGCCACCAACGTAGACTTGGAGATCAATGCACACACTATGCATCAGTATGTTGCTTGTCTGGCTGCACTCAAGACTATGATGCACATGTTATTAGATGAGTTGGTTAGAGGTGCCAGATCAGTGTACCCAGATGCAACAGATGCAAGAGTTCGGTTTCAACAGGATGTCACCATTGACCACGTGGATGCCATCATGGACTACCAAGCTTGGCATCATTTTGCCACCATTGACCATCATGAGGATGTCAAAGAGTTGATCTTCCCACAGTTGTCTGAGCCTTAGTAGTGTCTTGCATGGCTTTCTCAAGCCTATTTCATCTCACATGGGTACATGTGCAGATTGTAATGTAACATCTTGTAAAAGTGAAAGACCAAGTGTTGATGGTCGAATGCAACAGTCATGTAGTGTTTGAAGAGTCATGAGGGTAGGTGAAGAGTCACAAAGGGGAATGTCAAGGGTCATCCCGCCCTTTACTATTTATAGAACCTCATAACTCATTGTACAGGATTTTGGGAGCCAAATTTCCTATAGGTGTATCTTAGAGAAAGCTTGGAGTGTATCGTGATGAGCCTTGGATTCTCCACAGTGCAAAGCTAGTACATCTCTTTGGAGGAGCAAACGACAATGACTGTAACATTCCACTATTGCAACTAATGGTGGGTCATGTTTGCATGCATGATTGGAACTTTCACTTTCTTAATATAACATAGCCATCACGTTTCATGCATATCTTGTTATTATATTTCAGTTATCTTGTTTACACTAACGATATATGTATCTGTTTTCTTATGCATGTATGTGTGGAATTTTCTATATATGTATGTATGAATCTTATTGAGATGTGCTATTGGTTTAACCATCACTTTGGATCATTGGTTTCCCTGATTTCCAGATCGTGATGTATTTTTTCTTGTGTGTTCCCTTTCAAGCTGCGTGTTTCCATAGGTTTCTAAGGGGCGCACTCATTCCCCATTCCCTATGTTAGAACCCTTCATGCACCTTCCTTGGCTTGCTACGCTGGTCACACTAATTCTCCCAATAAGGACATCCTGCTTGCCTCTGCGCACAATCGTGGTCAAGGAGATACCATACGACCCACTGCTCGGACTCCTACACCAAACGGTCTAAGGTCTAGTTGGGACTTCTTATTGGGGAGATCCCTTGACATGTTGGTGGGTCTAGCACCGTCAACAGATAGTGAGTCTACGACTACTTTGGGGGTTGATGTGTCCATGTACATATGAGTTTTAGGTAAGTGTCCATATGTTTATATGTTTTGAGGCCAAGGAGCCTAGTGTTGTAAATATGAAATCATGTGCACATTATTAAAATAAATCACTATTATGTTCATGATGTTATCAAATTATATGTGTTTCTACATATTTACATGTGTTGCAATGTATAAGTATAGGATGCATTGCATACTAATGTGCATTTAGCTTGTAAAGTAGAGTAAAAGGATGTGGATAGAGAAAATATATGTTTTGAGGTGTTATGGGTGCCTTGGTGGGAACAAATTATTCATGGTATCAAATGTGTTGGTACAAAGTGTTATGCAAATATATCACAAAACATAATAAAGGATAGATCAACAACTTGAAAATTAGCCTCTTCAAGGGGGTAACCTCCTTTACATCACATATATGAAAAATTCTTGGATGATACAAATGACAAGACCTCCTTGATATATATATGAGTCTAAGGGGTCACAATATAATCATAGCCTACATAACAATAATAATGTAAGGGCACAACAATAACAATATGGGGTATACATCGGCACACAAATAACAATAGGGGGATACACTAACAATAAAAATATGGGGCTACACTAATATTATAGGGACCTAACATGCCCCTCTCCTTTAAAAAGTGTTGTCTACAATGCTTGAGTAGTCATGGATGCTTTTCTATAAAATTCTCATCCTCCCATGTGGAATATTTAGTGGGTAAGTTCTTCCACTTAATGAGATACTATGAAATTGATCGATTCTGTAACTATTAGGTCCTTATTTTTGTGACTGCTTTAGGATCCAATATGTTTTTTCCTTCTTCGCCAAGTTCTGGAAAATCTATTTGAACTGGGAGCTTGTCACTAATAACCTTCTTTAAGCATTGAACATGGAAAACTGGGTGTACTAGGGAAGATGTAGGCCACTCAAATTTGTATGCCATAGTACCAATGTTTTGCAACACTTTGTAAGGACCATAATACTTGGGTGATAATTTATTATCCTTTTTAGCTTGATTGAGGGAATTTTTTTTGTATGGTTGTAGCCATAAAAACACCCAATCGCCTACATCAAAACTTCTTTCATTGTGATGCTAATATGCTTGTTGATGCTTGATGTGATCTTCCATTACTTGAACCTTATAATTTTCTCTTAAAGATGATGTGTTGGATGGTGGATGACATCTATAAAGTGCCATAAATGGGGTCAATTTAGCTACAGTATGGAAGGAAGTGTTATACCACCATTCAACCAGAGGTAACCATTTGACCTATTGTGTTTGTTTATCATATACAAAGAAACACAAATATCCTTCGAAACATTTGCTAACTATCTCAGTTTTCCCATCAGAATGAGGATGATAAGATGAGTTATGAGATAATTGAGTACTAAGACAAGAAAATAATTTTTCCAAAAATTTCGGTCAAAATGGGATCTTTGTCACTTACAATAATCTCTGGATTTCCATGTAGCTTTTGAATTGTTTCCATAAATGTAAAGCAACTATACTGGATTTAAAAGGATGAGATAATGCAAAAAATTGTGCATACTTGGTAAGTCTATCAACTACCACCATAATGACACTCTTCCCTTCAAACTTGGGTAAACCTGTGATAAAATCCATTGAGAACTCCTCCCAACTCTGACTTGGAATGACTAAAGGTTGTAACAAACCACGGGTCTTAATTGTCTCAACTTTATTTTGTTGGCAAACCAAACATTCTACCACAAACTTCTAAATATCATATTTAAGGTCATCCAAAAAAATCTTTCTTAACCATATGGTAAGTTTTTAAAAATACTGAGTGCCCTCCTAAGGGGGAGGTATACAATTCCAAAATAATCTTTTGTTTGATTTGTGAATTGTTACATAGATATAAGTGATCTTTGTACCATAATGAATCATTTTTCCAGATAAATGTATCAGATGTATTGGGATCTTGCTGAACATTTTGAATGAGCATCCACACCTCTTCATCATTTTTCCATTCATCTCTTACTTAAGTTATCGATTCAGTTGGATAATAGAAATGGCACAAAGCAATGCTTCCACATCCTCATCCTTCCTTGAGAGTGAATCTGCAATAGCATTTTGCTTATGTTTTTTTTAGTGGATCTCAAAGTCATAACGAAACATCTTTGTGACCCATTTTTGTTTCTCTTCTAAAGATAATATTTGTTCCAAAAAGTATTTAAGGCTATCTTGATATGTTTTTACCTTGAAGTGCCTTCCCATTAGGTAAGTTCGCCATTGTTTTAGCACATGCAATATTGCCAATATTTATTTCTCATAAATAGGTTTGTGTAAATACTTTCCCTTGATTAGATGACTTTAAAAGGAAATTGGTCTTCCGTCTTGCATTAAAACAACACCAATTCCATTTCCTAAGGCATCACATTCCATAATAAAATTTTTTGTGAAGTTTGGTGTAGCCAAGACTAGTGTTTGGCACATTGCCTATTTAAGGTGTTCAAAGGCCTTAGTTTCTTTTGGAGTATAAGAAAATGCATCTTTCTTCAGTAATGTTGTTAGAGGCACTATTATTCTCCCATAATTCTTAACAAACTTGCATAATACCTTGCTAACCCAGGAAGTCCTTGAGTATTCATTAGGATTGTGGGGCTTTTTCATTCCTTAATGGCTTTAATTTTGTTAGGTTCTACCTTAACACCCTCATGAGATACAATATGACCCAAATATTGCACCTCCTATACTCCAAATAAACATTTGGAGGTTTTTGCATATAATTGTTCCTCCTCCAATAGTTTGAGCACCCTATCAACTGTTGAACATGATTCTTCCACGACTTGTTGTAGATTAGTATATCGTCAAAAAATACTAACACAAATTTTCTAAGGAAGGGTTTGAAAATGGAATTCATCAAACCTTGAAATGTGGAAGGTGCATTAGTAAGGCCAAAAGTTATGACAAAAAATTCACCTTCATGAGTTCTGAATGCTGTTTTCAGAATGCATTTAGTCTTCATTCTAATTTGATGATATCTTGAATGAAGATCTAGCTTGTTGAAGTAAATTGCTATATGTAATTCATCCAAAAATTAATCAATTATAGGAATGCGAAAGTTATCATTAATAATGAGTTTGTTGAGCTCCCTATAATCCAGACACATACGCCATGATCCATCCTTCTTTTGTGCTAATAATATTGGAGCAAAGAAAGAACTTTGACTATATTGAATTATACCAACCTTTAGCATTTTTGCAACCATACATTCAATTTCACTCTTTTGAGATTTATCAATTGGATGAAGAAGGTGTTGCTCTTTGTATCCTCATAATGTGCTATCATTTCCTCCATAAACATTGACCAAGTGCCAAGTGGTTTACAAGAAAAAATTACACCGATAACATACAAACTGATTGGGTTCTAAATATAAATATGCAATGCGTACCTTTTGTGTGTGTTTCACATCATGTAAATCAAAAACTTGCTCCATCTGTAGTATCCATTATCAAATCCTTGCCATCAAACTTCCTCATATTGATCTTTGGAATGTGATTGGTCTTCAATCCAAAGTTAGTGTCTAAAATCATGATTAACATTCTTTTCTTTCTCATCATGATTTTCATAGAATAGCTTTTCACCATCAAGAAGAATTTGTTGTAGAAACTTTGTTAAACCTTCCTTCAAACCTTCCAGGTATGATTTTAAAACATTCTTCAAACTATCCTTCTTCACTTCCATGTATGCTTTTAATCCATCCTTCAAAGCTACCATGTCTTCTTTTAAGCCATTCTTCAAACAATCCATTTAATTTTTGGTTACTCTCTGTGAGAGCGAAATTTGTTGCACTTGGTCGCATAATTTTGATATATCATGTTGCATTTCTTCATCTTATTCATGTGTCATAGTAGATATTTCTGGTTGCTTAAGTGGAGTATCTATTTTTTTTGTTTTTTTTGTTTTGAGGCATATTGGAACCAAATAATGATATCTATGCTTTACTATGCCCTTTGAATTACTTTAGACTGATTTTTCAAACAAAATATATGCAAATTTAAAAAACTACACATCTTTTTCTTCTTACTTTTTAGTGCTTGATATTGAAACTGTTGTATCTATGAAATTTTTGCCTCCCAAGGTATCAAATTCACTCCTGTGGTAACAATCTAAGTCTTCTTTACAATGCCATAAGTTAGACCAATATTGGATTCCTTAGTATAAAGTTATCCCAAATCTCCCATAATGACCTGATTATGGACGGGTTCAGTATAGCGAAGTTGTACATGATGCAGCGTGTCACTCTTTCAGCCTTCGTCCCTAAAATAAATACATAAGAAGCTAAAGTATATTAAATTTCACTCACTATTTAACTAATTCAAATCTTATTCTTGGAAATAAATTTATGACAATCTTCCCTAAGTCACCTATTTGATACTGAATTATGGAGCATGCAGAAGCCATAACTTCTTTGAACCATATCCCAGGAAATATAATGAACAAAAATCCGTAATTTCTACATGACGTTCACCAAGAATTTGGCTTCACATGGTCTAAATTTTCAGCTTTTGAATCTTTATATAAAAATAGTTATAGCGAAACTTATAAGATGACCTGTTTGAAGCAGCGAAACCCTAGAATCCAAAGCTTTGATACCAAATGTTATGCAACCAGATCACAAAAGGAAAGAGAAGATGGATCACCGACATGAAAATTAGCCTCTTCGAGAGGGGAAAACTCCTTTACATCACATAAATGAAAAATTCTTGGATGATACAAATGACGTGACCTCCTTGGTATGTATAGGAGTTTACAGGTTCACAATATAATCAACGCCTACATAACAATAATAATGTAAGGGAACAACAATAATAATGGTGGGATTCTATGGGGCACAATGTAAAAATATGGGGTCTAAATGGGCACAAATATAACAATAGGGGGCTGCACTAATATTATACTGACCTAACACAATGTCAAGGGAAAAATTTCAGATGTAAAATCATAAAGATTGTGAAAATGGCTGGGGACATTAGAATTCTAGACACTTGGGCTACTAGAAGATGACTATATCTATGAGGAAGATTTTTTTTTTTTTTTGGGATTAATAAGGAATACATGGAGTACATCATTGCTTTGACTACCAACAATTCAAGGATGAGAAAAGACACGTGGCATGAACCTCTAGAATTATAGAATGGAAATGGGAAATTGTAACAAGGGACTTGATCATAGGATTGCCAAGGACTACAAAATAATGTGATGCAATAATAATATTAGTGGATAAGATGAGTAAGGGATTAAAACAAATTCCACCCATAGGGTAATTGAGATTATTGGGACCTTCATAAAATAAATCTTCAAGCTACACATTACACCAAAAGTGATAATGTATGATCAAGATAATAATTTTACAATAAAGTTATGAATGTTGTTGCTTGAAGGATTTGGAGAAAAATCAGATTTTAATACTACCTATCATCCTCAAATGGATGGATAAATATAAAGGAAAAATAAAATATTAGAAGGCATGCTTCACATGTATGTAATTTGTGAACCAGCTAAATGAAAGGATTAACTACCATTGGTGGACTTTTCCTACAATAAAGGCCACCAAGAGCCATGAAAGATGAGCTATTTTGAAGCACATTATGGTAGGAAATATGAGAAACATGATCAGTTTGGATTATCCAATGGATCATATTAACATTGGACTAGACATGTTGAAATAATGGAATAGGAGGTAACCAAATTGAAGAAAAGGATGCAAGCAACAAAAGATCGGTAAACAATATACATGGATAAAATTAAGACTCAACATGAATTCATAGTGGTATATCACATGTATCTCAAATGATTTGTGCTAAATTGGAACCTTTCTACTATATACCATTTGAGATATTAGAGAGAGTGGAACCAATAACATACACACTTGATTTACCTATTTTGAAGCACATGATGTATTCCATGTATCCTTGCTTCAAAATTATGTGCATGATTATATTATTTTCATTGATTGGATTATGATTTAGGTGGAACCCCAAGGATAATTATAGCTATAACCTTAATTCATATTAGAAAATAAGGATACATTGTTTAAAACGTAAGCCATTGTGCAAGTAAATGTGAAGTAGAAGCACCTTAGGCGACAAGTATACGCAGGATACCCATATTTTTTTAGCATAAAAGGACGTTCTTGTAAAGAGTAGAAGACCAAGGGAAATGTTACTTTAAGGGTTTGGGATTATAAACTCATTTTGATCCATCAGATCACTATAATTGGTTATTTTTATATGTCATCCAGGAGGTAACTCCTCAAATCAATTGTGCTTATTCATTAAGATTACTCATGGTTATATACATGAGGGAGTAACTCTTTGTTTTCACCTCTTGATGACTCTTCATTTTCCATTATTTACTATTTACATTATTTACAAGTGTTCACCCAATCCCAATGATTAGGTGTCAACATTCCCCCCCTTAATCTGAAGGGATGTTGGTGAGTCGAAGCATCATTATGAATATTTCAAGTTTTTCTCTTCCAAGCGCTTTGGTGAAGATGTCTGTTATCTGCTCATTAGTGGAACAATGGCATACATGGATTGTCTTGGCATCAACATGATGTCAAATTAGATGGTATTTTGTATTGATGGGCTTTGTTCGATCATGTAATTTTGGGTTCTTGGCCAAATTTATTTCAAAGGTGTTGTCAATCATGAGTGGAGTTGAATGTGTTTTTTTACTTGCAAGTCTTCCAGAATTTTCCTAAGCCACACAATTTCTTTTGTTGCCTCAGCTGCTGCCACATATTTTGCTTATGTTGTGGAATTTGTTGGAACTGATTGTGTGTGTGATCTCCAAGAGATAACTCCCCATCCAAGATTTATAGCATATCATAAAGTAGATACCCCAGTTTCTTTGTCTCCATCAAAGTCTGAATTGGAGTATCCAATCAAGTTGAAGTCGCCCACCTGTGTATACTTGAGTCCGAATTCTTGGGTTCCCTTTAAGTAATTTAGAACTATTTTTGCAGCAGACCAATGTCCCTCACAAGGCTTTTGCATAAACCTGGAGAGGATTCTAACAACAAGAAAAATGTCTGGTCTGGTAGTAGTCAGGTAGTTGAAACTTCCTACAAGCTGTCTATACTTTGTTGCATCCTCAAATTATTTTCCTTCAATGGATGTGAGATTTAATTTTTGTTCCATTGGAGTAGTTAAAGGATTGCACTCAGCCATGCAAAACTTGTTCAACAAATCTCTAATGTACTTATTTTGGGAGAGGAATATAAACTTCGAATGTTGAGTTACTTCAATACCAAGATAGTAGTGAACATAGCCCAAGCTAGTCATTTCAAAAAATTTCCTCAATTCCTTCTTTATGGATTCAAATTAGCTCTCATTGTTCCATGTAATCAAAAGATCATCTACATATACCACAAGATATACAACCATTTTTCCAACTTTCCTGACAAACAAAGTTGCATCATCAAGATCATAATGTTTGAAGTTGAGTTTCAGAAGATGCTCAATTAACTTTTCATACCAGGCTCACGGTGCTTGCTTGAGGCCATACAAGGATTTTACAAGTTTGCATACTTTATGTTCATGTCCCTTCATAGAAAATCCTTCAGGATGGGACATAAAAACATTCTCTTTCAGATCTCCTTTCAAGAAAGCAGTTTTTACATCCATTTGATGGACTTCCCAACCACTCTAAGCTGCTAGGGAAAAGAGTGTTTGGATGGTAGCCCATTTTGCTACGAGGGAAAATGTATCCTCATAAACAACCACTTCCTTCTACGCAAAACCTTTGGCCACAAGCTAAGCTTTGTGCTTGTCAAGTGAGCCATCAGCTTTATACTTGTTCTTGTAGACCCACTTGTAGCCAATTGGTTTGGTTCCCATTGGAGGATCAACCAAATTCCAAGTGCCATTCTTTATCAAGGCATCATACTCCTTTTGCATCACTTTTTTCCATTCACCATGAGAAGTGGCTTATTTGAAGGAAGTTGGTTGAAAATGTATAGGCAAATTCAATTCACAATCATAAGAAACATCCATATCAACATGTGAATCATAATCATCTACATCACCTCCATTTTGCCTGGTTTAATTTCTTGTTCCTGTATTTCCAACCTCATGACGATGAACACTTTCAAGTGTCTTTGTTAGCCACTTTGGGGGACCTTTTTTAGAAGGTCTAGGCCACTCAATTGACTGAGTTGGGAATGAATCAAGATTAAGTCTCCCAATTCTGTCAATTACATCACTCAAGGTATCATCAATGGTTGGAGTTTCATGTGGGGGAGAGAGTTCTTCAGAAGAAGATTCCAGAGATTGATCTAGTATAGGAATCCTCCCTTCAAGATGTTGAATCTGATTATCAAATTCTTGAAATGATTTTTCATGTCTGAATTTATCCAAGCGATCAAGTTGCCACTCAACAACATTGTTAGCTTTGGAAGATTCAAGAAAGATTACATCTTTAGATATAAATTTTTTCCTATTAACTTCATCATAGAGACGGTATGCTTTGGAGGTATTTGAATACCCCAAGAAGATACACTTACGACTCCTTGCACTAAGTTTATTTCTATGTACTTTTGATATCAAGGCATAACAAGTGGAACCAAAGACCCTGAGATTATTTACTGAAGGAATGTGACCATACCACATTTCATAAGGAGTCTTGTTTCTAATAACATTAGATGGACATCTATTATTTACATATACAACACATAGAACTGCATCAACACAAAACATAAATTTTACATTATTGAAAAAATCATGGAACGTACCATATTTAAGATTGTCCTATTCATTCTTTCAGCTACTCCTTTCTGTTAGGGATTATAAGGCACAATTGTTTGATGTTTGAGCCCATGTTGGTGAAGATAGTTTTAAAATTCATTTGAAGTGTATTCTTTTCGATTATTAGTGAGTATAGAGCCAATATGAGATTGTGCATAATTTTCAATCCATGTATGAAAGTTCTTGAATGTTTGAAAAGAATTAGATTTTTTCTTCAATAAATAAACCCAACACGTTCTGGTGTAGTCATCAATAAATGTCATCATATATTTATTTCCATTTGCAGAAGGAACAGGCATTGAAACGCATAAATCTGAATAAATGAGTTCAATTTTTCTACGTGCTCTAGAATGTGGATCATGAAAATACTATTTTCTATGATTTCAGAGAATGCAAGCATCACATTGCTTAAGTTTCCTAGGAATTGCAGGCAAATAAATAACACCATTTTTCTTCAACAAACGAAGGTTGTCATAGTTCAAGTGTCCAAATCTAACATGCCATAATAGACTTGATGGAAATGCACCTTCATCATAATGAGAACTGTATGAGAAATTTTGTGCATGAGCAGAGGTACCTTGCAGCTTGAGAAGTCTTTCTTCTTCTATCCCCATCATGAAAAGTGCGTGATCTGATACTTTTCTCACCTCAACCTTGCCATCAAACATATGAATGGAGTGTCCTTGCTGGCGAATGTGGACCAAGGACATCAAGTTTCTCCTCATCTGTGGGAGACATAAAACATCATGCAGAAGAAAGTATGGAAGGCCGAGCAATTTGAGCTTGATTGTTCCAAGCCTGATGGCTTGAGGTTTTGTTTGTTTGTAAAGTATACTACTCCATCAACACTGTGAGTAAAATTTTCAAAAAAATGTTTTCTAAACGTCATGTGGCAAGTTGCTCCTGAATCAAGCAACCACTCATTTTTCCAAGAAGCAAGTGAAGCATTAAACAAGTCTTCATTTACTCTAATATTACAATGTGCCACAACATAGTGAGCGGATTCAGGTGCTTTAACTTTCTCTTTGCCATTGGTCTTACCTTTGGGTTGATTTATTTACTTATCAATTATGTCCTAAGGCAACTTGCATGTGGATGCATCATGTGATCCATCTCTATTGCAATGTATGCAATGAAGATCAGAATTTTCTCCTTGAGAGTGTCTACCCCCCTGCCTCTGAAATTTCTTCTTCCTCTTCCTCTTAGACCACCTCTTCCTCTGGAAGAATATTGAGCATTATTCTTCTCTCTATGGGTAAGACACACAACTTCTTCAGAAGACCAAGGAGATGTCTTCTTCCCAAAATCTTTCTCTCTCTCAAAAAATTTATTCACAAGGGAGTCAAAGGTAATCTCTTTGAGGTTTCCATTTTCTTGCAATGACTCAAGGTAATTTGAATAAGTGGGGTAAAGTGCCTTGACAAAATCTATAAGAGGAATGTCTAGTTCAAAATTAGTGACTTTGATATCATGCATAATACTTTTGATGCAAGAGCAAGAGGATCATCATTTTGTAATTCAAGACTAGACAATTTAATCATCAATTGGACAACTTCAAGTGTAGAGTGTGAGTCATAGAGTTCCTTGAACTTCTGTAAGCTTCAAAATCATTTGATAATGGTGAAATATGGTGAATCACCTCTTCATTTATAGATGCTGCAATCAAGGCATATGCCTTGCTGTTCTTGTTTTCCCAAATGGTGAATTCCTTATCTGAGATAGGCTTTGTTGGTTCATTGTCTTCTTCTCCTACACAAACTACTTTCCATAGCTCATTAAAAATGAGAGTGTGTTTGATCTTTCGTGACCATTCTAGATATTTTTATTTACCGGTGAGAACCACTCCCACAATAGATATCAATGAATGCATTCTAAAATTTGTGTACTGTAAAAACACTTCTACCGCAAATGTCTAAAATTTGCACTTCTGGTGGTAAAAAATGTAGTTCTGGTGTTAAAAAAAAATTACAATATGATATGTACAGAGAAGAGGTATTACTGGGGGAGGGTATATTTGGGAGAGGGAGTATGTAGGGGAGGGAATATATGGGGGAGGGGTTTTATGGGAAGGTGTATATGGAGGAGGGTCAACGTATTGACCGAACGGTGGTAGGAGAGCCAAACGCGCGAGTGTGAGTGTATTAATGTATGGAGGTGTGAGGTATGGTATTAAAAAACACAAAAGAGTATCAAAAATTGTGGGTTGAGTAGTCGATTATGATTGAGATTTGATTATGGGAGCAAGGAAAATGCAACCGTAAAAAAAATGAATTCAAGTCACATGCACTATACATGACAACACAAGAGATATGTACTCAATACTTAAGTGAACCTCACGACCTTCAACACACACATGAATCATATGATTTCATGTAAATAAATGCAACTTACCAACAATATGCCAAAAAACATCCCATACAACCTTTAAAAAATTTCTGGATGCAATATGGATTTGAATTTACATACCACAACTTCCACATATAGCACAATATCATTCACGACATTCAACAACACTATTTAATGCACCATACACACTATATTTCAATTCCCTTAGAACCATCAAAACTTCACACACAGATTTCAAGAGAGATGGTTTATGAACCAATGCATTGTAGGAATGACCAACATACAAGAAGTTCAATGCATTAAAAGAATGACCAGCATTGTATTAAAACGAAAACCGTCATGGGCTCTAGGTTGCCATCCTACAATATGCCTACTTGGGGTATCGTTGCCTTTGCCTGTGGGACGCTGGTGCTCTCCTATGTGAACTTCACGAACATCATCTCTGTTGCCAATTTTCTGTAAAACTGCGAGATGCTTCAATGCTTCTTCTCACAAGAAAATTTTGAAACACCACTCTGGCCGACATACACTAGAAAAACACTTATGATAGTGTATGGAAGATGGGTTTGGGCCTCAAAGCAATTCCAGAGGTGTCAGTTCTACAAAATAGGAAGAACATAGGCAAAATTGAGTTACAAGGGTAGACTGGAATGCCAAAAATGGAGTTGGCTCTAATACCATGTCAAGCCAGGAGGTAACTCCTCAAATCAATTGTGCTTATTCATTAAGATTACTCATGGTTATATACATGAGGGAGTGACTCTTGGGTCTCACCATCCATTATTTACTATTTACATTATTTACAAGTGTTCATCCAATCCCAATGATTACGTTTCAACACTACAGAATATATTGGCATTTAGGTTACATTGTTATGCTGAATTAAACTGGATAACTCATAAAAAATATGCATGTAATTAATTTATTATTAATGTAAATATGTTGAACGCTTAACTGGGCTATGCAAGCACCAATATGAACTATGATACCATTAGTGGGAACTAGTGATGAGGTTGTGGGAATTAACCTTGCCTATAATTTCCAAAAAATCCATCTACATATTTGTTCCATAATTAAATTGAAATGTTCCCTTATCATTCTTCTCCAACAAAAATATTTTTGAAAGAAGAACTTGGTAGTTGAAGAAATCACATGAAACAATTATCGAATTAGGTAGTGGTTCAAGACTTATTTCAAAATTCAATAGGAGGTATGAGAAATAACCCATCTCAAATTTCAAGCGTTGAACTGCAATTGGTGTGGGGAAATGGGAAAATTGCATGGAAAATTTGGCATAATCATTGATTCAATAATACATAAAGATAACAGAGGGATGTGTAAGTGCCCAAATAAGGGAATTTGAGACTAGGTAGATGTTATTTCCAAGTGGAATGAATGTTGAAATATTCTAGGTTATTGGAACTTGGATTAGTTTCCCAAAATTTTCCAAAAAGGTGCCACTCATGACTAGGTTTAATGGTTGTGAATCTTGGACCCACAAAGTATGATTTTTTCTTGCTAAAAATTTACAAAAGGATCTCTAAAACTAATATGAGATGAGGGGGTTGCAATTTGATGTGTGTTGGGAGAGCATGAAATCAAGAGGCAAGGAAATCACTGAGGGATTATAGAGTAATGAAGGGAATTACTTTTTTCTTTGCAAAATCCTTAAGGGGTATTTAAGGATCATGGGGTTTACAAGATTATTAGTGGAGAGGAGATCCCTAATTATTTTATCCATTTTATCTTTGTGAAGGAGATTTTCCTTCACCTCATTAAATTCCTATGTGACAAAATGTGCCCCTTGTGGTATCATGGTTTGACTAGGGGGTGGCCATCCATAGAGCGTTTTATGTGTATTAGAGCTTGTGGCTAGGTAGAAATATCCCATTCCCATTTCTATAGGTATATTTATAGGGCTAAGTTGAGTGATCCTTTTTTCTTGAACCATAGCAGGGTCATATGGTTGAGAAAAATCTCCCATACAGTTTAGGCAATGGTCATATAACATTGGTAGGCCATGGGGGCCTTGTAATTTTCTACATGTTGGCAAATCATTCAACCATCCTTGTAGGAAATCAAATCCTTAAGACTGAAATACATAAATTTACAAGGAGGATTAAGATATATTAGTCTTCATAGAACATCTAAAATAGAACTCAAATATACTTATGAAAAATAAACCCCGTCCAACTACCTAAACTTGAATGATAGTTATCGGCTACAATTCAAATCACTCAAACTTTTGGCTCCATTCTTGAATTAAAGCCAATGCGGATGGATTTTATCAAATGAGATGCCTACTAGGTATAATATGGATGAAATATCCCTCCCTAACTTGCTTCCTTGGTTACTAAAGATATTGTTATAAGATAAATGTTATGAGTTTGAAATGTCCAATGAGGTCACACACACACACACACACACACACACACACACATATTTGCATGTATTGCATATATGCATGACTAGCATAAGTCTCATTTCTCAAGCCTTTTTTCTGGATAGTGACTTTTGATTAATCAATTCCTAGCATTTGCACTATTAGTAATCCTCATTTTTTGAGGAATTTGCTTGCAGGCAATGGAATGAAAGTGAACTTGGTTTAATAAGTAAAAATGAGCAGGGAAAGCCTCAAAAGCTTGGTTTGGTGAGTCTCTTAGGACTTTTGTTAGGGAATTCATACCAACAATCCTTTTCTTACTAATTCCATTGGAAATTAATTGTCATTCCATCTTTCTAGTAATATTGGTAGGCATGCACTTATAGCAACTTGAAATCCCTATTTCTAAGAATCTTCATTTGAGACTAGTGAGATGCATAGTCATTGAGTGGAACATTACCCTTTAAATTGTGGATTTTAGTACTCAAATTTAACATTGCCATGAGTTCATGGTAATGTTTTCATACTATTTATGATTATGAATGGGATGTAAATGGTTACAGGGTGGTGTCAGATCAATATGGTTTCCATCTTGCATCTTGTTCGATGCATCCAAGCTATAGTAGTGAATTTCCTAACTTTTTTAATAGGTGAAGTCCTTTTTCATGCTAATAAATGGACTACGAGCAGGAGTATTAAATGTTATTGCATGTGTTGGAGCGCTAATCTCAATAACTTCTTCAAGTAAGTATAAAGGAAACTCTTTATTATATATAATGAAATTCGATAATATCATTGAAGATTAAACTCTTTATAAGATAGTGGTAGTGGATAGGAGTTTTTTTCTAAATATAGTCATAAATTTTTGTTGTCACCAAAGTCTTACCCATTGGATGTTTGTCAAAATACTAATCTATTCTTCACTAGATTATGTTTGTCAACAAGTTTTTCAAGTCCCTACTCTATTAGTAGCTTGACCTGCTTGACTTGTTCTCTCTCTTAACAATGAATAGAGGTATATGGTCGATGCTTAATGGAAACTATTCAAACCATATAAGCCACACCATCCCAGTGACTTATTCTTATTTTTATTTTTTTAGGAAGAAAAAATGACTTCTATTATGAATAAAAGTAGTTACATTGTTTGTAGGATTTGTAAACTTAATTTGCTGCTTAATGCTTTTGAAAGTAGAACACTAAATGCCTTACAATTAAAATTCAATCACAATTTACTTCATGCTTAGAATTACAAAGAAAAAATTGTTGTTGAGTTAATCAATACTTCTATAAAGGAGCCAACGATCAATCCATAGGAATAAAGGACCACAAAAGTGGAGACAAAAATTGGAGAGAAAATACCTGCACAAAACAAAAGCCAAAGGAGACAAAAAAGAGGCGCCACCACTCAAAGGAAAAATCACCAGAGCTATTAATAACTCCATCAATAAGGATGGAAAAAAGATCAACACCATCTCATTGACTTTATCATATGATCAACACCATCTCATTGACTTATCATATTTAACTTATCTCATTGACTTATCATATTTAACTTCATAAGGCGTAAGGGAGCCTATGAAAATAACTATATATATATGAGGTGTGTTTGTCTACTTTTTTATTGAGGATTTGATAGAGCTAATATGCCTATAATTTCTATGTTTCTTGTATTCACTCTAAAGCAAGAAAGGACCAATGTTTTTTATATTTAAGATAATAAAAAATTAAACTCAACCTTATAATTTTCTTTATAAGGATTAAAAAGTGGCACCCGGGACCAAATAGGTAACACTTAAAGTTTTTGAGTCTGAATTTCATTTAGAATTCCATGCTTTTAGGCATTGATTCAACCAAATATGTACATCTTTCACGATATATTGGGTTGAATGATTATTGAAGTACATTTATTGAGATAGATCGAGTTGAGTATTACATGCGACCATTAAAATAGAATAATCTATCAATCATCCAACGTGAAGCTTTTTCGTTGTTTTAATTTGCTCGTAGATTTACATGTTTATATGACTTTGATACACTTGTATTGCAGTTTTCAATGAGGAGTTGACTATAGGACACTCACTAATATATTTATATTTAAAATTAAAATTTTATTAATTTTTTTATATTATTATAATATAAAAATAAGTATATAATTTAAATTTAAATTAAAATAATAAAAATAAATTTAACAATATTAAATATTTAAATAAATATAAAACCTTATATTTATTAAATTTTAAAACAAATATAAAAAAATTTATATTTATTAATTTTTGATATTTAAAAGAATAGGTGTCACTTAAAAATTTAATAATAATAGGGAGGAGAGAAGAAATTTTAAATATATAATAATGAGAATAATAATTTATTTTCTTTGTGTGACAAGGGATTGATTTAGTCATGTCTCGGGCTAATTTGGTGTCTCGCTTGACCGTGACCTTAAAATTGCATAATAATAACTTTACCCTTTTGAATTTTAACTTGTAACTTTTTACTTGAAAGGAAATATTCTTGGCAACTATATGCATTATAAATGTATTAAATATTTCTTTATTTTAATATAAAAATAATAAAATAAAATATATTATTTTTCATTTGTATAATAATTACATTGTGAAAAATGTAAATAAATTTATTTCTTTTTATAACAAATTCAGTTATTATGAGGTTTTGTTCTGTTGAACATACACCACCTACTAGTGTCATTAATTATAGAAAAACTGATTCAAAATTAAAAAATTATTTTATTTAAGATTAAATAGAAAATTTAAGTATTATGAAGGATTAGAACAAGTAGTTTGGAGTGTTACGTTCTTTGATATTATTGCTAGTTGTATCTGATCACAGTTTAGATTCTTTTGAGTTCCTTTAAGGTGTGGCTTAGTAATCAAGATTAATAGTTTACCATCCACAAAATACAAAAATGTTCCTCATTCCAAATTAAAAAAAATAAAATCTAAACAAAAATATTTCAATATATAACTAAAAATAAAAGTATAACATGATTTTATACTTTCTCTTAATATATTAGAATACATTTAGAAAGTACATGATAACTTTAAATTTCTCATATAATAAAACCTTTAAAATTCAATTATACTAGTAAATTTTAAAAACTAATTTTATTTAAATTTAAAATAAATAATAAATAAATAACCCAAAACCATTTTAGGGAAAAAAATATAAATTTAATTTTTATAAGCGGTCACTAAAATATTTTAGATGGTTTTACACGAATCACTTCAAGGTTTTACACAAATCACTTGACATTTTTAATGGAGTAAATTATAATATTATTTATTTATAGTAATTAATTATAAGTTCATGACTAAATTAAACTTTTGATAAAATACCCATCTGCTTACACCAATTTAACTATTCAAATCTACACAAACATACATATATTCAAATATTGAAAAATCATAAATCCATGCTAAAAGATACTTGGATATATGAAACATCAGAAAGTACCAACTCCCATATCAAAGTGGAGGAAATCCTGTCCATAGCAGTGAGAAAGTAAACATGGAGAGCTACTTCTCCATAAATTATTTGGTTTCCAAAATACGGTTGAACACTATGATAATGATCTGGTCCGTGAATGCCACGCCATCGTCGCGCAGGGTCTGGCATGAGAAAGGAGAGAGGGATGCTTTGCCAAGAATAACCTACTCGCAGAACTGAAATGCGCATTGGAACCAAAATCCACAACAGTATGCCGGCAAGTCATCCTTGGCTGAGTAACACTCTCTGTCTCTACATGCAAGAGCCTACCCAAATTCTTGATAGATAAATGAGGTCAGTCGCCGTGGTGTAAGATAGTCACCTTTATGTGGATGGCTGATTCGTAGAACATTCTGTAATCAGATGGACATGTGTTTACGCATTTATGTTCATCTACTTGCGAAATATTCTAGAATCAACCATCTAAATAATGCGAAATATTCTAGAATCAGCCATCTAAATAAGCTTAAAAGTCTAAGAGTTTAAGATTAAGAAGAGTAATCTTTATTGGTCTTGTAGTCTAATTACAAGCAATATTATACACACCTAAATTGCTCAGAAGTGATTTCTTCCCTTGGAAAAAAATAAAAGAATCCCATGAATAACAGAATGAGTTCATAATATCTTGTGGTCTAATTGCAAGCAATATTATATACACCTGAAAATTGCTCAGAAGTGATTTCACCTGAAAAAAATAAGAGTCCCATGAATAACAGAATGAGTTTATAATATTTCAACTTGGATCGAGGGACGGTGAGTGGGAAAACTGATATTTATACACATTATTCTCAAAGAGCACAGTGTTCACACGTTGAACAGCATATAGTTATACGACTCGAACTGTTTCTCATCTTTAATCGGACCAATCAAGCCGCCACCCATTCGCAGCAAAGCAATCGTGGCAAATTCTCCGCATACTGCATTGAAAAGTGCGATAAATGAGCACTCGCTTACTGTGCAAAATTTTCATGTTCAATTCCCGCGTAGTGCTCCACGTTGAAGGGCATATAACTGACACGCCTCTCTCTTTCTCACCTTTCATTGGTCGAGGCGCCCACCGACTCGCAGTAAAGCAACCGTGGCACTGAAAAGTGCGATAGATGGGCACTCGCATACTGTCTTCTCATCGTTCACTTACTAACTAAGCAGACGATAACGGAATTGTTCCGGAATGGCAGAAACTCAAACGATACAATGTAATTTATGCTGCTTTGAATGTCTATATACATTAGATATTTCAGTAAAGTTGCTGCCTTTGTACTTTATGAGAATGTACACTTGTCCGCAAGTAGCTAATGGAAGTGAAGGGGATCAAATTTGAGGGAACCAAAATTGGATAGCCAAACCTAAACCATATCCAAACATTTCCTAGCTTACCAAACATAAATGTGAGTAATATGATCTAATCAACCTCAGAGCAGAGCATGATTTCTAATTTTGTTTTGAAAATCAATACCAGAAAGAAAATTATATTATAATTTGTTTATAGACTAGTTACAAATTTTGGTGTAAAGTATAAGTATTAAAAATATGCAAAAAGATAGAAGAAAATCATGTAATACAAATATGAAGATAAAAGTATTGAATTTGAGAATATATATTTTAGAGAAAGCTTGGAGTGTATCATGATGAGCTTTGGCTTCTCCACAGTGTAGAGCTAGTACATCTCTTTGGAGGACCATGCGACAATGATTGTAACGTTCCACTGTTGGAACTAGTGGTTGGTCATGTTTGCATGCATGATTGGAACTTTCACTTTCTTAATATAACAGAGCCATCACGTTTCATGCATATCTTGTTATTATATTTCAGTGATCTTGGTTACACTAACGATATATGTATTTGTTTTCTTATGCATGTATGTGTGGAATTTTCTATATATGTATGTATGAATCTTATTGAGATGTGCTATTGGTTTAACCATCATTTGGATCATTGGTTTCCCTGATTTCCAGCTGGGGATGTATTTTTTCTTGTGTGTTCCCTTTCAAGCTGCGTGTTTCCACAGGTTTCTAAGGGGTACACTCATTCCTCATTCCCTGTGTTAGAACCCTTCATGCACCTTCCTTGGCTTGCTACACTGGTCACTTTATTTCTACCAATAAGGACATCCTGCTTGCCTCTGCGCACAATCGCGGTCAAGGCGATACCATACGACCCACTGCTCGGACTCCTACACCAAATGGTTTGATGTCTAGTTGGGACTTCTTACTGGGGAGATCCCTTGACATGTTGGTGGGTCTAGCACCGTCAACAAATAGTGAGTCTAGGACTACTTTGGGGGCCGATGTGCCCATGTACATATGAGTTTTAGGTAGTTGTCCCTATGTTTATATGTTTTGAGGCCAAGGAGCCTAGTGCTGTAAATATGAAATCATGTGCACATTAATAAAATACATCACTATTATGTTCATGATGTTATCAAATTATATGTGTTTCTACTTATTTAAATGTGTTGCAATGTATAAGTATAGTATGCATTGCATACTAATGTGCATTGATCTTATAAAGTAGAGTAAAAGGATGTGAATAGAGAAAATATATATTTTGAGGTGTTATGGGTGCCTTGGTGGGAACAAATTATTCATGGTATCAAATGTATTGGTACAAAGTGTTATGCAAATATATCACAAAACATAATAAACGATAGATCAACAACTTGAAAATTAGCCTCTTCGAAGGGGTAACCTCCTTTACATCACATATATGAAAATTTTTTGGATGATACAAATGGCAAAACCTCCTTGATATATATATGAGTCTAAGGGGTCACAATATAATCATAGCCTACATAACAATAATAATGTAAGGGTACAACAATAACAATGATGGGCTTCTATGGGGCACAACAATAACAATATGGGGTATACATCAGCACACCAATAAGAATAGGGGGATACACTAACAATAACAATATGGGGCTACACTAATATTATAGGGACCTAACATGCCCCTCTCCTTTAAAAAGTTTTGTCCGCAATGCTTGAGTAGTTATGGATGCTTTTGTACAAAATTCTCATCCTCCCATGTGGAATATTTAGTGGGTAAGTTCTTCCACTTAATGAGATACTATGAAATTGATCGATTATGTAACTATTAGGTTCTTGTTTTTGTGACTGCTTTAGGATCCAATATGTTTTTTCCTTCTTCGCCAAGTTCTGGAAAAGCTATTTGAACTGGGAGCTTGTCACTAATAACCTTCTTTAAGCATTGAACATGGAAAACTGGGTGTATTAGGGAAGATGTAGGCCTCTCAAATTTGTATGCAGTAGTACTAATGTTTTGCAACACTTTGTAAGGACCATAATACTTGGGTGATAATTTATTATCCTTGTTAGCTTGATTGAGGGAAATTTGTTTGCATGATTGTAGCCTTAAAAACACCCAACCACCTACATCAAAACTTCTTTCATTGTGATGCTAATTTGCTTGTTGATGCTTGATGTGATCTTCCACTACTTGAACCTTATAATTTTCTCTTAAAGATGACGTGTTGGATGGTGGATGACATCTATAAAGTACCATAAATGGGGTCATTTTTGCTACAGTATGGAAGGAAGTGTTATACCACCATTCAGCCAAAGGTAACCATTTGACCTATTGTGTTTGTTTATCATATCCAAAGAAAAACAAATATCCTTCAAAACATTTGTTAACTATCTCAGTGTCCCCATCAGAATGAGGATGATAAGATGAGTTACGAGATAATTGGGTACTAAGACAAGAAAATATTTTTTTCCAAAAATTTCGGTCAAAATGGGATCTATGTCACTTATAATAATCTTTGGATTTCCATGTAGCTTTTGAATTGTTTCCATAAATGTAGAGCAACTGTATTGGATTTAAAAGGATGAGATAATGCAAAAAATCGTGCATACATGGTAAGTCTATCAACTACCACCATGATAAAACTCTTCCCTTCAAACTTGGGTAAACCTGTGATCAAATCCATTGAGACCTCCTCCCAACTCTGACTTGGAATGACTAAAGGTTGTAACAGACCAAGCGTGTTAATTGTCTCAACTTTGTTTTGTTGGAAAACCAAACATTCTACCACAAACTTCTAAATATCATATTTAAGGTCATCCAAAAAAAATCTTTCTTGACCATATGGTAAGTTTTTAAAAATACTGAGTGCCCTCCTAAGGGGGATGTGTACAATTCCAAAATAATCTTTTGTTTGATTTGGGAGTTGTTACAGAGATATAAGTGATCTTTGTCCCATAATGAATCATTTTTCCAGATAAATGTATCAGATGTATTGGGATCTTGCTGAACATTTTGAATGAGCATCCACACCTCTTCATCATTCTTCCATTCATCCCTTACTTCAGTTATCCATTCAGATTGGATAATAGAAGTGGCACAAAGCAATGCTTCCACATCCTCATCCTTCCTTGAGAGTGAATCTGAGATAGCATTTTGCTTCTGTTTTTTTTAGTGGATTTCAAAGTCATAACGAAACATCTTTGTGACCCATTTTTGTTTCTCTTCTAAAGATAATATTTGTTCCAAAAAGTATTTAAGATTATCTTGATATGTTTTTACCTTGAACTGCCTTCCCATTAGGTAAGTTCACCATTGCTTTAGTGCATGCAATATTGCCAAGATTTATTTCTCATAAATAGGTTTGTGTAAATACTTTCCCTTGATTAGATGACTTTAAAAGGAAATTGGTCTTCTATCTTGCATTAAAACAACATCAATTCCATTTCTTGAGGCATCACATTCCACAATAAAGTTTTTTGTGAATTCTGGTGTAGCTAAGACCAGTGTTTGGCACATTGCCTTTTTAAGATGTTCAAAGGCCTTAGTTGCGTCTGGATTCCAAGAAAATGCATCTTTCTTCTAATGTTGTTAGAGGCACTATTATTCTCCCATAATTCTTAACAAACTTGCATAATACCTTGTTAAGCCATGAAATCCTTGAATATTCTTTAGGGTTGTGGAGCTTTCCCATTCCTTAAAGGCTTTAATTTTGTTAGGTTCTACCTTAACACCCTCATGAGATACAATATGACCCAAATATTGCACCTCCTATACTCCAAAGAAACATTTGGAGGTTTTTGCATATAATTGTTCCTCCTCCAATAGTTTGAGCACCCTGCCAACATGTTGAACATGATTTTTCAATGACTTGTTTTAGATTAGTATATCATCAAAAAATACTAACAAAATTTTTCTAAGGAAGGGTTTGAAAATGGAATTCATCAAACCTTGAAATGTGGAAGGTGCATTAGTAAGGCCAAAAGTTATGAAAAAAATTCACCTTCATGAGTTTTGAATGTTGTTTTCAGAATGCATTTAGTCTTCATTCTAATTTGATGATATCTTGAATGAAGATCTAGCTTGTTGAAGTAAATTGCTATCTGTAATTCATCCAAAAATTAATAAATGATAGGAATGGGAAAGTTATCTTTAATAACGAGTTTGTTAAGCTCCATATAATCCAGACACATACACCATGATCCATCCTTCTTTTGTACCAATAATATTGGAGCAAAGAAAGAACTTTTACTATATTGAATTATACCAACCTTTAGCATTTCTGCAACCATACATTCAATTTCACTCTTTTGAGATTTATCAATTGGATGAAGAAGGTGTTGCTCTTTGTATCCTCATAATGTGCTATCATTTTCTCCATAAAAATTGACCAAGTGCCAAGTGGTTTACAAGAAAAAATACACTGATAGCATACAAACTAATTGGGTTCTAAATATAAATATGCAATGCGTACCTTTTGTGTGTGTTGCACATCATGTAAATAAAAAACTTGCTCCATCTGTAGTATCCATGTTATCAAATCTTTGCCATCAAAATTCCTCATATCGATCTTTGGAATGTGAATGGTCTTAAATCCAAAGTTAGAGTGTCTAAAATCATGATTAACATTCTTTTTTTTTCTCATCATGATTTTCATAGAATAACTTTTCACCATCAAGAAGAATTTGTTGTAGCAACTTTGTTAAACCTTCCATGTATGCTTTTAAAACATTCTTCAAACTATCCATCTTCACTTCCATGTATGATTTTAATCCATCCTTCAAACCTACTATGTCTTCTTTTAAACCATTCTTCAAACCATCCATTTAATTTTTGGTTACTCTCTGTGAGAGCGAAATTTGTTGCACTTTGTCACGTAATTTTGATATATCATGTTGCATTTCTTCCTCTTATTCATGTGTCATAGTAGAGCTTTCTGGTTTCTTAAGTGGAGTATCTATTTTCTTTGTTTTGAGGAATATTGGAACCAAATAATGATATCTATGCTTTACTATGCCCTTTGAATTACTTTAGACTGATTTTTCAAACAAAATATACGCAAATTTAAAAAAATACACATCTTTTTCTTCTTACTTTTTAGTGCTTGATATTGATACTATTGTATCTATGAAATTTTGGCCTCCCAAGGTATGAAATTCACTCCTGTGGTAACAATATAAGTCTTCTTTCCAACGCCACAAGTTAGACTAATATTGGATTCCTTAGTATAAAGTTATCCCGAATCTCCCATAATGACTTGATTATGGATCGGTTCAGTATAGCAAATTTATACATGATGCAATGTGTCACTCTTTTAGCCTTCGTCCTTGAAATAAATACACAAGAAACTAAAGTCTATTAAATTTCACTCATTATTTAAATAATTCAAATCTTATTCTTGAAAATAAAGCTATGACAATCTTCCCTAGGTCACATGTTTGAGACTGAATTATGGAGCATGTAGAAACCATAACTTCTTTGAACCATATCCCAGGAAATATAATGAACGAAAATGCGTAATTTCTACATGACGTTCACCAAGAATTTCGCTCCACATGGTATAAATTTCAGATTTTGAATCTTTATATAAAAATAGTTATAGCAAAACTTCCAAGATGACCTGTTTGAAGCAGCGAAACCCTAGAATCCAAAGCTTTGATATCAAATGTTATGCAACCAGATCACAAAAGAAAAGAAAAGATGGATCACCAACATGAAAGTTAGGCTCTTTAAGGGGGGAAAAATCCTTTACATCAAATAAATGAACAATTTTTGGATGATACAAATGACGTGACCTCCTTGGTATGTATAGGAGTTTAAGGGGTCACAACATAATCAATGCCTAGATAAAAATAATAACGTAAGGGAACAACAATAATAATGGTGGGATTATATGGGGCAAAATATAACAATATGGGGCCTGCATGGTGATGAGCCCCAAAAATGGATAATTATTTGGGCTCATTCAACCTCCTAAGTTGACTTAATCCACCATTCTCATTAGTTTATTGCATGTTTTTGATTATATTTATGCTAATAGAGTGAATTTGGTTAGTCATTATGCCAACAAGTCTAATGGGTGCTTTGTGTAGCCTTTTTGGTCAATTTGGAGACAAAATTGAAGGTCTTAATGAGCACTTGGCAGCCAAATTCGTGGGAAGACAAGGGAGAGGATTTGTAGGAAGGTGTCCCCTTCATTTATGGGCCCTTACCTCGAATTCTCCACCATCAGCACGGAGTTCAAGGGCCACCGAATCAATCAACACAAGGGCAGCCAAGCAAGTCAAGTAGGACTGCTGTTAACTACAAGTCTTGGGCAGCCGAGTCCCTAAATTTTAGGAGGACTGTTGGGTCCTCAAATTGTATAAATAAGAAGGCTTAGGGCCTCATTTTGGTTAGCCAGTGGATGTTAGCTAGTTAGCCAGTAGATAGTAGCTAGTGGTTAGTCATTTTGTAGCCATTAGTTAGCTAGTTTGTTGTTCGATTTTTATGCAATAGATTAGCTTTGCTTTCAACTCATGTTCAAGTTCTTCTTGTGGACAGTTTTGATGTAACTCTTCATTTCTTGATCAATAAAGATGAATCCAGCTTTGCACCAGCTCTAAATCTCTCTTAGGAGGCTGTAGCTCTTGGGGTTGGGCCCATCTCAAGCGCCCAGTACCTCCTTCGTTTATCTTTATGTGTTTGTTGCGTTCTTAAAATAAAATCTGCTATTTAGATTTAGATCTTGCTTCGTTATTTAGATTTCTTTTGATGGTTAAAGTAGCTGTTTATGTTTAGAATATATTGGTAGGATAATAACAGGAAAAAGCTCCAAAAAAGGGTCAGCAAACGCTTTTGGTTTCACCTCTTCCTTATTGGATTAGGGGCTGGAGTTGAAGTAACCATGCTATCCCAAACAAAAACACTTTCTTTGCTTCACCATGCAATCATTAGTGTTTGAATCTCGTTCGTAGAACTTGATATCAGTTTGGATGCATGCTTAGGTTTATGATCACTTAGTTTCATAGTTGTTTCACATGGTTTCACTGCAAATAAACTTTTGTTCATTTCCTTTTGCTGTTAGGTCAGATTAGAGTGAAGTAACTAGGTCATAGGTTTTATAACTAGATCTTTGTTTTCTTGCATGTCTTTGTTTGTTCAGTTTGTAAAACCACTTGCAGAGTACCTGTTATCCGTCCTTACCTGCCCATACTCCATCCAACCTACCTGCTTCATCCTTCACTTATAAACCTTACCTTACATTTGCCTCATCCGCTTACTTTGCCATGATTCTCATCTTCTTGTGCAACATCGCTTCATCCATCCTTGAACAAATCCAATCGCTCCTTAGCCTCATCCACCAAGTCCTGGACCTCTTCACACCCCTATTTCACCTCCATACTCATTCCTCCATCTTTATCCCTCCATCCATGCTCCAAAATCCCATTTCGAAACATCCTGTAGAAGAATTACAGAACATCCTGTAGAAATCCTGAACATCCTGTAGAAACCCCTGCAGACTTCCTGTAGAAGTTCATAAACACGGTTGCATGGCATCCAGACTTTGTGAAACTCTCTGAAAGAATGTTAGGGACCCCTTAGGCCCTCTCCGAACCTTCCCAACCACTTCCAAGCATTTCCCCTCCTTGATCCACCTCTGCATAGTGAAAAGCTAGTTAGAAGCACATGCATGATAATTCTAATAACTTAATCAAAAATACAAAAAGATGTTTTCTTCAGATAGTGATAACTTAGACACATGCATTTTACCTTCATAGAAGTAATGGCATCTCTTTTAGTAGTTTACATTCCCATCTTTGCATCAGTAGGACTAGCTGGTAGAATTAGGGTTTGCGTTTCTTTTTGGCTTTCAGTCTCTTTTTGCAATTAGATTAGCTTCCTGCGAGTTAGCTTTCATCCATCAATTAAAAAGCTTCTTCTAAGAGCTCATAGAAGTTGGCTTAAGCTCCTAGTGGACTTGTGCCAGCTGACCAAGTGACAGCTGCG
The DNA here is from genome assembly GCA_031772625.1 of Pinus tabuliformis. Lineage (NCBI taxonomy): Eukaryota > Viridiplantae > Streptophyta > Pinopsida > Pinales > Pinaceae > Pinus > Pinus tabuliformis. The sequence goes on from CM062807.1 coordinate 875,589,337, forward strand.
GCAAGAGCTAGTACTTGTGCATACAGCACCGTCGCTTCCAAGTTTGTTACGAACTACCGGGTTGATAAAATTAAAGAAGGGAGTTCCAGGAGTTGTAGCATTATTGCTACAATACTGGGGCCCACCATCTTTTTGGCGTCGTTGCCGGGGAAGCGTCAGAATATTGGTGATTTCTGCTATTCTTCTATTTTCCACTCCAATCTTCTGCTAAGTAGTTTATTTCATTTCCATTATGCAATTTCATTTATGCAAAAGTAGATTAGCATTTCCTGCTTTCATAGATTAGCATTTCAATTTCGCAATTTCATTTCTGCAAGCGTAGCCTAGAATTTCATTCCTGCAATTTCATTTGAGCAAAATAGATTAGTCCTTTCCTGCTTTCATTTCAATTCCGCATTTTCATTTTAGCAAGATAGTTAGTTGCAGTTCAATCTATTTCATTTTTGCAGGTAGAAGTAGAAAAAAGCAAAAATCAACCAAAAAGATTTCCTTTCATGCCTGGTAGGAGTAGAGATAAGTTAGAAAAATATTTTCACAACACCCCCCTTTGCTTCACACAGCCAACCTTCTCTCTTCTTCGATGGTTGTGACTAAGAAGAACCCCTGGGTGGACATCAAGACATATCTGAAGAACCTCTAGGGGAGAAGAAGAAGAAAACATTCCTCTGGAGCAAATGGCTACAAGCAGAAATGTTGGGAGCAGTACCTTATCCAAAAATGAATTTGCAAATCAGATCGAAGATTTCAAGAGTGATATGAGGCAGTTTCTTGCCATGCAACTGGATACCTTGTGGGTCCAAAAGAAGCAAGAAGAAGCCAAGAGGGCTTTGGCCATTTTTTGTCCTAGGTGCACTAGAAAGCATCCTAGGAACGAATGTCCAATGCACTCTCTAGAAGTGTGTTTCGTCTGTGAAGAATACCATCCTACGAATCAGTGCCCTTCCTTGCCTGGACTCAAAGCTGCATACCAGAGAGCCAAAGGAGCCACTGAACCACTCTATCATATAAACCAAAGGAGACTGCATGGACCTAGATCTTACCAGCAGGAATTGCAAGGGACACCTGAGACCTATTATGACCCCTACCAAGCCACTTTCATGCCTTCTTGGGGTCCCCCTGCTCATCCTTCCTGGTTCACACCTCCTCCTTGTTCCTTCACAGATCCATATTATGCCCAACCAGTTGCTCATTCATTTCACTCTTATGCTCAGCCACAGCCTCAGTGGAATGCACCTTATCAGGAGTGGGCTACACTTGATGAAGAGAAGAGATCAGAATCAGAGATCGAGAGAGTTCCTTCATGGTTACCATCAAACCCTCCATGTACTCAAGAGAAATATCAGCAAAAAGAGGAAGATGAGAAGGTCATGATAGAAGGTGACATGAAGAATGATCCAGATCAGCAAAAGGACCAAGGATATCAAAGCTATATTGAGACATGGTTCCAGACAGTCACAAAGTTGCAGTAGTACTCTCTTCCTCAGCTATGTTTGATCCCTTCAAAGTCAGATCATTTGGTCTCTGAAGTCCGGATAGTTGTCCAAGCATGCATTTCAAGCCTTCACATCATTTTTTCTCTAATCTCGATGTGCACATGGCTCCATTGGAAGTATTCTTATACTTGAAAATGATTTTGTTTTTCATGTAGGGTAGGGTAGAAAAAAAAAAAGAAAAAAAAAGAGAAAAAATGAAAATAAGAAGAAAATAAAAATCTAAGGTGAAAACCTCCTCGGAGGCACCTTAGATTGGCTCATTGATTGAAAACCTCTATGAGGCGGTCAATGGGTTGGAAAGAAGAGAAAATAAAAAGGCAATAAGATCTTTGGGTGAAAACCTCCCTTGGAGGCGCCCAAGGCAGGCAATTAGGGTGAAAACCTCCATGAGGCGCCCTAGTTGTTTTTCAAAAAAAAAAAAAAAACAAAAGAGAAAAAGAAAAAGAAAAATAAAACTAATTCCATTGGCTAATTGCAGGTTGCAAGAAGGACGTTTCATGACAGGAGGAGCACTCAAATCAAGGTTAAAGGAATTTTTCTTGTGCCTTCTATAGGAAGCTCTGTATTTCTACAGGAAACATCCTGTAGAACCTTTGGACGAACCAAATTCAAGTCTAAAATGGAATCTGATGGTGGGAATCTGTTGATTAGGCCTACAAGCACTTGTGTGTCCATCCCTTGCCTTTCTCCATCATTTTTTCCACCTCATTGTGCTTCTCATTGTGCTTCTACAGGAACTTCCTGTAGAAATTGTGGGAAACTAGACATGGATTTCAAAAAGTGGTTTGGCGAACATGGTAGCTTCCTCAAGGGTTCAGAAGCCCTCATGCAATCTTCCAACTCCTCCTCCATCATCTCCATACCTGCATCACAGCCCAAGCTCAGTTTTCCCTTCCATGCAAACACTTGCAAAATGCCTTGAAGAAAAAACACATGGAACAAAATTTGTTTTTGCCATAACTTGAAAACCATGCATCCATTTGACAAACCGTTTTATGGGGAATTGTAAAAGGGTGATGGCAACATGCTTGAGCAGTTTCAGCCAATTCCGGTGCACGGTTTCCAAGAAATCAGCCTCCATCACCATCAGCCATTTTTGCATTTTCTCCATATCCGTGCATCCATTTCAAAACCTGTTTCATGGGGACATGCATATGAGTGATGATAACCAACCCAAGTAGTTTCAGCCGATTCTGATGCACGGTTTCCGAGAAATTGATCTCTGAAATCTTCAGCCATTTTCCATTTTTCTCGAAATCCGTGCATCCATTGATCACGATTTTTCTATGGGAGATGCATAATGATGATAGGAACATGCTCATCAAGTTTCAGATCAATCCCGTTTACCGTTTGGGAGCAATGGCGAAAACAAGTTCTGGTTCTGTGACAATGCAGCAACAACAGCTTGAACGTGTAGATTTGAACGTGGAAACAATTGCATGCAGCTTAGATTTGGTCAGAGGACACCTACACAAGGAAAAGAAATAAAAAATCATCAGCCAAGCCCTCATGCAACCAAAGGATCCAAGCATGTAGCAGCAGAATATGAGCATGCAGCAGCAAAAAGCTTCACAGCAGCCAGTTGACTTCAGGTACGTGACTAAACCTTGTTCTTCTATTGCATGAATCTAATCTAAGCATTGCATGAACGAATGAGATGGGTGGATTCAGCCAAGAAGCTAGCCATATTCGATTGCACGCATCAAGGCAAAAATCACGCAGCATGCATGGATCAGTCATTCACGTGAAATTTAAAAAACACAGACAGTTGGGGATATTCTAAACTCCAGTGCAACTAATGGAAGTGAATACAAGCAGAGAAAAAATAGTTAACCACTGCAGTTCATGATAGCACAACAGTTTGCATGGGCCAGCACACGTCTTTGCCACCTCACTCCACCAAAAATCACGCAGAAATTAATGAGCGCTCAGCTGAAATTCATAGACTGTTATTCAACTTGCACTTGCAACATGTTCAACTGAAGTATACATCCTCTGCTTCCACAAAATGATTAACCTATCGTCCTCCGCTGAGTTTTTCTACCTGTTTTCGAATTTCTCTAGTGCATCGGGCTCACTCAAAGGCAGAATAACATTCTACAGGAAACGGGTGGGGTCTTCTACAGGAAACGCAGAAACAACCATGCAGAAAGAAAATATGGGATTTTCATCGAAATTCAAGCTCCAAACGAGTGAAATCGAGTACCACATAGAACAGGCATGAAAGAGGAGGACAGACTTTTGCTGACTAGCTTAGGTGTTGTATCTGCTAACCCAGATGACATTGAGCACCAGCTACTTGCTAAGGCTGAGAACAGAGCTCACAAAAACATCAGTCAACCTGCACAGGTAAGCGATGGTGGAAAAACTCCTGAAAGAGAAGAAGGAAATCAAGAAAATTTGCTTACGAAGGTGCAGATTCACGCTCAATTAAGGGCACTGGAGGCTGAAATAGCTGCAGTTTCAGCAGGCCTTGAAATAGTTCAAAGCATTGCAGACAAAGATTCAGAGAGTTCAGAAGGTGAAAAGGATGAAAATGATCAAGACTCGAGTGAACATAAGCCTTTTGTAGTGGATGGAGGAGTGCTTCAATGAGCATTAGCTACTGAAAGGCTTAGAAGCCTTAAGCAGGAAAGAGGACAGCTTAAGAAACACCTAAAAGCTTTTAAGGGAGATGGCAAGACATGGGAACTTGAGGAACATAAAGTGCTTCTGGATTCAGTGAGGAATAAAGAAGAAGCAGTGACTAAGGGAACTGGGCGTCTGTTGGATAAGCCAACAAGAGGGAAAAAGAAGATTGTTTCGTTGCAGGAGGATGATGAGCTTGATGCAGCGTTGGATGCAGCAACTTCAGGGCTCATTGAAACTAAACGTGATAAGCTTATCCGTAAAGGAGTGTTGACACCTTTTGACCAAGTCAAAGGTTTTGAACGCCGTGTTCAAAGGTCTCGCCCAACAGAGGATGATGGGGACAAATTTTCTTTAAATTCTGTCTCAAAAGCTTCCAGATCATTGTCTGCACTCTCAATAGCTCGACATTCAACAAAGTTGCTTGATGCAGGAGATTTACCTAAACTGAATCCTCCCACACATGAATTCCGAAGGCTTAGAAGGCCTGTCAATATTCAAGAATCCAACGAGGTTGAGAAACCTCCAAAGGATCAAGCAAACCATTTAAGAAAGCGGAAGATGACCTGTACCTGATCAATACTGGAGGAAAGCTACCTCAAGTGATGATGAGCCATGGAATGATTCTGATCACCATGAGAGCTGTGAAGACGACATCTTGCAAAAACAGAATGATAGGAATGAACAGCAGGAAGTTAGCAGACTGTTTCTACAGGAAGACAGAGAACTGTTTCTACAGGAAGTTTGGAGAAAGAGCAGCAGAAAGAGAAATTGGCCGAGCTTTTAGCTAAGGAGGCCACCAGGGCCATCAAAGATGAGGAGAGAGATTGGTTGCTCAGAGGATGAGCAACACTTTCAGTAGGGGGGTGATGATGAGCCCCAAAAATGGATAATTATTTGGGCTCATTCAACCTCCTAAGTTGACTTAATCCACCATTCTCATTATTTTATTGCATGTTTTTGATTATATTTATGCTAATAGAGTGAATTTGGTTAGTCATTATGCCAACAAGTCTAATGGGTGCTTTGTGTAGCCTTTTTGGTCAATTTGGAGACAAAATTGAAGGTCTTAATGAGCACTTGGCAGCCAAATTCGTGGGAAGACAAGGGAGAGGATTTGTAGGAAGGTGTCCCCTTCATTTATGGGCCCTTACCTCAAATTCTCCACCATCAGCTCGGAGTTCAAGGGCCACCGAATCAATCAACACAAGGGCAGCCAAGCAAGTCAAGTAGGACTGCTGTTAACTACAAGTCTTGGGCAGCCGAGTCCCTAAATTTTAGGAGGACTGTTGGGTCCTCAAATTGTATAAATAAGAAGGCTTAGGGCCTCATTTTGGTTAGCTAGTGGATGTTAGCTAGTTAGCCAGTAGATAGTAGCTAGTGGTTAGTCATTTTGTAGCCATTAGTTAGCTAGTTTGTAGTTCGATTTTTATGCAATAGATTAGCTTTGCTTTCAGCTCATGTTCAAGTTCTTCTTGTGGACAGTTTTGATGTAACTCTTCATTTCTTGATCAATAAAGATGAATCCAGCTTTGCACCAGCTCTAAATCTCTCTTAGGAGGCTGTAGCTCTTGGGGTTGGGCCCATCTCAAGCGCCCAGTACCTCCTTCGTTTATCTTTATGTGTTTGCTGCGTTCTTAAAATAAAATCTGCTATTTAGATTTAGATCTTGCTTCGTTATTTAGATTTCTTTTGATGGTTAAAGTAGCTGTTTATGTTTAGAATATATTGGTAGGATAATAACAGGAAAAAGCTCCAAAAAAGGGTTAGCAAATGCTTTTGGTTTCACCTCTTCCTTATTGGATCAGGGGCTGGAGTTGAAGTAACCATGCTGTCCCAAACAAAAACACTTTCTTTGCTTCACCATGCAATCATTAGTGTTTGAATCTCGTTCGTAGAACTTGATATCAGTTTGGATGCATGCTTAGGTTTATGATCACTTAGTTTCATATTTGTTTCACATGGTTTCACTGCAAATAAACTTCTGTTCATTTCCTTTTGCTGTTAGGTCAGATTAGAGTGAAGTAACTAGGTCATAGGTTTTATAACTAGATCTTTGTTTTCTTGCATGTCTTTGTTTGTTCAGTTTGAAAAACCACTTGCAGAGTACCTATTATCCTTCCTTACCTGCCCATACTCCATCCAACCTACCTGCTTCATCCTTCACTTATAAACCTTACCTTACATTTGCCTCATCCGCTTACTTTGCCATGATTCTCATCTTCTTGTGCAACATCGCTTCATCCATCCTTGAACAAATCCAATCGCTCCTTAGCCTCATCCACCAATTCCTGGACCTCTTCACACCCCTATTTCACCTCCATACTCATTCCTCCATCTTTATCCCTCCATCCATGCTCCAAAATCCCATTTCGAAACATCCTGTAGAAGAATTACAGAACATCCTGTAGAAATCCTGAACATCCTGTAGAAACCCCTGCAGACTTCCTGTAGAAGTTCATAAACACGGTTGCATGGCATCCAGACTTTGTGAAACTCTCAGAAAGAATGTTAGGGACCCCTTAGGCCCTCTCCGAACCTTCCCAACCACTTCCAAGCATTTCCCCTCCTTGATCCACCTCTGCACAGTGAAAAGCTAGTTAGAAGCACATGCATGATAATTCTAATAACTTAATCAAAAATACAAAAAGATGTTTTCTTCAGATAGTGATAACTTAGACACATGCATTTTACCTTCATAGAAGTAATGGCATCTCTTTCAGTAGTTTGCATTCCCATCTTTGCATCAGTAGGACTAGCTGGTAGAATTAGGGTTTGCTAGGGTTTGCGTTTCTTTTTGGCTTTCAGTCTCTTTTTGCAATTAGATTAGCTTCCTGCGAGTTAGCTTTCATCCATCAATTAAAAAGCTTCTTCTAAGAGCTCATAGAAGTTGGCTTAAGCTCCTAGTGGACTTGTGCCAGCTGACCAAGTGACAGCTGCGGCAAGAGCTAGTACTTGTGCATACAACACCGTCGCTTCCAAGTTTGTTACGAACTACCAGGTTGATAAAATTAAAGAAGGGAGTTCCAGGAGTTGTAGCATTATTGCTACAATACTGGGGCCCACCACATGGGCACAAAAATAACAATTGGGGGCTGCACTAATATTATACTGACCTAACACAAAATCAAGGGAAAAAATTCAGATGTAAAATCATAAAGATTGTGAAAATCCCTATTGAGTGGCTGGGGACATTAGAATTCTAGACACTTGGGCTACTGGAAGATGACTATATCTATGAGGAATTTTTTTTCTTTTGGGATTAATAAGGAATACATGGAGTACATTATTGCTTCGACTACCAACAATTCAAGGATGAGAAAAAAAACGTGGCATGAACCTCTAGAATTATAGAATGAAAATGGGAAATTGTAACAAGGGACTTGATCGTAGGATTGCCAAGGACTACAAAATAATGTGATGCAATAATAATATTAGTGGATAATATGAGTAAGGGATTAAAAAAAAGTTCCACCCATAGGGTAATTGAGATTATTGGGACCTTCATGAAAGAAATCTTCAAGCTACACATTACACCAAAAGTGATAATGTATGATCAAGATAATAATTTTACAATTATGAATGTTGTTGCTTGAAGGATTTGGAGAAAAATCTGATTTTAATACTACCTATAATCCTCAAATGGATGGATAAATATAAAGGAAAAATAAAATATTAGAAGGCATGCTTCACATATATGTAATCTGTGAACTAGCTAAATGAAAGAATTAACTACCATTGGTGGAATTTTCCTACAATAATGGCCACCAAGAGCCATGAAAGATAAGCTATTTTGAAGCACATTATGGTAGGAAATATGAGAACCATGATCAGTTGGGATTATCCAATGGATCATATTAACATTGGACTAGACATGTTGAAATAAATGGAATAGGAGGTGACCAAATTGAAGAAAAGGATGAAAGCAACAAAAGATCGGTAAAAAATATACATGGATAAAATTAAGACTCAACATGAATTCATAGTGGTACATCACATGTATCTCAAATGATTTGTGCTAGATTGGAACCTTTCTACTATATACCATTTGAGATATTAGAGAGAGTGGAACCAATAACATACACACTTGATTTACCTACTTTGAAGCACGTGATGTACTCCATGTATTCTTGCTTCAAAATTATGTGCATGATTATATTATTTTCATTGATTGGATTATGATTTAGGTGGAACCCCAAGGATAATTATAGCTATAACCTTAATTCATATTAGAAAATAAGGATACATTGTTTAAAACGTAAGCCATTGTGCAAGTAAATGTGAAGTAGAAGCACCTTAGACAACAAGTATACACAGGATACCCATATTTATTTAGCATAAAAGGATGTTGTTGTAAAGAGTAGAAAATCAAAGGAAATGTTAATTTAGGGGTTTGGGATTATAAACTCATTTTGATCCTTCGGATTACTATAATTGGTTATTTTTATATGTCATCCAAGAGGTAACTCCTCAAATCAATTGTGCTTATTCATTAAGATTACTCATGGTTATATACATGAGGGAGTGACTCTTGGGTTTCACCTCCCAATGACTCTTCATTTTCCATTATTTACTATTTACATTATTTACAAGTGTTCACCCAATCCCAATGATTAGGTGTCAACATTCCCCCCCTTAATCTGAAGGGATGTTGGTGAGTCCAAGCATAGTTATGAATATTTCAATTTTTTTTCTTCCAAGCGCTTTGGTGAAGATGTCTGCAATCTACTCATTAGTGGAACAATGGCATACATGGATTGTCTTGGCACCAACATGATGCCAAATTAGATGGTATTTTGTATTGATGTGCTTCGTTCAATCATGTAACTTTGGGTTCCTGGCCAAATTTATTGGAGAGGTGTTGTCAATCATGAGTGGAGTTGAATGTATTTTTTTTACTTGCAAGTCTTCCAGAATTTTCCTGAGCCACACAATTTCTTCTGTTGCCTCAGCTGCTGCCACATATTTTGCCTCTATTGTGGAATCTGTTGGAACTGATTGTTTGTGTGATCTCCAAGAGATAACTCCTGATCCAAGACTCATAGCATATCCTAAAGTAGATATCCCAGTTTCTTTGTCTCCATCGAAGTCTGAATCAGAGTATCCAATCAAGTTGAAGTTTCCCACTTGACTTGAGCCCAAATTCTTGGGTTCCCTTTAAGTAATTTAGAACTATTTTTGCAGCAGACCAATGTCCCTCACAAGTCTTTTGCATAAACCTGGAGAGGATTCTAACAACAAACAAAATGTTTGGTCTAGTAGTAGTTAGGTAGTTGAGACTTCCTACAAGATGTCTATACTTTGTTGCATCCTCAAATTATTTTCCTTCAATGAATGTGAGCTTTAATTTTTGTTCCATTGGAGAAGTCAAAGGATTGCACTCAGCCATGCCAAACTTGTTCAACAAATCTCTAATGTACTTATTTTGAGAGAGGAATATAAACTTCGAATGTTGAGTTACTTCAATACCAAGATTGTAGTGAACATAGCCCAAGTTAGTCATTTCAAAACATTTCCTCAATTCCTTCTTCATGGATGCAATGTAGCTCTCATTGGTCCATGTAATCAAAAGATCATCTACATATACCACAAGATATACAACTATTTTTCCATCTTTCTTGACAAACAAAGTTACATCATCAAGATCATAAGGTTTGAAGTTGAGTTTCAGAAGATGCTTAGTTAACTTTTCATACCAGGCTCGCGGTGCTTGCTTGAGGCCATACAAGGAGTTTACAAGTTTTCATACTTTATGTTCATTTCCCTTCATAGAAAATCCTTCAGGTTGGGACATAAAAACATTCTCTTTCAGATCTCCTTTCAAGAAAGCAGTTTTTACATCCATTTGATGGACTTTCCAACCATTCTGACCTGCTAGGGAAAAGAGTGTCTGGATGGTAGCCCATTTTGCTGTGGGGGAAAAAGTATCCTCATAATCAACCCATTCCTTCTACACAAAACCTTTTGCCATAAGCCTAGATTTGTGCTTGTCAAGTGAGCCATCAGCTTTATACTTGTTCTTATAGACCTACTTGTAGCCAATTGGTTTGGTTCCCAATGGAGTATCAACCAAATTCCAAGTGCCATTCTTTATCAAGGCATCATACTCCTTTTGCATCACTTTTTTCCATTCACCATGAGAAATGGCTTCTTTGAAGGAAGTTGGTTGAAAATGTATAGACAAATTCACTTCATAATCATAAGAAACATCCATATCAACATGTGAATCATAATCATCTACATCACCTCCATTTTGCATGGTTTAATTTCTTGTTCCTGTATTTCCAACCTCATCATGATGAACACTTTCAAGTGTCTTTGTCAACCACTTTAGGGGACCTTTCTGAGAAGGTCCAAGCTGCTCAATTTACTGAGTTGGGAATGAATCAAGATTAAGTCTCCCAATTCTGTCAATTACATCACTAAAAGTATCATCAATGGTTGGAGTTTCATGTGAAGGAGAGAGTTCTTCAGAAGAAGATTCCAGGAACCCCCCTTCAAGATGTTGAATGTGATTATCAAATTCTTGAAATGATTTTTCATGTTTGAATCTATCCAAGCGATCAAGTTGTCACTCAACAACATTCTCAGCTTTGGAAGATTCAAGAAAGACTACATCTTTAGATATATATATATATATATATATATATATATATATATATATATATATATATATATATATATATATATATATATATATATATTTTTAATTAAATTCATCATAGAGACGATATACTTTGGAGGTATTTGAATACCCCAAGAAGATACACTTATGACTCCTTGCACCAAGTTTGTTTCTATGTACTTTTGGTATCAAGGCATAACAAGTGGAACCAAAGACCCTGAGATTATTTACTGAAGGAATGTAACCATACCACATTTCATAAAGAGTCTTGTTTCTAACAGCATTAGATGGACATCTATATTTACATATACAACACATAGAACTAGATCAACCCAAAACATCAATTTTACATTCCTGAAAAAATCATGGAACATACCATATTTAAGATTGTCCTATTCATTCTTTCAGCTACTCCTTTATGTTAGTGATTATAAGGCACAATTGTTTGATGTTTGATCCCATGTTGGTGAAGATAGTTTTAAAACTCATTTGAAGTGTATTCTTTTCCATTATCAGTGAGAATAGAGCCAATATGAGATTGTGCATAATTTTCAATCCATGTATGAAAGTTCTTGAATGTTTGAAAAGCATCATATTTTTTCTTCAATAAATAAACCCAACACATTCTGGTGTAGTCATCAATAAATGTCATCATATATTTATTTCCATTTGCAGAAGGAACATGCATTAAGCCGCATAAATTTGAATGAATGAGTTCAAGTTTTCTATGTGCTCCAGAATGTGGATCATGAAAAGACTATTTTCTATGATTTCCTAGAATGCAAGAATCACATTGCTTAAGTTTCCTAGGAATTGTAGGCAAAGAAATAACACCATTTTTCTTCAACAAGTGAAGGCTATCATAGTTCAAGTGTCCAAATCTAACATGCCATAATAGACTTGATGGAAATGTACCTTCATCATAATGAGAACTGTATGAGAAATTTTGTGCATGAGTAGAGGTACCTTGTAGCTTGAGAAGTCTTTCTTCTTCTATAACCATCATGAAAAGTGTGTGATCTGATGCTTTTCTCACCTCAACCTTTCCATCAAACATATGAATGGAGTGTCCTTGCTGGCGAATGTGGACCAAGGACATCAAGTTTGTCCTCAGCTGTGGGAGATATAAAACATCATACAAAAGAAAGTATGGAAGGCCAAGCAATTTGAGCTTGATTGTTCCAAGCCTGATGGCTTGAGTTTTTGTTTTTTTGCAAGGTATACTGCTCCATAAACACTGTTAGTAAATTTTTCAAAAAAATATTTTCTAAACGTCATGTGGCAAGTTGCTCCTGAATCAAGCAACCACTCATTTTTCCAAGAAGCAAGTGAAGCATTAAACAAGTCTTCATTTACTCCAATATTACAATGTGCCACAACATATTGAGCAAATTCAGGTGATTTAACTTTCTCTTTGCCATTGGTTTTACCTTTGGGTTGATTTATTTCCTTCTCAATTATGTCCCAAGGCAACTTGCATGTGGATGCATCATGTGATCCATCTCTATTGCAATGTATGCAATGAAGAACAGACTTTTCTCCTTGAGAGTGTCTACCCCCCCTACCTCTGAATTTCTTCTTCCTCTTCCTCTTCAAACACCTCTTCCTATAGAAGAATATTTAGCATTATTCTTCTCTCTATGGGTAAGACACACAACTTCTTCAGAAGACCAAGGAGCTGTCTTCCAAAAATCTTTCTCTCTCTCACAAAATTTATTCACAAGGGAGTCAAAGGTAATCTCTTTGAGGTTTCCATTTTCTTGCAATGACTCAAGATAATTTGAATAAGTGGGGTAAAGTACCTTGACAAAATCTATCAAAGGAATGTCTAGTTCAACATTATTGACTTTGATATCATGCATAATACTTCTGATGCAAGAGCAAGAGGATCATCATTTTGTGATTCAAGACTAAACAATTTAATCATCAATTGGACAACTTCAAGTGCGGAGTGTGAGTCATAGAGTACCTTGAACTTCTGTAAGCTTCAAAATCGTTTGAGAATGGTGAAATATGGTGAATCACCTCTTCATTTACATATGCTGCAATCAAGGCATATGCCTTGCTTTTCTTGTTTTCCCAAATGGCAAATTCCTTGTCTGACATAGGCTTTGTCGGTTCATTGTCTCCTTCTCCTACACAAACTCATTTCCATAGCTCATTAAAAATGAGAGTGTGCTTGATCTTCCGTGACCATTTTGGATATTTTTATTTACCGGTGAGAACCACTCCCATAATAGATATCAATGAATGAATTTTAAAATCTGTGTACTATAAAAACATTTCTATTGCAAATGTACAAAATTTGCACTTCTGGTGGTAAAAAGTGTAGTTATGGTGTAAAAATAAATTACGATTTGATATGTATAGAGCAAAGGTATTACTGAGGGAGGGTATATTTGGGAGAGGGAGTATGTGGGGGAGGGAATATATGGGGGAGGGGGTTTATGGGAAGGTGTATATGGAGGAGGGTCAACGTATTGACCAAACTGTGGTAGGGGAGCTGAACGCAGGAGCGTGAGTGTATTAACGTATGGAGGTGTGAGGTACGGTATTAAAAAACATAACAAAGTATCAAAAACTATGGGTTGAGTAGTCGATTATGGGAGCAAGGACAATGCAACGGTAAAAAAAATGAATTGAAGTCACATGCACTATACATGACAACACAAGAGATATGTACTCAATACTTAAGTGAACCTCACGACCTTCAACGCACACATGAATCATATGATTTCATGTAAATAAATGCAACTTACCAAAAATATGCCAAAAAACATCCCATACAACCTTTAAAAGATTTCTGGATTCAACATGGATTTGAATTTACATACCACAACTTCCACATATAGCACAATATCATTCACGAAATTCAACAACACTATTTAATGCACCATACACACTATATTTCAATGCCCTCAGAACCATCAAAACTTCACACACAGATTTCAAGAGAGAGGGTTTATGAACCAATGCATTGCAGGAATGACCAACATACAAGAAGCTCAATGCACTACAAGAATGACCTGCATTGTATTAAAACGAAAGCCGTCATGGGCTCGAGGTTGCCATCCTACAAGATGCCTACTTGGGGTATCATTGCCTTTGCCTGCGGGATGTTGGTGCTCTCCTATGTGAGCTTCACGAACATCATCTCTGCAACCAATTTTCTGTACAACTGCGAGATGCTTCAATGCTTCTTTTCACAAAAAATTTTTGAAACACCACTCTAGCCGACATACACCAGAAAAACTTATATGATAGTGTATGGAAGATGGGTTTGGACCTCAAAGAAATGCCAGAGGTGTCACTTCTACAAAATAGGAAGAACATAGGCAAAAGGGAGTTACAAGGGTAGACTAGAATGCCAAAAATGGAGCTGGCTCTGATACGATGTCAAGCCAAGAGGTAACTCCTCAAATCAATTGTGCTTATTCATTAAGATTAATCATGGTTATATAAATGAGGGGGTGACTCTTGGGTTTCACCATCCATTATTTACTATTTACATTATTTACAAGTGTTTATCCAATCCCAATGATTAGGTTTCATCATTATAGAATATATTGGCATTTAGGTTGCATTGTTATGATGAATTAAACTGGATAACTCATAAAAAATATGCATGTAATTAATTTATTATTAATTTAAATATGTTGAACACTTAACTAGGTTATGCAAGCACCAATATGAACTGTGATACCATTAGTGGGAACTAGTGATGGGGTTGCGGGAATTAACCTTGCCTATAATTTCCAAAAATCCATCTACATATTTGTTCCATAATTAAATTGAAATGTTCCCTTATCCTTCTTCTCCAACAATAATATTTTTGAAAGAAGAACTTGGTAGTTGAAGAAATCACATGAAACAATTATCGAGGTTAGGTAGTGGTTCAATACTTATTTCAAACTTCAACAAGAGGTATGGGAAATAACCCATCTCAAATTTCAAGTGTTGAACTACAATTGGTGTGGGGAAATGGGAAAATTGCATGGAAAATTTGGCATAATCACTGATTCAATAATACATAAAGATAAGAGAGGGATGTGTAAGTGCCCAAATAAGGGAATTTGAGACTAGGTAGATGTTATTTCCAAGTGGAATGAATGTTGAAATATTCTAGGTTATTGGAACTTGGATTAGTTTCCCAAAATTTTCCAAAAAAGTGCCACTCATGACTAGGTCTAATGCTTGTGAATCTTGGACCCACAAAGTATGATTTTTTCTTGCTAAAAATTTATAAAAGGATCTCTAAAACTAATATGAGATGAGGGGGTTGCAATTTGATGTGTGTTGGGAGAGCATGAAATCAAGAGGCAAGGAAATCACTGAGGGATTATAGAGTAATGAAGGGAATTACTTTTTTCTTTGCAAAATCCTTAAGGGGTATTTAAGGATCATGGGGTTTACAAGATTATTAGTGGAGAGGAGATCCCTAATTATTTTATCGATTTTATCTCTGTGAAGGAGAGTTTCCTTCATCTCATCAAATTCCTATGTGACAAAATGTGCCCCTTGTGGTATCATGGTTTGACTAGGGGGTGGCTAGCCATAGAGAGTTTTATGTGTAGTAGAGCCTGTGGCTAGGTAGAAATATCCCATTCCCATTTCTATAGGTATATTTATAGGGCTAATTTGAATGCTCCTTTTTTCTTGAACCATAGCAGGGTCATATGGTTGAGAAAAATCTCCCATATAGTTTAGGCAATGGTCATATAACATTGGTAGGCCATTGGGGCCTTGTAATTTTCTACATGTTGGCAAATCATTCAACCATCCTTGTAGGAAACCAAATCCTTAAGATTGAAATACATAAATTTACAAGGAGGATTAAGATATTTTAGTCTACATAGAACATCTAAAATAGAACTCAAATATACTTATGAAAAATAAACCCTATCCAACTACCTAAACTTGAATGATAGTTATGGACTACAATTCAAATCACTCAAACCTTTGGCTCCATTCTTGAATTAAAGCCAATGTGGATGGATTTTATCAAATGAGATGCCTACTAGGTATAATATGGATGAAATATCCCTGCCTAACTTGCTACCTTGGTTACTAAAGATATTGTTATAAGATAAATGTTATGAGTTTGAAATGTCCAATGAGGTCACACACACACACACACACATTTTCATGTATTGCATATAAGAATGACTATTATAAGTCTCCTTGCTCAAGCCTTTTTTCTGGATAACGACTTTTGATTAATCAATTCATAGCATTTGTAGTATTAGTAATCCTCATTTTTTGAGGAATTTGCTTGCAGGCAATGGAATGAAAGTGAACTTGGTTTAATAAGTAAAAAATAAGTAGGGAAAGCCTCAAAAGCTTGGTTTGGTGAGTCTCTTAGGACTTTTGTTAGGCAATTCATACCAACAATACTTTTCTTACTAATTCCATTGAAATTTTGGAAATTAATTGTCATTCCATCTTTCTAGTAATATTGGTAGGCATGTAGCCCTTTAGTAACCTTATCTAAGATTTCACGTGCGTTCTGATCTGGAGCTCCCACACCCCTACTTCCTTGGACCTCCGCAGGCCTCCTGCCTGGCAGCCCCTGCTGCTGGGCTCTCAACCTCCCCTCCCGGCATCCCCGCAATCGGGCTCTGCCCCCCTTCTCCGGCCTGTGCTGCTGCTGGCACAGCGATAGCGTTTTGTGATCGCTGAGGAGCGTAGCTGCCACCATGAGTGTGCCAGGGGGTGGGGAGCCTTCTCCCACCCTGCCTATCTCTTCAGAAGAAGCTTTTAGAAGATTGCTTTCGCAGAAAGGGAAGAAATGTTTGACTCCAGAAGTCCCGAAATTCATCAAAAAACTGGAGGAAATTCCTGAAATCGCCCTGCCAAAAGACCAACCGATAAAAATCGCCCTAGCCCTGGCTGACAAAGGGTTGGTAGGACAATTTATGGGATTCTGGCCATCAGCAAAAACAATAGATGATTGGATCCAATGCAACTGGAGGCCCCAACTGGAAAATAATGTGATCTGCTACGCTGACGGAAGAGGGTATTTCATTTTCGAGTTCACCTCCAAATAAGATCGAGATTTGGTTTTCAAAAATGGTCCGTATTTTATGGGAAATCAGGGTCTGTATCTTAATAAGTGGACCCTCAACTTCGATCCCTCAATTGATTCCCCTAAAGAGGTCCCAGTCTGGGTCCGGCTACCCAATCTTCCGATCCATTGCTGGAGCTATCACACCTTGCAGAAGATTGGAAATGGCCTCGTCCATTTCATTGACAAAGCGTATAACAAGGGCCAATATGCCTGTGCAAGAATCTATGTGGAAGTCAACTTGGAAGCTGGACTTCCCGAAGCAGTAAAACTTATAGTCAGAGAATGGCATCACTATCAAAAACTGGATTACAAGCAATTTCCATTCAAATGAAGAAACTGTCACGAACATGGACACTTCTAAAGAAATTTCCCAAAATCTCCATCCGGGGACAAAGTTGATGAAGAAGGATGGAAAGAAATCAAAAAGGGCAAAGAAGTCCCAAAACTAACTGAGAAGAAAAATTTAGGGCCATTGGTGAAGCCCCAACCCAACCCAAAAGCCAAAGAAGTTCCTAAAGAGGGTTCTTCCTCTGGGGAGAAGACAGATGCCATTGGGACCCAAGAGGAACCAGAAGACTCGTCGAAGAAAGTGAAAGAAGCTGAAGCAAAGTCATCTCTTCCTCCATCAAAGGATGAACAAGGGGAAAAAGAAGAAAATGAGGAGCACATCAATTTGGGCTCCGATTTTGAGGGAGATTCAGAAGATGGAGTCTTAGATTCAGACAGCTCACAAGTCACTCCTATCAAGTCAGCCAGGGGTCAAAAGTCCAAGAAGAAACAAAGAGAGGAGAAAACTTATCTGGATGTTCTCCAAGGTTCTCAGAAAACTCTCAAAGGAATGATGAACACCAGATCTAGGCACAAGCATGGTAAGGCTCCAAAAGGAGCCACAACCTCCCAAGCTAGTAAATAATGAAATACGTTTCCTAGAATTGCAGAGGATTAGGTAGCAAGTTGAAAGAAGAAGATCTGAAATACACTGTGAGGATGTACTCACCTGAAATCCTTCTCATCCAGGAGACAAAACTGGAGGACCTTCTACTCCTCCAAGCAAGCAAAGTTTTTTGGCATAAAGGCCAAGGGAGAGCAGTCAGCGCCAGAGGCGCCTCTGGAGGGATTGCCTCCTTTTGGGATAACTCCAAATATGATCTGATTCATGAAGAACATTGCCCCCATTGGCTACTCACTAAGCTCCTCCATAAAGAATCTGTCCACCAAGTAAGTATGTTCAATCTTTATGCTCCGGTTTTACCCCCTGAGAAAAAAATTTGTTGGGACTCGCTCCAGTCCTATCTTTTCTTGCACAATCCAGAAAATATTATTATTGTAGGTGATCTAAATGTTACGCTAGCTGCAGAAGAGAAAAAGGGGGGCTCGCTAGTTGGGGACCCAACTAGAGAATGGGTTGAATACCTCATTCTAGATTGGGATTTGGCAGAAATCAAGCCCACAGCTAGGAAATTCACTTGGTCAAACAAAAGGTTAGGCCTAGGTCACATTGCTGCTCGTCTGGACAGATTTCTTGCCCAATCCTCCTTCTTGACTTTTGGTCCAATGGCCACCTCTAAAATTCTGCCGAACTACACCTCTGACCATAAACCCATTCTGCTCGACCTCTCCTTGGGTGGAATTCTTGGCCCCATTCCCTTTAGATTCAGTTCTCTTTGGATTCATCAAGATGGATTCCAAGAGGTGGTCACCGAGGCCTAGAACCGGCAAGTTCAAGGATCCCCTTTCTTTGTGTGGGAAGAAAAAATGAGGAGACTTAAAAGGGAGCTCAAGGAGTGGGCTAAAAGGTTGAAAACACCCACTGCCAAAAGAAAGGAGATGCATGACAACTTAGCAAGCCATTAACTAAAAATGGAGAACTCTGATGTAATGAAAATCCTTCTTCAAAAAGAAGTAGAGCTGCAAAAAGATCTCCATAGAGCAAGTAGGGATGAAGAAAAGTTCTGGAGACAGAAGTCCAGAAATATTTTGTTATAGGTTGGAGACAAAAATACAAGCTACTTCCATAAGCAAGCTGAAGCACACAAGCACTTCAAAATAGTAAATGAAATTCACTATCAAAACACTGTGGTTAAAGATTCTGATGGCATAAAGCGAGCAGCCCACTCCTTCTTCAAAGATCTTTATTCTACCCCAGAAGACCCTGCTATTGATTCTCAAGCCTATCCGATTGATCTTATTCCTCACTGTGTCCAAGATTTCGACAATATCATGCTGACTGCTCCGATCAGTATGAATGAGATTAAAAATTCTCTAGATTGCATGGATCTGGATAAAGCCTCGGGCCCTGACGGGTTTACAGCAAGGTTCTATCTGACTTGCTGGCCTACAATTAAAAAAAGACCTTCTGAGAATGATCCGTAAATCTCAGACTTGTACCAAGATTGCAGGCATCAACAACTCGACCTTCCTTGCATTGACAAAGGCACCACCGATTTCAGCAAATTCAGGCCCATCTCTCTGTGTAATACAAGTTATAAGCTGATTACAAAAAGAATAGCCAACCGTCTTAAGAAAATCCTACGGTCATCATCCT
Organism: Pinus tabuliformis; assembly: GCA_031772625.1. NCBI lineage: Eukaryota > Viridiplantae > Streptophyta > Pinopsida > Pinales > Pinaceae > Pinus > Pinus tabuliformis. The sequence goes on from CM062807.1 coordinate 875,608,695, forward strand.
TGAAAACCAAGGAGGATTCATAAAAGGGAGAGACATGATTTCCCGTTCTCTGTGATGGGGAAATTTGGCTTCTCAAAAGCTCTCATAATTTGGGTGAAAGCCTGCATTGCCTCCCCTTGGATAACGCCTTTGGTTAATGGTCGTTAAACGGAATTCTTCCAGGCCTCGAGGGGGCTAAGACAAGGATGCTCTTTGTCCCTACTTCTTTATGCCATTCAAGCTTATGTTCTCAGCTTCCAGCTAGACTATTGTCAACAGATCCAAACTCTACCAGGCCTGAGAATGGCTCAAAATGTTAAAGACATAAATCATGCTCAATTTGTTGATGATACTTTGTTACTAGGAGGAGCTAGCATAAATTCTGCTAGAACCTTCAGGAAAGAGCTAGACATTTATAGGGAGGTTTCGGGCAGTGAGATTAACTATCTAAAAAGCACGATCTATGGTTGGAACTGCTCGACCAAGGATTTGACAAACATAGCAAGGCTTATAGAAATGGAAAGAACCTTGACCTGGGAGTCATTTAAGTATCTTGGGATCCCAATTTTCAAATCAAATCCTAAGGTAGTTCACTAGATGCCCCTGCTAGACAAGCTAAAACTCAGAATACAAGCTTGGGGAGCCTCAGGGTTGAATAATGCTGAGAAGGTAATCCTAATGAAATCTATTCTCATAAGTCTCCTGGTTTATCAAAATTCCATTCTTCTAGCTCCTAAAACCTTTATCAGTAAAGTGGACAGTCTCTATCGGCCGGATAAATCGTTCTTGTGGACAAGACCGATCTCCCTAGTATCAACTGATATCTAGCGACAAGCAGAACAAGCAAATCTACCTTTCTCTAAATATTGCAATTTATAAATAAAAACCAATAGGTGTTTTAGACCCTACCTTAAGTCCAACGCTAGTTTGTGGGAGCCACGTTTCGACCGTCCGAATGGGTTTCCTTTTAAGAACCTGCAAACACAAACAAGCACACATCAAATAACACCTGCATAGCCAATATAATAAATCATATTCATCATGGTGATCAAGGAATCCATGAAATAAACCATAAGGGACAGCTTATTGAGAAAAATAAACTTGATTGTATTAAATTTAAACAAAGAATAACTTTACAAACTTGGTGCCTTGATGTTGTACAAACTCCTCCCAGGGTCCAAGCAAGAATCTCCTCTACTTTGACAAGCTTCACACTCTTCCCAATGAGATCAAAAGGTATGTAATCTCTCCTCTCAAGCTCAATTAGGAAGTCTAAATTCCAACAGCATTTACCCTAAAAAATATTCAGCTTTCAACCTCCTTAGTAACCAGCCCAATGCCTCATTTTATAGTGCAGAGGAAGGAAGTTATAGGTCCACCTATGAAGGGATAGAGTCCTCCTTCAAAGGGATAAGCTCCTCACATCAAGGGGTTAGCTCCTTTAGTTATGGGATGCATGAACATCAAAGGAGCGAACTTGCCACCTCAAGATTCCCTCTAGAAGCTTCCAGGAATAACCCTAAGTGAGTATTTAAGAATGTACTTGTGCCTTTTTGACTTTTACAGGGTTCCGCACCCATTACACAGAAACAGAGTGGGCAGGTCTGTAGGGGACATGACCAGGGGGTGCGGGACCGCAGGTAATGCTAAGAGAAAGTGCGGAACCAAAGTTTTAGAGATTTTCAAGGACTTTTTCTCATTTTTCAAGGCTTGACATGAAGAGTTGAGGTTTGAGACTTGCATAGGAGGAAAGTATGAGTGGTGATAGACTTACACTGACTGTAGAATGTCATGGTGACAATATTTTGTGTAGCAGATTGCCCCCCAAAGTGTGAAGTCTGTAATAGATGAGGATTTCATTTGTCATCTAAGAAGAGTGAAGTACTTTTTCATTTCGAGGATCATCCTGTGGAGAGCCTGGTTGGAACCTGTAAAAACATTCAATACAAAATATATATATGTGATCATATCATCGCTGAGGTAGGCATTCCCATACTCAGATCAAAGCTGACTAGAAAACTAACTAAACTGCTCTGATATAGGAATGATCTTGTAATACATCATAAGTATAGACATATGTAGACACAGTATGGGCGCAGCCATATGTTTATGAATAGTCCACTGTATAATGAATAAACAAATTCCTCGCAGCTTGGATGGTGGAAACTAGATCCAGGGTCTTGATTTCTACTTCCCGAAATAGTATGATTCTATCCATGTGAATGAATGTGTCGAAGTCAAACATGGTAGAAACCGCTTGATTACCAGTCAATGATGTAAATTGTTAACAAGTGTGAGAGAAACCACTAGTAATGTCAATGGCTCTCAAAGTACTCAGTATAATCCATGAAATGTGAATAGATGAGTTGATGTCGAACATGTCACGGAATCCTTTGATCGAAGGTCAATGATGCAACCTGTCATCGAAGGCGAGAAACCTACCATTGAGGCATGCAGATTCCAAGGTACTGACGATTTCTAGATCATCTTTCTAGATAATGAGCTGAAGTCGATAGAAAGCAATCCGTTGTAGGCAAGCCCACAACACGAAATCATACGTCAAGTTTGAAGAAATATAGTTGCAAGGACTGACTCAGGGATGGTCAAGATGGATGACAGATATTTTGTAGATGAATAATTTATTTGCACTGACCTCTTGAACACATAACGACACTGTGGATGGTTTGATGACAATTGACCCAAAGCTAATACCCAGAAACCGGCTGAAGACTTTCAATATGGTTTGATTAACTATTAGGTAAAGGATTCCCCAACCCAGATGAACAAAAAGTGTCGTGTTCAAGAGTGGTTAAATGCTTTTCTAAGACACAAAGTATAACAAACAGGTTCATTTTTCTCTCTTTTCCCCCACCATTTTTGGCAAGTACCTCTTTATTTTTGAAAAGCTTGAGGAGGATAACATTTGCTTGATTATAAGCTCATCCTTCAGATGAGTCCAACTTAGTTTAAAATTCAAACCCTAAGAAGGAGTGGCCCGTTCTTGTTTGTAATTGAATAGGTCCTTTACTGTTAAATTTTAACGAGTCCAGTATAGGAGAAACTCGACATTTTTCAATTTTAGGGAGTCAGAAGAAAAAATAAAGAAAACTCCATGGTTGTCCTTTTTCGTAAATTTGTGTCTCCCAAGCCTGAAAAACTATAAAATAATACTTGAGAAAACCACTTGACCATTACGATCAAGGAGTACATTTCATAATTAGTGGTATTGACCTGAAAAAGTAAAAAAGCGATCAAAGACATGTCATTTTATAACCAATATCGAACTTGAAACGACAAAAGCCCGGCAATATTTACATATTTATACGGTCAGAAAAGAGCTGTAAGTCGACCGTCATTTTAATTCCATTTTAACGAGCTTAAAAAGAAAAACTCAGAAATCTTTTCATATTTTAGGAGTCCGAAAAGAGCTTAAAGAGGACTCTAATGTTTTTTGTTGAAAATGATCAATTTTGCCTGAAAAATCTGATATTCTGCACAAAAACTCAAACATTACTCATACCTATTTAAAAATAAATAAAAATGCATCAAAAAGTTACCTCTTTAAAGTGAAAAATAAACAAATTAAAAATTCATTTATTCAAAAAAGCTTATAAAAAGGGCTTTTGTAAATTCATTTTTATTGTTTGACTTCAGAGTGAGAAAAGAGAGCTTTTGGGTAAGAAACTTCCTGTGAAGATTGCGGAAAATCCGTCAGTTGGAATCGAAAACCTTCATCTCCAGGTAATCCACATCACTTTAATCTTGCATTTCAATCGTTTGAATTTTTTTTTAAGGCTTCTATTTTGATTTTTAGGAAAAATTTAGTTTAAAAGACCGCTCGCGGGGGTCCGCAAGTGCAGCATGCGAAACCTGAGGACCCTGACTTTTTCCCACAAAGGAAAGAGGCAGGGGCCCGCACCTGTTGTTTGGGCAGAGTGCGGACCTATGCACTGTCCCTAACTGGAGAGTGCGGACCCCACGACATAGGTTTTACAACTTCAATTTTTTCAATTTCCGCCCAAAAACTTTGAATTAAAATGTTCTAATCCGCCTTTTCTTTCAATGTAGGATATACACAATGCTTAGTTGGTGGGAACGGGAGCACGAAGATGTGGACCTTGCCGCAATTAATCATCAACCTTCAATAGATGCATTGAAGGCATGCAGGCTATTTAAATTCTGGGCCATACCTGGCATGAGGGCCCAAGTAGACTTTTTGCAGTGGTTGGTGGACAGATGGAATATACAGGACCAATGTTTCATTATTGGTGGCCACCAGCTCGAAATGGAGCCAGAGGAAATTTAATTCTTGACTGGTTTGGCCAAGAGAGGTGAAAAATTGACTCTATTTGGGACTAGGTCAGGTGGCCAGTCTATTGATAGTCTCCGACTAGAGTTTTGTAATGACCAAACAAAGGACAAAGGGATTGATATCAAAACCATCTCCCGTCCTGAACTCAAAGTGATTGCATTTACTTTCACCAAACTCTGCGGAAGCGTAGAACTGCATGTAGCCACCGGATCCCAGATGCGAATGGCAGTAGACTGTTATTGAGGCACCATCTTCAACTGGTGCGAAGCTGTGTTGGCTAATGTAAAACGCCAACTGACTAGAGCAAAGAACGAACAACTAAAAAGCTTTGGATATGGTTTCTTAGTTTTGAGATTTGGGTTAGAGAGGGTCCCGATGTTGGACCCACAGCATCTTTCCGTTGGAGTTGGACTTCCCCGAGAGCCCAAGCTGATGCGTTGGGTTGCAGTTATGGCCCGTCATCTTGAGGAGGGTTCAGAGGTTGTTAGATTTCCTCCTGAGTATTTTCATTGGTTGGAGAACCAAGTTTTCGCGATTCAGGATTTTCCTTATGTTGGGATGGATTATCATGGTGACCCAGACATGGCTCTTCCACCAAGAGAGCAGTGGGATGACTCAGGGAAAATCATTCTCAACATTTTCTAATTTTTTTATTTTTATTTTTTATTTTTTTTAAATCGTTCAAAACTGATAGTAAAAAGTTTCAAATGCACATGTAGGTCCACGGCGACCAGCCACTCTCTGGCCCTATGAGAAGAGACACCCAGCTGCAGCAGTACTAGCCCCATGGGACGAATCTATAGAGACTCTGGCCGAATTGGAAAATCATCTAGTGTTAGGCCCCTATACTACTAGTGTAACCCCTTATTGTTATTAGTACAACCCACTTATTATATTGATGTACCCATGTAGTGCCCATATTGTTACTAATGTGCCCCATAGAAGCCCACTATTGTTATTATTGTGCCCTTACATTATTATTGTTATGTCGGCTCTGGTTATGTTATGACCCCTTAGACTCCTATATATAGAAAGGAGGTATTTTCATTTGTATCATCCAAGAATTGTTCATTTATGTAATGTAAAGGAGGTTTCCTCCTCGAAGAGGCTGAATTCTAAGGTGTTGATCTACCTCTTCTATCTTTTCTTGAGCTGGTTTCATAACATTTGGTATCAGAGCTTTGGATTCTAGGGTTTCGCTGCTCCAAACAGGTCATCGTGGAATTTGCGCTATAACTTTTGTTCTGTGAAGTTTCAGAAGTCGCAAAAAAAACCCATTTGCGAAGAAATCTCGCTGAACCTTGGGTCTAAATTTCAGAGCTTTTCACGTGATATTTGTGGAGATATGATCTGAGGAATTTGGTCTTTTTACAGACTCCTGAATTACATTCAAAACAGGTGACCTGGGGAAAATCGTCATAAATTTCTCTCTGGGGATCGGATTGAAATTTCATAAGAAGGTACAGAAAGAGGACGGACTTTAGTTTCTTGTATGCATGTTTCAGATCCATAGGTCGAAACATTGACTCGTGGCACGTCGTACAAGTTCTCTCTACTGAACTAGTCTATAAGCAAGTCACTGTGGGAGATTTTGCATAACTCTTCCTTGGAGAATCCAATTTGGGTCAGACTTGTGGAATTGGAAAGAGGACACAGAGGGCTACTACAGCTCACAATTTTAGAACTTAAAGATCCGAAAGTACAGAGTTACAATCGTTTCAAGGTCGAGCTCCTAAAATCAAGAAAAAGCAAGATGAGGAAGTTTGATGGAAAGGATCCGATAAATTGGATACTTCAGATGGAACAATATTTTGATCTACATGGCGTACAACTATTACAAAAGGTATGTATTGCATCTTCATATTTAGAACCAGATCAATTTTTATGGTACAAAGGGCTTTGTTCTCGTAAACAACTTGTTACGTGGTCAATTTTCACGGAGGAAATGATAGCACATTATGAGGATACAAAGAGCAACACCTTCTTTACAGCAACGCCACAACAATTGGAAAGAGTAAAAGGGCTTTGTGACATAGTGGAAAGAAAAATTATGGAAACCAGGAAGCGTACTTCTCACAACTATAAAGATGGAAGTGTTGTTTCTCCTAGCCTTCCACAACCTACAAGGGTTACACCACAGCAATTGGAAGAAAAAAGAGAAAAAGGGCTTTGTTACAAATGCACTAAAGGTCATAAGTGTGCTGAGAAGAAGTTATTTTACATAGAATATGAAGAGGAGGAAGAAAAGGATCAAGAAACATCAAAAGAAGAAGATATACGCCAGGACCCCACCCCAGAGAAGGAAGAAATGAATCAGACCGTATCTTGTAAAGCATTGGCAAGAATTACCAGTCCTCAAACTCTCAAGATAGAAGGACATATCAAGAAGAAAAAGGTGCAAGAAGTGAAAGATCACATCGAGAAAGAAGAAATGAATCCAACCATATCTTGTAATTCATTGTTCGAAATTACCACTCCTCAAACTATCAAGATAGAAGGTTATATCAAGAAGAAAAATGTTCAAGAAGTGAAAGATCACATCAAGCATCATGAATCCAACCATATCTTGTAAAGGATTGGAAGAAATTACCACTCCTCAAACTCTAGAGATAGAAGGACATATCAAGAAGAAAAAGGTTCAAGCAGTGAAAGATCACATCGAGCATCAACAACAAGTTCTCCAACTTTTAAAGGATAACTTCGGTGCAAAATCAAACGAAACAACAGGGAGACCAACATCGTAGTGAAAAATGTTTTGATGTAAGTGATTGTGTATTTTTACTGCTACATCTCAAGCAAGCTATTTATGAGAAGGAAATGTTGGCAATACTACATGCACTTAAAAAATGGCGACCTTGCCGAATGGGAAGACTCTTCAAGGATGAGGATGTGGAAGCATTGTTTTGTGCTATTTATATTATCCAAACAAATTGGATAAAAGAAGCAAGATATCAATGGAAGAAGGACAAAGAAGTATGGCCACTTATTCAAAACTTGCAAAAGATCCCAATTCAAACAATATTGCCAGATATTGAAAAGGAAGGAAAAATCATATTGGAACTTGGAGCAGTTATAGAAACAAGAACCCGACAGCTACGAAATCAATCAATTTCAGAGTATCTCATCAAGTGGAAGAACTTACCCGCTGAAGATTCCACATGGGAGGACAATAATTTTATACAGAAGCATCAAGAACTACTCAAGCGTTGAGGACAACACTTTTTGAAGGAGAGGGGCATGTTAGGCCCCTATACTACTAGTGTAACCCCTTATTGTTATTAGTACAACCCACTTATTATATTGATGTACCCATGTAGTGCCCATATTGTTACTAATGTGCCACATAGAAGCCCACTATTGTTATTATTGTGCCCTTACATTATTATTGTTATGTCGGCTCTGGTTATGTTATGACCCCTTAGACTCCTATATATAGAAAGGAGGTATTTTCATTTGTATCATCCAAGAATTGTTCATTTATGTAATGTAAAGGAGGTTGCCCCCTCGAAGAGGCTGAATTCTAAGGCGTTGATCTACCATTTCTATCTTTTCTTGAGCTGGTTTCATAACATCTAGAGCGTTTGAGAGTAGACATTCTAGAGACTAGCATAGATGACATTCTTCTTGGTTACAACGATATGTGATTGGGGTCCCAGGACCTTTCAGGATGTTCCTTTGTAGGGTGGCCCGAGCAGTGGTTTCTTATCATGATCATCACCAGTGATAGGATGATCGCCTTTTGTAGACTCATATGACATTTTTGCTTTTTGTGCTATCATTTTTGCCGATCATAAGGTGTTTTTCAACCTATGATCGAAGACAATGTATATTTGACACAATTCTATGCTATGCTATATCACTATTACTGGCTATATTGTAAAACATGTTATGGAATGTTTTTCAATTCACTGTTTGATTATTGCAAATGTCTACTTAACATTCGAGAAGCAATTGCATCTGCTAATGTATTTAAATATCTTGGGATATATTGATATTCAATATAGTCAAATTCATGTTCCAAGAGACGAACTCTCAAAAATAATCTTAATAACATTGGATTTCTAATGGCATAAACTCTATTAAGCTGCAATACAACGAGTTCAGAATCTAACCTCATAATCCAACTTCGAATCCCAAATGAAATAGATTCAGATAATAACTCAATCACTGCACTATACTCTGCAATGTTGTTTGTTGTTTGACCGAGGCTTACCCCATGCATAGATACCAACTCATCAGAGGGTGAATAGATAACCCAAGCTGCAGAAGAAATGTTCCATGTATTACAACAAGCACCATCAGCGAAACCAATGTATGTTTGAAGAGACGTCGACATCTGTAATATCAAGAGTAAAATCAAGATAAGAAGGAATAATGACCAAAACACTCTCTAAACTAAGCACATTTTTCTAATCTAAAACACACCATCTAGAAGGAAAACTAATCTAACTAAAATATCCACACCTAGATTTAAGCATAATATCTCTTCAGATAGAGATCATTTCTAGGTTTACCTAAAGAGACACCGTCAAAATCTACCAATTCATAGGCCCCTTTTGCCAGCTTTCCCTTAAAAACATAAGGACCATGCCACATAGGTACGAATTTTCCAGCCCCTAGCTTATCATTTGCTTGATCGTATAGTAAGACTAGGTCTCCTTCCGAAAAATTACGAGGTGTAACATTTTGATCATACTGAGCTTTAATTCGTTTGGCATGAGTTTCGATTGCTAGTGCAGCATCACGTCGATTCTCATCTAGCTGAGCCAAGTACAATAAACGTTTCTCCTCTTAGGAAGTGGCTGGAAGTAATTCTATGGCTATTTGCAATGAAGGGATTTTGCATTCAATGGGTAACACAGCCTCCAAACTGTAAACCAGTTGGAAAGGAGTGAAACTAGTTGATGCTTTTACTGAGGTTCGATACGCCCAAAGCACTGAAAATAACATGTTATGCCAATTCGACCTATGAATACCAATGATTCGTCAGATCATAATGACTAGAACTTTGTTGATGGCTTCAACCAGACCATTAGCCTATGGGTAATATGGAGTAGAACTATCGTGACGCAGGCCAAGCTGATCTGTTAGTTCAGTCATCATGATGTTTCGAAAATGACGCCCATGATCGGTGATAATCGCTTGTGGAACACCGAATCTAGTAATTATATGATTGAAAACGAAAATTGCAGCAGTTTTTCCGTTTGCTGAAAATGTAGGCATCGCCTCAACCCACTTGGTAAAATAATCTACTGCAAGGATGATATACGCATGCCACCCAGCCGAGTGAGGGTTACATGTAATAAAGTCGATACCCCACTTTCCAAAAGGACCAACGAAAATTATAGGGTGGAAAGGAGCAGGTGAAGCACGCATCTTTCAATAAAAAATTTGACAATTGTGGCATTTTCGGACCGCGTCAATACAATCTTTAAATAAAGACGGCCAGAAATAGCCAGCGCACAATATCTTTTGGACTGTGGCATACCCAGACATATGACCGCCACATGCTCAAGAGTGACAATCATTTAGAACCTTTTCAGCTTCCTCATGAGTTAAACAACGTCGGAAAATAGAGTCCTCCCCATGACGATAGAGTGTATCTCCAATAATCTTGCATTGTTGGGATTGGAAATATATTTTCCGTCGCTGGGATCCTGAAATTACAGGCCAAAAAGATTGGGTTTGGAGATAAACTATGATATCTCCATACCATGGATAAAGAGTGCTGATAAGAAACAAAGATTCATCTGCAATGTGCTCTTCCGCCATAGTTTCAGTATCAGCATGCGGGAAGTCACACATCAACTCCGCAAAAACTAAAGATTTCTTTGACTTAGATTTTTCAAATTCCAAGTCAAATTCCTGCAGGATAACAATCCATTTGGAATATTTGCCCCCTAGCAATTGTTTTATCAGAATATAGGTCATAGGGTTATAGTTAGAAATTACAGTAGTTTTGCGTAGTAAGATGTAATGACGAAATCTTTGGACAACTTGAATAGCTGCCAAGGCCAACTTCTCCACATGTGAATATTTTAACTCAGTCAGATTCAAAGTTTGACTAAGATAGTAAATCACATGTTCACTACTGAATTCATCTTCCTGAACTAACACCATCCCGATGGTGGAATGAGAAGCGGTGAGGTACAAGAAGTAATCCTGGTTGTAGTTGGGAGGATGCAATAATGGTGCATGGGTCAACACGTGTTTAAGTGCATCAAAAGATTTGTCAGCTATCTCATCTCAAAAGAATGGATTATTCTGTTTCAACAACCTGGTAAAACCCTTTGTTATCTCGATGTAGTTAGGAATGAATCGACGTAAAAAGTTCGCTTTCCCTTGCAAACTTTGGAGTTGGAAAAGAGTCGAAGGAGGAGGCAATTTGACAATAGCTTCAACCTTCGAGGGATCGACACGAATGCCGGCTTTTGAAACAACAAATCCCAGTAAATGACCCGTTTCTATACAGAAAACACATTTGTGTGGATTCAACCTAATTCGATAATGCCTAAATCTCATAAAGATTGCTTGTAAATGAGTGAGATGATCGGTTCTGTGTAATGAATGAGCAGGTAAATCATCGAGATAAGGTTGCACAATGTGCTTGATGTCATGAAACGCGTAAGACAAAGCTCTTTGAAAAGCTGCTCCGGCGTTCTTCAGTCCAAAAGGTAATTTGCAATAACAAAATGCCCCCCATGGACAAATGAAAGACGTTTTTGGTTGATCAGTAGGTAAAATGTTAATTCGATTGTAACCGAAAAAACCATCCATAAAGGAGAACATTTCACTGCCGGCACAATCATCAATGATTTGATCGATATAGGGAGTTGGGTAGTTGTCTTTGGGACAAGCTTGATTAATATCCCTATAATCGATACATATTCTTATCGTTCCTTGCTTTTTGTTAACAAGAACAATATTCGATACCCAATCTATTAGGGGAATTGGATAATGAAACCTTCTTTAAATAATTTCTCAACTTCTGCTTTAATAGCAACAGCTTTTCGCGGGTGGATCTGATGCAAACATTGCTGGACGGGTTTACCACCCGGGTAAGTTTTGATTTCATGAACAACAATTGCTAGAGCAATTCCTGGCATTTATTCATATGACCAAGCAAACACGTCACGGAATTCTTGAAATTGGGCCTTATAAGTTTGGAGTTCATTTTCTGTACAGGAGGCACCTATATGAATGTTTTCAACAATTCCAAGTTTAACTGAAATGTCAGTGGGAACCGTTCGAGAAATATTTCCCCAATTTAATTCAGAATTAGGATTTTGCAATGGATTCTGTGGTTCTTTGACATAATTAGTAGTAAAAATAGATGAAAAATGATTCTCAAAATGATCAATCTAAGGCAAGAACGAAGATCTATGATGAAGATCTTCCCATGGTAAGTCATTGACAGACAAAATTTCACGAATCTGCTCATCAGTATGAACAAGTTCGGAAAAAGTTGTTGAATCTGAGTTTGATATTGAAAGTGATTCTCCATGGACCACATTCATTAGATCAATTTTGGTTGAAGAAGGGTCTGAAAATGACTGTACAACCTGATATGCAATTTCATAGGTACTCAAAGGCATTGCGTCACCAAATGAATCCACCTCAAATTCGAAATGTACGATCCAAGGATCATCATAAACAATAGTGTCTGATGAAATCATATGAATGGTTGCAGTAGAAGGTGATACGTTAGGAGGAGGAAAGGAAAAATTTCCTAATAAACCATAATCTTTAACCAATCCTACCCCAACATCCTTATAAGGGATAGTTGTTTTGCCGAAATGCTGGATACTTTCAGAAGAGGCTAGGTCGGATGAAAAGTATGTTAGCTGGTATATAGTTACAATCTTTCCATTATGAGGAAATTTTATAAGCCGAAAGGCTGATGAAACAACAACAGTCATAGCGTAAGACCAACTACAACCCAAGAGAAGGTTGTAATCTAGAGGGGCATCAACCACTTCCACATCTAGATTAACAGTTTTGCCTTCAACCACTATAGGTAAATCCTGTAGAATGCCAAAATGATGGAACCCACAGCCATCAAAAGCCTTTAGAATTGTCAGGGATTGAATGAGTGTAGGAGAACCAAGCGATCCCCAACACTGGATCGACATAATACACGTAGAAGCTCCCTCATCAATTACAATCCTAAAGCAAGGTCTGTTTTTGACTAACACTGGAATCTGGAAAGCCATTTGATGAGGTAAGCGAGGTGTACTATTTTCTAAATCAAAGATTATAAGGTTCGAGTCCTGAATATCAATAGCTCCTATAGCTGACAATAGCAATTTACGCTGTGCTGGACATGATTGCAGCACCTCCAAAGCCGACATTGCTGAAAGACTAATAGATAAATCTTCAACAATGTTATAGTTCTGAGCAGCTCTCGCATGCGGATTGAAAGCTGACTTTCAAAGTATACCTTTAGCAGGCAGTTTGATTACTAAGTCTAGGTTAGGTTTCTCGATCTGTAGCAGATTAGAACCAGGAGTTGAAGTTGATGGGTTCGAATTAGAAGATTCTTCTTCCTTACCACCAACAGGACTTTTACTTCCATAATCTTGCGATTGTGTCGCAATCCTAACATGGAACATCATAATTATGGGTTCCTCTAAGGCATTTGAGGAAGAACCAATCATCTTACTATCTTGACTAGGAAAAGGATCCTTCAAGACAACAGGTGTTTGAGAACCTTTGATGATTTTTGCAACCTCAGCGCGATGAGGGTAGTCTCTTGTAAAATGCTCTTCGTCACAAATGAGACAAGGATAACGAGGATTACGTTTCTTGTCGGTATATTCCATTTTATCTGATTTCTCTTTCGAATTTTGTTTATTTTTCTTCTTCCCTTTATTTTTATCGCTGGATTTTGATTTGGCCGTAGATGATTCTACGACATGAATATCGACAGGAATTTCAGCGGAAGAGTCTCCTGTCAGGGAATCTGGTAAAGCTATGATAGGAGAAGAATTATTTGAAGATTTCTTCTTACCTTTGGTGTTAACTGAACCAATCATACCGTCAGCGGCATGAGACCCTAAAGGAGCTATAGTTATTTGATTTTGTTTCGGAAGGTCGGGGATTTTTTCGTGTAAAGTAGCCGACTGCGTATAAACGAGGTCAAGGTACTGAGCTTGAGCAATTACTTTCTCTTCCGTAACAACTCTTGCCTTAGCTACATCCTCAGTGATTTTAGGTAAAAATGATTTAACAAACCATTTTGCTAAGATTTGATCCGGAATAAAAACTTTCACTAAATGCCGTCAACGTCTCCATTCATGAATGTGATCTGAAATATAAGTGGACGTTAACTGTTTTAATGAACTTAATAATTTCGTGCCATTGTCATATCTGACAGGCAACTGAAAATGAGTTAAGAATGAAGTGGCTAACTGACTAAAGTTATAAAAAGAGGCTCGCGGTAACTCAATGTACCACTTGACAGCAAGACCAATCAGAGTGTGTTGAAAAAGACGTAAATGAATTGAATAATCTATAATGGAGTTAGATGCACACTAGAGGTGATAAGTCATCACATGGTTTGATGGATCCTCTCCTGATTTACCTTCAAACTTTGGGATATCACTGGGCAACTTATTCGACATTGGCGGCCAAAACAGAAGATAATTAATTGGATCGTTCATAAGGCACGACAAATCAGGCAAGTCCAAAGTTGCAATGAACTGTAACTGACGATTAGGGTCTCAAAAACCATGGGTCATAAGACAGGCCCCAGGAGGAGGGTATCCAAGATAACTTGGAATTGGAATTGCATTTGGGATATTATATCCTCCCGGAAAACCAAGATTAACCGGACCGTACTGGGGTTGTTGAGGTTGCTGATAAGTATATCCAGGGTATGATTGATACTAGTAGACTGGGCTTTGAACAACAGGACTGAATTGGTGCTGTCCTTGGTACAGTTGATAAGTAAATTGAGGTTGACTTGTGACAACCGTACTTGGACCAGGTTGTCCTACAGGCATCTGAACCGAAGTCTGAATTGTAGGTCCAGACTGAGGTAAAGATGCTTGAGGAGTTGATGTAGGAACAATAGAAACCGGAGCTGCCAATACTCTAGAGGTAGGTGGGGTAGATTGAACAGATGATGCAGTAGTTGCAGTAGTCGTTTGAGACGGAGTTCGAGGCAAACTAGGCCCAGACTGATGAGCTACACCAGGTGCAGAAGTTTGAATAGTAGGATGGATAGGTTGCTGGGTTGAACTAGAAACCAAAGGTTGTATAGATTGAGATGACAACTGCACATTAGGTTGCAAGATCTATTGAGATTGAGAAGGATCCCACACCATGTTCATTCCGGGGTATGGACCCATAGAAGGTTGAGCATATTGAGGACCATAACCGGGTTGAGGGTAGGGTTGATAATTCAAAGGTACATTTCCAGCTCCTTGGACAAATGATTGACCTCAAGGTGGTTGGAAACCTTGGGTTGGGTACTGACCTTGAGGTTGATAACCTTGAGGCACGTACTGAAACTGGGGTTGACCTTGAGGTATATATTGATACTGGAGTTGACCTTGAGGTACGTACTGAGTCTGGGGTTGACCTTGAGGAATGTACTGTCACGTAGGTATGTACTGTCCTTGAGGTTTCCCCCCAGGTGGTAAGTGGGTACCTTAAGGTTTCCCCCCAGGTGATAATTGAGTACCTTGAGGTTGCCTCCCAGGAGGTAACTGACTACCTTGAGGTTGCGGATTTGGAATGGTACCTGACATCATAAGAATGTCTTCTACACTCAACTGTTTAGTTCCGTTATTACCAGTTGATAATCCATGTTCAATGGGTTGAGGAGATGCTCCTGAAAAAGTACCAGTGAGTGACTGATACCTAGAAGGAATAGAAGGACCGCCATATAAAAACATTTCCAGAGATTGGGAAAACATGGATGACTATCTCGACATATTCAGAGGAGGATAATAACCTCTAGGTGTTGGATGAAAAGGAACTCGAGGTGGTGAAAAACTGAGACCCAAATTTTCTAAAAAGTTGGTCAATGAAAGATACCAAGCGTCCCTCCTAGGTGGAATGTAAAAGATCGATTCATGCTCCCTAAGTTCTAAATTTGGTTGATTTTCAGGGATAGTTATACCTTCTTCTGGATTAACAAGTTCTTCAATAGCAATGAGTCCAGAAGGAAGATTTTGGGTAATGATCCTTCCTACCCTAGGTGAACCAGGACTACTGAAAGTTGGAGAAGCAAATCCTGACGATGGAGTAGCAGCAGGTTCAGTTTCAGGCTCAAAAATTTCAGGTTCTTCAGCTGATTCACTAGTAGATGAAAAACTACCAGTAACTTCAGAAAATGAAATTGGTTCAGAAATATACTCTGTTGCTTGAACTTGATAATCAGGATGCACAACTAAAGAAGATTCTCTTTCTTCTGGTGACCCAACTCTACTGTCACTAGGAGTTACAAGAGCTCGTAGCCCTTCAAGCTGGCTTGGTGAATACTCGGGAGGTTGCCCCCAAAGCCTACAGGATTGTCTCAGTAATTCAGCCACGATTAAATATTTTGATTACTTTACACACAAACAAAGAAAAATCTCAATAAAACCACCTAAAGTCTCTAAAGAACCAAACAATTCGAATCACACACCTAGAAAATCTAGGAGTTCAAACCAGACACAAACAGTAACTTTCCGTACCGAAAAGACTAGTTGGTGATGAAATCCAACGTCGCATAATTCAATACAGAAGGGGCGGTTAGAACAGTTACCCCGACAACCTGCTTAATGAAACAGACTGGCACAAGTTTCTTCACTAAATCGTCTCGAGTGAAGAGAACCCCCCAGAGAGTCCAAGTGAGTCTAGTTGATGTCTGCTCCAGGTACAGTGGGATCTTCCCTCCATCGTCACCTTAGGAAAGAATCCTATAAACTATGGTCACTATGGTTACCAATAGAAACAAATATACCTTGGGGAACAGTCTGTGATCCGATACACACACAAGGGCAGAGTAACAAAGCTCAATTCCCTTGAAGGCTCCTTGACATAATCCAAGGTTTACCAACAAGTGACCCCAGGCTCCTCGACAATGGTCAATCCGAGGTTTACCATTTTTAATACGTGTATATCTTCTATTGTTCCCAATGAGGAAGGATTGATTACCCCACTGGTTCAGATATGATATCATGCTTGACTCCTTTAAGAGGAGCTTCCCAGAGCATAGATGTAACAATTGGAATTTATCTCCTACCACAAGATATAGCTACTTGTTTGTTTTAACTATCTTGGAGAGTTAATTACTCCCTACTCCAAGATACTAGCCTAAGCTATGTTGGTGATAAAGATCCCTAGAAATAAAAAGATTGCTAGATGAATTTTACTTTAAGCATTATTTTTATGGTTGTTTCTTAAGTCAAAAGGTGTGGAGATGAAACTTTATGGTGTGAAGACTTGACTCCAAAACACTAAAAATGCACCTAAGATGATAAACAATTCTTTTTCTTCAATGAATTTCTAGCTAAAGAAAGAGTTGAGAATGAAATTGCTTGAAAAAAAAATATTTCCTTAACATATAAATGAAAAGAAAATCTTTTTTGTCTTTCCCAACAAACTCAAAACGAGACTACTAATTATGCTCATGCAAAAAATCCTTTTGCTTTTTCCACACTCAAACACTACAAAAACAAATTCTTTCAAAAGAGATTTTAAAATTTCTAGAAAACACTCAAAACTATGAAAAATCTAATCTTGAGATCTAAAAATTTCTAAAAACCTAGTTGAAGTAAAAGCTTACAAAATTTCTTTTCGAGGACGTTTTACTTAGTTATTCAGCAAAATAAGGACTATTTCGTTCAGAATAACAAATTAATCAAAAAACACCCATCTTATGTTTTCTTTTTAAAAATGAAATTCAAAACTTTCAAAACAAGTTCTTTCAAAGCTTTGCAAAGAGAAAACAAGATCTATTCCTCACCAAAGGCAGATTTCACAAATCAGTCAGACTCATTAAGAAGACCAGCAAAAAAGAGGGTAATCTGAGGTTTCTTAGGCTTATAATCTCTGAGTTACTACAAAGACCAAATGAAAATCAAACCAGGCACGCAAAACTTCTAGAAAATCACCTAAAACCAAAATGCCAATGGAATTCCCCTACAAGAAGTTTCTGAAAAGACACATGTAGATATGGGCAGAGGCTAAAAAACGTAAACAAATCCTAAGTTTAACTGGATGAATAGATTTTAGGTTTTTCAAAAATTTGACAGGGTTCGCAGGCTTCCGGTATAACTAGATGCGATACTGCTATGTGTAGTAAAGCAATAGTGCGGGGATGTCCGCACTGTGTTACAAACAAAACATGCGGTCCTCTTTCAAAAGCGTGAAAAAACAAAAAACAATTCAGGATCTAAAAAACTACCCAATCCCACACACATCAAGCAAAAACGAGAAACAGAGAAAAAATTTCTCAAGTCAAAGTAAAAGTAAAGGCATAAACCAAAATTCAATTCCCTAGTATGGTCGCCATTTTGTCGGCCGGATAAATCGTTCTTGTGGACAAGACCGATCTCCCTATTGAAAAGCAACAATATTATGGAGCTTAGTGAAAAGAAGTCACCTTCACTAAGTGGGCCTGCAGGCTATTTTTGGCGCAAAGTCTATTTTTAGACTATGTTTATTTTTAGACATATGGATCATGGTCTATGAGTTGCAGGATGCTATTTGTGGATGATTGGTCATGTTGGTAAAAATATATGGACTTCTATTTTTTGACATATGGGCGGAGTCTATTTTTAGACTGCCAGGCTAAAAATAGAATAGTGGAATATTATTAGCTCTTAATAATATTTGGACTATAAACATTATCTTATCCTCTTGCAGCACTTCAGTTCGAGCTACGGATGTGGCACATGCAACTACCAGAAGGAAATACGCTTTTCTTATGGGTTAGTTGAGCTATTGCATGATGGAATTCAGTTAGAACTCAAGTGATTGAGTTTGGTGGAGTTGATTGAGGAGTTGATGGAGTTGTGTTCAGTTTGACTTAGTTGAACTAGTTGTATTTAGTCTAACTGCCAAATACACTAGTGATGAGTGATGTGAATTAATTATTAATTAATTCACTAATTATTAACTCATAAATCAACTAAAGAATACATCAGTTAACTCAGTGCATGGACAGTTCAATGGAGACAAGTGTTAGAGGTGGGTGAAAGGGTGAGTCTACTATCAGTTGTGACTATAGCTGTGCATGATATTTGCACATGCAATTGTAGAGATTGCCAATGAGGATTGC
Organism: Pinus tabuliformis; assembly: GCA_031772625.1. NCBI lineage: Eukaryota > Viridiplantae > Streptophyta > Pinopsida > Pinales > Pinaceae > Pinus > Pinus tabuliformis. The sequence goes on from CM062807.1 coordinate 875,627,261, forward strand.
ACAGTACAAGCCAAGGGAAAAAAATGAGCTGGGATCATTCCTATTCTCACATTCGATTGCGTAGTAGAGGCAAGCAAACAACGGAGGAGATTTGAACCTATGACTTAATTCAGATTTGAGCTAGTTTGTGTGTAGCAGGTGGAGATAGTACTGAGTACTTGTGAGGAGTATTGTACTATGTATTGTTACATGTTCTCTATCATTATAATATACAGATAGTTGGGGTTTTTCAACTGTATGCTTTCCCTAGTACATACTGTGTTGATATGTGTGATTGATGTTTCAATGTGTGCATGCGATTGTTTCTTAATTCTGCAAAATTGTGACCAACGTAGAGGACGTTATGTATTATGCATGCATTCCAAAAATAGTGTATAATCAGGATAATATCTATGAATAAGTGTTATATTATTCAAAATTTCTACACTCCCTAGTATCAACTGATATCTAGCAACAAGTAGAACAAGCAAATCTACCTTTCTCTAAGTATTGCGATTTATAAATAAAAACCAAGAGGTGTTTTAGACCCTACCTTAAGTCCAACGCTAGTTTGTGGCAGCCACATTTTGACCATTCGAATGAGTTTCCTTTTAAGAACCTGCAAACACAAACAAGCACACATCAAATAAAACCTGCATAGCCAATATAATAAATCATATTCATCATGGTGATCAAGGAATCCATGAAATAAACCATAAGAGACAACTTATTGAGAAAAATAAACTTGATTGTATTAACTTTAAACAAAGAAGAACTTTACAAACTTGGTGCCTTGATGTTGTACAAACTCCTCCCAGGGTCCAAGCAAGAATCTCCTCTACTTTGACAAGCTTCACACTCTTCCCAATGAGATCAAAAGATATGTAATCTCTCCTCTCAAGCTCAATTAGGAAGTCTAAATTACAACAACATTTACCCTAAAAAATATTCAGCTTTCAACCTCCTTAGTAACCAGCCCAATGCCTCATTTTATAGTGCAGAGGAAGGAAGTTACAGGTCCACCTAAGAAGGGATAGAGTCCTCCTTCAAAGGGATAAGCTCCTCACATCAAGGGGTTAGCTTCTTTATTTATGGGATGCATGAACATCAAAGGAGCGAACTTGCCACCTCAAGATTCCCTCTAGAAGCTTCCAGAAATAACCCTAAGTGAGTTTTTAAGAATGTACTTGCGCCTTTTTGACTTTTACAGGGGTCCGCACCCATTACACAGAAACAGAGTGGGCAGGTCTGCAGGGGACATGACCAGGGGGTGCAGGACCGCAGGTAATTCTAAGAGAAAGTGCGGAACCAGAGTTTTAGATATTTTCAAGGACTTTCTCTCATTTTTCAAGGCTTGACATGAAGAGCTGAGGTTTAAGACTTGCATAGGAGGAAAGTATGAGTGGTGATAGACTCACACTGACTGCAGAATGTCATGGTGACAATATTTTGTGTAACAGATTGCCCCCTAAAGTGCGAAGTCTGTAATAGATGAGGATTTCATTTGTCATCTAAGAAGAGTGAAGTACTTTATCATTTTGAGGATCATCTTGTGGAGAGCCTGGTTGGAACCTATAAAAACATTCAATACAATATATATATATATATATATATATATATATATATATATATATATATATATATATATATATATATCTGTGTGTGTGTGTGTGTGTGATCATATCATCGCTGAGGTAGGCATTCCCATACTCAGATCAAAGCTGACTAGAAAACTAACTAAACTGCTCTGATATAGGAATGATCTTGTAATACATCATAAGTATAGACATATGTAGACACAGTATGGGTGCAACCATCTGTTTATGAATAGTCCACTGTATAATGAATAAAAAAATTCCTCGCAACTTGGATGGTGGAAACTAGATCTAGGGTCTTGATTTCTACTTCCCGAAATAGTACGATTCTATCCATGTGAATGAATGTGTTGAAGTCGAACATGGTAGAAACCACTTGATTACCAGTCAAGGATGTAAACTATTAACAAGTGCGAGAGAAACCACTAGTAATGTCAATGGCTCTCAAAGTACTCAGTACAATCCATGAAATGTGAATAGATGAGTTGATGTCGAACATGTCACAGAATCCTTTGATCGAAGGTTAATGATGCAACCTGTCATCGAAGGCAAGAAACCTGCCATTAAGGCATGCAGATTCCAAGGTACTGACGATTTCTAGATCATCTTTCTAGATAATGAGCTGAAGTCGATAGAAAGCGATCCGTCGTAGGCAAGCCCACAACATGAAATCATAGATCAAGTTTGAAGAAATATAGTTGCAAGGATTGACTTAGGGATGGTCAAGATGGATGACAGATATTTTCTAGATGAATAATTTATTTGCACTGACCTCTTGAACACATAATGACACTGCGAATGGTTTGGTGACAATTGACCCAAAGCTAATAGCCAAAAACCGGCTGAAGACTTTCAATATGGTTTGATTAACTGTTAGGCAAAGGATTTCCCAACCCAGGTGAACAAAAAGTGTCGTGTTCAAGAGTGGTTAAATGCTTTTCTGAGACACAAAGTATAACAAACAGGTTCATTTTTCTCTCTTTTCCCCCACCATTTCTGGCAAGTACCTCTTTATTTTTGACAAGCTTGAGGAGGATAACATTTGCTTGATTATAAGCTCATCCTTCGGATGAGTCCAAATTAGTTTAAAATTCGAACCCTAAGAAGGAGTGGTCCATTCCTGTTTGTAATTGAACAGGTCCTTTACTGTTAAATTTTAACGAGTCCAGTATAGGAGAAACTCGGCGTTTTTCAATTTTAGGGAGTCAGAAGAAAAACTTAAGAAAACTCCATGGTTGTCCTTTTTCGTAAATTTGTGTCTCCCAAGCCTGAAAAAGTATAAAATAATACTTGAGAGAACCACTTGACCATTACGATCAAGGAGTACTTTTCATAATTAGTGGTCTTGACCCGAAAAAGTAAAAAAGCGATCAAAGACATGTCGTTTTATAACCAATATTGAACTTGAAACGACAAAAGCCCGACAACCTTTTCATGTTTATACAGTCAGAAAAGAGCTGTAAGTCGACCGTCCTTTTAATTCCATTTTAATGAGCTTAAAAAGAAAAACTCAGCAATCTTTTCATATTTTAGGAGTCAGAAAAGAGCTTAAAGAGCACTCTAATGTTTTTTGTTGAAAATGATTAATTTTGCCTGAAAAATCCGATATTCTGCACAAAAACTCAAACATTACTCATACCTGTTTAAAAATAAATAAAAATGCATCAAAAAGTTACCTCTTTAAAGTGAAAAATAAACAAATTAAAAATTCATTTATTCAAAAAAGCTTATAAAAAGGGCTTTTGTAAATTCATTTTTACCGTTTGACTTTAGAGTGAGAAAAGAGAGCTTTTGGGTAAGAAACTTCCTGTGAATATTGCGGAAAATCCGTCTGTTGGAATCGAAAACCGTCACCTCCAGGTAATCCACATCACTTTAATCTTGCATTTCAACCATTTGAATTTTGTTTTTAGGCTTCTATTTTGATTTTTAGGAAAAATTTAGTTTAAAAGACCGCTCACGGGGGTCCGCAGGCACAACATGCGAAACTTGCGGACCCCGAATTTTTCCCACAAAGGAAAGAGCCAGGGGCCCACACCTGTTGTTTGGGCAGAGTGCGGACCTACACACTGTCCCTAACTGGAGAGTGCGGACCTCGCAACATAGGTTTTACAACTTCAATTTTTTCAATTTCCGCCCAAAAATTTTGAATTAAAATGTTCTAATCCGCCTTTTCTTTCAATGTAGGATATACACAATGCTCAGTTGGCGGGAACGGGAGCACGAAGATGTGGACCTTGCCGCAATTAATCATCAACCTTCAATAGATGCATTGAAGTCATGCGGGCTATTTAAATTATGGGCCATAACTGGCATGAGGGCCCAAGTAGACTTTTTGCAGTGGTTGGTGGACAGATGGAATATACAGGACCAATGTTTCATTATTGGTGGCTACCAACTCAAAATGGATCCAGAGGACATTTACTTCTTGATTGGTTTGCCCAAGAGAGGTGAACAATTGACTCTATTCGAAACTAGGCCAGGTGGCCAGTCTATCGATAGTCTCCGACTAGAGTTTTGTAATGACCAAACAAAGGACAAAGGGATTGATATCAAAACCATCTCTCGTCTTGAACTCAAAGAGATTGCATTTACTGTCACCAAACTCTGCGGAAGTGCAACACTGCATGTAGCCACTGGATCCCAGATGCGAATGGTAGTAGACTGTTATCGAGGCACAATCTTCAACTGGTGCGAAGCTGTGTTGGCTAATGTAAAAGGCCAACTGACCAGAGCAAAGAACGGACAACTAAAAAACTTTGGATATGGTTTCTTAGTTGTGAGATTTGGTCTAGAGAGGGTCCTGATGTTAGTCCCACAACATCTTTTCATTGGATCTGGACTTCCCCGAGAGCCCAAGCTGATGCGTTGGGTTGCAGTTATGGCCCGTAATCCTGAGGAGGGTTTAGAGGTTGTTCGATTTCCTCCTGAGTATTTTCATTGGTTGGAGAACCAAGTTTTTGTGATTCAGGATTTTCCTTATGCTGGGATGGATTATCGTGGTGACCCAGACATGGCTCTTCTACCAGGAGAGCAGTGGGATGACTTAGGTAAAATCATTCTCAACATTTTCTAAATTTTTTCATTTTTTAATTTTTTTAATTTTTTTTTAATTTTTTTTTTTAATTTTTTTTTTTTTTATTATTTTTTTTAAATCATCCAAAACTGATAGTAAAAAGTTTCAAATGCAAATGTAGGTCCACGGCGACCAGCCACTCTCCGGCCCTATGAGAGGAGACACCTAGCTGCAGTAGTACCATCCCCACGGGACGAATCTACAGAGACCTTGGCCGAATTGGAAAATCATCTAGAGCGTTTGACAACAGACATTCTAGAGACTAGCATAGATGACATTCCTCTTAGGTTACAATGCTATGTGATTGGGGTCCCAGGACCTTTCAGGAGGTTCCTTTGTAGGGTGGCCCGAGCACTGGTTTCTTATCGTGATCATCACCAGTGCTAGGATGATTGCCTTTTGTAGACTCATATGAAATTTTTGCTTTTTGTACTATCATTTTTGCCGATCATAAGGTGTTTTTCAACCTATGATTGAAGACAATGTATATTTGACACAATTCTATGCTATGCTATATCACTATTACTGGCTATATTGTAAAACATGTTATGGAATGTTTTTCAATTTACTGTTTGATTATTGCAAATGTCTACTTAACATTCGAGAAGCAATTGCATCTGCTAATGTATTTAAATATCTTGGGATATACTGATATTCAATATAGTCAAATTCACGTTCCAAGAGACGAAATCTCAAAAATAATCTTAATAACATTGGATTTCTAATGGCATAAACTCTATTAAGCTGCAATACAATGAGTTCAGAATCTAACCTCATAATCCAACTTCGAATCCCAAATGAAATAGATTCAGATAATAACTCAATCAATGCACTATACTTTGCAATGTTGCTTGTTGTTTGACCGAGGCGTACCCCATGCATAGATACTAACTCATCAGAGGGTGAATAGATAACCCAAGCTGCGGAAGAAATGTTCCGTGTATTACGACAAGCACCATCAGTGAAACCAATGTATGTTTGAAGAGACGTCGACATCTGTAATATCAAGAGTAAAATCAAGATAAGCAGGAATAATGACCAAAACACTCTCTAAACTAAGCACATTTTTCTAATCTAAAACACACCATCTAGAAGGAAAACTAATCTAACTAAAATCTCCACACCTAGATTTAAGCATAATATCTCTTCAGATAAAGACCATTTTTGGGCTTACCTAAAGAGACACCATCAAAATCTACCAATTCATAGGCCCCTTTTTCCAGCTTTCACTTAACAACATAAGGACCATGCCACATATGTACGAATTTTCCAGCCCCTAGCTTATCATTTGCTTGATCGTATAGTAAGACTTGGTCTCCTTCTGAAAAATTACGAGGTGTAACATTTAGATCATATTGAGCTTTAATTCGATTGGCATGAGTTGTGATTGCTAGTGCAGCATCACATCGATTCTCATCTAGCTGAGCCAAGTACAATAAACGTTTCTCCTCTTTGGAAGTGGCTGGAAGTAATTCTATGGCTATTTGCAATGACGGGATTTCGCATTCAATGGGTAACACAGCTTCCAAACCGTAAACCAGTTGGAAAGGAGTGAAACCAGCTGATGTTTTTACTGAGGTTCGATACGCCCAAAGCACTGAAAATAACATGTTATGCCAATTTGACCTATCAATATCAATGATTCGTCGGATCATAAATATTAGAACTTTGTTGATGGCTTCAACCAGACCATTAGCCTGTGGGTAATATGGAGTAGAACTATCGTGACGCAGGCCAAGCTGATCTGTTAGTTCAGTCATCATGATGTTTCGGAAATGATGCCCATGATTAGTGATAATCGCTTGTGGAACACCGAATCTAGTAATTATATGATTGAAAACGAAAATTGCAGTAGTTTTGCCATCTGCCGAAAATGTAGGCATCGCCTCGGCCCACTTGGTAAACTAATCTACCGCAAGGATGATATACACATGCGCCCCGGCCGAGTGATGGTTACATGTAATATAGTCGATACCCCACTTTGAAAAAGGATCGACGACAATTATAGGGTGGAGAGGAGCAGGTGGAGCACGCATCTTTCAATAAAAAATTTGACAATTGTGGCATTTTCGGACTGCGTCAATACAATCTTTAAATAAAGACGACCAAAAATAGCCAGCGCACAATATCTTTTGGGCTATGGCATACCCAGACATATGACTGCCACATGCTCCAGAGTGACAATCATTTAGAACCTTTTCAGCTTCCTCATGAGTTAAACAACGTCAGAAAACAGAGTTCGCCCCACGACGATAGAGTGTATCTCCAATAATCTTGTATTTTTGGGATTGGAAATGTATTTTCCATCACTGGGATCGTGAAATTTCACTCCGAAAAGATTGGGTTTGGAGATAAACTATGATATCTCCATACCATGGATCAAGGGTGTTGATAAGAAACAAGGATTCATCCGCAATGGGCTCTTCCGCCACAGTTTCAGTATTAGCACACACGAAGTCACACATCAACTCCGCAAAAACTAAAGATTTCTTTGACTTTGATTTTTCAAATTCCAAGTCAAATTCCTGCAGGATAACAATCCATTTGGAATATTTGCCCCCTAGCAATTGTTTTGTCAAAATATAGGTCATAGGGTTACAGTTAGGAATTACAGTAGCTTTGCGTAGTAAGATGTAATGACGAAATCTTTGGACAGCTTGAACAGCGGCCAAGGCCAATTTCTCCACATGTGAATATTTTAACTCAGTCGGATTCAAAGTTCGACTAAGATAGTAAATCATATGTTCACTACTGAATTCATCCTCCTGAACTAACACCATCCTGATGGTGGAATGAGAAGCAACGAGGTACAAGAAGTAATCTTGGTTGTAGTTGGGAGGATGCAATAATGGTGCATGGGTCAACATGTGTTTAAGTGCATCAAAATATTTGTCAGCTATCTCATCCCAAAAGAATGGAGTATTCTGTTTCAACAACCTGGTAAAACCCTTTGTTATTTCGGCGTAGTTAGGAATGAATCGACGTAAAAAGTTCGCTTTCCCTTGCAAACTTTGGAGTTGGTGAAGAGTCGAAGGAGGAGGAAATTTGAAAATAGCTTCAACCTTCGAGGGATCGACACGAATGCCAGCTTTCGAAACAAGAAATCCCAGTAAACGACTCGTTTCTATACAGAAAACACATTTGTGTGGATTCAACCTAATTCCATAATGCCTACATCTCATAAAGATTGCTCGTAAATGAGTGAGATGATCGGCTCTGTGTAATGAATGAGTAGGTAAATCATCGAGATAAGGTTGCACAATGTGCTTGATGTCATGAAACACGTAAGACATAGCTCTTTGAAAAGTTGCTCCGGCGTTCTTCAGTCCAAAAGGTAATTTGCAATAAGAAAATGTTCCCCATGGACAAATGAAAGCCATTTTTGGTTGATCAGTAGGTAGAATGTTAATTTGATTGTAACCGGAAAAACCATCTATAAAGGAGAACATTTCACTGCCGGCACAATCATCAATGATTTGATCGATATAGGGAGTTGGGTAATTGTATTTGGCACAAGCTCGATTAATATCCCTATAATTCATACATATTCTTATCGTTCCTTGCTTTTTGTTAACAGGAACAATATTCGATACCCAATCCGTTAGGGGAATTAGATAAATGAAACCTTCTTTAAGTAATTTCTCAACTTCTACTTTAATAGCAGCAGATTTTCGCGGGTGGATCTGATGCAAACGTTGCCGGACGGGTTTAGCATCCAGGTAAGTTTTGATTTCATGAACAAAAATTGTTGGATCAATTCCTAGCATTTCTTCATATGACCAGGCAGACACATCGCGGAATTCTTGAAATAGGGCCTTATAAGTTTGGAGTTCATTTTCCATACAGGAGGCACCTATATAAATGTTTTCAACAATTCCAGGTTTAACTGAAATGTCAATAGGAACCGTTCGAGAAATATTTCCCAAATTTAATTCAGAATCAAGATTTTGCAATGGATTCTATGGTTATTTGACATAATCAGTAGTAAAAATAGATGAAAAATGATTCTCAAAATGATCAATCTCAGGTAAGAAGGAAGATCTATGATGAAGATCTTCCCATGGTAAGTCATCAACAGACAAAATTTCACGAATCTGCTCATCAGTGTGAACAAGTTCGGAAAAAGTTGTTGAATCTGAGTTTGATATTGAAAGTGATTCTCCATGGACCACATTCATTAAATCAATTTCGGTTGAAGAAGGGTCAGAAAACGACTGTACAGCCTGATACGCAATTTCATAGGGACTCAAAGGCATCGCATCACCAAATGAATCCACCTCAGATTCAGAAGGTACGATCCAAGGGTCGTCATAAAAAATAGTGTCTGATGAAATCATATGAATGGTTGCAGTAGAAGGCGATACGTTAAGAGGAGGAAAGGAAAAAGTTCCTAGTAAACCAGAATATTTAACCAATCCTACTCCAACATCCTTATAAGGGATAGTTGTTTTGCCGACATGCTGGATATTTTCAGAAGACGCTGGGTTGGATGAAAAGTATGTTAGCTGGTCTATAGTTATGATCTTTCCATTATGAGGAAACTTTATAAGCCGAAAGACTGATGAAACAACAGCAGTCATAGTGTAAGACCAACTACGACCCAAGAGAAGGTTGTAATCTAGAGGGGCATCAACCACTTCCACATCTAGATTAACAGTTTTGCCTTCAACCCCTATAGGTAAATCCTATAGAATTCCAAAAGGATGGAATCCACAGCCATCAAAAGCCTTTAGGATCGTCGGGGATTGATTGAGTGTAGGAGAACCAAGCGATCTCCAACACTAGATCGACGTAATACACGTAGAAGCTCCCTCATCAATTACAGTGCTAAAGCAAGGTCTGTTTTTAACTAACACTGGAATCTGGAAAGCCATTTGATGAGGTAAGCGAGGTGTACTATTTTCTAAATCGAAGATTATAAGGTTCGAGTCCTGAATATCAACAACTCCTATAGCCGACAATAGCAATTTACGTTGTGCTGGACATGATTGCAGCACCTCCAAAGCCGACATTGTTGAAGGACTAATAACTAAATCTTCAACAATGTTATAGTTCTGAGCAGCTCTCACATGCGGATTGAAAGCTGACTTTCGAAGTATACCTTTAGCAGGCGATTTGATTACTAAGTCTGGGTTAGGTTTCTCGATCTGTAGTGGATCAGAACTAGGAGTTGAAGTTGATGGGTTCGAATTAGAAGATTCTGCTTCCTTACCACCAATAGGAATTTTACTTCCATAATCTTGCGATCGTGTCGCAATCCTAACATGGGACATCATCATTATGGGTTCCTCTAAGGCATTTGAGGAAGAACCAATCATCTTACTATCTTGACTAAGAAAAGGATCCTTCAAGACAGCGGGCGTTTGAAAACCTTTGATGATTTTTGCAACCTCAGCGCGATGAGGGCAGTCTCTTGTAAAATGCTCTTCATCACAAATAAGACAAGGATAATGAGGTTTATGTTTCTCGTCGGTAGATTCCGTTTTATCTGATTTCTCTTTCGAATTTTTTTTATTTTTCTTCTTCCCTTTCTTTTTACCGCTGGATTTTGATTTGGCCGTAGATGATTCTACGACATGAATATCGGCAGGAATTTTAGTGGAAGAGTCTCCTGTCGGGGAATCTGGTAAAGTTATGATAGGAGAAGAATTCTTTGAAGATTTCTTTTTACTTTTGGTGTTAACTGAACCAATCATACCGTCAGTGGCATGAGACCCTGAAGGAGTTGCAGTTATCTAATTTTGTTTCGGAGGGTCGGGGATTTTTTCATGTAAAGTATCTAGCTACGTATAAATGAGGTCAAGGTACTGAGCTTGAGCAATTACTTGCTCTTCCATAACAACTCCTGCCTTAGCTACGTCCTCAGTGATTTTAGGTAATAATGATTTAACAAACCATTCTGCTAATATTTGATCCGGAATAAAAACTTTCACTAAACGCCATCAACGTCTCCATTCATGAATGTGATCTAAAATATAAGTGGACGTTGACTATTTTAATGAACTTAATAATTCCGTGCCATTGTCATATCTGATAGGCAACTGAAAATGAGTTAAGAACAAAGTGGCTAACTGACTAAAGTTATAAAAAGAGGCTTGCGGTAACTCAATGTACCACTTGGCTGCAAGACCAATCAGAGTGCGTTGAAAAAGACGTAAACGAATTGAATCATCTATAACGGAGTTAGATGCACACCAGAGGTGATAAGTCGTCACATGGTTTGACGGATCCTCTCATGATTTACCTTCAAACTTTGGGATATCATTGGGCAACTTATTCGGCATTGGCGGCCAAAATGAAAGATAATTAATTGGATCGTTCGTAAGGTGTGACAAATCAGGCAAGTCCAAAGTTGCAATGAATGGTAACTGACGATTAGGGTATCGAAAACCCTGGGTTATAAGACTAGCCCTAGGAGGAGGATATCCAGGATAAATTGGAATTGGAATTGCATTTAGGATATTATATCCTCCCGGAAAACCAATATTAACTGGACCGTACTGGGGTTGTTGAGGTTGCTGATAAGTATATCCAAGGTACGATTGATAATGGTAGACTAGGCTTTGAACAACAGGACCGAATTGGTACTGTCCCTGGTACGGTTGATAAATAAATTGAGGTTGACTTGTGACAACCGTACTTGGACTAGGTTGTCCTACAGGCATCTGAACCAAAGTCTGAATTGTAGGTCCAGACTGGGGTAAAGATGCTTAAGGAGTTGATGCAGGAACAATAGAAACTAGAGCTGCCGATACTCCAAAGGTAGGTGGGGTATATTGAATAGATGCTGCAGTAGTTGCAGCAGTCGTTTGAGGTGGAGTTCGAGGCGAACTAGGCCCAGATTGATGAGCTACACCAGGTGCAGAAGTTTGAATAGTAGGCTGGATAGGTTGTTGGGTTGAACTAGAAACCAAAGGCTCTCCAGATTGAGATGACAACTGCACATTAGGTTGCAAGATCTGTTGAGATTGAGATGGATCCCACACCATGTTCATTCCGAGGTATGGACCCATAGAAGGTTGAACATATTGAGGACCATAACCGGGTTGAGGGTAGGGTTGATAATTCAAAGGTACATTTCCAGCTCCTTGGACAAATGATTGACCTGAAGGTGGTTGGAAACCTTGGGTTGGGTACTGACCTTGAGGTTGATAACCTTGAGGCATGTACTGAAATTGGGGTTGACCTTGAGGTATATATTGATACTGGGGTTGACCTTGAGGTACGTACTGAGTCTGGGGTTGACCTTGAGGAATGTACTGTCCCGAAGGTATGTACTGTCCTTGAGGTTTCCCCCCAGGCGGTAACTGGGTACCTTGAGGTTGCCCCCCAGGTGATAATTGAGTACCTTGAGGTTGCCCCCCAGGCGGTAACTGACTACCTTGAGGTTGCGGATTTGGAATGGTACTTGACATCATAAGAATGTCTTCTACACCAAACGGTTTAGTTCTGTTATTACCAGTTGATAACCCATTTTCAATGGGTTGAGGAGATGCTCCTCAAAAAGTGCCAGTGAGTGACTAATACCCAGAAGGAATAGAAGGACCGCCATATAAAAACGTTTCTAGAGATTGGGAAAACATGGATGACTGTCTCGACATATTCAGAGGAGGATAATAACCTCTAGGTGTTGGATGAAAAGGAACTCGAGGTGGTGAAAAACTGAGACCCAGATTTTCTAAAAAGTTGGTCAATGAAAGATACCAAGCGTCCCTCCTAGGTGGACTGTAAAAGATCGATTCACGCTCCCTAAGTTCTAAATTTGGTTGATTTTCAGGGATAGTTATACCTTCTTCCGGATTAACAAGTTCTTCAATAGCAATGAGTCCAGAAGGAAGATTTTGGGTAATGATCCTTCCTACCCTGGGTGAACCAGGACCACTGGAAGTTGGAGAAGCAAATCCTAACGATGGAGTAGTAGCAGGTTCAGTTTCAGGCTCAGAAATTTCAGGTTCTTCAGCTAATTCACTAGTAGAAGAAAAACTACCAGTAACTTTGGAAAATGAAATTGGTTCAGAAATATACTCTGTTGCTTGAACTTGATAATCAGGATGAACAACTAAAGAATATTCTCTTTCTTCCGGTGACCCAACTCTACTGTCACTAGGAGTTACAAGAGCTCGTAGCCCTTCAAGCTGGCTTGGTGAATACTCGGGAGGTTTCCCTCGAAGCTTATGGGATTGTCTCGGTAATTCAGCCACGATTAAATATTTTAATTACTTCACACACAAAAAAAGAAAAATCTCAACAAATCCACCTAAAGTCTCTAAAGAACCAAACAATTTGAATCACACACCTATAAAATCTAGGAGTTCAAACCAAACACAAACAGTAACTTTCCATACCAAAAACACTAGTTGGTGATGAAATCCAATATAGAAAGGGTGGTTGGAACAGTTACCCCGACAACCTACTTAATGAAACAGACTGGCACAAGTTTCTTCACTAAACCGTCTCGAGTGAAGAGAACCCCCCAGAGAGTCCTAGTGAGTCTAGTTGACGTCTGCTCCAGGTACATTGGGATCTTCCCTCCACCGTCACCTTAGGAAGGAATCCTATAGATTATGGTCACTATGGCTACCAACAGAAACAAATATACCTGGGGGAACAGTCTGTGATCCGATACACACGCAAGGGCAGAGTAACAAAGCTCAATTCCCTTGAAGGCTCCTTGACATAATGCAAGGTTTACCAACAAGTGACCACAGGCTCCTCGACAATGGTCAATCCGAGGTTTACCGTTTTTAATACGTGTATATCTTCTATCGTTCCCAATGAGGAAGGATTGATTACCCCACTGGTTCGGATATGATCTCGTGCTTGACTCCTTTAAGAGGAGTGTTAGTGTCAACATTTGCAGTGTTCCTCCAGTAATCAAACATGCTCTTACAAAGTGATTTTAAGGTGTCAAGGTCAAATTTTGTCATTTCAGTGAGTCTTCAAGCAAAATTTGGTCACTAGGCATTAGGTCTAGGGTTTGATTTTACCCTTGTCAAAGTTGTCCAAATGACATTCCATGTCACCATTATACTGAGTGTACCATCATTCAAAGGGTTTCCATCATCATGTCAAGTTCCACTGGGTCGTTTTACACCTTGTTCATGCTTCAGTTTCGGCTAAGCAAGGTTCATTTCCCTCTCCCAGGGTTTTGAAGCTAATATCTCTTGGATGGTCAAATCATCGGAAAAACTTGTATCCTAATGTTCATGCACCTTCCCCTATCCATAATGTACCTTATTAAACACTTCCCATCACTAAAATCCCCCAAATTCCTCATTTTCGCACAAACCCTAGTTTCTTGCTACAACTTGGCAATTTTCTAGGCTAGGCCTGTGCTTTGCCTTTTTGGTGTTAGGATATTCCGACACATAGGAAATAGTTAAGTACAACTTGGTCTAGTATAGAGTTAGGTATAGAGTTAGGTAAAGTGTGTTTCTTTACCGTTGTACATTTTGTAACTTACAATCCGACGGTCACGATATGTAGTGATCCGACGGTTCATTCTCTCCTCGGTATTACCGACACTTGATACGTGGCTTGACACCCGATTGGTCCATGAATTCTATTTAAAGCGCATGGAGGGTCATTTTTAGGGTAATCCGTGCATGAGAGAAACATATGTAAATTTTCATTCTTTTATTAATAAATTGCCTGAAGTGGCCGCGTTGGCTCAGGCCGTGGACTGTTTCCCTTTTTGAGGGTTTTAACCACGTCAAAATACTGGTGTATTGATTTGCGATCTGGTTGTGAGTGGTGTCCTTTTGGTGTTCTGTCTGAGGAACTTACCCTGTATATTCCTACATGGTATCAGAGCTATTTGAGGGCCGCGTTCGTTGGTGATCCAAATCTGAAGCCGGTAGAACTGCATCCGACTGCCGTTTCCTAGATTTGCTGTTTCTGACTGCTTTCGGGCCGAGAGGACTGCTCTGTTGTGTTGGGAGCATCTGTTCCAGTGAGGAACCCCTTTCTTTTCACGCGAAAAGGTTTCCGGTAGCCCTAGCTGTGTCATTTTTAAGATCTGGAGGTATACAGTGTTTATTTGCAGTTTACTGTTATTTTCTCTCTGTTTATTTCGGTTTCGGTTTATTTAGCCTTTTTTATTACCGGATCTATACCTTTCATTTCTGCGTATGCTCTTTGCCCTATGACTCTGTGCGATCTGGACAAATCAGAAACAGAAAGGAAGGATTTTTCTCATGCGTATGCTCTTTTCCCTGCGCCTTAGGGTGATCTCGGAAAATCAGAAACATTGAGGAAAATATTTAGTTTCCGGCCAAAGCTAACTTTGAGCCGCAAGGTTCATTTTTGAAAATATTTAGTTTTTCGGCTAAAGCTAACTTCGAGCCATAAGGTTCGTTTTCTTTGCATGTCCGTGTTGGGTTTTGTGTTTTTTGTTTTGTAGGGAAAAAGAGCTTTCTCAAAGCAAGCACGCAACCCAAATCACCCCCCCCCTCTCTCTCTCTCTCTCTCTCTCAAATTTTTTGTATAGATCAATTGGTTCAAAGCTATTTTAAGAGAGTAGAGGTCTTGGGTTCAAGTCTCCATTTTGTGGGGGCAGACTTTTTCATTTCCGCACATTCCCGCACTTCGTCGGCAACTTCAACAACTTTTTTTCAAAAAGCCATAACTTCTTCATCCGTAAGCCGTTTTTTTTAAACCAGCCTAATTTTTCGAGATCTATCCATTGGAACACTTATTTTCAGCATCTTTTTCCATTGAAATGGAAAGTCAATACCAAGTTACCCTTGACAGCACCAACTACTTCCAATGGTTGGCTTACATTGAGGATTTACTTAGAAGTAAAGGTCTCTACAGAATAGCCTCAGGCCAAGAAAAGAAACCGAAGGATGAAGATAAGGCTGCTAAATGGGAAAATAGGCAAGATCAAGCACGTGGATTGATAGGGATGTCTATTTCTCCAGATCTTAGATTCCATATTGCAGAAATTGATACTCCTGATGAAGTAATGAAACAAATAAATAAAGTTTTTGGGATTAAAAATGAAATTAGAGCCCATCAACTTGAAAATGAGTTGCTTACATTGGACCCTAATAATTTTTCTTGCATTGAAGATTTCTTGTCCAAGTTCAACACCCTTAGATATCTTTTGGAAGGTGTTAAAGTTAAGAAAGAAGATAGTAACCTTATCTATTCCATTCTTACAAAGTTGGGACCAGCCTACTCTGTGTTTGTTTCCACCTTCCATTCTACAAGAGAAGCCTTCATTTCTCAAGGAACAGACTACAAGCCCCTTCCTTTGACTCTTTTTGTGATTCTTTAATAAGAGAACAGAAAAACTCTTACACCTTGGTCTTCTTAATCTTGGAAACTCTTCCAAGAAAGCGTTAGCCGCCCAGCAGCAACCAAATTCAAAGAATCCTAAGAAGTCATATCCTAAAAAGAATGGTCCTAAACCAAACAAGGGTCCTAAGCAATTTCAGCCCCAACATGAAAAATCATTTCAACAAAATGATAAGACAAATAAAAACAAAGGGAAGAAGACTGATAGACATTGCAATTTTTGTAATCGAGATGGCCACTTAGAATCAAAATGCTTTAAGAAGATGGAAGCCTTGGAAGCAGCAATGAAGAAGCATAACATCCATTTGGGGCAATCTTCAACTTCAACTTCATCTTCAGGAATGGCACTTTCTGCATGTGGTTGTCAAGCATCTCGGTCTGGCTATGCATTAAATGTATCTTCTTCTTCTCATTCTCATGAGTGGCTCATTGATTCTGGAGCTTCTTATCACATGGCCAAAAACAAAGCCATGTTTTCTTCTTTAAATGATTGTAACACCAAAAATATATATGTTGGTGATGATAGATCTCTTAGTGTTGTAGGGACTGGAACTGTTCATCTAGACAATGGTCAGTTTAATGATGTATTATGTGTTCCAACCTTATCCTGCAACCTTCTATCTGTATATCAGATAACTCATTCAGGTGAAGGTAAAATCGTTGAATTTTCACCTCATGATGTTGTAATCAAGGACTTAAGAGATCCTAAACAGATTTTGGCTACTGGCATTGCTGATGATTCTACAAGGTTGTATAAGTTTCACAACTTTGGGTCATCAAATCTTCCCTCAGTATTTGTTGCTCATAACGATGAAGTGAGCAAACTTTGGCATGAGCGATTTGGTCACTTAAACTATCGCTCCCTTCAGCATCTATGTAAAGAAAATATTGTGACAGGTCTTCCTATGGTATCTTGCAGAGATGGTGTTTGTTTCGGATGTGTACTCGGAAAACATCATCGGGATAGTTTTGAAAAACGTGCCTCTTGGCATGCCTCAGCCCCTTTACAGCTTGTGCATAGTGATTTATGTGGTCCACTTCCAGTTGTGTCATTCTCTGGCTGCAAGTATTTCTTAACTTTCATTGTTGATTTCTCCAGACGCACTTGGGTATACTTCTTAAAACTCAAGAGTGAAGTATTTAACACTTTTTTGGCCTTCAAGGCCTTTGTTGAAAAACAATCTGGACATCAAATTCTTAAGTTAAGATCTGATAATGGCGGAGAATATGTTAAAAACACATTCATCAACTATTGCACTGAAAATGGAATTCAAATGCAACATACTGTTCCATATACTCCACAACAAAATGGTGTAGCTGAAAGGAAGAATCGCACCTTAAAGGAAATGGCTAATTGTATGCTACAATCTAAAGGACTTGGTCTTAGTTTTTGGGCAGAAGCAATTAACTGTGCAAATTACATAATAAATCACACTCCTACTAAGGCTTTAAAGAATATCACTCCAGAATAAGCATGGAGCTCAATCAAACCAGATGTAAGTCACTTTCGTGTTTTTGGAAGTGAAGCGTGGGCCCATATTCCAGATGAAAAGCATAAAGCTTTAGAACCTAAGAGTGAAAAATGTACTTTTGTTGGATATTCTGAAGATGTCAAAGGCTATAGACTTATTCCATTTAAGTCCAAAAATGTTATCATTAGAAGAGATGTAAAATTTGATGAAAATATATCGGCCTGCGAGCCTAGTCCAGCGGTTGTGCCACCTCTCCCTATCTCTTCTACTTTTGAAAACATTTCTTCTTCAGATGATGAAAGTGAGGATGAAAATCCTCCCCCACCACCTCAGGATCTTCCTTCAGCTCCTCAGCTTCAAAAATGGGTTCGTGCTACTCGAGATGCAGCAGGTGATCTTGCCGGTGATCCTACAGATCAGCGATGTACACGTTCTCAGTTCGAGAGAGCCGCTTCTTTACTGGCTCAAGCTCCATTAAATTATGATCCTGACACCTTTGTAGAAGCTTCAGGCCATCCAGATTGGGAAGCAGCTATGAATGAAGAATATCATTCATTGTTGGCAAATGATACATGGGATCTTGTTCCTCTACCAAAGGGATGAAAACTTGTTAGATGCAAATGGGTTTACAGAACCAAGTATGGACCAGATGGGAAAGTTGATAAACATAAAGCTCGTCTTGTTGCTAAGGGTTTTTCACAAGTTGAAGGCATTGACTACACTGAAACCTTCTCCCCTGTTGCCAAAATGAACTCTATCCGCCTTGTTCTTTCCCTTGCTGCCTCTTTCAAATGGGAAGTCCATCAGATGGATGTTAAATCTGCCTTCTTGCATGGGGACTTGCATGAAGAAATCTATATGGAACAACCCATTGGCTTCATACAAACAGACTCCAGCCTTGTATGTCGACTTAAGAAATCCCTTTATGGTCTCAAGCAAGCTCCTCGGGCTTGGTATGCCAAAATGGATAGCTTTCTTTTAGAATCTGGCTTTTCTAGGTGTCATTATGACAATACTGTCTACACCAAGAAAGTGGGCAACTCTCTTATCATCCTTGTTCTTTATGTTGATGATCTTATCCTTACTGGTAGTGATCCCAACCTTATAAACCATGTGAAGTCTAGCCTTAAAAGGAAATTTGAAATGACAGACTTAGGACACTTACACTATTTTCTCGGTCTTCAAGTCTTGCAATCCAAGGAGGGTATTTCCCTTTCCCAGTCCAAGTATGCTTGTGATATTCTACGTCATTTTCACATGGAAGACTGTAAGCCAGCCCCTTTTCCCTTTCAGTCTGGAGTCAAACTTTCAGTCACTTGTACTTCTCCTGAAGTTGATGCTACCTTATACCATCAACTTGTAGGAAAACTTTTGTATCTAACCCATACTCGTCCTGACCTTTCCTTTGCTGTTGGCCTTGTTTCTCGGTTCATGCAAAACCCCCGTGAAAGTCATTGGAAAGCAGCTAAAAGAATACTTCGTTATGTTCGAGGTACAATTCAGTTTGGGATTCATTACAGTGCCGAAGCATCTCCTCTATTGGTTGGTTTCACTGATTCCGATTGGGCTGGTGACCCTGATGATCGGAAGTCTACTGCCGGTTATGTGTTCACTGTTGGTTCAGGACCTATTACATGGGCTTGCAAGAAACAAGGTGCCATTTCTCTTTCATCAGCAGAAGCAGAGTATCGTGGTGCCGTAGAAGCTAGTAAGGAAGCCTTGTGGCTTCGTCAGATCCTATCAGAGTTTGGCTTTGAGCAGCAGCATCCGACTACACTTTGGTGTGATAATCAAAGTGCCATTCAGCTATGCAAAGATCCAGTCCAACATCAGCGCAACAAACACATTGAACTGTACATGCACTTCATCAGAAAGCTCATTCACGACCATGTTCTTGAAGTGCAATATTGTTCAACAGATGATCAAGTTGCAGACATCTTCACAAAGGCTCTCACAGAGGCGAAGTTCACTAAACTTCGATTTATGGTTGGAGTTCAGGAAGTTGTCACTAAGGGGGGATAGGCTCTAGTGCCTCCTTCCTTCTCCTATTGTGTCATATTTGTAAATCCTTCAATCCTATCCCAAGTTGTTCTTAAGGGGGGATGTTAGGATATTCCGACACATAGGAAATAGTTAAGTACAACTTGGTCTAGTATAGAGTTAGGTAAAGTGTGTTTCTTTACCATTGTACATTTTGTAACTTACAATCCGACGGTCACGATATGTAGTGATCCGACGGTTCATTCTCTCCTCGGTATTACCGACACTTGATCCGTCGCTTGACACCCGATTGGTCCATGAATTCTATTTAAAGCGCATGGAGGGTCATTTGTAGGGTAATCCGTGCATGAGAGAAACATATGTAAATTTTCATTCTTTTATTAATAAATTGCCTAAAGTGGCTGCGTTGGCTCAGGCCATGGACTGTTTCCCTTTTTGAGGGTTTTAACCACGTCAAAATACTGGTGTATTGATCTGCGATTTGGTTGTGAGCGGTGTCCTTTTGGTGTTCTGTCTGAGGAACTTACCCTGTATATTCCTACATTTGGACCCCTTCCCCTCACTAAATCTTTGAAATTCCACTTTCCCCTGCTTCTTAACATCCCTCCCTACTTCCAAGAATTTTCCCAAGAATTTGGAAGCCACTTATCCCCTTCATTTCGCTTCATTTCGACAAATCCCTTGTTCCACACATCGGGATAGGTTTCACTGAAATGATGTTTCTGAGAAATAAAAGATGAATTTTTGAAAACTGAGAGACATTTTTGTTCAAAACATGCCAAGGAAGAAAAACCTCCTTCACGTTTTACACAGGTGTCATGGTTTTGGAGAAATGTCAAAAATACAATCGCCTTGGGAGAATTGATGCACCTCTGAAGTGACCTTGGGAAAATCAAGTTTTCTCTTAGCTCGGTTGGCCAAATGACTTGTTTGATGAGACAAATGATAACTAGACACAAATAGCTTTCCAATGAGCTATTATGAGCTCAATTTGGAGTTGAGGAAAGCATTCACAAGTTGACTGTAACAGCACCCTGCCTTTAGGCAGCCTCATTTGGCACATTTTGACCAGTCTTGGGAGATTTTATTTTTTACATGAAAAATAAACTCCAAATTGAAAAATTCTGATTGGGTTGGAAAGTAGACTCAAATACCTTTCCTACGAGCTATCTTGCACCTAATTTTGACACCAGGAAGGCCTCCAAAAGGCTCCTGCAAAAGGGTGCGATGCACATAGAGAGCACAGTGCATTGGGAGAAATTTTCCAGTGTAAATTTACACTGGTGTGACGCATATGGGAGGCACGGCGCACATGGATAAAAGGCCTAAATTTGACTGAAATCTTCCTCCAAAACTACAAATTCTTCATTCCAAAAAGTTTCCACAAGGAACAAAGTCATTGAGCATACTAAGGTAAAGAGAAACATAGCAAAGTAATTGGGAGAGCAAAGCACGCGTCTTAGGAGAGGTTGGAGTCGTTTTCAGGAGCGCGGCACACACGCAGAGGAGCGCAGCGCACAGAGGGAGCATGACGCACTGGGCGCTACCACGCAGTGTTAAATTAACACGGGCACGACGCACACAAAGGACGCGGCGCACAGACAGAGGGGCATGACGCACACCCACAAAGGCCGGTTTTGTTCCAAATTTGCAACAAATCGCTTTGAATCCCTTCCAATTGACAGGTAGGGTCAACATCTCAGTTGCTCATATTGTTTTTGTGAACATGATGGTGGTTTATGGCCGTGTATAGTCGCAATAAAAATGCCTAAACCCTACCATTTGAAATCATCAAAGCCATTGCTCTAGGGTTGCAAATTTGTTGTATTGATACCAAGGTTCCTCCTCCCTTTCACCTTTCATTTTTCCCCTTCTTTCCATTGTTCGCCTTCCCCCTATTCCATTTTTCCCATCTTTCCCTACCCTAAAAAATAACTAAATCCCTATTCCCTATCCCCTCCACTCATTTTTCAATTGTAAACCCCAAAACCCTACCTTATAAAACCACCCAAACCCTCCTACATGTCCCTAAACAAAATCTCTCCTTCATACTATTCCCCTTCCTAACATTCCCTTTCGCATTGTTCCCCTTGGTGGCAAAGTTCATAACAACACATAGTTTCATACATCATCAAAGGGCAGTCCAAGCATAGTCCATATACAGCAGACATGACATCTGATCCGTCATATGATCATGAAGAAGAGACACACAATGATTCGCCAACAAAGGTACATGCACCCAGAAGGCCTCATAGAGGTGGCAAAACATCCGTGAAGACCAGCAAGCTGCCCAACGAAGCTTAAATGAGAGGAAACCCATTCAGCAGGAGATAGAGGCTGATCGAGAGGTTTGGCTCAAAAGGATCAACATCCACTTGGAGAGGCTGCTAGACAAGGCCGACAAGGACCATGCTTTCACTGAGACACATGGCTTATCATTATATGACACGAAACATGGGTGAAAGGGCCCGGATAAGGAGCTTGAAGGAAAAATTGAGCAAAGCAACAAAAGAGGCAAAAGAGGCAAAAGAGCAAGATCGGCTTCAAATCTTGGCTGAAGCTTCGTTGGAACAGCATAACACTTCATAGAGGACCTCCAGCCCAAATTTCAAGAAATTTGGGGAAATTTTGGTCACATGACAAATTTTTGGGCAAAACATAGGTTTTTTCTCCCTCAGTGGCGCGATGCTAAAAATTGGGAGCTCCAAATGAAGAATGGTTTGCATTTTTGGATTCAGCATGAAAAATCACGACTATTGGTGCTTGGACAAAAAATTTGGGCAAGATCTGAGTCTCCAGGAGGGCAAAAACACCCAAAAAATGACCTCTCTGCCCCTATTTTGACACACAGGAAGCAGTCTTAGTAGAATGAAGATTTGGAGGGGTAAATGAGCACCAAATTCAAAAATTCCAGTTGGGTTAGAAATTATATAGGACAGAATTTCCAACAAGCACATTTTGGCACATTTTGGACACCTGCAAGTGCCTCAAATCAGGCTCCAAAGTAGCGTGGCGCATAGAGAAAATGGCGCGTCGCACACAGAAAAATTGCCAAATTTGCTTTCCGTTTCGTGAAATTTCGGTTCGCGACTTCTCCAAGTGGGCCCGCTCATCTACATTTTAGTTTTTTGGCACCTAAGGTGGCATTTAAAGTATTTTCTCTCCCGATTGGCTTCTATCCAAGTGGCGAAGGAAGGCAAACGGTCACCCAAGCCATTTGTCATGTTTGTAACGCTGCACCTGTAGCTGATGGTTGGCTCTTCATCTCCATTTTGTAATGATTTGAGTAACTCCCTAAACCTTGGGAGTTCTATCCCTTCATGGCACATTCTATATATTGTATGCAAACTATTTGAAAAGGGTTGGTTGGTTTGTAACTTCTGGGAGACTGTGGGAAAGAAAATCTGTTTCTTCACTGTGTATTTTTGACAGAGAATTAATGAAAGGCAGCGGCTCTGTTTCATGAGATTCTTGTGGTTGTGAGTGTAGCAAATGTGTCTCTTATGTTTTCATATGTATTTCGTTATGTTTCATAATTCAATTCCATGTGTTCATTTCCAGTGAAATTTTCTGAGTGAGATTAGGTAGAATTCAATTTTATTGCTCTGCCTGTGGGAAAATTTTATGTTCAGTGTTCTTATTCTGTTGAAAAGGATTCATGTTCCTATGCCCTTTTCACACTCCTCAGCAATCTCTCCATTCTATGTTATTCCAAACTAAATTTCTACACTTTCCGCCTGCCTTGCCTCATGAAGTAATCTGTGCCTTTGTATTAAATTCTCTGTTCTTTGCTGACCGTTGGTCCCATACCATCCCAGAAGCTCGGTCATTCATAAAAATTGTTTCTCGTATCCATATTCACTTACTAGCCTAAGATCAATATTTCATTGTAAGTCATCTCAGACCGTTTTTTGCTTACCTATTCACTGAGCGTGACTCGGACAGAGCCCTCTCCTGTTCTAGTAGGGCTAGCTACCAGACTGAGCGTGGTTTGTGGTTACCCTGAATTTTGCCTTCCTTCAGCCTAGGGCAGATTTAGGTTCTAACAAGGAGCTTCCCAGAGCATAGATGTAACAATTGGAATTTATCTCCTACCGCAAGATATAGCTACTTGTTTGTTTTAACTATCTTGGAGAGTTAATTACTCCATACTCCAAGATACTAGCCTAAGCTATGTTGGTGATAAAGAGCCCTAGAAATAAAAAGATTGCTAGATGAATTTTACTTTAAGCGTTATTTTTATGGTTGTTTTTTAAGTCAAAAGGTGTGGAGATGAAACTTTATGGTGTGAGGACTCGACTCCAAAACACTAAAAATGCACCTAAGATGATAAACAATTCTTTTTCTTCAACGAATTTCTAGCTAAAGAAAGAGTTGAGAATGCAATTGCTTGAAAAGCAAATATTTCCTTAACATATAAATGAAAAGAAAATCTTTTTTGTCTTTCCCAACAAACTCAAAACGAGACTACTAATTATGCTCACGAAAAAAATCCTTTTGCTTTTTCCACACTCAAACACTACAAAAACAAATTCTTTCAAAAGAGATTTTAAAATTTCTAGAAAACACTCAAAACTATGAAAAATCTAATCTTGAGATCTAAAAATTTCTAAAAACCTAGTTGAAGTAAAAGCTTACAAAATTTCTTTTCGAGGACGTTTTACTTAGTTATTTAGCAAACTAAGGACTAATTCGTTCAGAATAACAAATTAATCAAAAAACACCCATCTTATGTTTTCTTTTTAAAAATGAAATTCAAAACTTTCAAAACAAGTTCTTTCAAAGCTTTGCAAAGAGAAAACGAGATCTATTCCTCACCAAAGGCAGATTTCACAAATCAGTCAGACTCATTAAGAAGACCAGCAAAAAACCAGGGTAATCTGAGGTTTCTTAGGCTTCTAATCTTTGAGTTACTACAAAGACCAAATGAAAATCAAACCAGGCACGCAAAACTTCTAGAAAATCACCTAAAACCAAAATGCCAATGGAATTCCCCTACAAGAATTTTCTGACAAGACACATGCAGATCTGGGCAGAGGCTAAAAAATGTAAACAAATCCTAAGTTTAACTAGATGAATTGATTTTAGGTTTTTCAAAAATTTGATAGGGTCCACAAGCTTCCAGTATAACTAGATGCGGTACCGCTCTGTGTAGTAAAGCAACAGTGCAGGGATGTCTGCACTGTGTTACAAACAGAATGTGCGGTCCTCTTTCAAAAGCGTGAATTAACAAAAAATAATTCAGGATCTAAAAAACTACCCAATCCCACACACATCAAGCAAAAAGCAGAAACTATGAAAAAATTTCTCAAGTCAAAGTAAAAGTAAAGGAAAAAACCAAAATTCAATTCCCCAGTATGGTTGCCATTTTGTCGGCCGAATAAATCGTTCTTGCGGACAAGACCAATCTCCCTAGTATCAACTGATATCTAGCGACAAGAAGAACAAGCAAATCTACATTTCTCTAAATATTGCAACTTATAAATAAAAACTAAGAGGTGTTTTAGACCCTACCTTAAGTCCAACACTAGTTTGTGGCAGCCACGTTTCGACTGTCTGAATGAGTTTCCTTTTAAGAACTTGCAAACACAAACAAGCACACATCAAATAACACCTGCATAGCCAATATAATAAACCATATTCATCATGGTGATCAAGGAATCCATGAAATAAACCATAAGAGACAACTTATTGAGAAAAATAAACTTGATTGTATTAACTTTAAACAAAGAAGAACTTTACAACCTTGGTGCCTTGATGTTGTAAAAACTTCTCCCAGGGTCTAAGAAAGAATCTCCTCTACTTTGACAAGCTTCACACTCTTCCCAATGAGATCAAAAGGTATGTAATCTCTCCTCTCAAGCAAAATTAGGAAGTCTAAATTCCAACAGCATTTACCCTCAAAAATATTCAGCTTTCAACCTCCTTAGTAACCAGCCCAATGCCTCATTTTATAGTGCAGAGGAAGGAAGTTACAGGTCCACCTATGAAGGGATAGAATCCTACTTCAAAGGGATAAGCTCCTCACATCAAGGAGTTAGCTCCTTTAGTTATGGGATGCATGAACATCAAAGGAGAGAACTTGCCACCTCAATATTCCCTCTAGAAGCTTCCAGAAATAACCCTAAGTGAGTTTTTAAGAATGTACTTGCGACTTTTTGACTTTTACAGGGGTCCGGACCCATTACACAGAAATAGAGTAGGCAGGTCTACAGGGGGCATGACCAGGGGGTGCGGGACCACAGGTAATGCTGAGGTTTAAGACTTGCATAGGAGGAAAGCATGAGTGGTGATAGACTCACACTGACTGCAGAATGTCATGGTGACAATATTTTGTGTAACAGTCTCCTTAGAAGATTTCTATGGGAGGGAGGGAAAAATAATGAAAGAAGGCTCCATTTAGTAAATTGGGACATAATTAAGAAGCCATTCTTGGAAGGAGGTCTACAAATGTGGGATCTGGCAGCCCAAAATCTTGCTCTGGGCTCCAAGCTCCTTTGGAACATTGTCTCTGGGAATCCTAGTTGGAGCAAGAGAGTTCTGTGGAAAAAATACTTTCATGGGCAGCATTTGAGGTGTTTGGACCAGCCTCCTAGAATATCCAAAGGATCCCCAGTTTTCAAACTCTGTCTCATAGCTATGAAACATTTCAGTCATAAGCTTTATTGGATCCTAGGTAATGGGAAAAAAATAAAAATATGGGAAGACTCGATTCTTGGAGATCAGCCCCTGAATCATATGGCAGATCTAGAAAATATCAAAGTTTGGCTTCAGGCCAACAATCTGGAAACCCTTTGGGACATCTCCAATTGGACAAATGATGTAGAAAGTCTATGGGATGGTTGGAATTTAGGGGAGGTCCCTCATTGGCTGGATGGTGAAGCCAAGTTATTGATGGATCTGCTCCAAGGAAAATCTCCCTTAAAGGCCTCTTCTAAGGACAAAAGAGGGTGGGGTTATCTTTCAGGCTCTTACTCAGTAGTAGAAGGTTACAAAATTTTGATGGCTATCCCTAGCGTCCCCCTAGAGCCAACTCAATGGAAATTTATCTAGTCTTTTCCTGATCTACCTAAAATTGACTTTTTTTGCTGGACTATGGCGCATAAAAGTATCCTCACTGGAGACAACCTGAGGAAGCGTGGAATGGCAGGTCCCTCCAGATGCCCTCTCTGTGTTTCGGATGAAGAAATGGCTAACCACTTGTTCTTATTGTGCCCCTTTGCTCAAGAAGTTTGGAGGGGTGTCCTGATGTTAGGACCTGACAATATGGAGCTTCCAGGAAATATTCAGGACCTTTTTCGAAACTGGGCCAAGTTATCCCAGTTCTGCCTCTCCAAAAAAAACCTTCTCAAGATTGGCTGGATGTGGATTCCCAAATTCACATGCTGGAAATTGTGGCTGGAGAGGAACAACAAAATTTTTAGGGAGGAGCATTGCAACTGGGTTAGAATTATCACTAAGATCAAAGCCCTATTGGGGGAGACTTTAGAAATCAAACCCACCATAAGAAATGGCACGACTTTGGACAACGAGGAAGATCAATGGTTAAAAGAGCTTGTTCCTAATCATCAGAATAGACCCATTCCTCCTGCTAAAGCCTCTTCTCACTGGGAAATTCGTCTGGAAGAACAGGAATTCATCAAATGGAGATCTGCTTTGGATGACCACTGCCTTTTCTTCGATGGGGCCTCTAAAGGCAACCCAGGAAAGGCGGGTGGCGGTGGAGTTATCTTAAGCCCAGGTGGCTCAACTAAGCTGCGCTTTGCTTGGGGTCTGGGGCATGAAACAAACAACAGAGCGGAGGCTCTAGCTCTGTGGCAAGGTCTAAATCTGGCTTTAAAGAGGAATCTCCTCTCCATCTCAGTCTTTGGAGACTCCAGACTAATTATTTAGGCTATGAACTCCCAAAAGATCCCTTCTCAGGTGCAGTTAGCCCCCATCCTCAAAAAAATTAGACTAGTGCTGCCCAAGTTTCACAAAATCTCCTTCTATCATGTGCTGAGAAAGTTAAACTCACAGGCGGATGAGGCAGCCAACCTAGCCTCTATCCGGAGCAGGAGATCCCTGTTAGTCAATGAGGTTGAATCGGATTGCAGCATTCCTTAATTCTGGAGATGTCTGGGCTACTGTATTTCGCTGGTTCAGCTCCTCCAAAGCTTCGGGTTCGAAACTTTTGAGTTGCCTGCTGTTAAGTGGCGTGATGGGTAGGTGCCGGGGAGTTCAAGAGGGCCACCTCAAGGCCTGTTTACCGAACTTGGTATTCTGGATCACAATTTCAAAAAGAAAATGCAGTGATTCACGGGTTGATCCAGCATTCCGGCGCGGTGGGTCTCCTATCTGCAAGCTAAGCAAAAGCAATGGAACTCCAAGGAATAGCAGAAAAAACAGAACAATAGTAAAGGAACAATAGAAAAGGAACATCAGAAAATACAACAGAAAAGGAACAACAAAAAAATGGAATAGCAGAAAAGGAACAACAAAAAAATGGAATAGCAGAAAAGGAACAACAAAAAGGAACAACAGAAAAAATAGAACAACAGAAAAGGAACAGTAGAAAAGAAAAACGCAGCCACAGTAATATAGTTTGATATGCTTTGTAAATGTTGTTATTTATTACTGAAGTTTGTTAGGATTTACCTTTGGTCTTTGGTTCTTAGAAGCCCAAAAGGCAGGATTAAGGAGGAATTTTGCTGTAACTCCTTCTTCAATCCTCTCTTCTACAATCACAGTGTAAATCTTTCAGCGGGCTTTTCAAAAACCAATTCTTCTGTCCCTGCCGACTGTAACAAGGTTCTACAGAGTATCAATGTTTAAGCCCTCGTCAACTGTTTTGCTGATTTTCAAATAAAATCTAACTGTTTTTGTCAAAAAAAAATATTGGTAGGCATGCACTTATAGCAACTTGAAATCCCTATTTCTAAGAATGTTCATTTGAGACCAGTGAGATGCATAGTCATGGAGTGGAACATTACCCTTTAAATTGTGGATTTTAGTACTCAAATTTAACATTGCCATGAGTTCATGGTAATGTTTTCATACCATTTATGATTATGAATGGGATGTAAATGGTTACAGGGTGGTATCAGAGCAATATGGTTTCCATCTTGCATCTTGTTCGATGCGTCCAAGCTATAGTAGTGAATTTCCTAATTTTTTTAATAGGTGAAGTCCTTTTTCATGCTAATAAATGGACTACGAGAAGGAGTATTAAATGCCATTGCATGTGTTGGAGCCCTAATCTCAATACCTTCTTCAATTAAGTATAAAGGAAACTCTTTATTATATGTAATGAAATTCCATAATATCATTGAAGATTAAACTCTTTATAAGATAGTGGTAGTGGATAGGAGTTTTTTTCTAAATAGAGTCATAATTTTTTGTTGTCACTGAAGTCTTACCCATTGGATGTTTGTTAAAATACGAATTTGTTCTTCACTAGATTATGTTTGTCAACAAGTTTTTCAAGTCCCTACTCTATTAGTAGTTGACTTGTTCTCTCTCTTAACAATGAATAGAGGTATATGGTTGATGCTTAATGGAAACTATTCAAACCATATAAGCCACACCATCCCAGTGACTTATTTTTAATTTTATTTTTTTAGGAAGAAAAAATGACTTCTATTATGAATAAAAGTAGTTACATTGTTCGTAGGATTTGTAAACTTAATTTGCTACTTAATGCTTTTGAAAGTAGAACACTAAATGCCTTACAGTTAAAATTCAGTCACAATTTGCTTCATGCTTAGAATTACAAAGAAAAAACTGTTGCTGAGTTAATCAATACTTCTATAAAGGAGCCAAAGATCAATCCATAGGAATAAAGGACCACAAAATTGAAGACAAAAACCCTAGAGAAAATACTTGCACAAAACAAAGGCCAAAGGAGACAAAGAAGAAGTGCCACTACTAAAAAGAAAAATCACTAGAGCTATTAATAACTCCATCAATACGGATGGAAAAAAGGATCAACACCATCTCATTGACTTATCATATGATCAACAATATCTCATTGACTTATCATATTTAACTTATCTCATTGAATTATCATATTTAACTTCATAAGGCGTAAGGGAGCCTATGAAAATAATTATATAAATATGAGGTGGGTTTGTCTACTTTTTTATTGAGATTTTGACAGTAATATGCCTATAATTTCTATGTTTCTTGTATTCACTATAAAGCATGAAAGGACCAATGCCTTTTATATTAAAGATAATAAAAAATTAAACAGTGCCTTATAATTTTGTTTATGAGATCGAGTTACTCACAAGGTGATAACAAGGCTGCTAATTAAATTTATAAGGATTAAAGAGTGGCACCCGAGACCAGATAGGTAACACTTAAAAGTTCTTGAATCTGAATTTCATTTAGAATTCCATGCTTTCAGGCATTGATTCAACCAAATATGTATATCTTTCACGATATATTGGGTTGAATGATTATTGAAGTACATTTATTGAGATAGATCGAGTTAAGTATTACATGCGACCATTAAAATAGAATAATCTATCAATCATCCAATGTGAAGCTTTTTCGTTGTTTTAATTTGCTCGTAGGTTTACATGTTTATATGACTTTGATACACTTGTATTGCAGTTTTCAAGCAGGAGTTGACTATAGGACACTTACTAATATATTTATATTTAAAATTAAAATTTTATTAATTTTTTTTATACTATTACTATATAAAAATAAGTATATAATTTAAATTTAAATTAAAATAATAAAAATAAATTTAACAATATTAAATATTTAAATAAATATAAAACCTTATATTTATTAAATTTTAAAATATAATTAAAATTAAAATTAAAATAATAAAAATAAATTTAACAATATTAAAGATTTAATACTTGATAGATAAATGAGGTCAGTCGCCGTGGTGTAAGATGGTCACTTTTATGTGGATGGCTCATTCTTAGAACATTCTGTAATCAGATGGACATGTATTTACGCATTTATGTTCATCTAATTGCGAAATATTCTAGAATCAACAATCTAAATAATGCGAAATATTCTAGAATCAGCCATCTAAATAAGCTTAAAAGTTTAAGATTAAGAAGAGTAATCTTTATTGGCCTTGTCGTCTAATTCCAAGCAATATTATATACACCTAAAAATTGCTCAGAAGTGATTTCTTCCCTTGGAAAAAAAATAAAAGAATCCCATGAATAACAGAATGAGTTCATAATATCTTGTGGTCTAATTCCGAGCAATATTATATACACCTGAAAATTGCTCAGAAGTGATTTCTTCCCTTCGGGAAAAAATAAAAGAATCTCGTGAATAACAGAATGAGTTTATAATATCTCAACCTGGATCGAGGGATGGCGAGAGGGAAAACTGATATTTATACTCATTATTCTCAAAGAGCACAGTGTTCACACGTTGAACAGCATATAGTTTACGACTCGAACTGTTTCTCATCTTTAATCGGACCAATCAAGCCGCCACCCATTCGCAGCAAAGCAATCGTGGCAAATTCTCCGCATACTGCATTGAAAAGTGCGATAAATGAGCACTCGCTTACTGTGCAAAATTTTCATGTTCGATTCCCGCGTAGTGCTCCCACGTTGAAGGGCATATAACTGACACGCCTCTCTCTTTCTCACCTTTAATCGGTCGAGGCGCCCATCGACTCGCAGTAAAGCAACCGTGGTCACTTCTCTCTGGATGATGCACTGAAAAGTGCGATAGATGGGCATTCGCATACTGTCTTCTCATCGTTCACATACTAACTAAGCAAACGATAACGGAATTGTTCCGGAATGGCAGAAACACAAACGATTCAATGTAATTTATGCTGCTTTGAGTGTCTATATACATTAGATGTTTCAGTAAAGTTGCTGCCTTTGTACTTTATGAGAATGTACACTTGTCGGCAAGTAGCTAATGGAAGTGAAGGGGATCAAATTTGAGGGAACCAAAATTGGATAGCCGAACCTAAACCATATCCAAACATTTCCTAGCTTACCAAACATAAATGTGAGTAATAATATGATCTAATCAACCTCAAAGCAGAGCATGATTTCTAATTTTGTTGTGAAAATCAATACCAAGAAAGAAAATTATATTATAATTTTTCTATACAAATTTTGGTGTAAAGTATAAGTATTAAAAATATGCAAAAAGATGGAAGAAAATCATGTAATCCAAATATGAAGATAAAAGTATTGAATTTGATTGAAGTTTATATTAATCATTTAATGGGAAGAATAATGTAGATCTACTTGTTTACTGGCTAAAATAAAACAATTATAAATGAAAATATAATTCATTCAAATACAAAAGTAAGTAGTTAGTAGCAATTAATTTGAATTATACACTCTTAAAGTTGATAAATTAAGAAAATATGAACTCTTTAAATAATATTACAAAATAGAGAATTATGGGCTTCATTAATGCTTCAATTACAACAAGAGTAATTAGTTAGTAGCAACTAATTTTAGCCACACATTATCACAACAATATAGATATAAGTTACCAAAATATGAACTTTTCAATCGTGCAAAAAGTCTACTTTCTTAAAAATCAAAATATCGACTTAGGAACCTAACAACATACAAATGGTAAAGTAAAAATTTGTTTTGATTTGCAAATAAAATAAGCCTTCATTCTATTGGAGCAATGTTCAAACAAATTAGATTGCCATTGGGAATAGATATGTAGGAGCTCTGCAAGAAATGTAGGAGGATGGAGCCACACATTGACCTGCACTCGAATACACTTGGGTTAATAGATGACATTTATTTTGTAATTCTTTCAATAACTAATTTGGTCATCAGAAAGTAACTATGTGATTTGACCAAATATCTCCATATACAACCCAAGTAAATGTTATGAATTTGTGCAAATTTACTTTGATACTCTTATGTGTTGTCCTTTTCCTTCTTTTTCAGTCTATCTACTTTTAGTAGCCTTTTGTTCAACAAATTTAATGAGTCCAAGGCTATTTTATTTTGTATTACAATAATTTGGGATAGGCAACGGTGGTTCTCTTGTCATTGTTATGCCAGACAATGAGCTTAGTGAGTTGCTTATCTGTCTCCTCATACTCTGTTTCTTTATCAATCATATTATTCATTGATGTATCTATGATCTTCTAGAGAGCTTGAAGTAGACTTAGCTTATTACAAAACTGCTCCTCTACAAGAAGATATTGTTGATTGAAGTTACTGGATTAGTTTTTAAACTTTTCCAAATTGACTATATTATTGGTTACTTTCTAAATTGTCAATTGTAGTTCATCCAATTGAGTATCCTTTTGTTGGAGAGCGACATGAAGCCCATGTTATAGTATATCAGTCTCATTTTTCAATCTCTATTGTAACTCCTCTATGAACTTCTTGTTGTTGAGGTTCATATTCTCATAGTTTCAACTATGCTTGAAATTGATTTCCTTGTTGTAACAATTATTGTTCCAACTCCAAGATATCTCCATTAATTTGGTAACATGGTACACATTTTCATTTTCGTGTACTCCATTCGAGCGAGCTAATTCTTGCACAACCTTCTTTTCATTCAATTGTGAATCATCTGATTGTGTAATAGTTTTTGGTTCTTCAATTCTTCTCTTCTTTTTTCTTCCTTTAATGACAATGTTTTTCTATGGATTGAAATCAAAATGTAATGGAGGAATATATTCAATTTCTATTGATGATAGGGAACTAGCCAATATTTATTCTTGTGAATTGTTACCAAAAATAATGGAAATGAGAGTTTTCAATAAGACTTAAGAGGTCACCAAGCTAGTATCAGTTTGGATAGGAGTATTTGATTATTGCTGAACTTGTTTCTTAGGAGAAAAAGTCTTAATAGAAGCTTCAGAGACTTTGTGTTGGGAAGACTTGTTGTAATTTCTAGGAATTCCTGTGAACTATTAGCGAGAACAATAATAATCAATTTTTTTAACAAGACTTCGGAGGCAACCAAACCAGTCTCAGTATGGAAGTGGATATCTAACTGTTGCTAAGCATGTTGCTTACAAGTGGAAGTCTCTGGAGGAGCTTTGACAATTCTATGTTGTTCAGGAACATTTGCTGTAGTTTTGAGGAATACATCTGGTAGCTGATATGTTCTGATTACCATGGAAGTTTTTCCAATAATATACTTTTTTAGAAGGTCATCAAAATTTTTGCAAACACTTGTTCAACATCTTCTAAATCTTTTTTAGGGATGACTATATGAGTTTTAGATGAATATGCATATGCACTATGAACTTGACCACTTGCTTGTTGTAAAATCAAAGGAAATGATTTCTTTCTTTCTTCTTTGAGTACAAGAAAATGTTAGTGTTTATCAAAAGAAATTTCTTGAGCCTTATGGAAGGCTTGCTCATAGGATTTTTGGACTCTACAAAATATATCATCATAGGGAGAATTTTTGTTTAAATACTTTCTCATAACAAATTGTTGAGGCCTCAGATTTATGCTACTCCAACATGGGGGATAACCACCTAGTTCAGACCTTAAGACAACTCCTTTTCCGTTTAAAGTGGTGGCTCCGACAGGGGATGATGGGACCAATTTCCCAGGATGGGTTTTAAAATGAGAGTGGGTGATTTTTCAAGTGATTGCAATAGAATAATGATAACTAAATGCCCTATTCTATTATGCACATCTCTAGCTAATTTAGTCTAATATAAACCCGAGTATTTTTGTATAATATGTGATCTAAAAAGATATCTGCTTGACATGTGATAATAAAGATCAGTCACGTTTTAGAAAGAGATGATAATGTGTAAAGATAATTTCTTTGACTAAACAGTCAGTCAAAGAAATGTATAAACTATATCACATATGTGATGAATTATATATGGAAATAAACAATCTCATCTAGGCAT
Organism: Pinus tabuliformis; assembly: GCA_031772625.1. Taxonomy (NCBI): domain Eukaryota; kingdom Viridiplantae; phylum Streptophyta; class Pinopsida; order Pinales; family Pinaceae; genus Pinus; species Pinus tabuliformis. The sequence goes on from CM062807.1 coordinate 875,661,527, forward strand.
CATACAATCGTGCAATTAATGCTTAACAAAAAGAACATATCTCATATACAATTCATGAAAATAAAGTGTTGTCACTAATTAAACAGAAACAAGACTAATCATACAAGATAGAAGTACCATATATGTGAAGTTCTGCTCATTTGACTAATGACATAGATCAACTCCTTTCTTCAGATCAAATTATCTTCCAAGTATACAAAAGTGCATCAACAAAGGAAAGTAGTATGATATTTAAAAGAAACGATCATGTTCCATAATTTCACCAAAGCATTCACAAACTTACAATAGTGCATTCTTTGCGAATGTTTTTGATAAAATTCTACACCCTTCTCTAAATGCATGAGAAGGGTATAAATACTATTTTAACTAATGTTCAAAAATAGATTATAGAAAAATTGAGGAGGTTTCAAACAACCTTCCTCCTAACTAGTTAACTAACTCAAAAAATAGAAAGTGACTTGATGAGCAGAGGCTATGAAAATGATTTGTTGTCTACCAGCTTGTCCTTCAAATCAAATATATCAGCTATTGGTTTGACTTGAGGAGGTGCCATAAACTATGTTCTGACCTATCTTGCGAAAATTGCATCTGTGAGAGGTGGCAACATCCGTTGAGTTGAATGGAGTGAGCAGTTAAGGGTCATGATTTGAATATGTGGCTTGACAAGGTATTGAGAATATGACTCCCAATCAGTCTTTGCTAACTTTGTGGTTGCTTCCCTTTGAGTTTCCACTCTTTCCTTCCATCTGTTATGCAAGTCATTTAGATCGGGCAGTTCTTTCAGGTTTCCTTCCTTCACCAGTTTGGTGGCAAACAAAGTGTGGTTTACCACCTTTACTATGTTCTTTGACACCCTGACAAGCTCTTGCCACTGCTAGTTCAGCTTGTTTGATCCTTGCATCCCAATTTGTGAAAAGAATGTCTTTGTGTGTCTCCTTGATCTCAGGTAGATTAGATTTCCTTCCCTCTTCTATTTCTTGCCATTCGATGAACTCTGAGATTCGATGAACTCAGTTCTCTGGTCAATCACTTTATTCGTTAGCTGGTCACTAGTGATAAGATAAGGAGCGATATGTGACATCTTTTGGCAAAATTGTTCTTGTTGTTTTAATAAGAGAGAATTTAGCTCTAGTGCCTCTTTGATGAATTCCTCGATAATAGGAACATCCTTATATATTTCCATGGCTTACTACAAGTCTTGGATTTGCATGTTTTTGGCTGATATGTCTGCTTCATGGCTTCTCTTCATCACCTCCATGCTCTATTGCAATTGTGTCAACTGCTCAATGGCCTGCCTATTCACACTTGCCTTCTCTGTTTTGAGTTGTTACATGAGATGTGCAATCTTCTCTTCCTTTTCCTTCAACAAAATAGATATATTGATAGCTTTTTCCATGGCGGCAGCTTCATATGATCCTGTAAATTGTGACAATCTAGTCAAGTTTTCAGCTAGGTTGGAAGGGATGTCCTTCCAAACTATGTCCATTGGCTCATTCCCAGGTGGGAGCTTGGGTGTTTCTATCCTTCTAATTTTCCTCTGTCTCCTTACTATAGCTTTGTGCAGCGGGCTGTAGAACACATCAAGAGGAGGGATTTCAGTCACCTTTAAGACAATTTCTGATGTGGGCAGAGCGAGAATGATTTCAGTCTGCTGAGACGTCGTCACTTGCTCATCCATCGGTTCAAACTCTATATTTTTATGAACATGAAGAGGTGTTTGATGCTCCATAGTTTCCTGGGAATCTATTGTCTTGGGAGTGTCTTGTAGTTTCTTATTGAATTCATCCCACTCCTGCTCCAAACTACTGCTTTTGATCTCATAACTGATATCTTTAGGCGGGGTACTCATATCCTGCTTTTCGGTTGACTTTTTGCTGGATTCTGCTGTATTTTCGGTGTCTTGGGCCTTCCCTATATCTAGTGATTTCCTTGTATCTACTTGAGACTCTATGTGAGAAACAGGTCCCTCACCGTTGACAGTCACACTAGGCGTAGTTTTGTCCTCGATTTTTAACAAATGCAGCAGAATTATTTCAAGCCTTTTGTTTTTGAACTCCTGAAAGCTTTCAAAATCTCCAAGACTCAGATTTGTCCTTGCCCATTTGAACGATTGTTCGAAGGATTGAGATGACTGTAAAAGGTCTTCAAAATCATTAACCTCATGGTTATAAGGCTTGATCTTTACTGTAGTAGTGATGTTATATGCTATCTTGTCTAGATCAAACTGCCTATTGGGCAATGTATGGAGCGTGAGGTTTTCTAGGCTTACTAACTGTTAGTGCCTAGATTTACCTCAGGCTGAAAAGGTAGGATCCAGGGCCAACATCAAACCTTTCTCGGCATGGTAGCTAGCCCTACTAGGTTAGGAGAGGGCTCTCTCCGGTCAATCTCAGCAAATTATGATCGATGAGGGCTTGAGATGACTGAAATATCTTCTGATATTAGGCTAGGTCTATGTGAAAGAGAGTTTGGTTTGATAAAATGGTGTTTTTTTGGCTCAGATGAAAAGGTTTATTTTGGGTGCATGGATTGAGGTTCAGTTTTGCAGAGATCTCAATGGGTCAAGTTAGGAAACTGATTTTGGCACTTCAAATCGAATGAGATGGAGGGATTAGATAAGTGAGGAGTTTAAGAGGGCAAGAGAAACCATGGATCCTCTCCAAACAGCTGAAAAAATAAAAAACTAAAGAAAACCTCAAGTAGAGCACTGCAATTTCAATGGATTCTACTTACACTCTTGTTTGTTTAGTTCAGAAGAAGCAAGATAGAGAATGGAATACATAACACATAAGCAAATTCACAATTGCAAAAGAAAGCACTGTACCAAGACAAATTGCCACATGGATCCCAAAGAGTGCTGCAAACCCTGGTCTCAATTCCTTAGCCAAAATACTGATATGAGTGTACAATGAAGCTCAAGGCTTTCTCAAAATTCCAACCATGCCAATGACTAAAAAACTACATAATATAGATAAAGCATAGCTCATCCTAGCCTCTAGGGGTCGAGCACACATGTTTAGGAGCTGTTTCAACTAATTCTAAATTGAGAAATAGAAATTAGGCAATAGAACAACATGCCTCTAGAAACAAGGGAACTGATTCATTCAGTTTCAAACAACCTTTAAACTGATGAATCTACCTCTCCAAGTGAAAATTTAACATATTTACATCATGATCCATCAAAGTACATCAAATTACATCACAAATTTTCCATTAGGAAAGTGAAAAAGTCGAACTAGCCAAAGCTAGGCGAAAATAGAGCAAAACTTGGTCAAACTGGCAATTTTTCCTCTATGCACTGCGCTTGATTCTCTATGTGTAGTTCCTATTTGGACCCACTTTTGGAGGCCTTCCTGGTATCCAAATTCACTCCAAGTGTGCTTGTTGGAAAGGTCTACCTATCTACTTTCCAACTCAAGTGGATTTTTTCAATTTGGCCTCCATTTTCCCCTCCAAAACTCAGTTCTCCCAACACTACTTCCTGTGTGTCAAAATAGGGGTAGAAAGGCCATTTTTAGGGTGTTTTTGACCTTTTTGGGGGCTCAAAACCTGTTAAAATTTCTTGGCCATTTGTGAGCATGCATATTTTTTCATGAAAAATCCAAATATGTTGAGTTTTTCTCAGAATGATGCCTCCATCAAAAGTGAGCACCGGGTGGCACGGCGCATAGGGTAGAAAACTCTATTTTTTGTGCCAAAAATTTCAAAAATGCAAAAAGTGCTCCAAATTTTTTGAAATTTGGGTTGAGTATTCTCCATCAAGCATTGTGTTCGTCCAAGGAAGCCTCAGCCAATATCTGAAGTCCTTCATGCTCTTTTTGCCTCCTTGATGCTCTCTTCAACTTTGCCTTTAAACTCCTGATTCTCGCTTGGCACACCAAGTTCCTTGACAAGTAATGATATGATAGGTTTCTAAGCATATTCTTCTCATTGATGGCCTTTTCTAGCTTCCTCTCCAAGTGGATATTGGCTCTTTCAAGCCATGACTCCCTATCGGCATTAATCTCCTGCTCAAGTGAAGTGAACTCCACCCTCCTCCTTTGGGCAGCTTGGCGATTCTCCCGAATGTTTTGCAACTCCATAATCACCTGCTGGTCCTCAAGCTACTTATTCCTTTGCTCCAGGTACTGTATTTTCCATTGGGCTCCGTCCAAGTTGATGGACAAGGCATCAATGTCTGGTCGTTGCTCCTGAATGAGTTCTCTAAGATTTGTGCTTTGCGGGCCCATATCGATATCATCACCCTCAATGAGAATGAAATCAGTCTCCCGCTCACCTGATGGTCCTTCCTCCTGTAGTGGCCTCTTGCCTTTGTCCTGAACCTATTGTGCTGATGACGAAAGCGAGGCCCCTTCCACCTCGGGTGGAGATAACACTCGCTTTACTATTGCAAACAACTGTCTAGTGCCCTTCTGATAGGTGATAAATACTGGCATGCTAGCGGTCTGTGTCTCATGACCCTCATGCTGATAAGAAGGTCCACCTGTCTCATGCAAAGTCTCTGAAGGTCCCTGTGGAGCTCTGAAAAACTCACGAGTGATGAAATCCTCCCAAGTAATGCCCTGTAAGCCAAGTTGATGAATGACCACAATTTTAATGAGAGCAAAATGGTAAATATTGTTCAACTGCTACAAAGGAGTCTTGTGCTGCACAAGGGTGGTCATATTCTCTATGTTTCAGCACATAAAGTAAGGGATGTTCATCATCCGTACCTAGGTAAAATGCATCAGTAGCCTGATATGATAAGCATACAAATGGGAGAACCGGCCCTCATAGCTGAAATACTTCATGATCAGTTTCATTAAAGGAGCATATTCATCTTTGAGGTACCGAAAAGGAAACACTCTCTTGAGCTGTCTCAAAAAGCCGGGCTTGATGTACGGTTCATAATGTTGCCAGTCAATTTTCTGCCTCTTGTTCCATTGCTCTCCAATGTTGGGAATACTGGTTGCTAGTGAAATGGATTCTGGTGTTAATGTGAAAGTGACACCAGCTAGAGTGGCTTGATCACCATGTAAATGTAGTACAAACAAACGAGCCAACTCATGATGAAACTGAATGCTAGCAACCTTCTCACAAAATTCATAACATGACTGATGTTGGAAACAAGAGATGGCAAGAGGGCAGGCCTGTAATTCAACAAGAGTGGTTGGTTCTTCTCTAATATGTTTGCCACCTCTATGAGGCCTCCTGGGTGCATGTCCCTCTGTAGGTGAGTCATTGTGGGTCTCCTCTTCATACTCATATGAAGGATCAGATGCCATGGCTGCTGGTGGATAAACTGTCTTGAACTATCTTTGATGATGTGTTTGACCTCTGCCACCAAGGGAAAACAGTGAAATGAGGGACTGTGGAGGGGTAATTTAGGGAAATAGGGAATTAGGGACTGTTGGGGTAGGGTTAGTTAAGGGAATAGGGAATTAGAGTGTAGTTTGGGAGTTTTAAGTATGAGACTAGGGTTTGGTGCATTTGGGATTTTGGGAAAGGGAACTTGGGATAGGGGATTAGGGGATTAGTGAATTTAGGGGGTAGGAGAACTTAGGGAATAAGGAAATCAATGGAAAAATGGGGTAAGGGAGTGATGGAGGAATTTAAAGGATGGACTTGGTAGCAAAACAGTCAATCAAAACCCTAGCACTATTTGCTTTGGAAATTTTGAAGAAGTAGGGTTTGATTTCTTTAAACAATCACCATTCATCAACCACCATGAAACAAGCACCAAACTTGGATAAAAAACAGTGATGGAGGCTCTACCTACTTGTACCAAGACAAATCCACGCGTTTTGGGCAATTTGGAGCAAGCTTTGGCAGTTTTCGGGCTTGTTGGCTGTGTGCACTGCGCCCAGCGTATGTGTCATGCCCGTGTCTTTTTGTACTGCGAAATGCGACCCAATGCGCCGCGCCTGGTAAGTGCGCTGCGCCCAGTGACTTGGAGCGACTTTCACCCAAATTTCTCACTTGCTCACCACAACAACCTTGCTTTGCTTTCTCTTTGATCTTGGAGTGCAAATGAGCTTTAAACATTTGGAGACATGATTTATACATGGAGCTTTTAAATTTTAATTTTGCAAAACCCACTTTCATAATGTTCTAAAAATGACTTTATTTTCAAACTCTGTTTTTTGGACTTTTTCACTTCATTTGAGCTTTGTGATGAACTAAATGACCTGAGCTTTGCTTGTTTTGTAGGTGTTGGAACTACTGGGGCTAAGGAAAGAAACCAAGGTTGCAGATGGAGTGATATACAATGAAGAAAACAAAATTTCATGATTTTTGTACAACAAAAGCAAAAATACTCTATTTTTTCCTCAAAATAGAGTTTTGAGGAAAAGCACATGTCTGAGCACTTGATGATGAAATTTATTGATTCTGGAACCTCCTCATGGCTTGCTGGTTGTTATTGGACACTTTGAAACATTTTTTGATGAAACCCTAATGAAAACCTAGACCTAATTGATAATGAAACCATAAAAGGCCTTTGCAATCTTCAAGACAAAAGGAAAACTGTATATGCTTTTTAATTAAAAAACATGAGCCAACAAGTAAATGACATGAGGGAGACTATAGGAAAGACACTACCATCAGATGATCCATACGCCTAATGGAATGCAAATGACTGGGCAAGACACCTAATATAAAATGCAACAAGAGGATTTGATCTCTGATGGAGGGATGAAGATACCGACACTAACATTGACTCCTTTATTTCCTGGGTTAAAATTTGCTAATGAAAAAGAACCACACTTAATAGGAAAAGATGGCCATAATAACTTCTTTCTTTCTTTCAGGGCTTTGGTCAAGCTGTTTCCCATGGTCTAGTGGGCTATTTCTCTTGCTAATAATTTATCAGAGACATATAAAGTGAGTACATGTGGGTCTGTTGTACTACCAAAGACCCTAATGTATGTGAACCATTCTTCAACAAAATATTTGCCAACTACAAGAAGGTCTGTAGCGGCTTCTTTGGAAAACCCGGGGGCTTTCTTATTGAAAATTAATTTATGTAATGGAAAAATAACAACATGGCATATTTTATAGAAATGGGGTATATAATGGGATTCCCAAATTTGTTTATGGGTGAGATGAATAGGGTAGGGGTCTTGCAAGGTCCATTTCCAACCCATGATTGGAAATTTAGTGAAGAAACATATGGCATCCATAATGTAGGCACTAAAATAGAATGGAGGAAGGTTCTCTAGAGAGGAGGATCTCTTCTGTCGATATTTGGTGATGACAGTGGCTAGGTTATCAGATAGGATGGTGGCCCAATTCATAATGTGGGAATTGACATAGGAATCAATCAAAGGAATCCATTCTATGGAAAACTTAGCATTATTAGGTAACCCATATAGTCTACATAACATAGAAACTGCATAGTTGTAGGGGTTTGCCAAAGAGGCTACAGGATACATACCCGTTTTATCAAATTTGAACTTGTTCTCCAGTACCCTCTAGCCCTGGATCATCTTGAAAGGTTCTTCATTCTTCTTTTTGAAGTTGGCCATGTATGATTTATCATATATGTCCTGAGGGTCAGGTATATGGTACATTTGCTTCAGGTCTTTTGCTTTGAATGACCCCATGAGTTCCATTCTCGAGTTCCTGAATTTCCTATCTTCAATAGTGAGGTTTTCCACCACCCACCTAATCATATCAGTGTATGGGAGGATTTTTTCTCTTGCTCCTATTCTGTGAAGGAAAGAATGGGAAACATCCTTGAATTGGAGTCCTGAAGGTTTTATTGAGTCAACCATTGCTTTTGTGACAGTAATCTTGGGACGCTCATCCTCAAGCTTATTGTATATGAACTCCCAAGCTGTTGCTTCCCCATCGGCGCTGTAAACTGTATCAGAGAATATATGAGACATTTTTGATATCTCAGACTCTGTAATGCTCTGCTTTTTCTACATCACTTTCTGCAATGACATGTCTTTTGTAGCTTGTATGAAATGGAAGAGATATGTTCAACACATCCAATATAGGGCAATTAAGGTTGAAAACTCTCTAAAATGACTTTGAATCATGGGAGGATTTCGAATGAGATATTCAATGTTAACTAGCCATAACTTGAAACATCATTACCTCTCTCGGGCCACTAAACATTAATTACCCTGTCAAACCATTCATTATATATTAAAACATGTTACTTCCTACACTTGGTGGCTTTATTTGTGCATACAACTTTTTAAATGATTCCATATAGCATTGTCGATTTATAATGTGAAATGCGAATGCGAATATCGTAACATTGCATTTTGAAAATCGTTAGCGGATGACACAATGACATGGATTATTTATTTGCGAATCCTACAAAATGCGATTGCGAATTGTTAAGGCATTTTGATTGGGATTTCACAGTGGGGGGTTGATCACATATCACAATTTCTTTAAGGTGTTTATGATTATCACATGGAAAAATGTGATTGGAGATTTGTGAAGAGGATCATAAACTTGAGTTGTTTTCTAGGAGCTTTCAAGGCAATTTCTTAGAGTTAGAATTTATTTTTGGAAGACTAAAAAATTAAAAAGGGTCCCCATTTATATGTCTAATATTAGTTATTATTATATATAAATGGGGGGCTTTTTACATAGTACAACAATTGGCGATTCACTTCAAAGAACCAGTTATCTCTAATTAGATTTCTGAAGTTTCTAAAAACTTTCAAAATAATAGGAATTATAGGAATAATAATAACATGAGTAATAAAGTAAAAAACATTTCTCTAGAATCATAATTACTTAATCAATCTATTTATTCAACTACTTTACTCTTGTAGTGATAAAAAGTACAAATGGCTGCATCAATCAATATTAAGATTTAAAGAGATATAATAGGTGTCTTCTACACATTAGTTTGTTTGGTGTTTACTCATTTATCACAGATAGAGCCTCTGTTGCTAGCAGATGTTCGTAGCCTCGATAGGGCTATCTTTTAACCAAAAATGATTCATTGTCCCATCTGAAGCACTTTTCAAAATTCAAAATGATATTCACTTGGTTTCAATCTCATTTGGATCTTGTCCTTTTTTCTATTTATATAATCTTTCCTTTTAAGTTTCATGAAAGACATTGTCTAGGCTTGGTAACCTAATAATGATAATGCCACTCACTGGTTGTAACTAAATTGAAAAAGATGGCTCTTGATGAGACCCCTTGTCCTTTGATTGATTATATCATTGGCTATTACCCTATTTCGGTATGTAGTTTTGGTAATATCAGTTTAAATATTTCCCTATGATCATGGTAAACAAGCTTGTAATGAGACTTATTATCTTCTAAGTTTTGCATATTTTAGAATTACACTTTGTAAAAGGAAAATTTTATCAGATGGGGTGAATCATTGGCTCTTTTGAGAGTTTTGGATGATAATGATAGAGTTTTAAGATACTCATATGCAGAAAGTCCTTACTAGGTTAAAGATTATTTTCATGACTGATAACAAAACATCTATACTTTGTAAAGGTAAGAGTTTGTTCATAGTGTTGGCCGGATAAATCAATCTTGCAGACAAGACGGATCTCCCTAGTATCTGAGGATAGTCTAGCAACAAACAGACAAACAAACCTATCTTTTTCTAGACATATGCGATTTACAAATAAAGACTATACAGGTGTTAAGATCCTACCTTAGATCCAACGCTTTTTCGTTGTAGTCATCCTTCAATCGTTCGAAAGAATTATCTTTAAAGACCTGCAATCACAAACAAGCAAACATTAAATAGCACCTGCATAGAAAATATCATAAATCATGTCTATTATGGTGATCAAGGAATCCATAAAATAAACCATAAATGAATAGCTTATTGAGAAAAACAAACTTATTTGTATTAACTTTGAAGTAGAAGAACCTTACAACCTTTTCAGCCTTGATGTTGAACAAGCTCTTCCTGGGGTCCGAAATAGGAATTTCCTTTACTTTGACAAGCCTTGCACTCTTCCAAATGAGATCTTAAAGGTATGTAATCTCTCCTCATAAAAACTCAACTAAAGAAGACTAAGTTCCAGCAGCATTTCACCTCATAAATATTCAACTTCCAGCCTCCCAAGTAACTAGCCCAATGCTTCATTTTATAGTGTAGAAGAGGAGGTCACAGGTCCACCTATGAAGGGATAGACTCCTTCAAAGGGATAAGCTCCTCACGCATGAACCTTAAGAGAGCGAACTTGCCACCTCAATATTCCTTCCAGAAGCTTCTAGAAATGACTGAAAGTGAGTTTTTCAGAATGTACTCATGCCTTTTTAACTTTTACAAGGGTCCGCACCCTTAGCATAGAGACAAAGTGGTCAGGTGCGCAAGAGACATGACCATTAGGTGCAGGACCACAGGTAAGACAAAGAGAAAGTGCAAAACCAGAGTTTTAAAGACTTTTGAGGGCTTTCTCTTATTTTCAAGGCTTGATATGAGGAACTGAGGCTTTAGACTTGCAAATGAGGAAAGTATGAGTGGTAATGGACTCACACAGATTGCAGAATGTCAAGGTGACAATTTTTAGTGCAACAGATTGCCCCCTAAAGTGCGAAGTCTGTAATAGATGAAGATGGAGTCTGTCATTTATCAAGAGTGAAGTACTTTATCATTTCAAGGATCATCCTATGGACACCCTAGTCGGAACCTATAAAAACATTCAATGCAATATATATATATATATATATATATATATCTATATATATATATATATATATATATATATATATATATATATATATATATATATATATATATATATATATATATATATATATATATATATATAGACATATCATCGCTGAGGTAGGCATTCCCATACTTAGATCAAAACTGACTAGAAAAATAACTAAACTGTTCTAATACAGGAATGATTTTGTAATACATCAAGAGTATAGACATGTGTAGATACAGTATGGACGCAACCATTTGTTTATGAATAGTCCATTGTATAATGAATAAAAAAATTCCTTGCAGCCTGGATGGTAGAAACTAGATCTAGGGTCTTGATTTCCGCTTCCCAAACTAGTACGATTCTATCCATGTGAATGAATGTGTCGAAGTCAAACATGGTAGAAACCACTTGATTACCAGTCAATGATGTGAACTATTAACAAGTGTGAGAGGAACCACCAGTAAGGTCAATGGCTCTCAAAGTACCCAGTACAATCCATGAAATGTGAATAAATGAGTTGAAGTCGAACATGTCATAGAATCATTCAATCGAAGGTAAATGATGCAACCTATCGTTGAAGGCGAGAAAACTGCCATTAGGGCATGTAGTTTTCAAGGTATTGACGATTTCTAGATCAACTTCCTAGATAATGAGCTGATGTCGATAGAAAGTGATCCGTCGTAGGCAAGCCCACAACACGAAATCATAGATCAAGTTTTGAAGAAATATATTTGCAAGGACTAACTCAGGGATGGTCAAAATGGATGATAGATATTTTGTAGATGAATGGTTTGTTTGAACTATTCTCTTGAACACATAACGACACTGCAGATGGCTTGGTGACAATTGACCCAAAGCTAATACCCAGAAACCGGCTGAAGACTTTCAATGTGGTTTGATTAACTGTTAGGCAAAGGATTTTCCCAACCTAGGTGAACAAAAAAGTGCGTGTTCAAGAGTGGTTGACGACATTTTTACAAAACAAAGTGTGACAAATAGGTTCATTTTTCTCTCTTTTGCCCCACCATTTCTGGTAAGTACGTCTTTATTTTTAACAAGCTTGAGGAGGATAACATTTGCTTGTTTATAAGCTCATCCTTCAGATGAGTCCAACTTAGTTTAAAATTTGAACCCTAAGAAGGAGTGGTTCGTTCCTGTTTAAAATTGAACAGGTCCTTTACTGTTAAATTTTAACGAGTCCAGTATAGGTAAACTCGGTGTTTTTCAAGTTTAGGAAGTTAGAGGAAAACTTAAGAAAACTCCATGGGGGTACTTTTTTGTAAAATAATCCATCAGGTACGAAAAACGATAAAATAATACAGGGGGGATGACATTTTCAATACTTTAACGAGCTGAAAAGACAAGCGCTCGACAATCTTTTCATATTTAACGAGTCTAAAAAGGGTTTAAAGAGGACTCTATTGACCGTAATTAGTCAACGTGTATCTTTTTCATAGATAGTCCATTTCAGTCCGTAAAAGGGGTAAACTTATACTGAAGGGATGATTATTCATTTATTTTAATGAGTTCGAACAATCAAGTGCTCGGCAATCTTTTCAATTTTCGAGAGTCTGAAAAGAGATTAAAGAGGACTCCAATGTTTTGCTTTTGCGTAAATTTTTGAAAGAGTCCAAAAAAGTGATAAAAGTATGCTCTTTGTTGAAAAATGATCAATTTTCCTGAAAAATCCAATATTCTGCACAAAAACTCAAAAAATTACTCATACTTGTTTAAGATAAATAAAAATAATTTAAAAATTTACCTTTTTAAAGAGAAAAATAAATAAATTAAAAATTCATTTATTTGAAAAAACTTATAAAAAGGGCTTTTTCTAACTTCATTTTTACCATTTGAGTTTAGAGTGAGAAGTGAGAGCTTTTGGGTAAAAACGTTCCTGTGAAGATTCTGGAAAATCCGTCCGTCGGAATCGAAAACCGTCAGCTCTAGGTAATCCACGTCCTCCTTAACTTGCATTTCATCCATTTACATTTTGATTTTAGGCTTTAAATTTGATTTTTTAAGGAAAAATAGGTTTAGAAAATCACTCGCGGGGGTCCGCAGGTGCAACACGCGGCCCCTATGACCCCGACTTTTTTCTACAAAGAAAAAGTTGTGGGTTTGCACCTATTGCTTATAGCCTGTACGGACCTACGCACTATTTGTAAGCAGCGGGTGTGGACCCCATGAAATGAATTTTAAAAATTAAATTTCTCCATTTTTGCCCAAAATTTTCTGAACAAGGTTGTTCTAATATGTCTTTTTATGCATTGTAGGACATTCAAAATGCTTATTTGGCGAGAACGCGAGCATGAAGATGTAGATTTTGTGACAATAAATCATATACCCACATTGCAGGCATTGAGAGCATCCAGATTGTTAAAGTTCTGGGGCATACAGGGTATGAGGGCCCAAGTAGACCTCTTGCAATGGCTAGTAGGCAGATGGAACACATAGGACCAGTGCTTCATGATTGGTGGCCGCCGGCTCAAAATTGAGCTGGAGGACATATACCTTTTGACTGGTTTGTCCAAGTGGGGCGAACAATTATCTCTTTTTGGGACTAGGGCAGGTGGCCATTCTGTCGCTAGTCTTTGATTGGAGTTTTGCGATGATCAAACAAAGGACAAACAGATTGATATTAAAACTATCAGCTATCCTGAGCTTAAGATTATTGCATTCACTGTTACTAGAATATGCGGGAGTGCAGCATTGCATGTGGCTACTAGATCCCAGATGCAAATGGCTGTAGACTGTTTTTGAGGCACCATATTCAATTGGTGCGAGGCTGTGTTGGCAAATGTGAAAGGCCAACTAACCAGAGCAAAGAATAGACAACTGAAAATTTTTGGATATGGATTCAGTAGTCAACTTTTCTCTAGAGAGAATCCCCATGTTAGCCCTGCAGCATATTCCTGTTGATGCTAGTCTTCCTCGAGAGCCTAGGATAGCTCGTTGGGTTGCTTTGATGGCCCGCCACCCTGAGGAGGGTACAGAGGTTGTTCGATTTCTGCCTGAGTATTTTCGTTGGTTGAACAACCAACTTTTTGTGATTCAGGATTTTCCATACACTGGGATGGATTATCATGGTGACCCAGACATGATTCTTCCACCAGGAGAACAATGGGATGATTCACGTAAAATCATTTTCAACACTTTTTAAGTTTTTTTATTTTTATTTATTTATTTATTTTTATTTTAAATTGTCCAAAACTGACAATCAAAAGTTTAAATGCAGATGTGGGTCCATGATGACCAGCCGCTCTCCATCCTTTCGAGAGGAGACACCCAGCTGTAGTAGCACTAGCCCCATAAGACCAATCAGCAGAGATCCTGACCGACTTGGAGCATCATCTAGAGTGCTTGACACTAGATATTCCAGAGATGGATATGATATTCCACTTAGGTTGTAGAGATATGTGATTGGGGTCCCAGTACCTTTTAGGAGGTTCCTATGTAGGGTGGCCCGAGCAATGGTTTCTTATCGTGATCATCGCCAGGGATAAGATGATCGATTTTGTAGACTCATGACATTTTTGACTTTTTGTATTATCATTTTTGCCGATCATAAGGTGTTTTTCAACCTATGATTGAAGACGATGTATTTTTTGAAACACTACTTCTATGCTATGATATATCATTATTATCGATTATCTCGTGCAACATGTTATCGAATGTTATTAAATTTACTGTTTTGATTATTGCAAATGTCTATTTATCATACTAGAAGCAACTTGCATATGCTAATGTATTTAAATGTCTTGGAATATGCTGATATTCAATGTAGTCAAATTCACATTCCAAGAGACAAACTCTCAAAAATAACCTTAATAACACTGGATTTCTAATGGCATAAACCCTGTTAAGCTGTAATACAACGAGTTCAGAATCCAACCTAAAAATCAAACTCTGAATCCCAAATGAGATGGATTCAGATAATAACTCGATCACTGCACTATACTATGCAATGTTATTCATTGTTTGACCGAGGCTTACCCCATGCATAGATACTAACTCATCAGAGGGTGAATAGATAACCCAAGCTGCGGAAGAAATATTCCGTGTACTACGACAAACACCATTAGCAAAACCAATGTATGTTTGAAGAGACGTCGACATCTGCAATATCAAGAGTAAAATCAAGATAAGCAGGAATAATGATAAGAGCACTCTCTAAACTAGGCACACTTTTCTAATCTAAAACACACCAGCTGTAAAGAAACTAATCTAACAAAAAATCTCCACCCAGAATTTAAGCATAATATCTCTTCAGATAAAGTCCATTTCTGGGTTTACCCAAAGAGACACTGTCAAAATCTATCAATTCATAAGCCCCTTTTGCCAGCTTTCACTTAACAATGTAAGGACCATGCCACATAGGTACAAATTTTCCAGCCCCTAGCTTATCGTTTGCTTGATCATATAGTAAAACTAGGTCTCCTTCTGAAAAATTACGAGGTGTAACATTTCTATCGTACTGAGATTTTATTCGTTTCGCATGAGTCTCGTTTGCTATTGTAGTAGTGCGTCGATTCTCATCTAGCTGAGCTAAGTACAAAAAATGTTTCTCTTCTTCAGAAGTAGTTGGGAGTAATTCTATGGCTAATTGTAATGATGGAATTTCGCATTCAATAGGTAACACTGCTTCCAAACCGTAAACTAGTTGAAAAGGAGTGAAACCAGTTAATGTTTTTACTGAGGTCCGATATGCCCAAAGCGCTGAAAATAGCATGGTATGCCAATTCGACTTATGAATACCAATGATTCGTTTGATCATAGTGATTAAAAATTTATTGATAGCTTCAACCAGACCATTAGGCTGTGAGTAATATGAAGTAGAACTATCGTGGCGTAGGCCAAGTTGATCTATCAGTTCAGTCATCATGATGTTTCGAAAGTGACTTCCATGATCAGTAATAATAGCTTGAGGAACACTGAACCTAGCAATTATATGATTGAATACAAAAGTTGCAGTAGTCTTGCTGTCTACTGAAAATGTAGGCATCGCCTCGGCCCACTTAGTAAAATAATCTACCGCTAGGATAATATACACATGCCCTCAGGCCGAGTGAGGGTTACATGTAATAAAGTTAATACCCCACTTTGCTAAAGGACCGAAAACAATTATAGGGTGAAGATTAGTTTCAGTTGAACAGGAATCAGAAAACGACTGTACAGCCTGATATGCAATTTCAAAGGGACTCAGAGGCTTCGCGCCATCGAATGAATCCACCTCAGAATCAGAAGGTACGATCCAAGGATCATCAATAGTAACTGTATTCGATGAAATCATATGAATAGTTGCAATAGAAGGTGATATGTTAGGAGGAGGAAAGGAAAAAGTTCCTAGTAAACCGGAATCTTTAATCAAACCTACGCCAACATCCTTGTAAGGGATAGTCGTTTTATCGATGTGTTGAATACTATCTGCAGAGGCTGGGTCGGATGAGAAATAGGTCAGTGGGTCTATCGTAATGATTTTTCCATTATGGGGAAACTTCATAAGCCGAAAGACCGATGAAACAATAGTGGTCATAGCATAAGACCAACTGCAACCTAGGAGAAGGTTGTAATCTAGAGGGGCATCAACCACTTCCACATCTAGATTTAAGATTTTGCCTTCGACCCCTATAGGTAAATCTTGCAAAATGCCAAAAGGATGGAACCCGCGGCCATCAAAATCCTTTAGAATTGTCGGAGACTGATTGAGTGTAGGAGAACCAAGCGATTTCCAACACTGGATCGACATAATACACGTAGAAGCCCCTTCATCAATCACAATCCGAAAACAAGGTATGTTTTTGACTAAAACTGGAATCTAGAAAGCCATTTGATGAGGGAGGCGGGGTGTACTATTCTCTAAATCGAAGATTATTAGGTTCGAATCCTGAATATCGACAGCTCCTATAGCAAACAATAGTAATTTACGCTGTGCTGGGCACGACTGCAGCACTTCCAAAGCCGACATTGCTGAAGGGGAAATAGCTAAGTCTTCAACAATGTTATAATTCTGAGCAGCTCTGGCATGTGGATTGAAAGATGATTTTTGAAGTATACCTTTAGTAGGCGGTTTGATTACTAAGTTAGGGTTGGGTTTCTTGATCTGTAGTGGACCAGAACCAGGAGGAGGTGTAGTTGATGTGTTTGAATTAGAAGATTCTTCTTCTTTACCACCAACATGATTTTTACTACCATAATCTTGCGATCGCATTGCAATCCTGACATGAGACATCATCATAATGGGTTCTTCTGAGGCATTCGAGGAAGAGCCAATCATCTTACTATCTTGAGTAGGAAATGGATCCTTCAAGACTACGGGCGTTTGAGAACCTTTAACGATTTTCAAAACCTCTGCTCGATGTGGGCAGTCTTTGGTAGAATGATCCTCGTCTCAAATGAAATAAGGATAACGAGGTTTTCATTTTCATCGGTAGATTAATTTTTATCTGTTTTATCTTTTGAATTTTGTTTGTTTTTCTTCTTCCCTTTCTTTTTACTACCAGATTTTGATTTGGCTGTAGATGATTCTACGACATGGATGTCGGCAGAAATTTCAGCAGAAGATTCTCCTGTCAGGGAATCAGGTAAAGTTATTATAGGATAAGAATTATTTGAAGATTTCTTCTTACTTTTAGTGCTAACTAAACCAATCATACCATCAACAGCATGAGACCCTGAAGGAGCTGCAGTTATTTGACCGTGTTTTGGAAGATCAAGGATTTTTTCATGTAAAGTACATGACTACATATAAACGAGGTCAAGGTACTGAGCTTGAGAAATGACTTGCTCTTTAGTAACAACTCCTCCCTTAGCTACATCTTTAGTGATTTTAGGTAACAATGATTTAATGAACCATTCCGCTAAAATTTGATCTGGAATGAAAACTTTCACTAAATGCCTTCTACGTCACCATTCATGAATATGATCAGAAATATATGTGGACGTGGATTGTTTCAGTGAAGTTAACAGTTCCATGCCATTGTCGTATCTGACAGGCAACTGAAAATGAGTTAAGAAAGCAGTGGCTAACTGATTGAAATTATAAAAATAGGCTCGTGGTAACTCAATGTACCATTTGGCGGCAAGACCAATAAGAGTTCATTGAAAAAGACGCAATCGAATTGAATCATCAATGATGGAATTAGATGCACACCAGAGGTGATAAGTCATAACATGATTTGACGGATCTTCTCCTGACTTACCTTCGAATTTCGGGATATCACTAGGAAACTTACTAGGTATTGGCGGCCAATATGGAAGATAGTAAATCAGATCATTTGTAAGGTGCGACAAATCAGGTAAATCCAAAGTTGCAATAAATGGTAACTGATGGTTAGGGTCACGAAAACCTTGAGTAGCGAGACCAGTTCCAGGAGGAGGATATCCAGGATAACCTGGAATCGGATTTGCATTAGGAATGTTATAACCTCCTGGAAAACCAGGATTAACTGGACCAAAATGGGGTTGTTGAGGCTGTTTATAAGTATAGCCAGGATATGGTTGAGATAAACTGGGTTTTGTACAGTAGGCCCAAATTGATACTGTCCCTGGTACGGTTGATATATGAATTGTGGTTGACTTGTGGCAATTGTAGCAATCGTACTAGCTTGTCATACAGGTAGTTGGACTGAAGTCTGAATCGTAGGTCCTGACTGTGGCACAGATACTTGAGGAATTTGCACTGTTGCAGGGGTAGTAGAACCGGAGCTGTTGATAATCTAGAAACAGGTGTTGTAGGTTGAACAAAAGTTGCAGTAGTTGTAGCAGTTTGAGGCGGAGTACGAGGTGAGCTAGGCCCAGGCTGCTGAACTGTACCAGATGCAGGGATTTGAATAGTAGGTTGGACAGGTTGCTGGGTGGAACCAGAAACCAAAGGCTGTCCAGGTTGATTAAGTAATTGCATATTAGGTTGCATAGTTTGTTGAGTTTGAGATAGATCCCACACCATGTTCATTTCGGAGTATGGACCCATTAAAGGTTGTGCATATGGAGGACCATAACCTGGTTGAACGTAGGGTTAATAATTAAGTGGTACATTGCCAGCTCCTTGAGAAAATGGTTGACCAGAAGGTGGTTGGAAACCTTGAATTGGGTACTGATCTTGAGGTTGATAACCCTGAGGCATGTACTGAAACTGGGGTTGACCTTGAGGTATGTAATAAAACTAGGGTTGACCTTGGGGTATGTATTGAGTCTGAGGTTGACCTTGGGGTATGTACTATCCTGAAGGTTGATAAACTTGAGGAAGCCCTTCAGGCAGTAACTGACTACCTTGGGGTTGTCCCCTAGGCGGTAACTGACTACCTTGGGGTTGCCCCCCAGGCGGTAATTGACTACCTTGAGGTTGCCCCCCAGGTGGTAACTGACTACCTTGAGGTTGAGGATTTGGAATACTACCAGAAATCATAAGGATTTGTTTTGTATTC
The DNA here is from genome assembly GCA_031772625.1 of Pinus tabuliformis. Classification (NCBI taxonomy): domain Eukaryota; kingdom Viridiplantae; phylum Streptophyta; class Pinopsida; order Pinales; family Pinaceae; genus Pinus; species Pinus tabuliformis. The sequence continues at coordinate 875,680,590 of CM062807.1, forward strand.
AACGTTTGAGTTCCATTACTTTCAGATGATAACACTTGTTCAATCAGTCGAGGAGATGCTCCTGAAAAAGTACCAGAGAGTGACTAGTACCCCAAAGGAACAGAAGGACCGCCAGATAAAAATGTTTCCGGTGTTTGGGAAAACATAGATGACTGTCTTGACATAATCGATGAAGGATAATAACCTCTTGGTGTAGGATGAAAAGGAATTCGAGGTGGTGAAAAACTAAGACCCGAGTTTTCTAAAAAAATTGTCAATGATACATACCAAGTGTCACTCCTAAAAGGACTGTAGAATATTGATTCACGCTCCCTAAGATTTAAAATTTGTTGGTTTTCAGGAAGAGTTACGTCTTCTTCTGGATTAACAAGTTCTTCAATAGAAATGAGGCTAGAAGGAAGATTTTGAGTAATGATATTTCTTACCCTAGGTGAACCAGGATTACTAGAAGTTGGAGAAGAAAATCCTAAAGTTGGAGTAATAGCAGGTTCAGTGTCAGGCTCAGAAATTTCAGGTTCTTTAGCTAACTCACTGGAATGAGAAATACTACTAGTAACTTCAAAAAATGAAATTGGCTCTTGAATATACTCTGTTATTTGCATTTGATAATTAGGATGAACAATTAAAGATGATTCTTTGGCTTCTGGTGATCCAACTCTACTGTCACTAGGTGATACAAGAGCCCGTATCCCTTCAAGATGGCTTGGTGTATACTCAAGAGGTTTCCCTTGAAGTCTACAAGATTGTCTCTGTAATTCAGCCACGATTAAATTAATTGATCACATGCAAACAAATAAAATTTCAATAAAACACCTAAAGTCTCTAAAGAAACAAATAATTGAATCACACGCCTAAAAAATATAAGAGTTCAAACCACATAAAAACAATAACTTCCCATACTAAAAGCACTAGTTGGTGATGAAATCCAACTTAGTAGAAGTTTAATACAGAAAGGGCGGTTAGAACAGTTACCCCGACAACCTGCTTAATGAAACAGACTGGCACAAGTTTCTTCACAAAACCATCTCGAGTGAAGAGAACCCCCTAGAGAGTCCAAGTGAATCTAGTCGACGTCTGCTCCAGGTACAGTGAGACCCGTCCTTCACCGTTACCTTAGGAAATAATCTTAAGTTTATGGACACTAAGGTTACCAACAACAATAAATACAACTGGGGGAACAATCTACGATCTGATCTACACGTAAGGGCATAGTAACAAAGCTCAATCCCCTTGAAGGCTCCTCGACATGGTCAATCCAAGGTTTACCAACAAGTGACCCCAGGCTCCTCAACAATGGTTAATCTGAGGTTTACCGTTTATAATACGCGCAAATATTCTATCTTTCCTAATGAAATAGACTTGATTGTCTCAAAGGTTCGGACATGATCTCGTGATTGACTCCTTTAAGAGAAGCTTCCCAGAATGTATCAATTACAATTGGATTTATTTCCTATCGCAAGATGTAGCAACTTGTTTGTTTTAACTATCTTGGAGAGTTAATTACTCCCTACTCCAAGATACTAGCCTAAGCTATATTGGTTATAAGAGCCCTAGAAATAAAAAAGATTACTAGATCAATTTTAATTAAGCGTTGCTCTTATTGGTTGTTCTTTAAGTCAATAGGTATGGAAATGAAACTTTGATGGTGTGAAGACTCGACTCCAAACACTAAGATATGCACCTAAAATGATAAGCAATTCATTTTTCTTTCAATGAAATTCTAGCTAAAAGAAAGAGTTCGAGAATGCAATTCTTTAAGAAACAATTGTTTCTTTCAACATGGAAATGAAAAGAAAATCTTTTTGTCTCTTTCAATAAGAACTCATAACAAGACTAATAATTAATGCTCAAAATAAATGCCTTTCCCTTTTCAAAACTCAAAACTACAAAAAGAACAATTTGATTCAAAAGAGATCTAAAAGTTCTAGAAAAACACTCAAAACTACAAAAACTAATTTTGAGATCTAAAAAACTTTAAAAATCTAATTGAATAAAAGCTTCAATTTTTTTGAGGATGTTTTACTTAGTTTTTCAGTAAACTAAGGATTCATTTGTTCAGAATAAAAAATCAATCAAAAAAAATCTAGATATGTTTTCTTTTGTAAAAACGAAATTCAGAACTTATAACAAAGTTTGTTCAAAGATTTGCAACCAGAAAACTGAATCTATTTCTCACAAAGGATAGATTTCACAACCAAGTCAGACTCATCAAGAAGACAAAAAGACACCAGGGTAATCTAAGGTTTCTAAAGCTTCTGATCTTTGAGTTGCTATAGAGACCAAGTGAAAACCACTCCAAGCATGCAAACTTATAGAAATCATCTAAAACAAAAATACTATCGGAACTCACTCACAAGAGGTTTTTGATAGGGAAAATACAGATCTGGGTAGACACTAAAACTTCTAAATCAAACCTAAACCTAACTGGAAGAAGGTATTTTAGGTTTTTCAAAAAAATTTATAGGGTCTGCAGGCTCCAGAAGTAACAGGTGCGGTCCCGCTCTGTTTACTAAAGGAAAATGCAGAGATGCCCGCACTGTCTTTAAAGAGAAAGTGCAGTCCCCTAAAAACTTTGGAAAAAACAAAAAAGAATCTAGATTCTAAAAACTAACCAAACCAGTATACATCAATCAAAAACCAGAAACAAAAACAATTTTCTCAAGTCAAAACAAAGGAAAACCAAAAACCAAATTCATTCCCCAGTGGAGTCGCCAATTTGTTGGCCGGATAAATCAATCTTGCGAACAAGACCGATCTCCCTAGTATCAGAAGATAGTCTAGCAACAAATAGACAAACAAACCTATCTTTCTCTAGACATATGCAATTTACAAATAAAGACTATAAAGGTGCTAAGATCCTACCTTAGATCCAACTCTTGTTCGTTGTAGTCATCCTTCAATCGTTTGAAAGAATTATCTTTAAAGACTTGGAATCACAAACAAGAAAACATTAAATAGCACTTGCATAGCAAATATCATAAATCATGTCTATTATGGTGATCAAGGAATCCATAAAATAAACCATAAATGAACAACTTATTGAGAAAAACAAACTTATTTGTATTAACTTTGAGGTAGAGGAACCTTACAACCTTTTCAGCCTTGATGTTGAACAAGCTCTTCCTGGGGTCCGAAACAGGAATTTCCTTTACTTTGACAAGCCTTGAACTCTTCCAAATGAGATCTTAGAGGTATGTAATCTCTCCTCATAAAAACTCAACTAAAGAAGACTAAGTTCCAGCAGCATGTCACCTCAAAAATATTCAGCTTCCAACCTCGCAAGTAACCAACCCAATGCTTCATTTTATAGTGTAAAAGAGGAGGTTACAAGTCCACCTATGAAGGGATAGAATCCTCCTTCAAAGGGATAAGCTCCTCACATCAAGGGGTCAGCTCCTTAAGGTATGGGATGCATGAACCTTAAGAGAGTGAACTTGCCACCTCAAGATTCCTTCCAAAAGCTTCTAGAAATGACTGAAAGTGAGTTTTTCAGAATGTACTCATGCCTTTTTAACTTTTACAGGGGTCCGCACCCTTAACACAGAGACAGAGTGGTCAGGTGCGCAGGGGACATGACCATGAGGTGCAGGACCGAAGGTAAGACAAAGAGAAAGTGCAGAACCAAAGTTTTAAATACTTTTGAGGGTTTTCTCTTATTTTCAAGGCTTGATATGAGGAACTGAGGCTTTAGACTTGCAAAGGAGGAAAGTATGAGTGGTAATGCACTCACACAGATTGCAAAATGTCAAGGTGACAATTTTTAGTGCAACACATAGAATAAATGCTTCCGTAAGATCAAGTTTTTTCAAATAAATCAGGTTTACTTTGATACGCAAATGTCCTAATTATTTCTTTAACTTTTCCTACTTATAGAAGTGAAAAATAAAAAATATTATCAAAGATTTTATTTTGAAAAGGAAAAAGTAAATACTACTTAACCTTTATTTTCCTAAGAATTTTAAAGGCGATATGATACAAAATTAGAAGAGGTTATCTTCTAGGAAAAGTATTTCTTCAGAATTTTCCCATTAATGGGCAAGGAATCTGTCCTTCCTGATAGGTCTTGTAAAAGAAATGTTGATTCGATGATTTGGAAAGGGCCAAGCCATAGTCTTTGGAATTTGGTATGTTTACCTTTTTCCTCATGTGCTTTGTCCCATTTCAAAACCAGATCACCTACTTCAAAAGTTTTATGACTAGTAGAGGTTGTATTAAAAGAGGCTTTGACTATTTGTTGATGATGGAAGTGGGTTGCTTTAGCCTTTTATCGTTCTTCTTCAAGCTTAAGAATCATAATTGTCTTGCTTAGAGAGAAAAGGAAGGTTTTTCATTGATGAATTGCTCTACGGCGAGAGATGAAAATGCCATGTTTGTGGGGAGAACAACTTATTTTTCATAAACTAAAGCAAAAGGAGAAGAACTAATGGAGGCCTTTTGTGTAATTCTATTTGCCCAAAGAGAAAATGTCAATGCTTTGTGCCAATTCCTATGATTTTGGTCAATAGTCCTTTTGATGATTCTGATGAGGTTTTTGTTTGTCGATTCTACTAATCCATTAACCTGTGGATAATAGTTGGCTGAATACTTTAATTTAAAACCTCGCTTTAAAGAAAATTCCACCATTGTATTTCCAGAAAAATAAGATGCATTGTCAAACATTAAAGCTGTAGGTAAGCCAAACCTGGTAATTATGTATTGATCAATGAAGTTTGTGACATTTTCTGTATTAGATATCTTTAGTGGGATAACTTCTACCCATTTTGTAAAATAATCAGTAGTTGTAAGGATGTATTTGTGTTTCTTAGAAGAGTTAGGAACAATCTCACCAATTATATCTAATCCCCATTGTTCGAATGGTTGTTGGATGTTTACTGGTTGCAGAGGGAATGCTGACTTATTTTCTCTTCTGGCTGTAGTTTGACAAGTTTTACACTTTCTTGCATATTCATGTGCATCCTTAAATAGTGTTGGCCAATAATAACCTGCATGCAAGATTTTTTGAGTTGTGGTGTCTCCTCCGAAATGTCCTCCAACTGGTCCATCATGTAATTTTTCCATGACCTTTTCAGCTGCAGGTTTTTCTAAGCATCTTAACAATACCGAATCATAATTTTTCCTAAACAATACATCATTGATTAATTAATACTGATTTGATTTCAACCTTAAAGCATGATTTTTTTTATAATTGAGATGCATAGGAGCATATCCATTCTTCAAATGAAACTTCAAATCAGCATATTGCGATTGTGCATCATTGAGGCTTACCTCTAATATTTGCACTTCATTACTGTGGTATTCTTCTACTGATAAGTGGGAAGCTCTAGTTAACATCCTACAAAAACCTTGGCCACTAACAATTTTAGCTGGCCGTATTTCTACATCATACTCTTGAAGCGCAGCAACCTAATTGGATCTTTTCTCCCCTACTTCTCTTTGAAGCAATAATTGTCTTACTGTAGTGTAAGGTACTACTATATTTGTATGGGTTTTTAGAAGAAAAGGTTTGAAATGTTTCAAGGTTTTAAAAATAGAAAAATCTTGTTTCTCAATAGCTGAATAATTTAACTCGGCACCTTGCAAGTTAGAACTAAAAAAAGATATGGGTGCCTCAATATTTTTTTTAAACACACACATGGCAGCAAGAGTATGAAATATAAAACACGAGAGTACATTTTTTATTCTAAACAAATGATATACATTTATAGTACATGGTGTGACCATTGGGTTCCACATCCCAAGGCCTCTTGGAATTCCTTAGTCTATTCCACTTCCACACTAACCCATAGAGGATTAGGTGTTCAACATTCAGCCCCTTAATCCGAAGGGTTATGAATGAGTCCAAGAAGAGAGCTGTAAAAAAAAATGTGTAGAAATGCATGGCAACACTAGGCTAAATGTGTTCTCTGAAGTGTTGGTATAAAGGGCGGTGGTTTAAGGATGACCACCAACACTAGAATGCTTAGTGCAGTTCCCAGAACTCTTCCAATTCTAGCATGAAGCTCATGCCTTCTGCTAGAGGAATTGCTCCTGATGTTTTGAAGAGGGAAACCTTCAACCAATAAAGGGAGGTCTCACCCCGTATAAAAGGGAGAAATTCAACCTAAAAAGGGAAGTCTCAACCTGTGATGGTTTAAGGATGACCAACATCTCTGGAATGCTTAATGCAATTCCTAGAACTCTTCTAAAACTGGCAAGAAGATGAAGTCTTCTGCTAGAGGAAGTGTCTTGAACTCTATTCCTAGAATTCTTCTAAAATTGGCAAGAAGCTGAAGTCTTTTGCTAGAAGAAGTGTCCTAGATTACCAACTGAAGGCATGCTTAGGGGCATCTTTTTCTCTGGCTACAACTCTAAAATTGGTGTGGCAGGTTGTGGCTTAGGCTACTTTGAAGCTTGTAGATGACCATCATTTCCCCCCTGTCAGATACAAGGTGAGATGATGGAGAAAACCCAACTACAAGATTGTTCAATACTCTTGAACAAGTTCTGATATGTGACTGGAATATATTCTTGGCTGTTGATGCCCATTGCCAAGAAGTGATCCATCCAAGATGAATTTTTGTTCTTGTAGGAGGTTTGTTTCTGAAGCATTTGTTTGAAGAATGACTGGTTTTATGATAGCACTTACATGGATGAAGATCAAAACAATTATCTTTCAGATGGCCAACTCGATCACAGTGTTGGCATTTCACAATCTGTTGTGGCTGTTGTGGAAGATGGGCATAATCTGGAATAGATGGAGGTGAAATGTCATGAGGAGCAGGTGAACTGTCATGAATGAATCCAACACTTTGAAAATGGATTGGTTTGGAGTAGTCTGGAATATGAAAGGACAAGTCCTTGTCATATCCAAGACCAGTTCTATGCTTGTTATGGACAAGCTCTTCCCAAGGTCTGATGATGGGCTTGGGAAGTGAAAACTGAACTTCTGCATCTGCATGTAAAACTGCTACTTTATGGGAGTCTGTTTCAATCTTCTGAACAGAAACAGGTTCAGAATGATGACTCCTCTGTTTTAATTCTTCTTGCTGTAGCTGAGATTCGAGCTACAAAAAATCAATTTTCTCTTGTGCATTTTGTAGACAGACTTGAATGTCTATGAGAGAAAATTTGTTGACTTTTAATGTATCATGAGTAGTAGACAATATCAGAGTTTTGAAGAACTCTAATACTTCATTGATTTTGGCCATTTTTTTTTCAATGTCAGAATTACACCTTAAAAACTGATCACAACTACTACTCAATGTAGAAAAGTAATACCTAGTCACAGTAAATAGCAATATCCTTTATAAATGTGCAACAACTGATCAGTGTGCAACCAGGAAGCACCAATTACAATCCATTACATAAAAATAAGAATTTACTCATGATCAACACTGTGTTCTGACAATACAACCGACTAAACTTTCCTCCACAAAAGAATACTTTTAATTGTCAAAACAATCATTTCCTTTATACAACCCACCAAACTCTTATGCAGCAGTCGAAGTAACAAGGAATCAATGCATATATATGTAGATTGTGTTTGTATCCCTTCGACCTCCAAATCTATAGGTTGCTTGTATTTCACATGACACACAAGTGCCACAAAATTATGTTAATTGAAAATACTGCAAGTATACAAACTTTAAGCCTTATGCAATGTCTTGAAGCATACCAAGAAGCAACTTAAGTATTTATTCAACACTATAATTCTTTCTTTCCCAAAATTTGCAAGGAGCCAACAAACTAGACAATGCAGATTGGTTCTTATTGAAAACTTTTATATCTCAACACCTGCTGCAAACAAAAATGCCAAAATAACAATATGTGTTCCCATTGGAAAATATTTTTTATTTTTTGACTTCACTCTTTGAATGGCATAATTTTTTTCAAACTCAGAACTGCTCCTACAACTGTGACTCTTCTACATATCACTCAACATATGAGCCAAGGTTTTTTTTTTTTTTTTTTTTTTTTTTTTTTTTTTTTTTTTTTTTTTTGTGTTACATTTATACATGTAGTATATAAATGTGAAATTAAAGAACTATCACTCAGGTTGTCCCAAAGATCCTTATGGGATACGATCGAGGTAACCACAAACCAATTGAGTCATGTTGCAGCACAAGAATTCCATATTCATTCTTCAAAACATTAATAGCACAGTAGACAGTCCATCCTCCAAGCTTTTCAACAGTCTTTGATTATTGAAAACATCAAGTATACAGAGCGAGTCTCTCTTGGAGCTATACAACCAACCAACCCTTTAAACAATGAATTAGGGTGGTTTATATAGGGAAAATATCCATTATAGCAGATCTTAAATAGATCTGAGGGAAATAAGTTCTTTAATCTAATCTTTTCGTGGAATTAATGCAAGAAGATATCTAAGTGCTGCGCTGGGGCAGCTGCCTCAAAAAAAGTGATTTGAAATCTGTCCTTATGGCTCTGTGCTGTTCATTCAGCCATAACTGTGCTTTGGGCTTTGATCCCCTGCTCTTGAGTGGTTTTTGATGTGCATTAACTGTGATCTGAGAGCCCTTAAATGGCTTTACTGCTTTCTTTGACTTTGCTTGGGGGGCTTTAATGTTCGCCCGCTTCGATCTGATACTCTTTGACACTTCACTGATACTCTTTAATTTAATCAAGGCTTCATCTTTCCTCTGATACTCTTTGACACTTGAATCGGGCCATTTTCTCTCCCTCGGCGTGTTTGAAACTGTCAAATTGCCCCTTTTCTGCCCTTTCAAGGCAAGAATAGCTACTGCAAATGATTTCCGTGGCTTCTGGAATGCTACTGGCGCTGGTCGATTTGAATAGGAATCATAAATGAAGAAATCATGTCAAAACTGTGAATTTTCAGGCCTCTTGGAAGCCGAGCGATATGATGCTTTCCATTTTCGTCTTTTTTTCTTAGCGATGTGCGATTAGCGCTAAGCGCTAATCGCGCATCGAAAACTGCCTCAAATTTTCATTCCGGGTTCTCTTTGTTGCAATTTGCACCCTTCGCACCTTCCTTTAGTGATTTCGTCGGCATGACGTCAGCATGGGGTCCCAGTACAGTAGTGACGTGGCAGGGTGATGTGGCAGTACGGCGGGGATTAACTCAGAGATCGGCAATCGGCCGGGACAGAGGGCAATGGATTTTATATATGTGATGCGATGGGAGCGATCGCCGATTTCGGAAAGGCGACAAGGCATGCGGCTGTGCGATAATGGAAAATATTGCGAAAATGAATGGATCACGATGCGATATGCTTTCGGATGCGATAGCAATATCACATCGGCAGACGAGAGGGGGCGTATGTATATAGGTAAAAAAACCTTGCGACTGCCGATCGCGAAATCGCATCGGCGAAGTGATATCGGGAAAGTATAAAGGGGCGGGCCGATGAATGAATGCTGCGACCTCCGACAGCGATATCGTGTCGGAGGAGAGGAAGACTCATCGGAGGAGGGTTAATGTGATCGGAAAAGGCCGTTTAAAGTTTTGGAAGGGTTCTTGATGCATCGAAATGAGTTTGATAGCATTTAAAGGGGGTTTTTTGTGTTTTGGAAGGAGTCCAAACACCTTAGGAAGCTGGTTCTTTGAACAAAATGGGGGTTCTTACTAAGTTTCAAGTAAACTTAGCAATTCCCAAGTGATTTTTATGGTTATATTTCAACCAGAGGAAGGGATAAGTATATAAGGGAGTTATTAACATAGTTTTAGTAGGGGGAGGGGAGATATATAGGGAGTTACATAATAAAGTTAGTAGTTAATATGAGATGTGATGAGAGAGCGCTAAGTATGTAAATCTTAGGCTATTAAGGGGAAAATGACTCGTATAAGAAATATAAGCATCCTTAAGCAAAGCAGATCTTTACTTAGGCAATGATATGGCAAATGATGAAACTTTAAGAGATATCAAGCAGATCTTGACCTCTTTGGGGAGGTTAGTGAATGATTTGGGGAATAAGAAGAAGGGGGAGTTAGTCATGCCTCGCTTGAAGTCCTCCAAGGGAAAATTGCCTTGCACTTGTGATCTGAATAGATATGACACTTGAAAACATGAAATGGATCACACAGCTTGATTCTGCAACCACAAAACTACTTACCTAGCCTACTCACCTAGCATTTTTTCTTCTTTTTGCATGGGTACACTTGGATTTGCAGACCCTGATTATCCCTTTTTTTTCCTTTTGCTGTCCTCCAATCTAAATCTACACTTATTTCTTCCAAGGGCCCAGATTAAGCAGTTGGGCTCCTTTGTTTCTCTACCTATCTACAAATCTGCCAAGATTAAACTGTTTGGACAGATTTTCATTCTCTACATTCTAAAACAAGAAATTGAAACCTAGGGAAGCCAAGATTAAGCTGTTTGGCCCTCCCTGAATTGAAAAATTCATCAAAAATGGAACAACTCATCAAAATGAAACATAGCAGTGGCACTTAGACTAGCACACTCTCATGGGAAATTCTCTGGCCTCTGTAGCAAATATGGAGCGTTGCAGCATGCAAAGTATGACATATTTGGCATGCAAAAATGTCGATCATGAAAGATGAATACCTGTTGCAGTAGGAGGCTAACACACGCTATTCAAGGCACAATTTTTAATAGTGCTTTCCGTTAGTAAAGTACATGAGGCACAATTTTTACCATTCAAGTTCTGTGATTCAGAACAGTATATTGAGCTCCCAGCATGTTCAAAATTCTAAAGGTAAACTGATTTACTGATTACCTTTGTTTCGTTGAACCCACAAACTATTCAGCCTTCAAGCATCTTCTGTCTCATTGCTGCCAACAGTTACTACTGACCCAAAATATTAATTTATTTATGCTCTTTAACTTGAATTTATGTTCAGCGATACCTAGGCGAGTTCCATCTTCCTCCCAAAATCTAGCTACAGGATTGACATGTAAGGAAGGCCACAAAACAACAAGCTCACATAAACAAGTGGCTCATACTAGAGCAGGGCAGGAGATCGCCCGCTGCTCTGATAGCATGTTAAGCACAAACATGGCAGAAAAAGTATGAAAGATAAAACATGAGAGTATATTTTTTATTAACAAATGATATACATTTATAGTACATGGTGTGACAATTGGGTTCCACAACCCAAGGTCTCTTGGACTTCCTTAGTCTATTCCACTTCCACACTAACCCATAGAGGATTAGGTGTCCAACAATTTTGATCATTTAACTGTGTTAAAACTGCTGCATATGATGTATCAGATGAAAAAGTGTACAACACAAAAGGTTTGAGAAAGTTAGGAGTTGTTAAAGAAGGAGAATTGATAATGGATTTTTTAATCGACTCAAATGACTCTCTTTCATCTTTACCCCACTTGAATACTGCGTTTTTCCTTATCATTTCTTGAAGGGGTAGGACAATTTGTGAAAAATATGGAACAAATATTTTTACAAAATTAATTTGGCCTAGGAATGATTGCATGGTATTTTTGTTATGTGGGAGAGGAATTTTTTCAATCTCTTGGACTATATCAGGATCAATGTAAATACCTTTCTTGGACACTATAAATCCAAGGATTTTGCCTTCTGGTAAAGTAAAATAAGATTTTTTGGGATTTAAAGAAATGCCATATTTATTGAATCTTTCAAAAATGTGCTATAGGTCATTTAGATGATTGTTTCTATCCTTATAATAGACTGTGATGTCATCTAGGTAAATAACAATTGATTTATTAATCAGACCTTTCAAAGAAATATCCATAGCATGTTGAAATGTAGCACCTGCATTTATGAGTTCAAAAGGCATATTTTGATAAGCATATGTTCCGCACTTAGTCCTGAATGTTGTCTTCAATCTGTCATCTGGATGTACAAGAATTTGATTGTATCATAAATATCCATCTAGAAAATATATTAATTTGGAACCTGAAACTGATTGCAATATTTTCTCCATAGTAGGCAGAGGAAAGTTATCCTTTTAACAAGCTCTATTCAGGTTTCTAAAATCAATACAAATCCTAATATCACCGTTCTTTTTCCTCACAAGGGCCATATTTGATACCCACTTTGAGTGTCTAACATGAAATATTATTTGGTTTTGAGAAGCTTGTTCAATTCAAATTTGATTTGACTTTCAAGGTTTGGGTGAATTTTCCTAAGATTTTGTTGTACTGGTTTTTCATTTGAAGTCATTGGTATGGTATGTTGAATTATAGAGGTATCATAGGTCTTGAGATCCACATAATCCCAGGCAAAGACACCTTTATATGTTTTTAACAACTTAATGAATGATATCCTTCCTTCAAATGATAAACCAAGACTTAGGTTGACATTTTGAGGTTTTTCAATTGAACCTAGGTTTACCACTTCAAATGTCAAAGCGGAACTCTAAGTTTTGGAGTTGGTAGTCTTCTTGAATCTATCCTTTAAATCACAGAGATCTTCCATCTTAACTAGAAACTTCTGAATTGGGTTTTGATCTTGTTTATGGTTGATTTATCGATCATGCTCATGATCATCTATAATATGTTTCTCGTAAGGCCCTTCTGATGTAAGGAAATTGATTATATCAGCATCATTATTAAACACTCTCCAATTTGTCACATTATCAGGAATGGACAGCCTAAAAACTAACTCTATTGAAAATCTATCTGGACTAAATTATTCCGAAGGTACAAGCTTGGATGCCACATTAGCAAGTAAATCAACACTTGCATTTTTCAATCTGGGAACTGAAGAAATATTAAAAGAAGGGAAATGAGAAATAAGATTCCGGGCTAGAGATTGATAATGTTTAAGATGCATATACACACAATGAATTGTGTTTCTCACATGTTTAATGATTATTTCAGAATCTCCATATACTTGAAAATATTTGACATTAAGGCCAATGGCTTTATACAACCCTTGAATCAATGCTTCATATTCCGCGATATTGTTAGTGCATTGAAATTCAAGTCTGCAGGCTAACATGGTTTTCTCTCCTTGCAGGTTGATTAAAATACATCCTGCACGTGCACCATCTTTAGATTTGGAACAATCAAAATAAAGAGTCCAAAATAATAAATTATATAAAATTTTATCTACTATATTTACACACTTTGAAGCATCTGTTTGTGAAAAATTCTCTATTTGAGACACTACAACATCATTCAGAAAGGGAGACCATTGAGCATTAAAAGATCCCAAAAATGACTCAGCTAAGTAATTTCCAATGATATTATTGGTGAAAGCAATAGGTTCATTGCTTCCCTTGAGATCAATGACTATGTATTTCATGAACCTCTCTCGGTCTACTCTGATTAGGTTTGGTTTACCATTGTGTGGAAACCACATGTGAGACAAATGAGTTGCGAAGTATCCATGCAAATTTTCAGACCAATCCCTACTTAGAATTAAACCATAAAATTCTGGAATATTGGCCACTAGAATATCGATTATTTGCAAAATTTTTAGATCAGAGGAAAGCCTAATTGAAACTGATGCCACTTCTCCAAGTACCTCTACTTTTGTCCTGTCCAATTTAACTATGTGTACTGTAGATTTTTGATGTGTAATATTCAATTTGGTGCACACGGTCCTTGGTATAATATTTGAAGAGGATCTTGAATCAACAAAGCATTTATGGACATTTCTGTTGAAAATCTCATAAGTAAGAAGAAATGGAGGTGTATGAGAGATAAACCTATCACCTATCAGGACTAAATCTGTCAGATTTACTTTATTTGATGAGGAGGGAGGTTTTCCCATATTGTAGGAAGCTTGAGTAACTATAGCAGATGGTAGAGGGGATACATGAACTACTTTTAATTCTTTTAATATAATTTTTTGTTGTTGCTTGAGTTTAGTGAGTTCGTGTAATGAAATGTTTGCTCTCATCTTTTTCATATCTTCGACTATGTTATATTCCACTGTATCTAAGATTACCAATGTTTTGGAAGCATTTGGAGGATCTAGTGGAATAGGATCAATTTGACTAGTCTTAGACTTCTTACTTACTGTTTTCTCCTTTACAGGAGTAGCAGTTTTTTGTTTCTGATTTGTTATAGACATATTAGGAGAGTTTTTACTTCTTGTAGTTACTGGAATAGCTTGTGCTTCTTCTTCAACTGGAAGAATGAAATCCTACATTCCATTTAATTCAACTTCTTCTTCCATTTCAGCTTCCTCTTCGGCTGGTGAGTCTTCATCTGTTTCTTGATCAAATTCGGAATTTGAAATAATATTCAATGGTTGTGATGCAGAAGAAGGGTTTCGTTTAAATGAGCGAAAATGTTTCTTGGGAGCAAAGGATTCTGCAACCTTTTTCTTGATTTTGACCATTTTGATTTGACATAGTTTTTAACACTTTATGAAGGCCTTCAAGATCAAAAGGGTCCTTTGAAGTTTTATTTTTTGAATCATCCTTAAATGTTACTTTCTTTGACTTCCTTTCGTCTGTCTGTGATCTTTTTTCTAAAGCTATAATCCTTCTTTCTACAGATAGGGCTTCTTTCATGTTTTCAACAAGGTTAGCCTTATTGGCTCTATCTACAAAAAATGCAATATTAGAAGGAAGGGATGATATGTATCATTCTATTTTTGCATCTACTACAGGTTTTGAGGCAGCTGGGATTTTGTTTAGTAACTTGTTAAATATGGAGTTGAAGTCTTTGATCCTTTCATATGAATTTTCTTTTAAGTTAGAAAGATCATTGATTAAGGATGCTATGGTCCTGTCATCACCAAATTTTGCAAGAAATACTTCTTGAAAAGTATCCCAGTCTCTTATTGAACCTGCTGGAAGGGAAAAATACCAAGACCCAACAGATCCTTGGAAGGTATAAGGAAACAGTCTGATTACAACATCTTCATGTGCAACTCCATTAAGATTCATGGCTAACATAAAGTTATTTAGATGTTCTTCAGCTGGAAGACCATCATTAGGATTGTACTTAGGTAACCATTTTTCTAGGTTTGCTGGGAGAGCATTTGGATTAGCAACCAAGACAACACCAGGAATCAGGATTTGTCCAAGTTTGAGCGGGTTGATTGGCCATAGCTTGAGTCGGAGACTAGGAAGATGGGAAGGCCGGTCTAGAAGTAGGTATAGATGGTGAAGAACTTACTATTGGGTTAGTACTACTAGTAGCAGTACTAGTTGGAGAAGTGGATAGTTGATTGAGTAGAAATGAATGGAGAAGTGAATGGATGGAAGGGTGATGTGATCTCGCTGGTATCCAATTCAGATATTGGTGTGATAAATTTCCTACATCGTGGAGGGATGGGAAATTTAAAAGGAGTTACTCCAAGCCTTTCACTTTTCAATCTAGTTAATACACTAATTTCTCGTAATAAGGAAGTAACACTTTCTTCAGAAGCTTCGAGCCTCTCTGGTTTCTCGGCAGAAATGGATATCTGTTCCAATTTTTGTATCAAAGAATGGAATTTGGGAGACTCGGGAGTGTAATCTGGAGAAGGTGGTTGTCTTACTACTTCAGGAGATGAGGGAGATGTTTCTACAACTTCAGATTTCTGATCCGAAGATTTTGAACGAGATCTAGAAGGTGTAGAAGTGGTGGAGGGGTTTTGACTCTTATGAATGTTTTTCGATTGATCTTTAGGTTTATATGCCATTCATAGTTGGATTTCCCTCCTTCTAGCACCAAAATGTTGAGGCATTAGATTTTTGCTTCTCCAACATGGGGGTAACCACCCGATCTAGACCTTAAGACAACTCCTTTTCCATTTAAAGCGGTGGATTTGATTGGGGATGATGGGACCAGTTTCCCAAGATGGGTTTTAAAATGAGAGTGGGTGGTTTTTCAAGTGATTGCAATAGAATAATGATAACTAAATGCCCTATTCTATTATGCAAATCTCTAGATAACTTAATCTAATATAAACCCAGGTATTTCTGTATAATATGTGATCTAAAAAGATATATGCTTGAGATGTGATAATAAATATCAATCATGTATAAAACAGATATGATAACGTGTAGAGACAATTTCTTTGACTAAATAGTTTTGTCAAAGAAATGTATAAACTATATTGCATATATGATGATTTATATATGAAAATAAACAATCTCAGCTAGGCATCATACAATAGTGCAATTAATGCTTAACAGAAAGAACATATCTCATATACAATTCATGAAAATAAAGTGTTGTCACTAATTAAATAGAAACAAGACTAATCATACAAGATATAAGTACCATATATGTGAATTTTTTCTCATTTGACTAATGAGATAGATCAACTCATTTCTTCAGATCAAATTATCTTCCAAGTATACAAAAGTGCATCAACAAAGGAAAGTAGTCTGATATTTAAAAGAAATGATCATGGTCTTGAATTTTATAAAAAAAAATTGCAAAGAATGCACTACTGTAAGTTTGTGAATGCTTTGGTGAAATTATGGAACATGATTGTTTCTTTTAAATATCAAACTAATTTCCTTTGTTGGTGCACTTTTGTATACTTGGAAGATAATTCGATTTGAAGAAAGGAGTTGATTTATGTCATTAGTCAAATGAGCAGAACTTCACATACATGGTACTTCTATATTGTATGATTGGACCTATTTCTATTTAATTAGTGACAACACTTTATTTTCATGAATTATATATGATATATGTTCTTTCTGTTAATCATTAATTGCACTATTGTATGATGCCTAACTGAGATTGTTTATTTTGATATATAAATCATCATATATGCGATACAGTTTATACATCTTTGACTAACTATTTAGTCAAAGAAATTATCTCTACACATTATCATCTTTGATTTTGTTGGCTTAGTGGGCCGTGACCCAAGTTCAGCATTAGTTAGCCAAACAAGTCCCTACACTACTGGCCCTTTCGGCATCAGCCTGCAGAGTGTGGATCTAAGTCTCACCCGAAGTAGTATGGGGGGATTCTTGAGCCAAGTTTCCTCACCTTGAGATGGTCGTGATGTCGGTTTATACCCCCTAATCCTGCCTTCGCGCAGGTCTCTAAGCCTTAGGGCTTATCATTATACCTTTTATCCTGCCCTTCAGTACCTCCACGAATGTGTACGTTGACCTTGGCACAACCCTAACCAGTGGTTTAGGTACTTTCATGTAGCTATGAAAATGTATTGTATAGGTTCCCAAGTTATCTCAAGTGTTCTACTTATTCTACCAATCAATTACAGTTATCATCGCGTAAACTGATATTCTTACTTGCGTTCAATTAACAAATATAATCACATGATTTGTGCATCAAATAAGAATTGTAATATAAACCCAGATCATAACACAATATAATTAGATGCAATAACAAAGACTTAAATACATAGTAATTTCTGAATACTTCTCTTTATTGATATCTTCTAGTTTAATACAAACTCTCTCCACCCTAGGCACACATCTACAGGGGTCCGCGCACTCAGTTGCGGACTTCCACCCTAGGCCTCTGTGCACTCAGCTGCATAGCCTCTACCTATGCTAAGACTCGAGAACACTTAGAATTCACTACCAAAAACTTCCAAAGCTACCTAGAGCTTACTTACTTAGCTCATTTTTATACAATCCCATGGTTTGCTGACCATGGGTAGATCTTTTACAACCAACTTAACACTTTACAAAATGAGGGCGGACAACCCTTTATGGCTCTTAACACCTTCGCTCTCCATGACCACAAAATGCGGAGACTTTACAACTTTATTACAAAATTGTCCCAAAACATGGGCTTTTAGCCCCAAAACTGCTCTTGGGGGAACCCGTTCCCAACAAGCCCCCAACACAAACATGGTGACTTTCCCTCGAGTCACTCTATGGGCGTAGAGATCTTCGCACAAAGACTTCCCAGTTCAACCTATATGACTGCCACCTTGGCAGTGCAATGCGTGACCGCTTGCTTCACTTCTTTGACCAATTGCTCTATCGCTGGTCCTGAACTGTCAGCCTAAAGCTTCTGCCGAGTCACCTGTAGACTAGCAAGCTTGCCTTCAATGGAGGCTGCGATTGAATAAGCCTCGTCCAACCAAGGCTTCAAGCGCGGCTTTAGCACTGCTTCTTTGTGCTGAGTTGCATCTACATGTTCCTTCAGTGTTTTGGTCTCTTGCAGCTTCGTAAGTCTCTCTGTGAGGACGACAGTGCACGTTGTTCCTTTTAGCTTGTCATAGCATTGTTGCAGTTCTCGAGCCTCTGTCTCCTGCCGCTATACATTAGGATCTTCTTGCATGCTGGTTAGTACTTCGAATGACTGTTCAAATATCCATGTGCACTCTACTACTACACTGTCTGCTGCCGCTCTCGCCTCTGTGACAATGATTGCGTGCTGCTACTTTACTTTTGGTGGAGTTGAAGGGTGGGCCTTCAATTGCAACTCTACAATTTGGAGGTTTAGCTCTAGCTAAACCTTGGCCAACTCTGTGCGAGCGTTGCACACCCCTGTAGAAAGTTTGTGGACCTGTTCATCTGCCTCTGCATCCTTAGGAATGGCCAATTTGGGGACCATTCGACAGGCTTCCTTCATGGCCTTAATCATGTGCTGATTTGTGTTAGTAAGTTCTACCATGGAAGTGAGGGCGGTGTCTCGCTGTAGGGCCATCTGCACATTATTGATCTTCTACTCACTGATCACTTGCAAAGCGCACTATTCATGGACCCTCAACTTCGTGATCACCCCATATTGCAGTAGGTGGAGTGCCTCACCAGGAAGCGCTACCAAATTCAGCTCAACTCCCTTGATGGTACTGACAGTGGGTCTGTCACCTTCGTTTTATGTGGTTAGCGCTCCTTCTGACAACACTATTGCTCGGGAGTCCTTTGCATGCAACATCCTAGTGACTTCTGAAGTACCGATGGCAAGGCTTGTCAACACTATGATGGTCTGTGATGCACAGATCTATAGCTCATGCAGACACATCTGGATGGTCCTCAATACTTGTTGTTGCTGCTAATCGAACTTTTGTAGTACCTCCATGGTGACATCCCAAACTGTGTCTCCAATGTTGTCGTGGCAGAAAAAGTCGTTTGTGCGGACACAACTAACCTCCCTAGGAGTCTAAACTCTCTAGCGACAAACAAGACAAAATGGAGCGATCTTTCTCTAAATACACCTTTTAAAATATGAAAACTACAAGTGTTTAGGCTTACCTTATTCCAAAACGCTGTTGTTGTAGTCCGTCCTTGCCGATCCGGATGAGCTCCTCCTTCACATCAATTCCTGCAACCACAAACAATCAAACAATTACCAAGCACTTGCATCTCATATAATAAAACATATATTCAACATGCAGACCAAGGAACACATGAAATAACTCATTAACACAAGCTATTGAGAAAAATGAACCAGTTTGTATTAATAACGAAACAAAGAAACTCTTACAACCTGGCCTTGGTGTTGTGCAAGTTCCTCCCAGGGTCCATCAAGGGTTTTCCTCTACTTTGACAAAGCTCACCCACTTCCAAGTAGAATCAAGCAAAGACAATCTCTCCTCACAAGGTTCTAAATGGGAGTCCTAATTCCTGCAACATTTACCCAAAGAAAATGTATAGCTTCAACCTCTCCTCCCTCTGGCCCAATGCCTTTATTTATAGTGCTGTAAAGAGGTTATTCAGGTCCACTATCAATGGGATAATCCCCCTCTTTGGGTGGGATAGCTCCCTTATTGATGGGATAAGTTCCTCCTCAATAGGGATGCATGAACCAACTGGAGGCGCATCCATTTCATCAAACCGACCTCTAGAAAGTTCTAGAAGTAACCACAAGTAACTTTTTTAAGATGAAACTTGCGCATTTTGCCTTTTACAGAAGGACGCACCTGTCCCTTAACATACAGAGCGTCCAAAGACGCAGCCTTTGTGAACATTGTGAGCGTCCCCGCAGGTAAGGCTTGAGAGAACCTGCGTCCCCAGAGATAAACACAATTTTTTACAAGACTTTCTCTCTTCTTTGAGTTTGAGATGGATAGCAGAGGCATAAGACTTGCCTAAGAGGGTAGCATGACTGTTGATTGAGCCATACTAACTGTAAATAGTCATGGTGACATTTTTTAGTGTAATAGATTGCCCCCTAAAGTGCGAAGCCTGGAATAGATTAGGGTTTTATAATTCTAGGAAGGGTGAAGCGCTTTATCATTTCAAGGATTGTCTTGTGGATGACCTAGTTGGAACCTGCAATTTTCAACACAAAATACATGTATAAGATTATATCATCACTGAGGTAGGCATTCCCATACTCAGATTCAAAACTTTAACTAATGGACTAACTACTCTGATACAGGAATGATCTTGCAGTACATCATTTTTATAGACTTTTGTAGACACAGTATGGACGCAGCCATCTGTTTATGATTAGTCTACATAGATAATGAATACAAAACTCCTCGCAGCCTGGATGGTAGAAACTAGATCCAGGGTCTTCACTTCTACTTCCCGAATTGGTACAATTCTAGCCATGTGATTAAATGATTTGATGTCGAACATGTTAGAAACCACTTGATTACCAGTCGATGATGTAAACTGTTAACAAGCGTGAGAGAGACCACCAGTAATGTCAATGGTTCTCAAAGTACCAAGCACAATCCGTGAAATGTGAATAGATGTTTTGATGTCGAACACTTCACGGAATCCTTTGATCGAAAGTCAATGATGTAAACTGACATCAAAGGCGAGAAACCTGCCATTGATGCATGCAGACTTCAAGGTACTGTCGATTCCTAAGTCATCTTTCTAGATAATGTGTCGATGTCGATAGAAAGCGACCCGTTGCAGGCAAGCCCGCAACACGAAATCATTGTTCAAGTTGAAGAAATGTTGCTGTAAGGACTGACTCAGGGATGGTCAAATGGATGACGAGTATTTTGCAGATGAAAGTTTTGCTTGCAGACCTCTTGAACACATAACGACACGACAGATGGCTTGGTGACGAATAACTCAAAGTTAATCCCCGGCACCCGGTTAAAGACTTTCAAAGTGGTTTGATCAACTGTGAGGTAAAAGATTTCCCAACCCAGGTGAATGAAACAGTGTCGTGTTCAAGAGTGGTAATAAAGTTTCTTACGAGACAAAAGGTAACAAACAGGTTCATTCTTCTCTCTTTTCCCCCACCATTTCTGGCAAGTACCTCTTTATTTTTAACAAGCTTGAGGAGGATAACATATGCTTGATTATAAGCTCATCCTTCGGACGAGTCCAACCTAGTTTAAATTCGAACCCTAGGAAGGAGTGGTTCGTTCCTGTTTGTAATTGAACAGGTCCTCTACTGTAAAAGTTTAACGAGCCCAGTATAGGAGAAACTCGGCATTTTTCAATTTTAGAGAGTCTGAAAAAACTAAAGGAGACTCCACGTTGAACTTTTTCGTACATTTGTGTCCCTCAAGCCCGAAAAAGTATAAAATAATACCTGGGGGAACCGCTTGATCTTGCGACCAAGGAGTACTTTCATAATAGTGTCGTTGACCTGAAAAGTAAAAAGCGATCAAGGACACGTCGTTTTATTTCCTTATCGAGTTTGAAACGACAAAAACCCGGCAATCTTTTCCTGATTTTACGGTCAGAAAAGAGCTAAAAGGGGACCGTCTTTTAATTCCATTTTAACGAGTGTAAAAGAAATGCTCGGCGATCTTTTCATGTTTTAGGAGTCAGAAAAGGGCTTAAAAGATGACTCTGATATTTTTGTTTGTAAAAAATGACAATTTCCCTCGAAATCCCTTTGTCCTGCACAAAATCAACACATTACTCATACCTGTTTAAAATAGGCAAAAATACATCGAAAAACATCTTTTCATGGTAAAAAATGAACTAATTCATCCAAAAAACCTATAAAAAGACCTTTTACCATGTCATTTTTACCGTTTGACTGTTGAGGTTGAAAAAGGAGCTTTTGACAAGAAACTTCCCGTGGTTGCTGCGGAAAATCTGACCGTTGGAATCGAACGCCGTCTTATCCAGGTATTTTACACATCCTACTCTGCATTTCTATCCGTTTAGAATTAATTTTTAGGTCTTAGTTTCATTTTTTTGGGGGGGTTTTGGTTTTGGAATGCGCCTCTCGGCGGACGCGGGTGCCCTTCGGGTGACCCGCGTCCCCCGACTTTTTCCTATACAGGAAAATGGTCGGAAGACGCAGTCCGCCTTCAGGCCAGCCGCGTCCGGGCGCCCTGTGTTGTAAAGGCGGGGTGCGTCTTCTGTGAAACGCGCATTTCAAAACCCCAATCCCCTCAAATAACTATCTAAAAATTCCCAAATCAATTTCTAATGACTATTTCTGGTGTGCAGGGCATTAACCATGTTAGATTGGAGAGAAAGAGAGCATGTAGAGGATGATGAAGCTGCAATAAATCATCAACCTTCCCTGGATGCCCTAAGAGCATGCGGGTTATACAAATACTGGACCATACCGGGCATGAGGGGCCAGGTAAGATTCTTGGAATGGCTGGTTGAGCGATGGAACGTTCAAGAACAATGCTTTTACATAGGAGGGCACCAGCTCGAGATAGAGCCCTCGGATGTATACTTTCTCACTGGCTTGCCGAACAGAGGTGAGCAACTCAGTCTTGCGGGAACTAGGCCGGGTGGCCAATCCCTTGATAGTCTCCGCGACGAGTGGTGCACACCTGGGGCTCACCATTCGAAAGGCATAGAGATAAAACACATCACTCTGCGCAAACTCAAAGTCATAGCGTTCACGGTTACCAGAATTTGCGGTGCGGCCGCTTTACACATTGCTTCCGGATCCCAAATGCGGATGGCAATTGACTGTTACCAAGGCACCATTTTCAACTGGTGTGAAGCTGTGTCGGCTCATATGAAGAGCCAATTGACCAAGGCAAAGAACGGACGACTAAAGACTTTTGGATATGGGCCTCTAGTCGTGAGCTTTGCCTTGGAGAGAGTTCCAATGCTGATCCCTCAGCAACTCACTGTTGATATCTTGGGTCCTCGGGAGCCAAAGCTAATACGATGGGTTGTGGTGATGGCCCGGCATCCTGACGAGGGCACGGCGGTGGTTCGATTCTCAGATAGTTACTTTCACTGGTTAGAGGACCAGGTTTTTTCGATACAGGACTTTCCGTATGCCGGAGTGGATTTTAGAGGTGATCCGGACATGGTTCTTCCACAGGGAGAACAATGGGATGACAGAGGTACTTTATTTTTCACAAGTTTTCTAATTATGTATTTTTTATTTTTCATATATATCGTCTCAAAACTAACAGTAAAATTTTCAAAATGCAGATGTTGGTCCACAAGCGTCCAGCCAACCTCCGGCCTTTTGATAGACTACATCCAGCTGCACCGGTACCGGCCCCACAGGACGCGGCTGCAGAAGTACTAGCTGAGTTGGAGCATGATCTAGAGCGTCTCACGGCAGATATACCTGAGACTACTATGGACGACATTCCTATCAGGCTTCAGCGCTTCGTAGTCACGGTCCCTGGACCGTTTAGGAGATTTTTGCGTAAGGTAGCCCGCGCAGTGGTGTCATACAGAGAGCACCACCAGTGATTGACTAGTCACTTTTGTAGTCACATGTGACATTTTGACTTTTTGTACTATCATTTTGCCGATCATAAGGTGTTTTCAACCTATGATCGAAGACGATGTATATATTTTTTTTGACACACTTCTATCTATATATATCACTATTACCGGCTTATCTTGTTTAACATATGTGATGAAATGTCTTTAAATTTACTTGCATGATTATTGTAAATGTCTGTCCAACATTCGAGAAGCAATTGCATCTGCTAATGTATTTAAAGACCTTGGAATATGCTGATATTCAATGTAATCAAATTCACGTTCCAAGAGACGCACTCTCAAAAACAACCTTAATAACACAGGATTTCTAATGGCATAAACTCTATTAAGCTGTAATACAACAAGTTCAGAATCTAACCTCACTATCAAACGTCGAATTCCAAATGAAATAGATTCGGATAATAATTCAACCACTGCACTGTATTCTGCAATGTTGTTCGTTGTTTGACCGAGGCTTACCCCATGCATAGAAACTAACTCGTCAGAGGGCGAATAGATAACCCAAGCTGCGGAAGAGATATTCCATGTACTACGACAAGCACCATCAGCAAATCCAATGTATGTTTGGAGAGGCGTCGACATCTGCAATATCAAGAGTAAAACCAAGATAAGCCAGAATAACGACGAAAAACACACTCTCTAAGCTAAGCACACTGACTAAACTAACAAACACGCTAGCTAGAAAGAAAATCTAACCTATCTAAAGATTTCTCCATACCCACCATTTAAGCATAATACCTCTTTAGGTAAAGTCCATTTCTGGGTTTACCCAAAGAGTCCCCATCAAAATCAACCAGCTCATAAGCCCCTTTTGCTAGCTTTCGCTTTACAATGTAGGGTCCATGCCACATAGGAACGAATTTTCCAGCACCTAGCTTATCGTTAGCTTGATCATATAATAGCACTAGGTCTCCTTCCGAAAAACTTCGAGGTGTTACATTTCTATCATACTGAGCTTTTATTCGTTTTGCGTGAGTCTCGATTGCCAATGTAGCGTCACGTCGAGTCTCATCTAATTTAGCCAAGTACAATAAACGTTTCTCCTCTTCGGAAGTAGCTGGAAGTAATTCGACAGCCATTTGAAGTGATGGGATTTCGCATTCAATGGGTAACACATCTTCCAAGCCATAAACTAGCTGGAAAGGAGTGAACCCTGTTGAATTTTTCACTGAGGTTCGATATGCCCATAGCGCCGAAAATAACATGTTATGCCAATTCGTTTGATGGATACCAATGATCCGTCGAATCATGATGACTAGAACTTTGTTGATAGACTCAACCAAACCGTTGGCTTGCGGATAATAAGGAGTAGAGCTATCGTGGCGCAAACCAAGCTGGCTTGTAAGCTCAGTCATCATGATGTTTCGAAAATGGCTCCCATGGTCAGTAATGATTGCTTGTGGGACACCAAACCTAGTTATGATATGATTGAATACGAAAACTGCAGCTGTTTTGCCGCTTGCGTCGAATGTAGGCATCGCCTCGGCCCACTTAGTAAAATAATCAACCGCAAGGATGATATACGCATGCCCCCCGGCCGAGTGAGGGTTACAAGTAATAAAGTCGATACCCCATTTGGCGAATGGACCAGCGGCAATTATAGGGTGGAGAGGAGCAGGTGGAGCGCGCATCTTGCGATCAAAAACTTGACAGTTGTGGCACTTCCTGACTGCAATGATACAATCCTTAAACATAGACGGCCAGAAATAGCCAGCGCGCAACACCTTCTGAGCTGTGGCATACCCAGACATATGACCGCCACATGCTCCAGAGTGACAATCATTCAAAACTCTCTCAGCCTCTTCGTGAGTTAAACAACGTCGAAAAACTAAGTCTGCCCCCCGGCGATAAAGTGTATCTCCAATAATTCTATATTGCTGGGATTGAAACCGAATTTTTCGACGTTCCGCTTTGGAAGCTTCAGGCCAAAAGGTTTGGGTTTGGAGATAGATGATTATATCCCCGTACCACGGATCTACAGTACTGATAAGAAACAAAGATTCGTCTGCAATGGACTCTTCTGCCACAGTCTCTGTGTCAGCACTCGGGAAATCACACATCAATTCCGCGAAAACTAAGGATTTCTTAGACTTGGACTTCTCGAACTCCAAGTCGAACTCTTGCAAGATAACGATCCATTTAGAGTACTTGTTAGGATATTCCGACACATAGGATATAGTTAAGTTCAACTTGGTCTAGTTTAGAGTTAGGTATAGAGTTAGGTAAAGTGTGTTTCTTTACCGTTGTACATATTGTAACTTACAATCCGACGGTCACGATATGTAGTGATCCGACGGTTCACTCTCACCTCGGTATTACCGACACTTGATCCGTGGCTTGACACCCGATTGGTCCATGAGTTCTATTTAAAGCGCATGGAGGGTCATTGTTCGGGTAATCCGTGCATGAGAGAAGCTTATGTAAATTTTCATTCTTTGATTAATAAATTGCCTGTAGTACCCACGTTGGGACAGGCCGTGGACTGTTTCCCTCCTTGCACTCTGAGGGTTTTAACCACGTCAAAAATACTGGTGTATTGATTTGAGATCTGGTTGTGAGCGGTGTCCTTTTGGTATTCTTTCTGAGGAACTTACCCTGTAAATTCCTACATGGTATCAGAGCTATTTGAGGGCCGCGTCCGTTGGTGATCCAAATCTGAAGCCGGTAGAACTGCATGCGGCTGTCGTTTCCTAGATCTGCTGTTTCTGACTGCTTTCGGGCCGAGAGGACTGCTCTGTTGCGTTTGGAGCATCTGTTTCAGTGAGGAACCCCTTTCGTTTCACGCGAAAAGGTTTCCGGTAGCCCTAGCTGCGTCATTTTTCAGATCGGGAGGTATACAGTGTTTTTTGCAGTTTACTGTTATTTTCTCTCTGCTTATTTCGGTTTATTTAGCCTTTTTTTTAACCGGATCTATACCTTTCATTTCTGCGTATGCTCTTTGCCCTGCGACTCTGTGCGATCTGGGCAAATCAGAAACAGAAAGGAAGGATTTTTCTCATGCGTATGCTCTTTTCCCTGCACCTTAGTGTGATCTCGGAAAATCAGAAACATTGAGAAAAATATTTAGTTTTTCGGCTAAAGCTAACTTTGAGATTTTTTTAAAAATTTCTAGTTTTTTGGCTAAAGCTAACTTCGAGCCGCAAGGTTCGTTTTTCTTTGCATATTCGTGTTGGGTTTTGTGTTTTGTGTTTTGTAGGGAAAAAGAGCTTTCTCAAGGCAAGCACGCAAATCAAGGCCCCCCCCCCCCCCCCCCTCTCTCTCTCTCTCTCTCTCTCTCTCTCAAATTTTTTGTATAGATCAATTGGTTCAAAGCTATTTTAAGAGAGTAGAGGTCTTGGGTTCAAGTCTCCATTTTGTGGGGGCGGATTTTTTCATTCCCGCACATTCGCGCACTTTGCCGGCAACGTCAACAATTTTTTTTTAAAAAGCCATAACTTCTTCATCCGGAAGCCTTTTTCAGAGCCGTTTTTTTTAAAACCGCCTATTTTTTCGAGATCTATCCATTGGACCACTTACTTTCAGCATCTTCAGCTTCAGTTTTTTTTCAAAAAATGGAAAGTCCATGCCAAGTCATTCTTGACAGCACTAACTACTTCCAATGGGTAGCCTACATGGGAGATTTACTTAGAAGTAAAGGTCTCTTACAGAATAGCCACAGACCAAGAGAAGAAACCAAAAGATGAAGACAAGGCGGCAAAATGGGAAAATAGACAAGATCAAGCACGTGGTTTGATAGGGATGTCTATTTCTCCTGATCTTAGATTCCACATTGCAGAACTTGAGACTCCTCATGAAGCATTAGAAAAACTTGCTAAAGTTTTTGGGATTAAAAATGAAATTAGAGCCCATCAACTTGAAAATGAGCTGCTTACTTTGGATCCTAATAATTTTTCTTGCATTGAAGATTTCTTGTCCAAATTCAAGACCCTTAGATATCTCTTGGAAGGTGTTAAAGTTAAGAAAGAAGATGGTAACCTTATTTATTCCATCCTTACTAAGTTGGGACCAGCCTACTCTGTATTTGTTTCCACTTTCCATTCTACAAGGGAAGCTTTCATTTGTCAAGGACAAGACTACAAGGCCCCTTCCTTTGACTCCTTTTGTGATTCCTTAATAAGAGAACAAGAAAAACTCTTACACCTTGGTCTTCTTAATCTTGGAAACTCTTCCACGAAAGCGTTAGCCGCCCAGCAGCAACCAAATTCAAAGAATCCTAAGAAGTCATATCCTCAAAAGAATGGTCCTAAACCATCTCAGCCTCAAAATGAAAGATCATTTCAGCAAAATGATAAGACCAATAAAAACAAATGGAAGAAGACTGATAGACATTGTAACTTTTGTAATCGAGATGGCCACTTAGAATCTAAATGCTTTAAGAAGATGGAAGCCTTGGAAGCCGCAATGAAGAAACATAACATCCATGTGGAGCCTACTTCAACTTCAACTTCCGGAATGGCACTTTCTGCATGTCATTGTCAATCATCTCAGTCTGGTTATGCATTAAATGTATCTTCTTCTTCTTCTCATTCTCATGAGTGGCTCATTGATTCTGGAGCCTCTTGTCACATGGCCAAAAACCAAGCCATGTTTTCTTCTTTAAATGATTGTAACACCAAAAATATATATATTGGTGATGATAGATCTCTTAATGTTGTAGGGACTGGAACTGTTCATCTAGACAATGGTCAGTTTAATGATGTATTATGTGTTCCAACCTTATCCTGCAACCTTCTATCTGTCTATCAGATAACTCATTCAGGTGAAGGTAAAATTGTTGAATTTTCACCTCATGATGTTGTAATCAAGGATCTAAAAGATCCTAAACAGATTCTAGCTACTGGTCTTGCTGATGATTCCAAAAGGTTGTATAAGTTTCACAACTTTGGGTCATCAAATCTTCCCTCAGTATTTGTTGCTCATAATGATGAAGTGAGCAAACTTTGGCATGAGCGATTTGGTCACTTAAACTATCGCTCCCTTCAGCATCTATGTAAAGAAAATATGGTGACAGGTCTTCCTATGGTATCTTGCAGAGATGGTGTTTGTTCCGGATGTGTACTCGGAAAACATCATCGGGACAGTTTTGACAAACGTGCCTCTTGGCACGCCTCAGCCCCTTTACAGCTTGTGCACAGTGATTTATGTGGTCCTCTTCCTGTTGCTTCATTCTCTGGCTGCAAGTACTTCTTAACTTTCATTGATGATTTCTCCAGACGCACTTGGGTATACTTCTTAAAACTCAAGAGCGAAGTATTTAACACTTTTTTGGCCTTCAAAGCCTTTGTTGAAAAACAATCTGGACATCAAATTCTTAAGCTAAGAACTGATAATGGTGGAGAATATGTTAAAAACACATTCATCAACTTTTGCACCGAAAATGGAATTCAAATGCAACATACTGTTCCATACACTCCACAACAAAATGGTGTAGCTGAAAGGAAAAATCGCACCTTAAAGGAAATGGCTAATTGTATGCTGCAATCTAAAGGACTCAGTCTTAGTTTTTGGGCCGAAGCAATTAATTGTGCAAATTATATAATCAATCGCACTCCTACTAAGGTTCTAGAGAATATCACTCCAGAAGAAGCTTGGAGTTCCATTAAACCAGATGTAAGTCACTTTCGTGTGTTTGGAAGTGAAGCATGGGCCCATATTCCAGATGAAAAGCATAAAGCTTTAGAACCTAAGAGTGAGAAATGTACTTTTGTTGGATATTCTGAAGATGTAAAAGGTTATAGACTTATTCCATTTAAGTCCAAAAATGTTATCATTAGAAGAGATGTAAAATTTGATGAAAATAAATCGGCCTGCGAGCCTAGTCCGGCGGATGTGCCACCTCTTCCTATCTCTTCTACTTTTGAAAACATTTCTTCTTCAGATGATGAAAGTGAGGATGATAATCCTCCCCCACCTTCTCAGGATCCTCAACTTCCAAGATGGGTCCGTGCTACTCGGGATGCAGCAGGTGATCTTGCCGGTGATCCTACAGATCAGCGACGTACACGTTCTCAGTTTGAAAGAGCCTCTTCTTTACTGGCTCAAGCTCCAGTAAATCATGATCCTGACACTTTTGCAGAAGCTTCAGGCCATCCACATTGGGAAGCAGCTATGAATGAAGAATATCATTCATTGATGACAAATGATACATGGGATCTTGTTCCTCTACCAAAGGGACGCAAACTTGTTAGATGTAAATGGGTTTACAGAACCAAGTATGGACCAGATGGGAAAGTTGATAAACATAAAGCTCGTCTTGTTGCTAAGGGCTTTTCACAGGTTGAAGGCATTGACTACACTGAAACCTTCTCCCCTGTTGCCAAAATGAACTCTATCCGCCTTGTTCTTTCCCTTGCTGCCTCTTTAAAATGGGAAGTCCATCAGATGGATGTTAAATCTGCCTTCTTGCATGGGGACTTGCAGGAAGAAATCTATATGGAACAACCCATTGGCTTCATACAAACAGACTCCAGCCTTGTTTGTCGACTTAAGAAATCCCTTTATGGTCTCAAGCAAGCTCCTCGGGCTTGGTATGCCAAAATGGATAGCTTTCTTTTAGAATCTGGCTTTTCTAGGTGTCATTCTGACAATACTGTCTACACCAAGAAAGTGGGCAACTCTCTTATCATCCTTGTTCTTTATGTTGATGATCTTATTCTTACTGGTAGTGATCCCAACCTTATAAACCATGTGAAGTCCAGCCTTAAAAAGAAATTTGAAATGACAGACTTAGGACACTTACACTATTTTCTCGGTCTTCAAGTCTTGCAATCCAAGGAGGGTATTTCCCTTTCCCAGTCCAAGTATGCTTGTGATATTCTTCGTCATTTTCACATGGAAGACTGTAAGCCAGCCCCTTCTCCCTTTCAGTCTGGAGTCAAACTTTCAGTCTCTTGTACTTCTCCTGAAGTTGATGCTACCTTATACCGTCAACTTGTAGGAAAACTCTTGTATTTAACCCATACTCGTCCTGATCTTTCCTTTGCTGTTGGCCTTGTTGCTCGTTTTATGCAAAACCCCCGTGAAAGTCATTGGAAAGCAGCTAAAAGAATACTTCGTTATGTTCGAGGTACAGTACAGTTTGGGATTCATTACAGTGCCAAAGCAGCTCCTCTGTTAGTTGGTTTCACTGATTCTGATTGGGCTGGTGACCCTGATGATCGGAAGTCTACTGCCGGTTATGTCTTCACTCTTGGTTCAGGACCTATTACATGGGCTTGTAAGAAACAGGCTGCCATTTCTCTTTCGTCAGCAGAAGCAGAGTATCGTGGTGCCGTGGAAGCTAGTAAGGAAGCCTTGTGGCTTCGTCAGATCCTATCAGAGTTTGGCTTTGAGCAGCAGCATCCAACCACACTTTGGTGTGATAATCAAAGTGCCATTCAGCTATGCAAAGATCCAGTCCAGCATCAGCGCAGCAAACACATTGAACTACACATGCACTTCATCAGAAAGCTCATTCATGACCATGTTCTTGAAGTGCAATATTGTCCAACAGATGATCAGGTTGCAGACATCTTCACAAAGGCTCTCACAGAGGCGAAGTTCACTAAACTTCGATATATGCTTGGAGTTCAGGAAGTTGTCACTAAGGGGGGATAGGCTCTAGTGCCTCCTTCCTTCTCCTATTGTGTCATATTTGTAAATCCTTCAATCCTATCCCAAGTTGTTCTTAAGGGGGGATGTTAGGATATTCCGACACATAGGATATAGTTAAGTTCAACTTGGTCTAGTTTAGAGTTAGGTATAGAGTTAGGTAAAGTGTGTTTCTTTACCGTTGTACATTTTGTAACTTACAATCCGACGGTCACGATATGTAGTGATCCGACGGTTCACTCTCACCTCGGTATTACCGACACTTGATCCGTGGCTTGACACCCGATTGGTCCATGAGTTCTATTTAAAGCGCATGGAGGGTCATTGTTCGGGTAATCCGTGCATGAGAGAAGCTTATGTAAATTTTCATTCTTTGATTAATAAATTGCCTGTAGTACCCACGTTGGGACAGGCCGTGGACTGTTTCCCTCCTTGCACTCTGAGGGTTTTAACCACGTCAAAAATGCTGGTGTATTGATTTGAGATCTGGTTGTGAGCGGTGTCCTTTTGGTATTCTTTCTGAGGAACTTACCCTGTAAATTCCTACAGTACTTGCCCCCTAGCAATTGTTTTGTCAAAATGTAAATCATAGGGTTGCAATCCGAAATAACTGTAGTTTTATGGAGAAGAATGTAGTGACGAAAACGCTGGACAGCTTGAACGGCTGCCAGGGCCAATTTCTCCACATGCGAATATTTTAGCTCAGTGGGATTCAAGGTCCGACTAAGATAATATATCACATGCTCCGCTCCGAATTCATCTTCTTGAACTAACACCATTCCAATGGTGGAATGCGAAGCTGCGAGGTATAAGAAGTAGTCCTGGTTGTAGTTGGGAGGATGCAATAACGGTGCATGGGTCAACGTGTGTTTAAGTGCATCAAAAGATTGTTGGGCAATCTCGTCCCAAAAGAAGTCGTTCTGTTTCAACAATCGTGTAAAACCTT
The DNA here is from genome assembly GCA_031772625.1 of Pinus tabuliformis. Classification (NCBI taxonomy): domain Eukaryota; kingdom Viridiplantae; phylum Streptophyta; class Pinopsida; order Pinales; family Pinaceae; genus Pinus; species Pinus tabuliformis. Next base: position 875,712,557 of record CM062807.1, read on the forward strand.
TAGTGACCTCGGCGTAGTTTGGGATGAATCGGCGTAAAAAGTTCGCTTTCCCTTGCAAACTTTGGAGTTGGCGCAAACTCGAAGGAGGAGGCAATTTGATGATAGCCTCGACTTTCGAGGGATCGACGCGAATGCCGGCTTTTGAAACAACAAATCCCAGCAATCGACCTGTTTCTATACAGAAAACACACTTGTGGGGATTCAACCGAATTCGATAATGCCTACACCTCATGAAGATTGCTCGTAAATGGACAAGGTGGTCAGCTCGATGTAAAGAATGAGCAGGCAAATCATCGAGATACGGTTGCACAATGTGCTTGATGTCGTGAAATGCGTAAGACATCGCCCGTTGAAAAGTAGCCCCGGCATTCTTAAGCCCAAAAGGTAATTTGCAATAAGCAAATGTCCCCCATGGACAAATGAATGTCGTTTTTGGTTGGTCGGCAGGTAGAATATTGATTTGATTATAGCCCGAAAAACCATCCATGAAGGAAAACATTTCACTTCCGGCACAATCATCAATAATTTGATCGATATAAGGCGTAGGATAGTTGTCTTTTGGACAAGCTCGATTTATATCCCTATAGTCGATACAGATTCTTATTGTTCCTTGTTTCTTGTTGACTGGAACAATATTCGATACCCAATCCGTTAACGGGATCGGATAAATGAAACCTGCTTTCAACAGCTTTTCGACTTCTGCTTTAATCGCAGCCGCTTTTCGAGGGTGAATTTGACGCAACCGTTGCCGGACGGGTTTAGCATCCGGGTAGGTCTTTATTTCATGAACAACAATGGCAGGATCGATTCCTGGCATTTCCTCGTAAGACCAGGCAAACACATCGCGGAATTCTTGGAATAGGGCCTTGTAAATTTGGATTTCTTCTTCAATACAAGCAGCACCTATATGAATGTTTTCCTCGATTCCGGACTTCACTGAAATATCAATGGGAATAGTACGAGAAATATTCCCCAAATTCAACTCTGAATCAGAATGTTTCGTTGGATCCTGAGCGTCTTTGACATATTCAGCGGTAAAGATAGATGAAAAATCATTTTCAAATGCATCATCCTTAGGTAAAAACGAAGATCTGTGATGGAGATCCTCCCATGGTAGATCGTCTACACTTAGGATTTCGCGAAGTTGTTCGTCAGATGACACGACTTCGGGAAACGCTATCCGTTCTAAGGGTGAGGTGAAAAGTGATTCTTCACTGACCACATTCATTTGGTCGATTTCGGTTGAATGCGAGTCGGTAAAAGACATGACAGCTTCATAAGCAATTTCATATGGACTCAAAGGCATAGCATCACCGAATGAGTCTATCTCAGAGTCAGATGGGACAATCCAAGGATCGTCATAAACAATATTTTCTGATGTAATCATATGAATTGTTGCAAATGAAGGGTCTACGTTGAGTGGAGGGAGAGGAAAAGTTCCCAGTAAACCGGAATCCTTAACTAAACCTACACCAACGTCCCTATAAGGGATTGTCGTCTTACCGACATGCTGGATACTCTCTGAAGAGGCTGGGTCGGATGAAAAGTATGTCAGCTGATCAATAGTCACGATCTTACCGTTATGTGGAAACTTGATTATTCTGAAGACCGATGAAACGACCGCTGTCATAGCATATGACCAACTTCGACCCAAAAGAAGGTTGTAGTCTAGAGGGGCATCAACCACTTCCACATCCAGACTAACGGTTTTACCTTCTACCCCTATAGGCAATTCTTGTAGAATACCAAACGGACGGAACCCACGGCCATCAAAGGCCTTAAGGATGGTGGGGGATTGGTTCAACGAAGGAGAACCAAGGGATCTCCAACATTGAATCAACATAATACACGTAGAAGCTCCCTCATCAATCACAGTCCGATGAATAGGCCTGTTTTTGACTATCACTGGAATTTGGAAAGCCATTTGATGGGGGAGACGCGGTGTACTATTTTCTAGATCAAAGATCATTAGATTCGGATCCTGAACATCAACAGCTCCGATAGCCGACAAAAGCAATTTTCGTTGTGCTGGGCATGACTGCAGCACTTCTAATGCCGACATTGCTGAGGGTGAAACAGCTAAGTCCTCAACAATGTTGTAATTCTGGGCAGCTCTCGCATGTGGATTGAAAGCAGACCTTCGAAGTACACCCTTGGTGGGCGGCTTAATTACTAAGTCTGGGTTAGGTTTTTCGATCTGTAGTGGATCGGAACCAGGAGCTGAGGTTGATGGGTTAGAGTGAGAAGATTCTGCTTCCTTACCATCAACAGGATTCTTAGTACCATAATCTTGCGATCGAGTCGCAATCCTCACATGAGACATCATCAAAATGGGTTCTTCACTGGCATTCGAAGAAGAACCTATCATCTTATTCTCCTGCTCCGGAAATGGATTTTTTAACACAGCAGGAGTGGGAGCACCTTTGACTATTTTCACAACCTCGGCCCGATGAGGGCAATCTCTCGTAAAATGATCCTCTTCACAAATAAGACAAGGATATCGAGGTTTGCGCTTTTCGTCATTGGTTTCCGACTTTTCTGTTTTCTCCTTCGGAGCCTTGTCTGCTTTAGCCTTCTTCTTTCCTTTCTTCTTTCCACCGTTTTTTGATTTGCCCGTAGATGACTCTACAGCGTGAATGTCGGCGGTAAGTTCAGGAGGAGAAGACTCTCCTGTCGGAGAATCAGGCAAAGTGATAATTGGAGTATTTGAAGCCTTGGAAGACTTCTTCTTGCTCTTCGTAGTCACGATACCAATCATACCATCAGCGGCATGAGATCCCGAAGGAGTAGCAGCGATTTGATTCGATTTGGGAAGATCCAGAATCTTCTCGTGTAATGTACCCGACTGAGTGTAAACTAAGTCAAGGTATTGTGCCTGAGCAATGACTTGCTCCTCAGTAACTACTCCGGCCTTAGCTACATCTTCAGTAATCTTCGGTAATAATGATTTGACAAACCATTCAGCTAAGATTTGGTCCGGGATAAAAACTTTCACTAACCTCCTACGACGTCTCCACTCATGAATGTGATCAGAAATATACGTGGACGTTGATTGTTTTAGTGAAGTTAATAACTCCGTGCCGTTATCGTATCTGACCGGCAACTGAAAGTGAGTTAAGAACGAGGTAGCTAACTGGCTAAAGTTGTAAAAAGAGGCCCGTGGTAACTCAATGTACCACTTGGCCGCGAGACCAATGAGTGTACGTTGAAAAAGACGTAAGCGGATGGAATCATCTGAGATAGAATTCGAAGCACACCAGAGGTGGTAAGTCATCACGTGATTGGACGGATCCTCTCCAGACTTACCTTCAAACTTGGGTATATCACTGGGCAACTTATTTGGCATTGGCGGCCAGAACGGAAGATATTGAATTGGATCGTTCGTTAGGCGCGTCAAGTCTGGTAAATCCAAAGTTGCGATAAACGGTAACTGCCGGTTAGGATCTCTAAAACTCTGGGTCACAATACCAGCCCCAGGAGGAGGATATCCAGGATAACTAGGAACAGGAGTCGCATTTGGGATATTATATCCTCCTGGAAAACCAGGATTAACCGGACCGTACTGGGGTTGTTGAGGTTGTTGATAAGTGTACCCAGGATACGGTTGATACTGGTAAACCGGTTGTTGGACAGCTTGCCCATGTTGGTACTGTCCCTGGTACGGAGGTTGAACAAATTGAGGTTGAGTAGTAACAACCGTACTTATACCAGGCTGACCTATAGGCATCTGGACTGTGGTTTGAATCGTAGATCCAGACAACGGTAAAGATGTCTGAGGTGTGGTAACAGGGACAGTAGAAACTGGAGCCGTCGATACTCCAGAAGTAAGTATGGTAGATGTAGCGGTAGTTGCAGCAGCCGTTTGAGATGGAGTACTAGGTGCAATTGACGGCTGAGTAACTACCGAAGTTACAGAAGTTTGAACATTTGGCTGGACAGGTTGCGGTTGCTGGGTTGGACCAGAAACTACGGGTTGTCCAGCTTGAGGAACCATCTGTACACTTGGCTGCAACACCTGTTGACCCTGTGATGGATCCCATACTAACATTCCAGGGTATTGACTTGTAACAGATTGAGGATACTGAGATCCATAACCAAATTGAGGGTAGGATTGATAATTGTAAGGTGTAGTTCCCATACTTGGAACATATGACTGACCTTGAGGCGGTTGATTACCTTGACTCGAGTATTGACCTTGGGGTTGATAACCTTGGGGTAAATACTGATACTGGGGTTGACCTTGACCTTGAGGTTGGTACCCTTGAGGTTGATAACCTTGGGGTTGATACCCTTGAGGTTGCCATCCTTGAGGTTGCCATCCTTGAGGTTGATATTGATACTGAGGTTGACCCTGGGGTACATATTGAGGCTGGGGTTGACCTTGAGGCGCGTATTGCACCATAGGTGCATACTGACTTTGAGGTTGCCCCCCAGACACGATTTGTGTACCTTGAGGTTGCCCCCCAGGTGGTAATTGGCCACCTTGAGGTTGAGAAATGGGAACTGAACCTGACATCATGTAAATGTCTCCTACACCCAATGGTACATTACCACTATTTCCAATTAATAACCCACGATCAACGGGTTGAGGAGATGCTCCCGCAAAGGTACCAGAAAGAGATTGATACCCAGTGGGGACAGAAGGACCGCCGTGTAAGAAAGATTCAGGACTTTGAGTAAACACGGACGACTGACCAGACATATTTACAGGAGTATAAATCCCTCCAGGTGAAAAAGGAGTACGAGGTGGAGAAAAACCTACCCCTGAGTTGTCTAAATAATTGGTTAACGAAAGGTACCAAGTAGTACTTCTAGGAGGACTGTAAAAGATGGATTCACGCTCCCTTAGATCAATAGTAAGTTGACCTTCAAGGTGAGAGACACCTATATCCTCTTCTGGAGCAAGTTCTTCTATAGCAATCAAACCAGAAGGTAGATTTTCGGTGATAACTCTTTCTATTCTTGGTGAATCTGGAACACTAGAAGTTGGAGTAACAGGTTCAGATATTTCTGGTTCTTCGCCTGTATCACTAGCAGACGAAAAACTACCAACAAGCTCAGAAACTGAAACAGCTTCGGGATTATAACATGTCTCTAAACTTTGTTAATCTGGATGGACTACCAAGGAAGATTCTCCTTCTTCAGGTGAACCTACTCTACTGTCACTAGGAGGAGTTACAAGGACCTTTAACCCTTCGTATTGACCCGGAATATCCTCAGGAGGTTCACCCCGCGATTTACGGAGTTTTCTTAACAAATCTATTCCGGTAACAATCTCAGGAGACTTGCCCCGAAGTCTACGGGACTGTCTCGGTAATTCCGCCACAATTAAAGATTTTTAACTACAACACACGAAAACAAAGTAAAAACTTCAAATCAAACCACCTAAAGTCTTCTAAAGAAGCAAACAAATTTGAAGCACACGCCTAAAGAATCTAGAGCGTCAAACCAAACACAAACAGTAGTCTTCCAGACCAAAAGCGCTAGTTGGTGATGAAGCCCAACCTCGCTGGATTCAGTACAGAAATGGCGGGTGGAACAGTTACCCCGGCAACCTGCTTAATGAATAGACCGGCACAAGTTCCTCCACTTTAACCGTCTCGAAGTGAAGTGAACCCCCCGGAAAATCCAAGTGAGTATAACCGACGTCTGCTCCAGGTACAGTGGGACCTTCCCTCCACCGTCACCTCGGTAGAACCCTAAAGATTATGGTCACTAAAGTTACCAATCACAACAATTACACCTGGGGGAACAGTCTAAACTCCGACAGCATGCAAGGGCAGAGTAACAAGCTCAATCCCCTTACCGGCTCCTTGACAGTAATCCAAGGTTTACCGATAAGTGACCCCTGGCTCCTCGACAATGGTTAATCCGAGGTTTACCGTTTGTAATACGTACTGTCTGGCGTCGTTCCCAACGAGGGGGGAATGATCCCCTCACTGGTTCGGACACGAGCTCGTGCTTCTCCTTTAAGAGGAGCTTTCCCAGAGTGCAATTGAAACAATTGGATTTATTCTACTCAAGATAAACTATCTGTTTGGTTTTGTAGTCTTGGAGAGTTAAGTACTCACCTACTCCAAGACCCTAGCCTAAGCTATGTTGGTGTTTCAGAGCCCTAGAAAAATAAAAATTACTAGATTGATTTTAATTTAAGCGTTACTTTTAAGGTTGTTTCTTAAGTCAAAAGGTGATGGAAGTGAAACCAGTGGTGTGTTGACTCGACTCGAAACCACTACAAAATGCACCTAGGATGATTTACCCACTACTTTACTTTTTCGATGAATTGTTTAACTAAAAAGTTGAGAGAATGCAATTTTTATAAAAGCAACTTCTTAATTAAAGACAATCAAAGAAACAATTCGTTTGTCTTTTCCAAGCATAAAAACATGACCGCTCTTTACTGGCACGAAAAAACTCTTTTTCTTCCAAAAACTTTAAATGCTACTTGAAACAAAACTTTTAAAAGGAGATGTTTTTGTATTTTTCTTATTTAACAAAAAACATAAATCTATTTTAATAAAAATCAATTGCAAACTATGCAATCTATGAAAATTCACTCAAAAAATAAAAACAAACAAATCAAAAGGAAATTACCCTAATTAAACCTAATGAGGCAAAGCCAACAATGATTATTCTAAGGTGTTTTACTTGATCACAAACAAATCAAGGACTAGCTTATTGCAGAACCAAAAACTAGTCAAAACAAAACTCTAATCTTTTTGTTCTTTTGTAAAATGGAAATCAACACTTTATAAACAAGTAATTCGAAATTTGACCCAAAAGACAACTTAAATGGCAAGCTGCTCACACAAGGAGACTTTACGACAGGTCCGACTTCTAAGAAGGCAGACAAACCAGAGAGATCTAAGGCTGGACAACTTCCTACCGTCAAAGTCACTACAGGACCTATTCAAAAATCAAACCCTAGGCCTAAACTTCGTTGAAATCCACTAAAACACTCAAAGCTCACAAAACAAGTTCAGGGGAAAATTTTTGACAGGGTACTAAAGGATCTGGGCGGAAAACACTAAGAAAAAACAAAATCTAAAAGCAATTAAAGCAAAAATGGAGTTTTCCTAAATTTTTACAGGAAGACGCAGGCAACCCGTTAGAACAGGCGCGGGCCCGCTCTGTGCAAACGGCAACAGCGCGTCCAAAGACGCACTGTGCAGCACTCAGAGGGTGCGTCCTTCTGGAAAAGTTAAGAAAAACCAAATCTAACTAAATCTAAAGCTAAGCCACCCAAATACTAATTCTCACAGTCAAAAACCAGAAAATAAAAATGATTTTCTCAGAGCAAAGTTCACACAAAGGAAAAGACTTTCACATTAATGGAATCCCCAGTGGAGTCGCCAATTTGTCGTGGCGGAAAAATTCGTTTGTGCGGACACAACTGACCTCCCTAGGAGTCTAAACTCTCTAGCGACAAACAAGACAAAATGGAGCGATCTTTCTCTAAATACACCTTTTAAAATATGAAAACTACAAGTGTTTAGGCTTACCTTATTCCAAAACGCTGTTGTTGTAGTCCGTCCTTGCCGATCCGGATGAGCTCCTCCTTCACATCAATTCTTGCAACCACAAACAATCAAACAATTACCAAGCACTTGCATCTCATATAATAAAACATATATTCAACATGCAGACCAAGGAACACATGAAATAACTCATTAACACAAGCTATTGAGAAAAATGAACCAGTTTGTATTAATAACGAAACAAAGAAACTCTTACAACCTGGCCTTGGTGTTGTGCAAGTTCCTCCCAGGGTCCATCAAGGGTTTTCCTCTACTTTGACAAAGCTCACCCACTTCCAAGTAGAATCAAGCAAAGACAATCTCTCCTCACAAGGTTCTAAATGGGAGTCCTAATTCCTGCAGCATTTACCCAAAGAAAATGTATAGCTTCAACCTCTCCTCCCTCTGGCCCAATTTCTTTATTTATAGTGCTGTAAAGAGGTTATTAAGGTCCACTATCAATGGGATAATCCCCCTCTTTGGGTGGGATAGCTCCCTTATTGATGGGATAAGTTCCTCCTCAATAGGGATGCATGAACCAACTAGAGGCGCATCCATTTCATCAAACCGACCTCTAGAAAGTTCTAGAAGTAACCACAAGTAACTTTTTTAAGATGAAACTTGCGCATTTTGCCTTTTACAGAAGGACGCACCTGTCCCTTAACATACAGAGCATCCAAAGACGCAGCCTTTGTGAACATTGTGAGCGTCCCCGCAGGTAAGGCTTGAGAGAACCTGCGTCCCCAGAGATAAACACATTTTTTACAAGACTTTCTCTCTTCTTTGAGTTTGAGATGGATAGCAGAGGCATAAGACTTGCCTAAGAGGGTAGCATGACTGTTGATTGAGCCATACTAACTGTAAATAGTCATGGTGACATTTTTTTAGTGTAACAAATGTCATTCAAATCTCCCTCTATTAGGGTGATTGGGTCTAGTGACATATTACTGGCCTTGGATTTCTTCAGTGGCCCAACTTTTTCCTGTCCTCTTGGATGCTTGATACAAAATGATGCTGTTTGTGGGTCCACTCCATGCTACTCTATCTGCTCATCTGTTTCTTCCTTTGTTTCAGGTGAGGGCGGCCTCACACCTTTCTCAGAGCCTGGGCCTTATCATCGACCTCCTTATTCCTCTTCTCATCCAACTACTCCATATTGAGCTTGGCCTCCTCCTTTTTGCACTGCACGATGGACTTGCTCGATCCTACCACCGTGTTTGAGGTAGTGCTCCACTCTGTCGTCCAACGATCAAGAACTGCATCGATCCCGTCATCAGTTTCCAAGTAAGGCAAGTCATGCCAATTTTGCTTAGGGTCCTTCCATGCCCTGATTGATACATGCTAAAAGTCTACCTTGAACTTCACATACTCCTATAGTTTGACAAATACAGAAGGTGACAATCGTGGCTTGCGATTGATATCAATGCATATATTCATTTCCATCAAGATCTAGAAGATATTTCTATCCTTGATGTGCTGAGCATCCTTTGTCACCCAGAGCAAAGCGTAATTCGTTGCTTCTGGCAGGTCTGACACAACTGAGGGGAATTAACTGTCTTTAGGCACCTCAGAGGCTACCAGCACAATGGACAACAAGAGCCACGAATAGTGGAAGGTATTGCTGAGCTGTTGTGCCTCATGTAAGTTCACAAGGAACTCACCACAGAGATAGTGTGCCCAATTAAACTAAACTCCTTCTGTGCATTGGACCACTAGAGCGAAGAATGGTGCCAACACTTCATCTACGTGACACTTCCACATAACGTTTCCTACCAAAATCTGCGTGGCCACCTTGACCACATGATAGCAGATACTGGAGATGGCATAGCCTCATAGCTTCTTCACGAGCCTGAATTTATCCTTCATGGCCTCTGTGAGGGCATGCTCGCCACCTTTTCTACCAAACATCATGGCTGGATTTTCTCCTGTATAGGGTAGTGTTGTGCTCTACAACAACCCCCCATTTCATATCATCTTTACTTATAAATATTAACGTATGAAATGGGTCCCTTTAGAATTTAATTTGGTATCAATGCTATTATAATCCAAAAAGTCCAATAAATGAATAAATGCACTTTATAAAAGTTTTTGGACAGACCCTTAAAAGGAAATCATGTAATGATTTGTCATTGCGATAAAGCGATCGCAAGATCGCATATCGCAATGACACATGAATTATAATTAAGCACCCCAAAGCTTTCCGCCGATGCGCATTCGGCGCATTCGGCGATCGGCGATATTCCATGTACATGTTATAATGCCCCATGCCAATAGTCCCGACGCGATACGCATTCGGCGAATTCGGCTATCGGCGACACGCTACAACAGTTGTGATGTTCCCAAAGACTTGTCCCGATGCGATGCGCAATCGGGAATCAGGTATCGGCGACAATCTCGCCCAAGTCTTATTGCGCTCAAAGCTTTTCACCGATGCGATATCGCATTCGGCGATCGGTGATATCCAATACACACCATTAAAGCGCACTAATCATACCCCCGATTGTGATCCGATAAAGCGCGGTTTTCAACGAAGAGCCGTTAAGTGATGGGATGGCACAATTCATTGGTAACAAAAGCTTGATCGCTCACGCAATCCTTCATCTATGCTCAACCGCCAAAACGTCCATTGCATGCTTAAGTGAATCGTTCACCTAAATAACGATATAATGGGCATTTAAGGAATGACAGATTGAAAATGGCTAATTAATAAGATCATGTCCTAAAATCTTTTTACGGATTGTATCCGCGCCCATTTTAAAAGCTAAATCCTTCAGTTACGTATCTATTCATATGTGCTGTATCACTTAAGAGTTTTTCATCGCTATCTCTGTGTATTACGCCCAATTGCCTCTTTGTGCAGAATTCATTCATAGAAGCTAGGCTTGAGAAGATGGGAAAGAAGTCCAAGAAGACTGCAAGTGCTTCCGCAACATCAATTGCAGGACAAGTGGCCGCAAACAAGAAGAAGGGCCTAATATCCGTTACTACATGCACGGGGCTCACCAGAGTTACTTGGCAAGGCACTTATAACCTAATTGAAGCTGAGCAACCAAAAAAGACAGTGACAGAAGCTAGTGTGGACTTACTCCAGAAGTCTGATGCAACTCTCAAAGATTTGGCCGACTCTTTCCTTCACAGGATAGCAGCCAGAGAACAGATTCTTCCCTATACAGACGTTGTGCGATGGGCGATTGAAGAAATCCCCATCTTGGACAGAACTTTTAATACCAGAGATGGGAGGATTTTCGGATAATTCAAGCCAGATGACCTAAGGCAAATGTATCATTTGCCCGAGCCAGAGAAAATATATAACAAGGCCTTCCTGGAGAAGTTTTCAAGCGAGAATGAGATCGAATCTGAACCTATCAAGGATTGGAGGCAAAATCCCAACAAGCACAAGCACGAATCCTCCGGTAAGTACTCGGTCGATTCTTTGGCTTCTCCTTATTGTTATGCGGGGATTATGATGTGTAGGCTGTGGGGATTGCATGATTCTGCCAATTTTACCATTGAAATGGTTCCTTTAATGGAGGCAGCAGTAAACAGTTGGTTTATGGATTGGGCTACTATTCTTTCGGATAAATTAGCAGTAGCTGTTCGTGATTTTAGATCTCAGACTGTTGATTCAGAAAGGAAAATGCCCCCGTTCTACTATAGTGCATATATCTTAGACACCCTTTGTTTCAATTCCGAATTTCCTGTTCTCGGGTGGAGGTGGACTGCACAGGATCCTTCACCCATTCATATATATCATCAACAATTGTGGAAGTATTCTTATAAACACCACCTGTATCAAATCTGTAATGGTTTTATGGTACCCATTTACTATTCCATTTTTGATAAACCCATTTCAAAAATTTCCTATCAAGCTTCCTTTGATTTACCAGCAGTAGCAAGCTGGTTTGGAGAAGAAAATTTCACCTATATCAGAGTTTTCGGCAGTGAAGCCGACCCACATGTTCTTCCTCTATATGTTCCAGATAAGCTGCTAGCAAGGGAAATTGCATATCAAATCATGGCTGAGAGTACTACACAGACTCTCAAAAGAGAAAAGAAGAAGGGATGGCCATCTTTTCCCTTCAGATGTGGTGTTTATACTCTGCATGATCTTAAACATGCAGAAAAGGAAGCCACGGAGCTTCAGTCTTTAACTCTGGCCACGATCCCAAACAGACCATACGACCCAAAAAAGACTGCTTACACTGCATTAGAACAGGCCAAATTAACAAGGTTTGAGCATCAGGAAGATATGTTTGATGACCTGTTCGTTCCCTCCGAATCAATAGGTCATGCTAAAGAACTCGCTAGGATGCGATATAATGATGAGGGATTAATTGAGTTCAATAAACTCAGAGAACAGAGGTTGCAAACTCTGCCTCTGGATTTACTGGCAACAACCCCAGCGACATCATCAAGCGGACCTGTTCAGGAACAGTTCAAGGAATAGGAGGAGAGGCAGAAGAAGCAACAGGCAGAAAGACAGAGAAAAGAACAGGCGGAGAGGCTAAAGAAAGAACAAACCGAGAAACAGCAGAGAACACAAATGGAACAAGAAGGGAAAAAGAAGAAAGAACTAGAGGAAAAGCAGAAGAGGGAACAAGAAGAGAAATAGAAAAAAGAATTGGCAGATAGGCAGAAAAAGGAACAAGAAGAGAAACAGAGGAGAGAAAAAGAGGAGCAACAGAGGAAAGAGCAGGAAAAAGAACGGAGCGAGTCCCATGCCGAAAAACAGAAACAAACCACCTTTGATCCTGAATTGCTTCAACAGTGGAAGCAATTTGACTTTATTATCAGTGGAAAGGAAGGTTCAAAAGAGATGGACACCTCCAAAACAACTGATACACAGGATGTTACCTCTCCTCAGGTTCTAAGTGGAACCAGCGGCCCACCAAGTTCTAAGGAAGTTGAAGTTATTCCAAAAGACCCCTCTGACCAGATTATTCTACAGATAGAAGATATTCCACCATTGGATGTTTTCTACAGCCCAAGACACAGGGCAGTTGTAAAGCGATCAAGGAAGAGACGAAGGATTGATCAACCTTCTATCTTCCCAGAACAAACGGTCACGGGTAATGTAGTATGGAAGGAGGAATTGGATCCCTCCGATGACTTAACAAAGCTATCACAGTATGCGGGTGCTTATTCGGCGGCAACAATTGACAAAGCATTCGAGGTTAGCCTTCTATTGAAGAATAAGGACCAAGAAATCTTTGCGTTACAGGCAGAATTGGTTGAAACAAAGCAAAGGGCAGCACAAGTAGAAGAACAGTTGCTGGCGCAACAGTAAGAGAACAATCAGTTGACTCAGCAATTGCAAGCAGAAAGGCAAAGGATTGATCAGGGTGCGATCCAGAAACAAAAAGAATTGTCGGAGGCGTTGGAAAATTTGAGAGCGGCGAATGAGCAAATGATAAAGACCAAAGATGAGCAAATTGCTCAAATGTCATCACAGCTGGAAAAGATGAAGGGCGCGTCGCAGGTTAAAGAGTTTAAATCAGAGGCATTATTAATAAACAATGCGTTGATATCTCAGGTCAGACTCTTATGTCAACAGATCGCTCAAGCTGAGCCACTATGTGAGCTAACTACAGCAATAAATCAGCAGGTAGAAAAGGCCAGGATTGAACTAGATCAAGCGGACAAAGCCATTACTGCATATCTTGACTGGCAGGATACTGATTTAGGAAAAGCAGCAAATTTGCCCAGGATCATAGAAACACATAAAGATATACTTTTCACAGAATGGCACACTCAAGTGATGAAAGCAGAAAGGGCGGCCTCAAGATGTAAATCAACCGCCAGCAATCTAGTGGATCTAGTCAATAACACTCTTTACCTGGTCAATATGATTTCTCAATGTAAACCGGGAAAGATGACAACTACAAATACATTAGAGCAAACATGCTACCTTGAATTAGAGGAAAAAGGAAGATTAATCGCTGGAGTTAAAAGCTTAACCTCAGATGCATATTGGCACTTTTTAATCAAGCCACATACACAGAGATCTGCCCTAAAGTGCCTTACAGACGCAATCGGGTGTATAATTCCCGAAATCCAAGATGCCACCTACGCTGCACCGCTCAGTTCGCGCCTCAACAAACCTCTGGAAGTTGAGCCAATGCTTGCAATAAATCAGCTCAGATTCAAAGGAAAGCAGCCGACTTAATGAATCACCCTCCCACTTGCCAGATCGCCAGCCAAAACAGGATCAAGAGTTATTGATACCAGCTTAGTAGGATTTCTGTTTAGTAGATATTTAAATTAGATTAGTATTTATAGACCCTTTCATTGTTTTGGAAAGGGTCGTAAAATTTTGTAACAAACTTAATAGGCTGAAGTTTGCACTACTGTGCTTCAGTTGCTATTCTTTTATGAAATTGGACCAGTTGTTCTGAATTTGACATCAAATTTTCTAATGCAATTGTGCACTATTGCCTTTGTGGAGGACGATTTCTGTGTTGGAGGAAGAACTGCTAATAGCGATTGATATTTGGGAATGTCCCGCAGCTCATATGGTACTTTTATCTACGTCTGAAGTCATTCCTTTTATATGAATTGTTATGTCATATATTCTTGCTATTGTTGAATACATGTATGCGCTGTAACAACAAATCTCTATCTCAGCCCACTATTGGATGTTTTGCGATTTGCATTTTCCTTTAATCATGCATGTAACAATGATATAAATGATAAAGTGTAGTAATTTCGCTGTTATCGCTTTGTGTAACTATTTATGCATAGCAATCTTGAATAATTTAATATCTATGTTTAGAGACAGAGTCATCTATATGCCTGTCTAAAAGCTCAGACCATCAAATGCTACACTTTAGAAAATCGATAAGTTCCCGGGATAGATCATAGTTATAATATTTTTGCCAATAGTTTTAGTTATTCGCTTATCGCCAGCATATTCTATAAGTCACTCATCCATCCCGTCTACCTATAATTTTTGGGAAACTCGTCCCATTATCCCCAGTCGGAGCCACTATTCCAAACGGAAAAGGAGCTGTATCAAGGTCCGGACCGGGTGGTTTCCCCTATGTTGTTGCAGCGATTTTCGAGGCATCAACAAAATTGGCGCTAGAAGGAGGGCCTGCAACTGTGAATGGCACATAAGTCCAAACCTATAAGCCATTCTAAGAGTAATTCTCCCTCCGAATCCCCTCGACCTTCCCATTTGCACACTGGTTCGCCGGTATCCAAACAAGGAGAAGGGGAATCAACTACCACTGCTCAAACCCATCATACCCCAAAACAATTAAGTCTTGAATCACCTGAAGTCCAGTCTCTAATCCATAAACTTCAGAGCTTCTCGATTTCACCACAGAAATCTGAGGTATCACAAAGTAGTGCGACTTCGCAGTTCAATCTGACTCATCCTCTCACCAGACTTCAGAGCGAAAAACTCGGATTGAACCTACTGAGTTCCCTTTACCCAAAAGGAAAAAGGCAAAGAAAATTACTGAAGGATCTGATAGTGAAGAGCTTTCATCCACGTCCTCCATTGCATCTTCCCCTCTGCAAGGTCAACCATCCACTCCCCCATTACAAATTGTCGTTCATCAGGGATTAGAAGCCTCAATATCCCAACCTGTTCACTCCTCATCATTAATCCCTTCCCATACATCTGGAATCCCAACAGTAGTGTCAACCACTGTTGCTATTATAATGGCAGACCCATGGACTAGGCCAGGTGCAGTCAACATGCCTGCACCATTGCATGATCTACCAGATGCTCCTGAAAAATGGCTGCCTAAATTTAACCCAGATGACGGGACCCAGGCTGAAGAACACATTAATAATTTTATGTTAGCAGTTAACTTAAAAGGAGTGACAGAGCAAGATGTTGTTGTAAGACTCTTCCCCTACACCTTACAAGGATCAGCAGGATCCTGGTATTTTTCCTTACCCTCTGGTTCAATTACCAGTTGGAACACATGCCAAGAGCAGTTTCTTACCAAATATGGAGATGATAGGTCCTTAGCTACTTTAATAAACGACCTCTCCAATCTGAGAATAGAGCATAGGGAACCAATAAAGGAATTTAACGCCAGATTTAATAAACTCCTGAACAAAATCCCTACAGCTTTCAAACCAAGTGAACAAATTCGAAGCGAATGGTATATTACCGCCCTACCTGCCAACATAGCCATTTTTGTTGACAGGGCTGGGAAACCTACCTTAGCTGAAAACATGAGAGAAGCACTTGCTGTTGAAAAACATATCAACGCTCTAGAGAAGAAAGCTGCTTTGGAAGATAGAAAAGCTAAAAAAGTCTCATTTAAAGAGGATTCCAAGAAGAAAACCCCAAAGGACCCGTACGACATGGAGGGTTTACAAAAAGTCCTTAAAACATTGTCTAACGAAATGGTTGAAATAAAGAAGCAGGTGGCCGAAACCTCAAACAAAAGACCATTTAGGACTTTTAAGAAAACTGAAACAAAGCCACCCAATGTTATATCTAACGCAGATTCAGAGCAAGAAGAAGAGGAAGAGGAAACAACCTCACAAACCGATGATGAGGAAGAAGTAGCTGAATGCCACGAAATGTGGGATTTTATACTCCCAAACTCTGATACCGAGAATGAAGAAGAAGCCTTTCCGGTTACTACAAGAAGTAAAAGTACTTTTGAACCTGCCCAGGCAACTTCAAAGAAAAGGAGTGCAGGTGCTACCACAACAAAGGAAAAAGTTCCCCCAAAGAAGTCGCCTGTAGTAGTTCCCCAAAACCAGCCTTCAACTTCTAATTCTCCTTCAACATCCAAGACATTAGTGGTATCCGATTCAATGGAATATAACATTGTTGATGACATGAAGAAAACTAAGGCAAACATAACTATGTTTGAGCTTAGTAAATTAAAGCATCAGCAAAAATTACTTCTTAAAGAATTGAATGATGTTCCCTCTACTCCCCTTCCCAGTGCAAGAGCTGCCAACAATTCAGGCCAACCTCCTTCAGGTATGGTTGAAGCTACCGATTCAGTTCTAATTGGAGATAGATCGAATTCTCATACTCCACCCTTCCTGCTGACCTATGAGATTTATAACAGAAACCTGCACAACTGTTTAATTGATTCAGGGGCATCATCTAATATAATGTCAGCTTCAGTTTGCTCTAAACTGAACATAGAACCCCAGAAGTTTGCTATTCATATTGTACAGTTGGACAGAACCAAAGTACAGGTTGTGGGAGAAATTAATTCCGTAACTATCAGGTTGTCTACCGATCCCAGGATTGTACAGAGGATTGATATCTTAATCGTTGACATACCTGAATTCTATGGTTTAATTTTGAGTAGAGACTGGTCCGAAAAACTTCATGGGTATATTTCCACAGATTGGTCGCATATGTGGCTTCCCTACAAGGGAAAGCCAAATCAAATAAGGATCGATCGAGAGAAGCATATGACCCACACAGTTACTAAATTTGAGCAAGAAAACCAACCTGTAGCGTTCAACAACAACATTTTGGGGAACTATTCGTCAGAGTCATTCTTTGGCAACTTTGTTGCCCAACCATCTCCTTTTTCAGTCAATCATTTTACATCTCAGATTGAAAATTTTTCACAAACTGATAAGTCTAGATGTTTTAATGATGCTGGGGAAAATGTAAATATTTTTGTTAATATTCCTTTATTTTGGTCTTTATATTTTGATGGCTCTAAGTCCAGCGAGGGCTCAGGAGCAGGTTGCATTTTGGTTAGTCCACAAGGAGAAAAGACAATGCTGTCTTGTAGGTTAAAATTTGACTGCACTAACAACACAGCCGAATATGAAGCTTTAGTCCAGGGATTATATAAAGCAATCGGCCTTAAAGTGCAATATCTAAAAGTATTCGGCGATTCGGAAATCATTGTCAAACAGGTGAGGAATGCAATTCATTGTCTTTCAAGTCACCTCAAGCATTATCAATCACTAGTACAGGATCTTACCTCACACTTTTCAGCATTTAACATTTTTTCCATCCCTAGGTCGCAAAACTCGGCAGCCGACCTACTAGCCAATGTAGCTTCTAAGCTTCTACCTTCTGAAGACTACAGCCTTGATAGATTTTCCGTAGAACTACTTTTTAGGCCTTCAATTCCTGACAATGTCACTAATTGGAGAGTATTTAACCACGATGAAGATATCTTGCAATTTCTAACTTCCGAAAAGTCCTATGACAATCAAATTATTGAGGAAAATGACCATGATCTACAGATGAAAGAAACACCTCAAGAAAATTCAATTCCTAAACCAGTGGTAAAGCTCGAAGATCTTTATGATATCAAAGACAGGTTTAAACCTTTAATTAATGCAAAGCTTCAAAGTTCTACCCTTAGGTTTGAATTGATAAATCTAGGTACTGATCATGCTCCTCAAAACATCAATTTAGGATTAGGACTTTCCTTGGAAGAAAAGGAAGCATTTATTAAACTGTTAAGAAAAAACAAATAGGTCTTTGCTTGGAAGTATGATGATTTGAAGGCATATGATACATCTATTATCTAGCATACCATTCCTATGCTTCCTGATCAGAAACCGATTCAACAAAAGTTAAGAAAAATACATCCAAATTTGGAGAGCCAGATAAAGTCAGAACTTAACAAGCTCTTGAAAGTCAAGATTATTTTTCCGGTCCGACACTCAAACTGGGTCTCTAATATGGTGCCAGTCAGAAAGAAAAATGGCGACATTCGAATTTGTATTGATTTCAGGAACCTGAACAAAGCAAGCTTGAAAGATAACTTCCCATTACCTACTATGGAGCAAATACTCCAATCAGTAGCAGGCTCTGAATTAATGTCCTTTCTTGATGGATTCTCAGGATATAACCAAGTTCTGGTTCATCCTGATGACCAACTTAAAACCACATTCAGAACAAAATGGGGAACATATGCATATCAGAAAATGCCTTTTGGACTCATAAATGCAGGAGCGACATTCCAGAGAGCTATGGATATAGCCTTTAGAGGGTTGATTAATCGAACAGTAGTCGTCTATCTAGACGATATTACTGTATATTCTAAAAAGAGATATAATCATTTGCATGACTTAAATCAAATCTTTCAGCGATGCAAAAGATATGGTATTTCTCTGAACCCAAAGAAGTCTTTCTTTGCTCTTGATCAAGGAAAACTCTTAGGCTTTATTGTATCCAAAGATGGCATTTATATTGATCCTGATCGGATCAAGGAAATTTCTGAAATTCCTTTCCCACACAATAAAAGGTCGATGTAGTCATTTTTAGGCCAGATTAATTTTGTTAAACGATTTGTTCCAGATTTTTCTCAAATTGTATTACCACTTCAGACAATGATCAAGAAGAATTCAGTCTTCAAGTGGGGATCAGAAGAAAAGCAAGCTTTTGATGTTATCAAGCAATCAATAATCAATGCCCCAGCCTTGAATACTTCAAATTTTTCTAATCATTTTACATTGTATACCATTGCGTCCGATGTGTCTTATGCTGCAGTTCTCACGCAGCCAAATGCTCACAATTTAGAAGCACCCATATCATTCTTCAGCTCAAATCTTCAGGGTGCCGAATTAAATTACTCTGATGTAGAATAACAAGCCTTTGCCGTATTTAAAGCGGTCAAACATTATAGACCCTTTCTTTTAAAAACCCATACAAAAATAATAGTTCCTTTCCCGGCAGTTAGGCAACTATTAATCCAAAAAGAGCTGGGTGAAAAAAGGGCAAATTGGGTCACAGCGCTTCAAGAGTATGACCTAGAAATTAAGCCAGCAAAGATTGTTAGGGGCCAAGGTTTTTGCAGGATATTGGCAGGAGCATCCAACATTCTAGAATCAAGCGATACAGATCAAACTCAAGAAATTAATCAGATAAGTGTTACTGATTCTGGATCTCAATATGCAGATTTAATATTTTATCTAAAGAATGGTTATGCACCTCCGAATTTGTCTTACAAAAACAAAAGGGCCATTAGATTAAAAGTGAAGAATTTTACAATCATTGATGACGTGCTTTTTAGACAAAATTATGATTCTATCTTGTTAAGATGCCTTGAAAAACCTGAAGCCCAAAAGGTTTTGCAGGAGCTACATGACGGACCAGCAGGAGGACATTTCGGAGCTGACACAACAGCTCACAAAATTATTCATGCTGGTTACTATTGGCCTAATTTGTTTAAAGATGCTCACGAGTACGTAAGGAAATGTCTAAATTGTCAAACTGCTAGCGGAAGACAACGTAAATCAGCTTTCCCCCTGCAACCAATCAACATTGAACAGCCATTTGAGCAATGGGGATTGGATATCATTGGGGAGATTACTCCAGGATCTTCCAAACAGCATAAGTATATCCTTACTGCTACCGATTACTTTACAAAGTGGGTTGAGGCAATCCCTTTAAAGACAGCAAATTCTGAAGCAATCATTGAATTCATAGACCAATTCATTATTACCAGGTTTGGTGTCCCAAATGCTCTTGTTTTTGATAATGCATATTACTTTTCAGGCAATGCTATGTTTAATTTCGCCATTAAAAGAGGATTTAAGTTAAAATATTCTGCTAATTATTATCCCCAAGGAAATGGTTTAGCAGAATCTACTAATAAGAATCTGATTAAAATCATTAAGCGAACCATTGAACAAAATCAGAGAAATTGGCACAAATCCTTACTGTTCGCATTATGGGCTGATAGGATAACACAGAAAGCTTCTATTGGAACTTCTCCATTTAATCTTGTCTATGGAAAAGAAGCAATCTTACCTACAAATCTTATTCTTCCTTCTTTAGCCCTAGTGCAGTTTATTGAGGAAACTCCTTCCTCTTCTATTCAGTTTAGACATGACCAGATCCTAAAATTAGAAGAGGAAAGAGAAAAAGCCAAGGTTATCCATGCCAAACATCAGCAAGTCATCAAAGCAGCTTTTGATTCAGTCTCATCCGGTTCAAAACAATTCCAAGTCGGTGATTTAGTTCTGAAATGGGACAAAGCCCATGAAGACAAGGGTAAACACTCCAAGTTCCAGAAGTTGTGGCTTGGACCATTTCAGATCTGTGAGAAGATAGGCCATTCAACCTTTATATTGCAATATTTATCAGGTTTGAGAGATTCTCTCCCTGTTAATGGCCTTGTCTTGAAGAAATTCTTTCACTGAGAAGGTAACCCCTTCTCCTTTCATTTCAGTAGGATTTTATAGTTTGTAGGATTTTAAGAAATAAGGTTGTGAGATGTCTCCCATTGACCTTTTGCTATGTTTGAAAAGTTGTCCCCATGGAACGAGAATGAACATTTGCTTTTAAAACAATAGAACTTTTAACCAAAAAGGATAATTTCTAGGAAATTAGATATCTTTGTATTCTGAAATCACAATTCAAATTTTGTCAACTCCTCTCAAAGCATAGAAATATTGTAAACCATTTTCTATTTCTTAAATTGGTCTCTAAAGGTTATCCATACTAAGATAGGAATCAATCCAATCTCAGCATCTTCAACTCTTACTCTGTCATCCATTACTCTTAAGAAGAAGATTGTTCACCCCATTCACTAAAGTTTATGATTATTCAGAGTGTAATTCTAAAAATATAAGATATTTAAGATAAGAGGTCTTATTATGAGCCTGCTTACCACGTTCATAGAGAAATAGTTTATCTGACATTACCAATACTGCAAACCAAAACGGGGTAATGGCTTGAAATTACAAGACAAGGGGTCTCATCACGAGCCAGCTTGTTCAGTTAAACTACTATCAGTGAGTGGCATTGTCAACAGCTGGCCACCAAACCAGGACAATGGATTTTTATCTTATCAATGACAAAGAAGAAAAAGGAAATGAAATACAAAATATGAAAAAATATTTTGAATTCATTCTGTTAATCACACTCTTAATTGGATGGGACAATGGACAATCACATGGTTAAAAGGTATCCCTGTCGAGACTATAGATGTTTGCTGGCAGCAGAGGCTCTACCTATGACAGATGAGTTTACTATAAAAGGCTGATTTGGAAAGGTATTCTATTTTATCATTACAAACCAATAAAGACCTATTTCAAAGCTTAGAATGTTTTTATTTTCTTAGAAAAGAGGAAGTCAACAAAATAGTTTCATTTTTCTCAGAATATATTGAAATCTAGTTATATTAGAAATTTCCCCATTGATTGAAACTCTATTTTCTGAAAAAGCTTAAATGTTTCTTTTTTTGAAAGAGATAACTGGTTCTTCCAGCGAATCGCCAATTGTTGTTCTCTACAACAACCCCCCATTTCATATCATCTTTACTTATAAATATTAACGTATGAAATGGGTCCCTTTAGAATTTAATTTGGTATCAATGCTATTATAATCCAAAAAGTCCAATAAATGAATAAATGCACTTTATAAAACTTTTTGGACAGACCCTTAAAAGGAAATCATGTAATGATTTGTCATTGCGATAAAGCGATCGCAAGATCGCATATCGCAATGACACATGAATTATAATTAAGCACCCCAAAGCTTTCCGCCGATGCGCATTCGGCACATTCGGCGATCGGCGATATTCCATGTACATGTTATAATGCCCCATGCCAATAGTCCCGACGCGATACGCATTCGGCGAATTCGGCTATCGGCGACACGCTACAACAGTTGTGATGTTCCCAAAGACTTGTCCCGATGCGATGCGCAATCGGGAATCGGGTATCGGCGACAATCTCGCCCAAGTCTTATTGCGCTCAAAGATTTTCACCGATGCGATATCACATTCGGCGATCGGTGATATCCAATACACACCATTAAAGTGCACTAATCATACCCCCGATTGCGATCCGATAAAGCGCGGTTTTCAACGAAGAGTCGTTAAGTGATGGGATGGCACAATTCATTGGTAATAAAAGCTTGATCGCTCACGCAATCCTTCATCTATGCTCAACCGCCAAAACGTCCATTGCATGCTTAAGTGAATCGTTCACCTAAATAACGATATAATGGGCATTTAAGGAATGACAGATTGAAAATGGATAATTAATAAGATCATGTCCTAAAATCTTTTTACGGATTGTATCCGCACCCATTTTAAAAGCTAAATCCTTCAGTTACGTATCTATTCATATGTGCTGTATCACTTAAGAGTTTTTCATTGCTATCTCTGTGTATTACGCCCAATTGCCTCTTTGTGCAGAATTCATTCATAGAAGCTAGGCCTGAGAAGATGGGAAAGAAGTCCAAGAAGACTGCAAGTGCTTCCGCAACATCAATTGCAGGACAAGCGGCCGCAAACAAGAAGAAGGGCCTAATATCCGATACTACATGCACGGGGCTCACCAGAGTTACTTGGCAAGGCACTTATAACCCAATTGAAGCTGAGCAACCAAAAAAGATAGTGACAGAAGCTAGTGTGGACTTACTCAAGAAGTCTGATGCAACTCTCAAAGATTTGGCCGACTCTTTCCTTCACAGGATAGCGGCCAGAGAACAGATTCTTCCCTATACAGACGTTGTGCGATGGGCGATTGAAGAAATCCCCATCTTGGACAGAACTTTTAATACCAGAGATGGGAGGATTTTCGGATCATTCAAGCCAGATGACCTAAGGCAAATGTATCATTTGCCCGAGCCAGAGAAAATATATAACAAGGCCTTCCTGGAGAAGTTTGCAAGCGAGAATGAGATTGAATCTAAACCTATCAAGGATTGGAGGCAAATCCCAACAAGCACAAGCACGAATCCTCCGGTAAGTACTCGGTCGATTCTTTGGCTTCTCCTTATTGTTATGCGGGGATTATGATGTGTAGGCTGTGGGGATTGGATGATTCTGCCAATTTTACCATTGAAATGGTTCCTTTAATGGAGGCAGCAGTAAACAGTTGGATTATGGATTGGGCTACTATTCTTTCGGATAAACTAGCAGTAGTTGTTCGTGATTTTAGATCTCAGACTGTTGTTTCATAAAGGAAAATGCCCCCGTTCTACTATAGTGCATATATCTTAGACACCCTTTGTTTCAATTCCAAATTTCCTGTTCTCGGGTGGAGGTGGACTGCACAGGACCCTTCACCCATGCATATATATCATCAAAAATTGTGGAAGTCTTCTTATAAACACCACCTGTATCAAATCTGTAATGGTTTTATGGTACCCATTTACTATTCCATTTTTGATAAACCCATTTCAAAAATTTCCTATCAAGCTTCCTTTGATTTACCAGCAGTAGCAAGTTGGTTTGGAGAAGAAAATTTCACCTATATCAGAGTTTTCGGCAGTGAAGCCGACCCACATGTTCTTCCTCTATATGTTCCAGATAAGCTGCTAGCAAGGGAAATTGCATATCAAATCATGGCTGAGAGTACTACACAGACTCTCAAAAGAGAAAAGAAGAAGGGATGGCCATCTTTTCCCTTCAGATGTGGTGTTTATACTCTGCATGATCTTAAACATGCAGAAAAGGAAGCCACGAAGCTTCAGTCTTTAACTCTGGCCACGATCCCAAACAGACCATACGACCCAAAAAAGACTGCTTACACTGCATTAGAACAGGCCAAATTAACAAGGTTTGAGCATCAGGAAGATATGTTTGATGACCTGTTCGTTGCCTCCGAATCAATAGTTCATGCTAAAGAACTCGCTAGGATGCGATATAATGATGAGGGATTAATTGAGTTCAATAAACTCAGAGAACAGAGGTTGCAAACTCTGCCTCTGGATTTACTGGCAACAACCCCAGCGACATCATCAAGCGGACCTGTTCAGGAACAGTTCAAGGAACAGGAGGAGAGGCAGAAGAAGCAACAGGCAGAAAGACAGAGAAAAGAACAGGCGGAGAGGCTAAAGAAAGAACAAGCCGAGAAACAGCAGAGAACACAAATGGAACAAGAAGGGAAAAAGAAGAAAGAACTAGAGGAAAAGCAGAAGAGGGAACAAGAAGAGAAACAGAAAAAAGAACTGGCAGATAGGCAGAAAAAGGAACAAGAAGAAAAACAGAGGAGAGAAAAAGAGGAGCAGCAGAGGAAAGAGCAGGAAAAAGAACGGAGCGAGTCCCATGCCGAAAAACAGAAACAAACCACCTTTGATCCTGAATTGCTTCAACAGTGGAAGCAATTTGACTTTATTATCAGTGGAAAGGAAGGTTCAAAAGAAATGGACACCTCCAAAACAACTGATACACAGGATGTTACCTCTCCTCAGGTTCTAAGTGGAACCAGCGGCCCACCAAGTTCTAAGGAAGTTGAAGTTATTCCAAAAGACCCCTCTAACCAGATTATTCTACAGATAGAAGATATTCCGCCATTGGATGTTTTCTATAGCCCAAG
This sequence comes from Pinus tabuliformis, assembly GCA_031772625.1. Classification (NCBI taxonomy): domain Eukaryota; kingdom Viridiplantae; phylum Streptophyta; class Pinopsida; order Pinales; family Pinaceae; genus Pinus; species Pinus tabuliformis. Next base: position 875,737,315 of record CM062807.1, read on the forward strand.
ACACAGGGCAGTTGTAAAGCGATCAAGGAAGAGACGAAGGATTGATCAACCTTCTATCTTCCCAGAACAAACGGTCACGGGTAATGTAGTATGGAAGGAGGAATTGGATCCCTCCGATGACTTAACAAAGCTATCACAGTATGCGGGCGCTTATTCGGCGGCAACAATTGACAAAGCATCGGAGGTGAGCCTTCTATTGAAGAATAAGGACCAAGAAATCTTTGCGTTACAGGCAGAATTGGTTGAAACAAAGCAAAGGGCAGCACAAGCAGAAGAACAGTTGCTGGCGCAACAGCAAGAGAACAATCAATTGACTCAGCAATTGCAAGCGGAAAGGCAAAGGATTGATCAGGGTGCGATCCAGAAACAAAAAGAATTGTCGGAGGCGTTGGAAAATTTGAGAGCGGCGAATGAGCAAATGATAAAGACCAAAGATGAGCAAATTGCTCAAATGTCATCGCAGCTGGAAAAGATGAAGGGCGCGTCGCAGGTTAAAGAGTTTAAATCAGAGGCATTATTAATAAACAATGCGTTGATATCTCAGGTCAGACTCTTATGTCAACAGATCGCTCAAGCTGAGCCACTATGTGAGCTAACTACAGCAATAGATCAGCAGGTAGAAAAGGCCAGGATTGAACTAGATCAAGCGGACGAAGCCATTACTGCATATCTTGACTGGCAGGATACTGATTTAGGAAAAGCAGCAAATTTGCCCAGGATCATAGAAACACATAAAGATATACTTTTCACAGAATGGCACACTCAAGTGATGAAAGCAGAAAGGGCAGCTTCAAGATGTAAATCAACCGCCAGCAATCGAGTGGATCTAGTCAATAACACTCTTTACCTGGTCAATATGATTTCTCAATGTAAACCGGGAAAGATGACAACTACAAATACATTAGAGCAAACATGCTACCCTGAATTAGAGGAAAAAGGAAGATTAATCGCTGGAGTTAAAAGCTTAACCTCAGATGCATATTGGCACTTTTTAATCAAGCCACATACACAGAGATCTGCCCTAAAGTGCCTTACAGACGCAATCGGGTGTATAATTCCTGAAATCCAAGATGCCACCTACGCTGCACAGCTCAGTTCGCACCTCAACAAACCTCCGGAAGTTGAGCCAATGCTTGCAATAAATCAGCTCAGATTTAAAGGAAAGCAGTCGACTTAATGAATCACCCTCCCACTTGCCAGATCGCCAGCCAAAACAGGATCAAGAGTTATTGATACCAGCTTAGTAGGATTTCTGTTTAGTAGATATTTAAATTAGATTAGTATTTATAGACCCTTTCATTGTTTTGGAAAGGGTCGTAAAATTTTGTAACAAACTTAATAGGCTGAAGTTTGCACTACTGTGCTTCAGTCGCTATTCTTTTATGAAATTGGACCAGTTGTTCTGAATTTGACATCAAATTTTCTAATGCAATTGTGCACTATTGCCTTTGTGGAGGACGATTTCTGTGTTGGAGGAAGAACTGCTAATAGCGAAAACTACAAGTGTTTAGGCTTACCTTATTCCAAAACGCTGTTGTTGTAGTCCGTCCTTGCCGATCCGGATGAGCTCCTCCTTCACATCAATTCCTGCAACCACAAACAATCAAACAATTACCAAGCACTTGCATCTCATATAATAAAACATATATTCAACATGCAGACCAAGGAACACATGAAATAACTCATTAACACAAGCTATTGAGAAAAATGAACCAGTTTGTATTAATAACGAAACAAAGAAACTCTTACAACCTGGCCTTGGTGTTGTGCAAGTTCCTCCCAGGGTCCATCAAGGGTTTTCCTCTACTTTGACAAAGCTCACCCACTTCCAAGTAGAATCAAGCAAAGACAATCTCTCCTCACAAGGTTCTAAATGGGAGTCCTAATTCCTGCAGCATTTACCCAAAGAAAATGTATAGCTTCAACCTCTCCTCCCTCTGGCCCAATTTCTTTATTTATAGTGCTGTAAAGAGGTTATTCAGGTCCACTATCAATGGGATAATCCCCCTCTTTGGGTGGGATAGCTCCCTTATTGATGGGATAAGTTCCTCCTCAATAGGGATGCATGAACCAACTGGAGGCGCATCCATTTCATCAAACCGACCTCTAGAAAGTTCTAGAAGTAACCACAAGTAACTTTTTTAAGATGAAACTTGTGCATTTTGCCTTTTACAGAAGGACGCACCTGTCCCTTAACATACAGAGCGTCCAAAGACGCAGCCTTTGTGAACATTGTGAGCGTCCCCGCAGGTAAGGCTTGAGAGAACCTGCGTCCCTAGAGATAAACACATTTTTTACAAGACTTTCTCTCTTCTTTGAGTTTGAGATGGATAGCAGAGGCATAAGACTTGCCTAAGAGGGTAGCATGACTGTTGATTGAGCCATACTAACTGTAAATAGTCATGGTGACATTTTTTTAGTGTAACAAATGTCATTCAAATCTCCCTCTATTAGGGTGATTGGGTCTAGTGACATATTACTGGCCTTGGATTTCTTCAGTGGCCCAACTTTTTCCTGTCCTCTTGGATGCTTGATACAAAATGATGCTGTTTGTGGGTCCACTCCATGCTACTCTATCTGCTCATCTGTTTCTTCCTCTATTTCAGGTGAGGGCGGCCTCACACCTTTCTCAGAGCCGCACTTTGCTCCACCTGTCTGCTCTTCCACCTGCTGTGTGGCATCGCGCTTGGCCTGGGCCTTATCATCGACCTCCTTATTCCTCTTCTCATCCAACTACTCCATATTGAGCTTGGCCTCCTCCTTTTTGCACTGCACGATGGACTTGCTCGATCCTACCACCGTGTTTGAGGTAGTGCTCCACTCTGTCGTCCAACGATCAAGAACTGCATCGATCCCGTCATCAGTTTCCAAGTAAGTCAAGTCATGCCAATTTTGCTTAGGGTCCTTCCATGCCCTGATTGATACACGCTAAAAGTCTACCTTGAACTTCACATACTCCTACAGTTTGACAAATACAGAAGGTGACAATCGTGGCTTGCGATTGATATCAATGCATATATTCATTTCCATCAAGATCTAGAAGATATTTCTATCCTTGATGTGCTGAGCATCCTTTGTCACCCAGAGCAAAGCGTAATTCGTTGCTTCTGGCAGGTCTGACACAACTGAGGGGAATTAACTGTCTTTAGGCACCTCAGAGGCTACCAGCACAATGGACAACAAGAGCCACGAATAGTGGAAGGTATTGCTGAGCTGTTGTGCCTCATGTAAGTTCACAAGGAACTCACCACAGAGATAGTGTGCCCAATTAAACTAAACTCCTTCTGTGCATTGGACCACTAGAGCGAAGAATGGTGCCAACACTTCATCTACGTGACACTTCCACATAACGTTTCCTACCAAAATCTGCGTGGCCACCTTGACCACATGATAGCAGATACTGGAGATGGCATAGCCTCATAGCTTCTTCACGAGCCTGAATTTATCCTTCATGGCCTCTGTGAGGGCATGCTCGCCACCTTTTCCGCCAAACATCATGGCTGTATTTTCTCCTGTATAGGGTAGTGTTGTGCTCTACAACAACCCCCCATTTCATATCATCTTTACTTATAAATATTAACGTATGAAATGGGTCCCTTTAGAAATTAATTTGGTATCAATGCTATTATAATCCAAAAAGTCCAATAAATGAATAAATGCACTTTATAAAACTTTTTGGACAGACCCTTAAAAGGAAATCATGTAATGATTTGTCATTGCGATAAAGCGATCGCAAGATCGCATATCGCAATGACACATGAATTATAATTAAGCACCCCAAAGCTTTCCGCCGATGCGCATTCGGCGCATTCGGCGATCGGCGATATTCCATGTACATGTTATAATGCCCCATGCCAATAGTCCCGACGCGATACGCATTCGGCGAATTCGGCTATCGGCGACACGCTACAACAGTTGTGATGTTCCCAAAGACTTGTCCCGATGCGATGCGCAATCGGGAATCGGGTATCAGCGACAATCTCGCCCAAGTCTTATTGCGCTCAAAGCTTTTCACCGATGCGATATCGCATTCGGCGATCGGTGATATCCAATACACACCATTAAAGCGCACTAATCATACCCCCGATTGCGATCTGATAAAGCGCGGTTTTCAACGAAGAGCCGTTAAGTGATGGGATGGCACAATTCATTGGTAATAAAAGCTTGATCGCTCACGCAATCCTTCATCTATGCTCAACCGCAAAAAAGGCCATTGCATGCTTAAGTGAATCGTTCACCTAAATAACGATATAATGGGCATTTAAGGAATGACAGATTGAAAACGGCTAATTAATAAGATCATGTCCTAAAATCTTTTTACGGATTGTATCCGCGCCCATTTTAAAAGCTAAATCCTTCAGTTACGTATCTATTCATATGTGCTGTATCACTTAAGAGTTTTTCATCGCTATCTCTGTGTATTACGCCCAATTGCCTCTTTGTGCAGAATTCATTCATAGAAGCTAGGCTTGAGAAGATGGGAAAGAAGTCCAAGAAGACTACAAGTGCTTCCGCAACATCAATTGCAGGACAAGTGGCCGCAAACAAGAAGAAGGGCCTAATATCCGATACTACATGCACGGGGCTCACCAGAGTTACTTGGCAAGGCACTTATAACCTAATTGAAGCTGAGCAACCAAAAAAGACAGTGACAGAAGCTAGTGTGGACTTACTCAAGAAGTCTGATGCAACTCTCAAAGATTTGGCCGACTCTTTCCTTCACAGGATAGCAGCCAGAGAACAGATTCTTCCCTATACAGACGTTGTGCGATGGGCGATTGAAGAAATCCCCATCTTGGACAGAACTTTTAATACCAGAGATGGGAGGATTTTTGGATAATTCAAGCCAGATGACCTAAGGCAAATGTATCATTTGCCCGAGCCAGAGAAAATATATAACAAGGCCTTCCTGGAGAAGTTTTCAAGCGAGAATGAGATCGAATCTGAACCTATCAAGGATTGGAGGCAAAATCCCAACAAGCACAAGCACGAATCCTCCGGTAAGTACTCGGTCGATTCTTTGGCTTCTCCTTATTGTTATGCGGGGATTATGATGTGTAGGCTGTGGGGATTGCATGATTCTGCCAATTTTACCATTGAAATGGTTCCTTTAATGGAGGCAGCAGTAAACAGTTGGTTTATGGATTGGGCTACTATTCTTTCGGATAAATTAGCAGTAGCTGTTCGTGATTTTAGATCTCAGACTGTTGATTCAGAAAGGAAAATGCCCCCGTTCTACTATAGTGCATATATCTTAGACACCCTTTGTTTCAATTCCGAATTTCCTGTTCTCGGGTGGAGGTGGACTGCACAGGACCCTTCACCCATTCATATATATCATCAACAATTGTGGAAGTATTCTTATAAACACCACCTGTATCAAATCTGTAATGGTTTTATGGTACCCATTTACTATTCCATTTTTGATAAACCCATTTCAAAAATTTCCTATCAAGCTTCCTTTGATTTACCAGCAGTAGGAAGTTGGTTTGGAGAAGAAAATTTCACCTATATCAGAGTTTTCGGCAGTGAAGCCGACCCACATGTTCTTCCTCTATATGTTCCAGATAAGCTGCTAGCAAGGGAAATTGCATATCAAATCATGGCTGAGAGTACTACACAGACTCTCAAAAGAGAAAAGAAGAAGGGATGGCCATCTTTTCCCTTCAGATGTGGTGTTTATACTCTGCATGATCTTAAACATGCAGAAAAGGAAGCCACGAAGCTTCAGTCTTTAACTCTGGCCACGATCCCAAACAGACCATACGACCCAAAAAAGACTGCTTACACTGCATTAGAACAGGCCAAATTAACAAGGTTTGAGCATCAGGAAGATATGTTTGATGACCTGTTCGTTCCCTCCGAATCAATAGGTCATGCTAAAGAACTCGCTAGGATGCGATATAATGATGAGGGATTAATTGAGTTCAATAAACTCAGAGAACAGAGGTTGCAAACTCTGCCTCTGGATTTACTGGCAACAACCCCAGCGACATCATCAAGCGGACCTGTTCAGGAACAGTTCAAGGAATAGGAGGAGAGGCAGAAGAAGCAACAGGCAGAAAGACAGAGAAAAGAACAGGCGGAGAGGCTAAAGAAAGAACAAACCGAGAAACAGCAGAGAACACAAATGGAACAAGAAGGGAAAAAGAAGAAAGAACTAGAGGAAAAGCAGAAGAGGGAACAAGAAGAGAAATAGAAAAAAGAACTGGCAAATAGGCAGAAAAAGGAACAAGAAGAGAAACAGAGGAGAGAAAAAGAGGAGCAACAGAGGAAAGAGCAGGAAAAAGAACGGAGCGAGTCCCATGCCGAAAAACAGAAACAAACCACCTTTGATCCTGAATTGCTTCAACAGTGGAAGCAATTTGACTTTATTATCAGTGGAAAGGAAGGTTCAAAAGAGATGGACACCTCCAAAACAACTGATACACAGGATGTTACCTCTCCTCAAGTTCTAAGTGGAACCAGTGGCCCACCAAGTTCAAAGGAAGTTGAAGTTATTCCAAAAGACCCCTCTGACCAGATTATTCTACAGATAGAAGATATTCCACCATTGGATGTTTTCTACAGCCCAAGACACAGGGCAGTTGTAAAGCGATCAAGGAAGAGACGAAGGATTGATCAACCTTCTATCTTCCCAGAACAAACGGTCACGGGTAATGTAGTATGGAAGGAGGAATTGGATCCCTCCGATGACTTCACAAAGCTATCACAGTATGCGGGTGCTTATTCGGCGGCAACAATTGACAAAGCATTCGAGGTTAGCCTTCTATTGAAGAATAAGGACCAAGAAATCTTTGCGTTACAGGCAGAATTGGTTGAAACAAAGCAAAGGGCAGCACAAGCAGAAGAATAGTTGCTGGCGCAACAGTAAGAGAACAATCAGTTGACTCAGCAATTGCAAGCAGAAAGGCAAAGGATTGATCAGGGTGCGATCCAGAAACAAAAGGAATTGTCGGAGGCGTTGGAAAATTTGAGAGCGACGAATGAGCAAATGATAAAGACCAAAGATGAGCAAATTGCTCAAATGTCATCACAGCTGGAAAAGATGAAGGGCGCGTCGCAGGTTAAAGAGTTTAAATCAGAGGCATTATTAATAAACAATGCGTTGATATCTCAGGTCAGACTCTTATGTCAACAGATCGCTCAAGCTGAGCCACTATGTGAGCTAACTACAGCAATAAATCAGCAGGTAGAAAAGGCCAGGATTGAACTAGATCAAGCGGACGAAGCCATTACTGCATATCTTGACTGGCAGGATACTGATTTAGGAAAAGCAGCAAATTTGCCCAGGATCATAGAAACACATAAAGATATACTTTTCACAGAATGGCACACTCAAGTGATGAAAGCAGAAAGGGCGGCTTCAAGATGTAAATCAACCGCCAGCAATCTAGTGGATCTAGTCAATAACACTCTTTACCTGGTCAATATGATTTCTCAATGTAAACCGGGAAAGATGACAACTACAAATACATTAGAGCAAACATGCTACCTTGAATTAGAGGAAAAAGGAAGATTAATCGCTGGAGTTAAAAGCTTAACCTCAGATGCATATTGGCACTTTTTAATCAAGCCACATACACAGAGATCTGCCCTAAAGTGCCTTACAGACGCAATCGGGTGTATAATTCCCGAAATCCAAGATGCCACCTACGCTGCACAGCTCAGTTCGCGCCTCAACAAACCTCTGGAAGTTGAGCCAATGCTTGCAATAAATCAGCTCAGATTCAAAGGAAAGCAGCCGACTTAATGAATCACCCTCCCACTTGCCAGATCGCCGGCCAAAACAGGATCAAGAGTTATTGATACCAGCTTAGTAGGATTTCTGTTTAGTAGATATTTAAATTAGATTAGTATTTATAGACCCTTTCATTGTTTTGGAAAGGGTCGTAAAATTTTGTAACAAACTTAATAGGCTGAAGTTTGCACTACTGTGCTTCAGTCACTATTCTTTTATGAAATTGGACCAGTTGTTCTGAATTTGACATCAAATTTTCTAATGCAATTGTGCACTATTGCCTTTGTGGAGGACGATTTCTGTGTTGGAGGAAGAACTGCTAATAGCGATTGATATTTGGGAATGTCCCGCAGCTCATATGGTACTTTTATCTACGTCTGAAGTCATTCCTTTTATATGAATTGTTATGTCATATATTCTTGCTATTGTTGAATACATGTATGCGCTGTAACAACAAATCTCTATCTCAGCCCACTATTGGATGTTTTACGATTTGCATTTTCCTTTAATCATGCATGTAACAATGATATAAATGATAAAGTGTAGTAATTTCGCTATTATCGTTTTGTGTAACTATTTATGCACAGCAATCTTGAATAATTTAATATCTATGTTTAGAGACAGAGTCATCTATATGCCTGTCTAAAAGCTCAGACCATCAAACGCTACACTTTAGAAAATCGATAAGTTCCCGGGATAGATCATAGTTATAATATTTTTGCCAATAGTTTTAGTTATTCGCTTATCGCCAGCATATTCTATAAGTCACTCATCCATCCCGTCTACCTATAATTTTTGGGAAACTGGTCCCATTATCCCCAGTCGGAGCCACTATTCCAAACGGAAAAGGAGCTGTATCAAGGTCCGGACCGGGTGGTTTCCCCTATGTTGTTGCAGCGATTTTCGAGGCATCAACAGGTAGCCATATGATCCTATGGATCAACCTGTCAGTGACGGGTATCAGCTCCTCCATCCACAGATACCCATTGTGCACCAAGCATAATAGCTACTTGATTACCAATACTGTGATAGGTGTGTGATTGTAGTGCGGTACCCATAGCAAGTTGAGAAGACTTGCCTTGTCTACGCCCCTAAGCCACTTCGCAGTTCCAACGCAATCATCCCGATGGTTGTATGAACAATGCGGTGCATTAGCTGTTCTGTTCCCAAGTGAGGGAACTTCTCAGTGCTAGCTAAGTCCCAGTATTCTAATTTTAATAGTGGAACCCACCCCAAGTGCGGTCCTTCAAAGACAATCTCGTCTAGCAGCAGAGGTATGTGCAAGGCGACCTTGCTTTCGTTAATGTTCTTCAACACCTTGGTCTTGCCCTTGCATGGAGGGACGTATTTAGGAAATTTAGTAATAGGTTAAGGACCCTTGACTTCAACGCCATCCACTTCCATCCCCAAATCCTCATCATCCATCGGGATGTCCTCAATCTCTTCCTCCTCTGGCTCTAAGTTAATAGTTTTTCCCTTTTCCTGTGCGGTGGGCTTGTCCTTTTGTGGGTTTCTTTTAGGCGACGTGTGCACGAGTATCACAACCTGCTTGCCCTTCTTATCCTTCACACTCTCCTTGGTCAGGGTAGGCTTCAGTCTAGGCATCCATGGTGACTTGGGGACTTCAGCTAGTACCTCTACAATCTCCAGAGCAGCTCCCTCTGTCTCCATAACAACTTTCGACATAGCCCCCTCGGTTGTCACTGGTTTGACATCCATAGCTTTTGATCTTGGGATAATTTCACAAATGAAATTGCGATCGAACTCTGGAAATTGATCAAGCACTAGGCAGTGAAGTAATTCTTCGAAAAATGCATGGTTCATGTACGTCTAAGAGCTCACCAACTCAATGCTCAAAATTCCAAGTGTTTTTCATTGGGCAGCTACATGTAATTTATAGGCCATTTCGAATTCAAATCGACTGTTCCCCTAAAATTTAGTTCATTAATGTTGGATTGGTAGCAGATTTTCAAGGATAATACCCATAAATTTCATCTTAAATGCCAGCCACCCACTCCATTTGGTCGCATTATCATCGTCAAATCACGAACAATGACTTTAATGTTCACCTTCCGAGTAATCTGCATGAATTTTCCCTGGGTAGCACAACTCTCTCCGTGCTGTCATAGACCCTATAAAATATCCTTGTTCCTCACAATCCTCCAATCATGTAGTTACCCAACCCGAGCAGTGTAGTTACTAAACACTTGTGATGCAGGCAAGTTCCCTTTGCAGATAGAGGCAACCCCTCTAGCCCTAGAGTGGGTCTAGTCACAACAAGAACAATATCAAAGAAAATTCCCTTAGATAGCTATTGTCATGAAGGCCTACCTTCAGATCCTCATTTGATGAAGTTCTCGTTGTGTTTTTCCAGCTCTTGTTCTAATCACTTTTGTACCTGAAACAAAATACATAGAACAATAACAAACATAATAGAATACAAAAAAATGATCTACTTAAAGGGTCAAGGAACTTCAAGCTATCAATATGCAATTTGACATAAGATATAGGAAATAAACCGTTGATTTGTATTAATATGAACTAAAGTAAAACTTACAACCATGCCTTGACTTTGTAGGTCCCCTAAAAGGGTCCTGTCAGCATGTCTCCGCAAGAATTCACTCATGAATTGTCTCCCAAGAGGATGAATAACTCTCTCTCCTACCCAAAAGGAAAAATTATGATGCTAGAACACTCATACAATCAAGCCAAATCCACACAAAACTATCCCAGGCTAAGTTACATTAGAAGCTACTTCCAAACTCCACTCAAACTCTCTCCAAACCAACTGAACTAGTAGATCTCAACCATGAAGGAGATATTTATAGGAGGAGGAGCCTCCATAAGAGATGGGAGAAAAAGCTTATCCCTTTGGGAGGTTGCAAAAAAGGTGGAACAACCATCCCAAGGAAAAGAGCCGAGCTCATATGATCCAACAACTATTGAGGTATAAAAGGTGTCTTTTTAACTCCTAATTATCTTCACATTAGTTATCAATCCGGGTAAGACTTTCTATTTAAATAATGTACACTGTGTGTGGTGGTTATTCACTCAAGAGTAATACTTCTAAATCATAGCACAATGCTTTCAAATACAAGAGTAAATGGATGCAACTAATGAACTCAAATTACAATTAAAAGAAAGCTTAGCTTGCTAACAAAACCAAACCAAACATTCATTCAAGTATCAATCAAGAATACAGTAATAATAACTCGTTTCTCTTTTAACTGATTGATAGTCCAAAAGTATTTTCTAATATGAATAGTAGGGATCTCAGTCTGAGAGCGTAGATAGCAATAGCCAATGATCTTTACAGTGAAGAATCTCAAGATAACACACTGAACTAAATTACTAAATTGGAAATATAATGCTGAACTCAAATGATTAAGTCTAAAATCATAACAAGGAAATACTGAAATAGGCAATTAAATAACAACTTGAACTAATACTTCTGTAGCATGTAAAACAAAGTATGTCTGATAATACGTAATAGCAAAGCAATGCGATTACAATAAATGGAAATCAAACCAAACGATCACACGACATAAATTGTAAAATAATGATACATGAATAGCAAGTGAATCCACCAGGGCCGGGCCCTTAGCCGCCAGTGAACACCACTGGATTACTTCAGTATGATCGAAGGAACAAAAACTGTATTATATATTAATCATTTGCAAAATAGTTATAGCTAGTTCGTACTCTGTTTCAACAATGAGAGTCGATGATCAAAGTAAAAATACAATAGAAATTTCTGAATAATATCCCCTTCTTTTCTCTTTACAATCGCTGCCTTTTATAATGGCCAAGCAATAAGAAGGGTAAAATAGTAACAACGATCCCTCAAGATCAAGAGATCCTGAGGGATTCACGCAATCTTCCATCTTTAGTTAACTTCCTGTCTTTTGCGCTGATGTTGTGATCTCCTTTGTTCTTATCCATAACTGCGCACTCCTATCCTTGGCTTGCTGCTTGTACGTTGTTTCCTAGCTAGGGAACAATAGTTGTTCCATTTCATCTTTTTCCTACATGAAGAAGGACAACAATCAGCTAATTTGTGATAATAGATAATTTCCTCATTTTCACCATAGTCCTTTGATATATTATCATTTTAGGATATAAAAGGAATATAACTAAAGAAAATAATGATGAAATAAGTAAGATATACATACCTTTTCCATAGCTCAACACACTCCCCTGCTTACCCTTTTTCATGCCCTCATGAAAACCATGTAATTTGTATGCAAAGCAGTCAAGGAATAGGCTGGGGAAGGAATGTCATGAAGTGGTCTGAAACCATGATTTTTAGCCAAGGTTTCAAAAATGTGTCTTGTCTATCCTTCAGGTAATTCATATATAGCTTTATAGTCTTCTGCAGGATACCAAACAATAGGACTACGAAATCTACAACCTAACCAATATGGACCTTCCCTCAAGATGAGGTTGCTATAAGTAACAAAGCGATCTGCAGCCAATTTAAAGTTTTTGTAATTGAATGGTTCTTTGTCCTGCACATTACGATTGGAAACTTTCCATCTGAATTTAGCTGCTGCCAAGGAGTTGTCTTTGATAGAGAGAAAATACTCTATCCCCTGTTGGACAATTTCTTTGTGAATGGGCCCAAATACCTGGATTACTCCTTCCTTTAGCATCAAACTTCTGTGTTTGGCCAACATTCGCAGTGGGTTTTTTGGTTCACCCTTGACCTAAAGGTCCAACCCATTTTCCTGCCTCTGGAAATTATTATTGTCTTTGAACCATTTCAACTATTTAACAACAAATGAGATGAAAGCTAATTGTATATCCCCCACAAAAGGGCTGGGATTCTTTTCCATTTCTTCTTCCAATACAAAATTATGCAAATAAAACTCACAGAGTAAATGTTGAACTTTCACTCCATTGTGTTTACAGCAGTTTATGAAATCATCCACAATTTTCAATTCTATGGATTTCCTTGCCCTGAGAACCTTAATTTTTAATTGTAAATACGTTTCTACCAAAAATAAAGCATAGTTCTTGGTAGGGGACCTGCATGCTAAAACATCTGTGTATAGGGAATATAGAGTATCCCTTTGATGCATGACTGCCTCCAGTTTGTTCTTTATTTCTCATTTCTTTCCTCTACCCTCCGACATTTCTCGAAGGCTTCGCTTTCCGACGCGTTGATATCCCACAATTTCCTTTGTAATTCCTGGTACCTCTGTTGGGGAATAGTCTCTTCCTCAAGCCTTTCTATGGTTAGCCGAGCTTGTGCCAAATCCTCTTGAAGAGTTGTTATACCAGGATCGTTGTCTATCAAAAATTATTTGGCTTGGATCTCTGTCTGAGTGGCCACACTGTTGGAGGGTATTGCCTCCGTTTGAATAGCTACATTACAAAAATGTACATTCTCTGTTTGGGCAGCCGCTTCTATAATGGTTGCATGTTGTTCCTTATGAATTTGAATGAATATGGGCTCAGTTTGAGTCCTAGTAACCTTTGTGTCATGGAATTCAGTTTGAGTGGATGCATTCACCATCCTCGGGGTTCTACTTGAAATTTTCCCCCTTTTAATGCCCTTATCCTTTGTCTGAGTCTTTTCACTAAATTCTACAGCTTCTGTTGTTCCTTTCTCAACCTCGTAATTTCACTTTTCTTCTTTTTGGGAGGAACAAATATTTTACTAACCGTTTTTTCTCTTACTAAGCTCGGTTGTTCATTTGGGTTTTTTTCTCCAAGGCCTGTGTCTTTATTTTGACTGTTTTCTATTTCCTCCATTTGGCTCACATCCTCTGTGTTTAAATTGACTTGACTAGGTTCTTCTGGAGGGGTATCCCTAGTGTTTTGGAGGTAAATCCTCTCTGCGGACAAAGACGATCCCTACTAGCCCAAACCGGGTCTAGCAACAATCACACAATGCTATCATGCAAGTTCCTAATTTCAAATAAAAAGCGGATGGTGAGAACCTACTTGGATTCCAACGCTAGTGTTCGTTGAAGAGATATCGCCCTCGTTCCTTTGCCTTGGCCGGTCACGATCCTCACGATCTCCGTGATTGGACACCTGCACATGCAAAGAACAACACGAAAACAATCATAAAATCTAGTGGATGCAATTATATATCAGTCAGAAAAGATATAACTCAACATCAAACATAAGACAATGAGAGTGGAACCATAATGATAGTCATCTATTATTAATAAATAACAAAGAAGAATACAACCATTGTTCTGACGTCAAATCCTCCTTTGGCTGGGTAGTCAGCTACACAAGTCTTGCAAAGCTTGTTGGGATGAGGAACAAACCTCTCTCTCTTTGGGTGACAAGAATCTCGTTACTTAGATTTGGCCTTATGAGTGAAAAGAAGGCTCTTGCAGCTTCAAACTATTGGCTCCTGACTATTGTGACTGTAACTATTGTAACTAGCTTGCTCGAGGCATAGAGTCAAGCCTTTATAGATAGAGAGGAAAGAGATAGGATCAACCACATTATTCATGGGATTGGCTTTATCACTTGGAAACTTCCATGAAAGGTGGCAAACCACTTTCCCTTCTATAGAGATTCGAAGCCAAACCATCCTAGCTCAACATAGATTCAGTTGGTGAATGGGTTGAAGAGAACCTTCGGAAGCTTGTTGGTTAAAAACTTTACTCAATTTGGTTGGCGCGAGTGCGACTTTGGGACAGAGCGCCAATGGCGCGCCCTTTTTAGAGGATTTCCCTCATTGGCGCGGGCAGTGAACTGTGGACCCGCGCTGATGCAAAAAGAGCTGTTTTCATGAGTATTTTGTAGGAGATGTCTTCAGGGCAAATGAAGCTCATACTCAGAGGAATATAATGCAAGTGGTTTCAGGTCATGTCACTTCTCACAGGTCCCAGAATGATTCCTCTAGTGTACAGGTGAGGGGTAATAGGGACGGTGACAAACAGTGAAAAATTGCTGTGTAACAGATGCCCCCTAAAGCATGAGGCCCGAGAGAGAGAGGGGTGAAATGCTTTACAAGAACATGCGTGACTGAAAACACGGCCGCCGGAGAACCTGCATAAAGAAGTACAACTGATATCTCAAGTACATGATACATGTGTGGTATGGGCACAACCATCCATAATAGAGTACATAATAATCTAGATCCAGGGTATGGGCGCAGCCATCCAGAGAGGATCGAAAAGTAGACTCAGGCATGGTCGCAGCCATCCAGTGAATGAGTCATATAATAATCATAATAAGCCACAAATCGCAACCTAGATTCCAATAAACAAAATCCAGGGTCTTGCGCTCCATCTCGACCCGAACAGAGTACAAGTTCAAGCATGTGAATACATGAGTTGAAGTTGAACATGCATGAACATCGTCTGATTAGCAGTCAATGATGAAAATTGTTAACAGACATGAGAGGTACCACCAATAATGACAATGGCCCTCAAGGTACTATAGGTACAATCTACGGCGAGTGAATCAATGAACTGGCGTCGAACACCCGTAGAATCATTCGATCGGAGGCCAATGATGAAAACCTCTCATCGAACACGAAGAACCTGCCATTGAGGCATGCAGGCTCCAAGGCACCGAAGGGAGTCTCTAGATCAGCTTCCTGGATAATGAGCTGAAGTCGACAGGAAGTGACCTTAATCAAAGGTGGGCCATAATGTTTCCCACATCATTGACACGAGACAGAGGAAGAATGTTGTGGTGAATCAAAATTATGTGAGGTATCAGAGGGAGGTTGTAATTCTGCAGAGATCAACTTCTCTTGAACATATCGGCGACACAACAGTGGACTTGGCAGTATTTGACATCAAATGAGCAGAGGTCATGGTGACAAGGCAATGAGCAGATGAGAGGTCAAATCGGATAACCCAAACCTACGGAGGCTAGTGTGAAAAACAAGACGAGATGTCCCCACCCAGACACGAATGCAGACTAGTGCCATGTTCAAGAGCGACATACTACCAACACGACAATAATTATGGGTCCATTTTCCCCACCATTTCTGGCGAGTACCCTAGTTATTTTTAACAAGCTTGATAGGGATAGCATATGCTTGTGAGCGTCATTGCGACGGAACCTGATGTCATTAAGTTTTAACGAGTTTGACAAAGGAAGAACTCGGTGTCTTTTCCTGTTTAGAGAGTCTGAAAAGACAGCAGAAAAGAAAACTCCACGGGGGTCCTTTTTCGTAAAGTTGTGTCTCGCGAGCCTGAAAAAGTATAAAACAATGCTCGAAAGAACCACCCGACCATTACGATCGAGGAGTACTTTTCATATATAGTGACATCGACCTGAAAAAGTAAAAAAGCGATTGATATCACGTCGTTTCGTAACCATTAACGAGCCTGAAATGACAAAGACCCGACAATCTTTTGTTTTTTACACGGTCAGAAAAGAGTTTAAAGACGACCGCCTCTTATTTCCATTTAACGAGTCAAGAGGGAACTCGGCAATCTTTTCATCTTTAAACGGTCGGAAAAGAGCTGAAAGCAGACCTCCATTTTTATTCTCTTTAACGAGTCAAAAAGGGAAAAGTACTCGGCAACCTTTTCATCTTTTACGAGTCTAAAAAGAGCTTAAAGGAGACTCGTCCTAGAGGAATGAGTGGTATAAAGGGTAGCAACTGGTTCCGGCAATAGTGGAACTACTCAAAACATGTAATGGTCAAGAGGCTGGCTAATAAAAAAACTCATCGCTGTGGTTCCTTAAGAAAGGATAAACAACCAAGTGAAAGCATATGATCGGCCAAAGAGATGGTGTCGATGGAATGAAACAACCAAGGCTCATCTAGCAGAATTTAGCGGATAAACGGCAATCAGGAGATGTAAATTGGGTATGGGTTCATTTTTACACAAGCTTGAACCATGGAGAACTTTGCTTGGATTCGGTTTCATGTTTACACAAGCTTGAAACGAAAAACTATGCTTGTTATGAGTTCGCATGCCCCCAGGCATAATAACACAAATTGAGGTACATGCCCCCCAAGCTTCATTGCATTCAACAAAGTGGATGGAATGAAGGTTCACTCTTAAGATCTAGGAAAGACTCGACTTGTATTTTACGAGATCTTAATCAAAGACTCGATTGGGAAAAGGGGTTGTTTCATTTTTTAATGAGGTTGATACAGTAAAAGAACTATCCTCATAACCCTTGTTTCATTTTTTAACGAGCTTGACACAAGATCAGGAACTATGCTCCGACCAAGCCTAGTTTCATTTTTTAAGGAGCTTGACACCGGAAAGGAACTATGCTCCACCAAACCTAGTTTCATTTTTTAAGGAGCTTGACATAGGAAAGGAACTATGCTCCGACCAAACTTCATCATAATGAATAGAAAGTTGGGGCTTCTAAGATTTCCACTCCTGGTAGAAGGGAAACATCTTGGAATTCAGGGCCCAATGCCCCCAGGACACTATGCACGATGGCGGCATCACTGGATCCAGGCATGGGATAGGTGGCCACATAGTTGATCTGTGGCGAGGTAGATGCAACTGGTGGATGAAAACTAGGAGGGGACGACAACGGCACAGGATGCATCGGGGGACTAACGAATGACACTTGATCGATAGTCACAATTCTTCCATCATGCGGAAAGCAAACCACACGGAAAAGCGAAGAAATGAGGGCCCCCATGGCATAAACATAGTCGCGACCAAGGAGAAGACTAAAGTCTAAAACACCTTGGGTAACCAAGACGTCTATATAGACGGTTTTGCCTCCCAAAGTAATAGGGAACTTCGGGAGAACTCCTAGAGATGGACAGGCTCCTCCGTCGAAGGCCAACAGATTCTGAGTGACTGGCCCAAGCTGCGGGGAACCTAAAGCTTGCCAAGTAGTGTACGGCATAAGACTGACAGACGCCCCTTCATCCAAAACAGTTCCAGGTACTACCTTAGCACAGGCATGTACTGTGATCTGGAAAGGCATATGGGATGGAAGGCGACCGGCGATCAGGCGATTCCAATCAAAGGAAGCAACCAGACTACTTGGTGGGGGAATCGTATGATTGCCCCCATGTGCTAAAGGAACCGAAGGAGAACCTTCGGGAGCAGCTGGGTTAGGAGAGTCATTTTGGGACTCAGGATAATCTGAAGAGACGAGAAGAACATGGGCGTGATTCTCTTCCGAAACAGAGTGAGTCAGCGGCGGACTCGAGTCGACACTCTTTCCAACCAATGGTTGGTCTAGAACAGGCTGGGGACAACTGGGTTCGGGAAGAGGGGCCTGGACAAGAGAAGAATTTGAAGCAATCTCTTTGTCAACAGGGGGACGATCTGCAGCTACAGAAAGACGTTGATAACCAACGGGAAGTTGGGGTGAAGGAGTTGTAAGACTTTCCAAGACAACGGAGGCTTTATCCATGAGTGGACAAAGGTGAAGGAGATGATTGCCTTCACAAAGTCTACAGGGGATTCGAATATTCCCTTTTCCCTTACCATTCCCAACTGATAAGGTAGCATCGTCGTGAGCTTCAGAGGACAATGAGGGACGGGCCGGATCGCGAGACCATACTTCTAGTACCCTGGGAATGCCAGGACAATCGCGAAGAAGATGGTCCTCTTTGCATAATCGACAAGGAAACTTGACCTTCCGCGGAGGAGCGAAAGGGGGCCCGATTTCAGGTGTACCTGAGGGGGGAGCTGCACTTGTAACCTCTCCCTTAAGAGCCTTCTTCTTCTTTGTCTTCTTCTTCTTCTTCTTAGCCACCTGGTTACTCGACTCTAGACTTTCACCAAGTGAAGTAGAAGATGAGGACGTAGAAGTGGGCGTAGAAGGGAAGAGATCCACCTTAGAATCAACATGATGTTGTTCAGGTGGAGGGACGAATTGACTAGACGGTGAGACGGCAGGGACCAAAGAGGTTGAGAACAACCAAACCGGCAACCCAACAGTTAACCCTGGGAGGGACAACGTTGCCATATAAGGAGCACCAACATTTCCAAAAGGAGCGAAATGACCAGGGTTCCCGTCAGAGGGGATCCCTGGGTTGGTGAACCCCGGAAAAGTTGCCATCGAGAATGAAAAGAAGCCTACTCAAGCTAACGCAAACAAGATCTAACCAGGTAAATGTGAACGCGGCCGAATAAATTTTAAGACAAAGGAACTGAACTTGACCTTTTCATGTTTTAAGAGTCGAGAAAAGGACAAAAAGATGACTCTAGTCTCCTTCGAATGTTTAGTGAGCCTGAAGTGACAAATGCTCAGATGAGCCTTTTTGTTTAAGGAGTCTAAAAAGGATCAAAAGTAACTACTCTGGAGAGCTAGGAAAAAAGGTTTACCAAACAAATCCGTAAAACTGCATATACACCTTGGCAGTCATATGAAAACCAAGGACTTCCTGTACGACAATCAATCTTCCCGAATGCTGTGTTCGGTGTGTTACGGCTTGTAAGGCGGCAGACACAGCTTCCTGTGGATAAATGATGATAACCTAGTGGGGTCTCCCCTATATACGCGACGGTACGTGGGAGCTCAAGTCCGTGCTAGACCACTATCGAGTCACAAAAGGAGGAATCACCCAACCGTAGTGTGAAACAACAGTGACTAGGTTTAACGACGTCGGAGCACGTCTCTAGCCTAGACCTCTAATCAGTGAGCATTATGTTCCAATGCGTTTTTAAGTTCATTCAGTTCATTTTATGGTTGATCTTTGATTAAGTTTCAATTTCCAGGTCCTACCGTATGTAATCTCTCACAATTCCCTAAATGCAAGCTATATGCCAAAGAATATCATTTCGTTCGATGAATACTAACTACGAGAGAGTTAAGAATTTTTCAAACAAACAAAATGACCACAAACAAACAAGAACCACTCTAATGCAGCTAATGACAAATAAACGAAACTTTTCTTTGTTTTAAATCGCTTAATCAATGAAAAGTTTCTAATTCCAATTAACTAATTCAACGCAAAAGAGATTGTTCATTTTCTTTTCAATGGCAAAGTGCACTAAACAAATTTTGAGAAACAATAACAAAGAGTAAAAGACAAATTTCACTCAATGAAAATACAATCAAGTCCGTAAATACCAAGGCAGTCCTTCAAACCAAGAAGAAAGCACAAAGACCTCTATGAGCTATGTGATCTAAGCCCAAATGAAGCCAAGCGAAACCCAAGCGAAAAATAAGCAAATCACTTGAATATCAAGAAAAAGCTTTGACAACTACCGAGCAAATGCAAAAGAATAATCACAAAGTTGACCGGACGATCAAAGAACACAAAACACCTACGGGAGGCTCGACGCACAAAGCCACTAGATGCCCTAGGGCTAAAATGTGAAATCGATAGAAAGAGGCAAACACCCGAAGGATGAAGGTCTAAAACCAGTCAAACAAGGATCAAACACACTCCAGTAATTGAAAAAGACACAGCAAGATACAAATCCAAGCTCAGAGGGCTTGAAGACAAGCGAACTGGAAAAGTTGACAGGCCTGGCGCGACTGTCAGGCTGCAACTCGCGCTTTTATAGGATTGGCGCGGGTTGTCTTTGAGTAACTTGCACCAATAGCGCGACTGTAAGGCTAAAAAGCGTGCTAATCAAGTTTGCTAAATCAAAAACAAAAGCAAGCAACCCAGGGCTTGAGAATAGTATCTAGGCAAACCAGGAAGCAAGAAACAGCATGAAATCCAACCCAGAAAGCTATATAAGCAATCAAACGAGAAACCAAAGAGACAAGACAAACTCCAAGTCGTTTAGTTCGTAAACCAAACCGGAGATTGACTGAAGTGGCGTTGATCTACTTCGCTAATGCAAAGCAATAGCGTTTCGAAGGCTACCTGGACGTACTTCAGGCTCCGTCTAAAGTTTACAAATCAAACAACGAGATCTCCCCAGCGGAGTTGCCAAATTGTTGTGGAGGTAAATCCTCTTTGCAGACAGAGATGATCCCTACTAGCCCAGACCGGGTCTAGCAACAATCACACAATGCTATCACGCAAGTTCCTAATTGCAAATAAAAAGCGAATGGTGAGAACCTACTTGGATTCCAACGCTAGTGTTCGTTGAAGAGATATCGCCCTCGTTCCTTTGCCTTGGTCGGTCACGATCCTCATGATCTCCGTGATTGGACACCTGCACATGCAAAGAACAACACGAAAACAAGCATAAAATCTAGTAGATGCAATTATATATCAGTCAAAAAAGATATAACTCAACATCAAACATAAGACAATGAGAGTGGAACCATAATGATAGTCATCTATTATTAATAAATAACAAAGAAGAATACAACCATTGTTCTGACGTCAAATCCTCCTTTGGCTGGGTAGTCAGCTACACAAGTCTTGCAAAGCTTGTTGGGATGAGGAACAAGCCTCTCTCTCTTTGGGTGACAAGAATCTCCTTACTTAGATTTGGCCTTATGGGTGCAAAGAAGGCTCTTGCAGCTTCAAACTATTGGCTCTTGACTATTGTGACTGTAACTATTGTAACTAGCTTGCTCAAGGCATAGAGGCAAGCTTTTATAGATAGAGAGGAAAGAGATAGGATCAACCACATAATTCATGGGATTGGCTTTATCACTTGGAAACTTCCATGAAAGGTGGCAAACCACTTTCCCTTCTATGGAGATTCGAAGCCAAACCATCCTAGCTCAACATAGATTCAGTTGGTGAATGGGTTGAAGAGAACCTTTGGAGGCTTGTTGGTTAAAAACTTTACTCAATTCGGTTGGCGCGAGTGCGACTTTGGGACAGAGCGCCAATGGCGCGCCCTTTTTAGAGGATGTCCCTCATTGGAGCGGGTAGTGAACTGTGGACCCGCACTAATGCAAAAAGAGCTATTTTCATGAGTATTTTGCAGGAGATGTCTTCAGGGCAAATGAAGCTCATACTCAGAGGAATATAATGCAAGTGGTTTCAGGTCATGTCACTTCTCACAGGTCCCGGAATGATTCCTCTAGTGTACAGGTGAGGGGTAACAGGGATGGTGACAAATGGTGACAAATTGCTGTGTAACACCTAGTTTGGTCTACCTCTTCCTGAGTGGATCCCACCCCTGTTTCTGCTTCACCAATTATTTCTTCTGATATATTCCGATTGTGGGCAGAGTTTTCTCCTGATTGTGCTGCTTCAATATTGAGGTTGAGTAGACTTTCGGGGTGTATATATTCACTCATATTGGTCAAAATCTGGGCCAATTCAGCATCATGTAGTAAATCTTGTGGTGGACTTGTGCAGGGAGTTAAGGGAGGTTCTGTTTCATCCCTCTCTTCTTCACTAGTATGCTCTGTTTCCTCCTCAAGTTCTGACTCTAGGTTATCCCTTCCTTCCAGTTGTAAAGGTTGCTCATTTTCATGGCTAGATAATTCTAAGGGTTGGCTGCTGCTACCCAGAAGGTTTTCAGCTGTTCCCTGACTTGCCTTGGCATATCTTCTGCGTTTTTGTGGTCTATTTATTGTGTTGGTAGTCCTTCTCCTTTTTGGGGCAGGTAAGGCTAACCCCCCTTCTATAGTAAACACTAATTCTTCCCAACTGGTTTGCTGCTGGGCTAGATTGTAGCTGACTATCAACCTAATTAAGCAATGGTGACTTACAATAGTTTCTATATGCCGAGATTTCTTTATGCTTTGAGCAGCGTCATGCAACAAGAATTTCAAATATGTAGGCAAGTTCACAGAACATTTCTATTTTAAAACTGCTAATAATTTGAGGTGGCGTGGTCTTACCACATCTTTTCTTCCATCGCATGTGATATAGCTCAGAACGATTCTAGCCAGCTCTGTCCATGGTTCTCCCAGAGGTGAGGGTTGAACTCCTTTGCCTTTGACTATTAGGTTATGTCCTTCATCCCAAAAGGCAGCAATCACGTCTTGTAGCCTCAATTTTTTATGCATCCATATGGGTCCGACTGCTGGTAATCCAGACACCTCCACTATCACTGCATCCGTTACTGTCATTCGCCTTCATCTTACTATAGAATGATCATCCTGCAAATTCTGTAAAAATTCGATAGCCACAGTTTCATTGGGTTGTTGCAGTCGTGTAAAATATGCGACACATCTGACTCGTAATAGAATTTCTCAGGCGACATATGAAACAGAGAATGTCTGTGGCTCACTGCGTACTGATCATCCTACCATTTTGTCTGAATTTTGCACACTGTTAGCTTTAACACAGGTAACACAGTAATGCACAAAGCTAGCAATGGAACAACAAATTGTTAAATTCAGATAATACCTTTTTAACATAGATACCATTAAGAACTTGCTATTCTGGGATATCATGTAGCCCAGTATAACCAAATAAAAGACTGACACATATGAAGAAGTGCTTTGGAAGTCACCCGTGCCCCCTTGAAAAATGATAGGTCGCCTTCGACCGGTTAAATGTAGGAACGACGTATTGACGACAATCATACATTGGTAAAGATGGCACACTGTACATATTTATGACAAGATCACAAAAATATCGAGTTGCTGAAATTGATGCATAGCATGAGAATTACGAATAAATATAGAGTTGCCATGGAGTGATTTGAAAAGGGGAAAGGACATCTGACATAGTTGAGATGCTATGCAGTCATTATTCCACTTAAACCATGATTGACTTTTTACGCGATATTTCATGCATAAAGGTTCAAAAGGAATTGGGAACATAATCTCTTTTGAAATAAAGATACAAAAATAAGAAAATGGATTATAATTACTATTGATGTTGAAAAATATGACTCCAATACCATTAGCAGAGCTCTATTGCCCACAGGTGTTTATAACCTTGACAGAGTTTCCTTTTCACCCTTTGGAACCATGGTCCTTTATGTATACTTAGGAAAGTGCCTTGTGATGTCAGAGTGGAGGCCATTGTGCTGGCTTGGTAACCAGATGGATCACAATACCATTCACTGGGAAGGAGTGAAAGGTGGGTAGGCCGGCTCATGATGAGACCTCCTGTTCCAAGGACTTTTATTTTTCTGATGTGTCCATTGGATCATATCCCTGGTGTGGTGGCCATAGTGGGAATGCCACTTCACTGCTTCCTTATGATCATGGTAGGATGGCTCATGATGAGACCCCCTATCCTTCATCTGACAAATCATAGAATTGTTAATAAACACACACACACACACACACACACACACATATATATATATTCTTTGCTTCCTTTTTCTTTTATTTTATATAACACTTCCTATTTATATATAGAGGATGGCTCAACACTCCTTAAGAGTAGGGATGGTGGAAGAAGTCTGAACATATCAATAGAAGAAAATATGCCCTTATTCTTATTCAATGATAATAAGCAAGGATAATTATGAGAATTAGGGAAGAACTAGCATCGTACAAGTAATCAATCAATTTGAGTTATAGTGAAAATAAGCACATCAAAGTGATATAGATAGTTGTGTCCTCCCCTTTTCTAATCAATACAAAACAATCTCATTAAAGATGATAATCTCTCTTTGATTTGCTTATTCCAATAACCTTCAAATTCTGTATCCTTGCATAAATGTTTGTATTCTTGCCTTCAAAGGATCATGAAGAGTGAAACAATATTCTCAAGCAAAACTTGTCAAAAAGTGTGTTGTTCCTTAAAAGGAACTGTCGATGTTCCTTAGGAGGAACAATAAAAAGACAAATGCACACAAAACTATTGTTCCTTAAGAGGAATAGCAAAAAAATATAATAAACATATATATATATATAGATATAAATATAGATATCTATATCTATATCTATATCTATATCTATATATATATATATATATATATATATATATATATATATATATATATATATATATATATATATATATATTTATTTATTTTCTTTCCTTCTTTTTTCTTTTCTTTTATATAACACTTCCTATTTATATATAGAGGATGGCTCAACACTCCTTAAGAGTAGGGATGGTGGAAGAAGTCTGAACATATCAATAGAAGAAAATATGCCCTTATTCTTATTCAATGATAATAAGCAAAGAGAATTATGAGAATTAGGGAAGAACTAGCATGGTACAAGTAATCAATCAATTTGAGTTATAGTGAAAATAAGGACAACAAAGTGATATAGATAGTTGTGTCCTCCCCTTTTCTAATCAATACAAAGCAATCTCATTAAAGATGATAATTTCTCTTTGATTTGCTTATTCCAATAACCTTTAAATTTTGTATCCTTGCATAAATGTTTGTATTCTTGCCTTCAAAGGATCATGAAGAGTGAAACAATATTCTCAAGAAAAACTTGTCAAAAAGTGTGTTGTTCTTTAGGAGGAACAACAAAAAAATGCACACAAAAAAGGGTGTTGTTCCTTAAAAGGAACTGCCGTTGTTCCTTAGGAGGAACAACAAAAAGACAAATGCACACAAAACTATTGTTCCTTAAGAGGAATAGAAAAAAAACAAAAAAATTGCACACGAAACTGCTGCTCCTTAGGGGGAACAACAACTGTTCCTTAGGAGGAACAACAGGAAAACGGGCGCAAGAGAAAGTGTTGATCCTTCGGGGGAACAACATTAAACAAACTAAAACGAAACTGTTGTTCCTTAGAAGGAACAACAAAAAGCAAAAAAGTGACGAAAGCGTTATTCCTTAGAAGGAACGACAACTATTCCTTAGGAGGAACAACAACTATTCCTTAGGAGGAACATCAACTGTTCCTTAAATGGAACAGTGTAAAGCACTCGCATACCAAATTGTTGTTCCTTAGATGGAACAACTGTTGTTCCTTTTAAAGGGAACATCAACTGTTCCTTAAATGGAACAACTGTTGTTTCTTTTAAAGGGAACATCAACTGTTCCTTAAATGGAGCAACGAAAACAAATGCAAATGGAACTGATGTTCCTTAAATGGAACGACTGTTGTTCCTTAAGAGGAACAATATCTGTTCCTTAAATGAAACAACAGAAAGAAATGCACACACAACTATTGTTCCTTAAATGGAATGGTTGTTGTTCCTTAAAAGGAACAACAACTGTTCCTTAAGAGGAACAACAACTGTTCCTTAAACGGAACAACAGAAATACAAACACAGAAGATTGTTGTTCCTTAAATGGAATGACTACTATTCCTTAAGAGGAACAACAACTGTTTCGTAAATGAAACAACAAAAATACAAACACTCGAGATTGTTGTTCCTTAAATGGAATGGTCGTTGTTCCTTAAGAGGAACAACAACTGTTCCTTAAATGGAACAGCAAAAATATAAACACACGAGACTGTCGTTCCTTAAGAGGAACAACACATGCAAATCTGTTGTTCCTAAAATGGAACGACTGCTATTCCTTAAGAGGGACAAAAGTTGTTCCTTAAATGGAACAATAAAAAGAAAACATCCGTAAAACTATTGTTCCTTTAATGAAACGGCTAGTGTTCCTTAAGAGGAACAACAGTTGTTCCTTAAATGGAACAACGCAAAGAAAATACACACGGAACTACTGTTCCTTGAATGGAACGACTACTGTTCCTTAAGAGGGACAATAGTTGTTCCTTAAATGGAACAACAATAAGAAAACACATTTGAGACTATTGTTCCTTAAATGGAACGGCTGTTGTTCCTTAAGAGGAACAACAACTGTTCCTTAAATGGAATAGCAATAAGAAAATACACACAAAACTATTGTTCCTTGAATGGAACGACTATTGTTCCTTAAGAGGAACAACAACTATTCCTTAAATGGAACAACATGGAAATCATATATATAGGGGGCTGCTATTCCGTAAATGGGACGGCAACTGTTCCTTAGAACGAACAACAGTTGTTCCTAAAATGGAACAACACAAAAATTAAATAAAGAGAAAAATTGCTTCTCCTTAAATGAAACGGTTGTTGTTCCTTAAGAGGAACAACAACCATTCCTTAAATGGAACAACACATAAATCTATACAAAAAAATACAGTTTATACAAGAAAAATAGAAAGAAAAGTCAATATACAAAATTCAAAATATGAATGAGTTGTTCAGTGGGTTGATGCTGAGGATGGGTTACCCTCTTCAGCGAGAATTTGCATGGTGGAATCTTCCCATAACTATTGGAAAAAGGACTCCCTGGTAAGCGATTTGTGATACAGTCGCACTCGATGACCATTCACTTTAAAAGAATAGCCAGATCCATCAATGGTTGCCAATGTAATGGTGCCATTATCATGCACTTTTTGTATCTCATAAGGTCCTAACCATCTGGTTTGGAGTTTTCCGGGGAAATCCTAGAACCTGGAATCATATAGGAGTGCCCAATCTCCTTCGTGGAAGATCTTCTTTTTAATAAGGGCATCATGCCATTTTGCTCTCTGCTGTTGGATTAGTGTAGTGTGTTGAAGAGCAGATAGCCTGATTTCATCTAATTCATTGATTTGCTGTAATCTATTGATCTAAGCTTCATTTAAATTCAAACCCACCTCCTGAGCTGTTCTTAATGTTTGTATCTCGAATTCGATTGGGAAGATGGGTTCTTTACCAAATACTAATTGATATGGTGAATATCCCGTGGTATTTCTCCATGTTGTGCGGTATGCCCACAAGGCTTCTGGCAATTTGGAAGCCTAGTCACATCTGTGTGATGCAACTGTCTTTGTAAGTATTGCCTCAATTACCTTATTAGTACTTTCTACTTGGCCATTTGCCTGTGGGTGGTATGGAGTTGTAATTTTGTGGAGAATATGGTAATTCTTCAATGTTGCAGCAATCTTGTTACCTACGAATTGCGGTCCTCCATCTATAATTATGTCTCTCAGCAGGCCATATCGCACAAATAATTGGAAAATAAAATGTATCACTAAATCCTCAGTAGCTCTTGGTAGCACCTCTGCCTCAACCCATTTAGTAACATATTCTGTTGCAACTAGTATGTATGTTTTTTGATTGGATGATGGGTTAATAGGACCAATAAAATCTAGTGCCCACCGCTCAAATGGCTCGATTACTAATTGTGGGTTCAGAGGCATCTCATCAGATTGTCCAAGGCATCCCACCCTCTGGCATCTATCACATGCTTGAACAAAATTTTTAGCATCTTTAAAGATAATGGGCTAGTAATAGCCTGTTTGTAAGACTTTGCGACCATTTCTGGGGTCTGCAAAATGTCTGCTGCAGGGCCCCGCATGGCATGCTTTTAGAATGTCAAACAC
The DNA here is from genome assembly GCA_031772625.1 of Pinus tabuliformis. NCBI lineage: Eukaryota > Viridiplantae > Streptophyta > Pinopsida > Pinales > Pinaceae > Pinus > Pinus tabuliformis. The sequence goes on from CM062807.1 coordinate 875,765,085, forward strand.
TTCATCTTCTCGGACGCATCTTCTAATGTGCATATCTGCCCCTGTGTGGAATAAGTAGCCCCCGATCCAAGAGAATCGGGTACTGCGCTGCACTATTTGTTTTCTTTCATTAAGCGTTAGGTGCTTGGGTAATTTGCCTACTGCCAAGTAATTTACAACGTCCGCATACCATGGTGTTTTGATAGTAACAACAAATAAATGTTCATCAGGAAATTGATCCTCAACTACTGCTGCGTCAGCTGGCTTTGGCATTCGTGAGAGAAAATCAGCTACAGGGTTCTCTTTTCTAGGTCGATCCTTAATTGTGATGTCAAATTCCTGCAAGAGAATCAACCATCTTGTCACTCTTCCATTTGTAACAGGTTTATTTGCTATATATTTAATGGAAGAGTGATCTGTGTATAAAACTACAGGATATCTAGTTATATAATGTCTAAATTTATTTACAACATATATTACAGCTAAAAATTCCTTTTCAGTCACAGTATAGTTTAATTTAGCAGGGGATAGAATTTTGCTAATATAATATATTGCATATAGCTTTTTATCTTCTTCTTTTTATCTTGCTCCGATTGCTGTGTCTGAAGCATCAGATGAAATATGGAATGGAAAATCCCAGTTTGGGTCCCTTAGCACTTGGGGTGTTGATACAAGCCTTTTTAAATCTTCAAAAGCACTGTCACATTTATCTGTCCAAATGAAATCAATATTTCCTGTTAGTGCATATAATGGTGCTTGACTTCAACTCAGTGAGTGTGCCAATAGATGGGATCACATGCATGTGCATAATGACATCCATGCTTCTGAACACATGTGCATGCAAAGCCTGCAAACAGGTGATGAGTTGCGGGAGTTCCTCATAGTTCTGGATCTAACTCCGAATGCACGCCTTCAACTCTACCACCCTAGGCTTCATCATATTTAGAAATTGAAATAGGGATCCTTTGTATCTAAATTTCCATGTCTGCATCTGATCAACAACAATGTGTAGATTTGACAAGATGTGTCCTCCCCTAGAAGAGCATTGCTACCAACAGTTGAGATGGACAACTGCCTTATGTATGGTGCTGAATCTAGAATACAACATTCGCATGACTATTTTGAGGGATGATACTTCATCCATTATCACTCTCTTCAACTCTACTCTGGCGGATGATGTAACCTGTTCTCCTCCCTGCTTGGCCGCTTCTAATTCCTTAGCCATTCACTCATTTTCTGCTATCAAGAATCGAACACTCGAGTTGGTGGCTTCGGCATATGCTCTAGTAGCATCGGCCCATGCTGCTATATGCTTGCGCACGTTGGATAAGATCACTCATTACTCAAACTGCGTGGGAGATGTATGGACATCTGAAGTAGGCACTCTACGTGACTGCACAACTCTGTGTTGCGACTCATCGAAAGATATGTTGTGCATGCCTGATTCTAGAGTGTCTTCAAGGATCTTTGTGTCTCCTTGATCGCTTCGGACTTGCTTTGCTTCTAATTCTTTTGAAGTCGATGGAGTGACCTCTCAGTTATAAGGCATGAGGTCAGTATCTTTTTCGGACTCTGGTTGCACCACATCTGTATCCATCTGCTCTAGCATATGTTCAATTTCTTGAGCTAAGTCCTTCTCCCACGACTACTCATCCTATTTGATTCGTTCTAGCTGCTCGGATGAGTCTATAACTTGTATTGGCATAATTTCATCAATCTTTGCATGTTGCACCTCCTATTGTGTTTGTCCTTGCTCCACCTCCTTCTCTCTTCTGCGTAGCTCCTGTTCTTCCTGGAGTTGTTGCTTCAACTCTTGCAACTCCTTTTATGTTTCCTCCATCCTCTATTTATCTCTTTGCCTTTGTGCATTCCTCTCGTCGCGTTGTCACCTCTTAGGCTCAATCTCCAAAGCTGCTTTCATCACAAGTGGATCTTCTTTGAACTTGCAGTATTGTTCTTCCTCTGCACTCTCGACAACCTTTCTCTTACCTTTATCATGGGCAGGTCTGCTACCCTATGCTACTATTGATGATGGTGCTCTCTGAGATGCTTCTTTTCTAACCATTATTTAGCCTTCCGACCAGTTCATTAAGCCTAGAGAAGTTATGACAATATCTCCATGGGTCTTCCTTAGGCCAATGACATGCCCGATGGATCCAACGAAATTTCACCCTCGCACAATGGTCCTTTACAAAGCAATGTGGGTCATACGGATTGAAAATTTTGGTGCCAAAACTAAATCTTTTGAACTCCTCCATCTCGACATCAACATGCTTGAGATTTCGTATCTTGTATAACTCGATCCACAAAGGAAGAGCAGGACAAGGTGCCTTTTTCTTCTTGTGCAGTCTAGCTGACAACCATGTCGAGATTTGATACGATCTTACCCATGGAAAACTTGGGTAAAAAATGTGGAGGCTTCTGTGCATTGTACATCTGTATGAAGGTGTCAAGGAGTGAGGCATACCAATCTGTTATATCGAACAATGCCTCCATTGTTGTCTGCGACATGCAAGGTGGATCCTACTCAAATATCATTTTGTACACTGGGGTGACAAAGTGGTCTGACAATTATGTGATGACTTTGCGGATGCTGAATTCGGAGAACAATCTAAAATAAGAGTGCACAGAGGCTTCCTAAGGTGTCCATGCTCACTTCAAACCTAGGAATTGTCACAGATTTCATCTAGAATATAAGTGGACATGTATATCTCTATCTGTTGACCTTTGGGTGGATGTTGGGCTTCTGTCACATGTTCATTCAACCTAAGAGCCAACATGTCCGACTAGTTGTATGGCCTTCCTTCACTGGCTAGTTGGCCCAATGTAATCACCCAACTCTACGGCAAGGTGTAAGGAAAAGTTTTCTTGAGGCATATCAGCACCAGACAGACCAAGCAAATAGGGATTCGAGTAAAGAATATCTACAAGCTAGAGGTAGATGACTGTGCTGCATTGAGTTTCAAAGCAGAGGTGGTGCAAGGCCAAGATGTTGGCGAGCTGTGGCATAGAAGACTGGGCCACTTGCATCACGAGGCCTTGAAGATCATGCAACAAATTTCTACCAGCTTACCCAAGGGAAAACTAAAGCAAACAAACACATGCAAAGGATGCACCCTGGGTAAGTATGCAAAAGATTCCTTTTAGGATTAGGATAGTAGAGTTGGAGCAATCCTGGAGCGATTTCACTCAGATGCATGTGGACCATTCTCTACAACCTCCACCTCTAAGCAAAGGTACTATGTTATTTTTATTGATGATTTTTCTCGTAGATGTTAGATCTACTTTATGCTAAGAAGGATCAAACCTTCTTGGGGTTTTGTGAGTTTAAAGCCTTGGCAGAGAAAGAATCTAAAAAGAAAGTAAAAGCCTTGCATAGCGACAATGGTGGAGAGTATGTTTCCCAACAGTTTAAAGACTTCTATGCTGCAGAAGGAATTAAACGGGAACTAATGACATCTCATAACCCACAACAGAATGGGGTGGCCAAAAGGAAGAATAGATGTATTGTTTGCGCAACTCGAGCGATGTTGCATGACCAAAACCCACCACTTCATCTGTGGGCTGAGGCATGCAATATAGCAGTGTACCTTCAGAATATAAGTCTTCATCGTATTTTGGGGATGAAGACACCTATGGAGGATTTTTCGGGGAAGCGACCAGATGTGAGTCACTTTCACATCTTTGGATCACCAGTTTTCTGTCATGTGACCAAATATGCTCAGAAGAAGCTAGACCCAATAGCTGAGTTGGGGATACTTGTGTGGTAGACAAATACACCCCACAATTATCATGTGTTTCTGCCTACCAGTCAGAGGACCATAGTGCACAGGGATCTGAAGTTCGATGAGCAGAGATCCATGCAAGTGTCACTTGAGAGGGAGCTCAAGTTGCATGGTGATGAGGAAATTTTAGTTCCAAAGGAGGTGGAGCCTCCTGATGATGTGGGTCAGCCACATGTAGAGGATCTAGTAGTGGAGACCACCACTCCTAGAGAGTCTTCTAGAGTTGGGCAGAAATGCTCGCGGGAAGCTGATAGATTGATGCTAGATGTGAGAGAGAATGTGGAGCAACCATCCTCTCAGTGTAGACAGAGGAGATCTCTCGAGAGATACATTGGATACATGGCCCTGGTTGACGAGTGTGTAGTTACCTAGCCTTCTTATTTTCAGGAGGCAGTGTAGCAACCATTCTAGGTTGATGTAATGGTAGAAGAGTACGATTCTATGTTATATACCTAGGGGGGATAATGTGGGGTACCAAGGGAGGTACCCAAGGTAATAATGTAATAATGGGATGGGCCATAGTAATAAATAAGGTGGTTAACCCATATCATGTAAGGGACCACAAGTAGTTAGTAATAATGTAATGGGCCCATGGTATTAGTTCGATGGTATGAGGGAACCATGGTAATGATCCATGGTATTGTATGTATGAGGCCTATATAGAAGCTAGAGACTCCACATGGAGAGGTTTCAAGGAATAGTCAAGGATTATTGTATGAACATGCATATGGCTTGTGGAGTGTTCTCCTTCCTTAAGGAGTGAATGTATGGTGTTGCCCTACCTTAAGGGTTTGAACTTTGATCAATAAAGAGAATCATTTCTATCTATTTCTATCTTGTTATTCTTGGGTTATTTCTATTATCATAATATCTTTGGGTTAGATCTATAACAAGTGGTATCAGAGCTATAACAAGTGGTACCAGAGCACTTTCTTGGGCAAAAAAGTGGAGAATTTTTTTATTTTTGCAGGTTTTCGGGGGTGACAAGTTTGCAGATCAGATCTGTACATTTTTGTGCAAGATATGAAAAATCTAATTGCAGATCTGCATTCTTTGTGAAAAATAGTCGATTTCAAAAAAAAATCAGTTGAATCGGAGTCCGGATGAAGGAGATATCACTGATCTAAAAATCAGTGGGGTTGCAGAGAATTTTTCAGGGCAGCGAGTTTGCGGCACAGATATGGACGTCCTAGTGCATGATCTTCAAAATCTAATCATATATCTAGATTGTTTGAGAAATATTACCCAATTTCAAAAAAAAAATCAGTCAAATTGGAGTCCGGATGAGGGAGATATCGCTGATTTAAAATCCGTTCTTTTTTGCAGAAATTTTGGTGACGACGGGAGAGTTGCAGTGCAGATTTGAAATTTCATCGCCTGGATCATAATTTCTATCACATGGGTAGTTGCAGAATGGTTGTTCCATTTCCAAAAATAGGTCATAATAGGGATTCTGAGCAATATTTACTAAACTGTGAAAATTTCAAATTTTCACGAAGTAAGTGATTTTTTTTCAAAACTCTCTTCATGGCTTTTAGCAAGGTTCTTTATTTTACAGGAAAAGATAGTGGTCCTACTATTGAAGAATACATAAAAAACAGAAGTGGTTATGGAAAAGCAATTGGAAATGATGGGTAGTGGAGGATTTTAGAGATGAGGCTGCCACATGGTGGGGATTACTTAACAAAACGAAGTGTTACAACCTACCTAATGAAGCATTTGAAAAATTCCTTTTAGACAGATGGTCTCATGCTAGAAAACAAGATGATGAGAAACATATGGGGTTATTTCCTACTGGTATATCCTTATTGCAGGTTCATGGATTGATTCAGAAAGAGAAAATCATTGTTTCTATAAATCCTAGTTGCAAGCATAATTTCATCAATGTTAATTTGGCAAAAAAATTGCAAGTTCCAGCAAAGCAAATTGAAAATACACAGGTTGATAATGAGGATGTTCAAATTTATAAGGATTTGAAGCTTTCTATGGATAAATATGTTTTGCATGGTGATTTTTATACTTCAGAGATGGATAATATGGATGTTTCTTTGGGATATCCTTAGATGGAATCTCCGAGTACTATCAATATTAATGTGCAGAAGAAATTCTTGAAGTTCTGGTATAAAAAGAAGAAAATTACATTACAGGATATTTCCATTAATAAACAGGTAGAATCCGAGAAGGCTGAAGGAGAAGATGTTCCAGGGTCTGACATATTAGATGATGAGCCAGTGATGATAGACAATCAAACACAAACAGAGGCAGAATCAGAAAAGGTTACAGGTGCTGATACATCATAGGAGGGCTTAGTGGTTGTATTGGAAAAGAAGACACCACAACAGGCACCACAGCAGGGTGAATTAAAGAAAAAGACACCGTGGGTTAAAAATTCAACATATCATCACCCACATTACCCCGCAAGAAAAAAACCAACAAGATGGCAACCAATTAGCCACAAGGACAACAACCCCCATATGACAGATAGCGAGGAGCGAAGATCCACCTACTACACATCAACATAGAAGAGCTGCCATGGTCAACTTCCATCTCAAGCGAGTGAGGCACCAGCGAGATCGAGGGTTCACCTTTCTCTTGGATGGCTAGATGCACATGCATGGTACCAGTGGACTACTTTTTTGAGTAGATCTTATTATTTGTGTTCTTCCCATGTTTTGGGGACGAAACATGCTAAGGGGGGTGGAGTGTTATATACCTAGGGGGGATAATATGGGGTACCAAGGGAGGTACTCAAGGTAATAATATAATAATGGGATGGGCCATAGTAATAAATAAGGTGGTTAACCCATATCATGTAAGGGACCACAAGTAGTTAGTAATAATGTAATGGGCCCATGGTATTAGTTCGATGGTACGAGGGAACCATGGTAATGATCCATGGTATTGTATGTATGAGGCCTATATAAAGGCAAGAGACTCCACATGGAGAGGTGTCAAGGAATAGTCAAGGATTATTGTATGAACAGGAATTTGGCTTGTGGAGTGTTCTCCTTCCTTAAGGAGTGAATATATGGTGTTGCGCTACCTTAAGGGTTTGAACTTTGATCAATAAAGAGAATCATTTCTATCTATTTCTATCTTGTTATTCTTGGGTTATTTCTATTATCATAATATCTTTAGGTTAGATCTATAACAAGTGGTATCAGAGCTATAACAAGTGGTATTAGAGCTATAACATTCTATCATATGGAACAGTGTGTGGGATGTTGTCCCTAGACTTGGGGACAAGTCAATGGTTAGTTCCCGATGGATTTACAAGGTAAAGCAGGCAGCTGATGGCAGCGTTGAGAAACACAAAGCAAGGTTTGTTACCTAAGGTTTCTCACAGGTTGAGGGGATCGACTATGATGAGACCTTTGCTCCTGTAGCAAGGTACTCATCTATCATATTGATGCTAGCTCTATCAGCTCAGATGGGTTGGAAGATCCATTAGATGGATGTGAAGATGGCGTTCCTCAATGGGAAGATTGAGGAAGAGGTATACATTAAGCAGCCCGAAGGATTTGAGACCTTCGATTGTGAGTCACATGTTTGCCGACTCAAGCGAGCACTGTATGGGCTGAAGCAAGCACCCCGTGCTTGGTATACTAGGATCAATAGCTATTTCACTGGGTTGGGCTTCACCAAGAGTGAAGCATATGCGAACCTTTACCTCATCATGGTAGAAGGGAAGCCATTGATTATTGTACTTTATGTCGATGATCTGATTTTGATAGGTGATGATCAGCTGATCAAATCTTCCAAGGAGGACCTTGCAAGAGAGTTTGAGATGAAGGACATGGACCTTATGCACTACTTTGTAGGAATGGAAGTGTGGCAGAAAGATGGGGAAGTATTTGCATCTCAAGGCAAGTGTGCCAATGAGATACTCAGGTGCTTTCACATGGAGAAGTGCAAACCCATGCAGACTCCTCTATCTGGGAATTGGAAGAAGGAGGATGCTACTTCAGGTGAGGTAGTAGCTACTACTGTTTATCAACAGCTGGTGGGTTCACTTATGTATTTGGTGAACACACGACCCGACTTATGCTTTGCATGAACCAGCTGAGTCAAGCTATGGTTCAGCCTACCAGGCTGTTTTGGAAGGCAACGAAGCATGTATTGAGATATATTAGAGGAACTATACAGTACATATTGTGGTACAAATGGACAGAGGGAGTGAAGCTGCAAGGCTTCACAGATGCAGATTGGGCTGGTAGTCCATTAGACTGGAAGAGCACTTTCGAAGGAATCTTCAACCTTGTTTAGCTACAGTTTCTTGGTATAGCAGGAAACAGAGATCAGTTGCACTTAGCTCAGCAAAGGTTGAATACATGGCTACCAGTCAGGCAGCATGCGAGGCCATTTGGATGTGGAATATTCTAGTGGGATTGTTTGGTCAGATGATGGATCCTACAGTGACATACTGTGATAATCAGAGTTGCATAAAACTCTTTGAGAATCTAGTGTTTCATGACAGGTCCAAGCACATAGATATTTGTTACCATCATCTATGGGACTGTGTGGTCAAGAGGATCATGATGTTGCAGTATGTTTTGACCGAGGAGTAGGATGCAGATATTTTGACTAAGGCATTGTCAAAATGCAAGTTTGCGTTCCTGTTATAGACATTTTTGGGCACTACAACCCCAAGCATGAAATGTCCATAAACCAAGGGCTCCTAAGTCCCTAAAAGTGTTGTTCTAACCCATAAAGGAACAAGGTCAACAGATTACAGCTTCTCGCAGAAGTTCTCCATGAAAAACTGCTTAGAATTGGTCAAAACAGGATCATTTCAGCTGCTCCACTGGCCAAGTGCATTGCATCTCACCTAAATACACTGTGTGGGTGCGTTGCATTTCAAAAAGCCCTTCTATGGGGTGCGATGGGCGAGAAATGACAAATGGCAGTGTCATTCCGCGAGGTGGAGAGGCAATGGAAGCTTCCAGAAACTTCTCCAGTGACACTTGCCTATCTGAATTCGACCAAGGATGAGTAAGAGATCATCAATCTCCAAGTGGAAGCAAGAACTATTAGAGGGAAGACACTAATCAAATCATAAGTTGACTCATCTCCATTACAGATATCTATATATGGATCCCTCATCCCAGAGATCTAGAGGCTGGAATTTTGCATATTGTAAGGAATTGTTGTTGGTTTCTTGAGACAAACATCAGATTGTTGGGTGATCTAAGCTTTGCATGAGGTGAAGAGGGGCTTCCTTGTTGAGAGGTTGATGCTGGGTCAGAACAACTGGTTGTAACTCCTCTTGGCTCTTTCTTGTTTATCAATAAAAGCTATTCAAGTTTTCCTCCATACTCTTGTGTCATTGTTGTTTGCTGCATTTGTATGGTCAATTTACATTTGATCCTAGATTGTTTATGATTATAGATCCATGTCTTTGTATAGTGCTATGCTACTATGATCTTACAGGTACCATGTGAAGCTGGGCATGCAAGGGAACAAGTAGCGAAAGACTATCAAGGAAGAGAGGAATCAAATCAGGAGATTAGTGCAAGATAGAGGTTGGTCTTCTTGTTCCTCTCTATCTATAATTCATAAAGGAAAAATGAAAGAGAACTCGTTTAACCGGTTCCAAATCTCCTGTTAAAGTTAGAACAAGTGTTCCAACAACATCAGAGACTCCGGTTACTCCAAACATTTATGGAATCCCTACCTCTACAGAAGAAGTTCAACAGCCATAGAAGGACAGTAGTACTGATTCTAGTCTGATGGTAAACACTTGTGTTACCGAACCAGTTCCTTTTACAACCGGTTCGGAGATTCTTGCTCCTCAAACATCTGTTGCTGTTGATTCCATACCTTCTTCGGCACCAGAAATATTCTACGGACCTGATGGTCTACTCCTTCCACCTGGTTTGATTTCCATAGAAGAGATTGTGGAAGATCCTCCAACTAGTACTCCATCGCAATTTGGAGTCGGGATCACTCTGTATCCTTCTTCATTAGAAGTTAGTCTACCGCCAGCGGAAGCTCCTGTAGAAACGCTAGGTAATCTTTTGGATAGACTAGAAATGTCTGAACAACCGTCAACATCTAGGACTGTGTCGTCTGACACAGCGACGACAGAACTACCTGCTATCACTCCAACAATGTTCGCCGGTATACCATCTATCCCAACTAGCTCTCAACTGCTAGAAGGAGCCCACTCAGGGGCCATTTTGACAGTATGGTCTGTTCCTGTTTGTTCATCCGGAATAATATCCGGAAACTCTTATGTTGAGTCTCAACAAATTGATCCATTTGGAGGTCAATTTGGGCAGTCCGGCCCTCAAGGGCAAACCATTCCCTTGAGTTCTGAATTACCACCGTATGGGGGGCAGTATACCCTTTCATTATCCCCTCCGGGAGGACATCCATACAAGAGTTCACAACAAAATTCGGGCTATGCTGGAATTATTTCAAGCGGTTGGGTACCGATACTACCTCAACAACCAAGAGTTGTATATTCGATGCAACAATGCTTACCTATGTCAAATATACCAACTACGCCAGCTATTGTGACTGTGTCGCAAGTTCAAGCGCTACCTGTTGTATGCCAACCTCAGGTTTCTTAGGTTGTAATGCAACATCCCCTTGACCCTGCGACTCAACCACAATCGCCGACTCGTGGAATGACACAGGTTCAGATGGGTACAATTACCCCTCATCTTGGTCAAACTGTTAGTATCGGGCAACAGCACATGGCTTCACAACCATGGCTAGTACAATACCAACAACCGCAACTCCAACAAGTATACCAAGGTTCTAAGCAACAAATCTTTGCAAATAGTGGACAGCCGTATATTCAAAACGGTCAAAATCAACCATTTTACAATGGTCATGCCCACCAACCTTACCAAAGTTACCAGCGTCAAATGCATTATGCCGGTATGCAAAGACCAACTGCTCAGGCAATCCCATCTTATCCTGGGTATGCTTCACCTAACCTGAATCAACAATTACCCTTTGTGGCAACTTTAGAGTTACCTGATTTAAATCAGTTAACAAACGATCCAATCGCTTACGCCCCTTGGTGGCCAGCGATCCCGCATAAACTTCCATCAGATATTCCTAAATTTAATGGAAATCCGGGTGAAGATCCGTCGAATCACGTGATGACCTTTCATCTGTGGTGTTCATCAAACACCCTGAATGATGATTTGATAAGGCTTCGCCTTTTCAGAGGACGTTAACTAGTCCGACATCAAAATGGTATATCGAATTACCTAGAGCTTCATTCGACAACTTCAGTACCCTAGCCACAACCTTTTTAACCCATTTTCAGTTACCGATAAGGTACGAAACGGGAATGGAACTTCTTACCAACTTCAAACAAACGATGGCCACTCACATATCTGATCATATACATGAGTGGTGACGTTGTCGTAGAATGGTAAAAACGTATGTTCCCGATCAGCTCTTAGCTGAATGGTTTATCAAGTCATTACTACCTTCCATCACGTAAGATGTGGCAAAGGGGGGAGTCGTAACAGAAGAGCAAGTTATCGCTCGTGCGCAATATTTGGACTTGATTTACACTCAGTCCGGCATGCTCTACGATAAAATACCTGACGCCCCTAGACCCGAATTCTCAGTTCCTCCTCCTCGAAAATCAAACAATGACTCTCATGCCGGTGATGGCGTGATTGGCGCAATAGACACGAAATTGACAAAGGCTACATCCAAAAAGGCCCGTAAGATTTCAGGTCAAAATGCAAAAGATGAAGTTCTTGCCTCGGAAGTAAATGTCGTATCGACAGATGAAGGCAAAGAAACCAATAAACTAGGGGGCAAGAAGAAAGGCAAAGGGAAAAAGAAGAAGAAACAGGAAGAATCATCACCTGAGAAATCTTCTGCAAACCCTCCTGGAAATAGGAAACTAAAATTTCCATGCATGATATGCGATGAGGATCATCGGACCGTGGATTGTCCACATAGAGCTGAGCTTAAAAAATTCTTCAAGAATTCAAAAACCTCCGCAGTGTTAACTGATCCGTTTCCAATTCCATGAACAAATCTGGTTGAAAGTGGAAATGCTTCCCCGTCTCAAGTGCTAATGTTGTCGGTTTCAAAATAGCAAAATGATGCTTTGATATCGACGAGGAAAAAAGATTACAGGAATCCACAGCTGTCGAACAACAAGGATAAAGATCAACCTAGTAGTTCGACAACAACTTCGACAGAAGTTGCACTGCCCATCATTCCTGAATTGACAATAAAACCGCCAAAGGGAGTAGTACACAAGTCAATGTTTAATCCCCGCGCTAGAGTGGCACAACATTATAATATAGTGGAAGATTTGGCCCAATCGCCATCCGCTATGTCGACTCTTGAAGTACTACAAAATTGCCCATCCCAAAAGCAGGCTTTATTATCAGCCATTGGTGGAATAGACCCAAAGGATTCCAATCTTGTATCCTTCGATCATAAAGGATACGATCCTCAATTACCAGCTCAACTAGCTTTCCTTGTTCAAGTGAAAGCCCTCAACAAAACTGTTCATCAAACAATTATTGATGAGGGGGCATCTACATGCATTATGTCGATGAGTTGCTGGAAAACTTTAGGATCTCCAACCTTGTCGCGATCTTCGACGACATTAAAAGCATTCGACAGAAGAACATATACCCCATATGGTATTCTAAGTAACTTGAAGGTTGAACTAGGAGGGAAAACAATAGAAATAGATGTTGAAGTAATCGATGGAAATCTCGATTACAACATCCTACTAGGAAGACCATGGATATATGCTATGGCTGCCGTTGTGTTGACCTATTTTAGGAAGATTGCATTTCCCTTCCAAGGAGGGATTACAATCGTCGATCAACAAAACTTCCTCCCCAATGGTTCTCAAGTTACGGGAAGCATTCCTATGATCCATGGAAGCCCCCATTCACTTCAAAATATCGGAGTAGGCCTACTAAAAGATCCTATATTAATGGGAACTTTCGCCCTTCCACCTTCAATCAATCTAGCAGAAGTAGCGTCGGTAGGAACCTGCAATATGATATCTTCTAAAAAGATCTCAGAAAACGATATTGACATGGATCACGCAATGGTTTTGCCTCCAAGCCCAACGCAAATATTGTAGCAATCAATGTTCCTAGCATGGGAGGCAAACCCAAATCAACGCTCATCAAGCGTTTGGATAGACAGGTCTGAGGAATATGGTACCCCTTCAGATCCTTGGTCATGAGTGCATGTCACTGACGAAGGAATTGTTCAATCAATGGTAATTGAAGGAGCACCATGGAATGATTCCCACCATCGTTCCCTTCTTCCGAATTGTGGAGAAGATACCCCTCATGACCTTTATCATCCTTCAGTTTTTGATTTTCTATCAAATACTGTAAACATGGTGGATTCCGAGTGAAACTTGTCCAACATTGAAGAGACCATCGCCATAAATATCTCGACCAAAACAGATGTTGTAGAGAATATTTATGTTGGCAAATGTTGTTCTCCTTCAGAACTGGAAATATATGACGCTCTTTTTCGCGAATTCAGAGATGTCTTTGCTTGGTCATATAGTGAAATGCCAGGCATTGACTCGAGTATCATTGAACACGAAATTAAGATGTATCCAGATGTCAAACCAGTACAACAACGACTACGGCAGGTGCACCCCAAGAAAGCCACTACCATTAAGGCAGAAGTTGAGAAACTTCTTCATGCTGGTTTGATTTACCCAGTTCCTCTAATTGATTGGGTATCGAATATTGTCCCTCTTATGAAAAAACAAGGAACAATTAGAGTGTGCGTTGATTATAGGGATGTAAATCAAGCTTGTCCAAAAGACAACTACCCTACACCCTTCATCGACCAGATAATTGATGAATGCGCCGGATGCAAAATCTTTTCATTCATGGATGGATTCTTCGGGTATAATCAGATAAATATCTGCCCACAGGACCAGTCAAAGACTGCATTTATTTGTCCATGGGGCACATTCACATATTGAAAATTACCCTTTGGTTTAAAGAACGCAGGGGCGACGTTTCAAAAGGCAATGAATTATGCCTTCCATGACATCAAAAACATTGTTCAACCTTACCTCGACGACCTTCCAGCTTATTCGCGAAAGCGGACTGATCACCCGCAGCATTTAAGAGCGATATTTCTATGTTGCCGACACTACAAGATACCACTCAATCCACACAAATGTGTATTTTGCGTCAGTTTTGGTCGTTTACATGGCTTTGTAGTCTCAAAGGACGGGATTCGTCTCGACCCATGTAAGGTTCAGGCAATCATAAATTTTCCTCCACCTTCAAATTTGCTTCAGATTTAGAAACTCCAAGGGAAAGCAAACTTTCTAAGGAGGTTCATTCCAAATTACACCGAACTTGCTAAAGGTTATACACGTCTTTTGAAAAAGGAAGTACCCTTTGTCTGGGATCAGGTTGCGCAAGCTTCCTTTGATGCTTTAAAAGAATCCCTAATGAAAGCATCATTAATGTACGCCCCTGATTATCAAAAAGACTTTAACCTGTATCTGGCTGCAGCAGATACGACCATCACAATGGTTTTAGTTCAAGAAGACGATGGAATCAAACATCCTATATATTATTTAAGTAAAAACTTAAATGATACAGAAAGAAAATATTCTTATGTTGAAAAGCTAGCGCTCGCAGCTGTTCAAGCGATACAGAGATTTCGACACTATGTCCTCTTTCGAAAAACTACCATTCTGTCAGATTGCAACCCCATGACTTATATATTGTCGCGACAGTTGCTGGGGGGCAAATATTCAAAATGGATAGAAATTCTACAAGAGTTTGATCTGGAATTTATAAAATCCAAGTCAAAGAAAGCTCTGGTTTTCGTAGAATTATTATGCGATCTCCCATCATCGTCCAACGATGAAACATCCGAAGAAACAATCGTGGACGAATGTTTATTTCTGATATCTTCAAGCAATGAGTGGTATGGAGATATAATAATTTATCTCCAAACCCAAAAATATAGGCCAAACACCTCCCGCTCCGAACAAAAACGTATTCGATACCAAGCAAAAGACTACATGATTGTCGGTGATACACTTTACCGTCGCGGTATCGATACAGTTCTGAGAAGGTGCCTCACGCATGAGGAGGCCGAAAAAGTCCTGAATGATTACCATTCAAGCACGTGTGGGGGGCATCAATCCGGCTATGCTACAGCCCAAAAAATCTTATGAGCAGGATACTTTTGGCCAAGAATGTTTAAAGATTGCATAAATGCAGTCAGAAGTTGCCATGCTTGTCAAATTTTTGATAGCAAAACCAGAAGACCACCCGCACCTCTGTAGCCAATAGTTGTTGTTGGGCCATTCACCAAATGGGGCATCAATTTCATGACATGTAACCCCACCTCGACCGGGGGGCATGGGTATATCATAGTCGTCGTTGACTATTTTACCAAATGGGCCGAGGCGATGCCTACATTAGATAATACTGGTGAAACAGCTGCCCTCTTTTTTTTCAATCATGTAGTCGCCAGATTCGGCATACCACAAGCTATAGTCATAGATCATGGATCGCATTTTTGCAATCACATGATGGTCGAATTAGCTTCCAAACTAGGGTTGTCTCACGATAGCTCTACTCCATATTATCCACAAGCCAACGGACAAGTTGAAGCAATCAACAAGGTCCTAAAACGCATGCTGCAAAGGATGATTGGAGTTCACAAAAGAAGATGGCACCTAATCCTGTACTCAGCTTTGTGGGCTTACCGAACATCGGTAAGGAATGCAACTGGGTTTACACCTTTCCAATTGGTATATGGCCTGGAAGCAGTCTTACCAATCCAGTGCGAAATCTTGTCCCTCAAACTCGCAATTGATCTCCTCCCTGGAACTTCAGAAGAAGAAGCTCATTTCTTGGAACTAATCCAATTGGATGAAACCAGTCGTGATGCCGCTTTGGCTAACGAAGCCCATAAGAAACGAGTCAAAGTGCAGTTCGACAAAAATGTCAAACCCCGTGTCTTCTCAGAAGGTGACTTGGTCTTGCTTTACGACCAAGAATCTGATAAATTGGGAGCAGGTAAATTCAAGTCTTTATGGATGGGCCCCTATATTGTTAAACGAGTGTTAGCAAAAGGAGCCTACGAGTTAATGGATTATGACAGAATTCCACTGGCGCAACCTCGTAACGGGTTGTACCTCAAGCGTTACTATGCGTAATGGTAACCTGTATGCTTTTGTTATGTTTTTGTTTTCGCTAAAGTGTTTATTTTGGTCAAGTAATCCACTTTTTACATTTATTGCAGATGTCAAACCTATTGGATTCATGTCTTGGATATGCCGACGGAGCGAGTTGTAGTTCGCGGAACCTATCTTTCGCGGCCTGGGCCATTTTTGATCCAAGCAGCGAGTTAGTAAGTTTCAGAGGGGTATGTATTGGTTGATCAACGAATAACATCGCTGAATATAGCGCGTTGATAGAACTTCTCTCTGATGCCATCACACATGGTATACGCTAATTGATTGTCAGGCTAGACTCACAACTCGTCATACTACAACTCACTGGTATCTATTCTGTCCGAAATCCAACTATTTATCGCATGTTCCTAAGGGTTAAGATTTTGGAAAGACAATTTGATTTTATTCAATATCAGCATATTTCCATAAACTTAAACACATTAACTGACTCATTGGCAAATTATGTGTTAGATAGACATTTGCAACATTTATAAAAAGAAGCATACCATCAATGTTTGCATTTGGATCATGTAACTTAACCAAAATAAAACTCCGAAAATCAAAAATATATATAACTGTTTATGGTTTACACATAATGTTCTGTAACCAAGACAAAATCGGTCAAGTGACCAAAAACTCAAAATGCTAGGGGGCACCCTAGTCTAATGATGCTCATGATAGCAAGTCACAACCTGTGCGATCATGCGTAAGAGACGAGTCCATCGTCTTGGCACACCAGTAGTATGCTGCTGCAACCTCAAGGGCAGCTCGTCAGTCCTCACATCTGGAATACCAAGAGTGAGGCCCTCAACCTGCTCCTGTAATGTTGTGAGAGTCTCGGCCACATCGAGGTCGCGAAGGATAGCCCTTCCAATAGCCTCTCCTGCTGGGGCGGTAGCTGGCACTCTCAGGCGTGCTACTGGCCGAACAGGACCAACATCTGCATGAACACATGAGTTTGATTAAAGTCTTGATAGAATAAAGCACAAGGACATTATAAATGAAAAACGATAAATAGGAATATGGTCAAAGAATTTAACAATGGCGCCCCACTGTTCGCCATCCGGCAGTACTAAATCTGGATCACCCCGGAAGTCCATGCCAGCATAGGGATACTCAGAATAAACCATCTCCTGACGATCAAACCACCTGAAGAAGGTATCAGAAAATGAAATCTGAGACTGACCAGTGTGCCTAGACATATGGTCAACCCATCTCTGCATACGTGGTTCAGTAGGTGAAGGTAAATCGAGTGCAATATACTGCGGCTGCATCAGTGGTATCTTCTCCAAGGCAAAGGCGGTCAAAATAGAACCATACCCAAAGTTCTTCAACCTCCCGCTCTTTACCTTGTTCAATTGTTCTTTCATCACAAGAAGTATTGCGTCGCACCAGTTGAACACCTTCGGTTGGAGGCATTCCAAGGCATACTGCATATAAGATAAGTTGGCTACATGAAGAGCCGCACCACCAGCCATCTTACCAAAAGTAAACAGAATAGTCCTGAGAGACCTATCAGTGACATCACGGATGATGATCTTGCCGTATTTACTCGGCTGAGATCCCTCTCCGCAATACCGGCGAACATAATCTCTCACAGATTCACCTCCTCGAGCCGAACTTGATAAAGAGATGGGGGCACCCCGCCTCGACAAGACAGTCAAGAAATAGATGTCTACTACAATCAAGGGGATAGATTTGCCCCTGATCTGGAACACCTGGTTCGTAGGATCCCAAGCATCGAGCAAATATTGCAGTAAGTTGATCTGTTGTCTCATGCTATAAATGCGGAAAAACTTCAGCAAGCCACAGTTCCGCAGTGTGTTTACTGTAACCGGATCATGAAGGGCAAGCATGTCCTCTTCTTCATGCTCACGTTCTTGCCATGTAATAGTCATCTTACTCCAAAGATCTCTGAAAAACAAACAAGAGAAGAGTTAGATCGTGATTTTGGTAGGAAACAGGCAAAATTTCCATCAAATACTATGCATAAAATTCCCTCTCTGCGCCCATTGCACCAACAGTAGTGCTCTGGGTGCGTTGCATGTCAGATGGCCATTGGACAGGCCAACATCCAACGCACCTTTCGATACACAGAGGGTGCGCTAAAGGCAGAACGAGTTTTTCAAACCCCAGAGGCTCAGAAAAACCAGGAATCAAGCTCAGAATTCAAAATGGAAAGAATGAAATGAAAGAGCTCAAGTTTAGCTCCTACCTGGTCCAGATGGCACCGAGAATCGTCCATAGAATCTCCCGAAATCAGCTGATGAAAATCAAAGGGGGAAAGCACCTCCAAAGCTCCAACAAACCAAAGTTCAAATGAAATGGTAAAATGAGAGGTAAAAACACTTTTTCATTACTTTTTACGTAGTTCGAAGTAAAATATTAGTGTTCTAACTCATTTTTCAAACATATATTGTTCATTTCTGACTAGTTTGATGAAGCATTTGAAAATACAGTACAATCTTTGAAAGAACAAAGCTATTTATGGTAAACTCAAAAAGAGACCATTTATTCGAGCAGTTTTAGCGCGGACTTCATGCTCGTTAAAAAATAAACATAAGCAATGAGCACATGTTCCCCCGAGAGTTTAAGCTCATTAAAAAATGAACCAATTTCCGGTAAATAACCATCGTGAATGCAATACTTCAGCCTTTAAAGCCTTGGTCGTGTTTGCACCGTCACCTCCACTTTTACATTGGCCGATCCTTCACCTCCATTTGATTGTTTACCCATTTTTGAGGAACAGCTGCGAAGAGTGATCTCACTAGCCATCCTTGTAACACTGCTGTGATTGGAAAATTCCAAACCTTACCTGGAATCAGTTGCTACCCATTTTATCACTCGTTCCTCAAAAGACGAGTCTCCTTTAAGCTATTTTCAACTGACTCGTAAAATATGAAAAGATTGCCGAGCCATTGGCCTCTCCAGCTCGTTAAAGGGACCCGAAGTGCTATCCCTCCTCTATTTTTTAATCTTTTTGGACCTGAGGGATTATTACACAAAAAGATCGAGCGCTTATTTTTTTCGACTCGTTAAAAGTATCGAAAATTCATCCCTTTTGTGTTGTTTTATACTTTTTCGGACTTAAGGGATTAGATGACGAAAAAGGAATTTTGGAGTTACCTTTACATTCCTTTTCAGACTCTCTAAAATTGAAAAGGACCGAGTTATCTTTGTCGTTAAACTCGTTAAAATTTTAATAGCGACAAACTTGTTTATAGACGAGAACGAGTTTCACTATCGCTAGGCTCGTTAAAACATAGCAATGGGTTTGCCCGAAGGGCAAATTATAAAACAAGCATATGTTATCCTCCTCAAGCTTGATAAAAATAAAGAGGTACTGGTCAGCAATGACTGGGGAAAATTGGGAAGAAAACTTGAAAAAACTTTGTTGGTAGCAAGTCGCTCCTGAACATGACACTTTCACTCCGCATCCGAGTCGGGTTGGGTTGTTTCATTCACCAGTCACATCACCATGGTCCCATCATACCATCCACATTTGTGGTTAATGCTACCAATCCATCACGTCAGTGTCGCCAATATGTTCAAGAGAAGTCATTCAGAGAATTCACCTGTGTCTCACCCACCACAATACATTTATACTCCATTCTTTCATGACTGCCACCCTAAACCTTATATCACCAGATCGTTTTCACCTCCATTAAAATCATTTACTCTGTTCCGTGTCATTGATGTGGGATTCATTAAGGCCCTCCTATGACGGATCACTTCTTGTCGACATCAGCTCATTATCCAAGAAGTTGATCTAGGAACACCCCATTCAGTACTTTGAAGCTTGCATGCCTCAATGGCAAGTTTCTCACTTCCGGTGACAGGTTTACATCAATAACCTTCGACCAAAAGATTTTGCGTGGTGTTCGACACCAAGTCCTTTATTCACACCACATGAATTGTACTGCAGTACCTTGAGGGTCATTATCATTATCGGTGATTCCTCTCACGCTTGTTAACAGCTTACATCATTGGCTGGTAATCAAGCGATGTCTTTCCATGTTCGACTTCAGAACATTTCTCACATGGATAGACTTGTACTTCGAGTGAAGATCGAACAAGATTGAAGACCCCGGATCTAGTTTCATCCATCTGGGCTGCGATATACATTCAGGAAAATAAAAACATCAAATGTACATCATGGCTGCATAGATAATCATCCAATCAAAGGGATGATGGCTCTATCAGAATCATCAGTCTTCACTCAGACGATTGTCTGTCCTATGTACATGAAAAAGAATTTATAAAGCTGAGCATGGGAATGCCCGCCTCAGCTAGATCATGAAAATATTATGAAGATAATGTATTGTATTGTACCTTATTACAGGTCTCCTCCCAGCTTGAAAGAACTTCGGATCCTCATAATAAAGCATTTCACCTGACATCTAAAGATTAACGACCTCATGCTTTAGGGGGCAACTGTTATAGACATTTTTGGGCACTACAATCCCAAGCATGAAATGTCCATAAACCAAGGGCTCCTAAGTCCCTAAAAGTGTTGTTCTAACCCCTAAAGGAATAAGGTCAACTGATTATAGCTTCTCCCAGAAGTTCTCCATGAAAAACTGCTTAGAATTGGTCAAAACAGGATCATATCAGCTGCTCCACTGGCCAAGTGTGTTGCATCTCACCTAAATACACTGTGTGGGTGCGTTGCATTTCAAAAAGCCCTTCTATGGGGTGTGATGGGCGAGAAATGACAAATGGCAGTGTCATTCCGCGAGGTGGAGAGGCAATGGAAGCTTCCAGAAACTTCTCCTGTGACACTTGCCTCACTGAATTCGACCAAGGATGAGTAAGAGATCATCAATCTCCAAGTGGAAGCAAGAACTATCAGAGGGAAGACACTAATCAAATCATAAGCTGACTCATCTCCATTACAGATATCTATATATGGATCCCTCATCCCAGAGATCCAGAGGCTGGAATTTTACATATTGTAAGGAATTGTTGTTGGTTTCTTGAGACAAACATCAGATTGTTGGGTGATCTAAGCTTTGTATGAGGTGAAGAGGGGCTTCTTTGTTGAGAGGTTGATGTTGGGTCAGAACAACTGGTTGTAACTCCTCTTGGCTCTTTCTTGTTTATCAATAAAAGCTATTCAATTTTTCCTCCATACTCTTGTGTCATTGTTGTTTGTTGCATTTGTATGGTCAATTTACATCTGATCCTAGATTGTTTATGATTATAGATCCATGTCTTTGTATAGTGCTATGCTACTGTAATCTTATAGGTACCTTGTGAAGCTGGGCGTGCAAGGGAACAAGTAGCGAAAGACTATCAAGGAAGAGAGGAATCAGATCAGGAGATTAGCGCAAGACAGAGGTTGGTCTTCTTGTTCCTCTCTATCTATAATTCATAAAGGAAAAATGAAAGTAGATTTACTCTGTTTGTTTCTAAGGTAGCTGTCACACCTTAGTGGGATAGAGCAGTTCTATATAGACACTTTTCCCTGTAACAGTTCCACAGAGACAGGATCGAGGTTATTGATAATCCCTTTCTTATTGAGAGGGAGTGTTGATATTTGCAACAAGAAATGCTAAAAATAGAAAATGCTAAAAAATAGCACTACTATAAATAGTCGGGGCTATAAATAGCAGTTTAGCCATTGGAGATCTTAGCTATAATGGGTGAAAAGTGAAAGTTCTAAAAATAGTTTTTCTAAAAATAGCATTTCAGGATCCCTTCTTATTTTAGTCAGTCCCTGGACTAAACATAGGAAGTAAAATTCGAATTTGATATTAACAGCAGTTTGTAAATTGATTAATTAATTCATCTTGAGTTAATTAGTTAAGGAATTATGAACTTGAAGTCTATGTGAGGACATGCAACAGTTTCTCCTTTGATTGAGAGATTTATCCATCAGTTAAAGAGATAAGAGCGAGCTGTAATATTGAGTTGTAATTAGTTGGTTGAGTTAATTGAGTCAAGTCCAGTTAGATTAATTTAACAGTTTGTTAAATTTTTTTCACTTACTGGTTCACAGATACTCGGGTCAGTGGGTAGCCGCTACGTCTAGGGTTTTAAACACTGAGTGGACGCCACCCGAAGGGCATCAACACCCCTCGGCCTATTTACTGACCTAACCCCAAGAGCTTTCGGGATTCGACCCTGTGACCTCCCATTGGCAAGGCACTTGATTTGACCGATTGAGCTACCTCTTGGGGCTAACAGTTTGTTAAATTAATGAGAGTTTAGTTAGTTAATGCTTGCATGCATGTAACTACTGTATTTCAGATAACTGAAGAGTCACTCATGGATAACTCATGCATGTTAGTTTAGTCAGAGACCCAGTTGAGATCAGATGGAGGGATAATGTACTATCAGTTGCAAGAATATTCTATTGTGAATATTCCTTGCATGCAGAAGGAATAGTATTCCTTAAGGATTGCACAGTTGGATCAGAGGTTATAGTGAGTGTGATGAGGCCAATTCACACATGTGATATCATTGGACCCCAATCAAAACTGCGCAAGGAAATAGGAGGCTTGGAGGGCTTGAGGAAGATATATTCTATGTCTATTGAGTCTGTGAGTAGTATTGTTTGATTGCAGAGAGAGCAGGATAGCTTGAGAGTTGATTCTTTTTGTAACTTGAACAAGATTTCCACTTGTATGATAATACAAAGTTGGGTTTTAGGTTGGTGCTTTCCCTAGTGATATATCTTTTGTGTTATGGTTGATTACTTCTCATTCTCAGTTATATCTATTCATGCTTGATGTTGCTCATGTTTGATTAAGCTTCCGATCAATTGTTTGTAGAAGTAGATCAAGTGTTTTTCTTTAATACATTGCATTACTAGGTGATCTACAGTGGGAAAATCTACATTATGTATTGTTTCATCATGAAGTATTGCTACAATATGATGAAATGTAAACTAAAAATGTTGTCATTCTGTATTTATGGTTGGGCATGATGTTATATGTAATTGTAGTGCTTGGCATAATACATTGTTACAATGTGTGAGTCTGTGATAATATGCAGAGATTTCACATTGCAGAGATTTCACATTCAGAGGTTTCACTTGTGTATTGTTGTTTCATTCCTTTGTGGCATCTGGTTTGTGGAGAAATATGGATTTTATGTCATTTTGGAAATGGTTTTCATTCTCTTCAGATTTAGTCTGTTGTCTTATTGAGTTGATATTAAATGGATCTAAGTTGTCCTTTTGTAAATTTCCATCTTGAGGAGCTTCTTTATTGCAGTGTATCCATATTTTTTGATGTATTGAATGTTGTTTATAAGGGAAATTCAATGCCCAGAGTGCATTGCCTATTTGTATTGTGTTTTAATTGGATGTGCATTGATTTAAAAGGTAAACTCATGCTCATAGAAATCTGGTTCATTTTTTTTATGGAATTTTCATATTAAAATAAGTGAATTGTTCAAGATTTCATTATTCACTCATTTGTCATCATATTTACAACTCCATTATAAATGTTTTGTAAATAATTTGGTGTGTAGAGGCATAACAAAAAATCCCATTTTCATTCTTAGGTAAGATTTCTACGTCATAATAGACTATAGATGTTCCTTATAAAAATGGATTTTGGTTACAATGCCAGAAATAGTATGAAATAAAACAACCTAGGTTGTAAGCCAAAATATTTCTTTGACAAGAAAAAGATACAATCCATCCAAAATCCACATCATAATGTGGTTACAACCAGAAACATATGACACCCCTATTCTTTATGACCCTAAGAATCTTGAGTGCCAAAACTCCCCGAGTTACCTTCTTGAGCCAGGTAGGTTGGCCTACCTAAAAAGGTTTGATTAGGAAATGATTGATTTTTTCCATATGATTGAATCCAATTTGCACCTTCCAACCATGGAGGAATTGAGTACCCAAACCTCACATTTGCAGTACTAACCCTGCATAAGTGGAGGTGTGTAATGAGCATACATAGAATTGACACCTCCGCTGGTAGGAATAAGAAAAGTGGGTAAACCCTCAATTTCATAGTGAGGCACTTGAATGTTTATGAGGTCTTGGAATAACACTGTATGATCTGCAATATTGTCTAATGATTTTGAAATAATTCTGGTTTCATCAGCTATGCTTGCATCATTGTCGACCATATTGATCATCCCTTTTTTCTTTTCAAGAATTTGTTGTGTCTTTCTTGATTCCTTTTCCTCTCTTTCCATTTGTTTTTGTTGGTCCTTAACTTGACTTGCTTTATCTCTTTCAAGCCTTTCATTTGCTCGATGCTATGCTGCAACAATCCTTGTTGCCTTCTTCTCCTTGACTAGATCCTTCTTTTTCTATTTTAATTCCTGCATTTCAAATTTCTCTTTTTTCAGACTCAACTAACAGGTTTATATAGTCTTTTGAGGTGAGTACCTATGAAATTCGGCCCAAACAAAGACTACCCGATGTACCTTTCTTTTTTTCATTGATACTCTCTCTACTAGTAGCTTTAGGAATCAGCCAAGTATCTTCTCCAACCCTCCCACCTGCATGTCATTGCTTGGTACTTCCCTTTCAGTATATGAGAGAACTGATTGAAATCTTTCATTATCTTCATTTGATGTCTCATTATGTGCTTCATCTTCTTCCATTGATCTGTTGTCCACAAAAAAATGAATAATATCACTGTTCAATTTTGCTGGTTGTGAGGGCATGTTCATGCTTTGTTCATTGGCTATCGAGACAATCTTCATTCATATTAATCATGGCTTCTGCTAGCTATGACAGTGGGGTTACTTGGCTTTGCAATGTCAATTGGTCATTGTCAACTGCATGTTCAACAATGTCATTAACAATATCAACAACAGGATTTTCATGTTCTTGAGTTGGTGGAATGATCTCCATGTTACTATGAATTTGTTCATGATTATATTGTGTTTCACATACAGTTTCATCATATTCATCATATAAGTGTCCTTGACAGAGGGAAATCATATTACCAGCTGCAACCACATCATCTTGGTCATCTACTTCTTGCACTTCAACACCTGTTTGGACATGCCTTTGTTCCCGACCATCCACATGAAATGCCTGACTACAACCAGTATCATGCATAAGAGCATCATAATTCAGTGGCTAGATTCCTGTCCTCCTAAATCCAGCCTTGATATTTGATGGTGTCAGAGCCCTTTTAAAATCTTTACTTGCAAGCTCTACTAGCTCGAACCTTTTCACCTCAACCCCTGGATTCTTTGCCATCCATGCAGAACGCTCTGACCTGAAATAGACCTTGAAAGAGACAAATACACTAACATCAAGGGGTTGTAGTCTGTGAGTGGTATGAGTGGGAAATGTCAATAGGTTGATGCCTAAATTGTTTGCTTACTCAATTATTTGTACAACCATGTGGCTTCCATGGCCATCTAATATCAATAGGTGTTTTTAATTAGGTGAGACACCACTTGGTACCAATGCAACAAAGTGAAAAATCCAACTTAAAAACAATTCTTTAGTCATCCATGCATGAGGATGTGCAGTCATGCATGCACCTGGTTCACAGTTTTGTATATAGTTTTTCAGTTGATTTTTACCTTTGAATATATAAAATCCTGGGATTGGAATACCAATTGCATTGACACAACATAAAATAGTTATCCACTCCCTACTCTTAGGCAAAATCTTTGGCACATTTCGACTCCCTCTCTTGGAAATCACTCACATGCCACAATTCCTCCCTGCCTATAAACCTGATTCATCACAGTTCCATATATGGTCTGCTCCACAAGAATGTTTATCATAAGCACTAGAAAGAGTGTCATAGAACTTCTGCACAATTCCAAGGTGCAAATTTAATGCTCTGTCTCTGTCAAAGGCCTGTGGTGAAGTAAAATTATAAGTGCGGACATGAATGGATTCCTCTAACCTGATAATGGGTCTAGCCACAATAGATACATTCTATGGAAGATTTCCTTAGGTTAGAATAAATCAAGAGGGCCTACCTCTTGGTCGCTTATCCTTCTTGATGATGTTCTCGCTTGCTCACTCTAGCAATCTCTCGCTTCCTTCTTTAAGCTCTTGAAATAAGTAAACAACAAAAACAACACACAAACATAATAATATACAAATTGAAATTCAACCTACTTAACTAGTCAAGAAGCATTAAGACATGTATGTAATATTACAAAACATGTAGGAAATCAATCGATAGTTGCATATATTAATATCAAAGAGAGATTACAACCATTCGTCTTGATGTCGCAGTCTTCCTCTGACAAGACCGGGTTCCCACACACTTCTGCTACCACTCCATGATGGATTTAAATAACAATAGTTTAAAGGCTCTTCCCTTTAGGCTTCACTCCAAACCAAACACACTTCTCCCTCACACAACTAGATGACTACAACTAGTAATAGCTTGCTTGTCTAATCAAAATAGTATACTCACACTCAACCAACACTCTAACTAGCCTGTGCTTGGGAAGAAGGGAGGTTTATATAGGAAATATGGATGGGAGATGGATCCTCTTTTCATGGGAGAAGGACTTATCCCTTGAGCTAGTTCCATCATGATAGGGGAAAGGATCCCAAACTGTCATCCTCGACCTCATCCGGCCAAACCATTTACCAGACTTCCGTTATAGAGCTTCTAGAGCTAGAAGCTTCGACTCCAAATTTAAAAAAAATTCCATAACAGAACTGGTGTGATTGGAACATAGCTCAGTCACACTGGTCGGTGTAGGGAATAGTACTAATCTTTTCACATCAATGCGGGGGAGACAAAGGTCATTAGCATCAGCCTTATAAACTGGGCAAAACAAAAGTTTCAGGGGAAATGCTGCAAAAGGGAAATGATCTACTCATGAAGAGGGACATAATGGGAGTTTCTCCATGAAGGAAAAGCGTGCAGGGTTCACTATAGAGGTCCTCCAGGATCAAGGAATGGGGAGTGCAGGGACATTGATAAAATGTTGTAATAGATGCCCCCTAAAGTGTGAAGGCCGAGCCGGAGTGAGGGATGAAATTCTTTATAAATCAGTGCGAGGAACTAGTTTGTCGTCGGAAAACCTGCAAGCAAGTACAAATACATATACATAAACTAAGATCTCTATCAAATGATACATGAATCGTGGCATGGATGCTACCATCCAAAGAATGATCATGTGAATGGATTTAGGTATGGGCACAGCCATCTGTCAAAGAGGATCATAATGAAACCAAGGTATGGTCGTAGCCATCCAATAATGAGAAGGATCACATATGATAACTCATGGTCTGGTCGCAACTAGCCATCTGAAAGAGACATGCATATCATCATAACCATGTCACATCACTTCACAACCTGGACTTGGGTGATTTGAGTCTAGGATCTTGTGCTCCAACATGACCCGATCAAAGTACAAATTCTAGCATGTGAATAGATGTGTTGACATCGAACATGCTAGAAAGTCGCTTGATTACTAGTCAATGATGTAAACTGTTAACAAGTGCGAGAGAAACCACCAATAATGAAAATGGCCCTCAAGGTACTATCAACACAATTCACAAAATGTGAATACAGGAATTGAAGTCGAACACCCATGAAATCACTCAATCGAAAGCCAATGATGTGAACTTGTCATTGAGTGCGAAGAACTTGCCATTAGGGCATGCAAGCTCTAAGGTACTAGAAGGGAGTCTCTTGGTCAACTTCTCAGATAATGAGTTGAAGTCGACGGAAAGCGACCGTGTTGGAGGAGGGCCATAATGAATCCCACATCAGCAACACGAGATGAGAGGACGCACAATAATTTTGGATGATACAGAGAATCAAAGGTAAGTGTAACTGTAGAAGGACAACTCTTGAACATATCAATGACATAATTGGAAGTTTGGCAGTGTTTGGATCCATGGGATCGGTGGTCATAATGACGTGGCAAAGATCAAATGGAAAGAAAAAATGAATGGCCCAAACCTAGGAAGATCAATGATACAAAGGAGGATGTCCCAACCTGACATGAAGAAAAGAGTGTCATGTTCAAGAGTAAGCTACCGACACGACTTGATAGATTTCCAAATTTCCCCCCACCATTTATGGCAAGTACCCCAATTATTTTTTAATTGCAAGTTTGAATGGGATAGCATATGCTTTCACTATAAGTTCATCCTTTAGATGAATCCGACCTAGTAAGTTTAATGAGCCCAAGGAAGGAGAAGCCTGTGTTTGTCATGGTGACAAATCTGATGTAATTTAATAGTTTAACGAGTTTGACAAAGGTGTAACTTGATATCTTTTTCAAGTTTAGAGAGTTTGAAAAAGATATGTAAAAGAAAACTCCACATGGTCCCTTTTTGTAAATTTGTGTCTCTCAAGCCCAAAAAGGTAGAAAACAATACTTGAGAAAACTGCTTGACCATTTCAATCAAGGAATACCTTTTTCGTAAATATTGCCTCCCAGCTCGAAAAAGGGGTAAACTTATACTGGGCGCACGACATTTCACATCCATTAACGAGTTCGAAATGATAAGGGCTCGGCCATATTTTTGGTTTTAAAGGGTCGGAAAAGAGTTGAAAGCGGACCCCCCATTTTTATTTTCTTTAACGAGTCAAAAAGGGAAAAAAATACTCGGAAATATTTTCTTATGAGTTTAATGAGTCAAGAAAAGAGCTTAAATGCGACTCATCGTCATCCCCGAACATCCATCGCCTGTTGTTGTACAAGTAAGGAAAAGTGTATTATCAAGTCCTTGAGGTAAAATAGGTCAAAAATATTTACAAAACCTGATATTTTCATGAAAAAATGAATAAAAAGGGAAAAGTAAATATGTTTTTACCATTTACCATTTTACCTTCACAGTGAAGACTTTTTACCCACTTTTTCCCTATTTTTTTCGAAGCAAATTATGGGAGATCCGGGAGGTCAATCGACGAGTTGTCAGTTCTAGGTAACAACCGAAGCCCTGAGTTCCATTTTCATGCTATTTTTTTGGATTTTTAGGGAGGTTTTTGAGAATTTTTTTTGCCCTTGGTTGGTGCGATTTCCAAGCACGGGATTGCATCGGCCAAGGGTTATTTTCATAACCATCCGCACTGACCTATGCTACTATTTCTAAAATAGGTGCCATGGATAGGGCAAAACCATTTTTTCTCAAGAACTGACCATTAAAACTTGAATTTTATGTGCCAAAATTGATAATTGACTCAAATTAATGGCTTTTGCAGGAGATAAATTGCTGAAAATGGTGGATTGGAAGGAAAGAGAACATGGAGATGTTGACACCCAGGCATTGATTGATCCAAATTTCCTGGAGGCTTTGAGGGCTCCTTAAATTTTTCCTTACACCAAGGATGCGGGCCCAACCCAAGTTGCTTTGATACTTGATAAGCCTTTGGGACATTAATCGCGATAATTTTGTCATTGGGGACTAGGAGCTGGAGTTGACAACTTCAAATATCTACTTCATCATTGGACTGTCTCGTAGAGGTGAGCCAGTGAACTTGTATGGGTCACGTCCAATCGGGGCAAGCATGTCTTCCCTGCTTGCCATACACTGCCCTGAGGCCTTGAAATCGAAGAGTGGGAAGATAGAGATTTCTAGTGTGCAGGATCTGACACTGAGGGTGCTTCTGTTGACTATCAACAGAGAGGCATGGTCCCAGACGGAACATGAGAGTAGCAAGTCGAAGTTCCTATATGCTATTGACTATATAGATCCTACAATCTTCAACTAGGCAGAGGCCATGAAGATGAACATCAAGCGCCAGTTGTCTAAGGCAAAGGTGGGGAATCTGAAGTAATTTGGCTTCGGATCAATACTTGTGACCTTCTTCCTAGAATGAGTGCCACTATTCCAGTATCAGTTGACTAAGGTCAATCGTCCTGCACCACGCGATCTGTGGATGGCCTATTGGAGTCATCTGATGCCTAGGATCACTAGGGATCAACATATGTCATATCGACTGACATTCTTCTTATGGCTATGACGATAGAAGATCGTCGTGGGGGACTGGTTGTACAACGGTACTAATTTTCATGGAGATCAAGATATGCCCTTACCAGATGGAGAGGACTTCAATGATGAAGGTAAACAAAAAAAACTTTTTGATTTTGATGTTTTTTAATTGTTTTTGGTATATGCATGCTTATAACATTTCTCTTGTTTTTACAAATGTTGGACTAGAGCAGCTAGCCGGGATGTCCCCGATAGCCAGGTGCGTCTCCCGTCCTATTGATGCTATTTCCCCTTATCAGGAAGGGAGTGATAACGAGGAGGAGATTGCGAGGAACCTTAAGGGGATTGCCAACTACTGAGTCATGTTACACAAGTTGTCTCATGCTACCATGGCCACCATGTTGAGTAGTTCATAGGTCCAGCACCTACATATTTTTTGAGGCCTGCGTGCCATGGATGTACGAGGCCTATGAGCTGTTGATGTTATTATAGACACACATTATTTTTTTGGGGTTTTGATGTATCAAACATTCTCACATATTTATATACGTTGTATTTTCCTGTCTATTATGGTACAAATGGTTTGCCTTATCTTTTACATGTTTCGTAAATTTCTATCCAACACGTAATTAGCTAATGCATCTGTCAATGTATTCATGCGTCTAGGAATATGATGATATGTAATATAATCAAAATGTCTTTCCAATAGACGGATACAGAGATACATTCATAATATTTGAGGGTTCCTGACGGAATATTGCCCATTGAGTTGAAGGATGATAAGTTGTGAATCCAGGTTGACAACCAATTCTCTGATGCCCAGAGCGATGGCTTCTGACAACAGTTCGATGACCGCACTGTATTCAGCAATGTTGTTGGTTGTACGACCCAGGCAGATACCTTGAAGGTCAATCAACTCATTGTTAGGGTCATAGATAGCCCATGCCGCGGATGATAAGTTCCAGGTACTACGGTAAGCACCATCGATGAAACCAACATGAGGAGTTGCAGACATTTGAAAAGCAAGAAAATCATAGTAAACAGGAAAGTTGTTTGAAAACTATCACACAAAACCACGTTGTACAAAAATGAATCACACACTAATGTACATAAGTAACCATGCAAGATGACCTAAGCATAGTACTTCGTGAGGGAGTCCATGCTGGGACTCGGGTAATCAATCAACACAAAAGGACACCAGAGTTTTACCGTTGTCATGATGAGTAAGCATCAACTTGGCCAAATAATGGAGTAGAACTCATATAAGGCTTTGCCCCCATGCCCCCTAGGCGAGGGAGGGTTACGAGTTAGATGGCAACCCCATTGAAATAATGGGAAATCGGTGAAAACTATAGGAGGGTGAAAAATCCTGAATCCATGAAGGTATAAAGGTGCCCTCAATTGAAAGATCTTGATCATGTCATGGTAAACTGACACATCAATGAGCAGTGGAGAAGAGAATTCTTCGAAAAAGGTAGACATGACCACCGGGCGAGGCAGGAATGAGGATCGATGATGAGTATCAATCCATGGTGGTTCCTCGAGAGACATGATTCCCATGATACCTTCATTAACGAGGAAGGTCTCGATTAAGGGATCAGATGATTCTAAAGTGCCAAGCCAAGGGGACTGAGAGTACATATTGAGAGAGGTCTTTGACATATGAGAATCAAAGGATGCACAGTTTGAAGTCGAAACAATTTCCACGTAATTGATTTCGGCAGGACTAAGCGACATGACCTCGCCCCAAGCATCAACAAGATCTGGTGCAGGTATGACCCAGGGATCAAATTTGACTGAGACCATGTTGACAAAGGCAACATGAGGAGGTGGGAGAGGAAAAATTCCCATTAAGGTGGAATCTTTGAAGAGACCTGCCCCCACACTGATAGGGAGCACCAGAGTGCTTGATGTATGGAACATTGCCATCCGAGGAGGAAGAGGAAGAGAAAGACAGTTGATCAATGGTGACAACCTTTCCTTGATGGGGAAAACAGATCATGCGAAACAAAGAGGAGGCCATGGCATGCATGGCATGAGTCCAACTTTGGCCGAGTAGAAGATTATAATTGAGATTGGTGTCAATGATCTCTACCTCAACTTTCACTGTCTTGCCTTCCAGGGTGATTGCAACGTTAGGTAAGACATCGAAGGGTCATAAATTGTGCCCATCGAAAGATTCCAAAGTGTTCGGAGACTGGTTCAGTGTAGGGGAACCAATAGCCTTCCAACATGAAGTTGACATGATGCAAGTGGAAGCACCTTCATTGATGACAGTGTGGTGGGTAGTCTTCTTGTTAATGATTACCTGAATAACAAAGGCAATCTGATGAGGGAGCCGTGGAACATGGTTCTCCAGATCGAAAGAGATCAAATCAGAATCGGTGGGATCGATGCCCCCGATAGCTGACAACAAAGATTTCCGCTGCTATGGGCAGCTTCAGAGTACCTCGAGAGCTGACATGGTTGATGGCGCCTGAACCAAATATTTAACAATATTGTAGTACTGAGTGGCTCGGGTGTTGGGATTATACGAGGATTTTTGCAGCACACATCGAGAGGGTGGCCACATAGCAGAATCAAGGTTAGGGCACTTGATTTGCAGAGGGACAGAACTTGTGGTAGAATAAGAAGGTTCAACTTCTTTTTCTTTCCCAGCTGCTAGAGCTAGAGTTTGATAATATTTCGATAAGGTAGCCACATTATTGGGCATGCTCATCATGAACACTTGAGATCCAGAGGAAGCAGATCAGGGTTGGTCTACCATTTGAGTATGCTGAGATGGAAATGGCTTTTTAAGGACAACAGGGGTCCCTTTGATTAGGGGACTAACTTCGGATTGTCATGGACAATACTTAGTATAGTGATCGTCCTTGAAATTGAGGCAAAGATACTTAGGTTTCCGTTGCGAAGATGTGCCATCAGATGATTTGGGAGGACCCTGTTTCGGGGCATCAGCTTTAGCTTTGCCTTTGCCTTTCATTTTCCTTTTCGAGGATTTGTCCATTGCAGTAGACTAGACAGCATGGAGCTTTGAGGTTTTACTAGGGCCTGGCAGATTTTTAGATGAACTATTAGGAGCAGCATTTGAGACTGACTTTTGTTTGGAAGAAGTTTTAGTAGGGGTCTGGGATACTACACCAATAACTCCATCAACGGGAGGAACAACTGGTGATTTTGATGCTGCGGGGTCAGATGATGGCCACAGAGCATTGGGTAACAACTCGTATAAGGTGCCAGATTGAGAGTAGACCACATCCTAGTACTGGGCATGGGCAATGGCTTGCTCTTCAGTGACACATCCACCCATATCCATATCATGAGAAATTGTGGCTATGAATGATTTGATAAACCATTCAGTGAGCAGCTGATCAGTTATCTCGAACTTGATCAGGGGATGTCTACGTATCCATTCATGGATATGATCAGAGATGTGCGTCATAGTGTCTTTCTTAAGCGATGTGAGAAAATAGGTGCCAGTTTCATAACGAACTGACAGCTGAAAATGCGTGAGGAAAGCCATGGCTAACAAATTGAATTCATGGAAATTACTTCGAGGTAGCTCAATGGACCATTTCATTGTGGCACCCATGAGGGTCCATTGGAAAATACGAAGATACGAGTTCGAGGAGCACCAGAGGTGATATGTCATCACATGGGCCTGAAGATCTTCTTTAGCTTTTCCATCGAACTTTGGGCAATCACTTGGTATCTTGGATGGCACTAGAGGCCAGTACAACGAATGAAGGATCAGATCATTCGTGAGTGATACATCTAACAACTCAAGTGTAGCCAAGAAAGGTAATTAAGTGTCAAAAGGCATGGGAGGTCGATAAGCGGGCCCATAGGGAGGAACCCATACCTGCTGGTAAGGATTTTGGCCATATGGCATCTGAGGCTGGCCCCATTGTGGATTACCTTGACCAAAGGGAGGATTCTGACCTTGCATACCTTGAAACTGTCCAGGCATAGGTTACTGATAGGCAACGTATGGGTTAAAAGGTTGTTGAGCCTCTTGACCTTGGACATATGGATATGAGACCTATTGTCCTGGAACATAGGGCTGTTGAGCCTATTGTCCCTTAACAAGAGGGTTATCGACCTGCAGTCCTTGGGCATAAGGTTGATACACTTTTTTCCCTTAGACGTAGGGCTCTTGTACCTGGTGCCCTTGGCCGACATGATTCTGAACCTGTTGACCTAGGACAAGAGGATTCTATGCCTACTGCTGCAGGATTTGACATTGACCTTATCCGTACAAGGGTTGACCTTGTTGATATGTATACAAGGGTTGCTGCTACCCTGGTTGGTTTTGCTGTTGCAAGGGCTGACCTTGAGGTTGCAAAATTTGTCCCTAGATTTGCAGAGGTTGGCCCTGCGAGGGTATAGGTTAAAAGGTATGCGAATCATATTGCATCTGATGTTGCATGACTTGTTGCAACTATTGGAAGGATTGACCTAGCAGTTATTGTAAATGACCTTGCTACGGGATAATCTGCCCTTGCTATTGTGTGGAAAAACCTTGCTACAACAAAGGTTGCCCTTCCGGTAACAAAGGTTACCCTGGTTGTTGTAAAGGTTGTCCTTGGTATTGCATAGGTACTTGAACATTACCTGAGAAATTACTGAACTGAATCTAGCCGTAGCCAGGCTGGATGTACTACCCAGAATGGGGGTGTAAGGTTGTTTAACCAATCCTTGAGAACCATATGGAACGTAAGGCTTTTGGTATTGGACCTGAGCCCCATAAGGCTACTGATATTAAACATTGCTCGATCCAGACAGACCAACAAGATTCTGAACCTGTTGGTACTGGAAATTGCTTGATCCAGTAGGGTCAGCAAGGTTATAAATAATACCAGAAGAGGGCTGGTTTATCCCAAGCATGTGAGCTTATGAGCTACTCACATTAGTGGCATCTGACACCATAGAGACATTCAAGTTCTACCCCCTAGACGGTGGCACAATCTAGCCACTAACTAATGGGATAGAAGAACTAGCATAGACAATCTTTGAAATCATCGGTTCTGACTGACGTGTAACTGGGATCAATGATACAAGACTATTCAGGACGGTGGGTTGCACCGGGACTGAAGTAACAGCTGGTTGGGAAGTCGTGTTCGTGATGAACAGACATGATGTAGGCCTGATGCCTGACGCCTAAACAGGAATATGGTAGAGTGATGAGGCACTAGGTGTGCCTGAAACTAAGTGCCCCAAAGACACATTGACGGGTGGAAAGCTGGCGGGAATACCTTCCAAATAAGGGAAACCCTCGGGAGGAAACTGCAATTGTAATTCTTCTCCCTCAATAGTGTGTGGAGTAGATACTTCAGACTCATCCGCAGAAGTGACTGGAGCATCACTTTCGGGTTCCAAGTTTGAAAACAGATGACGCTGAATGATCGAACATGTACTGGGGATAGTTCCAAAGGAACACTCAGCTAGTCGTATGGACTGTATGGACGTTGCGGTGATATCTCAATAGCGTCAAATAGAGGGTTCGGAGGATAGATAACCAGTCCAAAATGATCGTCAGTGGTTAGTGAGTTCTCTAGAGTTCGAATGGGATCATCCGGAGATTCTGGGCCAAGATCAACAGATGACCCTGAATTGAAAGTAGGGCAGAGGACGAGACGAAAAAGGTTGAACACTCAAAACAATTGTGAGTTCAACATTTTTGTCCTCAAGTGGCTATAATAACTCAGGAAACAACTCCTTAGACAATCTTTTAGATGGAGGAGAGGAAGAGGAATTGGGTGAATCAGATGGTTTAGCCATGATGACCTTGTCTTAGTCGACAAAACAAATAACTTCAAGGCTTTAAAATGTCCTTTTAAGGGAACTCACGATTTGGTCAAAAAGACTAACTGAATGTTTTGGATCATGGGAAATAAATTATTAAGATGCATAAAAGACTGATGTTGTTTCATTTTTTAAGAGCTGAGAAAGAAACAAAGATGACTCTATCACTTTCGATTAGAAACGAGCTCGAAAGGACAAGTGCTCCATTGATATTTTAAGTTTAACGAGTCAAAAAGATCAAATGACTACTCTGGATTATCTAGGTAAATAGGATTACCAGGCAACCGTGAATTGTAGAATACCTCCTGACGAAACAAGAAGTATGAGCAAGAAATCTTCCCAAATGTTGTGTTCGGTGTATCACATTCACAAGGTGTCCGACTTAGCTTCCTAAGGATAAAAGGATTGCATCCTAGTGGGGTCTCCCGTTATATACTCGATGGTATAGGGAGCACAAATCCATGCTCGCATTGTCTAATGCCGAAGCTAACGACAACTGCTAGGTTTCAAGACGCCGGAACACGTCACGAGTGTAGAACTTCTAGATATGATTGTTAATGTCAAATGCGCCTTAGGTTAATTGAATTCATTTTAAAGTTGATCTTGAGTTAAGTTTTAGTTTTCAGGTCTTAGCGATGCTACTCGAAAAACCTAAAATGAAACTAAATGGGACAAGACCCTTTCAATTTGATGAAATGCCTACACTAGAGAGGGTAGAAACTACTCAATAAAATGCAAACAAGCAAGCAACCGAAAAGAAAATGATCTTTCACTACTTCACTTTTTCAAAAAATAAACTAATGAAAAGTGCATTCCAATTCCTAATTTCCTGACAAGCACCTATTTATCAGTCCTTTCAAAATGAAAAAAAATTCTTTTCCTTTTTCAAATGTTGATGCGATTCTAGTTTTTAAGAGATGCAAATAATAATGATGCAACAAGCTAGAATTTCATACTTCCTCATGAAACAATGAAACAAACTTTTCGCATATAATGTTTCAATGAAAAGGTTTTTGAGACTATGAACTCTTCACGCAGATGAAAACATGAAAAGAGAAGTTCATTCAGATCAATGAAACATTGACTTTACTAAACACAAGACCAATAATGTAATCAATGCCGGAAAAATGCGTTCAAGCTAGTAAATGAAACCCTTTTCAAACTTGTGCAAAAAGAGGTCAAAGTCGTAAAAGGACCAAAAAACAAATGCAATGATAAAACACACCCACAATTGGACTTGATGAGTCCACAAGCCACTGAATGGGTGACTAACTAGATGCCCTAGAGTCATTGACGACTCAATGACTCAATCAATCAAATAACAAGATGACAAGCCAACAAGCAAGCAAAAACCAAATGAAAAGTAGCTTCATAATCAGAGAGAAAAAAATCAAAAAGGCTCACGGGGTGAAAAACACAAGAGAAAAACACATTGGCCAAGATTGGGGTCAAGCCTTAATCTTCACTTACAAGCATCGACATGATTTCCTAACTAAAAACAAGATCTAGAGGCTGGTCGACGCGACTGTTCCTTCGCAATTCGCACTGGTTGGCACAACTATCAGTGGATTAAATGCACTGGCTAAAGAAACTAAGGAAAAATAAAAAAATAGAAAATAGAAAAAGGGACTAGATATACTACTATGAATTTTAGACTTAGGCCAGTAATCAGGAGAAAAGAAACAAAACCAAAGGGAAAACACGAAACTAGCAAAGTTCTCATGAAATCATGAAATCCAAAACAAACAAAAGATGGGATCTCCCCTGTGGAGTCATCAATTTGTGGTGAAGTAAAATTATAAATGCGGACACAAACGAATTCCTCTAGGCCGATAATGGGTCTAGCCACAACAGATACATTCCATGGAAGATTTCCTTAGGTTAGAATCAATCAAGAGGGCCTACCTCTTGGTCACTTATCCTACTTGATGATGTCCTCACTTGCTCTCTCCAGCAATCTCTCGCTTCCTTCTTCAAGCTCCTGAAACAAGTAAACAACAACAACACATAAACATAATAATATACAAATTGCAATTAAACCTACTTAACGAGTCAAGAAGCATTAAGACATGGATATGTAATATTACAAAACATGTAGTAAATCAATTGATAGTTGCATATATTAATATCAAAGAGAGATTATAATCATTCGTCTTGATGTCACAGTCTTCCTCTGACAAGACTAGGTTCCCACACACTTGTGCTAGCACTCCATGATGGCTTCAAACAACAATAGTTTAAAGGCTCTTCCATTTAGGCTTTACTCCAAACCAAAAACACTTCTCCCTCACACAACTAGATGGCTACAACTAGTAATAGCTTGCTTGTCTAATCAAAATAGTATATTCACACTCAGTCAACACTCTAACTCGCATGTGCTTGGAAAGAAGGGAGGTTAATATAGGAAATATGGATGGGAGATGGATCCTCATCTCATGGGAGAAGGACTTATCCCTTGAGGTAGTTCCATCATTATAGGGTAAAGGAGCCCAAACTGTCATCCTTGACCCCATCCGACCAAACCATTTACCACACTTCTATTACGGAGCTTCTAGAGCTGGAAGCTTCGGCTCCAAATTTAAAAAGCTTTCCATAACAGGACTAGTGTGACTGGAACACAACTCAGTCACACCAGTTGGCATGGGGAATAGTGCTAATCTCTCCACATCGACGTGGGGGAGACAATGGCCATTAGCACCGGTTCTGTAAACTGGGAAAGACAGAAGTTTCAAGGGAAATTGTGCAAAAGGGAAATGATCTGCTCATGAAGAGGGACATAATGGGAGTTTCTCCATGAAGGCAAAGCATTTGGGGTTCTCTATGGAGGTCCTATAGGATCAAGGAATGGGGAGTATAGGAACAGTGACAAAATGTTGTGTAACAGGCCCTCAACAGTACGCAATAGAAGGTCTGGATGCCTTTTATTAAACTCAAACCACCATGATTTACCAGGAAACCCATCTTTGAATGGGTTTGGTGTTGGGTCCCTATAATACTAGTGATTACCCCATTACTATTGTACCTGTATCCCTTATTAATATTGTTGTGCCCCTATTGTCCCCATATTGTTATTAATGTGCCCCATAGAATCCCTCTATTGTTGTTTTTGTGGGTTTATATTATTATTGTTAGGTCGGACGGGTTATATTGTGACTCCTTAGACTCCTATATATAGAAAGGAGGTTTTTTCATTTGAATCATCTAAGAATTGTTCATTTATGTAATGTAAAAGAGGTTTCCCCCTCGAAGAGGTTGAATTCTAAGGCATTGATCTATCTTTTCTATCTTTTTCTTGAGTTGGTTTCATAACATTTGGTATCAGAGCTTTGGATTCTAGGGTTTCGCTACTCCAAACAGGTCATCGTGGAATTTTCGCTATATATTTTTTTCTGTAACATTTCAGAAGCTAAAAATCAAACCCATTTGAGAAGAAATCATGATAAATATCGGGTTCTAATTTCATTTCTTTTTGCACTATATTTGCGGAGATATGATCTGAGGAAGTTGGTCTTTTTGCAGACTCCTGAATTACATTCCAAACATGTGACTTGGGAAAAATCGTCATAAATTTCTCTTTGAGCATTGTATTGAAATTTCGTCAATAGGTACAGAAAGGGGACGGACTGTAGTTTCTTTTATATATCTTTCAGAGCCAGAGGCTGAAACAGTGACTCGTGGCATGTCGTACAAGTTCGTTCTACTGAACTAGTCTATAATCAGGTCACTGTGGGAGATTTCTAATAACTCTTCCTTGGAGAATCCAATTTGGATCACACTAGTGGCATTAGAAAGAGGACAGAGAGGGCTACAACAGGTCGAAATTTCAGAACTAGATGATTTGAAAGTACAGAGATACATCAGAGGCAATATCGAGCTCCTACAAAGTGAAAAAAGGTGTGTAGATTTTTTTAAATTTTTGCTTAAGCTTGGTTTGAAAATTTATTTTGAAGGAATTCAAAGGGCATAGTAGAGCATTATTATTGGTAACTGATGCCCCGAGGAAAGAAAATGCAAACACCTAGTAAGTAACTTGAAAGCTCTAGCATGAATCATGAAGAAGAGGAAGAAATGCTACATGATATATCAAAATTATAAGACCAAGTGCAACAAATGTCACTCTCACAAAAGCTAATAGAAGCTAAGATAAAGGGAATGGAAGCTAAGATGGACGATTTGAAGATAGATTTGAAGAGAGACATGGTATATTTGAAGACAGATTTGACAAATTTTCTACAAGAAATACTTACTAATGGTGAAAAGGTAGTAATGGAAACTCATGATGCGAACAAAAGAAATGTTAATCATGATTTCATAGACTCTAATGTGGGATCGAAGACCCACCATATTGCAAAAATTGATATGAGGAAGTTTGATGGCAAGGATCCAGCAACATGGATATTATAGATGGAGCAACTTTTCAATCTCAATAATGTGCAAAACACACGAAAGGTACGTATTACAACTTTATATTTGGAACCAAATCAGTTTGTATGCTATCAATGGCTTTGCTCTCATAAACAAATTATCACTTGGGCAATTTTTATGGAAGAATTGACAGCACATTATGAGGATACAAAAAGCAACACTTTTTTTAGCCAATCGATAAGTCTCAAACAAAAGGGTTCAATAATGGAGCACATTAAGGAGTTCCGAAAATTGAACATAAGGGTAAAAAATATTCCAAAGGAGCATAGGATTGATGTGTTCATAGGGACTTTAAAGGATAATATCCAACATGATGTTCGCCTTTGGGAACCTGATTCATTAGAGAAGGCATTTAGGTTAGCAAAAAAAATGGAAAGCAAAATTATGGCAACCAGGAAGCATACCACTCACAACTATAAATATGGAAGTGTTGTTGCCCATAGTCTTCCACAACCTATAAGGTTGACACCACAACAACTGGAAGAAAAAAGAGCAAAAGGGCTTTGTTACAGTTGTGATAGAAAATACATTAAAGGTCATAAGTGTATTGAGAAGAAATTATTCTACATAGATTGTGAAGAGGAAGAAGAAAATGAGCAAGAAAGGTCAAAAGAAGAGGATATACTCCAGGAACAAAGCCTAGATAAAGAAGAAATGAATCCGACCATATCTTGTAATGCATTGGCATGAATTACAACTCCTCAAATCATCAAGATAGAAGGACAAATCAAGAAGAAAAAGGTAATAGTGTTGATTGATTCAGGAAGTACCCACAATTTTATTCATTGTAAAGTAGCAAAAGAATTGAATTGCTTCGTATATCTAGCACCAGAGTGTCAAGTAATGGTTGCAAATGGAGGAACAATAAATTGCTCTGGAAAGTGCCATACTATCAAGCTATCCATGGGAGAATATGTATTGACTAGCCCAATGCTTTCCATTCCAATGGGAGGTGCTGATGTTGTACTAGGAGTCCAATGGCTACAATCCTTGGGTACAATAGCTTTTAATTTTCAAGAAATTTTCATGAAATTTTGTGTGGAAGGAAAGGAAGTTGAATTAAGGGGTATTATAGGGAAACCGGGAAAGGTAATCAGCTCTAACGGTATGACAAAGCTTCTAAAAAAGGAACAAAGAGGTGTGATTGCACAATTATGTTCGCTAGATGTTTCCACATTGGAATTATCTATTTATCCAGACCTCCAAAAAGTCTTGGACAATCATTCCAAGGTATTTGAGACTCCAAAAGGTCTCCCACCTATTCGTGATCATGATCATGCTATTCATCTGATTCCAGGAAGTGTTCCTCCAAACATCAGGCCGTAGAGATATCCCTATGCCCAAAAGAGTGAAATTGAATGTATGGTTGCAAAATGCTAGAGGTTGGTATAATTCAACCGAGTCAAAGTTGTTTCTCTGCTCCAGTAGTATTGGTGCACAAGAAGGATGGATCATGGCGCATGTGTCCGGATTATAGGGAGCTCAACAAGCTCACTATTAAAGATAAGTTTCCCATTCCTGTCATTCATGAATTATTGGATGAATTGCATGGATCAATTTACTTCACCAAGTTGGATCTTCGTTCAGGATATCATCAAATCAGAATGAAGACTGAAGACATTCCGAAAACAACATTTAGAACTCATGAGGGTTATTATCAATTTTTGGTCATGCCTTTTGGCCTTACCAATGCACCTTCAACATTTCAAGGTTTGATGAATTGCATTTTCAAACCATTCCTTAGAAAATTTGTGTTAGTATTTTTTGATGATATACTAATCTACAGCAAGTCTCGGAAGGATCATGTTGAACATGTAGATAGGGTGCTACAACTATTGGAGGAGAAACAATTATATGCAAAAAGATCTAAATGTTTCTTTGGAGTACAAGAGGTGGAATATCTAGGTCATATTGTATCTCATGAAGGAGTTAAGGTAGACCCTAGCAAAATTAAAGCCATTAAGGAATGGAAAATCCCCACATCCATAAAGCATTTGCGAGGATTTCTCGGGTTGACAGGGTATTATCACAAGTTTGTTAAGAATTATGGGGGAATAATAGCACCTCTAACAAAATTATTGAAGAAAGATGCATTTTCATGGACTCGAGAAGCAACAAAGGCTTTCGAACATCTTAAAGAGGCAATGTGCCAAGCACCGGTCTTAGCTACACTGGAATTCACAAAACCTTTATTGTGGAATGTGATGCTTCAAGAAATGGAATTGGTGTTGTTTTAATGCAAGATGAAAGACCCATTGCTTTTGAAAGTCATCCAATCAAGGGAAAGTTTTTACACAAAGCTATTTATGAGAAGGAAATGTTGTCAATACTCCATGCACTTAAGAAATGGTGACCCTACCTAATAGGAAGACACTTCAAGGTAAAAATGGATCATGATAGCCTTAAATACTTTTTAGAAAAAAGATTATCCTCTGAAGAGCAACAAAAGTGGGTCACAAAGATGTTGGGTTATGACTTTGAAATCATGTACAAAAAGGGGAAGCAAAATGTGGTGGTAGTGCACTCTCAAGAAAGGATGAGGATGTGGAAGCATTGTTGTGTACCATTTCTATTATCCAACCAGATTGGATAAACGAAGCAAGGGAGGAATGGAAGAATGACGAAGAAGTGTGGGCACTTATTCGAAACTTACAACAAGATTCTAGTACGTCTGATACATTTAGCTGGAAAAATGATTCGTTATGGTACAAAGATCGCTTATACCTCTGTAAGAATTCCCAACTAAAACAAAAGATTCTTATGGAATTGTACACTTCTCCCTTAGGAGGGCACTCAGGATTTTTAAAAACTTACCACAGGGTTAAGAAGGAATTTTTCTGGGATGGCCTTAAATCAGATATTCAAAAGTTTGTGGCAGAATTTTTGGTTTGCCAACAAAATAAAGTTGAAACAATTAAGACACTGGGTCTATTACAATCTTTATCCATTCCAAGCCAACGTTGGGAGGAGGTTTCAATGGATTTTATCACAGGTTTACCCAAGTCTGAGGGAAAGAGTGTCATCATGGTGGTAGTTGACAGACTTACCAAGTATGCACACTTTTGTGCATTATCACATCCATTTAAAGTGAGTACAATTTCTACTACATTTATGGAAACAATTCAAAAGCTACATGGAAACACAAAGATTATTGTAAGTGACAGAGATACAATTTTCACTAGAAATTTTTGGACAGAATTATTTTCTTGTCTTGGTACTCAGTTAGCTCATAGCTCATCTTATCATCCTCAATCTGATGGGCAAACTAAGATAGTAAACAAATTTTTGGAAGGATATCTTTGTTGCTTTGTATCTGATAAACAGACACGATGGGTCAAATGGTTGCCTCTGGCTGAATGGTGGTATAACACTTCCTTCCATACAGAAACAAAAATGACCCCATTTATGGCACTTTATGGATATCAGCCACCATCCATCACATCATATTTAAGAGAAAATTCTAAGGTTCAAGCAATGGAACATCACATTGAACATCAACAACAAGTCCTCCAACTCTTAAAGGATAACCTCGTGTTGGCACAGAATAGAATGAAAAAATAGGTAGATCAACATCGCAGTGAAAGAAGTTTTGATGTAGGTGATTGGGTATTCCTATGGCTACAACCATATTAGCAAATGTCCCTCAAGCAAGCTAATAAGGATAATAAATTATCACTAAAGTATTATGGTCCGTACAAGGTGTTGCAAAAGATTGGTACTATGGCATACAAATTGGAGCTTCCTGCAGCTTCTCAATTGCACTCAATTTTCCATGTTTCATGTTTAAAGAAGGTTATAGGCGACAAGCTCCCAGTTCAAACAATATTGCCAGAACTTGACGATGAAGGAAAAACTATATTGGAACCGGAAGCAGTCACAGAAACAAGAACTTGACAGCTACGAAATCGATCAATTTCGGAGTATCTTATCAAGTGGAAGAACTTATCTGCTGAAGATTCCACATGGGAGGATGAGAATTTTATACAAAAGCATCAAGAACTACTCA
The DNA here is from genome assembly GCA_031772625.1 of Pinus tabuliformis. Taxonomy (NCBI): domain Eukaryota; kingdom Viridiplantae; phylum Streptophyta; class Pinopsida; order Pinales; family Pinaceae; genus Pinus; species Pinus tabuliformis. Next base: position 875,809,130 of record CM062807.1, read on the forward strand.
AGCATTGAGGACAACACTCTTTTCAAGGAGAAGGGCATGTTGGGTCCCTATAATACTAGTGATTACCCCATTACTATTGTAGTTGTATCCCTTATTAATATTGTTGTGCCCCTATTGTCCCCATATTGTTATTACTGTGCCCCATAGAATCCCTCTATTGTTATTTTTGTGGCTTTATATTATTATTGTTAGGTCAGCTGGGTTATATTGTGACTCCTTAGACTCCTATATATAGAAAGGAGGTTTTGTCATTTGAATCATCTAAGAATTGATCATTTATGTAATGTAAAGGAGGTTGCCCCCTCGAAGAGGTTGAATTTTAAGGCATTGATCTATCTTTTCTATATTTTTCTTGAGCTGGTTTCATAACATTTGGCCTCCCTTGATAGATTTGAGCAACTATGGATTTGAGTTGTATCAACTCTAGCCCATGTCCCAATTGGGCCATCTCTTTACACCACTCAACCACCTTAGCTTGCTCCTAGTCAGTCATAACTATAAGAGGCCCTCTACATTTTGTATGAGTCATTCCATTTATCCAATAATGTATTGATGAGGGAGGAATACCATATTTTTTTGCAGATTCCTGAACTGAGTATCCATTAAACTCTATGTCATCAATTGCAACTAACATTTCTTATTTTCTCCATCCTCTTATAGTGCTGATCTTTTTACTTGAACTTGCCCCTTGGAATGTTGTTGACAGTGGTTCCATGAGTGATGGTGTGAGAACATCAGCTTCAATCGCATGGTCATCCTCAACACCATTCCTTGGGGAATTTTTGACATTGACATCACTTGTCCTGTCCTCATCTGAAGATAGGCATCGTAGCTAGGAACCCCATGTCACTCTCTTGTCACATCTCCTTGTACAAGAAACATAACTAACTCTTGCCATAGATGCAACAACCTATAGAATTATTGCATGCATTTAGTCAAGAATATATGTAAACTATGCTTTGATACAAGGAAAAAATACTTCTGCTTTATTACAAGAAATTATCAACATGTATGTTAATATCCTTGAAAAATAAAAACTACAGAATCATTTTGTTGTATGTCTTCAAAATTATTAGTGATTGTTGTTTTGATAACTTGTTTTTACACTTAAAATACCATGATTGTATTTTTACTTGGAAAACTACTGTCGGTTACCGCCTTCTTCTAGTACTCTGAGAAGATCTGGTAGTTACTATTGTTTGAATTAATTTGTTTAAACTCATGTTTTTTATCGCAATTGAATTCATTCATGGCCCACACTGTCTCACCAAGTGGACTTGCATTGTCAATCATGTAGTTCAAGTAGGGTTTTCCTTATGTTTCTTTCAAGTTGAAAAGAACTTTTGAGTAATAAGAAACTTCTACTATGTTAGTATCCTTGAAAAATCAAATATACATAATCATTTTGTTGTATGTCTTCAAAATTATCAGTGATTGTTGTTTTGATAACTTGTCTTTACACTTAAAATACGATGACTATATTTGTACTTGGAAAACTAATGTCCGTTTCTACCTTCTTCTGGTATTATGAGAAGATCTGGTAGTTACTGTTGTTTGAATTAATTTGTTTAGACTCCTATTTATTATCACATTTGAATTCATTCATGGCCACCGTTGTCTTGCCAAGTGGACTTGCATTGTCAATCATGTAGTTCAAGTATGGTTTGCCTTATGTTGCTTTCAAGTTGAAAATAAATTTTGAATAATAAGAAACTCCCATTGTAGTAGAAGTTTCTCCTGCAATATTTGATCCACGATTTCTAGTGTCAATATTGTAGGCTTGTCTTGGTGTTTTCATATATTCTAGCCTCTGCCAACAGCAATGGTTTGAGTTACCATAACCAACCTGAGAACATATTGAAGGGATTGGTTGTTTGCCTAGAAATTAATGAACTCTAAGATGAGGTCAACATCTGATATTCTCAAGGGTGCACTGATGGGGGTAGGCTAATGTGTTTGGTAGGATGTATTTGAGAGTTGTATTGTTGGAGGATCATGTAGTTCAAGTATTGTTTGCCTTATTTTGATTTTAAGTTGAAAATAACTTTTGAGTAATAAGAAACTTCTACTATGTTAATATCCTTGAAAAATAAAATATACATAATCATTTTGCTGTATGTATTCACCTTATGTTGCTTTCAAGTTGAAAATAAATTTTGAGTAATAAGAAACTTCTACTATGTTAGTACCCTTGAAAACTCAAATATACATAATCATTTTGTTGTATGTCTTCAAAATTATCAGTGGTTGTTGTTTTGATAGCTTGTATTTACACTTAAAATACCATGGCTTTATTTATACTTGGAAAACTATTGTCGGTTTCCACCTTCTTCTGGTAATGTGAGAAGATCTGGTAGTTACTGTTGTTTGAATTAATTTGTTTAGACTCCTATTTGTTATTGCAATTGAATTCATTTATGGCCTCGCTATCTCACCAAGTGGACTTACATTGTCAATCATGTAGTTCAAGTAGGGTTTGCCTTATGTTTCTTTCAAGTTGAAAAGAAGTTTTGAGTAATAAGAAAATTCCATTATAGTAGAAGTTTCTCTTGCAAGATTTGATCGAGGATTGCTACTGTCAATATTGTAGGCTTGTCTTGGTGTTTTCATATATTCTAGCCTCTGCCAACAGCGATGGTCTGAGATACCATAACCAACTTGAGAACATATTGAAGGGATTGGTTGTTTGCCTACAAAGTAATGAACTCTAAGATGAGGTCAACATTTGGTATTCTCAAGGATGCATTGATGGGAGTGGGCTCATGTGTTTGGTAGGATGTATTTGAGAGTTTTATTGTTGGAGGATAATGTAGTTCAAGTACTTTTTGCCTTATGTTGCTTTCAAGTTGAAAAGAAATTTTGAGTAATAAGAAACTTCTACTATGTTAGTATTGTTGAAAAATCAAATATATAGAATCATTTTGTTATATGTCTTGAAAATTATCAGTGATTGTTGTTTTGATAACTTGTCTTTACACTTAAAATACCATGACTGTATTTGTACTTGGGAAACTATTGTCAGTTTCAATCTTCTTCTAGTACTATGAGAAGATCTGGTAATTACTATTGTTTGAATTAATTTGTTTAGACTCTTGTTTGTTATGGCAATTGAATTCACTCATGGCCCCCGCTGTCTCAGATAGTGCCAATCGTGAAGAAGAGTAGTGTGGGATATCATCCAATGGTATTCACAACTTTGTTGTATGAGATAGATCCTCAGTTACATAATTTTGAGAAGGGGTCAACCCTATATCATGATCAACAAGAAAATGAGCAGGTGGACATGCCTACATGAGCATCTTAAATTGACAGTATGAGTCAATTTGTAGGTTGGGTAGGACCATAAAGATAATGCCTTCTAGGTCTGTTCTTCGATCTTCAAGAAGACTCTTCGGAGGTCCACAAAATAAACATAGATTGAAGATGATCTTCGCTTATTTGTCACTATTAAGACTCGGATTTCAAACCTTGAAGATAACTCCCTTTATAAGGACTATCTCTACAAACTATGATTCGATCAAGTATAGAGTGTTAAACTCAGCGAGAAGAATCAGTATTGTTGTTACTAACTCCTTGATTAGGATTTCAGCTTTCATGCCCAGCATTCGATTTAATGTCTCAAGGAGCTTGGTCCTGGGAATGCTTATGATCTTTCAATAAATGAAGCCAAAGAAGGACTTCTTTTCAGAATATTAGGCTATTTTTTTTATCAGTCCCTTATGAGTTGTTCCTATTCATTTAGGGGCATTCTTGAGTTTTTTTATGAAAATAATGTGGGGTTTTAGTGGGTCCCCAAAGGTTATCAGTAAGGTAGAAAGGTAAGAACGTTGTATCATTCCTGCCATGTAATTGAATCAATTTTCTTGGGTCTCTAGTTGTACTAGGTTTGTTTACAAGGAAGTTCTAATTGCCAGTTATAAGAGTGCTTTGATTAACAACATGTTTCTAATGCTTCGGCATCTGGATTTTATATTGGATCCTCATCAATGGGTGTAACAATGACTAGCTCTCGATCTCGCTTTCAATAGAGCTTGTAGTTCCCAAGGGAGCTTCTATCCATAGGATTCAGTTATGGCAACCAAGTGTCTTCACCAACAGTGTGATGTTAGAGTGAGAGGCCCGAGTGCTTCTTCTAATGAGGATGCTTTTAGTGCATAAGTGGATGATAGAGATCCTATGGGTATTGTGGATTATTTCAAATATGTGATGGGGATATATGATTTTCAATGGACTGAGAAATGTCTTGAAAATATGAGTTGGTTGAAGACATAGATTGAAGGAGTGTGGATATACACGAGGAAAATACTTTCATTAGATGCCTTAGTTTCTTAGAGTCCATATAAAATATTTTGTGTGAGGGATGACTAACTGCCTTAGCCTAGAAGTTTCTCCTGCAAGATCTAATCGAGGATTTCTAGTGTCAGTATTGTTGGCTTGTGTTGGCGTTTTCATATATTCTAGCCTCTACCAATAGTGATGGTCTAAGTTACCATAACCAACCTAACAACATATTGAAGGGAATGATGAGCACATTAATTGACCAAGTTCAATCTAATTGTAATACTTCAAAAAAAATTGAGGAAGACATAACATTTCATTCAAATATTCAGCACAAGATTAATTTCTCATAGGTTTTGTTCTTTTTTAGAATATAGAAAAAGAGAAAAAATATATATTTTCATGAAAATGAAACTATAAGAATTGAAATAAAAAACTATGAGAAATGAAAATAGAATTGTAAGAAAAATGTGTTGTAATTGAAATAACTAACTTGGATATACTGTCAAATGTTCTGTGATGTTTTGTCTCCAAGGTTGATGAATAGTTTGAATGCATAACATGCAACTTCAGCAGTGGTTGAACTTCTTTTATAGTTTTTTGCACTTGAATTTAATTGGTGGTAAGGATGGACATGGATTGCAATGGCTTCATTTTGAATGTGTGATCTGGATTTAATTTGATGTGATCTGATGGTTGGGAATTTGTTATTTGTTGATCCATGTGCTTTGATCTATTTTAATGAGAAATAGAATGGGTTGGGTGTGATTTATTGAACATGTGCTTTGACCTATTTTAATGAGAAATAGAATGGGTTGGGTGTCATTTATTGAACACAGGGGGTTTAAATGTTGAACAACACAACAATTATGGTTGATATACATTCACTTTTATTATGTGCAGGTATGTATATTTATTTGGGATACATAGCTTTAGTTTTGATGAGTGGGGGTTGAAGTGACTGCTACTTTGTACTTCTTGAATAGACCATTTTGGAAGGATTTATGGTTTTATCTGTTTTCTAGTTGGGTCAATATGGTTTGTAATCTTAAGTATTAAGATACTATTTATGGACAGTTATGGGTTGAGTCAATGTTTTGGGAAATTTTTGACATAAATTAAAACTTATTTGCACTTAATATTATTTATTTTTGTTTAAATATTGGTTTCAAAAGTATCAATTTCTGGTGGTTTGGTGGGATGAGTACTATATAAATTACTGTTCCCTGCACAACATTAGCCATCTCTCCCCTAAATAGTGATTGATTTATATTTTAATTAAATTTAAATTTATACAATATTATTAAAATTGTGATATACATTTAACAAAAATATTGAAATTTGAGTGTTTGATTTTCTCCATGCTTGATATAAAATAAGATGTAAAGGTTATATGAAATAAAATTGAGAATGTTGTAAATAGGGTAGTTTTATTTTTACATAATCCACTCAAATGATCATTGTTGTTTAGCACACATAGTTTGAATCAAGTAGTGTAGTGTTGGTTAAAATTCTCAAAATATATTTATAATTAGGTCAATACTGAGAATCAACCTTCTATAAAGGTATCTTTAGAGATTCTCAATCCTCTCATATTGTTGGAATTCAACTTTGCTTCTTTAAAAAATTAGAAATATTTGTTTCCTTGAGAACCATAAATTGGTTAACCTTCCTACATACACATTCATCTTCCCTTAGGTATATATATATATATATATATATATATATATATATATATATATATATATATATATATATAACAAAGTTACAACCTTGCTTATAAGATCTATATACTAAGTTGATTTATTTTTAGTTATATAGCTTGTGAGGTAAAGGGGACTCCATGTAATTGAGAGTAGATAAAACAATTAGTGTTTTAAAACAATTATTTCAATAAAATCAAATGATAATTACAACCTTTCTTATAATATCTATATACTAAGTTGATTTATTTTTAGTTATATAGCTTGTGAGGTAAAGGGGACTCCCTGTAATTGAGAGTAGATAAAACAATTATTTCAATAAAATCAAATGATAAAAGTAATATTATCAACAATCTTAAATTCAAAGAGAGAACCATAGCCCTTTATGCCTTTTACTCTGCGAGCAATGAGTCTTAGTATGTGAGTGGCCACAATTTAGTTTTGGATGGAAGATTACCATTGTAAATAATTGCATTGTCTTGTTAACCTTTTGAAAAAAAATGTACACTTAATTTTTGATAGTTGTTTTCACTCATATTGTTGTCATCACAATCTTGTTGACTACGTTCAACTTCTTCTTCCATCAAGATCCGAACTATTTTTTACATATGGTTATGAATAATGTGGTGTAGGAACGAATGAAAACAACAAAAAGAGGTTGCTTGTGAAAAAAATAATATGTAAACTATGGAATACATAGCTTAGTTCCTTTAGTTGGAAATGGACATTGTTCTGATGGTTGATGATATTGAAATGAACACGAAGTGAAATTTCAACCTTTCCTTCACTAAATCTCTTGAAAATATGGCCATATTTTGGAAACACTCCCTGCGATTAATGTATTGTATATGAATTTATAATATTATAAATTATTAAATGTTTATAATACGAATCATATTTATAAGTTTAAGTAATGCATGTCTACCTAATAAAAAAAAATTAACTTAATGAGGATGTGTGCTCTCTATTCAAGTATTACCTTAATGATGATATGTGCTCTCTATTCTAGTATTACTTAGCCAAATAGATTTAACTTGATGAGCATGTGTTCTCTCTATTTGAATATTCCACTATAGTGGGGTAGTTAATAATATGCATGTAGTGGATTTAATAATTTTCTTTTTTTGTGAGTCAAAGTTATATTCATTCATAAAAAAAAGGAGTACATCAGTTTCAAAATGCAGGTAGTATCACCCTGACCATGTTTTTTGAGTACTGTGATCAGCATATGGAAAAGAAACAAAAGAATAGTTAGAGACACAATCCACAATGCAGGAGGCCAAAAGCACTAGAAAACATATAAAACAAGTAAAACACTTGTAACCATCATCAGTCATTTGAAGTAATTGAAGCAAGATTGTATGAAGCAGTGCCTAGAGGAGGAGGGTCGAAGGAGCACTGTACATGCTGCTCAAATTGCACCATCCATGACTCCAACTTCACCAACTTCTTTGTTAGAAAATTCTAACTGCACAATACCACCACGACCTATTCGCAAACGTGACACTGGACGTAATGCATCTTGGTCAACGTAACAATGAGTGTTATATGTTCTCCCTGTCACTCCCTCTTTGAGGTTTCCAGGTGGTCCAGTATAGACTGGATCAAATCTCATCAATTATCTAGACAATAATGATGATCCACTATGCCTCCATGCCTAGGCTGTCTCGATTTCCCCTAGCTACTAGTGCCCCTTCATCATGTTCCCCCACCCCTCTTGAGAGTCTATGGGGTGCTTCCCACACAACCAACTGAACCACCATGACCGCCTGACGAACCACCATGATAACCACGACCTTTGAAAGCCACCTGACCTACTCTGCTAGTGGTGTGACTAGCCTAGCCAGATTTTGGAGACACTTCTGCTACCATTTCCACCTTCAAATGAGATCCCCACCCTCATGGAATGACTAAAATTCGCTTGGTCAGAGGAAGGGAACAAGTATTTCACTACTCCAAATGCATCACAACAAGGCTACCATCACTAGGAAAATATGGAATGAGAAAGAAATTTCTAACCCACACCTAAATTATGAATACAAGGAAGCCCCCAAACCACATTAGAAGGGAATTAACCATTCCAAGTAGGGTAGCCGCTAGACACCAAGAACCCAAACCAGTGATGAACCTATTAACCAAAAATTTGCAGACCTTATCCCCTTGTAGGCATACTACTAACTAGAAGCCTTGAGAGAAGACACCCCACCACCACAGGAGACCTTTACAGATGCAAAACCCTAGGGGAGAGTCATTTGAAAGAGGAAACTTGCTACCCTAAAGATACATAAGAGAGCCAAAAGCTCGAATACCCAACCACCCACTATCAAGCTCACAGGTCAACCCAATTATTGTGTACTGATCCCTTATCCTTCTTAGAGAGGACAAAGGCCACCCAGGAGAAAAGAAAGCAACAAATCCAGTAACCTTGATGCTGAGGAGGGGACACAAACGGTGGAAACACCAGAAATCCCAGTCAAGATGCCAAATGCAAAGGTTCACACTACTATTCGAGCTCAAGCCTCGACCACCAAACCACCACAATAACCAAATTGCTTTCCATAACAGAGGTTCACCACCTCCCATATACCCTCGACAATCGCCTGCTCCCTATCCCAACAAGGGTGATGGAAAATTAACACACCTGACATAAACGTTACACTTACTAAGAAAACTATGAGAGAATGGGGAGGATGACCCCACACCATTGTCCAGGTGTCTGACATCATCGACCGAGCGTAAGAATGTTTTTCTTGTTTCTCAACCCCATTAGGGAATAGTAGATTTAATAATTAATAATATGTGTTCTTAAAATTAGATTTAAAAATAATATATAATATATTAATATATGCTTTAAGGTTATATGTGTAAAATTGTTTGAAATAAAATTAGAATACTTATATCAAATTTCATTATATATATATATATATATATATGTATATTTATTTATTTTTAATTTATTAAAATTTAAGATTTATGTTAAACTTTATTTTAAATTATTTTTAAAGTTAATATCTTATTTTATTTTATTTAAAATTTCTAATTTTTAATTATATATATATATATATATATATATATATATATATATATATATATATATATATAAAATTAAAAATTAGAAATTTTAAATAAAATAAAATAAGATATTAACTTTAAAAATAATTTAAAATAAAGTTTAACATAAATCTTAAATTTTAATAAATTAAAAATAAATAAATATACATATATATATATATATATATATTTTCTAAAAAGTTATTTTAATTTTAAATTCTATTCTTTTAAATAAATTTATATACATAGAAACAATAATATCAATTTATCAAAAAATCATTATTTTTTTAAGTGGATGCTTTGTTTTATAAACAAAATGTTTCATACATCTATTGTATAATAAATAAATATGTAAAATTTATTAAAAATATTAAAAATATTAAAAATTTATTGGCCTATATCAACAACATTTATTAATGTGGTTGTTAAAGTGGAAAATGAAACTTCAAGTCCATTGGGCTTCTCATTACCATATGTCTCTCTAATTTTTATTTTACTTTCACTTTCAAAGCTTATTTTTTAACCATGAGTAAAGAAAAAAAAATAAAAGGAGTTCTAATGTATCAATATATTAAACTTAAGGTTTATAAACTTTGGTTTATAACATTTTTCTTAGATTTTACAATATTAACCTTGGGGTTTATAATGATAGGGTTTATAATCTTAGGAATCATAAAAAAATGTGGTTGCGGTAGTAACCTTTTTCACTTTGTGAGGAGTAACATATTTAAGGACACTTTAAGACAATTCATGCATCTTAGAACAATTAGTAATTGAATAAGAAAAATTGAAGTCTACTGGTTTGCTAGATAATAATTTTTATGAAGTTAATAAAATAATTTCAATGATGTAATTAGAAACATGGTGATTGTAGGCAAAAACGACAAACATTATGCTTTACACAAATTATATTATTTTAATGATCAATCTTTTGGTTGGGCTGTTGATGGGCCTCTAAATTAGACATAAATTACGGCCCATTTGACTATGCTTCAACACATTAAACCTCTCTTTTTTCATTAGATGACATATTTTTAACTTTAATCTGTTCATTAGAAAGGTTTAGAGATAATTGCATATTTGTGCATAGTATTATTTATTTTTGTAGAACATTGTGAAAATATTGGGCAGATTATGAATATTTGGAGGAGGAGATAATCTAGGGACTTTCTCCATTCTACTAGATGGATCAAATTGTATAATAAATGAGTAAAATATCATGAAATTATTGAAAAATTCTGGATCTACACTGATTGAAAAAACCTAGGTATGTTTTTTGTGTCATTTAATGCAAATTCCTAGGGTGGGGAACTAGATCCACTATTTGAGGGTGTTTGGAGGGGAAAGCTTCCTCCTTTCAAGGATAATGCTTCCTCATCACTTTGTATAAGTAAAAATTCGAATTGGCCTCTAGGGGCATGAATTTCTTAGTTTTTTTGTGGAGAAAACTTGTTATTTAGCAACTCCACTTTCATTTCTAGCATGAACGTACTTGGATTGATTCAAATAATGATGATTGGTGTCAGTTTTAGCTTCTCAAGGTTGGTTTCCTTCATAGGAATCTGATTTTCCTTGGGTTTTTCCATCCTAGGAGCCTCAGAACCCTCTTGTAAAATTTCTTTATGTCCTTTGAATGCCTTATTCACTTGCATCTCTTATTTAAGCATTTATTATTCATGCTTCTTTTACTATAGGTTACATTGATTAAATGATTGAATTGAGTCATTTTATAGGTTATTTATAGATTCAATAACATTATTAATCCTTATAATAACTTTGGGAAGTCATATTCATGATTTAGCTACTTGTATTGGTTTACTAGTTCACAAATCTAGAATTTCTGGAAGTCCTTGGTAACAAAATTATAGTAATTTTCTGCTATTTTTTAGAGTGTGTTAATGAGATTCATTTGAGTTGATTCCAATTGAATTGGGTGATAAAAAAAATTCGATTTAATAAAAAAATTTACCCCATATCATTTTCGCTTTATTAGGTTAGGCATTTGGTAGGTTAACTAGCTCACTAGTTCTTGAATTTCCAGTTTTTAAAGTAGTATTTTTCTGTCATTTTTTAGTATGTGTTAACAAGGGTATTTTGGAGTGATTCCACTTGGAATGGAGACCTAAGACATCATACTTAATAATTTTCTTTACATCCCATTTTCATTTGATTTACTTGGGCATTCTGCAAGTTATCTCCTCCTGTAGCAAAACAGGGCCTCCTATAGCACCTCCTGTAGCACTCCTATACTGCAGCCTTATTTTAGCATGTGTAAAATTGATCATACTTTCTCCAAAAGATTGGTTTTTGTCTCTTATGATTTATCTATGACCCTTAGGCTCTAAATCCATGATTAGAGAAGAATACACCACTTATGACTTTCCTTTTTACAAAGTAGATTAGGCCTATTTCCTTGAATTCATGCTTTGAGGATTTCAATTACAAATTGTTTTTCTTGTATAGGATTAGTTTCTTTTCAAGGAAAATTTTCACATTCTTCAATCAGAATAGTGATTCACATTGTTTCAAGTAGAACAAGGTTTAAATTCTAAAAATAGACAAGTACTTTTCATTCATGTAAATAGCATAACCTTTACCTTCTTGCAATCAGGATTAGTGTTTACATGAGCAAGTAGCATTTCCATTTCTTGAAAATAGAGCAACATTTCCATTTTTTCAATTAATCTATGATTTGATTTCATTACATTCACTCTATTACATTAGATCAACGAAAGAAGGACACATTGTATGCTGCACATATAGTGTTGACACCTCTTAATTTTGTACGAACCTCGCGTTGACAATTTAAGTTGGTACTCTCGGGAGTTGTAGCATTCTTGTTGCAATACCGAGGCTCATCGCTTTTAGGCACCATTGCCAGGGAAGTGTTAAAGTAAGAATTATTTTCTTCCCTAGATGATCCATTTATGCAAAAACAAAAAAATTGCATTATGCATATTTCATTTTAGAAAATTGCATTGCGTTAGCATTCTTATTCAATATTTTTTTATAAAAACATAAAAAATTACTTATTTAATGCCAAAATCCCCCACTTGATCACGTGATGCTGTAAAAATCACATCAGCATCCACTTTTGCAGGTAGAATAAGAAGAGGTGGTGTAGAAGTAGAAGAAATGGATGGAGATGATGACAATGAAGAAGTTCCTCTTGGATTTCCCATTCAAGATACTGATATCAATGTTCATATGAAGAACATATCTCCATATTTCCTTCCTAACTTCCATGGTATGAGGTCCGAGGATACAAAAACCTTTCTCTTTAAATTTAAAATCCTTTGTAGACCTTATGGTTACTTACTAAAAACACAAAAATTAAGATTGTTTCTGACAACATTGAAGGATAGAGCTCTTAAATGGTTCATGCTTTTAGTGACTAATTCAATAAGATCATGGAATGATATGCAAAAGATATTTTTAGAAAAATATAAAGATCATGATCTTAAAGAAGAAATATTTAGAATGACTCAAAAAGAAGATGAGAGCCTTGAGGATCTAATAGAGAGGTTCATGTATAATGTTAAGAGGGATAAATTACATCATTTAGGATTTGACACACTAAGAAATATCTTACTTAAAACAATTAGGGATGAGTGGATTGATCTCCTTGATCTCATGAATAGAGGTGATGTATACCAATTCTCATTTGAAGAAATTGGTGAAACATGAAAGCACATATCAAGAGGAAGGGCGAGAGTAATTATATCAACATCAAGATTGGTAAGTCAAGGTGAACTTGGAAATTTGACTGATAATTTTAAAACATAAATTCTTAGTAATCTAAGTGAAGAAGTAGAAAAGTTAAGAATGCAATATGATAAAAATAATATGTTTATATTTGTGTTGTCCATGTAGAATCACATGCTATTAAATATTTCCCATCGTTACTGAGGTTGAAGGAAGTTTACTAGGAGGATAATGGAGTAATTCAGTCACCAAAGTAGCTATGTTATGTAGCTCAAAGAAGACCATGGAAACCTAGTCAACCTGATATGATGCAAGAAACCAATTCAAAATTTCAAGGTTATGCACATCCGTCTCAAAGTAATTGGAAAACTCCCTTTCCTTGGCAACCTTGGTCATCTCAACCCCAAAACCAATATTGGCAACAAGGTTAGGAAGAACCTTATGGGAGAAATCCACAATATCCTCAATATCCTCCATACCCAACTCCATGCTATCCCTACCATCCACCTCCACCACAACCACAATCCTACCCACATCCATCAAAAAGATACACTCCCACACAACTACTGATACCACGATTTTGAAATCCACACAAGGAAATAGCTCAACCCACTTACTATGCTTAGGTACAACACTTCTTGAAATATCATCTTGATCTAAATGGTATTCATCTTAGCTCGGGGAGAGTATTGAAAAAAAGAGATTCTCTTGATGTCATTGAAGGACAATGTTCAGAAAAAGAAGATTCAAATGAGAAGATCAAAGAATCATGGGTTGCACTTGATGAAGAGCAAACATCAAAATTAAAGATTGAGAAAGTTCCCTCATGTTTACCATCAGATCCTCCATGTGTACAAGAGAATAATAAGAAAAAAGAGGAATATTTGAATGTCATGAAAGAAGAAGACATGAATAATGATCCATATGAGCAAGAAAACCAAGGGAATCAAAGCTATAATCAACAAGATGGAGCATCACTCTCTTCTTCAACTATGCTTCATATTTTCAGAGTGAAAGCATTTGGTCTATGAAATTCAAGTACATGTCAAAGCATATATTTTGAGCCTACACATCAGTTTATCTATCATCTTGATGTCCACATGGCTCCATTGGAAGTATTCAGATACTTGAAAGATATTTTATTTTTCAAGTAGAGTAGGATAGAAAAAAGTAATAAAAAATGAAAAAATAGGAGGAAAAATAAAATCTTAGGTGAAAACCTCCTTTGAGGTGCCTAGGTAGACCTACTAGTTGAAAACCTCATTGAGGCAGCTAGTAGGCCTAAAAGAAAAAAAAATGAAAAAATGATTTTTTTTTCTCTATGAATTTCTCTCTGATGAATGTAGGTGCTCTCCAACCTTTGCAAGCAACAAAAACAAGTTAGCACCAAAACAAAAAGTCGGTAAAAAATCTAGTCAAAGGAAGTCAAACTTGAGCTTTCTCCTCCTTTGCTCAAATGCTCCAACAGGACCAATGCCATGTGAATCCATCACCCTCATCCATTTCCAACATCCACACATCATTTCCAAGCCTTTCCCATTCATTTTCATCGCTATCCCAAAATGCTACAGGAGAGTTCTATTTTGTCACAGAAGGCCAAAATACATAGGGTAAAAATTGTTCTTACCATATCTCAAAAACCTACATCCATTAGTCAATTTGTTTCATGTGGAGATGCATATGGATGATGGTAACATGCTCAAGAAATTTCAGCAATTTCTAGTGCACACGTTTCAAGAAATTGGCCTCCACCACCTACAACCATTTTAATTTTTATCAATATTCTTGCATCCATTGGCCAATATTTTTTACGGGGAGGTACATACAGATGATGGAAACATGATTAAACAATTTTAGGCCAATCCAGTCTACTGTTTGATAGATATGGATAAAACAATTCTGCTACAGGACGTTGTCCTGAAATGCTACAGGATCAACCTGAAATGCTACAAGAGGAGCTCGAAATTCTACATGAGGTAGATCCAATTAGAGGTAAGGGGTAAAAAGGTCATGTTTTGTTTACGAAAGTTGAGAGAGGTACCCCAACACCACTTTTATCACCCATCCACTCCATCTAAGCCAAAATTCGTCTTCAAATTCGACTCTGCCATACATAAAAACCAAAAAAAAAAACTTTTCTTTCAATTTTCATGCCACCTACACCACCTCCCAATGATTTTGATTTTTCCCTTGTACTTTTTTTTACTCTCCCTCAACTCCACATGCAATATAATGTCTCAAAGAAGAATTAAGTGACTGCTACAAGAGGGAAATTCCTCTTGTAGCAGCCTATATAGTCACATAAAAATCCCAAAATTATTTTTTTCCACCCACTGAGTAAAAGATATAACCACCTTTAGCATCATGAAGCTATTTATGAAGTGAGAAGGGGCACACCAAAGAATAATCCATCTACTCCAATAACAAAAGATCGAAAACTAGAGAGATACATGCAAGCAACAAAGGTTCCATTAGTCAACTACATCATGTGAAGACCTGTGCACAAGCAAAATAGGTAAATTAGCACCTCTAGAGAACCATGGATTGATCATCAACTAAACAACAAAATGCATGCCTCTCTAGAAGCCATCAAATAGGTACAAGTATGAAATATTCTTCACCTCTTCTCTTGAGCATGTTATGGTTAGAAATTTTTTGTTAATGCATGAGGATGAGGTTTTAGAATCTAAGGATGGGTCAACAGTCTCAACCACCCTCAACCAATTAAGTGCAGCTAACTCCCTCACTCATGCAACGTGGAAAAACCAAATTAAGAAGGGTGATGATTAATAGGAGTGGGGACAATGTTTAAAAGAGGAAATTTGTGTAAAGGCCAAGTCTCCCAAGCACATTGAGCCCACTATCACAAAAAGAGAAGAAGAAAAAGGCTCAACTTTAGTTGTATCAATTCTCATTCGCAAAAGAGTTAGAGAGACTCATTAAGGTCTGGAGAGTAAAGCTGAATGATACTAGGGGTTTCGGAGGGTGCTACAGAAGAGATACAGAGTTGATTTGCAGATGCTACAGGACTGAGCATAGCTGCTATAGGAGAAAAAGGTTGTTACACGAGAAACAAGGTTGCTGTAGGAGAGATAGACTATGTGCTACAGGAGAAACAAAGTTGCTACAGTAGAAAATAGAGATGATATAGGAAGGCATAAGTCGTTGTAAAAGACCTTGATTTTGAGGAATTTCACCCCCAAACCCTTGGATTCGAAGGAAAACATCCAAAGGAAGGGTAAATACATATTTCTCCTTCCATATGTGAATAAGATGCCTGAATTTTTTTCATTTTTTTAGTAGTACAACCTCTAGGAAACTTTTGCTAAAAGTTTACAAATAAAAAATGAAATGTGGATGTTTCCTTTGAATTGAGCTTGATAAGAAGGGGAATTGAAATTATTTTTGGGTGAGCATGAAATCAACCTTCCTCCAGGAAATATAAGAAAAATGTTCTTTTTGCCTCTGTCTTAAAAACCCTTATTACACAGAAATATCTAAAACTTGTAGTAGAAATAGGGAATTGCCTTGCAACTTTGGAAAGTTGTATTGAAGGCTATGGGGGGTGGATCTAACCATATAAATCCCACATCCAAGAAGAAGGAGAAGAAGAAGCTAATGAAGAAACATAAGAAGATGGAGATTAGCCAAAAGAAAAACTTAAAGAGGAAGAAGGAGGAGAGGAAAAACTATGCTAAAAACTAAAATAACGGTGCCTAAGAGAGACCTAATCAAAACAGAGAACTTTACAGCCCATTAGGAAATCATCTATGGAACAAAAGAGAAGAAGAAGGCAACAAAAGGCAATAATTAATTCACCATCAAAATAGAAACACTATGATTTTTCTATGCACAAATAGTTTTGGAAAAATTAAAGAAAATGATTCGTAAATTGCTGTGGATATTCCATTGGACAGTTCATCATGATAAAACTAATAATATTATATTAAAAATACAATATTCCAGTACACTATTATAATTTTATCTAATTTCTAGATCTATAGATATTATTGTACTTAGTGCATGCATGTTAAAGGAAACTTTGTAGAAAAGTAGAGAATGACAAAATAAGCTCACATAAACATAATACACAAGATATGCTCTATGGGAAACCTTTTCGGGAGAAAACCCAGCTGGAAGGTGAGGCTGCTTCAATCTCTTTCTCTATCTAAAAATATGGCTGTAGGTACAAAGAAGTAATGTATGTGGCCCGTGGGCTTCTAAAGTGCATAGATCCTCTCTGTCTGCTCTACCTTGTATCTCTCCTGGCTATCTTTGCTCATATATGGAAAAAAATTCTCTTGAAAGAATGTAATGTCTCTTCCTCCTAGTGGCCTGGTTATAACACAACCCGATAGCGTACTAATGGTTAAGTTTGACTACATCAACTCTTAGGTAGAGTTACAATATAGAATTTTCTATATTCTTTTACATCACAAACATGTGGCTATCCCCTTTTCAATGAATAATGAGGGCTGACGTGACATCCTCCCAAACTATAGTTGTGAAAACTTGAAGGTCAACTTTTGAGTGGCATAACTTTTATATACAAACTCTTATTGACGTGCTTCTTGCACTTTTGGAAAGATATCTATGTATAGAATAGCATGAAAAGGTGTTACCAAAAGTTTTAGCCGCCAATAAATGTTGTTTTATGCCTGAAAACACTTCTAGAATGTTTCTGATTATGTTTCGCCAAATTGAGTCCCGCCGGTAAAAATGGTCCTATGAGTTGATTCCTCCACGTTTTCCACTCCAAATGCATCGAGATGGATAAAAAACAATATAATGATCCAATTTAGATAAAAAAATGGAATGAAGATATCAAGGGAGATGTGTGAATGCAATGGATCTACAAGCTAATACAGTTCACTTGCAAAGAGGAAAATTATGTTTTTGTGTTTGAAGGACTGCTAAACAATCATGAAAAGAAAAAATAAATATTTTTGCTTGTCCTTGCGTAACCTACGACCAAGATTCTTAATAGAAAGGACCGAGGAATGTACAAGAGAGAGGCCACTAGGGCCATGAATGAGACACAATTAGGTCACTAAGTTGCTCAAAGGATGAGCAACACTTTCAGTAGGGGGTATGATGGGCCTCTAAATTAGACATAAATTAAGTCCCATCTGACCATCCTTCAGCACATTAAACCTCTATTTTTGCATTAGATGACATTCTTTTAACTTTAATATGTGCATTAGAAGGTTTATAGATAATTGCATATTTGTGCCTAACATTATTTATTTTTATAGAACATTGTGAGAATATTGGGCAGATTATGAAGATTTGGAGGAGAAGATAATCTAGGGACTTGCTCCCTACTACAAAATGGATCAAGATTGGATAATAAATGAAAAAAGTATGATGAAATTATTGACAAATTCTGGAGCTGCACTGATTGAAAAAATTTAGGGATGTGTTCCCTGACATTTAATGCAGATTCCTAGTGTTGGAAACCAAGTCCATTATTTGAGGGATTTTGGACTAGAAATCTTACTCTTTTCAAAGAGAATGCTTCCTCATCACTTTGGGCATGTATTTATTAATATTCTTGTGGAGAAAACCTATTATTTAGCAACTCCACTTTCATTTCTAGCAGGGATGTACTTGGATTGATTGAAATAATGACGTTTGATTCCATTTTAGCTTCTCAATATTAGTTTCCTTCATATTAATATGATTTTCCTTGGGACTGGACATCCCAGGAGCCTTAGATCCCTCTTGTACAATTTATTTATGTCCTTTGAATGTCTTTTTCACTTGCATCTCTTATTTTTACATTTACTACTCATGCTTCTTTTGTTGTAGGTTACATTGGTTAAATGATTAAAGTGAGTTATTTTGTAGCTTATTTACAGATTCACAATAATTATGCATGTTTATAATATATTTTGGAATTCATATCATTGAGATACTTTAATTGGTTTACTAGTTAACAAATCTAGAATTTTTGCAAGGCCTTTGTAGCAAAATAGTAGTAATTTTATACTATTTTTTAGAACATGTTAATGAGATTAATTTGAGTTGATTCCATTTGCATTGGGTCATAAAAAAATTCAATTTAATAGAAAAAATCACCCCATATCATTTTCACTTGATTAGGTTAGGAATTTGGTAGGTTAACTAGCTCACTAGTTCTTGAATTTCAAATTTTTAGAGTAGTATTCTTCTGCTATTTTTTAGCACATGTTAAGAGGGGTGTTTTGGAGTGTTCCACTTGGAATGGAGTCCTAAGACATCCTAATTAATGAAAAAAATATTCCAATCCTATTTTCATTTGATTTACTTGGGAATTCGACTAGTTATCTCCTCCTATAACAAATCAGGGCCTCCTATAGCACTCCTGTAGCACATGTAAACTTGACCAGATTTACTCCAAAATATTAGTTTTTTTCTCTTAGTCTTGAATAATGACCCCTAGGTTCTAAATCCATGATTAGGGAAGAATAATCACCACTTAGGAATTTCATTTTTACAAAGTAGATTAAGCTTATTTCCTTGAATTCATGCTTTTAGGATTTCAATTACAAATTGTTTTTCTTGCATAGGATTAGTTTCTTTCCAAGGAAACTTTTCATATTCTTCAATTAGACTAATGATTTAAATTGTTTCAATTAACACGAGGTTTAAATTCTTCAAATAGACAAGTAATTTTCATTTCTAGAAATATGATAACTTTTACCTTCTTGCAATTAGGATTAGTGTTTACATCTGACCAAGTAGCATTTCCATTTCTTGCAAATAGAGTAACATTTCCATTTATGAAATTAGTGTAGGCTTTGATTTCATGGCATTTTCTCCATTACATCAAATCAATGAAACAAGGAGACATTATATGCTGCACATATAGTGCCAACACCTTGTAAGTTTGTACAAACCCTGTGTTGATAATTGAAGTTGGTAACCTTGGGAGTTGCAATATTCTTGTTACAATATTGAGGCTCATCACTTGTCATGGAGTTTTTAATATTGGACAGACTGTAAATCTAACTTTTATTTTGAGCAATGAAGTGAAGATAAATCAAAATTTTATGTCAAGAGGATGATATGCAAAAAATATAAGATATTTGCATTTTGAATGATATTAGACAAGGTAGGTCATTATTGTTTAATAATAATAATATTAATCTTATTTTCCTTTGCTTGTTTTGAGTTGAGAGATGACTTCCAGGCCTATCAACATATATCAACCACATTTATTAATGTGGGTGTGGTCAAACATGGTGATAATCAGCCGCGATCAACAATGGTTAATCATGGTCAACCATGGTCCAACATTTGAATGTGACAACTATTGTCTTTATATGAAGATCAATCATGGTCAACCACAACTGGGCATGGTCCAATGTTGGATTGTGACAAAGATTGTCTCAATATGAAAATCAACCATGGTCAACCATGTTTATTTTAGAGTTTATAATACTTATCTTAGGGTTCATATACCTTAGGTTTAATATTATTTCCTTGGGTTTAATACTATTCCCTTGGGTTTAATATTATTTCCTTGGGTTTAATATTATTCCCTTGGGTTTATAATGCCTTGGGGTTTTTACTATTAATCCATTGGGTTTATTATTCTGTTGGGCTTATGATAACAATCATGGTCAATCATGGTCAACCATGGTCAATTGTGGTCAACCATGGTCAACCATGTTTATTTAAGGGTTTATAATATTTATCTTAGGGTTTATATACCTTGGGTTCATATTATTCCCTTGGATTTATAATATCAATCATGGTCAACCATGGTCAGTCAACCATGTTTTTTAAAATCAATCATGGATAGTCATTATCAACCATGGTCGAATGTCACATTATGACAATGATTGTCTCAATATGAAAATCAATCATGGTCTAATGTCACATTGTGAAAAATATGGTCTTGATATGAAATCAATCATGGTCAAGCATGGTCAACCACAGTCCAATGTCGCATTGTGACAAGGATTGTCTAAATATGAAAATCAACCATGGTCAACCATGGAAAAATGTTTATTTAAGGGTTTATAATATTTATCTTCGGGTTTATATACCTTGGGTTTATATTATTCCCCTGGGTATAATATCCCTTGGGTTTAATATTATCCCCTTGGGTTTTTATTATTAATCCCCTGGGCTTACAATATCAATCATGGTCAACCAAGGTCAACCGTGGTCAATGATTTTCAACAATGGTAATCCATGGTCAACCATGTTTTATAAAATCAATAATGGTCAACCATGGTCTAACGTTGCATTGTGACAAAGATTGCCTCAATATGATAATCAAACATTGTTAATAATGGTCAAATGTCACATTGTGACAATGATTGTATCAATAAGAAAATAAATCATGGTCAACCATGGGCAATTATTGGCTAGCATTGCATTGTGAAAAGGATTGTCTTAATGTGAAAATCAACCAGGGTGAACCATGTCAACCATATTTATTTAAGAGTTTATAATATTTATCTTAGAGTTTATATACCTTGGGATCATAATATTAATCCCTTGGGTTCAATGTTATTCCCTTGGGTTCATAATTCCTTGGGTTTTAGTATTAATCCCTTGGGTTTATAATATCAATCCCTTGGGCTTATTAATCTAAGGGATCATATTCCTAGGGTTTATTATGGTTCCCTTTAGTTTATTATTTTCTTAGATTTATTATTCCATTGGCTTTATCATGGTCAATCATGGTCAACGATGTTTTATAAAATCATTCATGGTCAACCATGGTCAACGATGTTTTATAAAATCACTCATGGTCAACCTTGGTCCAACATTGCATTGTCACAAAGATTGTCTCAATATGAAAATCAACCATGATAAGCCATTGTCCAACCATGTTTATTTAGGGGTTTATAATATTTATCTTAAGGTTTATATACCTTGGGCTTATATTATTCGCTTGGGTTTAATATTATTCCATTGTGCTTATAGTCCCTTGGGTTTTTAGTATTAATCCCTTGGGTTTATAATATCAATTATGGTAAACCATGACCAATCATGATGAACCAAGGTCAATCGTGGTCAACCATGCTCAACCATATTTTATAAAATCAATCATTGTCAACCATGGTCAATCATGGTCAACCATGCTCCAACGTCACACTGTGAGAAAGATAGTCTCAATATGAAAATCAACCATGGCCAACTATGGTCCAATGTCGCATTGTGAAAAATATTATCTCAATATGAAAATCAATCATGGTTAAACATGCTCCAATGTCACATTGTGACAAGGGTTGTCTCAATATGAAAATTAACCATGGTCAACCATGTTTATTTTAGGGTTTATAATAATTATGTTAGAGTTTATATACATTTAGTTTATAATATTAATCCATTGGGTTCAATATTATTCCCTTGGGTTCATAATCCCTTGGGTTTTTAGCATTAATCCCTTGGGTTTATAATATCAATCCCTTGGGTTTATTAATCTAAGGGCTCATATTCCTAGGGTATAATATTATTCCCTTGGGTTTAAAATATCAATCCCTTGGTTTATTAATCTAAGGGTTCATATTCTTAGCATTTAATATTAGTCCTTCATATTTAATATTATTCCCATTGGTTTATAATCCCCTGTGTTTTTAGTATTAATCCCTTGGGTTTATAATATCAACCATGGTCAATCATGGTCAAACATGGTCAACAATGTTTTATAAAATCAATTAGAGTCAACCATGGTCAAATGTTGCATTGTGACAAAGATTGTCTCAATATGAAAATCAACCATGGTCAACCATGGTCCAATGTCACATTGTGACAAAAATTGTCTTGATATGAAAATCAATGATAGTCAAGTATGGTCAACCATTATCCAATGTTGCATTGTGAAAAGGATTGTCTCAATATGGAAATCAACTAAGGTTAACCACGTTTATTTTAGGATTTATAATATTTATCTTAGGGTTTATATACCTTGGGTTGATAATATTGATCACCTGGGTTTAATGTTATTCCCTTGGGTTTATAATATTAACCCCTTGTTCTTCTTAGTCTAAAAGTTCAACCATGGTCGATCATGGTCCAACGCCACATTTTGACAAATATTGTATCAATATGAAAATCAACCACGGTCAACCATTTTTATTTAAGAGTTTGTAATATTTGTCAGGCCAGGGTAACTCCAGAATGGGCAGAAGAAATTGATTGTTATTTCATTACACAGCTATTGTTTATATACATAAACATGGATGGATCAGTTCATCTTCTTGATGACTGTTCGCGTTCTAGGTTACCCAACCGTTGAAGATTAGGTGTGAACATTCCCCCCCTTAATCTGAAGGGATGTTGGTGAGTCCAAGCATCGTTATGAATATTTCAAGCTTTTCTCTTCCAAGCGCTTTGGTGAAGATGTCTACAATTTGCTCATTTGTGGAACAATGACGGAGATGGATTGTTTTGGCCTCAACATGATGTCGGATCAGATGATATTTAGTATTGATGTGCTTAGTACGATCATGGAACTTTGGGTTCTTGGCCAACTTTATTGCAGAGGTGTTATCAATCATGAGTGGAGTTGATTGTACTTGTTTTACCTGCAAATCTTCAAGAATTTTCCTAAGCCACACAATTTCTTTCGTTGCTTCAGCTGCTGCCACGTATTTTGCTTCTGTTGTGGAATCTGCTGGAACTGATTGTTTGCGTGATCTCCAGGAGACAGCTCCTGATCCAAGACTCATAGCATATCCTGAAGTAGATACCCCAGTTTCTTTGTCTCCATCGAAGTCTGAATCAGAGTATCCAATCAAGCTGAAGTCGTCCACCTGTGTATACTTGATTCCAAGGTCTTGAGTTCCCTTCAAGTACCTTAGAACTCTTTTTGCAGCAGACCAGTGTCCCTCACAAGGATTTTGCATAAACCTGGAGAGGATTCCAACAACAAATGAAATGTCTGGTCTGGTAGTAGTGAGGTAGATGAGACTTCCTACAAGATGTCTATACTTTGTTGCATCCTCAAATTCCTTTCCTTCAATAGATGTGAGCTTCAAGTTTTGTTCCATTGGAGTATAAAGAGGATTGCACTCTGTCATGCCAAATCTGTTTAACAAATCTCCAATGTATTTCTTTTGAGAAAGAAATATGGATTTTGGATGTTGGGTTACTTCAATGCCAAGATAGTAATGAACATAGCCCAAATCAGTCATTTCAAAACTTTTTCCTAATTCTTTCTTTATGGATGCAATATAGCTTTCATTGTTCCCTGTCATTAAAAGATCATCTACATATACCACAAGATATACAACTGTTTTGCCAACTTTCTTGACAAATAAAGTTGCATCATCAAGATCAAAATGTTTGAAGTTGAGTTTCAGAAGATGCTCAGTTAGCTTTTCATACCAGGCTCGTGGTGCTTGTTTGAGGCCATACAAGGAATTCACAAGTTTGCATACTTTGTGTTCATGTCCTTTCACAGTAAATCCTTCAGGCTGGGACATAAAAACATTCTCTTTTAGATCTCCATTCAAGAATGCAGTTTTTACATCCATTTGATGGACTTTCCAACCGTTCTGAGCAGCTAGTGCAAAGAGTGTCTGGATGGTTGCCCATTTTGCTGTGGGGGAAAAAGTTTCCTCATAATCGACCCCTTCCTTCTGTGCAAAACCTTTTGCCACAAGCCTAGCTTTGTGCTTGTCAAGTGAGCCATCAGCTTTGTACTTGTTCTTGTAGACCCACTTGCAGCCAATTGGTTTGGTTCCAAATGGAGGATCAACCAGCTTCCAAGTGCCATTCTTTATGAGGGCATCATACTCCTTCTGCATCGATTCTTTCCATTCATCATGAGAAGTAGCTTCTTTGAAGGAAGTTGGTTCAAAATCTGTAGACAAGTTCAATTCATAATCATAAGTAACATCCATATCAACAGGTGAATTAGAGTTATCTACATCACCTCCATCTTGTCGGTTTGTATTTCTGGTTCCTGTTTTTCCAATTTCATCAGGATGAACACTTTCAAGTGTCTTTGTCAGCCACTTTGGGGGACCTTTCTGAGATGGTCCAGGCTGCTCTGTTGATTGAGTTGGGACTGAATCAAGATTGAGTCTCCCAATTCTATCAATTACATCACTTAAAGCATCATCCGTTGTTGGAGTTTCATGCAGGGGAGATTGTTCTTCAGAAGAAGATTCCACATGTTGTTCTAGTATAGGAATCCCCCCTTCAAGATGTGGAATCTGGTTATCAAATTCTTGAAATGATTTTGTTTTTGCGAATCTATCCAAGCGATCAAGTTGCCGCTCAACAACACTGTCAGATTTGGATGATTCAAGAAAAATGACATCTCTAGATACAACAAACTTTTTATGTACTTCATCATAGAGACGGTATGCTTTAGAGGTGTTTGAATACCCCAGGAAGATACACTTACGACTTCTAGCACCAAGTTTGTTTCTATGTACCTTTGGTATTAAAGCATAACAGGTGGAACCAAAAATTCTGAGATGTTTTACCGAAGGAACATGTCCATACCACAATTCATAAGGAGTCTTGTTTCTTATAGCACTAGATGGACATCTATTCTTTATATATGCAGCACATAGAACAGCATCAGCCTAAAACATTATCTTTACATTTTTGAAGAAAAGCATGGATCGTACCATATTCAAAATTGTTCTATTCATTCTTTCTGCTACACCATTCTGTTGGGGATTATAAGGCACAGTTGTTTGATGTTTGATCCCATGTTGGCAAAGATAGTTTTCAAATTCATTTGATGTATATTCTTTTCCATTATCAGTGCGAATAGACCCAATATGAGATTGTGCATCATTTTCAATCCACTTATGAAAATTCTTGAATGTTTGAAAAGCATCAGATTTGTTCTTCAATAAATAAACCCAACACATTCTGGTGTAATCATCAATAAATGTCATGATATATTTATTTCCATTTGCAGAAGGAACAGGCATTGGACCACATAAATCTGAATGAATAAGTTCAAGCTTCCTATGTGCTCTTGAATGTGAATCATGAAAAGACTGTTTGCTATGCTTTCCTAGAATGCAAGCATCACATTGCTTATGTTTTCTAGGAATTGTAGGCAAACCAGCAACACCATTTTTCTAAATAATAAGCGGAGACTGTCATAGTTTAAATGTCCAAATCTAGCATGCCATAATAAACTTGATGGAAGTGTACCTTCTTCATGATGAGAAATATATGAGAAATGTTGTGCATGAGCAGAGGTTCCTTGCAGTTTAAGAAGTCTTTCTTCTTCTATTCCCCTCATGACAAGTGAGTGGTCAGATGCCTTTCTTACCTCAAGCTTTCCATCAAAAATATGAATGGAGTGACCTTGCTGGCGGATGTGGACCAAGGACAGCAAGTTTCTCTTGAGCTGTGGGAGATATAGAACATGATCCAGAAGAAAGTTTGGAAGACCAGGCAGTTTAAGCCTGATTGTGCCAAGCCCTGATGGCTTGATTTTTGACTGATCTGCAAAGTATACTGCTCCATCAACATTGTCAGTGAAATCTTCAAAAAAATATTTCCTATGAGTCATATGACAGGGTGCTCCTGAATCAAGCAACCAATCATTTTTCGAAGAAGCAAGTGAAGCATTAAACAAATCTTCATTTACTCCAATGTTACATTGTGCCTCAATATAGTGAGTGGATTCAGGTGCTTTACCTTTGTCTGTGTCATCAGTTTTACCTTTCTGCTGATTTCTTCTCTGCTCAATTTTGTCCCATGGTAGCTTGCATGTAGAAGCATCATGTGATCCATTTCGTTTGCAGCGAATGCAATGTAGATCTGCCTTTTCTGCTTGAGAATGTCTGCCCCCCCTGCCTCTGAAGTATCTTCCTCTTCCTCTTCGTCCACCTCTTCCTCTTGTAGAATCTTGAGCAGGATGCTTTTCTTTATGAGCAAGGCAAACAGTCTCTTCAGAAGATTCAGGGACTGTTTTCTTTCCAAAGGCTTTCTCTCTTTCAGCAAACTTTTTCACAAGAGACTCAAAGGTTATGTCTTTAAGATTTCCATTTGCTTGTAAAGACTCAAGATAATTGGAGTAGGTAGGATAGAGTGCTTTGAGAAAGGCAATAAGAGAGATATCCAGCTCAACCTTAGTGGATTTAATATCATGCATTATAGACTTTATTTCAGATGCAAGAGCAAGGGGATCATTATTTTTCAGTTCAAGAGTGAAGAGTTTAATCATGAGCTGAACAACTTCAAGTGCAGAATGTGAATCATAGAGTTCTTTCAGCTTTTGTAAAGCTTCAAAGGCAGTGGAATAGGATGAAATATGACGACTTACTTCTTCATTTACAGATGCTGTGATCAATGCATAGGCTTTGCTGTTCTTGTTTTCCCAAATGACAAGTTCTTTATCTGATGTAGGCTGCACAGGGTCTTTGTCTTCTTCTCCGACACACACTCCTTTCCACAACTCATTGTAGATGAGGGTGTGTTTTACCATCCGAGACCATTCAGAATAGTTCTCCTTGCCAGTGAGAACTATTCCTACCATAGAAATGATTGAATGCATTCTGTAAAAATTACTTCTGCTAAAAAAATCCTTACGTTACAGCCTTCAAATCCTTCTGATATTTGCTAAAAGCATCAGCATTTCACTGCAATACTACTATGTTTTGAAAAAAATGCGCAAGGGATCACTTCAATATATCACTTTAATGTATTAATATATCACTTCAATATATCAATTTATCATGCAACACTATAAAACACTCTGACTGATATAACTTTGAATGCTTTGAAAACTGCTTATATAAACACTTTGGATGATATATATAAACTGCGCAATACTATTTGAACTACCAAACACAGTTTTGTTACTATACGGCGCCAGATGTTATTTGTCAGTTACCATACCATATCCTCCTTAAAATATTCAAACAGCTTCCAAAACACATTCAATAACTTATTCAAGCAGCGCATTCAAAAAAAAACTTATTGAAACAGCGCATTGAAGCAGCTGGTCAATATGTATGCTGGTCAATCATTAACAAGGCATATACATACGATTTCATACCAAACTTAGTTTCTGCCCCTTTACATAGTGGCCCGGAGCCCCGCTGATGAAGTGAAAAGCACCGGAACGTCGAAACTTGATGACAGCATTCCCGTCGTTATAATATGCGATGGGATTCGAAGTATTGCAGGTATTGTAAGTCTTCCTCAGTCACCAGAAGCACAAAATCTTCATTTTTCTTGTATTTAAAGTAGAGGCTATCGTTCACTTGAAAGCTGTTGCGTTCAACGTAGGTCTCGGTCTCCGCTCCAGTAAGCACAAACCAGCCCACGGGAAACTAAAATCCCGCCTTGCTGCTCCGTGAGGTGGACTTCTTTTTCGAACCACCCGATCCTCCAACTGCCTTGCCCGATGAGGCCAGGGTTCGATGCGCAGCAGCAGCCTCAAAAACATATAAAATAACCATTCTTCCAGGTGATGGCATTGGACCAGAGATTATGTCTGTCGCGAAAAAAAATGTGCTGCGTCTCGTGGGCTCCCAACAAGATGTAAACTTTAAGTTCAATGAAATGCTTGTGGGTGGAGCTGCAATAGATGCAACAGGAGTTCCTTTACCAGATGAAACTTTGGCTGCTTGCAAGCAATCAGATGCAGTGCTTCTTGCAGGTATTGGCGGCTATAAATGGGACAATAATGAGCGTCATTTGAGGCCAGAAAGTGGATTGCTTGGACTTCGTGCTGGACTTGGTGTGTTTGCAAATTTGCGGCTTGGTAGAAAGCAGAAAAACGAAGAGCTATTTCGGAGTTACAGAGAAAAAAGGCATGCGGCCATGAACGAAACGTTTACCCAGCAGATGCGCAGGACAATCAATGATACTATGGTAGCGGGATGCTTGGAAACGTTTACCCAGCAGATGCGCAGGACAATCAATGAGAGGTAGCGGTGGAGAGGCAGCGAAACAGATGAAACGCGGGACAGAGGTAGGAGTTACAACTATTTTTAGAACTTGGGACCTGTGCTCTGATACCATGTCAGGCCAGGGTAACTCCAGAATGGGCAGAAGAAATTGATTGTTATTTCATTACACAACTATTGTTTATATACATAAAAATGGACGGATTAGTTCATCTTCTTGATGACTGTTCGCGTTCCAGGTTACCCAACCATTGAAGATTAGGTGTGAACAATATTTATGTTAGGGTTTATATACTTTGGTTTTACATTATTCCCTTGGGTTTAATATTATTCCCATGGGTTTAAAATTCCTTGGGTTTATTAGTCCCATGGGTTTCTAATATCAGTTACGGTCAACCATGGCCAACCATTTTTTATGAAATCAATCATGGTCAACCATGGTCCAACACCACATTGTGACAAAGATTGTCTCAATATGAAAATCAACCATGGTCATCCATGATCCAATGTTGCCTTGTGACAAATATTGTCTTGATATGAAAATCAATCATGGTTAAGCATGGTCAACCATGATCCAACATTGCATTGTGACACAAATTATCTCAATATGAAACTCAAACATGGTCAACAATGTTTATTTTAGGGTTTATAATATTTATCTTAGGGTTTATATACATTGGTTTTATAATATTATTCTACTGGATTCATAGTCCTTTGGGATTTTAGTATTAATCCCTTGGATTTATTCTTCCCTTAGGTTTATTAATCGAAGGGTTCAACTATGGCTGAGCATGGTCTAATGTCACATTTTGACAAAGATTGTCTCAATATGAAAATCAACCATGTTTAGTTAAGGGTTTATAATATTTATATTAGTGTTTATATAATATTTATCTTAGGGTTTATATACACTGGTTTTACAATATTATTCTACTGGATTCATAATCCTTTGGGATTTTAGTATTAATCCCTTGGATTTATTCTTCCCTTAGGTTTATTAATCGAAGGGTTCAACTATGGCTGAGCATGGTCTAATGTCACATTTTGACAAAGATTGTCTCAATATGAAAATCAACCATGTTTATTTAAGGGTTTATAATATTTATATTAGTGTTTATATACCTTAAATTTATATTATTTCCTAGGGTTTAATATTATTCCCTTGGGTCTATAATCTCTTGGATTTTTAGTATTAATCCATTGAGTTTATTATTATCTTGGGTTCCTAACATCAATCATGGTTAACCATATTTTATGAAACCAATCATGGTCAACCACGATCCAATGTCGCAGTGTCACAAAGATTGTCTCAATATGAAAATCAACCATGGTCAACAATGATCCAATGTCACATTATGACAAAGATTGTCTCAATATGAAAATCAATCATGGTCAAGCATGGTCAAACATGGTCCAACGTCGCATTGTGACAAGGATTGTCTCAATATGAAAATCAACTATGGTCAACCATGTTTATTTTAAGCTTTATAATATTATCATAGGGTTTATATACCTTGGGTTTATAATATTAATCCCTTGGGTTTAATATTATTCCCTTGGGTTCATAATCCCTTGAGGTTTTAGTATTAATTCCTTGGGTTTATAATATCAATCCATTGGGTTTATTAATCTAAAGGTTCATATTCCTAGGGTATAACATTGTTCATAGGATTTATAATATTAATCCCACGGTTTAAATACGTTGGGTTAATAATCATGGCGAACCACGATCCAACATCACATTGTGACAAAGATTGTCTCAATATGAAAATCAACCATGGTTAACCATTATCAACTATCGTCAATCATTCTCAACCATGGTCCAATGTCACATTGTTACAAAGATTTTCTCAATATGAAAATCAAGCATAGTCAACCATGGTCTAGCGTCGCATCGTGATGAAGATTGTCTCAATATAAAAATGAATCATGGTCAACCATGATCCATTGTCACATTGTGACAAATATTGTGTGAATATGAAAATCAATCATGACCAACCATGGTCAACCTTGATTATTTTAGGGTTTATAATATTTATCTTAAGGTTTATATACGTTGGATTTATAATATTAATCACATGGGTTTACAATATTAATCCCCGGGGTTTAATATTATTCCATTGGCTTGGCTTTTTAGTATTGATAGCTTGAGTTTGTTAGTGTCTTGGGTTTATAATATCAATCACTTGGGTTTATTAATCTAAGGGTTCATATTCCTAGGATATAATATTATTGATAGGGTTTATAATATTATTCTTAGGGTTTAATATAAATCACTTGGGTTTATAATATAAATTCTTTGGGTTTATTAATCATTGGGTTTATAATGTTAATAATCACTTATGTTTATAATATTTTTTTTCTAAGCTTGGTAGGACTCTCCGATTTTCAAGTTTATATGTCCATTATTCACCGTGTTATGGGGGGAGGGTAGCAAAAGATTCAAACCCAAGATCTATAGTTTGGTGAGACTTCATTCCATGATCATCGCCACTTGAGCTACCCCATGTGGACCACTTGCATTTATAATATTAATAAAAAGGGTTTATAATATTAATCTCTTGGGTTCTCACTAATCCCTTTGGTTATATTAATCCCTTAGTTTTTAATATTAATCATTTGTATTTAATATTATTTTATGGGGTTTATAATACATTGGGTTTCTAATATTAATAATGCCTTTAATATCAATATTTATATTATAATGATAAGAATAGTTTATAATATAATTATTATTATTGTATTATTATCTCTCATATATATATATAATCCACATCCATTTGTTTATTAGTGTATATGAACTAAATTCAATTAGTATATATCAATTAAATTCAATAATATAATTATGCATGTCATTAGTATATACTTATTGATGTATATCAACTACATTCACTAATATAATTATACTAACCACCATCATTTTACGTCACTCTAACAAAAATAAAAACATGCCCAACCCTCCACAAATAACTTTACAAGACTAATATTATATGCCCAACCCTCCCCAAATAACTTTACAAGACTAATATTAATAGCATGCTCCATATACTATCGTTGGTTCAGAACCACCTTGTAATATAAGTCACAGTAAAAGCCATCCATTACACCCTATAATTACTTAACCGAAGTGCCTGCTGATATTAATAGCTGTAAATTTAGTGAGTGAGGTCATTGCAAATTATGTGTTTTTTTAAAGTGACTTAACTAGTTTTGAAGTATGTTTTCTTACGCCAATAATCAAAATGGAAAATACAAAGATTTAAATGAATCAAAATGATATTTACGGAGCAATAGAAATGAAATTGACCCCGAAATATATTCGTGGCATTGGATGTCCTTTGTATCATTAAATAAATTTTAAATAAATCACAACTTTTCCAATGAGCTACTCTGGGAAAAAAATCTAAAATTTAAATAGACTTTCTAAAAATATAAAATATCACAGTTAATAATGTTAAAAAGTAAATATGGTGACGCCGAGTTCCACCCGTCAACACTGCCTTCCCCATCGTAGCTTGCTAGTTATATGCATATAGGTAGATCAGTAAGATAGGTATGTAACTATGGAAAGGCATCTGAAAATTTATTAGTACAAATGAGTGTTGATATGGATAGATTGAAAAATGCGTTCAGAAAATATGGAGAAATACCTATTCAATTAGATGGAATATGCAACATCGCGCGATACAGGCTTACTAATGGAATATGTAATGTAGCACTGTACAACCATACTGTGATGGAAAATTTTAGATGAGCTTTCAAGTACATATAAACCAAACTATATCCAAACCTGATACCATTCCACCTATTGGGGGGAAAGCAGAACTTTTGAACAGCAACAAAAACTACTTTTTCGAGTGGAGTAATTCCCAGAGCGAACACAATGAGCAATAGAGAGAGCTTGTTCAGAAAAAAATTCGTTTCCACAACCATGATGAACACCATGATCAAGATCTGACCCGTTGATGCGACGCAGGGCGTCTGGCGTGAAAAGAAGCGAATATTTATACATAAAATGTCTCAATTTGGAACAAAGGAAAGGGAAGACGGATATTTATACATAAAGCACGCACAAACCAATAAAATGGAATCGACCAGTTAACTTTATGGCTTAAGAAAACGAAAATTGGCCTGTAAATAATTGTATGTCTGACTCAATGGGTGGCCCGCCAACATTAAAGGGATAAAATTGATTCGCTGCTATCGGTTTATCAGCTTTAGTCGGAGCCTGATACCCACCTGAGTTATAGTCAAGATATCATCGCCAAGCGATAGACGAGCACTCGCACACTGTCCTCACAATGGTTTAAATGTGCAACCAGCGTGAGGAAATCACGTCGAATATGCAGCCTGCAGACGGCGACGAAATGCGCCACCGGGGTTTAGTCGGAGAATGTGAGATGATACAAAAACAGTTTATGGGAGCGAAGGATGGGGAATGGCGTCAGATATGCAGAAAGTAAAGGATAAGGGAGTGGCGTAGAGAATCCTTGGGCGGTGAAAATGAAACGATTTATGCTTTTGCCGTCCTCGAGCGGTTTCGATTCTCGACGTCGCTACGTTGTAGAGAATCCTTGGGCGGTGAAAATGAAACGATTTATGCTTTTGCCGTCCTCGAGCGGTTTCGATTCTCGACGTCGCTACGTTATAAGAACGCAAAGTTGGGTCCACGATGGTTCGGTATGCCTCAACAAGAGCCAAGACGAAAGTTGGGTCCACGATGGTTCGGTATGCCTCAACAAGAGCCAAGACGTCCTCTATGGGGTCGCCTACTCTTCTAGCCAAGACACAACAGGTCAACATATACTCAATGGGATTTGAACCCTCATCTCGTGGGTATCACCCAGCGAAACTCACCGCTAAACCCCATATCACTGTATGATGGTTTGGTATAACGTTATTACCACTCCAAAATATAGCGCATTAGACTTTTCCCTTTGAAATTTGTATATATAAATTGAATGAAAGTTTTTAAAATTATTTTCTTCTCCGTCGTTTAGTTTAATTATTGAATTTTAAAAAAATATAAATTAAATATTATTTTATGTTTTTATCATTAATATAAATTTATGCCTGGAGTATGCCCTAAAACTGCTTCTGCTTGGCTAAGAGCTCGTCTTCCTCGGACGTAAGGAAACAGGTTAACGGCCCAAGACCCAGAGGCCTCTGGCAGGAGTGAAAGTCTGCTCCCTTACGGACCACCAGCGGGTTATTTCAGGTGGCGTGGTTTTCCTTGATAACAGTGATGTGTCAACTGACATTCGCCGATAGCAGCCAGAGATGGCTGTCCTCACTGTTGGTTTGACAAACTGAGTTTGATAGGTTTTTCCACCTTTTGAAAAAAAAAAAAAAAAAAATTTATATATGTTTAATATATTTTTTCATGTGTAATTTTATTTTTTATTTGCAAATATAATTGGAAATTTGTATTTGATGATTCTTTGTTAAAAAGAAGCACATCAATGTATTTTTTTAATACTATACTCATAATTGTTTTATAATTTGATGTTTATTGAAAAGTTACAAGCTAAAATTTACTTGAAAATTAATTAAAACAAATGTTATATAGTAGCTAGTACCTGTGGCTTAGTTTAAATATAGCTAAATTAAATGAAAAACACTTAATTGATGTTACTCTTAAAATTTAAAATTGAGTCAATTTAGGTTTTACTAATGGCTTAGTCTAACTTATACACGAAAAAACCTTTTTCACCAGAACTCACCAAAATCCATCAACACAATTTCAAGATTTGTTGTTTTTTAAAATATATTTTTGAATGCATAAATCAATTGAGCAGCCTGAAAACCCGGGGCACTCCAATTATGCAGATTAAACAATTTAAACTCAAGCTTTTTAAAAAAATTATCGGATTTTGATTAAAATTAACTATCGTGAAAAAAAGTCATTTCATCTATAAGTTAGATTAGGCCTTTACTAATTGGTAAAATGAGATCTTTTGTTAATTGTATAATTTCATTGTGACAGTGGAGAATCTAATCCTACTCAACCACAACAATAGTCATATTAGCCTCTCACATAATATAAAAATCTATTTCCATGGACATTTTCAATAGCTATAGTTGTTTTTTAAAAATATATTATTTTGTATACATTCTTAAATTGTTTTGCAAAATTAAATGATTATAAGAATATTGTAGTTAAAAGAAAAAACAGTTTTTTTTTTTTAATCTAAAAAAGAGATAAAATTATAAATTTTTAATAGTTTAGCCTCTAAAACTTCACTATTTCATTGAAATTAGATTATTATTAATCCTCTAATTAAATTACTTGATTTTGTACTTATTATTATATTAGATATAATTAATTTGTATTTATTATTATCTTAGAATTTAAAAATATAATTTAATTATTATTAACTATATTAAGTTTGTCTATATATTAAAACTATAATTTAATAATTAAAAAATATATTTTTACTAAAACAAAAATACAAACATAAAACAACAATCAAATTGCATTGAAACAATAACAAAATTAGAAAAAAATAAATATACTTAGAATATTATTGAAATTTGAAAATGTCATAGAGATTAGAGGTATTCGATGTATTCATCCAAAATGTAGTAAAATACTAAAATTCTTTTGCACATGATTACTTTTTGTTCGAAATACATAAAACTTCCAAAATAATATCACACAGATATAGTTTGAAAATATTAATCTAAAATGTAATAGGTAATAGGTATCTTCTACTTTTCCTCTTTCACACACCAACCATGAAGCACATTAATTAATTCATTCAATGTTCTTGTTAATGTCATGGCAGAACCAGACTCATTTCTGTCAACTATTAATGTAAAAGATCATTGACTTTAATTGGATTTAATGTTATGGCAAGACAAAAACACTCTCAATAATTCAATTTTTCTTTGGATATGCATCCAAGTCTAGGCGAGCCTTATTTCCACCCCTATAGGAAGTTTAAGAGACTCTAAGAGCCATTAAGAGACTCTAAGGACAGTCTTGGGAGACGGGTTCTGACATCAGGTTTGGCTGTCAACCCGTGTGCATCATTTCCCTGGGTAACAAATTCTGATTAATAGGAGAATGTGTTGACGTCTCGATATGTATTCGCATCCATCAACCATGGCTTATGTGGATGTCACATGATCCACCATGGGCATGATCTGCATGATGATCTCAGATTTGAATTCTACCCAAATGCTTTGATATTATTTTCCCGCCCGATTTTGATATTTTCAATTTACCCGCCCACTATATTTTGAATTTGGCCGTGCATACTCCGTGTCTGGTAGCGCTGGGTATCGTCAAATTTATATCCTCGGAGGTTCAAGCGACTGTAACGATGGTAGAAAATTCAGAGGAAGGGGTGTGGGACAATGCTGTCTCACAACAGGACGATGGACAAATAGGAGATGAGAGAGTCCTTCGATAAGATAAGGCTATGTGTTGCCGAAGAGGAATTGGACTCCATGATTTGGTGATTAGTGCCAATTTCTTCACAGGTACCCTCCCGCCCAAGTTAGGTAATATTACAAACGTCCAGTACTTGAGTGTGAGGGGTAATTTGCTAACATGAAGTATACCTATGGTTGCTTAGAATTGCTCACCGGATTCCTGGCATTTGATAACTACTTAAGCGGAGCGATCCCAACAGAGCTAAGAAACTTGGCCTAGCTTTGGCTCTCTAGAAATCAGCTTAGTGGGCGTATACCAGAAGAACTTGGCGGTAGTTTGACGAAGCTTAGTAGTCTGTCTCTTGACCAAAATTACTTGAGCGGTACAATACCAGAGAGCCTGTCCAACTGCACTCAAATGCAAGACTTGAATCTCAGGTACAATCAGCGTCAAGGTAACATTCCTCCTCTTATTGCGAAATTAAGGCATATAATTAAATTGTTTTCTTGGCCGCGCAATATACTTGAAGGCAAAATTCCTGTCGAGATCAGAGGCATGATGCTTGTTACCAACATAGATCTTACAGGCAATATGCTAAGTGGTCAGTTGATGGAGGTCCTTCATCTCAACCTTTCTAACAACCGCCTTGAGGGAGAAGTTCCGCTATGGTTTCGATCCATGATCACTCTTATAGATTTGGATCTTTCCAATAACCAGTTGTCTGGTCAATACCACCATACCTTAGCGACATGGGAACTCTCCATCCTCAACATGGGAAGTTTCCATTAATGCTTCACTTTCATTTCTTTTGACCGTGATCTACATGGCTTGCATCCGAGAAACCCCAGCCAATGCATCCGAAATTTTCCTGGAAATTTATCAAACTTGTTGTCATATAGTAACACTAAATCATTTACCTTGAAGGTGCGCAGTTTGATGTGTTTATCGTGCCATGCCTTTCTACACTCCTTTTGAACTTGCCGATGGAATCAAGTGAGAAACCTATCTTCTCCCAGTTCTGTCAGTTGCACGATCCTTTCTTCCATGGCTCTGTGATCCATCATTCCTGTGAATGCTACTATTTGCAGACTAGGAACAATGTATTCCATTGCCATCACAACTTCAACACCATAAACCAGCCTAAAAGACGTTTGTCCAGCCAACTTCTTACAAGTTGTTCTATAAGCCCATAGCACTGCAGGTACGTGCACATCCTAGTCATTTCTTTATGCATTGAAAACCTTCGTTAGCGCACTCTCAAGTATCTTTTGTATCACATACCTTTTGTATATGCACAACTTCCATATATGCACATATCTTTCATATATGCCCAACTTTCATATATGTGCATATAGAGAGGTTGCACATATATGGAAGATATGCACATATATGGAAGTTGTGGATATATTAATGTTGAACTAGTGCAAACCTTATACATATGCATAGCTTCCATATATGCACATATATGAAAGTTATGTATATAAGGTAGATGCACATAAACAAAAGTTGTGCATATATATAATTTAAGTGCAGCTTCAGCCACTGTATATGCGCAACCTCCGTATATACATAACTTCTGTATATGCAAATATTCGTTTGTACATATACGACATATATGCACATATATAGAAGTTGCACTTAAATAGACACTAAAGTTCCACACAAATTTCATATATGCACATATCATCCGTATATGCACAACTTCCACATATGCACACATTTTCCGTATATGCGCAACTTCCGTATATGCACATATATTTTATATATGTGTAACTTTCATATATGTACATATATTTTTTGTATATGTGTGACTTCCCTATATGCACAAATACAAAAACTGCACATATATAGAAGTTTCCCACAAATTCATTAATATGCATATACGACAACCTCCATATATACACATCTTTTATATATGTGTACATCCTTTGTATATGCACAACATATATGTGAATATTTTTTGTATATGCGCATACTCTGTATATGCGCAACTTCTACATATGCACATATACGGAATATGCAATATAGATATGATATGCGCATATACGAAAATTATGTATATATGAAAGACATATGCATATACAAAATATGTGCATCTATAGAAGTCACGCAAATTCTATATATGTGCGTCTTTTGTATCACATATCTTATGTATATAGGCAACATTCGTATATGTGCATGTTATTTTCATTTGCAAAAAGTTTGTATATGTGTATATACGGAAGTTGTACACGTACAAAAAATATGTGCATATACGAAGAAAGTGTATATATGAAAGTTGAAGTTGTTCATATACAGAAAATATGTGTATATACAGAAGATGTGCATATAAACGGAAGTTGTACATATATGGAAGATATGCGCATTTATGGAAATTGTGCATATACAGAAGTTTCACATATATGGAAGATATGTGCATATATGGAAGTTGTACATATATGGAAGATATGCACATATACCAAAGATGTGTATATAAGGAAGTAATAATTTTTTTATATATTCATATCTTCCATATATGCACAACATCTGTATATGCACATAATTGTAAGTGCATATATGAAAGTTACACATATACGAAAGAATGTGTATATACATAAGATATGTGCATATACAGAAGTTATGCATATATGAAATATCTACTTGTATATCATATATGAAATTAGTTGAATCACATATCCTTCTCTAGTCTTTTGAGCACTGAGTCACTTTTAGTGATAGGGACGTTACTAAAATCATACGATAAGAGAGGCCTATCCAAACTTTCCCTTTGTGGCTCTTAACATAGAAGGAATGTCTTCTATGTGAGACATGTAGATTAAACATCCTACATATTAAACTTGTCGACCTGGAGTTGACATCATGACATTGATTAAGAGTCTTATTTTATACATGTTTGTTCAAGGAACAAAACAAGCTTAATTAGTCCTAGGTCATGGTCATCAAGTTCTAATCCAATTCCAAATTGGAGTGATTAGCTCACTCTACGTATAAGAATGAAATGAAATGGCCACAAGCATTATCTCTTTCCAAGGACACATCACCAATATCAAGTAATATGCATATGAATGAAAAATAATTCCATACACATTACAATTGCACCACCATGATGAATGCGTACATGTTGGTGTAGTAATAAAGAAAGGTAATGCACTGAAAAATGATATGACACCCTTGGTCATGTACATAGTTGGTTTGCCTACACTTAATTTCAACAAAGGTTTTATGACTAATAAAAACAAGTTGCACACAACTTGATGGTAAAAACAATATAGCTCCTAATAAATGTCCAAGGGGTGCCAGTGTGTTTGTCTTGCCATTTATATCTGTCATGCATTGATTGGGACACTACAACTAGATAATACTTTACGTCCATCATCCATGGCATGGCTTATGGAAAATGGATCAACCATATTGAGGATGGATCGAAACTGCCTCATATAATATTAATGTGTGCGATGGGTTATATATTTTGAATTCAGTCAAAGGTCCAACCAAATTTGAATTTTCCTGCCCCTATTTTACATTTTAAATTCACCCACCCACTCTGTTTGAGTTCAATTTGCATGAGATAGTGAAATGACCTCCATAAGCTTATAATAAGAGGGAAAGGATTTATTCAACATCATAGGAGCGAAGCATTTGGATTGTGCTCCTTCTAAATATGTAGTCATTAAGGGTGCATGAATCCAATTACTCTCTTCTTCTAATAGTTGGAATCTCTCAGTGAACCTCTTTTCCTCTATAGAAATCCTTGTGAATTCTATGCATGTCGAAAGATCTAGATCAAATGGTTTTTTACTAGCCCTTTTAGCCATCAATTCCTCCTCTTCTTGGTCATGCATTTGCTAAAATTGTGTAGTAATTATGTGCTTAAGGGATGTCCTGAGAGAGTGCTCCAAATGCATCTCTGACACTTGCAATTGAAGCCCCAATTCCTACACACCGACCTAGTGACTTTTTTATTTCTATCTTCCCACTGTTAGTCCTTTTCTCATGCTTCCAACATTTGCATGACACACTATAATGCCTCAACCTGAGTAGAGCCCCACCTTTCTTGTAGAGTTCTTTTAGATGGTTGGCATCGATTCGAAGGGCCTCATTTGAATCCTCCAATTCCCATTTCAATTCTTTTATCCACAA
This sequence comes from Pinus tabuliformis, assembly GCA_031772625.1. Classification (NCBI taxonomy): domain Eukaryota; kingdom Viridiplantae; phylum Streptophyta; class Pinopsida; order Pinales; family Pinaceae; genus Pinus; species Pinus tabuliformis. The sequence goes on from CM062807.1 coordinate 875,849,227, forward strand.
CCACGTCTTTGTCCTATTAGGGTAAAAACACAAAGGGCAATTAATGATATGATCATTAGCATTGGAAATGGAGGAGTTCTAATTTGAATTAGAGTGGTGCCAATGTGTTTTGTCTAATGCTCAGCTGTCATGAACCAACTTTGTTCTCTGAAGCATATGTTTCTTTCTTCTCACAAGTCCTCAAAATCTAGACGTAGCAGACTCTCAGTTGGCCTCCCCTTCTCAGTCATGATATTCACAGTGTTATCGAGGTTGTCCATGTGGATAGTGAAGCCATCATCATTGGATATCATTATATAGGGTTGTTTGATGGCCACCTTGGCACCCATAAGGTAAAGCTTCTTGATGTCCACTTGGGGAGGAATTGCATCGTAAGTTTCAAACCAAGCTGCAAGACCATTTTTATTGTCGAGAAAAGTCGTGACAATGCACATCTTGTACACCTTCACGAAAAGTGTTCGATAGACTACCCAATCGCAGTGGAGTTCCCCAACCTGCAATTTGGTTAATGAAATGGGCCTCAGACTTTTGAGGGGAACCAAATATTTTGCACCACCACTGCCGCTATCCTTGGAATCTAGAGAAGATGATTGTAAAACAAAAATCATCCTATGTCGACGTAGCTTTGTTTATAGGCAAGAATATGGATGAGATCAACATGGAGTTAGAGGAGGGTTCACTTTTCGATTCTATTTGAGGTGTCTCGGAGAAGGGATGTCTTCTCTAGTCTCTCTGAGATGTCTTGGAGGAGTGATTTCCTCGAATCATTCCTCCATTAAGTGATATATTTCCTTCATCCTTCTTCTTACTCTTCTTCTCCTTGCTCTTCATTCTCGGTTAACTATCAACTTAACTACCTTCTTTGTGTATGTCCTTGTGTTGCAGATTTCTTATGTTCCAAATCTATATTTAATGATAAGGCATTGTATCATATTTAAATAAAGCTAAACCCTTCAAAATGTGATGCATCGGTGCTTTCGCTCTATTCCATATGAAGTAAAAGAGTGTATCCTAAGTTCCTTCCTAACTTAAGCATGACTATCTTCTATTATTCTTTTAGATAAATGTTGCTTCCCTCCTCATTTAAAAGTGAGTATGTTCCCTTTAATTTAACAATGTCCCATTGTTATGACCAAAACTACTTGTCATGGAATGGTAGATTATGAAAGTAATTTCTACACATTTCCTCAATTCATGTCATTTAATGTTTCACAAATTATATTTAAACCTATTATTTCTAAAATAATGACACCTTATTTATTTCTCATTACATTAAATAAAAAATGACTTCAAAGAATAGCTATCGAGCCTTCACATTTTCCTCCGCATACTCTAAACATGTTATGGGTTAATACATACTTATAAAGGCATCTTTTATTATTCTTTTCATAAAAGCATGAAAACAATTTTTTTTCTTTAAGAAAACATTCTACCTTAACCATTGGTGACATTTTTTATTCCTTTTATTATTAAAAATATGCAATTCAACCATAACTAAATCATTTCAATAAAGGTTAACATTTTACCTTATTCATCATTGGAATATGATCAAATTTATAAAAAGTATATTCAAATCATAATATTTTAATATAAAGATTTAATGTAATAGTTGGAAAAACCTATCTTATTATTAAAAGTATATAAAAACAACTCTAAAATAAATCATTTTAATAAAAATTAACATTTTCATTAATCATCATTAAAATGTGATTAAATTTATAATAATTCTATTTAAATGATAATATTTAAAAAAAAAAAATTGGTATGATAATTGAAATATATATTTAACACTATTTTTATTGCATTTAAATTCAATTTAACTTAGGATGCAAGCTTGTGTGAATTATGATCATATATCAAGTCATTTTTGGAAAAAATCACATAGAAATGTCAAGGTTGATGCTTTTCATCATCAAAATAGATAGATATGGATAATATTAAAATCAACTTCCCTCACTATTTTTTTTTCAGAAGAAAAAAAACCAAATATATTATATTACAGGAAATATAAAGTCATGTATACAGCATAACAGTATTGCCTGGACCACAGCAAAAACAGATAAAACCCATGTATGAGGCAAGGATTACAGATGATCAGGTGGGTGGAGCGGATAATCTCACACCAGAAAGAGACAAAAAAAACTATGAAATCTCCATATGAACCATGTGTACCAAAAGCACCAGATAGAGCGAGAGCTCCAAAATCAGGCAGATCCAAAGAAAACATTGATGCGCAGCAGCAATGACGACCTCAAGTAACAATTCTGTTCCAATAAAAAACATTGGTGCGCAGCAGCAATGAGGACCTCAAGAGACAGTTGGAAGAGAGATCCCTACATATCAGGAGGGACAGAGGAATCTGTAATCCGCAGCAGAATAGACGCAAGAGGAGTTCTGAGATCTTGAAAAGTACAGTTATTTCTCCACTTCCATAAAAGCCAGATGATCGTGACAAACATAGATCGTAGGGACAAGCATTGCTCACTCCACCACCTGTAGCCCTCCTGTACAGAAGCAAATACGCGGTAAGGAAAACAAAAGGATATAGACAATTCATACCAGATTTTCTGTGTCTGAGCACATTGGAAGAACATGTGGACATTGGTTTCATGATCCGAGAGGCACATGGAGCATCGTCCCGGCCCATTCCACCCCTTCTTTTGTAGTACCTCCCAGGAGAGGTTCCTGTTGGAGAACACCAGCCATGAAAAAAGAGTGCATTTGAGTGGGCAGGACACTTTCCACAGAGACATCGGAAATTTTGAATCCGCAGCCCCAGGAAGGCCTTCAACCATGACAGAGTAGATGTCCTTCACCCTAACCGGCTGAGTTGATTTTGATATGGCCCAAACCAATTTGTCTTTGTTGCCTATGCGCTGAAAACCTGTATTTGATAAGTTCTGGGACACCGAGGCTCAAGTAGTTATCAAATGCCAGGAATCTGGTGAGCGATTTTAAGCGACCATAGGTATACTTCATGTTAGCAAATTACCACTCACATTCAAGTACTGGACGTTTGTAATATTACCTAACTCGAGCGGGAGGGTACCCGTGAAGAAATTGGCACTAATCACCCAATCATGGAGTCCAATTCCTCTTCGGCAACGCATAGCCTTAGCTTATCGAAGGACTCTCTCATCTCCTGTTTGTCCGTCGCGCTGTCATGAGACAGCATTGTCCCACACCCCTTCCACTGAATTTTCTGCCATTGTTATAGCCGCTTGAACCTTCGAGGATATAAATTTGATGATACCCAACGCTACCAGACATGGAGAATGCACGGCCAAATTCAAAATATAGTGGGCGGGTAAATTGAAAATATGAAAATGGGGCGGGAAAATAATATCAAACATTTGGGGAAAATTCAAATCTGAGATCATCATGCGGATCATGCCCATGGTGGATCATGTGACATCCACATAAGCCATGGTTGATGGATGCGAATACATACCAAGACGTCAACACATTCTCCTATTAATCAGAATCTGTTAGCTGGGGAAGTGACGCACATACGTTGACAGCCAAACCCGTTGTGAGAACCCATCTCCAAGATTGTCCTTAGAGTCTCTTAATGGCTCTTAGAGTCTCTAAAATTTCCTATAGGTGGAAATAAGGCTCGCCCGAGTGTGAGCCATGCACGACTTCCATTGTTGATGGCAATTTCTTTGCAAACTTCTGTATGATGCATTCTTCACTTTGAAGTTTGTATGCCTAAAATTCACAAATGGAATTGATTGTTTCATTCCATTAATTTCATTTATCAACCCAAAGTCTCGATTACTCTAACAATAGAAAATTCCAATGTGTTTGTTGTAGAAATATTTCAATTTTTTTAATGATTTGTATGATGTTTTAAACATAAAAGTATTGTGTTGCAAAGTACATATAATGATGGCAAAATAAGAGCCCAGGGAAACTACCGAATCAAAATTGAGAAAAATAAATTTTTTAATTTTAAAAAAATAAATTAAATGTTTTCCCACTGTTTACATAAAAAAAACCTATTTTAATTTTTAGTCAATTGAGATTTAATGTTACAATCAAAATAATTCTAAATACTTTATTACCCTGCTGCGACAGAGAATAATAAGCAAAATAAAGATAAATACCCTTTAAATTTAAAACTTTCCATTAACTATTAAATAAACACCTTTAAATTTAAACCCTAGCCTTAACCATGAAATTCATAAAGCAAATAAAAAAATTCAATATTCAAACGATAAAACACTCATTGCCATTTTTCATGTGGTAGAAGAGTATAGTTTCCCATGTGCAATGATATTTAACTTTGAGATTGTTCGGATGCCCACATGTGTGTTCGCGTGTCCATAAATCTAACACGTCGCATTACAAGTGCCAGGTGCCAAATTAGTAAACCAGACGCATTTGTTGCGTGTTATGTGAAGATCACTCTAGATCTGATAAGGACGAACCTTCACTCTGTCTGAAATAGATTTTGAAAACCAGAAGTTTAGAATTCGTTCAGAAGTGCTAGTCTTGCAAAGTGCTGAAGGATTTAGTCAGAATTTGTTTCTTAGCAGTAGAATGGCTCAGCTTGAACACAAGATGGTCGATGTTCAAGATGGTCGATGTTGAAGACTTGCCAGATGCTCACATGAAACTTACTCCTGGTATTCATATCTATTCTGCTGCTCCTCTTTTCTGTAATTTTTTTTTATGTATTTCTCAATAGAGATATTGTTGCCTGTTTGTATTTTTTCCTGTAATTTTTCTCACATATTGCAAATGAACATCGCAATAGATCATCCATTGGGCGTTATCAATGGTTTGAAACCACCGAAGGAGCAGGATGGATTGAAAACGATGGCACCATCAGCGACATATGCCTTGAAGAACCATGAAAATGATGCAACCAATCGTTTAAAACAGGAGACCAACCGATTAAAACAACAGAAATTTGAAGTGCAAGACGTTGGATACGAGGAGTAAGACTATATTGTAGTAGACGATGAGGAATCAGGTCTTCATTATTATAATAGTAAGATGCAATTTCTGTTAGGAAAAACATTTTAGTTTTATTGTCATGTATTAAAAACATTTTAGTTCTAATGTTTGGATTCACTATGGTTTGTGATTGCGATTGGATTCCAAAATATTCATAAATATTTTTGAAATCTCAAATCTGAATTCAGATTGACAATCGATGGCCAATTTGAGATGATTGCCCGAGCTATAATTTTTATTTTTTTTGGTATTATTTGGCACATTTTTCCTTTTTCTTCAACTGAAGTTGTGCAGGATGAAGTCTTGAAAGCATCCTTAGGATTGGACACATTTGGCACTCACGAGATCTTTAAAAAAGAGCACAAGGAGAGCCAGGTTCCCCAGCCGACAAGAACAGATTGGACTGCATCTAGGTCGAGCGTATCTCTGATTCGAACTGCAATTTTGTCAGAGTGACAATTTAGAAACGATAAATTCATTTCAAAACGGATGTAAATAAAACGCATAGTGTAACGAAACGCATAGTCTAACGATATATTTAGAGTATATTTAGAGAAAATCCGGGCAGAATTTTTGTAAATCCAAATTATAGTTGTAATGAAGGCTATGGGGTGGATCTAACCATGTAAATCCCACATCCAAGACAAAGGCGAAGAAGAAGCTAATGAAGAAACATAAGAAGATGGATATTAGCCAAAAGAGAAACTCTAAGAGGAAAAAGAGAAACTCTAAGAGGAAGAAGGAGAAGAGGAAAAACTATGATAAAAATTAAAATAACGGTGCCTAAGAGAGACCTAATCAAAACAGAGAACTTGAGATCCCATTAAGCAATCATCTATGGAACAAAAGAGAAGAAGGAGGCAACAAAAGGCAATAATTAATTCACCATCAAAATAGAAACACTATGATTTTTCTATGCACAAATAGTTTTGGAAAAATGAAAGAAAATGATTTGTAAACTGCCGTGGACATTCCACTAGACATTTCATCATGATAAAACTGATAATATTATATTAAAAATACAATATTCTAGTACACTATTATAATTTTATCTAATTTCTAGATCTATAGATATTATTGTACTTAGTGCATGCATGTAAAAGGAAACTATGTAAAAAAGTAGAGAACAACAAAATAAGCTCACACAAACATAATACACAAGATATGCTCTTTGGGAATCCTTTTCGGGAGAAAACCCAGCTGGAAGGTGAGGTTGCTTCAATCTTTTTCTCTGTTTGAAAATTTGGCTGTAGGTACAAAGAAGTAATGTCTGTGGCCCGTGGGCTTCTAAAGTGCATAGATCCTCTCTGTTTCCTCTACCTTGTATCTCTCCTGGCTATCTTTGATCATATATGGAACAAAATTCTCTTGAAAGAATGTAATGCCTCTTCCTCCTAGTGGCCTAGTTATAACACAACCCGATAGCCTACTAGTGGTTGAGTTTGACTACATTAACTCTTAAGTAGAGTTACAATATAGAATCTTCTAGATTATTTTACAGCACAAACATGTGGCTATCCCCTTTTCGATGAATAATGGGGGCTGACACGACATCCTCCCAAACTATAGTTGTGAAAATAGGAAGGTAAACTTTTGAGTGGCATAACTTTTATATACAGACTCTTATTGACGCACGTCTTGCACTTTTGGAAAGATATCTGTGTATAGAATAGCATGAAAAGATGTTACCAAAATTTTTAGCCCCCAATAAACGTTGTTTTATGCCTGAAAACACTTCTAGAATGTTTTCGATTTTGTTTCACCAAATTGGGCCCCGTTGGTAAAAATGGTCCTATGAGTTGATTCCTCCACATTTTCCACTCCAAATGCATCGAGATGGATGAAAAACAATATAATGATCCAATTCAGATCAAAAAATGGAATGAAGGTATCAATGGAGATGTGTGAATGCAATGGATCTACAAGCCAATATAGTTCACTTTCAAGGAGGAAAGTTATGCTTTTGTGCTTGAAGGACTTCTAAACAATCATGAAAATAAAAAATACATATTTGTGCTTGTCCTTGCGGAACCTACGACCAAGATTATTAAGAGAAAGGACTGAGGAAGGTACAAGACAGAGGCCACTAGGGCCATGAATGAGGCACAATTAGGTCACTAAGTTGCTCAGAGGATGAGCAACACTTTTAGTAGGGGGTATGATGGGCCTCTAAATTAGACATAAATTAAGTCCCATCTCACCATCCTTCAGCACATTAAACCTCTATTTTTGCATTAGATGACATTCTTTTAACGTTAATATGTTCATTAGAAGGTTCATAGATAATTGCATATTTGTGCCTAACATTATTTATTCTGTAGAACATTGTGAGTATATTGCGCAGATTATGAAGATTTGGAGGAGAACATAATCTAGGGACTTGATCCCTACTACAAAATGGATCAAGGTTCGTTAATAAATGAAAAATATTATGAAATTATTGACAAATTCTGGAGCTACACTGATTGAAAAAATTTAGGGATGTGTTCTCTGACATTTAATGCATATTCCTAGTATTGGGAACCAAATCCATTATTTGAGGGATTTTAGACTGGAAATCTTACTCTTTTCAAGGAGAATGCTTCCTCATCACTTTGGGCATGTATTTATTAATATTCTTGTGGAGAAAACCTATTATTTAGCAACTCCACTTTCATTTCTAGCAGGGATGTACTTGGATTGATTAAAATAATGATGTTTGATTCCATTTTAGCTTCTGAATATTAGTTTCCTTCATATTAATATGATTTTCATTGGGTCTGGACATCCCTAGAGCCTTATATCCCTCTTGTACAATTTATTTATGTCCTTTGAATGTCTTTTTCACTTGCATCTCTTATTTTTACATTTACTATTCATGCTTGTTTTGTTGTAGGTTACATTGGTTAAATGATTAAAGTGAGTTATTTTGCAGCTTATTTACAGATTCATAAGAATTATGCATGTTTATAATATATTTGGGAATTCATATCATTGAGATACCTTAATTGGTTTACTAGTTCACAAATCTAGAATTTTTGCAAGTCCTTTGTAGCAAAATAGTAGTAATTTTCTACTATTTTTTAGAACATGTTAATGAGCTTCATTTGAGTTGACATTTGCATTGGGTCATAAAAAAAGTCAATTTAATTAAAAAATTACCCCATATCATTTTCACTTTATTAGGTTAGGAATTTGGTAGGTTAACTAGTTCACTAGTTCTTGAATTTCAAATTTTTATAGTATTTTTCTGCTATTTTTTAGCACATGTTAACAGGGTTGTTTTGGAGTGTTCCACTTGGAATGGAGTCCTAAAACATCGTACTTAATAAAAAAAAATATTCCAATCATATTTTCATTTGATTTACTTGGGAATTAGACTAGTTGTCTCCTCCTATAACAAAACAGGGCCTCCTATAGCACTCCTGTAACACATGTAAACTTGACCAGGTTTGCTCCAAAATATTAGTTTTTGTCTCTTCGTCTTGAATAATGACCCCTAGGTTCTAAATTCATGATTAGGGAAGAATAAACACCACTTAGGAATTTCGTTTTTACAAATTATAGTAGGCCTATTTCCTTGAATTCATGCTCTTAGGATTTCAATTACAAATTGTTTTTCTCGCATAGGATTAGTTTCTTTTCAAGGAAACTTTTCACATTCTTCAATTAGACTAATGATTCAAATTGTTTCAATTAATACAAGGTTTAAATTCTTCAAAGAGACAAGTAATTTTCATTTCTGGAAATATGATAACCTTTACCTTCTTGTAATTAGGATTAGTGTTTACATCTGACCAAGTAGCATTTCCATTTCTTGCAAATAGAATAACATTTCCATTTATGCAATTAGTGTAGGCTTTGATTTCATGGCATTTGCTCCATTACATCAAATCAATGAAACAAGGACACATTGTATGCTGCACATATAATGCCAACACCTTGTAAGTTTGTACAAACCCTATGTTGATAATTGAAGTTGGTAGCCTTGGGAGTTGCAACATTCTTGTTAAAATATTAAGGCGAATCAGTTGTCGTAGAGTTTTTAATATTGGACAAACTGTAAATCTAATTTTTATTTTGAGCAATGAAGTGAAGATAAATCAAAATTTTATGTCAAGAGGATGATATGCAAAAAATATAAGATATTTGCATTTTGGATAATATTAGACAAGGTAGGTCATTATTGTTTAATAATAATAATATTAATCTTATTTTCCTTTGCTTATTTTGAGTTCAGAGATGACTTCCAGGCCTATCAACATATATTAACCATATTTATTAATGTGGGTGTGGTCAAACATGGTGATAATCAGCCACGATCAACAATGGTTAATCATGGTCATCAATGGTCGAGCATGACATTGTGATGAAGATTGTTCCAATATTAAAAATCATTCGTGGTCAACCATGGTCAACAACCATGGTAAATCATGGTTAAATACATTTATAAATGTGGTCAATCATGGTACACCACAGTCAATAGACATGGTCCAACGTCACATTGTGGCAACCATGGTCAACCATGGTCCAACATTTGAATGTGATAACTATTGTCTTTATATGAAGATCAATCATGGTCAACCACAACCGAGCATGGTCCAATGTCAGATTGTGACAAAGATTGTCTCAATATGAAAATCAGCCATGGTCAACCATGTTTATTTTGGGGTTTATAATATTTATCTTAGGGTTCATATACCTTGGGTATAATATTATTTCCTTGGTTTTAATATTATTCCCTTGGGTTTATAATGCCTTGGGGTTTTTACTATTAATCCATTGGGTTTATTATTCTGTTGGGTTTATAATAACAATCATGGTCAATCATGGTCAACCATGGTCAATCGCAGTTAACCATGGTCAACCATGTTTATTTAAGGGTTTATAATATTTATCTTAGGGTTTATATACCTTGCGTTCATATTATTCCCTTAGGTTTATAATTTGTTGAATTTTTACTATTAATCCATTGAGTTTATTATTCCCTTGGGTTTATAATATCAATCATGGTCAACCATGGTCAGTCAACCATGTTGTTTAAAATCAATCATGGTTAGTTATTGTCAACCATGGTCAAATGTCACATTGTAACAATGATTGTCTCAATATGAAAATCAATCATGGTCTAATGTCACATTATGACAAATATGGTCTTGATATGAAATTAATCATGGTCAAGCATGGTCAACCACGGTCCAATGTTGCATTCTGACAAGGATTGTCTAAATATGAAAATCAACCATGGTCAACCATGGAAAAAATGTTTATTTAAGGGTTTATAATATTTATCTTTGGGTTTATATACCTTGGGTTTATATTATTCCCCTGGGTATAATATCCCTTGGGTTTAATATTATCCCCTTGGGTTTTTATTATTGATCCCCCGGGTTTATAATATCAATCATGGTCAACCAAGGTCAACCATGGTCAATGATTGTCAACAATGGTAATCCATGGTGAACCATGTTTTATAAAATCAATCATGGTCAACCATGGTCTAACGTTGCATTGTGACAAAGATTGCCTCAATATGATAATCAACCATTGTTAATAATGGTCTAATGTCACATTGTGACAATAATTGTATCAATAAGAAAATAAATCATGGTCAACCATGGGCAATTATTGGCTATGTCACATTGTGAAAAGGATTGTCTTAATGTGAAAATCAACCATGGTGAACCATGTCAACCATATTTATTTAAGAGTTTATAATATTTATCTTAGGGTTTATATACCTTAGGATTATAATATTAATCCCTTGGGTTCATAATTCCTTGGGTTTTTAGTATTAATCCCTTGGGTTTATAATATCAATCCCTTGGGCTTATTAATCTAAGGGATCATATTCTTAGGGTTTATTATGGTTCCCTTTAGTTTATTATTTCCTTAGATTTATTATTCCATTGGCTTTATAATATTAATCATGGTCAATCATGGTCAACGACGTTTTATAAAATCAGTCATGGTCAGCCATGGTCAATGATGTTTTATAAAATCACTCATGGTCAACCTTGGTCCAATGTTGCATTGTGACAAAGATTGTCTCAATATGAAAATCAACCATGATAAACCATTGTCCATCCATGTTTATTTAAGGGTTTATAATATTTATCTTAAGGTTTATATACCTTGGGTTTGTATTATTCGCTTGGGTTTAATATTATTCCATTGTATTTATAGTCCCTTGGCTTTTTAGTATTAATCCCTTGGGTTTATAATATCAATTATGGTAAACCATGACTAGTCATGGTGAACCAAGGTCAATCGTGGTCAACCATGCTCAACCATATTTTATAAAATCAATCATTGTCAACCATGGTCAATCATGGTCAACCATGCTCCGACGTCACATTGTGAGAAAGATAGTCTCAATATGAAAATCAACCATGGCCAACCATGGTCCAATGTCACATTGTGAAAAATCTTATCTCAATATGAAAATCAATCATGGTTAAACATGCTCCAATGTCACATTGTGATAAGGGTTGTCTCAATATGAAAATTAACCATGGTAAACCATGTTTATTTTAGGGTTTATAATAATTATGTTAGAGTTCATATACATTTAATTTATAATATTAATCTAAGGGTTCATATTCCTATCATTTAATATTAGTCCTTCATGTTTAATATTATTCCCATGGGTTTATAATCCCCTGGGTTTTTAGTATTAATCCCTTGGGTTTATAATATCAACCGTGGTCAATAATGGTCAAACATGGTCAACAATGTTTTATAAAATCAATCAGAGTCAACCATGGTCAAATGTTGCATTGTGACTGATGAGCCCTAGAAATGGGTAATTATATGGGCTCATTTAGCCTCCTAATTAGACTTAATCCACCATTCTCATAAGTTTATTGCATGTTTTTATTATATTTATGCTAATAGAGTGAATTGGGTTAGTCATTATGCCAAAAAGTCTAATGTGTGCTTTATGCATATTTTTGGTCAATTTTGAGACAAAATCAAAGGTTTAATGAGCATTTGGCAGCCAAATTCATGGAAGAACAAGGGAGAGAATTTGTAGGAGGGTGTCCCCTTCATTTATGAGCCCTTACCTTGAATTCTCCACCAGCAGCTCAGAGTTCAAGGGCCACCACATCGATGATCACAAGGGCAGCCGAGCAGGGCTAGTAAAGTTGTTGTTAACTACAAGTTTTGGCAGCTGAGTTCCTAAAGTTTAGGAGGACTGTTGGGGTCCTCAATTTGTATAAATAAGAAGGCTTAGGGCCTCAGTTTTTTTAGTTATATTTTAGTTAGATTTTAGTCATTTTTTTAGTCTATTTTCGCACTCTAGTGCAACCCTGTATCAGCACATTTTCGAGCTTTTTCTTGTAGACAGTTTTTGGGATGTAACTATTATTTTTTGATCAATAAAGATGAATCCAGCTTTATACCAGCTCTGATCTTTCTTAGAAGGCCGTAGCTCTTAGGGTTGGGCCCAACCCAAGTGCCAGTACCTCCTTTGTGTACTTTTATGTGTCTTTGTTGCATTCATAAGAATAATTTTTTTTATTTAGGTTAAAATCTCGCTTTGTAACTTAGGTTGTTTTTGATGATTAAGATAGTTTTTCATGCTTCAGATTGATTTGACAGTTTGGTAATAGAAAATATCTACAAAAGGCCATCAAGCAATCCTTGATCTAATCTCTCCCTCCTTGGGACCATGAGCTGAGACCAAGGCATACTTGCTACCATAAAAACACTTTTTTTGCCTTCCAATGCAACTACTAGTGTTAGATTTTGAGTTGGAAAAGTTGATACTAGTTGTACTTGGATGTTTAGATCTGTTCTTGCTTAGTTTCCATGGTTATCTTGCATGATTTCCTATCTATAAACTTCTGCTCATCATGTTTCTGGTTTTTAGGTCAGATTAGGTCAAAATAGATAGATCTCTAGCTTTTCTAGTCTTTGTTCAATCAGTTTTGGAAACTACTGTGCAAAGCACCTATAATACATCCCTACCTGCCCTTCCTCCATCATACAACCTGTTCCAACCCTGATCCAAGATTTCTTCCCTTCATTCGTCACACTTTCCCAACTAGCCCTAATTTCTACATTTTTGTGCAACATTGCTTTCTTCATCCTTGAACAAATCCAACCATCTTCATCACTCCTTAGCTTCATTGACCAGGTCCTACACCTCTTAACATCCTTTTCCATCCTTCATTTCCACTTCCCCACCGTTTTTCCACCATCAATCCTCTAAAACCACTTTTGATCTGTTCTTGTAGAACTTCCTGTAGAACCCTTGTAGACTCCCTGTAGAAGTTCATGTGAGCAGTTTTTCGAGATCGGATCACTATGAAATTCTCTAGAAGGGTGCTAGGGACCCCTGAGGCCCTCTTCTCACCTTCCCAACCTCTTGCAATCGCCCACTCCATTTCCTTTCACCAATCAATCTCTGCACAGTCAAAAATAGTTAAAGCACATGCATAATAATTCTGCAAAATTACTCAAAAATACAAAAAGATGCTTTTTCCATATTTTCCTTTAGAAGTATCTTAGTCACATGCATTTTACCTTTCCAAGAGTCAATGGCATCCATTTCAGTAGCTTTCATCTCTTTTCTTGCACCAGTAGGGTTAGTTGGTAAAACTAGGGTTTGCTAGGGTTTACATTTCCTTTCAGCTTTCAGATTCTTTCTATAAGTAGATTAGCCTCTTTTGAGTTAGCTTTCATCCATCATAGTTAAAATCTTCTTCTAAGAACTCATAGAAGTTGGCTTAAGCTCCTAGCGAACTTGTGCCAGCTGATCAAGTGACAACCTGCAGTAAGAGCTAGTACTTGTGCATATAGCACTGTCACTTCCAAGTTTGTTACGAACTACCAGGTTGATAAAAGTAAAGAAGGGAGTCCCAGGAGTTGCAGCATCATTGCTGCAATACTGGAGCCCACCAGTGATAAAGATTGTCTCAATATGAAAATCAACCATGGTCAACCATGGTCTAATGTCACATTGTGACAAAAATTGTATTGATATGAAAATCAATAATAGTCAAGCATGGTCAACCATTATCCAACGTTGCATTGTGACAAGGATTGTCTCAATATGGAAATCAACTAAGGTTAACCATGTTTATTTTAGGTTTTATAATATTTATATTAGGGTTTATATACCTTAGGTTGATAATATTGATCACTTGGGTTTAATGTTATTCCCTTGGGTTTATAATATTAACCCCTTGTTCTTCTTAATCTAAAAGTTCAACCATGGTCGATCATGGTCCAACGCCACATTTTGACAAAGATTGTATCAATATGAAAATCAACCATGGTCAACCATTTTTATTTAAGAGTTTGTAATATTTATCTTAGGGTTTATATACTTTGGGTTTATATTGTTCCCTTGGGTTTAATATTATTCCCATGGGTTTAAAATCCCTTGAGTTTATTAGTCCCATGGGTTTCTAATATCAGTTACGGTCAACCATTTTTTATGAAATCAATCATAGTCAACCATGGTCCAACACCACATTGTGACAAACATTGTCTCAATATGAAAATCAACCATGGTCATCCATGGTCCAAAGTTGCATTGTGACAAAGATTGCCTTGATATGAAAATCAATCATGGTTAAGCATGTTCAACCATGATCCAACATTGCATTGTGACATAGATTATCTCAATATGAAACTCAAACATGGTCAACAATGTTTATTTTAGGGTTTATAATATTTATCTTAGGGTTTATATACATTACTTTGATAATTTTATTCTGCTGGATTCATAATCCTTTGGTATTTTAGTATTAATCCCTTGGATTTATTCTTCCCTTGGGTTTATTAATCGAAGGGTTCAACTATGGCTGAGCATGGTCTAGTGTTGCATTGTGACAAAAATTGTCTCAATATGAAAATCAGCCATGTTTATTTAAGGGTTTGTAATATTTATATTAGTGTTTATATACCTTAAATTTATATTATTTCCTTGGGTTTAATATTATTCCCTCGGGTCTATAATCTCTTGGATTTTTAGTATTAATCCATTGAGTTTATTATTATCTTGGGTTCGTAACATCAATCATGGTCAGTCATATTTTATGAAACCAATCATGGTCAACCACGATCCAATGTCGCATTGTCACAAAGATTGTCTCAATATGAAAATCAACCATGGTCAACAATGATCCAATGTCGCATTGTGACAAAGATTGTCTCAATAGGAAAATCAATCATGGTCAAACATGGTCAACCATGGTCCAACATCGCATTGTGACAAGGATTGTCTCAATATGAAAATCAACTTGGTCAACCATGTTTATTTTAAGCTTTATAATATTTATCTTAGGGTTTATATACCTTGGGTTTATAATATTAATCCTTTGGGTTTAATATTATTCCCTTGGGTTCATAATCCCTTGAGGTTTTAGTATTAATTCCTTGGGTTTATAATATCAATCCATGGGTTTATTAATCTAAAGGTTCATATTCCTAGGGTATAACGTTATTCATAGAATTTATAATATTAATCCTAGGGTTTAAATACGTTGGGTTTATAATCATGGCCAACCACGGTCCAACATCACATTGTGACAAAGATTGTCTCAATATGAAAATCAACCATGGTTAACCATTATCAACTATCGTCAATCATTCTCAACCATGGTCCAATGTCACATTGTTACAAAGATTTTCTCAATATGAAAATCAAGCATAATCAACCATGGTCGAGCGTCGCATTGTGACAAAGATTGTCTCAATATAAAAATGAATCATGGTCAACCATGATCCATTGTCACATTGTGACAAATATTGTGTGAACATGAAAATCAATCATGACCAACCATGGTCAACCTTGATTATTTTAGGGTTTATAATATTTATCTTAAGGTTTATATACGTTGGATTTATAATATTAATCACATGGGTTTACAATATTAATCCCCTGGGTTTAATATTATTCCATTGGCTTTTTAGTATTGATAGCTTGAGTTTGTTAGTGTCTTGTGTTTATAATATCAATCACTTGGGTTTATTAATCTAAGGGTTCATATTTGTAGGATATAATATTATTGATAGGGTTTATAATATTGTTCTTAGGGTTTAATATAAATCACTTGGGTTTATAGTATAAATTCTTTGGGTTTATAATGTTAATAATCACTTATGTTTATAATTTTTTTTTTTTTGTAAGCTTGGTAGGACTCTCCGATTTTTGGGTTTACATGTCTATTATTCACTGTGCTATGGGGGGAGGGTAGCAAAAGATTCAAACCCAAGATCTCTAGTTTAGTAAGACTTCATTCCATGATCATCGCCACTTGAGCTACCCCATGCAACCACTTACATTTATAATATTAATGTAAAGGGTTTATAATATTAATCTCTTGGGTTCTCATTAATCCCTTTGGTTATGTCAATCCCTTAGTTTTATAATATTAATCATTTGTATTTAATATTATTTCATGGGGTTTATAATACATTGAGTTTGTAATATTAATAATGCCCTTAATATAAATATTTATATTATAATGATAAGAATATATATATATATATATATATATATATATATATCCATTTGTTTATTAATGTATATCAATTAAATTTAATAATATAATTATACATCTTGATATATATTTATCCATGTACATCAACTACATTCATTAATATAATTATACTAATCAAATATCAAATTTAATAAAAAATAAAACAAAAATAACAATCATTTTACGTCACTCTAACAAAGATAAAAACATGCCCAACCCTCCACCAAATAACTTTCTAACAAAGATAAAAACATGCCCAACCCTCCACAAATAACTTTACAAGACTAATATTAACAAAGATAAAAAGATGCCCAACCCTCCCCAAATAACTTTACAAGACTAATATTAATAGCATGCTCCATATACTATCGTTGGTTCAGAACTACCTTGTAATATAAGTCAGAGTAAAAGCCATCCATTACACCCTATTATTACTTAACCGAAGTGCCTGCTGATATTAATAGCTGTAAATTTAGTGAGCAAGCTCATTGCAAATTATGTTATTTTTTAAAGTGACTTAACTAGTTTTGAAGTATGTTTTCTTACGCCAATAATCAAAATGGAAAATACAAAGATTTAAATGAATCAAAATGATATTTACGGAGCAATAGAAATGAAATTGACTGGAAATATATTCGTGGCATTGGATGTCCTTTGTATCATTAAATAAGTTTTAAATAAATCACAACTTTTCCAAACTCATTTAAAATGAGCTACTCTAGGGAAAAAAAGTCTAAAATTTAAATAGATTTTCTAAAAATATAAAATATCACAGTTAATAATGTTAAAAAGTAAATATGGTGACGCCGAGTTCCACACGTCAACACTGCCTTCCCCATCGTAGCTTTGCTAGTTATATGCATATAGGTAGATCAGTAAGATAGGTATGTAACTATGGAAAGGCATCTGAAAATTTATTAGTACAAATGAGTGTTGATATGGATAGTTTGAAAAATACCTATTCAATTAGATGGAATATGCAACATCGCACGATACAGGCTTACTAATGGAATATGTAATGTGGCACTGTACATCCATATACTGTGATGGAAAATGTTAGATGAGCTTTCAAGTACATATAAACCAAACTATATCAAAACCTGATACCATTCCACCTATTAATATTGGTTTTTTTAATCTAACATTGTAATTGATGTTGGCCTAGAGCCTAAATTCAAAAACCTATTGGGAGGAAAACAGAACTTTTGAACAGCAACAAAAACTACTTTTTCGATTAGTAAGTGGACGCAAACATTGGATTTCCTGAACAAGAGAGTGGAGTAATTCCCAGAGCGAACACAATGGGCAATATAGAGAGCTTGTTCAGAAAAAATTTCGTTTCCACAACCATGATGAACACCGTCATCAAGATCTGACCCGTTGATGCGACGCAGGGCTCGTGCGGAGTCTGGCGTGGAAAGAAGCGAGGGATGCTTTGCCAAGAACAACTTGCCCACAAGACTGTAATGGGTATCCACAACAGTATGTGGGCAAGTCATTCTTGGCTGAGTAACACACTCTGCTTCTACATGCAAGACGCTACACAAATTTCTTCACAATTAGCCTAATTACTGATAAGGGAATGGAGTCTAGACCGACGGAAGAAGGTAATTTATACAGTTAATACGAACAAATCGGCCAAACGGAATGGAAAAATCGAATCACTTGAAATCTGAAGTTTCTGCAAAAAAAAATATATTCGATTCGCCGAGTATGCTCCACAGGTTGACGAGTCTCGACTTTAATATGACCGTCATAGCGGCTCACCGAAGTCGGAGTTATGGCATAATACATTGCAATAACTTGAGATTTAAGTGAATGATTTCAGTAGTCGGAAATACTCGGATCAGCATTCAAATTCCAATCCTGTCATCGTTCAGTGCGCACTCAGCAAACGATAGGGCAATGACTTGAGAATCTTATTCGAAGGACACAAAATGACATTAGGTACGATATGTATAGAACAATCTAGTTTTGCAACAAACCGACGATAGCGCAATGACCAAGAATCTTTATTCGTGGGACATGAAATGACATACGCGTTGTTTAATTTTGTAATCAAACGACCCTTTTCTTGGCTGAGTAACACTTTCTGGCTCTACATGCAAGAGCCTACACGAATCTCTTCAGAATTAACTGTATTACTAGATAACATCGAACAACTCATGTATGCCTGAGGAATAAATTAGCGTCTCAATTTGGAACGAAAGAAAAATACATAAAATGTCTCAATTTGGAGCAAAGGAAAGGGAAGACGGATATTTATACATAAAGCACGCACAAACCAATAAAATGGAATCGACCAGTTAACTTTATGGCTTAAAAAAACGAAAATTGGCCTGTAAATAATTGTATGTCTGACTCAATGGGTGGCCCGCCAACATTAAAGGGATAAAATTGATTCGCTTCTATCGGTTTATCAGCTTTAGTCGGAGCCTGATACCCACCTGAGTTATAGTCAAGATATCATCGCCAAGCGATAGACGAGCACTCGCACACTGTCCTCACAATCGTTTAAATGTGCAACCAGCGTGAGGGAATCACGTCGAATATGCAGCCTGCAGACGGCGGCGAAATGCGCGACGGGGGTTTAGTCGGAGAATGTGAGACGATACAAAAACAGTTTATGGGAGCGAAGGATGGGGGATGGCGTCAGATATGCAGAAAGTAATGGATAAGGGAGTGGCGTAGAGAATCCTTGCGCGGCGAAAATGAAACGATTTATGCTTTGCTGTCCTGGAGCGGTTTCGAGTCTCAACGTCGCTACGTTATAAGAACGGAAAGTTGGGTCCACGATCGTTAGGTATAATGTTATTACCACTCCAAAATATAGCGCATTAGACTTTTCCCTTTGAAATTGGTATAAATTGAATGAAAGTTTTTAAAATTATTTATAAATTAGAAAAATAATAATAAATTTCACCAAAATAAAACTAGGACGGTACGTGCCACTTAGTTTAATTATTGAATTTTGAAAAATATGAACAAAGTATTATTTCATGTTCTTTATGATTAATGTAAATTTATATTTTCTTAACATGTTCTTTCATGTGCAACTTTATTATTTATTTGCAAATATAATTGGAAATTTGTATTTGATGATTCTTTGTTAAAAAGAAGCACATCAATGTATTTTTTTACTACTATACACAATTCTTTTATAATTTGATGCTTATTGAAAAGTTACAAGCTAAAATTTACTTGAAAATTGATTAAAACAAATGTTATACAGTAGCTATATCCGTGGCTTAGTTTAAATATAGCTAAATTAAACTAAAAAAACTTAATTGATGTTACTCTTAAAATTTAGAATTTAGTCAATATAGGTTTTACTAATGGCTTAGTCTAACTTATACACGAAAAAACCTTTTTCACTCGAATTCACTAAAATCCATCGATACAATTTCAAGATTTGTTGTTTTTTAAAATATATTTTTGAATGAATAAATCGATTGAGCACCCTGAAAACCCTTGGCACTCTAATTATGCATATTAAACAATTTAAACTCAAGTTTTTTTAAAAATTGCCGGATTTTGATTAAAATTAATCACCGTGAAAAAAAGTCATTTCATCTATAAGTTAGACTAGGCCTTGACTAGGCCTTTACTAATCATTAAAATGAGATCTTTTGTTAATTGTAATACTTCATTGTGATAGTGGAGAATATAATCCTACTCAATCACAACAATAGTTTTATTAGCCCCTCACATAGTATAAAATTCTATTTCCATGGACATTTTCAATAGCTATATTTGTTTTTTAAAAATATATTATTCACATAATGTAAAAATCTATTTCCATGGACATTTTCAATAGCTATAGTTGTTTTTTTTAAATATATTATTTTGTATACATTCTTAAATTGTTTTCCAAAATTAAATGATTATAAGAATATTGTAGTTAAAGAAAACAATTATTTTTTAATCTAAAAAAGAGATAAAATTATAAATTTTTAATAGTTTAGTCTCTAAAACTTCACTATGTCATTGAAATTAGATTATTATTAATCCTCTAATTAAATTACTTGATTTTGTACTTATTATTATATTAGATATAATTAATTTGTATTTATTATTATCTTAGAATTTAAGAATATAATTTAATTATTATTAACTATATTAAATTTGTCTCTATATTAAAAATATAATCTAATAATTAAAATATATATTTTTATTAAAACAAAAATACAAACATAAAACAACAACAAACTGCATTGAAATAATAAATAAAATTAAAAAATATATATATATACTTAGAATATTATTGAAATTTGAAAATGTCACATAGAGATTAGAGGTATTCGTTGTATTCATCCAAAATGTAGTGAAATACTAAAATTCTTTTGCACATGATTACTTTTTGTTCGAAATACATAAAACTTCCAAAATAATATCACACAGATATAGTTTGAAAATATTAATCTAAAATGTAATAGGTAATAGGTATCTTCGACTTTTCCTCTTTCACACGCCAACCATGAAGCACATTAATTAATTAATTCAATGTTCTTGTCAATGTCATGGCATAATCACACTCATTTTTTTTCAAATATTAATGTAAAAGATCGTTGACTTTAATTGGATTTAATGTTATGGCAGGACAAAAACACTCTTAGCAATTATATTTTTCTTTGGATATGCATCTGAGTCTGGGCAAGCCTTATTTCCACCCCTATAGGAAATTTAAGAGACTCTAAGAGCCATTAAGAGACTCTAAGGACAGTCTTGGGAGACGGGTTCTAACATCGGCTTTGGCTATCAACCTGTGTGCATCATTTCCCCGGCTAACAGATTTCGATTAATAGGAGAATGTGTTGATGCCTCGGTATGTATTCACATCCATCAACCATGGCTTATGTGGATGTCACATGATCCACCATGGGCATGGATCTCAGATTTGAATTTTCCATAAATGTTTTGATATTATTTTCCCTCCCGGTTTTGATATCTTCAATTTACCTGCCCACTCTATTTTGAATTTGGCCGTGCATACTCCATGTCTGGTAGCGTTGGGTATCGTCAAATTTATATCCTCGGAGGTTCAAGCAGTTGTAACGATGGCAGAAAATTCAGTGGAAGAGGTGTGGGACAATGCTGTCTCACGACAAGATGATGGACAAATAGGAGATGAGATAGTCCTTCAATAAGCTAAGGCTATGCTTTGCCGAAGAGGAATTGGACTCCACGATTTCGTGATTAGTGCCAATTTCTTCACAAGTACCCTCCCGCCCGAGTTAGGTAATATTACAAACGTCCAGTACTTGAATGTGAGGGGTAATTTTCTAACATGAAGTATACCTATGGTCGCTTAAAATCACTCACCAGATTCCTGGCATTTGATAACTACTTGAGCGGAGCGATCCCAGCGGAGCTAGGAAACTTGGCCTAACTTTGGCTCTCTGGAAATCGGCTTAGTGGGCATATACCAGAAGAACTTGGCTGCAGTTTGACGAAGCTTAGTAGTTTGTCTCTTAACCACAATGACTTGAGCGGCACAATACCAGAGAGCCTGTCCAACTGTGCTCAAATGCAAGACTTGAATCTCGGGTACAATCGACTTCAAGGTAACATTCCTCATGTTGTTGTGAATTTAAGGCATATAGTTAAATCGTTTTCTATGCCACACAATCGACTTGAAGGCAACATTCCTGTCGAGATTAGAGGCATGATGCTTGTTACCAACATAGATCTCGCAGGCAATCTGCTGAGTGGTCAGTTACATGGAGGTCCTTCATCTCAACCTTTCTGACAACCGCCTTGAGGGAGAAGTTCCGCTATGGTTTCGATCCATTATCACTCTTACAGATTTGGATCTTTCCAATAATAAGTTTTCTGGGTCAATAGGACCATACCTCGGCAACATGGGAACTCTCCATCCTCAACATGGGAAGTTTCCATTAACGCTTCCAGGGAAAATTTTAAGAACCCCCCCTAAATTTACATGTATAATAAATGGGCGAATCTCCATGGTATATGGGAAAAATGGAAGGCGATTTTATCAATAATATGATATGCATATATAATTTTTTGGCAAATCTCTCACCAGGCATGGCGAATATTTTACTCATTTATAAAATCTTGTGTTTATTGAATACACAAATGAAATCATTGCATTTCTTTAAAATATCTTTTGAAATCAAAATTACCGAAATTACATATTGATAACCTAGTGGGTGTAGGATAAAATTCACCCGTGCCATTCACAGAAAGCATGAGAAAAAACCTAATACTATATATAAAACCAAGAAAAAGTCAAATTCATCACTTCTAGGGACCTCGTAACCACCCTGCCAATACACAAGTATGTTCCTGTTTGCAATTAGAAAAATTACCCAAATTACAATCTGTTTACTCCAGCATATGTTGGAAAGTTATAGAAGGATGACTAGTGCAATCAATCCATTCCTTTTAGCCCTAGATTTGTTTCAGTTTAAAACCGAAGTATACAAATATACTTGTCCAATGTCTATGCTTTAACCATTCACCTTAAGATGTTTTTACAATAAAATTTCCTAAGTCTATTTAATATCTTCATTATCATAAAAACCAACCTATATCCATATTAACTCCACATCTACCACTCTTAGGGGGATGAAATCTATTTATCCCTCTGAGCACTTGGTAGACCCAGAATTAAGATGGATCTAAGATGATAGAATTTCCCCTTGAAATAGTCTATGCTCACATGAATACCATGGTATTACCATGGGTTATCATAAACCTGGAGCTTAAAAATTACTATTAGTAATTTATAAAAATTAATAAAATTAATAGTTGATTTTTATTTTATTTTTTATTTTAACCAAGCTAAAATATTTAACATACATTAAATTACAACATCCATTTTTACTCTTGATCGGATCAAATATTTTTTCACTCTATGCTAGTTTTCATATCACGATATTTGATACCTCTCGGGGGTTAGTAGATCAGAGTAAAGATGGATCTATGCTGGTTTAATTCCCCCATTTAAATAGGCTACATTCCAGGTGAATACCATGGGTCAATACCATGTGCCATTTTGGTGAATACCATGGGTCAATACCATGTGCCATTTTTATTTTTATTAATACTAATATTAGGGTTAATAATGTTTTTTTGCATGGTATTAATAACAATCTAGTCCATGGTATTTGTCCCATAGTATTTTGCCCATAGGTTTCACCTAAATATAATGCATTTTTTGAGTGTTCATAAATATAAGGTGACTTATGGAGTAAATATAAAAAAATGTTTTATTTGTTTACCATACCTCTCGTTTATTTATATTTTTATTAATTTACCATACCTCTTTTACAAATATGGTATTTGGCCCATAGGATTCACTTAAATAACCATACCTCTTTTACAAATATGGTATTTGGCCCATAGGATTCACTTAAATAAAACCTCTTTCTTGAGCCTTCATAAATAGAATGAGGGTTATGGACTAAATATAAAAAGAGGTTCTATTTATTTACCATGTGTCTAGTTTATTTATATTTTTATTTATTTACCATACCTCCACTTATATTTTTATTTGTTTACACCCTTGCATGTATATAAGTTGACTTATGGAGTAAGTATAAAAAATGTTTTATTTATTTACCATACCTCTCATTTATTTATATTTTTATTAATTTACCATACTTCTTTTATAAATATGGTATTTGGGCCTTTGGCCCATAGGGTTCACTTAAATAAAACCTATTCTTGAAAATGGGCGAATGGATTCACTTAAATAAAACCTATTCTTGAAAATGGGCCAATGGAAGGTTGTAACTCCTAATTTCAAGGGCTAAATTTACCTTTTTTACCCTCTCCCTTAAAATAAGGTGGGCTATTTGAGGTGATTTGTAAAAATGTACTATGATACAAAATATTCACCCACTAAAAATTTAAAACCCCTTAATTTCGCCAAAGGGCGAACATTCGCCCCTAAAATTTTCTATGAACGCTTCACTTTCATTTCTTTTGACTGTGATCTACATGGCTTGCATCCGAAATTTTCCTAGATTTTTATCAAACTTGTTGTCATATAATAACACTAAATCATTTACCTTGAAGGTGCGCAATTTGATGTGTTGATCGTGCCATGCCTTTTTATGCTCCTTTTTAACTTGCTGATGGAACCCAACGAGAAACCTATCTTCTTCCAGTTCTATCAGCTGCATGATCCTTTCTTCCATGTCTCTGCGATCCATCATTCCTATGAATGCTGCTATTTGTAGACTAGGTACAATGTATTCCATTGCCATCACAACTTCAACGCCATAAACCAACCTAAAATATGTTTGTCCAACCAACTTCTTACAAGTTGTTCTGTAAGCCCATAGCACCGCAGGTACACGCACATTCCAGTCATTTCTTTATGCATTGCAAAACTTCGTCAGCGCACTCTCTAGTATCTTTTGTATCACATACCTTCTGTATATGTACAACTTCCATATATGCACATATCTTTCATATATGCCCAACTTTCATATATGTGTATATAGAGAAGTTGCACATATATGGAAGATATGCACATATACAAAAGTTCTGCATATATTAATGTTGAACTAGTGCAAACCTTCTACATATGCATAGCTTCCATATATGCACATATATGAAAGTTATATATATAAGGTAGATGCACATAAACAAAAGTTGTGCATATACATAATTTAAGTGCAGCTTTAGCCACTGTATATGCGCAGCATCCGTATATACATAACTTCTGTATATGAAAATATTCATTTGTACATATACGATATATATGCGCATATACAGAAGTTGCGCTTAAATGGACCCTGAAGTTCCACACAACTTTCATATATTCACATATCATTCGTATATGCACAACTTCCACATATGCACACATTTTCCGTATATTCACATATATTTTATATATGTGTAACTTTCATATATGTACATATATTTTTTGTATATGTGTGACTTCTCTATATGCACAAATACAAAAACTGCACATATACAGAAGTTTCCCACAACTTCATTAATATGCATATACGACAACCTCCATATATGCACAACTTTTATATATGTGTACATCCTTTGTATATGCACAACATATATGTGAATATCTTCCGTATATGCGCATCTACCATATATGCGAAACTTCTACATATGCACATATACGAAATATGCAATATAGATATCATATGCGCATATACAAAAATTGTGTATATATGAAAGACATATGCATATACAAAATATGTGCATCTATAGAAGTCACACAAATTCTATATATGTGCATCTTTTGTATCACATATCTTATGTATATAGGAAACATTTGTATATGCGCATATTATTTTCATTTGCAAAAAGTTTGTAAATGTGTATATATAGAAGTTGTACACATACAAAAAATATGTGCATATACGAAGAAAGTGTATATATGAAAGTTGAAGTTGTTCATATATAGAAAATATGTGTATATACAAAAGATGTGTGTATAAACGGAAGTTGTGCATATATGGAAGATATGCGCATTTATGGAAGTTGTGCATATACAGAAGTTTCACATATATGGAAGATATGTGCATATATGGAAGTTGTACATATATGGAAGATATGCACATATACAAAAGATGTGCATATAAGGAAGTCATAATTTTTTTATATATTCATATCTTCCATATATGCACAACATCTGTATATGCACATAATTGTAAGTGCGTATACGAAAGTTACACATATATGAAAGAATGTGTATATACATAAGATATTCTCATATACAGAAGTTATGCATATACGAAATATCTACTTGTATATCATATATGAAATTAGTTGAATCACGTATCCTTGTCTAGTCTTTTGGGCACTGAGTTACTTTCAGTGATAGGGACATTACTAAAACCATATGATAAGAGAGGCCTATCCAAACTTTTCCTTTGTGGCTCTTAACATAGAAGGAATGTCTTCTATGTGAGACATGTAGATTAAACATCCTACATATTAAACTTGTCGACCTGGAGTTGACATCATGACATTGATTAAGAGTCTTATTTTATACATGTTTGTTCACAGAAAAAAACAAGCTTAATTAGTCCTAGGTCATGGTCATAAAGTTCTAATTTGATTCCAAATTGTAGTGATTAGCTCACTCTACGTATAAGAATGAAATGAAATGGCCACATGCATTATGTCTTTCTAAGGACACATCACCAATATTAAGTAATATGCATATGAATGAAAATTAATTCCATGCACATTACAATTGCGCCACCATGATGAATGCGTACATATTGGTGTAGTAATAAAGAAAGATAATGCACTGAAAAATGATATGACACCCTTGGTCACGTACATAGTTGATTTGTCTACACTATGTTTCAACAAAGGTTTTATGACTAATAAAAACAATTTGCACACAACTTGATGGTAAAAACAATATAGCTCATAATAAATATTGAAGGAGTGCCAGTGTGTTTGTCTTGCCATTTATATCTGCCATGAATTGATTAGGACACTACAACTAGACAATACTTGATGTTCATCATCCATGGCATGGCTTATGGAAAATGGATCGACCATGTTGAGGATGGATCCAAACTGCCTCATATAATATTTATGTGTGTGATGGGTTATATATTTTGAATTCAGTCAAAGGTCCAACCAAATTTGAATTTTCCTGCCCATATTTTACATTTTGAATACCCACCCACTCTATTTGAGTTCAATTTGCATGAGATAGTGAAATGACCTCCATAAGCTTATAATAAGAGGGAAAGGATTTATTGAACATCATAGGAGTGAAGCATTTGGACTGTGCTCCTGTTAAATATGTAGTCATAAAGGGTGCATGAATCCAATTAATCTCTTCTTCTAATAGTTGGGATCTCTCAGTGAACCTCTTTTCCTTTATAGAAATCCATGCGAATTCTATTCATGCCGAAAGATCTAGATCAAATGGTTTTTGACTAGCCCTTTTAGCCATCAATTCCTCCTCTTCTTGGTCATGCATTTGCTAAAATTTTGTAGTAATTATGTGCTTAAGGGATGTCCTGAGAGAGTTCTCCAAATGCATCTTTGACACTTGCAAATGAAGCCCCAATTGCTACACATCAGTCTAGTCACTTTTTTATTTCTATTTTCCCACTGTTAGTCCTTTTCTCATGCTTCCAACGTTTGCATGGCACACTATAATGCCTCAGCCTAAGTAGAGCCTCACCTTTCTTGTAGATTTCTTTTAGATGGTTGGCATCAATTCGAAGGGCCTCATTTGAATCCTCCAATTCCCATTTCAATTCTTTTATCTACAACCACATCTTTGTCCTGTTAGGGTAAGAACACAAAAGTCCATTAATGATATGATCATTAGCATTGGAAATGGAGGAGTTCTAATTTGAAGTAGAGTGGTGCCAATGTGTTTTGTATAATTCTCGGCTGTCACAAACCAACTTTGTTCTCTGAAGCATATGTTTCTTTCTTCTCACAAGTCCTCAAAATCTAGACACAGTAGACTATCAGTTGGCTTCCCCTTCTTAGTCATGATATTCACAATGTTATCGAGGTTGTCCATGTGGATGGTGAAGCCATCATCATTGGATATCTTTATATGGGGTTGTTTGATGGCCACCTTGGCACCCATAAGGTAAACCTTCTTGATGTCCACCTGGGGAGGAATTGCATCATAAGTTTCAAACCAAGTTGCAAGACCATTTTCATTGTTGAGAAAAGTCATGAAAATGCACATCTTGTAAAACTTCACAAAAAGTGTTCCATAGACTACCCAATCGCAGTGGACTTCCCCAACCTGCAATTTGGTTAATGAAATCAGCCTCAGCCTTTTGAAGGGAACCAAAAATTTTGCACCACCACTGCCACTATCCCTAGAATCTATATTAGATGATTGTAAAATAAAAAACCATCCTATGTCGACGTAGCTTTGTTTATAGGCAAGAATATGGATGAGATTAACATGGAGTTAGTGGAGGGTTCACTTTTCGATTCTATCTGAGGTGTCTCAGAGAAGGGATGTCCTCTCTAGTCCCTATGATATGTCTTGGAGGAGTGATTTCCTCAAATCATTCCTCCATTAAGCAATATAAGTCTTTCATCCTTCTTCTTACTCTTCTTCTCCTTGTTCTTCATTCTCGGTTAACTATCAACTTAACTACCTTTTCGTGTATGTCCTTGTGTTTTAGATTTCTTATGTTCCAAATCCATATTTAATGATAAAGGCATTGTATCATATTTCAATAAAGCTAAACCCTTCAAAGTGTGATGCATCGGTTCTTTTGCTCTATTCCATATGAAGTAAAAGAGTGTGTTCTGAGTTCCTTCCTAACTTAAGCATGACTATCTTCTATCATTTTTTTAGATAAACATTACTTCCCTCCTCGTTTAAAAGTGAGTATGTTCCCTTTAATTTAACAATGTCCCATTGTTATGACCAAAACTACTTGTCATGGAATGGTAGATTATGAAAGTAATTTCTATACATTTCCTCAATTCATGTCATTTAATGTTTCACAAATTATATTTAAACCTATTATTTCTAAAATAATGACACCTTATTTATTTCGCATTACATTAAATAAAAAATGACTTCAAAGAATAGCTATCGAGCCTTCACATTTTCCTCCGCATACTCTAAACATGTTATGGGATAACACATACTTATAAAGGCATCTTTTATTATTCTTTTCATAAAAGCATGAAAACAAACTTTTTTCTTTAAGAAAACATTCCACGTTAACCATTGGTGACATTTTTTATTCCTCTTATTATTAAAAATATACAACTCAACCATAACTAAATCATTTCAATAAAGGTTAACATTTTACCTTATTCATCATTGGAATATGATCAAATTTATAAAAAGTATATTCAAATCATAATATTTTAATATAAAGATTCAATGTAATAGTTGGAAAGACCTATCTTATTATTAAAAGTATATAAAAACAACTCTAAAATAAATCATTTTAATAAAAATTAATATTTTCATTAATCATCATTAAAATGTGATTAAATTTATAATAATTATATTTAAATGATAATATTTTTAAAATAAATATTTGGTATGATAATTGAAATATATTTTTAACACTATTCTTATTGCATTTAAATTCAATTTAACTAAGGATGCAAGCTTGTGTGATTTATGATCATATATCAAGTTATTTTTGAAAAAATCACATAGAAATGTCAAGGTTGATGCTTTTCATCATCAAAATAGATAGATATGGATAATATTAAAATCAACTTCCCTCACTATAATAATACTATCTTTAAATTTATTATAACTATTCATTATTACTATATCTTCCGGAACTAGGATGGATGATAGGCTGACTCACGTAAAAGGTGTGCATCCCTAATTTGACTAAACTTTACACATAAATAATTAATTAGGAAAAACACATTTTAACATAACTGTTTTTTAAATAATCAATCATATCATAATATTGTGGTATTCACATAACGTGTTATACTTTAACAAAATTGTGTTATAATTAATTTTATTCTTACGTTTATCAAATTAAAGTGAGTATGCTTGTAATCGGGGCAAAATAATCACTTTAAAATCTTTTACCATTCTCATTTGGAATAATCTTCACATTTATTTATCCAAAATTTTAAAGTATTTTATTTTTTTATAAATTAAATATTATAAAAATGTTATTTTATTTATTTTATTAAATTTATAAAAGCATTATAATTATTTTTATCATCAAATTATTAAAATTCTAAATTATATATAGAGAGAGAGAATTAAAGATACATCAATAAAATATATTGAAAATAAAATATTAATAAAACTTTTCATTTTATATTTATACATTTTCCCCTTTCAAAAATAAGATTTGCACTGACAATTTGTTATTTTTATTATATTTTAGTTATTTTATCTTTAAAAATATTTTTTATAATACTTTTATATTTGTTCATATATAATCTTTTGTATGTGTGCATTTATGAAAGCATGCTTATATAAATATGTAATTATAGAAATGGGTGTCAATCTGTTCACATAAACAAACATTAGCCTTTGTATATGTGCAATTTTGAAAATACACATTTACAAATATAGATATATGTATAGGTTGTTGTGCATGCACATATATGGATGCATTAATGGAAAGAATATCTTATACGTAATTATATATTGAAATCACATTTGTATATATATGCATATATGGAAGCCAACATCCATATATGCATATTTATACAATCTAACTTCTACTTATGCACATTTATAGAGTCTAACATCCATATATTGAAGTTGATTTCTTTAAATACATATATATGAAAATCTGTTTACGAGTCTCAACCATCATCTATTTTTAAATAATATAATTCTTAAAATATTTAACAAATATTTTAAATTAATACAAGTGAATTCAAGCATTTTGTTTTCTAAATATTTATTTTATTTTAATTTTTAATATTTATATATTTATTTTTGCCTCAACTTGTTGAAATTGAAGTTCGATGAAATCTTGCTACTATTGATGGGAGCAAATTAAAATTCAAATGTATTTAAGAAATGTATAATGGAAAATATGAATAACTGCTTTACCCTAAATGTTTTCCAGCTTTGTTTTAAGGTAAAAGTAACGACAATCATTCAAGATAGCTTTTCATATTGGGAAAAACTATTAAAAAAAACCATTGAAATATTTCAAAGATAGTTTTTCATCTCGGTAAGAACGATTAAAAAAGACCATTGAAATTTTGGAAAAAAAAATGAGCTACGAGTTCATACCAAATTGTGAGATTGAAGAAAATTTGATTATCATTTAATTCAAGAAGCCCATTTGGAAAATTTTGGTTTACTAACCCAGCATGAATCATTAATATTTATAAAATAAAACTAAAATGTTTTGAGTAGGATGGAGAAAGTTTGACCGAGTTGGAAGAAGTGCCCACAATATTTTCTTCTACAAACTCAGCCAATATGTATCAGTTTCTGTGAGTAAATTTTTTTAGCTTTGAAAGTGAAAAAAGAGGTTTGAATGTTTATATCATAATAGCTTTAAGTTGTAAGCCATTTGTCTCCATTTCCCATATTTAACTGTCTAAGGTTTGCTAGTGAGTTTTGAGTTTGATGCAGATAAAACTTCAAATTTCCTCCTCTCCTATAACACAGGCATCCAAATTTTCTTCTCTTTTTACAATTTACATTTCTTTTATCATTGTTGGCTAGGATTTCTTGGCTGCATGCCATGTAGATCACGGTCAAAAGAAATGAAAGTGAAGCGTTAATGGAAACTTCTCATGTTGAGGATGGAGAGTTCCCATGTCGCTGAGGTATGGTGGTATTGATCCAGACAACTGATTATTGGAAAGATCCAAATCTATAAGAGTGGTCATGGATCGAAACCACAGTCAAACTTCTCCCTCAAGGCGGTTATTAGAAAGGTTAAGATGAAGGACCTCCATGCAACTGACCACTCGGCAGATTGTCTATGAGATCTATGTTGGTAACAAGCATCATGCCTCCGATCTCGACGGGAATGTTGCCTTCAAGTAGATTGCGCAGCATAGAAAACGATTTAACTATATGCCTTAAATTTGCAACAAGAGGAGGAATGTTACCTTGAAGCCGATTGTACCTGAGATTCAAGTCTTGCATTTGAGTGCAGTTGGACAGGCTTTCTAGTATTGTGCCACTCAAGTCATTGTGTTCGAGAGATAGACTACTAAGCTTCGTCAAACCACGGCCAAGTTCTTCTGGTATAGGCCCACTGAGCCAATTTCCAGAGAGCCAAAGCTAGGCCAATTTTCCTAGCTCCGCTGGGATCTCTTCACTCAAGTAGTTATCAAATGCCAGGAATTTGGTGAGTGATTTTAAGCGACTATAGGTATACTTCATGTTAGCCCTGAGGTTCAGCACTGACTCTCTGAAGTTTGAAAGGAAGGCTGGCCTATTTGGTTGTGTCCTCAAAGGGGCCCCCCACATGGGTCATTTTCCCCTTCTCTTCTTACCCCACTTACTCTCCACCATTTCCGTTTCCCTATTTACCTTCTAAACCCAACAAAGCAACCCCCTTTGGCCTTAGCCCCAAGCGCAAAACCCCAAAGCACCCGTAAAACCCTACCGTATGTCCTTGTGCGCTCGTAACCCATTACACCACATCCCCACCGTTGAATAACCCCCACCAATCCAATGGCTCACATCGTGCATGATATAGGTGACCCGCTCGACCACTTTCCACTGTTAGATCATCTCCACCAAGATCTGATGGCCTTCGCACATATTGCGCACACAACTAGATCAAACAATAGCACATGATGAGGGCGATTTTTCTCTCTCATCCATTGCTACGTGTCATTCATTGTGTGGAATCGCGCTGCCCCGAGCAATTACCACTTAGCACCCGAAAGTGGTGCAATGAAAACCATTACTGCCCAAGCAAAGCACCCTCACTCATTAGCGCCCGTGCAACTCCGTCGCCCGATGACCGTCTGATCTGTCCATTGAAGATCCAACAGCCCTAACACACCCCGCTCCCAGCTCGGTCGATAACCTCCACCGAGCCATCTCCGCCGTTCATTTCCCCGATCTGACGGTCATTCTTCTCGCTCACCCAAATTGTCCACCTACCCATGCATTCCACGTCCTATGACCATTCTATTGCCCGAAGAAGGAGATGACTAGCTCCACCAGCATCAGTTATAGTAATATCCCCAACAACCATATTTAACATAAAGCATGGCCAAAGGACAAAAGGACACAACATGACTCTGTAACCGAATTTATCAGTCATGGACTCTACTAGTACGAGCACTCCAACTGCCTAAAGGACAACACAGCACCTGAACAGATCAAATTCACCCACTGAAACAAGCAACCTCGTTTAGAGACTCCATCAGGCAATTAAATGCAGTTGGTGGTCAATTATGACCCCCCATACCTAAACGGCCAAGTGCCATTGTAACGAAAAACTTATAAATATCCAGGAGCAAGATGTAATCAGGGTTGGCATTTGATGTAAGGTTCAACTTCTGGAGACTGTAGACATTTTTTCACTTGTAGCGTCTCATCTTCATTTTCAGCAAATACAAGCTTCTTTTACTGTTAACTGCTCACTGCCCATTTTCCTCTGTTCTAAGCTTGTATCTGATATGTTGTGTTCTTGATCTCTTGATGTTTAGCACTAGATAACTGTCATCTTATCTCTGTGTTAGAATCTTGAATGCATCACTAAATAGGTTGCTCAGGTTTCTTTCTATCTAATGCAGGAGAGCTGTCATCCTATCTTTGCATTAATAGATTAGATTTGTAGGTTTCTATACTAGTTGCAGCTGGCCATCACATGGTCTTGTGTATTTGCTGGTGTGGTTAGTATTCTCCATATTCACATAATATCCAAACTGTAACCATTGGTGGTCTAAAGCCTTGTAGTCTGAGGGTGTTCATGCATGTCTGGAGTGAAACAAAGTAGAAGCGGTTATCTGGCTTGAACCAAACCATCATTCCTTCCATTAAACCTTGCAACAATAGTTGAATTTATATGTTACCAGGCATCTTCGAGCTACAACCTAGGAGAGTTTCTTGGAATCCTAACATAATTGGCACTGTTTTTGGGGAGAGGAGATTGAAGCTCAGCTTCCTAGATCTAGCTTTGATGATAGACAAAGCCTAGACACATTTTTGGTTCTAATAATCTATCTGGCCATTCTACTAGAAGACTAACCTCTTGGCGACACCACATCATAGTTCTGGCTTAGTTTGTGAGGCATACTCAGAGAAATCCTCAAAAATCACCAGCTAACTCAGTACCTGACCCTGAGAAGATTGTTAAGCAGAGAAAGACATCACAAAAGGGAGCATCAGGATTAGGTAAGCCTAAACAATCTTATGTATCTCTGCCAGAAAGGCTTGTAACAGAGCATCTACATGTTGTAAATATAGCCTCTAGTACTAGTAGTGAAGAAATTTTTTCAGAGATTCATAAAGCTCCCTATTTAGTAAGGCCCCCTTTGGATCTCAGCCCAAAGGAAACCTCCCTTCCAGTCCATCAGTTTCCCTCAGCCTATCAGTTATTTCTCAACTCCCTACCTTTCAGACTGCCAGCACTCTTCCATCAACCCCAGCCATGGTAGGTCCACAAGCACCCACCAAAATGGAGAGAATCATAGCTGCTAGGTATGGACCCTTGGTGCTTCCTACTCCTTTGAATGCCATGCCTACAGGAGAATATCAGAAATACATGCCTAAGTTCACTAGGATAGAGGAAGTAACAGCTGAAGGACACCTTGAGTCTTTTTATAGTTATGCTGATAACCTAGATATTGGTGAAGATGATGTGTGGATAGAGTATTTGTCCAAAGCCTAGATGGAGAGGCTAGAAATTAGTTCAGAGAGCTAACCCCTAGGTCTATAGCAGACATTGAAGCATTAGATGATGTGTTTTTAAAGCATTAGGGAGATAAGAAAGACCTGCTATACTACCATACTGAGTTTGGCAACCTAAAAAGGGAAAATGGGGAGTCATTGTTTGATTTCAATAAAAGTTTCAATCTTATGTATAACAAGATACCAACTGAAGTGAGGCCTACCCCCACCTCTGCCAAACTCATCTATGCCAATGCCTTTGACTTTGATTTCCGCCTGCTGTTAAGAGAGTGAAGATGTGCTTCTCTAGCTGAAATACAAGATGCAGCCTTAGAGGTGGAATCCAATATCATGGCTACAGAGAAACTCAAAGGACATGCTGATAGAAGGAGGCAGAGAGGTGAGTCTTCCTCTTCTTCATCATCTTCAAATCCCAAAATGGACAGAATGTCTAAAATGATAGTCATTCCTTGCTGAAATCTCCAAGTTGAAGGTTGAGTAGAGTTTTGGGAAAGCAAGGCTTCCTAATACATTTTCTCCTAGAAACCCAAATCCATATAGAAGAGCAAATGATCAGTTGCATATTTTGCAAAGAAACAAAGACGCAAATGAAGACCAAAGGGTGAAGACCCTTTTTTAGAATACAGTGATGGAAGAAGAGCAGTTTGAAGAAGATGATGATATCCATGGTATGGAAGACAAAGGTAGTGCCCCTTTTTTCACCAAAGTTGCCTATGAGAAGTCATTATTCAATGGTCATATCAGCCAAGAATAGGATGGTGAAGATTTTCTACAAACTTTCGATCAACACCAATATGATTTGAGATCTATGATGAATAATGTCAAAGAAGCTCCTGCTCATAAAGCTTTTGTCCCTGCAGAACAACAAGCTAATAAGCAGAAGCAACCAATAGTTGATCCCATCTTCCTCAAAGTTCCAGCCACAGAGGTAAGAGGCCTTGAAAATTCCCCTTCTTCTTTCAGTTTTCAATCAGAAATTGAGAAGCCAAGAATACCCATGCCTCTGATTGAACCAGTGAATAATGTGTCCCTCAAGAGATCCATCCTTGATGATCTTGAGCCTAAAACCATCCAAGCTTCCACTGACTATGTGAATTTGCAAAATGACCAACCAACTGTTATTCTCAACCTAGTGATCAAAAAAGGTGAAGTCAGCTCCGCATCATTCTATGTTTCTCTGTTTATTCATGATGAAATCCTTCACAATTTCCCTCTAGATATTGGAGCCAGACATAATTCAATGCCCAAGGCTGTCATGGATAGTCTCGGTCTTGACATCACCAAGCCTTATCAGTTGGCCTCCACACAACTTGAAAAGGGAGTTTTCCAGATCACAGAGGAAGAAGACCCACAGATTTGGGACAACGTCTTTGATGGGGCTTGCTCTAAGGAAGCTGCAGAAACAGGTGAAGTCTTTGTGTCCCCCACACAAGAATACATTGATTCACCATTTATGTTAATTGTTTAGGCCACAAATGACACAACCGAGTACACAACAGCCCTTATTATTCAACAAGCGTACAAAAGCTTCCACGAAAAACATCCAAGGATGAGAGCATACAGAGAGGGGGTGAAATATAAACCATCTCTACCTGATAAGGTCAAATGCCCTAAACTTTTTGAGGTAGGTGATCAAATCAATAGGCTTTTGCAAGTCTTTGATGAATTGGCTAACGTGCACACTGACCAAGAGAAAGAAACCTTTCTTACAAAGGTAAAAAGGGTCAATTCTTAGTATGGTGACTGTTTTCTCCAATGGGATGCACTGAAGGAAAGGCAAGGAGATCCTGGTAAATTCAATGCTCTATGGAAAGGATCATTCATCATCGCTCAGGTCTAGGGGAACAACACTTTCATGTTGCAAAGTATGGAAGGAGAAACAGTTTTTGATAGCCCAGTCAATGGGCAGTTTTTGAATGTTTATGTTAATTAAGGCTTTTAGGCCTCAGCATTGTAAATATGTTCTTTTTACAAGTTTTAGTGTAGGCTTAGTTTGAATCCATGCCCAATGGAACACTAGGAAATATTACTGATCTTGTTTCTATATGAAAGGCAGTGGTTTACGGTTCTTGAAACCTCGCAGGGAGGATTTCATCCCCAAAAGGAGCCAGTGTTAGCCTGAGGTTCAACGCTGACTCTCTGAAGTTTGAAAGGAAGGTTGGTCTATTTGGTTGTGTCCTCAAAGGGGCCCCACATGGGTCATTTTCCCCTTCTCCTCTTACCCTGCTTACTCTCCACCATTTCCGTTTCCCTATATACCATCTAATCCCGACAAAGCAACCCCCTTTGGCCTTAGCCCCAAGCACAAAACCCCAAAGCACCCGTAAAACCCTACCATATGTCTTCGCGCACTCATAACCCATTGCGCCGCATCCCCGCCATTGATTAGGCCCCGCCAATCGAACGGCTCACATCGCGCCCAATAAAGGTGACCCACTCGACCACTTTCCACCATCAGATCATCTCCACCAAGATCTAACGACATTTGCACATATCGCGCGGACAACTAGATAGAACGATAGCATGCGAGGAGGGAAATTTTTCTCTCTCATCCGCTGCTACATGTTGTTCATTGTGTGGAATCGCGCTGGCTCGAGCAATTACCACTTAGCGCCCAAAAGCGGTGAGATGAAAACCGTTACTGGCCAAGCAAACCACCCTCACCCGTTAGCGCCCATTCAACTCCATCACCCGATGACTGTCTGATCTGTCCCCTGAAGATCCAATGGCCTTAACACACCCCGCTCCCACCTCGGTTGATAGCCTCCACCGAACCATCTCCATCGTTCATTTCCCTGTTTCGACGGTCATTCTTCTCGCTCACCCAAATCATGCACCTACCCATGCATTCCACGTCCTATGACCATTTCGTTGCTCAAAGAAGGAGATGACTAGCTCTGCTAGCATCAGTTACAGTAATATCCCCAACAACCACATTTAGCATTAAGCATGGCCAAAGAAGAAAATGACACAACACGACTCTGTATCCGAATTTATCAGTCATGGACTTCACTAGTACGAGCACTCCAACCACCTAAAGGACAACACAACACTTGAACAGATCGAATTCACCCACTGAAACAAGCAACCTCGTTCAGAGACTCCATCAGGCAGTTAAATGCAATTGGTGGTCAATTATGACCCCCGCATACCTAAATGGCCAAGTGCCATTGTAATGAAAACTTATAAATATCCAGGAGTAAGATGTAATCAGGGTTGGCATTTGATGTACGGTTCAAATTCTGGAGACTATAGACATTTTGTCACTTGCAGCGTCTCATCTTCATTTTCAACAAATACAAGCTTCTTTTGTTGTTAACTACTCACTACCCATTTTCCTCTGTTCTAAGCTTGTACCTGATATGCTGTGTTCTTGATCTCTTGATGTTTAGCACTAGATAATTGTCATCTTATCTCTATGTTAGAATTTTGAATGCATCACTGAATAGGTTGCTCAGGTTTCTTTCTGTCTAATGCAAGAGAGCTGTCATCCTGTCTTTGCATTAATAGATTATATTTGTAGGTTTCTGTACTAGTTACAGCCGGCCATCACATGGTCTTGTTTATCTGCTGGTGTGGTTAGTATTCTCCATATTCACCTAATATCTAAACTATGAAAATTGGTGGTCTAAAGCCTTGTAGTCTGAGGGTGTTCATGCATGTTTGGAGTGAACAAAGTAGAAGCGATTATCTGGCTTGAACCAAACCATCATTCCTTCCATTAAACCTTGTAACAATAGTTGAATTTTTATGTTACCAGGCATCTTCGAGCTATAACCTAGGAGAGTTTCTTGGAATCCTAACACTTCATGTTAGCGAATTACCCCTCACATTCAAGTACTTGACGTTTGTAATATTACCTAACTCAGGCAGGAGGGTACCTGTGAAGAAATTGGCACTAATCAGCAAATCATGGAGTCCAATTGCTCTTCGACAACGCATAGCCTTAGCTTATCAAAGGACTCTCTCATCGCCTGTTTTTCCATTGTCCTGTCGTGAGACAACATTGTCCCACACCCCTTCCACTGAATTTTCTACTATCGTTACAGTAGCTTGAACCTCCAAGGATATAAATTTAACGACACCCAACGCTACCAGACACGAAGTATGCAAGGCCAAATTCAAAATATAGTGGGCGGGTAAACTGAAAATATCAAAACTGAGAGGGAAAATAATATCAAAACATTTGGGGAAAATTGAAATCTGAGATCATCATGCAGATCATGCCCATGGTGGATCATGTGACATCCACATAAGCCATGGTTGATGGATGCGAATACATACCGAGACGTCAACACATTCTCCTATTAATCAGAATCTGTTAGCCGGGGAAATGATGCACACGAGTCAACAGCCAAACCCGATGTTAGAACCCATCTCCCAAGACTGTCCTTAGAGTCTCTTAATGGTTCTTAGAGTCTCTTCAATTTCCTATAGGGGTGGAAATAGGGCTTGCCCCAAGTCTGAGCCATGCATGACTTCCATTGCTGATGGGCAATTTCTTTGCAAACTTCAGTATGATGCAGTCTTGACTTTGAAGTTTGTATGCCTAAAATTTACAAATGGCATTGATTGTTTCACTCCATTAATTGCATTTATCAACCCAAAGTCTGGATTACTCCAACAACAAAAAATTCCAATATGTTTGTTGTAGAGATATTTCAATTTTTTTAATAATTTGTATGATGTTTTTAACATAAAAGTGTTGCGTTGGAAAGTACATATAATGATGGCAAAATAAAAGCCTAAGAAAACTACCCAATCAAAATTGAAAAAACAAATTTTTTTAATTTAAAAAAAATAAATTAAATGTTTTTTTAATATTTACATTAAAAAACCTATTTTAATTTTTAGTCAATTCAGATTTAATGTCACAATCAAAATAATTTAAATTTCAATCAAAATAATTCTAAATGCATTAACCCTTTAAATTTAAAGCTTTCCCTTAACCATCAAATAAACACCTTTAAATTTAAACCCTACCCTTGACCATCAAATTCATAAAGCAAATAACAAAATTCAATATTCAAACGATAAAACACTTATTGCCATTTTTCATGTGGTAGAAGAGTATAGTTTCCCATGCGCAATGATATTTAACTTTGACGAGTATAGTTTCCCGTGTGCGATGATATTTAACTTTGAGATTGTTCGGATGCCCACATTTGTGTCCGCGTGTCCATAAATCTAACACGTAGCATTACAAATGCCAGGTGCCAAATTAGTAAACCAGACGCATTTGTTGCGTGTTATGTCAAGATCACTCTAGATCTGATAAGGACGAACCTTCACTCTGTCTGAGATAGATTTTGAAAACCAGAAGTTTAGAATTCGTTCAGAAGTGCTAGTCTTGCAAAGTGCAGAAGGATTTAGTCAGAATTTGTTTCTTAGCAGTAGAATGGCTCAGCTTGAACGCAAGCTGGTCGATGTTGAAGACTTGCCAGATGCTCACATGAAGCTTACTCCTGGTATTCATATCTATTCTGCTGCTCCTCTTTTCTGTAATTTTTTTATGTAATTCTCAATAGATATGTTGTTGCCTGTTTGTATTTTTTCCTGTAATTTTTCTCAAATATTGCAAATGAACATCGCAATAGATCATCAACTCGGAGTTACCAATGGTTTGAAACCACCGAAGGAGCAGGATGGATTGAAAACGATGGCACCATCAGCAACATATGCCTTGAAGAACCATGAAAATGATGCAACCAATCGTTTAAAACAGGAGACCAACCGATTAAAACAACAGAAATTTGAAGTGCAAGACGTTGGATATGAGGAGTAAGACTATATTGTAGTAGACGATGAGGAATCTGGTCTTCATTATTATATTATAAGATGCAATTTCTGTTATGAAAAACATTTTAGTTTTATTGTCGTGTGTTAAAAACATTTTAGTTCTAATGTTTGGATTCACTACGGTTTGTGATTGCGATTGGATTCCAAAATATTCATAAATATTTTTGAAATCTCATATCTAAATTCAAATTGACAATCGATGGCCAATTTGAGATGATTGCCCGAGCTATAATTTTGTTGTTTTTGTATTAATTGGCACATTTTCCCTTTTTCTTCAACTGAAGTTCTGCAGTATGAATTCTTGAAAGCATCCTTACGATTGGACAAATTTGGCACTCATGAGATCTTTAAAAAAGAGCACAAGGAGACCCAGGTTCCCGAGCCGACAAGAACAGATTGGACTGCATCCGGGTCGAGCGTATCTCCGATTCGAACTGCAATTTTGTTAGAGTGACAATTTGGAAACGATAAATTCATTTCAAACGGATGTAAATAAAAAAAAAAACGCAAAAACGCGTAGTCTAAATAAAAGGAGTTGTCTATAATGCGACTTTTTGGAGATTCCGGTGACGGAATCCGGCGGAAGAAATTGAGGTTAAATCTTGATTTGTTGCAGTTAAAATGGTTTTTTAACTGCATATTTGGATTCAGCACCCTCGAAAACCCCGGGGTAGCTTTCATTGTGCAGAAACTAGCTATCAAACTTGCCATTCCAATAAATTTCTGCCGGATTTCGACTGGAAAACCCGCCGGAAAAGCTTTCAAAAAGTCGCGTTATAGACAACTGCTAAATGAAAAACGCAAAAACGCGCCTACTCAAGAATAACAATGCGGCCAGAATTTTTGTAAATCCAAATTAAATGTGGCCAGAATTTTTGTAAATCCAAATTATAGTTATTAAACTTCAAAATTTTAGGTGTCCTAAATATTTTGATAGTGTTGAATCCATATTTAGTGTTGAATCCATTTCCATTATAAAAACATGATTCAAGCACTACTTCTATAAGAATTTTTGAAACTTTTTTGTCCAGATTCCGGCCATTTTTAGCCATCCGGAAATTTCTCAGCCTCGTTATACTACTTTAAATAAAAAATAAAAAATATAAATATAAATAGAAACTTTGAAACTTTTTTATCCAGATTCCGGTCATTTTTAGATTCAGGCCATTTTTAGCTATCCGGAAATTTCTCAGCCAGCCATTTTTAGCCATCCTGAAATTCCTCAGCCTCGTTATACTACTCTAAATAACGAACTCTAAATAAAAAATATAAATAGAACCTCGCCCATAAATAGGAAAATTAATGAAGGCATGCCCGTTCATAAGTTTGCCACAATGGCAGAGCCAATACTACAGTCACGTTCATTGCTCCGTACAGTGTGAGCCCAATCAAAACGAAAACAAATTCCTCCATTAATTGCATTCATCAACCCAAAGTCTCGATGACTCCAACGACAATGTGTTTGTTGCAGAGATATTTCAATTCTCCATTAATTGCATTCCTCAACCCAAAGTCTCCAAATTCCTCCATTAATTGCATTCATCAACCCAAAGTCTCGATGACGTTGCAGAGATATTTCAATTCTCCATTAATTGCATTCCTCAACCCAAAGTCTCCAACACTCCAGCAATAAATGATGGGAAAATAAAATAATGATCTCAGAATAAGAGCCTAGGAAAATTATCCAATTAAAATTGACAGAAAATAAATTTTTAAATATTAAAAAAAAATTATTTTTTTCTTCTAGGTTTACATTAGAAAACATTACCCAATTACATTATCCAATCATTTCTTTTTTGTAATTTATGATAGGGCTTTTTGTATTATCAACAACGAGCAAAACTATGTATAAACATAGGGAACCTCCACCCGCCCCGAAGGGAAACCGGGTATGAAGGTCATCGAAAGTTAGATAATGCTAACTTAAAAACTGAGTAAGTGCAGTAACAAGTTTAAAACATAACCATCAGCCTACCAACAAACTATTGCTATATCCTTATCCATTGTTGCATTCCACAAACTGTCCACAAAACTGATTCTCTTGGTCCTAACTGATAAAATTTGAAAACACAACAAAAACAAATCATTCTACCATGATCTCTGGTTTAACCTCTTCCTCACGGTGCACCTTGGTTATCATCTTCAGCATGATTTGGATATCCTCAAGTTTTCTGTCCTGTTTCAGAAGCGCGAGGTGCAAGCTCTTCATTTCCTCTTTCAAGCTCGGGAACCCTTGCGCTATCTCTGTCATTTCTTCCGCAACCTATTCCATTGCTTTAGCTAGCAAACACTTCATCACCCAATACATATGCAGAGCCTGTTTATACTGGGAGAGGCGTCCCCTGGTGTTCCCAGGGTCCGGCATAAGAGAGCACCAATCTTCCATCTCAGGATCAGAGGCCTCCTCCAGAACTCTATTTTCCAAATTCTCTATAATCCTTCTTATCTCCACGTTGGCCTCATTGTTGTACACGCGTTCAGCATCTCTGTTCATATGTTCCATAGTTCGACGCCCTCTTTTCTGTTGATTATAGGACTGAGTCTCAGGATCATAGCTCCTAGCTTGCTCGGTTCTCCCTTGACCCCTACTACCTCTGCCCTTACCTCTTGTGGAAGGGCGACCACAGGTGTTACCCTGGCTTCCTTGGCCGACCTCGAACCTCCCTCTCCCCCTGCATTCATCCTTCCCGTTCTTCATCTCTCCTTCTCTATAAATTCTATCTTCTTT
This sequence comes from Pinus tabuliformis, assembly GCA_031772625.1. Classification (NCBI taxonomy): domain Eukaryota; kingdom Viridiplantae; phylum Streptophyta; class Pinopsida; order Pinales; family Pinaceae; genus Pinus; species Pinus tabuliformis. The sequence continues at coordinate 875,892,488 of CM062807.1, forward strand.
CATCCCCTCCTGCTCCTTCCTCCTGATCCTCCCCTTGCTTTCTTTAAACCTCTGATGGTTATTAATCCCCTGAGAGTTGTCGTCCTCCTGAGTCCTCTGCTTAACCGTCTTTCTCATCCTTCTGCCATCCTCTTCACTATTTACTCTTGCCTGCCTACCTCCCTCCGCCATAGTCTCTTGCCCTTTTCGGAAACAGTATCCAAGAATTCTACGCCAGGTATCAACAGCCTTCGCCACCTTACAATTCCGTAGTTTATTAGCATAGATATCTTCATCTGCTCCCGTTGATTTATTGCTACCTCTCCTGCACGCCAGCAACTGATCGTCGTTGTTTCCCATCCCTTCTTTCGCCATAATTCGCTTGGTACCTTGTCTCTGGGTTCTCTCTTCTTTGTATGCTCTCTTTGCATCCTTTAAAATGATTGCCCAAGAGTGAGGCTTCTGCTGACACACACTGCCCACCATCATTAATCTACACAAGGTCCTTTTCTCCACCCCAATCGGGGATACATTATCCAATCAAAATTGATAAAAAATAAATTTTTAAATATTTAAAAAATAAAAAATAAATATTTAAATATTTAAAAAATAAATTATTTTTCTTCTTTTAGGTTTACATTAGAAAACCTATTTTAATTTAAATTTTTAAATATTTCAAAAATAAATTATTTTTTTCTTCTAGGTTTACATTAGGAAACATTACCCAAGTACATTATCCATTCAATCAAAAATTGATTTTTAATTATTTAAAAAATAAATTATTTTTTCTTTTAAATTTACATTAAAAAACCTATTAATTTACATTAAAAAACCTATTTTAATTTTTAAGCAATTAAAATTTAGTGTTACAATCAAATCCAATCCATGTCACAATCAAAATAAAATCTAATCCATGTCACAATCAAATCCGTGCCAGAAAAAATAAATTTTTGAATATTTAAAAAATATTTTTTTTTCCTCTTCTAGGTTTACATTAGAAAACATTACCCAATCAAAATTAATATTACCCAATTAATGTAAACATTACCCAATTAAAATTTAGAAAAAATAAATTTTAAGAAAACCTATTTTAATTTTTACTCAATTGAAATTTAATGTCATAATCGAAAACTTATTTAATTTTTAGTCAATTTAATTTTATGAAAACCTATTTTATTTTTTAGTCCATTGAAATTTAATGTCACAATCGAATGCCTGCGTCTGAATGCGTTATTACCCCAATAATAAAAAATAAAAAATAAAAATTAATTAAATTTTTAAACTTTACTTTTAAGAATTAAAACAATTATTGATTTATATTTTATTTGAAGTTAATTTATAAAATGTTGTTAAGATTGTACTATTACAATAAATGTAAAATAAATAAATAAAAAAAGTATTTGATTTTGAAAAAAGAGTTTGATTTTTTCAAAGCTTGATATTAAGAAATTTAAAGGAATAAGAGGTGAAGGTTATAAATAGGGTAGTTCCCTTTCTTCAAAATCCACTCAAAAGATCATTGTTGTTCTTGAATGCGTTATTACCCCAATAATAAAAAATAAAAATTAATTAAATTTTTAAACTTTACTTTTAAGAATTAAAACAATTATTGATTTATATTTTATTTGAAATTAATTTATAAAATGTTGTTAAAATCGTACTATTACAATAAATGTAAAAAAAAGAAGAAAAAAGAGTATTTGATTTTTTCTAAGAAATTTAAAGGAATAAGAGGTGAAGGTTGTAAATAGGGTAGTTCCCTTTCTTCAAAATCCACTCAAACGATATTGTTGTTGACTATCTATAACTCTGAATCAAGTAATGTAGTGTTAGTCAAAATTCTCAAAATACAATTATAAAATCCACTTAAACGATCATTGTTGTTGACTATCTATAACTCTGAATCAAGTAATGTAGTGTTAGTCAAAATTCTCAAAATACAATTATAACTAGGTTAGCATTGGGAATCATCTTTCTATAAAGATATTTTTAGATAACTAGGTTAGCATTGGGAATCATCCTTCTATAAAGATAATTTTAGAGATCCTCAATCGTGTCAAAATACTATTATAACTAGGTTAGCATTGGGAATCATCTTGCTATAAAGATATTTTTAGATAACTAGGTTAGCATTGGGAATCATCCTTCTATAAATATATTTTTGGGAATCATCCTTCTATAAATATATTTTTAGAGAGCCTCAATCCTGTCATATGGTTGGAAGTCAACTTTACTTTAACAATTTAGAAATATTCGTTTCTTTGAGAACTATAAATTGGTTAATTTTTTTAGATATATTTTTATTTTTTATTATTATATATATTCATTATTATATAATAAGTTACAAAAAGGTTTTTTTCTTCTTTAGGTATATATGCATATTTTATTTATATGTAGTCTAATTTATAAATGATAATTTTTTTTAAATGTAATCAAAATCAGGTAGTTTAATTTGTAAATTTTGACTGCTTTAAGGGTTTTTCAAAGTGCTAAATCTCTTTATGCAATAAAAATTACATTTTAAATTATAAAAAACCACATTTTTTTATTGAAATTATTTCACCTAATTTTGATAAAAAGTATATATATATATATATATATATATTCTATTTAATGACTAAGTTGATTTATTTTTAGTTATTTTGAGATAAAGAGAACTCCAGAATACATAATATCTATTCTTTATTTTAAAACAATTATTTCAATGAAATCAAATTGGATATAATAATTTAAAAATAATAATAATATAATTTTAAGATTACAACTACATTAGGTATTTTTAGTTATATAGCTTGTGAGATAAAGAGAACTCCATGTAATTGAGAATACATAATATCTATTCTTTATTTTAAAACAATTATTTCAATGAAATCAAATTGGATATAATAATTTAAAAGTAATAATAATATAATTTTAAGATTACAACTACATTAGGTACCAATTTATTATATCATGCCCAACAATAAATTTTCTTTCACGTAGGAATTTAATTGGTAAAGTCTAATACAATTTTCATCAAATCACATTGCCTTTTACAAGCATTTATATCAAATTTATTCTAGAAAAATCTTCTTTCAATCCCATACCTACTCTCTAAAAAGCCATTTTTATATAAATTGCCACAACATTGTTAGAATGTATTTTACAATGCTTAAAATATCTATAGAAGTTGAAATTTTTTTCATATAATGTTCATATCACGAGAATTTTGCATCTCTATTGAATTTTCTTAAAAATTCTAATAAATGGATTGTATATAATAACCTTGAGCTTCACCATCTCTTTGAAAAAGGATTTAAATTAAAAATTAAAAAAAAAAACAAAAAAAAACATTTCCCCACACATTTAGACACACAAATAATGACATAAATACATGAAAATTTTAGTGTTTGGAAAATTTAATGCCAATATAACACACAAGTTACATCCAACCTACATGCAAAATTTCATAATCTGATATATTCTCTATTTACATTATTAATTTTTCTAGTTCTATACATATCATATTTAAAAGTACCTATTAAGTAAATTGCAATTTGATTTCTATTAGTTTAGTTTTGACTTATATGAGACTTAATGTTAACTAAAAAAATAAATAATGTATTTTTTATTATAAGTAAAAAAAAATTGTAAACACTTGATTAGACAAAAAATTTGATCTTATTTCAGCCTTAACGCTATCTATCCGAGTCCCACTAATAAACTCTGCCATAACTCTCAGAGGTTTTTCATCATGAAAAGTCACAATGACCTCCCTATCTACCTTTGCATGTACACCTCGCCTAGTTAACTAGTGTCGTTGGGATTTCTGCCATCTCCTAACAATTTTTTTTGTTTTTGTTTTTGTTTTCAGGGCTTGACAGATGAGATCCCATAGGCGTCGATGTACATGCCATATGGGTAACCTCCTTGAATCACATCGCCTAATTGGTTTGCTTGGTAAAAGGATTAACTCAAATGGTTGATTATTTCCCTTGAATAATATGCCCAGGGATACATTAGGTGGTAACATTTTTTCTTTCTTGATTTGATGATTTTTTCTACTCTTCCTTTGAAGTTTCTTAAGCTTAGATGAAAGTAATGTCTAATAAGGCTACAATATCCCGAGCATATCAGAAGAGCTTGAATGAAGCTTTGGTTCATCTCTCAATGTTTTGAAGTATCTTTCACTATAAATTGTTGCGTTCTTCCACCTTTATGTTTTTTTTTTCTTCTAGGAAGGATATTTTAAGCTCTAGCGAGCTCTAGAACAAACATTTTCATTCAAGGTTTTTGTGTAGGTAATCTTCAAGGGGCTTTAATTATTTCATTATTTTTTGTGCTTTCTCAAGATTTTCTTCTCTGATGGTTCTTCAAAATTTGAAGTCTACTCTATTATAACCTTCTCTCTTTATGTTTGTAGAAACCTAGAGAGCTATTGTGAAGTTTTCATCTACATATCCAACTATTGTTCTTAACATCTAGGGTATAAAATACCCAATAGGTAATAACTACGATTTTTAGGGTTGATTTCATTCATCGCCTTTTAAAATAACCAAACTCTTCTCTTAGTTAATTTACAAGGTTTATGTTTTTGTTTTGTCTTTTTTTTCCTTCTTTCATATTTAGGGTATCAAAGGGGCTTTGCCTTAGTTACCATGAGGCACAAGTAATATCCCAATCCTATTTTTCCATTTCTTTTAACATCTATACTTCAATTCTTATTTTTGATGAGACTTAGCTACACAAATATCCTCATTGACAAGAATTTTCTTCTTGCAGGAACTAGCAACTTCCACATTCAACAAAATCATCTCATGAGGGAATATATGATTCCTTTGATTGATTACAGGGTTAGAGAATTTTAAACGTTGTGAATATTATGCTTATTTGGCTAACAAATGTAGAAATAACTTGAAATTTTCGGTTGCTAATGAATTCAAATAGGAAACACTAGACCCAAATTTCTTCTACTCAATCCACATAAAGGAAAACATACAATATAAACACATGCAATCATTCAATCACAACAAACACAATATTTTTATTGGAGAACCCAATTGGGAAAAACCCCTCCTCTGTTTCTATTCAATCAGACGAGAATATGGATCTATTAAAATGACAATTCGAATCCTTGAAGCTCAACATGAACTGCAATACTAATCTCCTCCTGCTCTACCTTATATGACCAATACTTAGCCAAAATAGGCGTCATGCTTCCTCCTATTTCCTTAGATGATTCCCGAGGAAATTATCTCCTAATATATAGGGAAATCTCACATTTCCTTCCACAAATCCAAGATAAATTGCTCACCTTATCTAATGAAAAACCTATACACTCACTAGTATACATTGATAATTACAATGATGCCTTTTTCCTCCGCTGAACTAGGAAAATTGAATTCCATGCATGAATAGGGCTACTTTTAGTAATTGAGTAGTTAAATCAAAGATCAATGAGTTAACAAATGTTACAACTACTCAACTGAACACCAACTAACTCTATTCATGACTAAAGCACATATAACTGAGTTTCACTAAATATAACTCTAGCAGATTTCTAGATCTTAATAATCAACTCTTAAAAAACTCTACTTCTTTCCCACAAAATTGAATTAACTAACTTAACTAAGTGACTTTACCATGTCACTCCTATTAAATGCAACTCAAGTCATCCTACTAATGTGGAAATTCAAAATTTTCCATTTGACTAAGGCATAAGTCAAATGAAGCCTTTTCTTGTTACAATTTAACACTCCTTATTAGCAAGAAAAGGGTTTTGAATTACCACACCTAACCTGCTCCTGTGGAAATTGAACTTGCCTCTTAACAAGGCCTTTGTCAAAATGTCTGCATCTTGCTCCTCTGTGGGAATTTACTGCAACATGATGATCCTCCTATGCATACAATCTCTCATGTGATTGTACATGATGTCTATATGCTTGGACCTATCATGTATGTAACAACCTGAGGTTAAAAGTCCATGTAATAAAGTTAATAAAAGCAAAATAAGACCAAGGTCATGGGACATTTATTCCAAGTTGAATCTTGGGAAAAACATCTTAGAGGGTGTTCATTTGGTTTATTATGGCTAAAGAATTTGACAAAGACAACGAAAAAGGCATTGAACAGGCAAAGAGGCATTATTTGGTATTTATTTATGAAAATAAAGGAAATTAGGAGAAAAGGAAGGTGAAAGGTCACAGGTTGCATGTGAGGAGGAAAATGAAGGGAAAAATGGAAATTGAAGAAAATAGAGGCCTCATTAATGAAAAGGATTCTAAGGATCAGTTCACAACCTTTTTTCAGTTCAGTTTTGGAGTTCTCTCTATTATCTCTACTCTCTCATACTCTTGCACACTTATATTATTCTTGGAGCACTCTAGCATTGGAGGAAGGAAGGAAAAGGAAGGGCAAGAAAGAAAAGGGAAGGAAAGATAAAGTAAGGAGTAGTGGGATCAAGCGTCTACAATGGGATTACTTGAAGGTACTAAGTTGCATGTATTATTTCCTTACTAGTTTTGGCATGCAGGGAACATACATGTGTGTATTTGGTTCTTATTTTCATTGGAATGGGTCCTAATAGGTGTGAGAGTGGATTTCAGCCTTTCCTTTCCATTTCTAGATAGACATGGTGTGATGGGGTTCTCTTACTTAGTTGAGATGGATTTCTGGATGGTTTCGAAATTGAGTGGGGTGGTCTCAGAAAAAAACACAAGGCCTAAGAATCCATTAACTGGTAATGATGGGATACAAAGTAAATCCTAATTTTGAATACTCTTGTTGGGCCTAGGAATCCCTTGACTAATAATGACATGATATTTGGTAAATCCTAGAGGGTGAAGCCTCGTTAGGCCTAGGAATATCTTGACCGATAATGGCTAGCTACATGGTAAAAACATAGAGTTGGAGACATAAAAATTCCTCACGGTTTAGGTGGAGAGATCTAGACGCATCCATGCTTGTTTAGGGTCTAGTGATCCCTTGACTAGTCTGTGGCAGGATTGAGGTAAGACTGTAGTGTATGTTTATTGTTTGGGCCCAGGAATCCCTTGGTGGGATACACGTTAAAGCGTGAGGAAGCATTGATTGGTTTGTTCCGAGTCCCACATTCGTTCTTGAAATATGGTACATGGGTGATTGGATGAAAGAAATATTTGGTTCAACCCAATCTATGGTTTGCTGATACGTGGAAGTCCTTGACTTGGTTGGATTTTCATATGTTGATAAGAGATCTTTTCCTTTTGTGTATTATGTATAAATATGTTGGTTATTACATGATGATAATGACTGGTCTTTCATTGTTAATATTATGGCTATATGTTGGTTATAAGCATGGTTTCATGACAGATTCTAGTTATGGCTCTTGACATGTTTTGATTGGTAAATAAATGGCTATTAAATGGATGACCTAATATATGTTATTACAATTATTATGAGAAGTTATTATACCTTCTTGGTGATTTTCAGGTAATAATTACACCCTTATGTTCAAATATGCATTTATAGCCTGTAGATTACATGTTCACAATGTGTTCGACGAAATGTATGTCATGGTGAAGATTAGTTAGGCAAAGTTCTTTATCAAGCTTTGTGTTAGAATATTTTTCTTTGTGTCATTTATTGTCTTGTAAAGTATCATGAAGTTCTGAGCATTGGTATGGAGACCAACATTGAAAAATTGGCTCAAATCTCATGGTAGCAGGCACGAAACTAGTCGAAAAACACTGCATTCTTTCTCTTGTAGGCTTATGGAAGCGAATGGAGGCCTACAATCGCACATATTTAGGCTTGTGCATGTGACTAGGGGATTTTTTTTATGAAAAATAAATCAGACTTAGGGTTTGGGCACCTGGAGTGGTTGGTTAGCCTCTAGGGTTCCTATAGCTCCTGAGGAAGGTCAATTTGGTTTTGGCTTGTTGATTCCACTTCCCTAACTGTAATTGGGGATTTTAATCATATCATAGTAACTCTTCATCACATGTTTAACCTGGTGGACCGATTATATTGTGTAAACGTGGGAGGAGGGTGTTACAGTGAAACACTATATTTTTAGAGAGTTTTATACAGCTGTGATTGTCATAGTGGATCAACGTAGGATCCATCCCTTGACTGAATATACTAAACAAGGTCTTCCTCATCCAAATATCCTCACATGTTTCTTGAATAACAGTCATATACTCAGCCTCTGTTGAGCTAAGTGCGATAGATATATGCTTCTTGCTATACCAAGAAACTGTTGTTGACCAAACACTGAAGATAGCTCAGAATGCACTCCTCCTATCTGATGAAATCCTTCCCTAATAGGAATTTGTGAAACATTGGAGCTTCACTCCATTAGTCCTCCTGCACCATAAAATAAAATCTAGCATGACTTTGAGGTATCTAAGTATTTATTTTTCTACTTTTAAGTGGAGCTTGGTAGGCTACACCATAAACTGACTAAGATGATTAAAAGCAAAATAGATATTAGTCCTTGTGTTCCCCAAGTACATTGAGGACCCCACCAACTATCTGTAAATAGTGTCATCTACTTCCTCTCTTGTATAAATATCCTCTTTCCTCTTGTTAGTAGCTAGAGGATTTTCCATGGGCTTGCAATCATGCATATAGAACCTTTGAAGGATTTCAGAGGTGTAGTTTCCTTGACCAAAAAATATTTCTTCATATACCTTCCATACCTTCAAACCATGGAAGTAGTACATAGAACCCATATCTTTAATCTAAAACTCTCTTGTAAGGTCCTCCTTGCAAGTCTGGATCAACCTTTCATCTCCTATCGGTATCAAATCATGTACATACAGGATTAAGATCAGAAAACTACCATATACCAAAGTGTAATATAGATTGGCATCCGATTCACTCTTAGTGAAGCCCAATGAACTCAGATAGGAACCTATGCAAGAGTACCAAGAAAGAGGTGCCTACTTGAGACCATAAAGGGCTCTCCTGAGTCTACACACATGTGTCTCCCTTTTAAATGTATAAAATCCCTCAGGTTGCTCAATGTAGATATCTTCCTCAACTGCTCCACTGAGGAAGGAAATATTAACATCCATTTGGTGGATCTTTCACACAAACTATGTTACCAATGCTAGTATGGTCCTGATAGAAGAATATATTTCCACAGGGGAAAATGTCTCCTCATAATAAAATCCCTCTACTTATGAGAAGCCTTTTACCACAAATATAGCCTTGAACTTGTCAACGCTACCATTAACTGCATGTTTCACCTTATGCACCCACTTGGAGCCAATAATAGTTTTTCCCTCAAGTCTAGGCAAAAAGCACCCAAGTGTCATTCTTCATGATGGAATCATACTCCTCAACCATGGAATCTACCCACACCTACCGGGAAACTACTTCCTCCAATGAATAAGGATCAAAATCAATCAATTTATCATGAGGTCCATATATTTGATATATCTATCTGGTGATATCCTCTTTTTGCGTAAGGATCTAGGAGCTCCAACATGCTCCTAAGCTTCTTGCACTAACTCATCTGCCTTTGTGGTTCTCTTCCTCCCTTATCCAGAAGGATCTTTGTGAATGGGTGCCTCCATTCAAATTTCTCTCTGATCCTCCACATTTGGTTGCTCCAGAAAATATTGTGGATCTTTCTATGATCCTCCTTTAGAGCTAGAAGCTCCTCCTCTGGTGGAATTCTCAACTCTCATTCCAGATATCTTCTCATGGCCTTCTCCTCATCAAATCTAACATCTCTCCTCATCATATTTATCTTGAGTGAAGGAATATACAACTGGTAAATATGATATGTTTATGTGTATCGTACAAATATCCCCCTATTTGCAGTAGGCTCCAACTCTTTCCAGCTATCATTAGAGACATGACAATAAATGATGGATCCAAAAATGCGAAAGTTGGACACATCTGGCTTCCTCCCAAAGAAATCCTCTTTAAGTGTGATCATTCCAATAATTTTGTGATGGCTCATGTCCTACTAATAAACAATTGTATTACATTCTTCTTCCCACATGTATAGTGGAAGTACCTAGTCATGGAACATTGCTCTTGCAACCCCTACAATGCTTCTATTTTTCCTCTCTGCCATCCCATTTTTTTTATGGATTTTGTGGTGCAGTTAACTCACTTATAATACTATCCTTTGAACATAATTAATTGAAATCATTAGACACATACTCTCATCCATTATCACTTCTCAGGGATTCAATTTTTTGTCCAATATCATTTTCAACTAAGGCTTTGATTTCATTTTTTTTTTAATAAACCTCATCATTTTTATTCATAAAATAGATTCAACATTTGTAGGAAAAATCATCTACAAAGATAGCATAATACCTATCCTTTGCAACTAAGACTGTAGAAAATGGTCCACACACATATCAGTGAAATCGCTCCAAGATGGCTCCATATTTGCTATCTCAACCTTGTAAGGAGGATTTAACATATTTTCCAAGAGTGCATCCCTTAAAACATCATGTTGATTAAGGGTGCATTTTGGAAATCCACTGATTATTTACTGCATTATTTTCTAAGATCTATGGTGTAGGTGTCCCATGCACCTATGCCAGATCTCTCCAACATCTTGGCCGTGAACATGTTATGCCTTATTTCTCAATGGAGCACATGCATCTGCCTCTAGCTTGTATATATTTTTCACCGAAATATCAATTTGTTTTAATTTTCCAGTAGAAACATGATTCGGATAATCTTTCCCCTTACTTAACACCACATCATATCCACGGTCTTCAAGTACACCTACAAAAACTAATTTTTTCTTCATCCCAAGCACATGCATTACATTCTTTAGGTAAATATGAGTTCTTGAACCCATTTTAAAGGTGATAGTACCAATATCTTTGGTACTATACCTCCCCTCATATCTAAGTTCTATGTGTAATTGTAGGTTCTCCTCGAAGTTGCTAAAGAACTCCTTATTTCCTGTCATATGAAATGAAGCACTAGAATCAATGTACCATAGACTGCCTCATACAATAATTTCCATGCATGAAATGGGGGTGTAATTTAACTCGAATTATGATGTGAGAGCATCCCTTCCTGCTGGTGCTATAGGATTCTTACTAAATTTCTTGTGTGGAAACTTGGTTGCATAGTGTCCATAATCATGGTAATGGAAACATTTCTTCTTACCCTGGTTCTGGCTAGATTATGCCTTTCCTTAGGCCTTCTTTCCCTTAGATTTATTTACTTTACCTACCAAAGCAATGCTTTCTTCCTCATCAGTTTTGGATGTGACACCATCTCTGCTGTTTCTTCTAATATCCTTTGCACCAAATCAAACCAAATTCTCTCTCCGATTTGGTAACTTATCTCTTCCATTAACTGAAACTTGATAGTTGTGCTAGGATTTCAAATTCAAGGAGTGCTAAGTTAAAAATTTCAAATGATGGCACCTTTTCTCCATCTCCTCCAAGTTCATCTCTCACCTGAGTGAATCTGGATAGGCATTGAACAACAATTTCATTTTTACCCATTCAAATGTTCTTGAGCTTATCTCTCAATTCTAATTTTCTAGCATCACTGTTGCTTTGGAATAGATCTATGAGGATTTTCCACATTATAAATGAAGTCTCCTTACCATTCCAATTCTAAACTAAATGATCTCTAACTCCCTCCAGAATAATCCTCATAGATTTTACTGTTTTTCTTCCACTGTGCCAATTGTTGAGCATCTAATGTTGTTGCTTTTCAAATATCAGTTTGTGTGTATTCCAATACTCCATTGGCGTCTAGAGAAACCTACATCTTATCTTTCTAATCACATAAATTTGAGGTTCCCTCTAATCGATACTTAAGCCATTGAAAGACATTGTTCCTGCACTGAAGAAAAATTGCACCAAAAACTATGTAAATTGAAATTTCTCTGAGAGAAGATCCGAAACCTAGTTTCTATGTAGTCTTCAATAGCTTTGATACCATGTAGAAATAGATCAAAATTTGCAGCTGCTAAAGAAATCAGACTGAAAAAAATATAGACAAATTTCTTCTACTCAATATGTAGAAAGGAAAACTTACAATAGAAGCACATGCAATAACATGGAATCATTCAGTCACAATGAACATAGTATTTTTACTATGGAGCCCAGCAAGGAAAAAACCCTCCTTTTTTGCATTAAATAATATAAGAATATGGATCTATTACAATAAAAAATTCAATGCTTGAAGCTCAAACTGCACTACAATACTTATCTCCTCTTACTTTGACCAAAACTTAGCCAAAATATTCCTGAACCTTCCTCCAATTTCCTTGCATAATACCTTAGGAAATTAGCTCTTAAAAGATAGTGGAATATCCTATTTCCTTGCACAAATACAAGAAATTGCTCCCATGCTTTAATGAAAAACTTGTACACTCACTGATATACATTGATAAATACAATGATGCCTTTTTCCTCCAATCAACTAGGCAATTCGAATTTTGTGCATGTCTAGGGATATTTTTAGTAATTGAATAGCTAACTAAGAGATAAGTGAGTTAACAATAGTTACAACTACTCAACTGAACTCCTACTAACTCTATTCATGACTTGATCTCAGATAATTGAGTTTCAATAACTATAGCTCTATTAGATTGCTACATATTAACAATCAACTCATGTAAAACTCTACTTCTTGCCCACAAAATCAAATTGACTTACTTAACTAATTGACTTGTCTATGTCACTCCAGCTAAATGCAAGTCAAGTCATCGTGTTGATGTGGAAATTCAATTTTCTCCATCTAACTAAGGCACAAGTCACATGGAGCCTTTTGTTGCTACAATTTAACAAAAAAAAGGCTTTTTCATTATTTTTCTCGAGGTTAGTCTTACTACTACCATGAGTTGGCATGAAATTGTACATATTCTAGGTTATTTTGGGTTTGTTCCAAGTACCGACACATTTACTAATTCCTTTCTTTTCATTGCTTTCCTCTGTTGCAAGTTGGTATCACTTAGTGATATCTATTGGCATATTATGACTGTATCCATATCTTAGTAAAATTTACCTTGTTTATGTATTTATTCCACAGGAGCTTCACTCAATGAACCTCTGACATATTGCCTGCGTTTGCGGCATAGTAAACAATACCCCTAATTTGACTACATATTGGAAAATACCTCTAAAAATCACATTGTATAACCCCCTACCAATATGAACCCAATACATCTTACCAATTTAGAAAACCCCTATCACTAGATATTGTAGGTATCAATTTCCTCATTAACATTTTTATATACCCCTTTATATTTCTTCATTAACTTTGAGCTCCATTTTGTATACCTATCAATATAAAAACCCTTTACCCCCTATATATCCCCCAACATATTATGTCATTTTTTCCTCTATATATATCCCCCAATATGAACCCACATGGTATGATATTGCCCCCCCGAGTGAAACCCCCGTGATTTATTCAAAGACTGAGTTTATTATAGCTTCTTCCAGTTATGCTACATCGTTATGTTGAGTCTAAACTATTTCACATAGTCATATGTATAGACATCTTCTTATATTTATACAATATTTTTCTTTACTTGCATTATAGGGGATAACTTGTGTTTTATTTATTTACCTACAAAGTTCAAGTATATATATATCTCTGTGTGTGTATGTGTGTGTCCTACTGTCAGAGAGGAGAGAGAAGAGTCCTTGAGGTTTTTCTTTCTGCAGCAATTTCCTTTGTTAAACATAAAACCCCTAGATTCAAGAATTGGCTTCAGCACCACTCCTAAGGGGATTGTGGTTTTGGGAGGAGTGCCCTGAGTAGCTCTCTATCATTGATCTACACGATCAATTTTGTGAGAAACCACCTTTCGTCTCCTCGAGGCCTGACAAGGCTTCCATATCAAGAGTCGTAGGAATGTTTTCGTGTGGCCCGATGCATATCTCTCAATGCTTATACTTGTGCACCCTTTGTAATCATCTGGGAAATCCTTTGTGGGATTTGTTGTCGCTATGGGGACCTCCCGATCGACACCTTTATCATTTCCTACCACTTCCAGCCTTACCGCCACCATGTCCTAGTGAAATGTCTTTTGGTGCTTTAACTTTGTAAGCTTTAAGGATTTTTCAGGGCTTACTAATGGGCCTAATCTGTCAAGTGGGGCCTCTATTAGCCAAAAAAACTACTTCCCTCTACTTTTCTGGCACTCCTCATCATACCGCTCCATTTATCTAGACACTTCAAATCATACACCATAACTATATCATCGAGGTAATTCCGTCAGGCCAGGCTGTCAAGTGGGTTCTGTTTGCATCCAATGAAACTGCTTCTCCGTTATTTTGATGTCTATGCCATGTCTGCTTGACACTTGTTTTTGGTTTCTTTACTAAGTTTTCCACTATTTATTTTGGAAAAAAACCAAACTAACATGCTCCAAGGGGTCCTCCAACCACTTTTAGCTCTTCCACTTAGACTTTGGGGCAACTTTGACTGGAAATAACTCCTAATATAGGAGGCCATTTTTAGACTTCCACATACCATTGGAAAGCTCTTTCTGCACAATATCCAACTATTACATATCCAAGAGCATCTGAGCTAATCCCTTGAGGTAGAATATCCTCAAAATTCTAGGACTCTCATCCATCATAGTCATCATTTTATGGCTTCCCCAATAAGCCTGCTACTATGATGATTCTCTACAAGAGATTGCAACAACCATGGGACTTCCCCTGGGCTTATGCCAAGACATGCTGACTCTGATCTCAATGCCATTTTGGTTGACATCAGTGCCAACATACTCACTACTACTATCCATTCGAGCAATGCCAATTGTCCAACAATACCCCCCTTTGGCATTGATGGCAACACCTCATCACTTCTTCACTTTGATGTCCAACCCTCATGCTTCTCCCACACTTTTCATTGCATAAGCCACAAATGGCTTCCTCTCCTCTACAATTGGCCATCACATCTTCTCCAATAATCTTCTCTCCGCATTTCACATCTATGACAAAGGGCTACAAGATTCTTTTTCTCTCCCATGCAATCACTGACTGTCAATGACAGAGGGTATGACTGCTAATGTGAATTTTCCTCTGCAAACTTCTATTCAAGGGCTAATAAATGATACTACTCTATAAACAATACATATGTGATATGCTCCCCCTGAATATATTCTTCCTCCTTGATAATTATCCAACTCTAGATACCTTATGGCTATTGGATGAGTACTCTCTCTGCCAATTCATCTTTTGTACCAATTGAAGAGGAAACTGATACTAATTAACATTGCTCATGGTATTGCTACTACATGCAAATGCCAAGCATTAATGATGCATTTCAACTTGATTTTCATTGTTGTTGCTACTTGCTACTTCATAGATTGTGTTCAATTCTCCTGAGAATCTCCATTAACTAACTCTTCTCCTCATGAGATCAAGCTACTCCAAATATGGAATACTGCTTAAATAATACCAATTGCACCAACTCTACAAATTGATAAATTAGACAAAATACTAAACAAATTCTAAGAAATATTTCTCAAAAAGAGATGCCCATTTTCATAAAAGGGTTCCTCCACATGAACTAAATATCTCCAGTTGACATAACAATATCGATTGAAAATCAATGGATATGAAAATATTATACCAATTATGTTTCATGAACATAAGACCGCTAGGAAAAATCAAATTCCAAAACTTAAATGGAATAAGGGTATTTCACCCAAGATGCAAACCTTTCATTTCCTTGATAATCTTTCTTCCCGAGGATGAAAATTGTTGCCTGCTACTACTTGCTAAAGTAGCTCCCCCTAAGCCAATGCTCTCTGATCTCCAACAATTGCATCCTTCTATGTGGGGGACTAATCCTATGAGCTTGACTTGTCCGAGATCTTCTTGTCATTCCACAATTCTATTGCAACTCAATGCTCATCCTCTTCTTCCACAACATAAAATGTTGTGTACTCCCCCTCAAACCATGTTGGATGCGCTATCCTTTATCTTTCAATGCTAATACATTTTAAATAAATACATTACTATAATCATCATGGGGAATTGTTCATACCTCTAATAATTGAGATGCACTTCTCTGTTTTTCCTTTCCTGGTTTCTTGCATCTGACTTATTCGGTCACCCTTGAGGCCATTCTCTTCCTTTATTGAAGAGAAATAAAGGTTCTTCTTTGCTTGAGTATATTTCCCTCTTTCCTCATCCAAGCCTTCCTTGGCTGAGTCCAAACAGAAGCATTATCATCTAGCTTCTTCTTTTACCATGTTTGTGATTTCTCTTGGCTATGCATGGTTGGAAATAACTTCTCCTTCAACTCCTCTTTCTTCATGCAAACCCACTTTATGCCTTTTTTCTTTGTTTTCAAGAGAATGGTAATTGGGTTATTGCTTCTCCCTTTCCTTACCTGAAGATTACACTCATTATAGCTTCCGATCATAGAAAACTTTCTTCCTCCTTTATTTCACAATTCCTTTTGATACTGGGCATTAAAGACAAACTCATAATCATTTTCTCTTTTGTTCCCTTTTGTCTTCAAAGACCAAGATGCAATAGTTGCATGTATATGTTGAGAAGTATACATTTCTTCTCATATTTACAACTTTCTCTCTTGTGCCCAAGATTGTTACAATTGTGGATTTTTTCATAGCACATGAAGGAGGCAAAGGAGTTACTATTGTTGACATCATGCTTGTCAAACCTGCTATCACTACCAACATGCTTACTCATGGCCACTTTTTGCATTCTTGGGTTGCTTCTTCCTAAAAAATCTCATTTTCTTACATGCCATCTACAGTTTATCGCTTTACGTCCAAAGTTATTGCAAGAAAAACAATACCCATAAATGGGCTTTTGAGCACTGAAGAAACCTTTACCTTGAGGGCTTTGTCCTTGAGGGGGAAAGGACCTATGTTTGTTATTCATGTCCCACCCATGGAAGCTTTCATTATTTCCTTACATTTCCTCTTGATGCTGCTTGGCTGTCTTCTGTCGCTCTCCTCGATGTTGTTGCTTACCATTCTATTACTATGTTTTCTTATCTTGTTGTTGCTACTTTCTAACAACCTTTTTCCCTTTGTTGTTGTTGGAACATCCAACTACCCTCACTTGGCTAACCGACCCTTCAACCTTTTCCTTCTTGGAGCTTGATTCTTCGTCAAAAGTCACACCAGCCTTGATGAGTGAGGATCTATGCTTAACAAGAATCTCATTCAAATCCTTTGTTCTCTCCTTTAGATTCTAGTATTGAGACAACTCTTTATTTGAATTTTCTATGTCTTGTCTCAATGAGGCTACTTTGGCTTGTAGCCTTTCACAGTGAGATTCTCTTTCCTTTAATTGATTGGTCAACACCCCATTCAACCGACTAGTCTCTTTATGTAGAGCATTAACATTGACTATTATTTTGTTCAACTTGTCATTCTCAAAATCATATTCCTGTAGTTACTCATTTTGCTTGAGATTTTCTTCTGATAGCTCCTTGATCTCTTTTAGAGTAGAGATCAACTTCTTCCTAAAATAGTGAATTTAATCTAGATCCTTTTATTTGCTATCAAAGGCGCCCGCTGAGCCACCACAAAGATATAAATCCATCTCTATATCCATGAAATCTTCCACAAGTGTGAGGAGTATTCCATCTTTATCACTTCTAGTGATACCCCAATTCTCTTAAGGGGATATACTCTCTTATTCTTCAAGGGATCCCTCATTTTCCATTTCAAATGCATCGAGATGGATGAAAAACAATATAATGATCCAATTCAGATCAAAAAATAGAATGCAATGGAGATGTGTGAATGCAATGGATCTACAAGCCAATATAGTTCACTTGCAAAGAGGAAAGTTATGTTTTTGTGCTTGAAGGACTTCTAAACAATCATGAAAATAAAAAATACATATTTGTGCTTGTCCTTGCGGAATTTACGACCAATATTCTTAAGAGAAAGGACTAAGGAAAGTACAAGAGAGAGGCCACTAGGGCCATGAATGAGACACAATTAGGTCACTAAGTTGCTCAAAGGATGAGCAACACTTTCAGTAGGGGGTATGATGGGCCTCTAAATTAGACATAAAATAAATCCCATCTGACCATCCTTTAGCACATTAAGCCTCTATTTTTTCATTAGATGACATTCCTTTAACTTTAATATGTTCATTAGAAGGTTTATAGATAATTGCATATTTGTGCCTAACATTATTTATTTTTGTAGAACATTGTGAGTATATTGGGTAGATTATGAAGATTTGGAGGAGAAGATAATCTAGGGACTTGCTCCCTACTACAAAATGGATCAAGATTGGATAATAAATGAAAAAAATATGATGAAATTATTGACAAATTCTAGAGCTGCACTGATTGAAAAAATTTAGGGATGTGTTCTGTGACATTTAATGCAGATTCCTAGTGTTGGGAACCAAATCCATTATTTGAGGGATTTTGGACTGGAAACCTTACTCTTTTCAAGGAGAATGCTTCCTCGTCACTTTGGGCATGTATTTATTAGTATTCTTGTGGAGAAAACCCATTATTTAGCAACTCTACTTTCATTTCTAGTAGGGATGTACTTCGATTGATTGAAATAATGACGTTTCATTCCATTTTAGCTTCTCAATATTAGTTTCCTTCATATTAATATGATTTTCCTTGGGACTGGACATCCCAGGTGCCTTAGATCCCTCTTGTACAATTTATTTATGTCCTTTGAATGTCTTTTTCACTTGCATCTCTTATTTTTACATTTACTATTCATGCTTCTTTTGTTGTAGGTTACATTGGTTAAATGATTAAAGTGAGTTATTTTGCAACTTATTTACAGAGTCACAAGAATTATGCATGTTTATAATATATTTGGGAATTCATATCATTGAGATACCTTAATTGGTTTACTAGTTCACAAATCTAGAATTTCTGCAAGTCCTTTGTAGCAAAATAGGAGTAATTTTCTACTATTTTTTAGAACATGTTAATGAGCTTCATTTGAGTTGATTCCATTTGCATTGGGTCATAAATGAATTCAATTTAATAAAAAGAGTTCCCCATATCATTTTCACTTGATTAGGTTAGGAATTTGGTAGGTTAACTAGCTCACTAGTTCTTGAATTTCAAATTTTTAGAGTAGTATTCTTCTGTTATTTTTTAGCACATGTTAACAGGGGTGTTTTGTAGTGTTCCACTTGGAATGGAGTCCTAAGACATGCTACTTAATAAAAAAAAATCCAATCCTATTTTCATTTGATTTACTTGGGAATTCAACTAGTTATCTCCTCCTATAACAAAATAGGGCCTCCTATAGCACTCCTGTAGCACATGTAAACTTGACCAGATTTGCTCCAAAATATTAGTTTTTGTCTCTTAGTCTTGAATAATGACCCCTAGGTTCTAAATCCATGATTAGGGAAGAATAAACACCACTTAGGAATTTCGTTTTTACAAATTAGATTAGGCCTATTTCCTTGAATTCATGCTCTTAGGATTTCAATTACAAATTGTTTTTCTTGCATAGGATTAGTTTCTTTTCAAGCAAACTTTTGACATTCTTCAATCAAACTAATGATTCACATTGTTTCAATTAACACAAGGTTTAAATTCTTCAAATAGACAAGTAGTTTTCATTTTTGGAAATATGATAACCTTTACCTTCTTGCAATTAGGATTAGTCTTTACATCTGACCAAGTAGCATTTCCATTTCTTGCAAATAGAGTAACATTTCCATTTATGCAATTAGTGTAGGCTTTGATTTCATGGCATTTTCTCCATTACATCAAATCATTGAAACAAGGACACATTTGATGTTGCACATATAGTGTCAACACCTTGTAAGTTTGTACAAACCCTGTGTTGATAATTGAAGTTGGTAGCCTTGGGAGTTGCAACATTCTTGTCACAATATTGACGCTCATTAGTTGTCATGGAGTTTTTAATATTGGACAGACTGTAAATCTAATTTTTATTTTGAGCAATGAAGTGAAGATAAATCGAAATTTTATGTCAAGAAGATGATATGCAAAAAATATAAGATATTTGCATTTTGGATAATATTAGACAAGGTAGGTCATTATTGTTTAATAATAATAATATTAATCTTATTTTCCTTTGCTTGTTTTGAGTTGAGAGATGACTTCCAGGCCTATCAACATATATCAACCACATTTATTAATGTGGGTGTGGTCAAACATGGTGATAATCAACCACGATCAACAATAGTTAATCATGGTCATCAATGGTCGAGCATGACGTTGTGATGAAGATTGTTCCGATATGAAAAATCATTCGTGGTCAACCATGGTCAACAATCATGGTAAATCATCGTTAAATACATTTATAAACTCAGTCAATCATGGTACACCACAGTCAATAGACATGGTTCAACATCACATTGTGACAACCATGGTCAACCATGGTCCAACATTTGAATGTGACAACTATTGTCTTTATACGAAGATCAATCATGGTAAACCACAGCCGGGCATGGTCCAATGTTTGATTGTGACAAAGATTGTCACAACATGAAAATCAACAATAGTCAACCATGTTTATTTTGTCGTTTATAATACTTATCTTAGGGTTCATATACCTTAGGTTTAATATTATTTCCTTTGGTTTAATATTATTCCCTTGGGTTTATAATGCCTTGGGGTTTTTACTATTAATCCATTGGGTTTATTATTCTGTTGGGTTTATAATAACAATCATGGTCAATCATGGTCAACCATGGTTAGTCAACCATGTTGTTTAAAATCAATCATGGTTAGTCATTGTCAACCATGGTCAAATGTCACATTGTGACAATGATTGTCTCAATATGAGAATCAATCATGGCCTAATGTCACATTATGACAAATATGATCTTGATATGAAATCAATCATGGTCAACCACGGTCCAATGTCGCATTGTGACAAGGATTGTCTAAATATGAAAATCAACCATGGTCAACCATGGAAAAAAAGTTTATTTAAGGGTTTATAATATTTATCTTCGAGTTTATATACCTTGGGTTTATATTATTCCCCTAGGTATAATATCCCTTGGGTTTAATATTATCCCCTTGGGTTTTTATTATTAATCCCATGAGTTTATAATATCAATCATGGTCAACCATGGTCAATGATTGTCAACAATGGTAATCCATGGTCAACCATGTTTTATAAAATCAATCATGGTCAACCATGGTCTAACGTTGCATTGTGACAAAGATTGCCTCAATATGATAATCAACCATTGTTAATAATGGTCTAATGTCACATTGTGACAATGATTGTATCAATAAGAAAAAAATTCATGGTCAACCATGGGAAATTATTGGCTAACGTCGCATTGTGAAAAGGATTGTCTTAATGTGAAAATCAACCATGGTGAACCATGTCAGCCATATTTATTTAAGATTTTATAATATTTATCTTAGGGTTTATATACCTTGGGATTATAATATTAATACCTTGGGTTCAATATTATTCCCTTGGGTTCATAATTCCTTGGGATTTTATTATTAATCCCTTGGGTTTATAATATCAATCCCTTGGGCTTATTAATCTAAGGGATCATATTCCTAGGGTTTATTATGGTTCCCTTTAGTTTATTATTTCCTTAGATTTATTATTCCATTGGCTTTATAATATTAATCATGGTCAATCATGGTCAACCATGTTTTATAAAATCATTCATGGTCAACCATGGTCAACGATGTTTTATAAAATCACTCATGGTCAACCTTGGTCCAACGTTGCATTGTGACAAAGATTGTCTTAGTATGAAAATCAACCATGATAAACCATTGTCCAACCATGTTTATTTAAGGGTTTATAATATTTATCTTAAGGTTTCTATACATTGGGTTTATATTATTCGCTTGGGTTTAATATTATTCCATTGTGCTTATAGTCCCTTGGGTTTTCAGTATTAATCCCTTGGGTTTATAATATCAATTATGGTAAACCATGACCAGTCAGGGTGAACCAAGGTCAATCATGGTCAACCATGCTCAACCATATTTTATAAAATTAATCATTGTCAACCATGGTCAATCATGGTCAACCATGCTCCAACGTCACATTATGAGAAAGATGGTCTCAATATGAAAATCAACCATGGCCAACCATGGTCCAATGTCGCATTGTGAAAAATATTATCTCAATATGAAAATCAATCATGGTTAAAAATGCTCCAATGTCACATTGTGACAAGGGTTATCGCAATATGAAAATTAACCAATGTCAACCATGTTTATTTTAGGGTTTATAATAATTATGTTAGAGTTTATATACACTTAGTTTATAATATTAATCCATTGGGTTCAATATTATTCCCTTGGGTTTATTAATCTAAGGGCTCATATTCCTAGGGTGTAATATTATTCCCTTGGGTTTAAAATATCAATCCCTTGGTTTATTAATCTAAGGGTTCATATTCCTAGCATTTAATATTAGTCCTTCATGTTTAATATTATTCCCATGGGTTTATAATCCCCTGGGTTTTTAGTATTAATCCCTTGGGTTTATAATATCAACCGTGGTTAATCATGGTCAAACATGGTCAACAATGTTTTATAAAATCAATCAGAGTCAACCATCGTCAAATGTTGCATTGTGACAAAGATTGTCTCAATATGAAAATCAACCATGGTCAACCATGGTCTAATGTCACATTGTGACAAAATTGTCTTGATATGAAAATCAATGATATTCAAGCATGGTCAACCATTATCCAACGTTTCATTGTGACAAGGATTATCTCAATATGGAAATCAACTAAGGTTAACCATGTTCATTTTAGGTTTTATAATATTTATCTTAGGGTTTATATACCTTGTGTTGATAATATTGATCACTTGGGTTTAATGTTATTCCCTTGGGTTTATAATATTAACCCCTTGTTCTTCTTAATCTAAAAGTTCAACCATGGTCGATCATGGTCCAACGCCACATTTTGACAAAGATTGTATCAATATGAAAATCAACCATGGTCAACCATTTTTTATGAAATCAATCATGGTCAACCATGGTCCAACGCCACATTGTGACAAAGATTGTCTCAATATGAAAATCAACCATGGTCATCCATGGTCCAATGTTGCATTGTGACAAAGATTGTCTTGATATGAAAATCAATCATGGTTAAACATGGTCAACCATGATCCAACATTGCATTGTGACATAGATTATCTCAATATGAAACTCAAACATTGTCAACAATGTTTATTTTAGGGTTTATAATATTTATCTTAGGGTTTATATACATTGGTTTTATAATATTATTCTGCTGGATTCATAATCCTTTGGGATTTTACTATTAATCCCTTGGATTTATTCTTCCCTTGGGTTTATTAATTGAAGGGTTCAACTATGGTTGAGCATGGTCTAATGTCACATTGTGACAAAGATTGTCTCAATATGAAAATCAACCATGTTTATTTAAGGGTGTATAATATTTATATTAGTGTTTATATACCTTAAATTTATATTATTTCCTTGGGTTTAATATTATTCCCTTGAATCTATAATCTCTTGGATTTTTAATATTAATCCATTGAGTTTATTATTATCTTGGGTTCCTAACATCAATCATGGTCAACCATATTTTATGAAACCGATCATGGTCAACCATGATCCAATGTTGCATTGTCACAAAGATTGTCTCAATATGAAAATCAACCATGGTCAACAATGATCTAATGTCGCATTGTGACAAAGATTTTCTCAATATGAAAATCAATCATGGTCAACCATGGTCAACCATGGTCCAACGTCGCATTGTGACAAGGATTGTCTCAATATGAAAATCAACTATGGTCAACCATGTTTATTTTAAGCTTTATTATATTTATCTTAGGGTTTATATACCTTGGGTTTATAATATTAATCCTTTGAGTTTAATATTATTCCCTTGGGTTCATAATCCCTTGAGGTTTTAGTATTAATTCCTTGGGTTTATAATATCAATCCATTGGGTTTATTAATCTAAAGGTTCATATTCCTAGGGTATAACATTATTCATAGGATTTATAATATTAATCCTAGGGTTTAAATATGTTGGGTTTATAATCATGGCCAACCACAGTCCAACATCACATTGTGACAAAGATTGTCTCAATATGAAAATCAACCATGGTTAACCATTATCAACTATCGTCAATCATTCTCAACCATGGTCCAATGTCACATTGTTACAAAGATTTTCTCAATATGAAAATCAAGCATGGTCAACCATGGTCTAGCATCGCATTGTGACAAAGATTGTCTCAATATAAAAATGAATCATGGTCAACCATGATCCATTGTCACATTGTGACAAATATTGTGTGAATATGAAAATCAATCATGACCAACCATGGTCAACCTTGATTATTTTAGGGTTTATAATATTTATCTTAAGGTTTATATACATTGGATTTATAATATTAATCACATGGGTTTACAATATTAATCCCCTGGGTTTAATCTTATTCCATTGGCTTTTTAGTATTGATAGCTTGAGTTTGTTAGTGTCTTGGGTTTATAATATCAATCACTTGGGTTTATTAATCTAAGGGTTCATATTCCTAGGATATAATATTATTGATAGGGTTTATAATATTGTTCTTAGGGTTTATAATATAAATCACTTGGGTTTATAATATAAATTTTTTGGGTTTATTAATCATTGGGTTTATAATGTTAATAATCACTTATGTTTATAATATTTTTTTGTAAGCTTGGTAGGACTCTCTGATTTTCGAGTTTACATGTCTATTATTCACTGTGCTATGGGGGGAGGGTAGCAAAAGATTGAAATCCAAGATCTCTGGTTTGGTAAGACTTCATTCCATGATCATCGCCACTTGAGCTACCCCATGCAACCACTTACATTTATAATATTAATGCAAAGGGTTTATAATATTAATCACCTGGGTTCTCACTAATCCCTTTGGCTATATTAATCCCTTAGTTTTATAATATTAATCATTTGTATTTAATATTATTTCATGAGGTTTATAATACATTGCGTTTGTAATATTAATAATGCCTTTAATATCAATATTTAAATTATAATGATAAGAACATTTTATAATATAATTATTATTATTGTACTATTATCTCACATATCTATATATATCTATATATATATATATATATATCTATATATATATATATATATATATATAATCCACATCCATTTGTTTATTAGTATATATGAATTAAATTCAATTAGTGCATATCAATTAAATTCAATAATATAATTATGCATGTGATTGATATATACTTATTGATATATATCAACTGCATTCACTAATATAATTATACTAATCAAATATCAAATTTAATAAAAAATAAAACAAAAATGAACCATCATTTTACCTCACTCTAACAAAGATAAAAACATGCCCAACCCTCCACAAATAACTTTACCAGACTAATATTAATAAAGATAAAAACATGCCCAACCCTCCCCAAATAACTTTACAAGACTGATATTAATAGCATGCTCCATATACTATTGTTGGTTCAGACTTGTAATATAAGTCAGAGTAAAAGCCATCCATTACACCCTATAATTACTTAACCGAAGTGCCTGCTGATATTAATAGCTGTAAATTTAGTGAGTGAGTTCATTGCAAATTATGTGTTTTTTTAAAGTGACTTAACTAGTTTTGAAGTATGTTTTCTTAGGCCAATAATCAAAATGGAAAATAAAGATTTAAATGAATCAAAATGATATTTACGGAGAAATAAAAATGAAATTGATTGGAAATATATTTGTGGCATTGGATGTCCTTTGTATCATTAAATAAATTTTAAATATATCACAACTTTTCCAGACTCATTTAAAAAAATGAGCTACTCTAAGGAAAAAAAATCCAAAAATTTAAATAGATTTTCTAAAAATATAAAATATCACAGTTAATAATGTTAAAAAGTAAATATGGTGACGCCGAGTTCCACACGTCAACACTGCCTTCCCCATCGTAGCTTTGCTAGTTATATGCATATATGTAGATCAGTAAGATAGGTATGTAACTATGGAAAGGCGTCTGAAAATTTATTAGTACAAATGAGTGTTGATATGGATAGTTTGAAAAATACCTATTCAATTAGATGGAATATGCAACAGCGCACGATACAGGCTTACTAATGGAATATGTAATGTAGCACTGTACATCCATATACTGTGATGGAAAATGTTAGATGAGCTTTCAAGTACATATAAACCAAACTATATCCAATCCTGATACCATTCCACCTATTAATATTTGTTTTTTTAATCTAACATTGTAATTGATGTTGGCCTCGAGCCTAAATTCAAAAACCTATTGGGAGGAAAACAGAACTTTTGAACAGCAACAAAAACTACTTTTTCGATTAGTAAGTAGACGCAAACATTGTATTTCCTGAACAAGAGAGTGGAGTAATTCCCAGAGCGAACACAATGGGCTATAGAGAGAGCTTGTTCAGAAAAAAATTCGTTTCCACAACCATGATGAACACCGTGATCAAGATCTGACCCGTTGATGCGACGCAGGGCTCGTGCGGAGTCTGGCGTGAAAAGAAGCGAGGGATGCTTTGCCAAGAACAACTTGCCCACAAGACTGTAATGGGTATCCACAACTGTATGCGGGCAAGTCATTCTTGGCTGAGTAACACACTCTGCTTCTACACGCAAGACGCTACACAAATTTCTTCACAATTAGCCTAATTACTGGATAAGGGAATGGAGTCTAGACCGACGGAAGAAGGTAATTTATACAGTTAATACGAACAAATCGGCCAAACGGAATGGACAAATCGAATCACTTGAAATCTAAAGTTTCTGCAAAAAAATATATATTCGATTCGCCGAGTACCCTTTTCTTGGCTGAGTAACACTTTCTGGCTCTACATGCAAGAGCCTACACGAATCTCTTCAGAATTAACTCTATTACTAGATAACATCGAACAACTCATGTATGCCTGAGGAATAAATTAGCGTCTCAATTTGGAACGAAAGAAAGGGAAGAGAAATATTTATACATAAAATGTCTCAATTTGGAACAAAGGAAAGGGAAGACGGATATTTATACATAAAGCACGCACAAACCAATAAAATGGAATCGACCAGTTAACTTTATGGCTTAAAAAAACGAAAATTGGCCTGTAAATAATTGTATGTCTGACTCAATGGGTGGCCCGCCAACATTGAAGGGATAAAATTGATTCGCTTCTATCGGTTGATCAGCTTTAGTCGGAGCCTGATACCCACCTGAGTTATAGTCAAGATATCATCGCCAAGCGATAGACGAGCACTCGCACACTGTCCTCACAATCGTTTAAATGTGCAACCAGCGTGAGGGAATCACGTCGAATATGCAGCCTGCAGACGGCGGCGAAATGCGCGACGGGGGTTTAGTCGGAGAATGTGAGACGATACAAAAACAGTTTATGGCAGCGAAGGATGGGGGATGGCGTCAGATATGCAGAAAGTAATGGATAAGGGAGTGGCGTAGAGAATCCTTGCGCGGCGAAAATGAAACGATTTATGCTTTGCTGTCCTGGAGCGGTTTCGAGTCTCAACGTCGCTACGTTATAAGAACGGAAAGTTGGGTCCACGATGGTTAGGTATAATGTTATTACCACTCCAAAATATAGCGCATTAGACTTTTCCCTTTGAAATTGGTATAAATTGAATGAAAGTTTTTAAAATTATTTATAAATTAGAAAAATAATAATAAATTTCACAGAATTAATTCTAAGACAAAAATAAAACTAGGACGATACGTGCCACTTAGTTTAATTATTGAATTTTGAAAAATATGAACAAAGTATTATTTCATGTTCTTTATGATTAATGTAAATTTATATTTTCTTAACATGTTTTTTCATGTGCAACTTTATTATTTATTTGCAAATATAATTGGAAATTTGTATTTGATGATTCTTTGTTAAAAAGAAGCACATCAATGTATTTTTTTAATACTATACACAATTCTTTTATAATTTGATGCTTATTGAAAAGTTACAAGCTAAAATTTACTTGAAAATTGATTAAAACAAATGTTATACAGTAGCTATATCCGTGGCTTAGTTTAAATATAGCTAAATTAAACTAAAAACACTTAATTGATGTTACTCTTAAAATTTAGAATTTAGTCAATATAGGTTTTACTAATGGCTTAGTCTAACTTATACACGAAAAAACCTTTTTCACTCAAATTCACTAAAATCCATCGATACAATTTCAAGATTTGTTGTTTTTTAAAATATATTTTTGAATGCATAAATCGATTGAGCACCCTGAAAACCCTGGGCACTCTAATAATGCATATTAAACAATTTAAACTCAAGTTTTTTTAAAAATTGCCGGATTTTGATTAAAATTAATCACCGTGAAAAAAAGTCATTTCATCTATAAGTTAGACTAGGCCTTGACTAGGCCTTTACTAATCAGTAAAATGAGATCTTTTGTTAATTGTAATACTTCATTGTGATAGTGGAGAATATAATCCTACTCAATCACAACAATAGTTTTATTAGCCCCTCACATAATATAAAATTCTATTTCCATGGACATTTTCAATAGCTATATTTGTTTTTTAAAAATATATTATTCACATAATGTAAAAATCTATTTCCATGGACATTTTCAATAGCTATAGTTGTTTTTTTAAAATATATTATTTTGTATGCATTCTTAAATTGTTTTCCAAAATTAAATGATTATAAGAATATTGTAGTTAAAGAAAACAATTATTTTTTAATCTAAAAAAGAGATAAAATTATAAATTTTTAATAGTTTAGTCTCTAAAACTTCACTATGTCATTGAAATTAGATTATTATTAATCCTCTAATTAAATTACTTGATTTTGTACTTATTATTATATTAGATATAATTAATTTGTATTTATTATTATCTTAGAATTTAAGAATATAATTTAATTATTATTAACTATATTAAATTTGTCTCTATATTAAAAATATAATCTAATAATTAAAATATATATTTTTATTGAAACAAAAATACAAACATAAAACAACAACAAACTGCATTGAAATAATAAATAAAATTAAAATATATATATATATATATATATATATATATATATATATATATATATATATATATATATATACTTAGAATATTATTGAAATTTGAAAATGTCACATAGAGATTGGAGGTATTCGATGTATTCATCCAAAATGTAGTGAAATACTAAAATTCTTTTGCACATGATTACTTTTTGTTCGAAATACATAAAACTTCCAAAATAATATCACACAGATATAGTTTGAAAATATTATTCTAAAATGTAATAGGTAATAGGTATCTTCGACTTTTCCTCTTTCACACGCCAACCATGAAGCACATTAATTAATTAATTCAATGTTCTTGTCAATGTCATGGCATAATCAGACTCATTTTTTTCAAATATTAATGTAAAAGATCGTTGACTTTAATTGGATTTAATGTTATGGCAGGACAAAAACACTCTTAGCAATTATATTTTTCTTTGGATATGCATTTGAGTCTGGGCGAGCCTTAGTTCCACCCCTATAGGAAATTTAAGAGACTCTAAGAGCCATTAAGAGACTCTAAGGACAGTCTTGGGAGACAGGTTCTAACATCGGCTTTGGCTATCAACCTGTGTGCATCATTTCCCCGGCTAACAGATTTCGATTAATAGGAGAATGTGTTGATGCCTCGGTATGTATTCGCATCCATCAACCATGGCTTATGTGGATGTCACATGATCCACCATGGGCATGGATCTCAGATTTGAATTTTCCATAAATGTTTTGATATTATTTTCCCTCCCGGTTTTGATATCTTCAATTTACCTGCCCACTCTATTTTGAATTTGGCCGTGCATACTCCGTGTCTGGTAGCACTGGGTATCGTCAAATTTATATCCTCGGAGGTTCAAGCGGCTGTAACGATGGCAGAAAATTCAGTGGAAGAGGTGTGGGACAATGCTGTCTCACGACAAGATGATGGACAAATAGGAGATGAGATAATCCTTCAATAAGCTAAGGCTATGCTTTGCCGAAGAGGAATTGGACTCCACGATTTCGTGATTAGTGCCAATTTCTTCACAAGCACCCTTCCGCCCGAGTTAGGTAATCTTACAAACGTCCAGTACTTGAATGTGAGGGGTAATTTGCTAACAGGAAGTATACCCAGCGACTATGGTCGCTTAAAATCGGTCACCAGATTCCTGGCATTTGATAACGACTTGAGCGGAGCGATCCCAGCGGAGCTAGGAAACTTGGCCTAACTTTGGCTCTCTGGAAATCGGCGTAGTGGGCGTATACCAGAAGAACTTGGCTGCAGTTTGACGAAGCTTAGTAGTTTGTCTCTTAACCACAATGACTTGAGCGGCACAATACCAGAGAGCCTGTCCAACTGTGCTCAAATGCAAGACTTGAATCTCGGGTACAATCGGCTTCAAGGTAACATTCCTCATGTTGTTGTGAATTTAAGGCATATAGTTAAATCATTTTCTATGCCACACAATCTACTTGAAGGCAACATTCCTGTCGAGATCAGAGGCATGATGCTTGTTACCAACATAGATCTCGCAGGCAATCTGCTGAGTGGTCAGTTACATGGAGGTCCTTCATCTCAACCTTTCTGACAACCGCCTTGAGGGAGAAGTTCCGCTATGGTTTCGATCCATTATCACTCTTACAGATTTGGATCTTTCCAATAATAAGTTTTCTGGGTCAATAGCACCATACCTCGGCAACATGGGAACTCTCCATCCTCAACATGGGAAGTTTCCATTAACGCTTCCAGGGAAAATTTTAAGAACCCCCCCTAAATTTACATGTATAATTAATGGGCGAATCTCCATGGTATATGGGAAAAATGGAAGGCGATTTTATCAATAATATGATATGTATATATAATTTTTTGGCGAATCTCTCACCAGGCATGGCGAATATTTTACTCAATTATAAAATCTTGTGTTTATTGAATACACAAATGAAATCATTGCATTTCTTTAAAATATCTTTTGAAATCAAAATTACCGAAATTACATATTGATAACCTAGTGGGTGTAGGATAAAATTCACCCGTGCCATTCACAGAAAGCATGAGAAAAAACCTAATACTATATATAAAACCAAGAAAAAGTCAAATTCATCACTTCTAGGGACCTCGTAACCACCCTGCCAATACACAAGTATGTTCCTGTTTGCAATTAGAAAAATTACCCAAATTACAATCTGTTTACTCCAGCATATGTTGGAAAGTTATAGAAGGATGACTAGTGCAATCAATCCATTCCTTTTAGCCCTAGATTTGTTTCAGTTTAAAACCGAAGTATACAAATATACTTGTCCAATGTCTATGATTTAACCATTCACCTTAAGATGTTTTTACAATATAATTTCCTAAGTCTATTTAATATCTTCATTATCATAAAAACCAACCTATATCCATATTAACTCCACATCTACCACTCTTAGGGGGATGAAATCTATTTATCCCTCTGAGCACTCGGTAGACCCAGAATTAAGATGGATCTAAGATGATAGAATTTCCCCTTGAAATAGTCTATGCTCACATGAATACCATGGTATTACCATGGGTCAATACCATGGGTTATCATAAACCTGGAGCTTAAAAATTACTATTAGTAATTTATAAAAATTAATAAAATTAATAGTTGATTTTTATTTTATTTTTTATTTTAACCAAGCTAAAATATTTAACATACATTAAATTACAACATCCATTTTTACTCTTGATCGGATCAAATATTTTTTCACTCTATGCTAGTTTTCATATCACGATATTTGATACCTCTCGGGGGTTAGTAGATCCAGAGTAAAGATGGATCTATGCTGGTTTAATTCCCCCATTTAAATAGGCTACATTCCAGGTGAATACCATGGGTCAATACCATGTGCCATTTTGGTGAATACCATGGGTCAATACCATGTGCCATTTTTATTTTTATTAATACTAATATTAGGGTTAATAATGTTTTTTTGCATGGTATTAATAACAATCTAGTCCATGGTATTTGTCCCATAGTATTTTGCCCATAGGTTTCACCTAAATATAATGCATTTTTTGAGTGTTCGTAAATATAAGGTGACTTATGGAGTAAATATAAAAAAATGTTTTATTTGTTTACCATACCTCTCGTTTATTTATATTTTTATTAATTTACCATACCTCTTTTACAAATATGGTATTTGGCCCATAGGATTCACTTAAATAAAACCTCTTTCTTGAGCCTTCATAAATAGAATGAGGGTTATGGACTAAATATAAAAAGAGGTTTTATTTATTTACCATGCGTCTAGTTTATTTATATTTTTATTTATTTACCATACCTTTTGAGTAAGTATAAAAAGACGTTTTATTTATGTACCATACCTCCACTTATATTTTTATTTGTTTACACCCTTGCATGTATATAAGGTGACTTATGGAGTAAGTATAAAAAATGTTTTATTTATTTACCATACCTCTCATTTATTTATATTTTTATTAATTTACCATACTTCTTTTATAAATATGGTATTTAGGCCTTTGGCCCATAGGGTTCACTTAAATAAAACCTATTCTTGAAAATGGGCGAATGGATTCACTTAAATAAAACCTATTCTTGAAAATGGGCCAATGGAAGGTTGTAACTCCTAATTTCAAGGGCTAAATTTACCTTTTTTACCCTCTCCCTTAAAATAAGGTGGGCTATTTGAGGTGATTTGTAAAAATGTACTATGATACAAAATATTCACCCACTAAAAATTTAAAACCCCTTAATTTCGCCAAAGGGCAAACATTCGCCCCTAAAATTTTCTATGAACGCTTCACTTTCATTTCTTTTGACTGTGATCTACATGGCTTGCATCCGAGAAACCCCAGCCAATGCATCCGAAATTTTCCTGGATTTTTATCAAACTTGTTGTCATATAATAACACTAAATCATTTACCTTGAAGGTGCGCAGTTTGATGTGTTGATCGTGCCATGCCTTTTTATGCTCCTTTTTAACTTGCTAATGGAACCCAACGAGAAACCTATCTTCTTCCAGTTCTATCAGCTGCATGATCCTTTCTTCCATGGCTCTGCGATCCATCATTCCTATGAATGCCGCTATTTGTAGACTAGGTACAATGTATTCCATTGCCATCACAACTTCAACGCCATAAACCAACCTAAAATATGTTTGTCCAACCAACTTCTTACAAGTTGTTCTGTAAGCCCATAGCACCGCAGGTACACGCACATTCCAGTCATTTCTTTATGCATTGCAAAACTTCGTCAGCGCACTCTCTAGTATCTTTTGTATCACATACCTTTTGTATATGTACAACTTCCATATATGCACATATCTTTCATATATGCCCAACTTTCATATATGTGTATATAGAGAGGTTGCACATATATGGAAGATATGCACATATACAAAAGTTCTGCATATATTAATGTTGAACTAGTGCAAACCTTCTACATATGCATAGCTTCCATATATGCACATATATGAAAGTTATATATATAAGGTAGATGCACATAAACAAAAGTTGTGCATATACATAATTTAAGTGCAGCTTCAGCCACTGTATATGCGCAGCGTCCGTATATACATAACTTCTGTATATGCAAATATTCGTTTGTACATATACGATATATATGCGCATATACAGAAGTTGCGCTTAAATAGACCCTAAAGTTCTGCACAACTTTCATATATTCACATATCATTCGTATATGCACAACTTCCACATATGCACACATTTTCCGTATATGCACATATATTTTATATATGTGTAACTTTCATATATGTACATATATTTTTTGTATATGTGTGACTTCTCTATATGCACAAATACAAAAACTGCACATATACAGAAGTTTCCCACAACTTCATTAATATGCATATACGACAACCTCCATATATAAACAACTTTTATATATGTGTACATCCTTTATATATGCACAACATATATGTGAATATCTTTCGTATATGCGCATCTACCATATATGCGCAACTTCTACATATGCACATATACGAAATATGCAATATAGATATCATATGCGCATATACGAAAATTGTGTATATATGAAAGACATATGCATATACAAAATATGTGCATCTATAGAAGTCACACAAATTCTATATATGTGCATCTTTTGTATCACATATCTTATGTATATAGGAAACATTTGTATATGCGCATATTATTTTCATTTGCAAAAAGTTTGTATATGTGTATATACAGAAGTTGTACACATACAAAAAATATGTGCATATACGAAGAAAGTGTATATATGAAAGTTGAAGTTGTTCATATACAGAAAATATGTGTATATACAAAAGATGTGTGTATAAATGGAAGTTGTGCATATATGGAAGATATGCGCATTTATAGAAGTTTTGCATATACAGAAGTTTCACATATATGGAAGATATGTGCATATATGGAAGTTGTACATATATGGAAGATATGCACATATACAAAAGATGTGCATATAAGGAAGTCATAATTTTTTTATATATTCATATCTTCCATATATGCACAACATCTGTATATGCACATAATTGTAAGTGTGTATACGAAATTTACACATATATGAAAGAATGTGTATATACATAAGATATGCTCATATACAGAAGTTATGCATATATGAAATATCTACGTATATCATATATGAAATTAGTTGAATCACGTATCCTTGTCTAGTCTTTTGGGCACTGAGTTACTTTCAGTGATAGGGACGTTACTAAAACCATATGATAAGAGAGGCCTATCCAAACTTTTCCTTTGTGGCTCTTAACATAGAAGGAATGTCTTCTATGTGAGACATGTAGATTAAACATCCTACATATTAAACTTGTCGACCTGGAGTTGACATCATGACATTGATTAAGAGTCTTATTTTATACATGTTTGTTCACACAACAAAACAAGCTTAATTAGTCCTAGGTCATGGTCATAAAGTTCTAATTTGATTCCAAATTGTAGTGATTAGCTCACTCTACGTATAAGAATGAAATGAAATGGCCACATGCATTATGTCTTTCCAAGGACACATCACCAATATTAAGTAATATGCATATGAATGAAAATTAATTCCATGCACATTACAATTGCGCCACCATGATGAATGCGTACATCTTGGTGTAGTAATAAAGAAAGGTAATGCACTGAAAAATGATATGACACCCTTGGTCACGTACATAGTTGATTTGTCTACACTATATTTCAACAAAGGTTTTATGACTAATAAAAACAATTTGCACACAACTTGATCGTAAAAACAATATAGCTCATAATAAATATTGAAGGAGTGCCAGTGTGTTTGTCTTGCCATTTATATCTGCCATGAATTGATTGGGACACTACAACTAGACAATACTTGACGTTCATCATCCATGGCATGGCTTATGGAAAATGGATCAACCATGTTGAGGATGGATCCAAACTACCTCATATGATATTTATGTGTGCGATGGGTTATATATTTTGAATTAAGTCAAAGGTCCAACCAAATTTGAATTTTCCTGCCCATATTTTACATTTTGAATACCCACCCACTCTATTTGAGTTCAATTTGCATGAGATAGTGAAATGACCTCCATAAGCTTCTAATAAGAGGGAAAGGATTTATTGAACATCATAGGAGTGAAGCATTTAGACTGTGCTCCTGTTAAATATGTAGTCATAAAGGGTGCATGAATCCAATTACTCTTCTTCTAATAGTTGGGATCTCTCAGTGAACCTCTTTTCCTTTATAGAAATCCATGCGAATTCTATTCATGCCGAAAGATCTAGATCAAATGGTTTTTTACTAGCCCTTTTAGCCGTCAATTCCTCCTCTTCTTGGTCATGCATTTGCTAAAATTTTGTAGTAATTATGTGTTTAAGGGATGTCCTGAGAGAGTTCTCCAAATGCATCTTTGACACTTGCAATTGAAGCCCCAATTGCTACACATCGGTCTAGTCACTTTTTTATTTCTATTTTCCCACTGTTAGTCCTTTTCTCATGCTTCCAACGTTTGCATGGCACACTATAATGCCTCAGCCTAAGTAGAGCCTCACCTTTCTTGTAGATTTCTTTTAGATGGTTGGCATCAATTCGAAGGGCCTCATTTGAATCCTCCAATTCCCATTTCAATTCTTTTATCTACAACCACATCTTTGTCCTGTTAGGGTAAGAACACAAAAGGCCATTAATGATATGATCATTAGTATTGGAAATGGAGGAGTTCTAATTTGAAGTAGAGTGGTGCCAATGTGTTTTGTATAATGCTCGACTGTCACAAACCAACTTTGTTCTCTGAAGCATATGTTTCTTTCTTCTCACAAGTCCTCAAAATCTAGACACAGTAGACTCTCAGTTGGCTTCCCCTTCTTAGTCATGATATTCACAATGTTATCGAGGTTGTCCATGTGGATGGTGAAGCCATCATCATTGGATATCTTTATATGGGGTTGTTTGATGGCCACCTTGGCACCCATAAGGTAAAGCTTCTTGATGTCCACCTGGGGAGGAATTGCATCATAAGTTTCAAACCAAGTTGCAAGACCATTTTCATTGTTGAGAAAAGTCATGAAAATGCACATCTTGTACAACTTCACAAAAAGTGTTCCATAGACTACCCAATCACAGTGGACTTCCCCAACCTGCAATTTGGTTAATGAAATCGGCCTCAGCCTTTTGAAGGGAACCAAAAATTTTGCACCACCACTGCCACTATCCCTAGAATCTATATTTGATGATTGTAAAATAAAAAACCATCCTATGTCGACGTAGCTTTGTTTATAGGCAAGAATATGGATGAGATTAACATGGAGTTAGTGGAGGGTTCACTTTTCGATTCTATCTGAGGTGTCTCAGAGAAGGGATGTCCTCTCTAGTCCCTATGATATGTCTTGGAGGAGTGATTTCCTCAAATCATTCCTCCATTAAGCAATATAAGTCCTTCATCCTTCTTCTTACTCTTCTTCTCCTTGTTCTTCATTCTCGGTTAACTATCAACTTAACTACCTTTTCGTGTATGTCCTTGTGTTTTAGATTTCTTATGTTCCAAATCCATATTTAATGATAAAGGCATTGTATCATATTTCAATAAAGCTAAACCCTTCAAAGTGTGATGCATCGGTTCTTTTGCTATATTCCATATGAAGTAAAAGAGTGTGTTCTGAGTTCCTTCCTAACTTAAGCATGACTATCTTCTATCATTTTTTTAGATAAACGTTACTTCCCTCCTCGTTTAAAAGTGAGTATGTTCCCTTTAATTTAACAATGTCCCATTGTTATGACCAAAACTACTTGTCATGGAATGGTAGATTATGAAAGTAATTTCTATACATTTCCTCAATTCATGTCATTTAATGTTTCACAAATTATATTTAAACCTATTTTTTCTAAAATAATGACACCTTATTTATTTCTCATTACATTAAATAAAAAATGACTTCAAAGAATAGCTATCGAGCCTTCACATTTTCCTCCGCATACTCTAAACATGTTATGGGATAAGACATACTTATAAAGGCATCTTTTATTATTCTTTTCATAAAAGCATGAAAACAAATTTTTTTCTTTAAGAAAACATTCCACGTTAACCATTGGTGACATTTTTTATTCCTCTTATTATTAAAAATATGTAACTCAACCATAACTAAATCATTTCAATAAAGGTTAACATTTTACCTTATTCATCATTGGAATATGATCAAATTTATAGAAATTATATTCAAATCATAATATTTTAATATAAAGATTCAATGTAATAGTTGGAAAGACCTATCTTATTATTAAAAGTATATAAAAACAACTCTAAAATAAATCATTTTAATAAAAATTAATATTTTCATTAATCATCATTAAAATGTGATTAAATTTATAATAATTCTATTTAAATGATAATATTTTTAAAATAAATATTTGGTATGATAATTGAAATATATTTTTAACACTATTCTTATTGCATTTAAATTCAATTTAACTAAGGATGCAAGCTTGTGTGATTTATGATCATATATCAAGTTATTTTTGGAAAAATCACATAGAAATGTCAAGGTTGATGCTTTTCATCATCAAAATAGATAGATATGGATAATATTAAAATCAACTTCCCTCACTATAATAATACTATCTTTAAATTTATTATAACTATTCATTATTACAATATCTTCCAGAACTAGGATGGATGATAGGCTGACTCACGTAAAAGGTGTGCATCCCTAATTTGACTAAACTTTACACATAAATAATTAATTAGGAAAAACACATTTTAACATAACTGTTTTTTAAATAATCAATCATATCATAATATTGTGGTATTCACATAACGTGTTATACTTTAACAAAATTGTGTTATAATTAATTTTATTCTTACGTTTATCAAATTAAAGTGAGTATGCTTGTAATCGGGGCAAAATAATCACTTTAAAATCTTTTACCATTCTCATTTGGAATAATCTTCACATTTATTTATCCAAAATTTTAAAGTATTTTATTTTTTTATAAATTAAATATTATAAAAATGTTATTTTATTTATTTTATTAAATTTATAAAAGCATTATAATTATTTTTATCATCAAATTATTAAAATTCTAAATTATATATAGAGAGAGAGAATTAAAGATACATCAATAAAATATATTGAAAATAAAATATTAATAAAACTTTTCATTTTATATTTATACATTTTCCCCTTTCAAAAATAAGATTTGCACTGACAATTTGTTATTTTTATTATATTTTAATTATTTTATCTTTAAAAATATTTTTTATAATACTTTTATATTTGTTCATATATAATCTTTTGTATGTGTGCATTTATGAAAGCATGCTTATATAAATATGTAATTATAGAAATGGGTGTCAATCTGTTCACATAAGCAAACACTAGCCTTTGTATATGTGCAATTTTGAAAATACACATTTACAAATATAGATATATGTATAGGTTGTTGTGCATGCACATATATGGATGCATTAATGGAAAGAATATCTTATACGTAATTATATATTGAAATCACATTTGTATATATATGCATATATGGAAGCCAACATCCATATATGCATATTTATACAATCTAACTTCTACTTATGCACATTTATAGAGTCTAACATCCATATATTGAAGTTGATTTCTTTAAATACATATATATGAAAATCAGTTTACGAGTCTCAACCATCATCTATTTTTAAATAATATAATTCTTAAAATATTTAACAAATATTTTAAATTAATACAAGTGAATTCAAGCATTTTGTTTTCTAAATATTTATTGTATTTTAATTTTTAATATTTATATATTTATTTTTGCCTCAACTTGTTGAAATTGAAGTTCGATGAAATCTTGCTACTATTGATGGGAGCAAATTAAAATTCAAATGTATTTAAGAAATGTATAATGGAAAATATGAATAACTGCTTTACCCTAAATGTTTTCCAGCTTTGTTTTAAGGTAAAAGTAACGACAATCATTCAAGATAGCTTTTCATATTGGGAAAAACTATTAAAAAAAACCATTGAAATATTTCAAAGATAGTTTTTCATCTCGGTAAGAACGATTAAAAAAGACCATTGAAATTTTGGAAAAAAAAATGAGCTACGAGTTCATACCAAACTGTGAGATTGAAGAAAATTTGATTATCATTTAATTCAAGAAGCCCATTTGGAAAATTTTGGTTTACTAACCCAGCATGAATCATTAATATTTATAAAATAAAACTAAAATGTTTTGAGTAGGATGGAGAAAGTTTGACCGAGTTGGAAGAAGTGCCCACAATATTTTCTTCTACAAACTCAGCCAATATGTATCAGTTTCTGTGAGGAAATTTTTTTAGCTTTGAAAGTGAAAAAATAGGTTTGAATGTTTATATCATAATAGCTTTAAGCTGTAAGCCATTTGTCTCCATTTCCCATATTTAACTGTCTAAGGTTTGCCAGTGAGTTTTGAGTTTGATGCAGATAAAACTTCAAATCTCCTCCTCTCCTATAACACAGGCATCCAAATTTTCTTCTCTTTTTACTATTTACATTTCTTTTATCATTGTTGGCTAGGATTTCTTGGCTGCATGCCATGTAGATCACGGTCAAAAGAAATGAAAGTGAAGCATTAATGGAAACTTCTCATGTTGAGGATGGAGAGTTCCCATGTCGCTAAGGTATGGTGGTATTGATCCAGACAACTGATTATTGGAAAGATCCAAATCTATAAGAGTGGTCATGGATCGAAACCACAGTGAAACTTCTCCCTCAAGGCGGTTATTAGAAAGGTTAAGATGAAGGACCTCCATGCAA
Organism: Pinus tabuliformis; assembly: GCA_031772625.1. NCBI lineage: Eukaryota > Viridiplantae > Streptophyta > Pinopsida > Pinales > Pinaceae > Pinus > Pinus tabuliformis. Next base: position 875,932,614 of record CM062807.1, read on the forward strand.
CTGACCACTCGAAAGATTGTCTATGAGATCTATGTTGGTAACAAGCATCATGCCTCCGATCTCGACGGGAATGTTGCCTTCAAGTAGATTGCACAGCATAGAAAACGATTTAACTATATGCCTTAAATTTGCAACAAGAGGAGGAATGTTACCTTGAAGCCGATTGTACCTGAGATTCAAGTCTTGCATTTGAGTGCAGTTGGACAGGCTTTCTAGTATTGTGCCACTCAAGTCATTGTGTTCGAGAGATAGACTACTAAGCTTCGTCAAACCACGGCCAAGTTCTTCTGGTATAGGCCCACTGAGCCAATTTCCAGAGAGCCAAAGCTAGGCCAATTTTCCTAGCTCCGCTGGGATCTCTTCACTCAAGTAGTTATCAAATGCCAGGAATTTGGTGAGTGATTTTAAGCGACTATAGGTATACTTCATGTTAGCCCTGAGGTTTAGCACTGACTCTCTGAAGTTTGAAAGGAAGGCTGGCCTATTTGGTTGTGTCCTCAAAGGGGCCCCACATGGGTCATTTTCCCCTTCTCTTCTTACCCCACTTACTCTCCACCATTTCCGTTTCCCTATTTACCTTCTAAACCCAACAAAGCAACCCCCTTTGGCCTTAGCCCCAAGCGCAAAACCCCAAAGCACCCGTAAAACCCTACCGTATGTCCTTGTGCGCTCGTAACCCATTGCACCACATCCCCACCGTTGAATAACCCCCACCAATCCAATGGCTCACATCATGCCTGATATAGGTGACCCGCTCGACCGCTTTCCACTGTTAGATCATCTCCACCAAGATCTGATGGCCTTCGCACATATTGTGCACACAACTAGATCAAACAATAGCACATGATGAGGGCGGTTTTTCTCTCTCATCCATTGCTACGTGTCATTCATTGTGTGGAATCGCGCTGCCCCAAGCAATTACCACTTAGCACCCGAAAGTGGTGCAATGAAAACCATTACTGCCCAAGCAAAGCACCCTCACTCGTTAGCGCCTGTGCAACTCCGTCGCCCGATGACCGTCTGATCTGTCCACTGAAGATCCAACAGCCCTAACACACCCCGCTCCCACCTCGGTCGATAGCCTCCACCGAGCCATCTCCGCCGTTCATTTCCCCGATCTGACGGTCATTCTTCTCGCTCACCCAAATCATCCACCTACCCATGCATTCCACGTCCTATGACCATTCTATTGCCCGAAGAAGGAGATGACCAGCTCTACCAGCATCAGTTATAGTAATATCCCCAACAACCATATTTAACATAAAGCATGGCCAAAGGAGAAAAGGACACAACATGACTCTGTAACCGAATTTATCAGTCATGGACTCCACTAGTATGAGCACTCCAACTGCCTAAAGGACAGCACAGCACCTGAACAGATCAAATTCACCCACAGAAACAAGCAACCTCGTTTAGAGACTCCATCAGGCAATTAAATGCAGTTGGTGGTCAATTATGACCCCCCATACCTAAACGGCCAAGTGCCATTGTAACGAAAAACTTATAAATATCCAGGAGCAAGATGTAATCAGGGTTGGCATTTGATGTAAGGTTCAACTTCTGGAGACTGTAGACATTTTGTCACTTGCAGCGTGTCATCTTCATTTTCAGCAAATACAAGCTTCTTTTACTGTTAACTGCTCACTGCCCATTTCCTCTGTTCTAAGCTTGTATCTGATATGTTTTGTTCTTGATCTCTTGATGTTTAGCACTAGATAACTGTCATCTTATCTCTGTGTTAGAATCTTGAATGCATCACTAAATAGGTTGCTCAGGCTTCTTTCTATCTAATGCAGGAGAGCTGTCATCCTATCTTTGCATTAATAGATTAGATTTGCAGGTTTCTATACTAGTTGCAGCTGGCCATCACATGGTCTTGTGTATTTGCTGGTGTGGTTAGTATTCTCCATATTCACCTAATATCCAAACTGTAAGCATTGGTGGTCTAAAGCCTTGTAGTCTGAGGGTGTTCATGCATGTCTGGAGTGAAACAAAGTAGAAGCGGTTATCTGGCTTGAACCAAACCATCATTCCTTCCATTAAACCTTGCAACAATAGTTGAATTTATATGTTACCAGGCATCTCCGAGCTACAACCTAGGAGAGTTTCTTGGAATCCTAACATAATTGGCACTGTTTTTGGGGAGAGGAGATTGAAGCTCAGCTTCCCAGATCTAGCTTTGATGATAGACAAAGCCTAGACACATTTTTGGTTCTAATAATCTATCTGGCCATTCTACTAGAAGACTAACCTCTTGGCGACTCCACATCATAGTTCTGGCTCAGTTTGTGAGGCATACTCAGAGAAATCCTCAAAAATCACCAGCTAACTCAGTACCTGACCCTGAGAAGATTGTTAAGCAGAGAAAGACATCACAAAAGGGATCATCAGGATTAGGTAAACCTAAACAATCTTATGTATCTCTGCCAGAAAGGCTTGTAACAGAGCATCTACATGTTGTAAATATAGCCTCTAGTACTAGTAGTGAAGAAATTTTTTCAGAGATTCATAAAGCTCCCTATTTAGTAAGGCCCCCTTTGGATCTCAGCCCAAAGGAAACCTCCCTTCCAGTCCATCAGTTTCCCTCAGCCTATCAGTTATTTCTCAACTCCCTACCTTTCAGACTGCCAACACTCTTCCATCAACCCCAACCATGGTAGGTCCACAAGCACCCACCAAAATGGATAGAATCATAGCTGCTAGGTATGGACCCTTGGTGCTTCCTACTCCTTTGAATGCCATGCCTACAGGAGAATATCAGAAATACATGCCTAAGTTCACTAGGATAGAGGAAGTAACAGCTGAAGGACACCTTGAGCCTTTTTGTAGTTATGCTGATAACCTAGATATCGGTGAAGATGATGTGTGGATAGAGTATTTGTCCAAAGCCTAGATGGAGAGGCTAGAAATTAGTTCAGAGAGCTAACCCCTAGGTCTATAGCAGACATTGAAGCATTAGATGATGTGTTTTTAAAGCATTAGGGAGATAAGAAAGACCTGCTATACTACCATACTGAGTTTGGCAACCTAAAAAGGGAAAATGGGGAGTCATTGTTTGATTTCAATAAAAGTTTCAATCTTATGTATAACAGGATACCAACTGAAGTGAGGCCTACCCCCACCTCTGCCAAACTCATCTATGCCAATGCCTTTGACTTTGATTTCCGCCTGCTGTTAAGAGAGTGAAGATGTGCTTCTCTAGCTGAAATACAAGATGCAGCCTTAGAGGTGGAATCCAATATCATGGCTACAGAGAAACTCAAAGGACATGCTGATAGAAGGAGGCAGAGAGGTGAGTCTTCCTCTTCTTCATCATCTTCAAATCCCAAAATGGACAAAATGTCTAAAATGATAGTCATTCCTTGCTGAAATCTCCAAGTTGAAGGTTGAGTAGAGTTTTGGGAAAGCAAGGCTTCCTAATACATTTTCTCCTAGAAACCCAAATCCATATAGAAGAGCAAATGATCAGTTGCATATTTTGCAAAGAAACAAAGATGCAAATGAAGACCAAAGGGTGAAGACCCTTTTTTAGAATACAGTGATGGAAGAAGAGCAGTTTGAAGAAGATGATGATATCCATGGTATGGAAGACAAAGGTAGTGCCCCTTTTTTCACCAAAGTTGCCTATGAGAAGTCATTATTCAATGGTCACATCAGCCAAGAATAGGATGGTGAAGATTTTCTACAAACTTTCGATCAACACCAATATGATTTGAGATCTATGATGAATAATGTCAAAGAAGCTCCTGCTCATAAAGCTGTTGTCCCTGCAGAACAACAAGCTAATAAGCAGAAGCAACCAGCAGTTGATCCCATCATCCTCAAAGTTCCAGCCATAGAGGTAAGAGGCCTTGAAAATTCCCCTTCTTCTTTTAGTTTTCAATCAGAAATTCAGAAGCCAAGAATACCCATGCCTCTGATTGAACCAGTGAATAATGTGTCCCTCAAGAGATCTATCCTTGATGATCTTGAGCCTAAAACCATCCAAGCTTCCACTGACTATGTGAATTTGCAAAATGACCAACCAATTGTTATTCTCAACCCAGTGATAAAAAAAGGTGAAGTCAGCTCCGCATCATTCTATGTTTCTCTGTCTATTCATGATGAAATGCTTCACAATTGCCCTCTAGATGTTGGAGCCAGCCATAATTCAATGCCCAAGGCTGTCATGGATAATCTCGGTCTTAACATCACCAAGCCTTATCAGTTGGCCTCCACACAACTTGAAAAGGGAGTTTGCCAGATCACAGAGGAAGAAGACCCACAGATTTGGGACAACGTCTTTGATGGGGCTTGCTCTAAGGAAGCTGCAGAAACAGGTGAAGTCTTTGTGTCCCCCACACAAGAATACATTGATTCACCATTTATGTTAATTGTTTAGGCCACAAATGACACAACCGAGTACACAGCAGCCCTTATTATTCAACAAGCGTACAAAAGCTTCCACGAAAAACATCCAAGGATGAGAGCATACAGAGAGGGGGTGAAATATAAACCATCTCTACCTGATAAGGTCAAATGCCCTAAACTTTTTGAGGTAGGTGATCAAATCAATAGGCTTTTGCAAGTCTCTGATGAATTGGCTAACGTGCACACTGACCAAGAAAAAGAAACCTTTCTTACAAAGGTAAAAAGGGTCAATTCTTAGTATGGTGATTGTTTTCTCCAATGGGATGCACTGAAGGAAAGGTAGGGAGATCCTGGTAAATTCAATGCTCTATGGACAGGATCATTCATCATCGCTCAGGTCCAGGGGAACAACACTTTCATGCTGCAAAGTATGGAAGGAGAAACAGTTTTTGATAGCCCAGTCAATGGGCGGTTTTTGAATGTTTATGTTAATTAAGGCTTTTAGGCCTCAACATTGTAAATATGTTCTTTTTACAAGTTTTAGTGTAGGCTTAGTTTGACTCCATGCCCAATGGAACACTAGGAAATATTACTGATCTTGTTTCTATATGAAAGGCAGTGGTTTACGGTTCTTGAAACCTCGTAGGGAGGATTTCATCCCCAAAAGGAGCCAGTGTTAGCCCTGAGGTTCAACGCTGACTCTCTGACGTTTGAAAGGAAGGTTGGTCTGTTTGGTTGTGTCCTCAAAGGGGCCCCACATGGGTCATTTTCCCCTTCTCCTCTTACCCTACTTACTCTCCACCATTTCCGTTTCCTTATATACCTTCTAATCCCAACAAAGCAACCCCCTTTGGCCTTAGCCCCAAGCACAAAACCCCAAAGCACCCGTAAAACCCTACCATATGTCTTCGCGCACTCATAACCCATTGCGCCGCATCCCCGCCATTGATTAGGCCCCACCAATCGAACGGCTCACATCGCGCCCGATAAAGGCGACCCACTCGACCACTTTCCACCATCAGATCATCTCCACCGAGATCTAACGACCTTCGCGCATATCGCGCGGACAACTAGATAGAACGATAGCATGCGCGGAGGGAAATTTTTCTCTCTCATCCGCTGCTACATGTTGTTCATTGTGTGGAATCGCGCTGGCTCGATCAATTACCACTTAGCGCCCAAAAGCGGTGAGATGAAAACCGTTACTGGCCAAGCAAACCACCCTCACCCGTTAGCGCCCGTTCAACTCCATCGCCCGATGACCGTCTGATCTCTCCCCTGAAGATCCAATGGCCTTAACACACCCCGCTCCCACCTCGGCCGATAGCCTCCACCGAACCATCTCCATCGTTCATTTCCCTGTTTCGACGGTCATTCTTCTCGCTCACCCAAATCATGCACCTACCCATGCATTCCACGTCCTATGACCATTTCGTTGCTCGAAGAAGGAGATGACTAGCTCTGCCAGCATCAATTACAGTAATATCCCCAACAACCACATTTAGCATTAAGCATGGCCAAAGAAGAAAAGGACACAACACGACTCTGTATCCGAATTTATCAGTCATGGACTTCACTAGTACGAGCACTCCAACCACCTAAAGGACAACACAACACTTGAACAGATCAAATTCACCCACTGAAACAAGCAACCTCGTTCAGAGACTCCATCAGGCAGTTAAATGCAATTGGTGGTCAATTATGACCCCCACATACCTAAATGGCCAAGTGCCATTGTAATGAAAACTTATAAATATCCAGGAGTAAGATGTAATCAGGGTTGGCATTTGATGTACGGTTCAAATTCTAGAGACTATAGACATTTTGTCACTTGCAGCGTCTCATCTTCATTTTCAACAAATACAAGCTTCTTTTGTTGTTAACTACTCACTACCCATTTTCCTCTGTTCTAAGCTTGTACCTGATATGCTGTGTTCTTGATCTCTTGATGTTTAGCACTAGATAATTGTCATCTTATCTCTATGTTAGAATCTTGAATGCATCACTGAATAGGTTGCTCAGGTTTCTTTCTGTCTAATGCAAGAGAGCTGTCATCCTGATTTTGCATTAATAGATTAGATTTGTAGGTTTCTGTACTAGTTGCAGCCGGCCATCACATGGTCTTGTTTATCTGCTGGTGTGGTTAGTATTCTCCATATTCACCTAATATCTAAACTATGAGAATTGGTGGTCTAAAGCCTTGTAGTCTGAAGGTGTTCATGCATGTTTGGAGTGAACAAAGTAGAAGCGATTATTTAGCTTGAACCAAACCATCATTCCTTCCATTAAACCTTGTAACAATAGTTGAATTTATATGTTACCAGGCATCTTCGAGCTATAACCTAGGAGAGTTTCTTGGAATCCTAACACTTCATGTTAGCGAATTACCCCTCACATTCAAGTACTTGACGTTTGTAATATTACCTAACTCAGGCAGGAGGGTACCTGTGAAGAAATTGGCACTAATCAGCAAATCATGGAGTCCAATTGCTCTTCGACAACGCATAGCCTTAGCTTATCGAAGGACTCTCTCATCGCCTGTTTGTCCATCGTCCTGTCGTGAGACAACATTGTCCCACACCCCTTCCACTGAATTTTCTGCTATCGTTACAATAGCTTGAACCTCCAAGGATATAAATTTAACGACACCCAACGCTACCAGACACGAAGTATGCAAGGCCAAATTCAAAATATAGTGGGCGGGTAAACTGAAAATATCAAAACTAAGAGGGAAAATAATATCAAAACATTTGGGGAAAATTGAAATCTGAGATCATCATGCAGATCATGCCCATGGTGGATCATGTGACATCCACATAAGCCATGGTTGATGGATGCGAATACATACCGAGACGTCAACACATTCTCCTATTAATCAGAATCTGTTAGCCGGGGAAATGATGCACACGAGTCAACAGCCAAACTTGATGTTAGAACCCATCTCCCAAGACTGTCCTTAGAGTCTCTTAATGGTTCTTAGAGTCTCTTCAATTTCCTATAGGGGTGGAAATAGGGCTTGCCCCAAGTCTGAGCCATGCATGACTTCCATTGCTGATGGGCAATTTCTTTGCAAACTTCAGTATGATGCTGTCTTGACTTTGAAGTTTGTATGCCTAAAATTTACAAATGGCATTGATTGTTTCACTCCATTAATTGCATTTATCAACCCAAAGTCTGGATTACTCCAACAACAAAAAATTCCAATGTGTTTGTTGTAGAGATATTTCAATTTTTTTAATAATTTGTATGATGTTTTTAACATAAAAGTATTGCGTTGGAAAGTACATATAATGATGGCAAAATAAAAGCCTAAGAAAACTACCCAATCAAAATTGAAAAAACTAAATTTTTTAATTAAAAAAAAATAAATTAAATGTTTTTTTAATATTTACATTAAAAAAAACCTATTTTAATTTTTAGTCAATTCAGATTTAATGTCACAATCAAAATAATTTAAATTTCAATCAAAATAATTCTAAATGCATTAACCCTTTAAATTTAAAGCTTTCCCTTAACCATCAAATAAACACCTTAAAATTTAAACCCTACCCTTGACCATCAAATTCATAAAGCAAATAACAAAATTCAATATTCAAACGATAAAACACTTATTGCCATTTTTCATGTGGTAGAAGAGTATAGTTTCCCATGCGCAATGATATTTAACTTTGACGAGTATAGTTTCCCGTGTGCGATGATATTTAACTTTGAGATTGTTCGGATGCCCACATTTGTGTCCGCGTGTCCATAAATCTAACACGTAGCATTACAAATGCCAGGTGCCAAATTAGTAAACCAGACGCATTTGGTGCGTGTTATGTCAAGATCACTCTAGATCTGATAAGGACGAACCTTCACTCTGTCTGAGATAGATTTTGAAAACCAGAAGTTTAGAATTCGTTCAGAAGTGCTAGTCTTGCAAAGTGCAGAAGGATTTAGTCAGAATTTGTTTCTTAGCAGTAGAATGGCTCAGCTTGAACGCAAGCTGGTCGATGTTGAAGACTTGCCAGATGCTCACATGAAGCTTACTCCCGGTATTCATATCTATTCTGCTGCTCCTCTTTTCTGTAATTTTTTTTGTAATTGTCAATAGATATGTTGTTGCCTGTGTGTATTTTTTCCTGTAATTTTTCTCACATATTGCAAATGAACATCGCAATAGATCATCAACTGGGCGTTGCCAATGGTTTGAAACCACCGAAGGAGCAGGATGGATTGACAACGATGGCACCATCAGCAACATATGCCTTGAAGAACCATGAAAATGATGTAACCAATCGTTTAAAACAGGAGACCAACCGATTAAAACAACAGAAATTTGAAGTGCAGGACGTTGGCTACGAGGAGGAAGACTATATTGTAGTAGACGATGAGGAATCTGGTCTTCATTATTATAATAGTAAGATGCAATTTCTGTTATGAAAAACATTTTAGTTTTATTGTTGTGTATTAAAAACATTTTAGTTCTAATGTTTGGATTCACTACGGTTTGTGATTGCGATTGGATTCCAAAATATTCATAAATATTTTTGAAATCTCAAATCTAAATTGAAATTGACAATCGATGGCCAATTTGAGATGATTGCCCGAGCTATAATTTTGTTGTTTTTGTATTAATTGGCACATTTTCCCTTTTTCTTCAACTGAAGTTGTGCAGGATGAAGTCTTGAAAGCATCCTTACGATTGGACAAATTTGGCACTCATGAGATCTTTAAAAAAGAGCACAAGGAGACCCAGGTTCCCGAGCCGACAAGAACAGATTGGACTGCATCCGGGTCGAGCGTATCTCCGATTCGAACTGCAATTTTGTTAGAGTGACAATTTGGAAACGATAAATTCATTTCAAACGGATGTCAATAAAAAAACGGATGTCAATAAAAAAACGAGCAAACGGATGTCAATAAAAAAACGAGTAGTCGTTAAAAAACGAGTAGTCTAACGACGATATATTTAGAGAAAAAGAAAATCCGGTCAGAATTTTTGTATAATTTTGTAAATCTAAATTATATGTTTTGAAATTTTTTTGCCTAGATTCAACCTCGTTATACTATAAATAAAAAATATAATAGCCTCGTTATACTACTCTAAATAAAAAATATAAATACAACCTCGTCCATAAATAGGAAAATTGATGAAGGCATGCTCGTTATACTACTCTAAATAAAAAATATAAATAGAACCTCGTCCATAAATAGGAAAATTGATGAATGCATGCTCGTTCATAAGTTTTTTATTTAAATAGAACCTCGTCCATAAATAGGAAAATTGATGAAGGCATGCTCGTTCATAAGTTTGCCACAATGGCAGAGCCAATACTACAGTCACGTTCATTGCTCCGTACATTGTGAGCCCAATCAAAACGTGCTCCGTACATTGTGAGCCCAATCAAAACGAAAACCGCTAGAACGAGCAAATTCCTACATTAATTGCATTCATCAACCGAAAGCCTCGATGACTCCAACAACAAAAAAATTCCAATGTGTTTGTTGTAGAGATATTTCAATTCTCCATTAATTGCATTCCTCAACCCAAAGTCTCCAAATTCCTCCATTAATTGCATTCATCAACCCAAAGTCTCGATGACGTTGCAGAGATATTTCAATTCTCCATTAATTGCGTTTCTCAACCCAAAGTCTCCAAGACTCCAACAATAAATGATGGGAAAATAAAATAATGATGTCAGAATAAGAGCCTAGGAAAATTATCCAATTAAAATTGACAGAAAATAAATTTTTAAATATTTAAAAAAAAATTATGTTTTTTCTTCTAGGTTTCTAGGTTTACATTAGAAAACATTACCCAATTACATTATCCACTCAATTTTTTTTGTAATCTATGATAGGGCCTTTTCTATTATCAACAACCAGCAGAACTATGTACAAACACAGGTAACCTCCACCCGCCCCGAAGGGAAACCGGGTATGAAGGTCACCGAAAGTCAGATAATGCCAACTTAAAAACTAAGTAAGTGCAGTAACAAGTTTAAAACATAACCATCAGCCTACCAACAAACTATTGCTATATCCTTATCGACTGTTGCATTCCACAAACTGTCCACAAAACTGATTCTCTTGGTCCTAACTGATAAAATTTGAAAACACAACAAAAACAAATCATTCTACCATGATCTCCGGTTTAACCTCTTCCTCGCGGTGCACCTTGGTTATCATCTTCAGCATGCTTTGGATATCCTCAAGTTTTCTGTCCTGTTTCAGGAGCGCGAGGTGCAAGCTCTTCATTTCCTCTTTCAAGCTCGGGAACCCTTGCGCTATCTCTGTCATTTCTTCCGCAACCTATTCCATTGCTTTAGCTAGCAAACACTTAATCACCCAATACATATGCAGAGCCTGTTTATACTAGGAGAGGCGTCCCAGGGTGCGGTATAAGAGAGCACCAATCTTCCATCTCAGGATCAGAGGCCTCCTCCATAACTCTATTTTCTAAATTCTCTATAATCCTTCTTATCTCCACGTTGGCCTCATTGTTGTACACGCGTTTAGCATCTCTGGCCATCTGTTCCGTAGTTCGACACCCTCTTTTCTGTTGATTAGAGGATCGAGTCTCAGGATCATAGCTCCCAGCTTGCCCGGTTCTCCCTCGACCCCTGCTACCTCTGCCCTTACCTCTTCTGGAAGGGCGACCACGGGTGTTACCCTGGCTTCCTTGGCCGACCTCGAACCTCCCTCTCCCCCTGCATTCATCCTTCCCGTTCTTCATCTCTCCTTCTCTGTAAATTCCATCTTCTTCCGTCCCCTCCTGCTCCTTCCTCCTGATCCTCTCCTCGCTTTCTTTAAACCTCTGATGGTTATTAATCCCCTGAGAGCTGTCGTCCTCCTGAGTCCTCTGCTTAACCGTCTTCCTCATCCTTCTGCCATCCTCTTCACTATTTACTCTTGCCTGCCTACCTCCCTCCGCCATAGTCTCTTGCCCTTTTCGGAAACAGTATCCAGGAATTCTACGCCAGGTATCAACAGCCTTCGCCACCTTACAAGTCCTTAGTTTATTAGCATAGATATCTTCATCTGCTCCCGTTGATTTATTGCCACCTCTCCTGCACGCCACCAACTGATCGCCGTCGTTTCCCATCCCTTCTTTCACCATAATTCGCTTGGTACCTTGTCTCGGGGTTCTCTCTTCTCTGTATGCTCTCTTTGCATCCTTTAAAATGATTGCCCAAGAGTGAGGCTTGTGCTGACACGCACTGCCCACCATCATTAATCTACATAGGGTCCTTTTCTCCACCCCGATCGAGGATACATTATCCAATAAAAATTAATAAAAAATAAATTTTTAAATATTTAAAAAATAAAAAATAAATATTTAAATATTTAATTTTTTTTTTTTTTTTTTCTTTTAGGTTTACATTAGAAAACCTATTTTAATTTAAATTTTTAAATATTTAAAAAATAAATTATTTTTTTCTCCTAGGTTTACATGAGGAAACATTACCCAATTATATTATCCATTCAATCAAAAATTGACTTTTAATTATTTAAAAAATAAATTGTTTTTTCTTCTAAGTTTACATTAGAAAACCTATTTTAATTTTTAGGCAATTAAAATTTAGTGTCACAATCAAATCCAATCCATGTCACAATCAAAATAAAATCCAATCCATGTCACAATCGTGCGAGAAAAAATAAATTTTTAAATATTTAAAAAGTAATTTTTTTCCTCTTCTAAGTTTACATTAGAAAACATTACCCAATTAATATAAACATTACCCAATCAAAATTAATATTACCCAATTAATGTAAACATTAAAATCTATTTTAATTTTTACTCAATTGAAATTTAATGTCATAATCGAAAACTTATTTAATTTTTAGTCAATTTAATTTTATGAAAACCTAACCTATTTTAATTTTTAGTCCATTGAAATTTAATGTCACAATCGAATGCGTGCGTCTGAATGCGTTATTACCCTAAAAAATAAAAATTAATTAAATTTTAACTTTACTTTTAAGAATTAAAACAATTATTGATTTATATTTTATTTAAAGTTAATTTATAAAATGTTGTTAAGATTGTACTATTACAATAAATGTAAAATAAATAAGAGGTGAAGGTTGTAAATAGGGTAGTTCCCTTTCTTCAAAATCCACTCAAACGATCATTGTTTGTTGACTATCTATAACTCTGAATCAAGTAATGTAGTGTTAGTCAAAATTCTCAAAATACAATTATAACTAGGTTAGCATTGGGAATCATCTTTCTATAAAAATAACTAGGTTAGCATCGGGAATCATCCTTCTATAAAGATAATTTTAGAGAGCCTCAATCGCGTCAAAATACAATTATAACTAGGTTAGCATTGGGAATCATCTTGCTATAAATATATTTTTAGATAACTAGGTTAGCATTGGGAATCATCCTTCTATAATTATATTTTTAGAGAGCCTCAATCCTGTCATATGGTTGGAAGTCAACTTTACTTCAAAAATTTAGAAATATTCATTTCTTTGAGATATAAATTGGTTAAATTTTTTACATATATTTTTATTTTTTTAATTATATATATTCATTATTAATAAGTAATTTTTTTACATATATTTTTATTTTTTTATTATATATATTCATTATTATATAATAAGTTACAAAGGTTGTTTTTTTTTTCTTTTTTTTTCTTTTCTTTTCTTTAGGTATATATACATATTTTATTTATATGTAATCTAATTTATAAATGATAATTTTTTTTTAATGTAATCAAAATAAGGTAGTTTAATTTGTAAATTTTGAGTGCCCTAAGGGTTTTTCAAAGTGCTAAATTTATTTATGCAATAAAAATTACATTTTAAATTACAAAAAATCACATTTTTTTATTGAAATTATTTCACCTAATTTTGATAATAGTATATTTTATATATATATATATATATATATATATATATATATATATATATATATTCTATTTAATGACTAAGGTGATTTATTTTTAGTTATATAGCTTGTGAGATAAAGAGAACTCCATGTAATTGAGAATACATAATATCTATTCTTTATTTTAAAACGATTATTTCAATGAAATCAAATTGGATATAATAATTTAAAAATAATAATAATATAATTTTAAGATTACAACTACATTAGGTATTTTTAGTTATATAACTTGTGAGATAAAGAGAACTCCATGTAATTGAGAATACATAATATCTATTCTTTATTTTAAAACAATTATTTCAATGAAATCAAATAGATATAATAATTTAAAAATAATAATAATATAATTTTAAGATTACAACTACATTAGGTACATATTTATTGTATCATGCCCAACAATAAATTTTATTTCACGTAGGAATTTAATTGGTAAAGTCTAATACAATTTTCATCAAATCACATTGCCTTTTACAAGCATTTATATCAAATTTATTCTAGAAAAATCTTCTTTCAATCCCATACCTACTCTCTAAAAAGCCATTTTTATATAAATTGTCACAACATTGTTAGAATGTATTTTACAATGCTTAAAATATCTATACAAGTTGAAATTTTTTTCATATAATGTTCATATCACGAGAATTTTGCATCTCTATTGAATTTTCTTAAAACTTTTAATAAATGGATTGTATATAATAACCTTGAGCTTCACCATCTCTTTGAAAAAGGATTTAAATTAAAAAATAAAAAAAAAAAACAAAAAAAACATTTCCCCACACATTTAGACACACAAATAGTGACATAAATACATGAAAATTTTAGTGTTTGGAAAATTTAATGCCAATATAACACACAAGTTACATCCAACCTACATGCAAAATTTCATAATCTGATATATTCTCTATTTATATTATTAATTTTTCTAGTTCTATACATATCATGTTTAAAAGTACTTATTCAGTAATTTGCAATTTGATTTCTATTAGTTTAGTTTTGACTTATCCGAGACTTAATGTTAACTTAAAAAACAAATAATGTATTTTTATTATAAGTAAAAAAAAATTGTAAACACTTGATTAGACAAAAAATTTGATCTTATTTAAGCCTTAACGCTATCTATCCGAGTCCCACTAATAAACTCTGCCATAACTCTCAGAAGTTTTTCATCATGAAAAGTCACAATGACCTCCCTATCTACCTTTGCATGTACACCTGGCCTAGTTAACTATGTCGTCGGGATTTCTGCCATCTCCTAACAATTTTTTTGTTTTTGTTTTTGTTTTCAGGGCTTGACGGATGAGATCCCATAGGCGTCGATGTAAATGCCATATGGGTAACCTCCTTGAACCACATCGCCTAATTGGTTTGCTTGGTAAAAGGATTAACTCAAATGGTTGATTATTTCCCATAATAATATGCCCAGGGATATATTAGGTGGTAACATTTTTTCTTTCTTGATTTGATGATTTTTTCTTCTCTACCTTTGAAGTTTCTTAAGCTTAGATGAAAGTAATGTCTAATAAGGCTACAATATCCCGAGAATATCAGAAGAGCTTGAATGAAGCTTTGGTTCATCTCTTAATGTTTTGAAGTATCTTTCACTATAAATTGTTGCGTTCTTCCACCTTTATGATTTTTTTTTCTTTCTAGGAAGGATATTTTAAGCTCTAGCGAGCTCTAGAACAAACATTTTCATTCAAGGTTTTTGTGTAGGTAATCTTCAAGGGGCTTTAATTATTTCAGTATTTTTTGTGCTTTCTCAAGATTTTCTTCTCTGATGGTTCTTCAAAACTTGAAGTCTACTCTATTATAACCTTCTCTCTTTATGTTTGTAGAAACCTAGAGAGCTACTGTGAAGTTTTCATCTACATATCCAACTATTGTTCTTAACATCTAGGGTATAAAATACCCAATAGGTAATAACTACGATTTTTAGGGTTGATTTCATTCATCGCCTTTTAAAATAACCAAACTCTTCTCTTAGTTAATTTACAAGGTTTATGTTTTTGTTTTGTCTTTTTTTTCCTTCTTTCATATTTAGGGTATCAAAGGGGCTTTGCCTCAGTTACCATGAGGCACAAGTAATATCCCAATCCTATTTTTCCATTTCTTTTAAAATCTATACTTCAATTCTTATTTTTGATGAGACTTAGCTACACAAATATCCTCATTGACAAGAATTTTCTTCTTGCATGAACTAGCAACTTCCACATTCAACAAAATCATCTCATGAGGGAATATATGATTCCTTTGATTGATTACAGGGTTAGAGAATTTTAAACGTTGTGAATATTATGCTTATTTGGCTAACAAATGTAGAAATAACTTGAAATTTTCGGTTGCTAATGAATTCAAATTGGAAACACTAGACCCAAATTTCTTCTACTCAATCCACATAAAGGAAAACATACAATAGAAACACATGCAATCACATGTAATCATTCAATCACAACAAACACAATATTTTTACTGGGGAACCCAATTGGGAAAAACTCCTCCTCTGTTTCTATTCAATCAGATGAGAATATCGATCTATTAAAATGACAATTCCAATCCTTGAAGCTCAGCATGAACTGCAATACTAATCTCCTCCTGCTCTGCCTTCTCTGACCAATACTTAGCCAAAATAGGCGTCATGCTTCCTCCTATTTCCTTAGATAATTCCCCGGGAAATTATCTCCTAAGATATAGGGAAATCTCACATTTCCTTGCACAAATCCAAGATAAATTGCTCACCTTATCTAATGAAAAACCTATACACTCACTAGTATACATTGATAATTACAATGATGCCTTTTTCCTCCACTGAACTAAGAAAATTGAATTCCATGCATGAATAGGGCTACTTTTAGTAATTGAGTAGTTAAATCAAAGATCAATGAGTTAACAAATGTTACAACTACTCAACTGAACACCAACTAACTCTATTCATGACCAGAGCACATATAACTGAGTTTCACTAAATATAACTCTAGCAGATTTCTAGATCTTAATAATCAACTCTTACAAAACTCTACTTCTTTCCCACAAAATTGAATTAACTAACTTAACTAAGTGACTTTACCATGTCACTCCTATTAAATGCAACTCAAGTCATCCTACTAATGTGGAAATTCAAAATTTTCCATTTGACTAAGGCATAAGTCAAATGAAGCCTTTTCTTGTTACAATTTAACACTCCTTATTAGCAAGAAAAGGGTTTTGAATTACCACACCTAACCTGCTCCTGTGGAAATTGAACTTGCCTCTTAACAAGGCCTTTGTCAAAATGTCTGCATCTTGCTCCTCTGTGGGAATTTACTGCAACATGATGATCCTCCTATGCATACAATCTCTCATGTGATTGTACATGATGTCTGTATGCTTGGACCTATCACGTATGTAACAATCTGAGGTTAAAAGTCCATGTAATAAAGTTAATAAAAGAAAAATAAGACTAAGGTCACGGGACACTTATACCAAGTTGAATCTTGGGAAAAACATCTTGGAGGGTGTTCATTTGGTTTATTATGGCTAAAGCATTTGAAAAAGACAATGAAAAAGGCATTGAATAGGCAAAGAGGCATTATTTGGCATTTATTTATGAAAATAAAGGAAATTAGGAGAAAAGGAAGGTGAAAGGTCACAGGTTGCATGTGAGGAGGAAAATGAAGGAAAAAATGGAAATTGAAGAAAATAGAGGCCTCATTAATGAAAAGGATTCTAAGGATCAGTTCACAACCTTTTTTCAGTTTAGTTTTGGAGTTCTCTCTATTATCTCTACTCTCTCATACTCTTGCACACTTATATTATTCTTGGAGCAGTCTAGCATTGGAGGAAGGAAGGAAAAGGAAGGGCAAGAAAGAAAAGGGAAGGAAAGATAAAGTAAGGAAGAGTGGGATCAAGCGTCTACAGTGGGATTACTTGAAGGTACTGAGTTGCATGTATTATTTCCTTACTAGTTTTGGCATGCAGGGAACATACATGTGTGTATTTGGTTCTTATTTTCATTGGAATGGGTCCTAATAGGTGTGACAGTGGATTCGGCCTTTCCTTTCCATTTCTAGATAGACATGGTGTGATGGGGTTCTCTTACTTAGTTGAGATGGATTTCTGGATGGTTTCGAAATTGAGTGGGGTGGTCTTAGAAAAAAACACAAGGCCTAGGAATCCCTTAATTGGTAATGACGGGATACAAAGTAAATCCTAATTTTGAATACTCTTGTGGGGCCTAGGAATCCCTTGACTAACAATGACATGATATTTGGTAAATCCTAGAGAGTGGAGCCTCGTTAGGCCTAGGAATCTCTTGACCGATAATGGCTAGCTACATGGTAAAAAAATAGAGTTGGAGACATAAAAATTCCTCATGGTTTAGGTGGAGAGATCTAGACGCATCCATGCTTATTTAGGGTCTAGTGTTCCCTTGACTAGTCTGTGGCAGGATTGAGGTAAGACTGTAGCGTATGTTTATTGTTTGGGCCCAGGAATCACTTGGTGGGATACACGTTAAAGTGTGAGGAAGCATTGATTGGTTTTGTTTCGAGTCCCACATTCGTTCTTGAAATATGGTACATGGGTGATTGGATGAAAGAAATATTTGGTTCAACCCAATCTATGGTTTGCTGATACGTGGAAGTCCTTGACTTGGTTCGATTTTCATACGTTGATAAGAGATCTTTTCTTTTTGTGTATTATGTATAAATATGTTGGTTATTACATGATGATAATGACTGGTCTTTCATTGTTAATATTATGGCTATATGTTGGTTATAAGCATGGTTTCATGACAGATTCTAGTTATGGCTCTTAACATGTTTTGATTGGTAAATTAATGGCTATTAAATGGATGACCTAATATATGTTATTACAATTATTATGAGAAGTTATTATACCTTCTTGGTGATTTTCAGGTAATAATTACACCGTTATGTTCAAATATGCATTTATAGCCCGTAGATTACATGTTCACAATGTGTTCGACGAAATGTATGTCATGGTGAAGATTAGTTAGGCAAAGTCCTTTATCAAGCTTTGTGTTAGAATATTTTTCTTTGTGTCATTTATTGTCTTGTAAAGTATCATCAAGTTCTGAGCATTGGTATGGAGACCAACATTGAAAAATTGGCTCAAATCTCATGGTAGCAGGGATGAAACTAGCCGAAAAACACTGCATTCTTTCTCTTGTAGGCTTATGGAAGCGAATGGAGGCCTACAATCACACATATGTAGGCTTGTGCATGTGACTAGGGGATTTCTTTTATGAAAAATAAATCAGACTCAGGGTTTGGGCACCTGGAGTGGTTGGTTAGCCTCTAGGGTTCCTATAGCTCCTGAGGAAGGTCAATTTGGTTTTGGCTTGTTGATTCCACTTCCCTAATTGTAATTGGGGATTTTAATCATATCATAGTAACTCTTCATCACATGTTTAACCTGGTGGACCAATTATATTGTGTAAATGTGGGAGGAGGGTGTTACAATGAAACACTATATTTTTAGAGAGTTTTATACAACTGTGATTGTCATAGTGGATCAACGTAGGATCCATCCCTTGACTGAATATACTAAACAAGGTCTTCCTCATCAAAATATCCTCACATGTTTCTTGAATAGCAGTCATATACTCAGCCTCTGCTGAGCTAAGTGCGATAGATCTATGCTTCTTGCTATACCAAGAAACTGTTGTTGACCCAACACTGAAGATAGCTCAGAATGCACTCTTCCTATCTGATGAAATCCTTCCCTAATAGGAATTTGTGAAACATTGGAGCTTCACTCCATTAGTCCTCCTGCACCATAAAATAAAATCTAGCATGACTTTGAGGTATCTAAGAATGTATTTTACTACTTTCAAGTGGAGCTTGGTAGGCTACACCATAAACTGACTAAGATGATTAAAAATAAATAAATATTAGTCCTTGTGTTCACCAAGTACATTGAGGACCCCACTAACTATCTGTAAATAGTGTCATCTACTTCCTCTCTTGTATAAATATCCTCTTTCCTCTTGTTAGTAGCTAGAGGATTTTCCATGGGCTTGTAATCATGCATATAGAACCTTTGAAGGATTTCAGAGGTGTAGTTTCCTTGACCAAAAAGTATCTCTTCATATACCTTCCATACCTTCAAACCATGGAAGTAGTACATAAAACCCATATCTTTAATCTAAAACTCTCTTGTAAGGTCCTCCTTGCAAGTCTGGATCAACCTCTCATCTCCTATCGGTATCAAATCATGTACATACAGGATTAAGATCAGAAAACTACCATATACCAAAGTGTAATATAGATTGACATCCGATTCACTCTTAGTGAAGCCCAATGAACTCAGATAGGAATCTATGCAAGAGTACCAAGAAAGAGGTGCCTACATGAGACCATAAAGGGCTCTCCTGAGTCTACACACATGTGTCTCCCTTTTAAATGTATGAAATCCCTCAGGTTGCTCAATGTAGATATCTTCCTCAACCGCTCCACTGAGGAAGGCAATATTAACATCCATTTGGTGGATCTTCCACACAAACTGTGTTACCAATGCTAGTATGGTCCTGATAGAAAAATATATTTCCATAGGGGAAAATGTCTCCTCATAATAAAATCCCTCTACCTATGAGAAGCCTTTTACCACAAATATAGCCTTGAACTTGTCAATGCTACCATTAGCTGCATGTTTCACCTTATGCACCCACTTGGAGCCAATAATAGTTTTTCCCTCAAGTCTAGGCACAAGCACCCAAGTGTCATTCTTCATGATGTAATCATACTCCTCAACCATGGAATATACCCACACCTGCTGGGAAACGACTTCCTCCAATGAAGAAGGATCAAAATAAATCAATTTGTCATGAGGTCCATATATTTGATATATCTATCTGGTGATATCCTCCTTTTGCGTAAGGATCTAGGAGCTCCAACATGCTCCTAAGATTCTTGCACTAACTCATCTGCCTTTGTGGTTCTCTTCCTCCCTTATCTAGAAGGTTCTCTGTGAATGGGTGCCTCCACTCAAATTTCTATCTGATCCTCCACATTTGGTTGCTCCAGAAAATATTGTGGATCTTTCTATGATCCTCCTTTAGAGCTAGAAGCTCCTCCTCTGGTGGAATTCTCAACTCTCATTCTAGATATCTTCTCATGGCCTTCTCCTCATCAAATCTAACATCTCTCCTCATCATATTTATCTTGAGTGAAGGAATATACAACTGGTAAATATGATATGTTTATGTGTATCGTACAAATATCCCCCTATTTGCAGTAGGCTCCAACTCTTTCCAGCTATCGTTAGAGACATGAAAATAAATGATGGATCCAAAAATGCGAAAGTCGGACACATCTGGATTCCTCCCAAAGAAATCCTCTTTAAGTGTGATCATTCCAATAATTTTGTGATGGCTCATGTCCTACTAATAAACAATTGTATTACATTCTTCTTCCCACATGTATAGTGGATGTACCCAGTCATGGAACATTGCTCTTGCAACCCCTACAATGCTTCTATTTTTCCTCTCTGCCATCCCATTTTTTTATGGATTGTGAGGTGCAGTTAACTCACTTATAATACTCTCGTTCGAACATAATTAATTGAAATCATTAGACACATACTCTCATCCATTATCACTTCTCAGGGATTTAATTTTTTGTCCAATATCATTTTCAAATAAGGCTTTGATTTCAAATTTTTTTTTAATAAAGCTCATCTTTTTTATTCATAAAATAGATTCAACATTTGTAGGAAAAATCATCTACAAAGATAACATAATACCTATCCTTTGCAACTAAGACTGTAGAAAATGGTCCACACACATATCAGTGAAATCGCTCCAAGATGGCTCCATATTTGCTATCTCAACCTTGTAAGGAGGATTTAACATATTTTCCAAGAGTGCATCCCTTAAAAACATCATGTTGATTAAGGGTGCATTTTGGAAATCCACTGATTATTTACTGCAATATTTTCTAAGATCCATGGTGTAGGTGTCCCATGCACCTATGCAAGATCTCTCCAACATCTTGGCCGTGAACATGTTATGCCTTATTTCTCAATGGAGCACATGCATTTGCCTCTAGCTTGTATATATTTTTCACCCAAATATCAATTTGTTTTAATTTTCCAGTAGAAACATGATTAAGATAATCTTTCCCCTTACTTAACACCACATCATATCCACAGTCTTCAAGTACACCTACAAAAACTAAATTTTTCTTCATCCCAAGCACATGCATTACATTCTTTAGGTAAATATGAGTTCTTGAATCCATTTTAAAGGTGATAGTACCAATATCTTTGGTACTATACCTCCCCTCATATCTAAGTTCTATGTGTAATTGTAGGTTCTCCTCGAAGTTGCTAAAGAACTCCTTATTTCCTGTCACATGAAATGAAGCACTAGAATCAATGTACCATAGACTGCCTCATACAATAATTTCCATGCATGAAATGGGGGTGTAATTTAACTCGAATTGTGATGTGAGAGCATCCCTTCCCGTTGGTGCTATAGGGTTCTTACTGGATTTCTTGTGTGGAAACTTGGTTTCATAGTGCCCATAATCATGGTAATGGAAACATTTCTTCTTACCCTCGTTCTAGCTAGATTATGCCTTTCCTTGGGCCTTCTTTCCCTTAGATTTCTTTAGTTTACCTACCAAAGCAATTTTTTCTTCCTCATCAGTTTTGGATGTGACACCATCTCTACTGTTTCTTCTAATATCCTTTGCACCAGATCAAACCAAATTCTCTCTCCGATTTGGTAACTTATCTCTTCCATTAACTGAAACTTGATAGTTGTGCTAGGATTTCAAATTCCAAGGAGTGCTAAGTAAAAAATTTCAAATGATGGCAGCTTTTCTCCATCTCCTCCAAGTTCATCTCTCACCTGAGTGAATCTGGATAGGCATTGAACAACAATTTCATTTTTACCCATTCAAATGTTCTTGAGCTTATCTCTCAATTCTAATTTTCTAGCATCACTGTTGCTTTGGAATAGATCTATGAGGATTTTCCACATTATAAATGGAGTCTCCTTACCATTCCAATTCTAAACTAAATGATATCTGACTCCCTCCAGAATAATCCTCGTAGATTTTACTGTTTTTCTTCCACTGTGCCAATTGTTGAGCATCTAATGTTGTTGCTTTTCAAATATCAGTTTGTGTGTATTCCAATACTCCATTGGCATCTAGAGAAACCTACATTCTATCTTTCTAATCACATAAATTTGAGGTTCCCTCTAATCGATACTTAAGCCATTGAAAGACATTGTTCCTACACTGAAGAAAAATTGCACCAAAAACTATGTAAATTGAAATTTCTTTGAGAGAATATCTGAAACCTAGTTTCTATGTAGTCTTCATTAGCTTTGATACCATGTAGAAATAGATCAAAATTTGCAGTTGCAAAAGAAATTAGACTGAAAAAAAATATACACAAATTTCTTCTACTCAATATGTAGAAAGGAAAACTTACAATAGAAGCACATGCAATAAAATGGAATCATTCAGTCACAATGAACATAGTATTTTTACTATGGAGCCCAGCAAGGTAAAAACCCTCCTTCTTTTGTATTAAATAATATGAGAATATGGATCTATTACAATAAAAATTCAATGCTTGAAGCTCAAACTGCACTACAATACTTATCTCCTCTTACTTTGACCAAAACTTAGCCAAAATATTCCTGAACCTTCCTCCAATTTCCTTGCATAATACCTTAGGAAATTAGCTCTTAAAAGATAGTGGAATATCCTATTTCCTTGCACAAATACAAGAAATTGCTCACCTGCTTTAATGAAAAACTTGTACACTCACTGATATACATTGATAAATACAATGATGCATATTTCCTCCAATCAACTAGGCAATTCGAATTTTGTGCATGACTAGGGATATTTTTAGTAATTGAATAGCTAACTAAGAGATAAGTGAGTTAACAATAGTTACAACTACTCAACTGAACTCCTACTAACTCTATTCATGACTTGATCTCAGATAATTGAGTTTCAATAACTATAGCTCTATTAGATTGCTACATATTAATAATCAACTCATGTAAAACTCTACTTCTTGCCCACAAAATCAAATTGACTTACTTAACTAAGTGACTTGTCTATGTCACTCCAGCTAAATGCAAGTCAAGTCATCGTGTTGATGTGGAAATTCAATTTTCTCCATCTAACTAAGGCACAAGTCACATGGAGCCTTTTCTTGCTATAATTTAACAAAAAAAAGGCTTTTTCATTATTTTTCTCGAGGTTAGTCTTACTACTACCATGAGTTGGCATGAAATAGTACATATTCTAGGTTATTTTAGGTTTGTTCCAAGTACCGACACATTTACTAATTCATTTCTTTTCTTTGCTTTCCTCTGTTGCAAGTTGGTATCACTTAGTGATATCTATTGACATATTATGACTGTATCCATATCTTAGTAAAATTTACCTTGTTTATGTATTTATTCCATGGGAGCTTCACTCAATGAACCTCTGACATATTGCCTGGGTTTGCGGCATACTAAACAATACCCCTAATTTGACTACATATTGGAAAATACCTCTAAAAATCACATTATATAACCCCCTACCAATATGAACCCAATACATCTTACCAATTTAGAAAACACCTATCACTAGATATTGTAGGTATCAATTTCCTCATTAACATTTTTATATACCCCTTTATATTTTTTCATTAACTTTGAGCTCCATTTTGTATACCTATCAATATAAAAACCCTTTACCCCCTATATATCCCCCAACATATTATGTCATTTTTTCCTCAATATATATCCCCCAATATGAACCCACATGGTATTTCCCCCCGAGTGAAACCCCTGTGATTTATTCAAAGACTGAGTTTATTACAGCTTCTTCCAGTTATGCTACATCGTTATGTTGATTTTAAACTATTTCACATAGTCATATGTATAGACATCTTCTTATATTTATACAATATTTTTCTTTACTTGCATTATAGGGGATAAATTGTGTTTATTTATTTACCTACAAAGTTCAAGTATATATATATCTCTGTGTGTGTATGTGTGTGTCCTACTGTTAGAGAGGAGAGAGAAGAGTCCTTGAGGTTTTTCTTTCTGCACCAATTTCCTTTGTTAAACATAAAACCCCTAGATTCAAGAATTGGCTTCAGCGCCACTCCTAAGGGGATTGTAGTTTTGGGAGGAGTGCCCTGAGTAGCTCTCTGTCATTGATCTACACGATCAATTGTGTGAGAAACCACCTTTCGGC
The DNA here is from genome assembly GCA_031772625.1 of Pinus tabuliformis. Taxonomy (NCBI): domain Eukaryota; kingdom Viridiplantae; phylum Streptophyta; class Pinopsida; order Pinales; family Pinaceae; genus Pinus; species Pinus tabuliformis. The sequence continues at coordinate 875,957,064 of CM062807.1, forward strand.
TCCTCGAGGCCTGACAAGCTTCCATATCAAGAGTCGTAGGAATGTTTTCATGTGGCCCGATGCATATCTCTCAATGCTTATACTTGTGCACCCTTTGTAATCATCCGGGAAATCCTTTGTGGGATTTGTTGTCACTATGGGGACCTCCCGATCGACACCTTTATCATTTCCTACCACTTCTGACCTTACCGCCACCATGTCCTAGTGAAATGTCTTTTGGTGCTTTAACTTTGTAAGCCTTAAGGATTTTTTAGGGCTTACTAATGGGCTAATCTGTCAAGTGGGGCCTCTATTAGCCAAAAAGCCTGCTTCCCTCTACTTTTCTGGCACTCCTCATCATACTGCTCCATTTATCTAGACACTTCAAATCATACACCATAACTATATCAGCGAGGTAACTCCGTCAGGCCAGGCTGTCAAGTGGGCTCTGTTTGCGTCTAATGAAATTGCTTCTCCGTTATTTTACTGTCTATGCCATGTCTGCTTGACACTTGTTTTTGGTTTCTTTACTAAGTTTTCCACTATTTATTTTGGAAAAAAACCAAACTAACATGCTCGAAGGGGTCGTCCAACCACTTTTAGCTCTTCCACTTAGACTTTGGGGCAGCTTTGACTGGAAATAACTCCTAATATAGGAGGCCATTTTTAGACTTCCACATACCATTGGAAAGCTCTTTCTATGCACTATCCAACTATTCCATATCCAAGAGTATATGAGCTAATCCTTTGAGGTAGAATATCCTCAAAATTCGAGGACTCTCATCCATCATAGTCATCATTTTATGGCTTCCCCAATAAGCCTGCTACTATGATGATTCTCTACAAGAGATTGCAACAACCATGGGACTTCCCCTGGGATTATGCCAAGGCATGCTGCCTCTGATCTCAATGCCATTTTGGTTGACATCAATGCCAACATACTCACTACTACTATCCATTCGAGCAATGCCAATTGTCCAACAATACCCCCCTTTGGCATTGATGGCAACACCTCATCACTTCTTCACTTTGATGTCCAACCCTCATGCTTCTCCCACACTTTTCATTGCATAAGCCACAAATGGCTTCCTCTCCTCTACAATTGGCCATCACATCTTCTCCAATAATCTTCTCTCCGCATTTCACATCTATGACAAAGGGCTACAAGCTTCTTTTTCTCTCCCATGCAATCACTGACTGTCAATGACAGAGGGTATGAATGCTAATGTGAATTTTCCTCTGCAAACTTCTATTCAAGGGCTAATAAATGATACTACTCTATAAACGAGACATATGTGATATGCTCCCCTTGAGTATATTCTTCCTCCTTGATAATTATCCAGCTCTAGACACCTTATGGCTATTGGATGAGTACACTCTCTACCAATTCATCTTTTGTACCAATTGAAGAGGAAACTGATACTAATTAACATTGCTCATGGTATTGCTACTACATGCAAATGCCAAGCATTAATGATGCATTTCAACTTGATTTTCATTGTTGTTGCTACTTGCTACTTCATAGATTGTGTTCAATTCTCCTAAGAATCTCCATTAACTAACTCTTCTCCTCATGAGATCAAGCTACTCCAAATATGGAATACTGCTTAAATAATACCAATTGCACCAACTCTACAAATTGATAAATCAGACAAAATACTAGACAAATTCTAACAAATATTTCTCAAAAAGAGATGCCCATTTTCACAAAAGGGTTCCTCCACATGAACTAAATATCTCCAGTTGACATAACAATATCGATTGAAAATCAATGGGTATGAAAATCTTATACCAATTATGTTTCATGAACATAAGACCGCTAGGAAAAATCAAATTCCAAAACTTAAATGGAATAAGGGTATTTCACCCAAGATGCAAACCTTTCATTTCCTTGATAATCTTTCTTCCCGAGGATGAAAATTGTTGCCTGCTACTACTTGCTAAAGCAACTCCCCCTAATCCAATGCTCTTTGATCTGCAACAATTGCATCCTTCTATGTGGGGGACTAATCCTATGAGCTTGACTTGTCCGAGATCTTCTTGTCATTCCATAATTCTATTGCAACTCATCCTCTTCTTCCACAACATAAAATGTTGTGTACTCCCCCTCAAACCATGTTGGATGCGCTATCCTTTATCTTTCAATGCTAATACATTTTAAGTAAATACATTACTATAATCATCATGGGGAATTGGTCATACGTCTAATAATTGAGATGCACCTCTCTGTTTTTCCTTTCCTGGTTTCTTGCATCTGACTTATTCGGTCACCCTTGAGGCCATTCTCTTCCTTTATTGAAGAGAAATAAAGGTTCTGCTTCGCTTGAGTATATTTCCCTCTTTCCTCATCCAAGCCTTCATTGGCTAAGTCCAAACAGAAGCATTATCATCTAGCTTCTTCTTTTCCCATGTTTGTGATTTCTCTTGGCTACGCATGGCTGGAAATAACTTCTCCTTTAACTCCTCTTTCTTCACGCAAACCCAGTTTATGCCTTTTTTCTTTGTTTTCAAGAGAATGGTAATTGGGTTATTGCTTCTCCCTTTCCTTACCTGAAGATTACACTCATTATAGCTTCCGATCATAGAAAACTTTCTTCCTCCTTTATTTCACAATTCCTTTTGATACTGGGTATTAAAGACAAACTCATAATCATTTTCTCTTTTGTTCCCTTTTGTCTTCAAAGACCGAGATGCAATAGTTGCATGTATATGTTGAGAAGTATACATTTTCTTCTCATATTTACAACTTTCTCTCTTGTGCCCAAGATTGCTACAATTGTGGATTTTTTCATAGCACATGAAGGAGGCAAAGGAGTTACTATTGTTGACATCATGCTTGTCAAACCTGGTATCACTACCAACATGCTTACTCATGGCCACTTTTTGCATTCTTGGGTTGCTTCTTCCTAACAAATCTCATTTTCTTGCATGCCATCTACAGTTTATCGCTTTATGTCCAAAGTTATTGCAAGAAAAACAATACCCATAAATGGGCTTTTGAGCACTGAAGAAACCTTTACCTTGAGGGCTTTGTCCTTGAGGGGGAAAGCACCTATGTTTGTTATTCATGTCCCACCCATGGAAGCTTTCATTTTTGCCTTACATTTCCTCTTGATGCTGCTTGGCTGTCTTCTGTTACTCTCCTCGATGTTGTTGCTTACCATTCTATTACTATGTTTTCTTATCTTGTTGTTGCTACTTTCTAACAACCTTTTTCCCTTTGTTGTTGTTGGAACATCCAACTACCCTCACTTGGCTAATCAACCCTTCAACCTTTTCCTTCTTGGAGCTTGATTCTTCGTCAAAAGTCACACCAGCCTTGATGATTGACGATCTATGCTTAACAAGAATATCATTCAAATCCTTTGTTCTCTCCTTTAGATTCTAGTATTGAGACAACTCTTTATTTGAATTTTCTATGTATTGTCTCAATGAGGCTACTTTGGCTTGTAGCCTTTCACAGTGAGATTCTCTTTCCTTTAATTGATTGGTCAACACCCCATTCAACCCACTAGTCTCTTTATGTAGAGCATTAAAATTGACTATTATTTTGTTCAACTTGTCATTCTCAAAATCATATTCCTGCAGTTACTCATTTTGCTTGAGATTTTCTTCTGATAGCTCCTTGATCTCTTTTAGAGTAGAGATCAACTTCTTCCTAAAATAGAGAATTTAATATAGATCCTTTTATTTGCTATCAAAGGCGCTCACTGAGCCACCACAAAGATATAAATCCATCTCTATATCCATGAAATCTTCCACAGGTGTGAGGAGTATTCCATCTTTATCACTTCCAGTGATACCCCAATTCTCATCAGGGGATATACTCTCTTATTCTTCAAGGGATCCCTCATTTTCCATTTCAAATGCATCGAGATGGATGAAAAACAATATAATGATCCAATTCAGATCAAAAAATAGAATGCACTGGAGATGTGTGAATGCAATGGATCTACAAGCCAATATAGTTCACTTGCAAAGAGGAAAGTTATGTTTTTGTGCTTGAAGGACTTCTAAACAATCATGAAAATAAAAAATACATATTTGTGCTTGTCCTTGTGGAACTTACGACCAAGATTCTTAAGAGAAAGGACTAAGGAATGTACAAGAGAGAGGCCACTAGGGCCATGAATGAGACACAATTAGGTCACTAAGTTGCTCAAAGGATGAGCAACACTTTCAGTAGGGGGTATGATGGGCCTCTAAATTAGACATAAATTAAATCCCATCTGACCATCCTTCAGCACATTAAGCCTCTATTTTTTCATTAGATGACATTCCTTTAACTTTAATATGTTCATTAGAAGGTTTATAGATAATTGCATATTTGTGCCTAACATTATTTATTTTTGTAGAACATTGTGAGTATATTGGGCAGATTATGAAGATTTGGAGGAGAAGATAATCTAGGGACTTGCTCCCTACTACAAAATGGATCAAGATTGGATAATAAATGAAAAAAATATGATGAAATTATTGAAAAATTCTAGAGCTGCACTGATTGAAAAAATTTAGGGATGTGTTCCCTGACATTTAATGCAGATTCCTAGTGTTGGGAACCAAATCCATTATTTGAGGGATTTTGGACTGGAAATATTACTCTTTTCAAGGAGAATGCTTCCTCATCACTTTGGGCATGTATTTATTAGTATTCTTGTGGAGAAAACCTATTATTTAGCAACTCTACTTTCATTTCTAGTAGGGATGTACTTTGATTGATTGAAATAATGACGTTTGATTCCATTTTAGCTTCTCAATATTAGTTTCCTTCATATTAATATGATTTTCCTTGGGATTGGACATCCCAGGTGCCTTAGATCCCTCTTGTACAATTTATTTATGTCCTTTGAATGTCTTTTTCACTTCCATCTCTTATTTTTACATTTACTATTCATGCTTCTTTTGTTGTAGGTTACATTAGTTAAATGATTAAAGTGAGTTATTTTGCAGCTTATTTACAGAGTCACAAGAATTATGCATGTTTATAATATATTTGGGAATTCATATCATTGAGATACCTTAATTGGTTTAATAGTTCACAAATCTAGAATTTCTGCAAGTCCTTTGTAGCAAAATAGTAGTAATTTTCTACTATTTTTTAGAACATGTTAATGAGCTTCATTTGAGTTGATTCCATTTGCATTGGGTCATAAAAGAATTCAATTTAATAAAAAGAGTTCCCCATATCATTTTCACTTGATTAGGTTAGGAATTTGGAAGGTTAACTAGCTCACTAGTTCTTGAATTTCAAATTTTTAGAGTAGTATTCTTCTGCTATTTTTTAGCACATGTTAACGGGGGTGTTTTGGAGTGTTCCACTTGGAATGGAGTCCTAAGACATCCTACTTAATAAAAAAAAATCCAATCCTATTTTCATTTGATTTACTTGGGAATTCGACTAGTTATCTCCTCCTATAACAAAATAGGGCCTCCTATAGCACTCCTGTAGCACATGTAAACTTGACCAGATTTGCTCCAAAATATTAGTTTTTGTCCCTTAGTCTTGAATAATGACCCCTAGGTTCTAAATCCATGATTAGGGAAGAATAAACACCACTTATGAATTTCGTTTTTACAAAGTAGATTAGGCCTATTTCCTTGAATTCATGCTCTTAGGATTTCAATTACAAATTGTTTTTCTTGCATAGGAATAGTTTCTTTTCAAGCAAACATTTCACATTCTTCAATCAAACTAATGATTCACATTGTTTCAATTAACACAAGGTTTAAATTCTTCAAATAGACAAGTAATTTTCATTTTTGGAAATATGATAACCTTTACCTTCTTGCAATTAGGATTAGTCTTTACATCTGACCAAGTAGCATTTCCATTTCTTGCAAATAGAGTAACATTTCCATTTATGCAATTAGTGTAGGCTTTGATTTCATGGCATTTGCTCCATTACATCAAATCATTGAAACAAGGACACATTGGATGTTGCACATATAGTGTCAACACCTTGCAAGTTTGTACAAACCTTGTGTTGATAACTGAAGTTGGTAGCCTTGGGAGTTGCAACATTCTTGTCACAATATTGAGGCTCATTAGTTGTCATGGAGTTTCTAATATTGGACAGACTGTAAATCTAATTTTTATTTTGAGCAATGAAGTGAAGATAAATCAAAATTTTATGTCAAGAGGATGATATGCAAAAAATATAAGATATTTGCATTTTGGATAATATTAGACAAGGTAGGTCATTATTGTTTAATAATAATAATATTAATATTATTTTCCTTTTCTTGTTTTGAGTTGAGAGATGACTTCCAGGCCTATCAACATATATCAACCACATTTATTAATGTGGGTGTGGTCAAACATGGTGATAATCAACCACGATCAACAATAGTTAATCATGGTCATCAATGGTCGAGCATGACGTTGTGATGAAGATTGTTCCGATATGAAAAATCATTCGTGGTCAACCATGGTAAACAATCATGGTAAATCATCGTTAAATACATTTATAAACTTGGTCAATCATGGTACACCACAGTCAATAGACATGGTCCAACATCACATTGTGACAACCATGGTCAACCATGGTCCAAAATTTGAATGTGACAACTATTGTCTTTATATGAAGATCAATCATGGTCAACCACAGCCGGGCATGGTCCAATGTTGGATTGTGACAAAGATTGTCTCAATATGAAAATCAGCAATAGTCAACCATGTTTATTTTGGGGTTTATAATACTTATCTTAGGGTTCATATACCTTAGGTTTAATATTATTTCCTTGGATTTAATATTATTCCCTTGGGTTTATAATGCCTTAGGGTTTTTACTATTAATCCATTGGGTTTATTATTCTGTTGGGTTTATAATAACAATCATGGTCAATCATGGTCAACCATGGTCAATCGTGGTCAACCACAGTCAACCATGTTTATCTAAGGGTTTATAATATTTATCTTAGGGTTTATATAACTTAGGTTCATATTATTCCCTTGAGTTTATAATTTGTTGAATTTTTACTATTAATCCATTGAGTTTATTATTCCCTTGGGTTTATAATATCAATCATGGTCAACCATGGTCAGTCAACCATGTTGTTTAAAATCAATCATGGTTAGTCATTGTCAACGATGGTCAAATGTCACATTGTGACAATGATTGTCTCAATATGAGAATCAATCATGGCCTAATGTCACATTATGACAAATATGGTCTTGATATGAAATCAATCATGGTCAAGCATGGTTAACCACGGTCCAATATCCCTTGGGTTTAATATTATCCCCTTGGGTTTTTATTATTAATCCCCTGGGTTTTTAATATCAATCATGGTCAACCATGGTCAATGATTGTCAACAATGGTAATCCATGGTCAACCATGTTTTATAAAATAAATCATGGTCAACCATGGTCTAATATTGCATTGTGACAAAGATTGCAACAATATGATAATCAACCATTGTTAATAATGGTCTAATGTCACAATGTGACAATGATTGTATCAATAAGAAAATAAATCATGGTCAACCATGGGAAATTATTGGCTAACGTCGCATTGTGAAAAGGATTGTCTTAATGTGAAAATAAACCATGGTGAACCATGTCAACCATATTTATTTAAGATTTTATAATATTTATCTTAGGGTTTATATACCTTGGGATTATAATATTAATCCCTTGGGTTCATAATTCCTTGGGATTTTATTATTAATCCCTTGGGTTTATAATATCAATCCCTTGGGCTTATTAATCTAAGGGATCATATTCCTAGGGTTTATTATGGTTCCCTTTAGTTTATTATTTCCTTAGATTTATTATTCCATTGGCTTTATAATATTAATCATGGTCAATCATGGTTAACCATGTTTTATAAAATCATTCATGGTCAACCATGGTCAACGATGTTTTATAAAATCACTCATGGTCAACCTTGGTCCAACGTTGCATTGTGACAAAGATTGTCTCAATATGAAAATCAACCAATATAAATCATTGTCCAACCATGTTTATTTAAGGGTTTAGAATATTTATCTTAAGGTTTCTATACCTTGGGTTTATATTATTCGCTTGGGTTTAATATTATTCCATTGTGCTTATAGTCCCTTGGGTTTTTAGTATTAATCCCTTGGGTTTATAATATCAATTATGGTAAACCATGACCAGTTAGGGTGAACCAAGGTCAATCATGGTCAACCATGCTCAACCATATTTTATAAAATCAATCATTGTCAACCATGGTCAATCATGGTCAACCATGCTCCAATGTCACATTGTGAGAAAGATGGTCTCAATATGAAAAGCAACCATGGCCAACCATGGTCCAATGTCGCATTGTGAAAAATATTATCTCAATATGAAAATCAATCATGGTTAAACATGCTCCAATGTCACATTGTGACAAGGGTTATCGCAATATGAAAATTAACCATGGTCAACCATGTTTATTTTAGGGTTTATAATAATTATGTTAGAGTTTATATACATTTAGTTTATAATATTAATCCATTGGGTTCAATATTATTCCCTTCGGTTCATAATCCCTTGGGTTTTTAGCATTAATCCCTTGGGTTTATAATATCAATCCCTTGGGTTTATTAATCTAAGGGCTCATATTCCTAGGGTATAATATTATTCCCTTGGGTTTAAAATATCAATCCCTTGGTTTATTAATCTAAGGATTCATATTCCTAGAATTTAATATTAGTCCTTCATGTTTAATATTATTCCCATGGGTTTATAATCCCCTGGGTTTTTAGTATTAATCCCTTGGGTTTATAATATCAACCATGGTCAATCATGGTCAAACATGGTCAACAATGTTTTATAAAATCAATCAGAGTCAACCATCGTCAAATGTTGCATTGTGACAAAGATTGTCTCAATATGAAAATCAACCATGGTCAACCATGGTCTAATGTCACATTGCGACAAAAATTGTCTTGATATGAAAATCAATGATAGTCAAGCATAGTCAACCATTATCCAACGTTGCATTGTGACAAGGATTATCTCAATATGGAAATCAACTAAGGTTAACCATGTTTATTTTAGGTTTTATAATATTTATCTTAGGGTTTATATACCTTGGGTTGATAATATTGATCACTTGGGTTTAATGTTATTCCCTTGGGTTTATAATATTAACCCCCTGTTCTTCTTAATCTAAAAGTTCAACCATGGTGGATCATGGTCCAACGCCACATTTTGACAAAGATTGTATCAATATGAAAATCAACCATGGTCAACCATTTTTATTTAAGAGTTTGTAATATTTATATTAGGGTTTATATACTTTGGGTTTACATTATTCCCTTGGGTTTAATATTATTCCCATGGGTTTAAAATCCCCTCGGTTTATTAGTCCCATGGGTTTCTAATATCAGTTAAGGTCAACCATGGTCAACCATTTTTTATGAAATCAATCATGGCCAACCATGGTCCAACGCCACATTGTGACAAAGATTGTCTCAATATGAAAATCAACCATGGTCATCCATGGTCCAATGTTGCATTGTGACAAAGATTGTCTTGATATGAAAATCAATCATGGTTAAGCATGGTCAACCATGATCCAACATTGCATTGTGACACAGATTATCTCAATATGAAACTCAAACATTGTCAACAATGTTTATTTTAGGGTTTATAATATTTATCTTAGGGTTTATATACATTGATTTTATAATATTATTCTGCTGGATTCATAATCCTTTGGGATTTTACTATTAATCCCTTGGATTTATTCTTCCCTTGGGTTTATTAATTGAAGGGTTCAACTATGGCTGAGCATGGTCTAATGTCGCATTGTGACAAAGATTGTCTCAATATGAAAATCAACCATGTTTATTTAAGGGTTTATAATATTTATATTAGTGTTTATATACTTTAAATTTATATTATTTCCTTGGGTTTAATATTATTCCCTTGGGTCTATAATCTCTTGGATTTTTAATATTAATCAATTGAGTTTATTATTATCTTGGGTTCCTAACATCAATCATGGTCAACCATATATTATGAAACCAATCATGGTCAACCACGATCCAATGTTGCATTGTCACAAAGATTGTCTCAATATGAAAATCAACCATGGTCAACAATGATCTAATGTCGCATTGTGACAAAGATTGTCTCAATATGAGAATCAATCATGGTCAACCATGGTCCAACGTCACATTGTGACAAGGATTGTCTCAATATGAAAATCAACTATGGTCAACCATGTTTATTTTAAACTTTATTATATTTATCTTAGGGTTTATATACCTTGGGTTTATAATATTAATCCTTTGAGTTTAATATTATTCCCTTGGGTTCATAATCCCTTGAGGTTTTAGTATTAATTCCTTGGGTTTATAATATCAATCCATTGGGTTTATTAATCTAAAGGTTCATATTCCCAGGGTATAACATTATTCATAGGATTTTATAATATTAATCCTAGGGTTTAAATATGTTGGGTTTATAATCATGGCCAACCACGGTCCAACATCACAGTGTGACAAAGATTGTCTCAATATGAAAATCAACCATTGTTAACCATTATCAACTATCGTCAATCATTCTCAACCATGGTCCAATGTCACATTGTTACAAAGATTTTCTCAATATGAAAATCAAGCATAGTCAACCATGGTCTAGCATCACATTGTGACAAAGATTGTCTCAATATAAAAATGAATCATGGTCAACCATGATCCATTGTCACATTGTGACAATATTGTGTGAATATGAAAATCAATCATGACCAATCATGGTCAACCTTGATTATTTTAGGGTTTATAATATTTATCTTAAGGTTTATATACGTTGGATTTATAATATTAATTACATGGGTTTACAATATTAATCCCCTAGGTTTAATATTATTCCATTGGCTTTTTAGTATTGATAGCTTGAATTTGTAAGTGTCTTGGGTTTATATTATCAATCACTTGGGTTTATTAATCTAAGGGTTCATATTCCTGGGATATAATATTATTGATAGGGTTTATAATATTGTTCTTAGGGTTTAATATAAATCACTTGGGTTTATAATATAAATTCTTTGGGTTTATTAATCATTGGGTTTATAATGTTAATAATCACTTATGTTTATAATATTTTTTTTTTGTAAGCTTGGTAGGACTCTCCGATTTTCGAGTTTACATGTCTATTATTCACCGTGCTATGGGGGGAGGGTAGCAAAAGATTCAAACCCAAGATCTCTAGTTTAGTAAGACTTCATTCTATGATCATCGCCAATTGAGCTACCCCATGCAACCAATTACATTTATAATATTAATGTAAAGGGTTTATAATATTAATCTCTTAGGTTCTCACTAATCCCTTTGGTTATATTAATCCCTTAGTTTTATAATATTAATCATTTGTATTTAATATTATTTCATGAGATTTATAATACATTGGGTTTGTAATATTAATAATGCCTTTAAAATCAATATTTATATTATAATGATAAGAACATTTTATAATATAATTATTATATATATATATATATATATATATAATCCACATCTATTTATTTATTAATGTATATCAATTAAATTCAATAATATAATTATACATCTGATTGATATATACTTATTGATATATATCAATTACATTCATTAATATAATTATACTAATCAAATATCAAATTTAATAAAAAATAAAACAAAAATAACAATCATTTTACGTCACTCTAACAAAGATGTTTAACAAAGATAAAAACATGCCCAACCCTCCACAAGTAACTTTACAGGACTAATATTAACAAAGATAAAAAGATGCCCAACCCTCCCCAAATAACTTTACAAGACTAATATTAATAGCATGCTCCATATACTATCGTTGGTTCAGAACTACCTTGTAATATAAGTCAGAGTAAAAGCCATCCATTACACCCTATAATTACTTAACCGAAGTGCCTGGTGATATTAATAGCTGTAAATTTAGTGAGTGAGCTCTTTGCAAATTATGTGTTATTTTAAAGTGACTTAACTAGTTTTGAAGTATGTTTTCTTACGCCAATAATCAAAATGGAAAATACAAAAGATTTAAATGAATAAAAATGATATTTACGGAGCAATAGAAATGAAATTGATTGGAAATATATTTGTGGCATTGGATGTCCTTTGTATCATTAAATAAATTTTAAATAAATCACAACTTTTCCAGACTCATTTAAAAAAATGAGCTACTCTAAGGAAAAAAAACCCAAAAATTTAAATAGATTTTCTAAAAATATAAAATATCATTAAAAAGTAAATATGGTGACGCCGAGTTCCACACGTTAACACTGCCTTCCCCCATCGTAGCTTTGCTAGTTATATACATATAGGTAGATCAGTAAGATAGGTATGTAACTATGGAAAGGCATCTGAAAATTTATTAGTACAAATGAGTGTTGATATGGATAGTTTGAAAAATACCTATTCAATTAGATGGAATATGCAACATCGCACGATACAGGCTTACTAATGGAATATGTAATGTAGCACTGTACATCCATATACTGTGATGGAAAATGTTAGATGAGCTTTCAAGTACATATAAACCAAACTATATCCAATCCTGATACCATTCCACCTATTAATATTTGTTTTTTTAATCTAACACTGTAATTGATGTTGGCCTAGAGCCTAAATTCAAAAACCTATGGGGAGGAAAACAGAACTTTTGAACAGCAACAAAAACTACTTTTTCGATTAGTAAGTAGACGCAAACATTGGATTTCCTGAACAAGAGAGTGGAGTAATTCCCAGAGCGAACACAATGGGCAATAGAGAGAGCTTGTTCAGAAAAAAATTCGTTTCCACAACCATGACGAACACCGTGATCAAGATCTGACCCGTTGATGCGACGCAGGGCTCGTGCGGAGTCTGGCGTGAAAAGAAGCGAGGGATGCTTTGCCAAGAACAACTTGCCCACAAGACTGTAATGGGTATCCACAACTGTATCCGGGCAAGTCATTCTTGGCTGAGTAACACACTCTGCTTCTACACGCAAGACGCTACACAAATTTCTTCACTATTAGCCTAATTACTGGATAAGGGAATGGAGTCTAGACCGACGGAAGAAGGTAATTTATACAGTTAATACGAACAAATCGGCCAAACGGAATGGACAAATCGAATCACTTGAAATCTAAAGTTTCTGCAAAAAAAATATATTCGATTCGCCGAGTACCCTTTTCTTGGCTGAGTAACACTTTCTGGCTCTACATGCAAGAGCCTACACGAATCTCTTCAGAATTAACTCTATTACTAGATAACATCGAACAACTCATGTATGCCTGAGGAATAAATTAGCGTCTCAATTTGGAACGAAAGAAAGGGAAGAGGAATATTTATACATAAAATGTCTCAATTTGGAACAAAGGAAAGGGAAGACGGATATTTATACATAAAGCACGCACAAACCAATAAAATGGAATCGACCAGTTAACTTTATGGCTTAAAAAAACGAAAATTGGCCTGTAAATAATTGTATGTCTGACTCAATGGGTGGCCCGCCAACATTGAAGGGATAAAATTGATTCGCTTCTATCGGTTGATCAGCTTTAGTCGGAGCCTGATACCCACCTGAGTTATAGTCAAGATATCATCGCCAAGCGATAGACGAGCACTCGCACACTGTCCTCACAATCGTTTAAATGTGCAACCAGCGTGAGGGAATCCCGTCGAATATGCAGCTTGCAGACGGCGACGAAATGCGCCACCGGGGTTTAGTCGGAGAATGTGAGACGATACAAAAACAGTTTATGGGAGCGAAGGATGGGGAATGGCGTCAGATATGCAGAAAGTAAAGGATAAGGGAGTGGCGTAGAGAATCCTTGCGCGGCGAAAATGAAACGATTTATGCTTTGCTGTCCTCGAGCAGTTTCGAGTCTCAACGCCGCTACGTTATAAGAACGCAAAGTTGGGTCCACGATGGTTAGGTATAATGTTATTACCACTCCAAAATATAGCGCATCAGACTTTTCCCTTTGAAATTTGTATAAATTGAATGAAAGTTTTCAAAATTATTTATAAATTATGAAAAAAATAATAAATTCTACAAAATTAATTCGAGGAAAAAATAAAACTAGGATGTTCCGTGTTCGTTAGTTTAATTATTGAATTTTGAAAAATATGAACCAAGTATTATTTCATGTTCTTCATCATTAATGTAAGTTTATATATGGTTAACATGTTCTCCCATATGTAACTTTATTATTTATTTGCAAATATAATTGGAAATTTGTATTTGATGATTCTTTGTTAAAAAAAAGCACTTCAATGTATTTTTTTAATACTATACTCATAATTGTTTTATGATTTGATGCTTATTGAAAAGTTACAAACTAAGATTTATTTGAAAATTAATTAAAACAAATGTTATATAGTAGCTAGTACCTGTGGCTTAGTTTAAATATAGCTAAATTAAACTAAAAACATTGAATTGATGTTATTCTTCAAATCTAGAATTTAGCCAATTTAGGTTTTATTAATGGCTTAGTCTAACTTATACACAAAAATGCCTTTTTCACCCGAATTCACCAAAATCCAGGTATACAATTTCAAGATTTGTTGTTTTTTAAAATACATTTTTGAATGCATAAATGGATTGAGCACTGAAAACCTGCGGCACTCCAATTATGCAGATTAAACAATTTAAACTCGAGTTTTTTTAAAAAATTGTCGGATTTTGATTAAAATCAACCATCATGAAAAAAAGTCATTTCATCTATAAGTTAGACTAGGCCTTTACTAATTGGTAAAATGAGATATTTTGTTAATTGTAACTTTGGAGAATCTAATCCTACTCAACCACAACAATAGTCTTATTAGTCCTACACATAATATTAAAATCTATTTCCATGGACATTTTCAATAGCTATGGTTGTTTTTTAAAAATCTATTATTCACATAATATAAAAATCTATTTCCATGGACATTTTCAATAGCTATAGTTGTTTTTTTAAAATATATTATTTTGCATACCTTATTAAATAGTTTTTCAAAATTAAATGATTATAAGAATATTGTAGCTAAAGAAAACATTTTTTTTTAATCTAAAAAAGAGATAAAATTATAAATTTTTAATAGTTTAGTTTCTAAAACTTGACTATGTCATTGAAATTAGATTATTATTAATCCTTAAATTAAATTAATTAATTGTGTACTTATTATTATATTAGAATATAATTAATTTATATTTATTATTATCTCATAATTTTAAAATATAATTTAATTATTATTAACTATATTAAATTTGTTTATCTATTGAAAATATAAGTTAATAATTAAAAAATATATTTTTATTAAAACAAAAATACAACCATAAAACAACAATCAAACTGCATTGAAATAATAATAAAATTATAAAAAAAAAATATACTTGAAATTTGAAAATGTCACATAAAGATTAGACATATTCGATGTATTCATCCAAAATACAGTAAAATACTAAAATTCTTTTACACATGATTACTTTTTATTCGAAATACATAAAACTTTCAAAATAATATCACACAAATATAATTTAAAAGTATTAATATATAGTTTGAAAGTATTAATCTAAAATGTAATGAGTATCTTCGACTTTTCCTCTTTCACACGCCAATCGTGAAGCACTTTAATTAATTCATTTAATGTTCTCGTTAATGCCATGGCAGAACCAGACTCATTTCTGTCGAATATTAATGTAAAAGATCGTTGACTTTAATTGGATTTAATGTTATGACAGGACATAAACACTCTCCGTTATTATATTTTTCTTTGGATATGCATCGGAGTCTCAGCCATGCACGACTTCCATTGCGGATGGGCAATTTCTTTACAAACTTCTGTATGATGCAGTCTTCACTTTGAAGTGTGTATGCCTAAAACTCACAAATGGCATTGATTGTTTTATTAATTTGGGCTCTCCATTAATTGCATTCATCAACCCAAAGTCTCCATTACCCCAACAACAAAAAATTCCAATGTAATTGCATTCATCAACCCAAAGTCTCCATTACTCTAACAACAAAAAATTCCATTACTCCAACAACAAAAAATTCCAATGTGTTTGCTGCAGAGATATTTCAATTTTTTTAATGATTTGTATGATGTTTTTAACAGAGAAGTATGGTGTTGCAAAGTACATATAATGGTGGCAAAATAAGACAATAGGCAGATTTGAGAAAAAATAAATTTTTTAATTTTAAAAAAATAAGTTAAATTTTTCCTTGAGATTTAATGTCACAATCAAAAGCATTCTGAATAGGTTATTACCTTGCTGTAGCAGAGAATAATAAGCAAAATACAGAAAAATACCCTTTAAATTTAAAGCTGGCCCTTAACCATCAAATAAATACCTTCAAATTTAAACCCTGCCCTTAGCCATCAAATTCATAAAGCAAATAAAAAAATTCAATATTCAAACGATAAAACACTTATGGCCATTTTTCCTGTGGTAGAAGCGTATAGTTTCCACCGTGCAATGATATTTAACTTTAACGAGTATAGTTTCCCATCTGCAATGATATTTAACTTTGAGATTATTCGGATGCCCACATTTGTGTCCGCGTGTGCATAAATCTGACAAGTCGCATTACAAATGCCAGGTGCCAAATTAGTAAATCAGAAGCATTTGTTGCGTGTTATGTGAACATCAGTCTGGATCTGATAAGGACGAACCTTCACTCTGTCTGACATAGATTTTGAGAACCAGAAGTTTAGAATTCGTTCAGAAGTGCTAGTCTTGCCAAGTGCAGAAGGATTTAGTTAGAATTTGTTTCTTAGCAGTAGAATGGCTCAGCTTGAACGCAAGCTGGTCGATGTTGAAGACTCGCCAGATGCTTACTCCCGGTATTCATATCTATTCTGGTGCTCCTCTTTTCTGTAATTTTTTATGCAATTCTGGTGCTCCTCTTTTCTGTAATTTTTTATGCAATTCTCAATAGATATGTTGTTGCCTGTTTGTTTTTTTACCTATAATTTTTCTCACATATTGCATATGAACATCGTAATAGATCATCAACTAGGCGTTACCAATGGTTTGAAACCACCGAAGGAGCAGGATGGATTGAAAACGATGGCACCATCAGCAACATATGCGTTGAAGAACCATGAAAATGATGTAACGAATCGTTTAAAACAGGAGACCAACCGATGAAAAGCATCCTTACGATTGGATACAGTTGGCACTCATGAGATTTTTAAAAAAGAGCGGGAGGAGACCCAGGTTCCCGAGCCGACAAGAACAGATTCGAACTGCGAACTGCAATTTTGTCAGAGTGACAATTTAGAAACGATAAATTCATTTCAAAAGGATGTAAATAAAAGTTATGAATAGAACCTCGCCCATAACTGCGAAAATTAATGAAGGCATGATCGTTCATGAGTTTGCGACAATTGCAGAGCCAATACTACAGTCACATTCATTGCTAAGTTTGCCACAATGGCAGAGCCAATACTACAGTCACATTCATTGCTCCGTACAGTGGGAGACCAATCAAAAAGAAAATAAGAAAATAGCTAGAACGACCAAATTCCTCCATTATATGCATTCATCAACCCAATGTCTCGATGACTCCAACAACAAAAAATTCCAATGTCTCGATGACTCCAACAACAAAAAATTCCAATGTGTTTGTTGCGGAGATATTTCAATCCTCCATTAATTGCATTATATTTCAATCCTCCATTAATTACATTCATCAACCCATTAATTGCATTATATTTCAATCCTCCATTAATTACATTCATCAACCCATTAATTGCATTATATTTCAATCCTCCATTAATTACATTCATCAACCCAAAGTCTCGATGACTCCAACCACAAATGATGGCAAAGTAAAATAATGATGTCAAAATAAGAGCCTAGGAAAATTACCAATCAAAATTAGAAAAAATAAATTTTTAAATATTTAAAAAATAAATTATTTTTTTCTTCTAACGACAAATGATGGCAAAGTAAAATAATGATGTCAAAATAAGAGCCTAGCAAAATTACCCAATCAAAATTAGAAAAAATAAATTTTTAAATATTTAAAAAATAAATTATATTTTTCTTCTAATTTTACATTAGAAAACATTACCCAATTACATTATCTCGAAAAAATAAAATTTTAAATATTTAAAAAATAAATTATTTTTTTATTCTAGGAAAATTACCAATCAAAATTAGAAAAAATAAATTTTTAAATATTTAAAAAATAAATTATTTTTTTCTTCTAACGACAAATGATGGCAAAGTAAAATAATGATGTCAAAATAAGAGCCTAGCAAAATTACCCAATCAAAATTAGAAAAAATAAATTTTTAAATATTTAAAAAATAAATTATATTTTTCTTCTAATTTTACATTAGAAAACATTACCCAATTACATTATCTGGAAAAAATAAAATTTTAAATATTTAAAAAATAAATTATTTTTTTATTCTAGCAAAATTACCAATCAAAATTAGAAAAAATAAATTTTTAAATATTTAAAAAATAAATTATTTTTTTCTTCTAATTTTACATTAGAAAACATTACCCAATTACATTATCTGGAAAAAATAAAATTTTAAATATTTAAAAAATAAATTATTTTTTTCTTCTAATTTTACATTAGAGAACATTACCCAATTACATTTAAATTTTTAAATACTTAAAATATAAATTATTTACCAATTACATTATCCAATCAAACATTACCCAATTACATTATCCAATCCAAAATTACATTATCCAATCAAAATATTTAAAAAACAAATTATTTTTTTCTTGTAAGCTTACCTTAGAAAACCTATTTTAATTGAAATTTTTAAATATTTAAAAAATAAACTATTTTTTCCTTCTAGGTTTACATTAGAAAACCTATTTAATTTTAATTTTTAAATATTTAAAAGATAAATTATTTTTTTCTTCTAGGTTTACATGAGAAAACATTACCCAATTACATTATCCAATCAAAAATTGGGAAAAAATAATTTTTTAAATATTTAAAAAATAAATTTTTGATTACCTAATTACATTATAAAATCATTACCCAATTACATTATCCAATCAAAAATTGGGAAAAAATAATTTTTTAAATATTTAAAAAATAAATTTTTGATTACCTAATTACATTATAAAATCAAAAAGTGAGAAAAAATAAATTATTTTTTTTCTTTTAGGTTTACCTTAGAAAACCTATTTTAATTTTTAGTCAATTGAAATTTAATGTTAGAATCAAATCCAATCCATGTCACAATCAAAATCAAATCCAATCCAATCCATGTCACAATGACATCAAATCCGTGCGAGAAAAAATAAATTTTTAAATATTTAAAAAATAATTTTTTTCTTATAAAATCAAAAAGTGAGAAAAATAAATTATTTTTTTCTTTTTGGTTTACTTTAGAAAACCTATTTTAATTTTTAGTCAACTGAAATTTAATGTTAGAATGAAATCCAATCCATGTCACGATCAAAATCAAATCCAATCCATGTCACAATGACATCAAATCAATGTGAGAGGAAATAAATTTTTAAATATTTAAAAATTAATTTTTTTCTTATAAAATCAAAAAGTGAGAAAAAATAAATTATTTTTTTCTTTTAGGCTTACCTTAGAAAACCTATTTTAATTTTTAGTCAATTGAAATTTAATGTTAGAATCAAATCCAATCCATGTCACAATCAAATCCAATCCATGTCACAATAACATCAAATCCATACTAGAAAAAATAAATTTTTAAATATTTAAAAAATAATTTTTTTCATTCTTCTGGGTTTACATTAGAAAATATTACCTAATTAATGTAAACATTACCCAATCAAAATTAACATTACCCAATTAAGGTAAACATTACCCAATCAAAATTGAGAAAAAATAAATTTAAAAAAAACTTATTTTAATTTCTAGTCAATTGAATTTAATGTCACAATCAATGCCACAATCTATGCGTGCGTTCTGAATGTGTTATTACCCCAATCATAAATAAATAAAAACAAAAATAATTAAATTTTTAAACTTTACTTTTAAGAATTAAAACAATTATAAATAATTATTGATTTATGTTTTATTTGAAGTTAATTTATAAAATATTGTTAAGATTGTAAAAAAAAAATATTTGATTTTGAAAAAAGAGTATTTGATTTTTTCAAAGCTTGATATTAAGAAATTTAAAGGAATGAGAGGTGAAGGTTGTAAATAGGGTAGTTCCCTTTCTTCAAAATCCACTCAAATGATCATTGTTATTACTATCTATAACTCTGAATCAAGTAATGTAGTGTTAGTCAAAATTCTCAAAATACAATTATAACTAGGTTAGCATTGGGAATCATCTTTCTATAAAGATATTTTTAGATAACTAGGTTAGCATTGGGAATCATCCTTCTATAAAGATATTTTTAGAGAACCTCAATCGTGTCAAAATACAATTATAACTAGGTTAGCATTGGGAATCATCTTTCTATAAAGATATTTTTAAATAACTAGGTTAGCATTGAGAATCATCCTTCTATGAATATATTTTTAGAGAGCCTCAATCCTGTCATATTGTTGGAAGTCAACTTTAGTTTAAAAATGTAGAAATATTCGTTTCTTGGAGAACTATAAATTGGTTAATTTTCTTACCTACACTTTCATTTTTTTATTTTATATATTCATTATTATATAATAAGTTACAAAAAGGTTAGTTTTTGTTTTTCTTTTTCCTTTGGGTATATATGCATATTTTATTTATATATATAGTTTAATTTATAAATCATAATTTTTTTTTAAATGTGATCAAAATCAGGTAGTTTAATCGGTAAATTTTGAGTGCTTTAGGGTTTTTTCAAAGTGCTAAATCTATTAATGCAATAAAAATTATATTTTAAATAACAAAAAAACACATTCTTTAGGAAAATTATTTCACCCAATTTTAGTGAAAAAGTCTCTCTCTCTCTCTATATATATATATCAATCATTAGGTACCAATTTATTGTATCATGGCCGACAATAAATTTTCTTTCATGTAGGAATTTCATTGGTAAAGTCTAATACAATTTTCATCAAATCACATTGCCTTTCACAGGGATTTATATCAAATTTATTCTAGAAAAATCTTCTTTCAATCCCATACCTACTCTCTAAAAAACCATTTTTATATAAATTGTCACAACATTGTTAGAATGTATTTTACAATACTTAAAATATCTATACAAGTTGAAATTTTTTTCATATAATGTTCATATCACTAGAATTGTGCATCTCTATTGAAGTTTCTTAAAACTTTTGATAAATGGATTGTATATAATAACCTTGAGCTTCACCATCTCTTTGAAAAAGGATTTAAATAAAAAAATAACATTTCCCCACACATTTAGACACATAAATAATGACATAAATAACATGAAAATTTTAGTGTTCGGAAAATTTAATGCCAATATAGCACAAGTTACATCCAACCTACATGCAAAATTTCATAATCTGATATCTTCTCTATTTATATTATTAATTTTTCTAGTTCTATACATATCATGTTTAAAAGTACTTATTAAGTAATTTGCAATTTGATTTCTATTAGTTTAGTTTTGACTTATCCCAGACTTAATGTTAACTTAAAAAATAAATAATGTATATTTAATTATAAGTAATAAAAAATTGTAAACACTTGATTAGACAAAAAATTTGATCTTATTTCAGCCTTAACACTATCTATCCGAGTCACACTAATAAACTCTGCCATAACTCTCAGAAGTTTTTCATGATGAAAAGTCACATTGACCTCCCTATCTACCTTTGCATGTACACCTGGCCCAATTAACTAGTGTCGTTGGGATTTCTGCCATCTCCTAACAATTTTTTTTGGTTTTGTTTTTGTTTTCAGGGATTGACGGACGAGATCCCATAGGCGTCGATGTAAATGCCATATGGGTAACCTCCTTGAACCACCTCGCCTAATTGGTTTGCTTGGTAAAAGGAGTAACTCAAATGGTAGATTATTTCCCAGAATAATATGCCTAGGGATACATTAGGTGGTAAAAATTTTTCTTTCTTGATTTGATGATCTTTTCTACTTTTCCTTTGAAGTTTCTTAAGCTTAGATGAAAGTAATGTTTAATAGGGCTACAATATCCTGAGCATATCAGAAGAGCTTGAACGAAGCTTTGGTTCATCTCTCAAAGTTTTGAAGTTTCTTTCACTATAAATTGTTGCGTTCTTCCACCTTTATGATTTTTTTTTTTCTTGTTTTCCAGGAAGGATATTTTAAGTTCCAGCGAGCTCTAGAACAAACATTTTCATTCAAGGTTTTTGTGTAGGTAATTTTCAAGGGGCTTTAATTATTTCATTATTTTTTGTGCTTTCTCAAGATTTTCTTCTTTGATGGTTCTTCAAAACTTGAAGTCTACTCTACTATAACCTTCTCTCTCTATGTTTGTAGAAACCTAGAGAGCTATTGTGAAGTTTTCATCTACATATCCCACTACTGTTCTTAACATCTAGGGTATAAAATACCCAATAGGTAATAACTACGATTTTTAGGGTTGATTTCATTCATCGCCTTTTAAAATAACCAAACTCTTCTCTTAGTTAATTTACAAGGTTTATGTTTTTGTTTTGTTTTTTTTTTTTTCCTTCTTTCATTTTTAGGGTATCAAAGGGGCTTTGCCTTAGTTACCATGAGGCACAAGTAACATCCCAATCCTATTTTTCCATTTCTTTTAAAATCTTTACTTCAATTCTTATTTCTGATGAGACTTAGCTACAAAAATATCCTCATTGATAAGAATTTTCTTCTTGCAAGAACTAGCAACTTCCACATTTAACAAAATCATCTCATGAGGGAATATATGATTCCTTTGATTGATTACAGGGTTAGAGAATTTTAAACGTTGTGAATATTATGCTTATTTGGCTAACAAATGTAGAAATAACTTGAAATTTTCGGTTGCTAATGAATTCAAATAGGAAACACTAGACCCAAATTTCTTCTACTCAATCCACATAAAGGAAAACATACAATAGAAACACATGAAATCACATGCAATCATTCAATCCCAACAAACACAATAATTTTACTAGGGAACCCAATTGGGAAAAACCCCTCCTCTGTTTTTGTTAAATCAGATGAGAATATGGATCTATTACAATGGAAATTCCAATCCTTGAAGCTCAACATGAGGTACAATACTAATCTCCTCCCGCTCTACCTACTCTAACTAGTACTTAGCCAAAATAGGCATCATGCTTCCTCCTATTTCCTTAGAGAATTCACGAGGAAATTATCTCCTAAGATATAGGGAAATCTCATATTTCCTTGCACAAATCCAAGATAAATTGCTCATCTTATCTAATACAAAACCTATACACTCACTAGTATACACTGATAATCACAATGATGCTTGTTTCCTCCACTGAACTAGGAAATTTGAATTCCATGCATGAATAGGGTTATTTTTAGTAATTGAGTAGTTAAATCAGAGATCATTGAGTTAACAAATGTTACAAATACTCAACTGAACTCCAACTAACTCTATTCATGACCAAAGCACATATAACTGAGTTTCACTAAAATAACTCTAGCAGATTTCTAGATCTTAATAATCAACTCTTACAAAACTCTACTTCTTTCCCACAAAATTAAATTAACTAACTTAACTAAGTGACTTTGCCATGTCACTCCTATTAAATGCAACTCAAGTCATCCTGCTAATGTGGAAATTCAAAATTTTCCATTTGACTAAGGCATAAGTCAAATGAAGCCTTTTCTTGTTACAATTTAACACTTCTTATTAGCAAGAAAAGGGCTTTGATTTACCACACCTATCCTGCTCCTATGGAAATCAGACTTGCCTCTTGACAAGGCCTTTGTCAAAATTTCTGCATCCTGCTCCTCTGTGGGAATGTACTGCAACATGATGATCCTCCTATGCATACAATCTCTCATGTGATTGTACATGATGCCTAGATGCTTGGACCCATCATGTGTGTAACAACCTGAGGTTAAAAGTCCATGTAATAAAGTTAATAAAAGCAAAATAAGACCAAGGTCACGGGACACTTATTCCAAGTTGAATCTTGGGAAAAATATCTTAGAGTGTGTTCATTTGGTTTATTATGGCTAAAGAAATTGACAAAGACAATGAAAAAGGCATTGAAAAGGCAAAGAGGCCTTATTTGGCATTTATTTATGAAAATAAAGGAAATTAGGAGAAAAGGGAGGTGAAAGGTCACATGTTGCATGTGAGGAGGAAAATGAAGGAAAAAATGGAAATTGAAGAAAATAGAGGCCTCATTAATGAAAATGCTTCTAAGGATTAGTTCACAACCTTTTGTCAATTCAGTTTTGGAGTTCTCTCAATTATCTCTACTCTCTCATACTCTTGCACACTTAGATTATTCTTGGAGCACTCTAGCATTGGAGGAAGGAAGGAAAATGAAGGGCAAGAAAGAAAAGGGAAGGAAAGATAAAGTAAGGAAAAGTGGGATCAAGCGTCTATAGTGGGATTACTTGAAGGTACCGAGTTGCATGTATTATTTCCTTGCTAGTTTTGGCATGTAGGGAACATACATGTGTGTAATTGGTTCTCTTCTTTTCATTGGCATGGGTCGTACTAGGTGTGACAGTGGATTTCAGCCTTTCCTTTCCATTTTTGGATAGACATGGTGTGATGGGGTTCTCTTACTTGGTTGAGATGGATTTCTAGATGGTTTCGAAAATGAGTGGGGTGGTCTCAGAAAAAATCACAAGTCCTGGGAATCCCTTGACTGGTAATGACGGGATACACAGTAAATCCTGATTGTGAATACTCTCGTTGGGCCTAGGAATCCCTTGACTAATAATGACAGGATATTTGGTGAATCCTAGAGGGTGGAGCCTCGGTGGGCCTAGGAATCTCTTGACAGATAATGGCTAGCTACACGGTAAAAACATAGAGTTGGAGACATAAAAATTCCTCACGGTTTAGGTGGAGAGATCCAGATGCATCCATGCTTGTTTAGGGTCTAGTGATCCCTTGACTAGTCTATGGCGGGATTGTGGTAAAACTGTAGTGTATGTTTATTGTTTAGGCCCAGGAATCCTTTGGCGGGATACACTTTAAAGCGTGAGGAAGCATTGATCGGTTTTGTTCCGAGTCCCACATTCATTCTTGAAATATGGCACATGGGTGATTGGATGAAAGAAATATTTGGTTCAACCCAATCTATGGTTTGTTGATACATGGAAGTCCTTGACTTGGTTGGATTTTCATATGTTGATAAGAGATCTTTTCCTTTTGTGTATTATGTATAAATATGTTGGTTATTACATGACGATAATGACTGGTCTGTCATTATTAATATTATGGCTATATCTTGGTTATAAGCATAGTTTCATGACAGATTCTAGTTATGGCTCTTAACATGTTTTGATTGTTAAATGAATGGCTATTAAATGGATGACCTAATATATGTTATTAAAATTATTATGAGAATTTATTATACCTTCTTGGTGATTTTCAGGTAATAATTACACCCTTATGTTCAAATATGCATCTATAGCCCGTAGATTACATGTTCACAATGTGTTCGATGAAATGTATGTCATGGTTAAGATTAGTTAGGCAAAGTCTTTTATTAAGTTTTGTGTTAGAATATTTGTCTTTGTGTCATTTATTGTCTTTTAAAGTATCATCAAGTTTTGAGCAGTGGTATGGAGACCAGCCTTGAAAAATTGGCTCAAATCTCGCGGTAGCAGGCATGAAACTAGCTAAAAAACACTACAATCTCTCTCTTATAGGCTTATGGAAGTGAATGGAGGCCTACAATCACACATATGTAGGATTTTGCATGTGACTAGGGGATTTTTTATGAAAAATAAATTAGACTCAGGGTTTGGGCACCTGGAGTGGTTGCTTAGCCTCTGGGGTTCTTATAGCTCCTGAGGAAGGTCAATTTGGTTTTGGCTTGTTGATTCCACTTCCCTAAATGTAATTGGGGATTTTAATCATATCATAGTAACTCTTGATCACATGTTTAACCTGGTGGACTAATTATATTGTGTAAATGTGGGAGGAGGGTGTTACAATGAAACACTATACTTTAGAGAGTTTTATACAATTGTGATTGTCATAGTGGATCAATGTAGGATCCATCATTTGACTGAATATAATAAAAAAGGTCTTCCTAATCCAAATATCCTCACATGTTTCTTAAATAATAGTCATATACTTAGCCTCTGTTGAGCCAAGTGCGATAGATCTATGCTTCTTGCTATACCAAGAAACTATTGTTGACCCAACACTAAAGATAGCTCAGAATGTGCTCTTCCTATCTGATGAAATCCTTCTCCCATAGGAATCTGTGAAACATTGGAGCTTCACTCCATTAGTCCTCCTTCACCATAAAATGAAATCTAGTGTGACTTTGAGGTATCTAAGAATGTATTTTACTACTTTTGAGTGGAGCTTGGTAGGCTACACCATAAACTGACTAAGATGATTAAAAACAAAATGAATATTAGTCCTTGTGTTCACCAAGTACATTGAGGACCCCACCAACTATTTGTAAATAGTGTCATCTACTTCCTCTCTTGTATAAATATCCTCTCTCTTCTTGTTAGTAGCCAGAGGATTTTCCATGGGCTTGCAATCATGCATATGGAACCTTTGAAGGATTTCAGAGGTGTGGTTCCCTTGACCAAAAAATATCTCTTCATCTCCCTTCCATACCTCCAAACCAAGGAAGTAGTACATAAAACCCATATCTTTAATCTCAAACTCTCTTATAAGGTCCTCCTTGTAAGTCTACATCAACCTCTCATCTCCTATTGGTATCAAATGATGTACATACAAGATTAAGATCAGAAAATTGCCATATACCAAAGTGTAATATATATTGGCATCTGCTTCACTCTTAGTGAAGACCAATGAACTTAGATAGAAATATATGCGAGAGTACCAAGAACGAGGTGCCTACTTGAGACCGCAAAGGGCTCTCCTGAGTCTACACACATGTGTCTCCCTTTTAAATGAATGAAATCCCTCAGGTTGCTCAATGTAGATATCTTCCTCAACTGCTCCATTGAGGAAGGAAATATTAACATCCATTTGGTGGATCTTCCACACAAACTGTGTTACCAATGCTAGTATGGTCCTGATAGAAGAATATATTTCCACAGGGGAAAATGTATCCTCATAATAAAATCCCTCTATCTATGAGAAGCCTTTTACCACAAATCTAGCCTTGAACTTCTCAACGCTACCATTAACTGCATGTTTCATCTTATACACCCACTTGGAGCCAATAATAGTTTTTCCCTCAAGTCTAGGCACAACCACCCAAGTGTCATTCTTCATGATGGGTTCATACTCCTCAACCACGGAATCTACCCACACCTGCTGGGAAACTACTTACTCCAATGAAGAAGAATCAAAATAAATCAATTTGTAATGAGTTCCATATATTTGATATATCTATTTGGTGATATCCTCTTTTTGCGTAAGGAGCTAGGAGCTCCAACATGCTCCTAAGCTTCTTGAACCAACTCATCTGCCTTCCTAGTTCTCTTCCTCCCTTATCTAGAAGGATCTCTGTGAGTGGGTGCCTCCACTCAAATTTCTCTGTGATCCTCCACAGGTGGTTGCTCTAGAAAATATTGTGGATCTTTCTGTGATCCTCCTTTGGAGCTAGAAGCTCCTCCTCTGGTGGATGTAGGAATTTACAGGGTAAGTTCCTCAGGCAGAACACCAAAGGACACCGCTCACAACCAGATCGCAGATCAATACACCAGTATTTTTGACGTGGTTAAAACCCTCAAAGAGGGAAATAGTCCACGGCCTGAGCCAACGCAACCACTTCAGGCAATTTATTAATAAAAGAATGAAAATTTACATAAGCTTCTCTCATAGACGGATTACCCTACAAATGACCCTCCATGCGCTTTAAATAGAAATCATGGAACAATCGAGTGTCAAGCCACGGATCAAGTGTCGGTAATACCGAGGAGAGAATGAACCGTCGGATCACTACATATCGTGACCATCAGATTGTAAGTTACAAAATGTACAAGGTAAAGAAACACACTTTACCTAACTCTATACCTAACTCTATACTAGACCAAGTTGTACTTAACTATTTCCTATGTGTCGGAATATCCTAACATCCCCCCTTAAGAACAACTTGGGATAGGATTGAAGGATTTATAAATATGACACAATAGGAGAAGGAAGGAGGCACTAGAGCCTATCCCCCCTTAGTGACAACTTCCTGAACTCCAACCATAAATCGAAGTTTAGTGAACTTCGCCTCTGTGAGAGCCTTTGTAAAGATGTCTGCAACTTGATCATCTGTTGAACAATATTGCACTTCAAGAACATGGTCATGGATGAGCTTTCTGATGAAGTGCATGTGCAGTTCAATGTGTTTTCTACGTTGATGTTGGACTGGATCTTTGCATAGCTGAATGGCACTTTGATTATCACACCAAAGTGTAGTCGGATGCTGCTGCTGAAAGCCAAACTTTGACAGGATCTGACGAAGCCACAAGGCTTCCTTACTAGCTTCTACGACACCACGATACTCTGCTTCTGCTGAAGAAAGAGAAATGGCACCTTGTTTCTTGCAGGCCCATGTAATAGGTCCTGAACCAAGAGTGAACACATAACCTGTAGTAGACTTCCGATCATCAGGGTCACCAACCCAATCGGAATCAGTGAAACCAACCAATAGAGGAGATGCTTCGGCACTGTAATGAATCCCAAACTGAACTGTACCTCGAACATAACGAAGTATTCTTTTAGATGCTTTCCAATTACTTTCACGTGGGTTTTGCATAAACCGAGCAACAAGGCCAACGGCAAAGGAAAGGTTAGGTCGAGTATGGGTTAGATACAAAAGTTTTCCTACAAGTTGACGGTATGAGGTAGCATCAACTTCAGGAGAAGTACAAGTGACTGAAAGTTTTACTCCAGACTGGAAGGGAGAAGGGGCTGGCTTACAGTCTTCCATGTGAAAATGGCGTAGAATATCACAGGCATACTTGGATTGGGAAAGGGAAATACCCTCCTTGGATTGCAAGACTTGAAGACCGAGAAAATAATGTAAGTGTCCTAAGTCTGTCATTTCAAATTTCTTTTTAAGGCTAGACTTCACATGGTTTATAAGGTTGGGATCACTACCGGTAAGGATAAGATCATCAACATAAAGAACAAGAATGATAAGAGGCTTTCCCACTTTCTTGGTGTAGACAGTATTGTCAGAATGACACCTAGAAAAGCCAGATTCTAAAAGAAAGCTATCCATTTTGGCATACCAAGCTCGAGGAGCTTGCTTGAGACCATAAAGGGATTTCTTAAGCCGACATACAAGGCTGGGGTCTGTTTTTATGAAGCCAATGGGTTGTTCCATGTAGATTTCTTCATGCAAGTCCCCATGCAAGAAGGTAGATTTAACATCCATCTGATGGACTTCCAATTTGAACGAGGCAGCAAGGGAAAGAACAAGGCGGATAGAGTTCATTTTGGCAACAGGGGAGAAGGTTTCAGTGTAGTCAATGCCTTCAACCTATGAGAAACCTTTAGCAACAAGACGAGCTTTATGTTTATCAACTTTCCCATCTGGTCCATACTTGGTTCTGTAAACCCATTTGCATCTAACAAGTTTTCGTCCCTTTGGTAGAGGAACAAGATCCCATGTATCATTTGCCAATAATGAATGATATTCTTCATTCATAGCTGCTTCCCAATCTGGATGGCCTGAAGCTTCTGCAAAGGTGTCAGGATCATAATTTACTGGAGCTTGAACCAGTAAAGAAGAGGCTCTGTCAAACTGAGAATGTGTGTGTCGCTGATCTGTAGGATCACCTGCAAGATCACCTGCTGCATCTCGAGTAGCACGAACCCATTTTGGAAGCTGAGGAGCTGAAGGAGGATCCTGAGATGGTGGGGGAGGATTGTCATCCTCACTTTCATCATCTGAAGAAGAAATTCTTTCAAAAGTAGAAGAGATAGGGAGAGGTGGCACATCCGCCGGACTAGGCTTGCAGGCCGATATATTTTCATCAAATTTTACATCTCTTCTAATGATAACATTTTTGGACTTAAATGGAATAAGTCTATAGCCTTTGACATCTTCAGAATATCCAACAAAAGTACATTTTTCACTCTTAGGTTCTAAAGCTTTATGCTTTTCATCTGGAATATGGCCCACGCTTCACTTCCAAAAACACGAAAGTGACTTACATCTGGTTTGATTGAGCTCCATGCTTCTTCTGGAGTGATATTCTTTAAAGCCTTAGTAGGAGTGCGATTTATTATGTAATTTGCACAGTTAATTGCTTCTGCCCAAAAACTAAGACCAAGTCCTTTAGATTGTAGCATACAATTAGCCATTTCCTTTAAGGTGCGATTCTTC
Organism: Pinus tabuliformis; assembly: GCA_031772625.1. Lineage (NCBI taxonomy): Eukaryota > Viridiplantae > Streptophyta > Pinopsida > Pinales > Pinaceae > Pinus > Pinus tabuliformis. The sequence continues at coordinate 875,987,310 of CM062807.1, forward strand.
CTTTCAGCTACACCATTTTGTTGTGGAGTATATGGAACAGTATGTTGCATTTGAATTCCATTCTCAGTGCAAAAGTTGATGAATGTGTTTTTAACATATTCTCCGCCATTATCAGATCTTAGCTTAAGAATTTGATGTCCAGATTGTTTTTCAACAAAGGCCTTGAAGGCCAAAAATGTGTTAAATACTTCACTCTTGAGTTTTAAGAAGTATACCCAAGTGCGTCTGGAGAAATCATCAATGAAAGTTAAGAAATACTTGAAGCCAGAGAATGAAACAACTAGAAGTGGACCACATAAATCACTATGCACAAGCTGTAAAGGGGCTGAGGCATGGCAAGAGGCACATTTTTCAAAACTATCCAGATGATGTTTTCTGAGTACACATCCGGAACAAACACCATCTCTGCAAGATACCATAGGAAGACCTGTCACCATATTTTCTTTACATAGATGCTGAAGGGAGCGATAGTTTAAGTGACCAAATCGCTCATGCCAAAGTTTGCTCACTTCATCGTTGTGAGCAACAAATACTAAGGGAAGATTCGATGACCCAAAGTTGTGAAACTTATACAACCTTGTAGAATCATCAGCAATGCTAGTAGCTAAAATCTGTTTAGGATCTCTTAGGTCCTTGATTACAACATCATGAGGTGAAAATTCAACGATTTTACCTTCACCTGAATGAGTTATCTGATATACAGATAGAAGGTTGCAAGATAAGGTTGGAACACATAATACATCATTAAACTGACCATTGTCTAGATGAACAGTTCCAGTCCCTACAACACTAAGAGATCTATCATCACCAACATATATATTTTTGGTGTTACAATCATTTAAAGAAGAAAACATGGCTTTGTTTTTGGCCATGTGATAAGAAGCTCTAGAATCAATGAGCCACTCATGAGAATGAGAAGAAGAAGATACATTTAGTGCATAGCCAGACCGAGATGCTTGACAACCACATGCAGAAAGTGCCATTCCTGAAGATGAAGTTGAAGTTGAAGATTGCTCCAAATGGATGTTATGTTTCTTCATCGCTGCTTCCAAGGCTTCCATTTTCTTAAAGCATTTGGATTCTAAGTGGCCATCTCGATTACAAAAGTTGCAATGTCTATCAGTCTTCTTCCATTTGTTTTTATTTGTCTTATCATTTTGTTGAAATGATTTTTCATTTTGAGGCTGAGATTGCTTAGGACCCTTGTTTGGTTTAGGACCATTTTTTTTGGATATGACTTCTTAGGATTCTTTGAATTTTGTTGCTGCTGGGTGGTTAATGCTTTCTTGGAAGAGTTTCCAAGATTAAGAAGACCAAGTTGTAAGAGTTTTTCTTGTTCTCTTATTAAAGAATCACAAAAAGAGTCAAAGGAAGGGGACTTGTAGTCTGTTCCTTGAGAAATGAAGGCTTCTCTTGTAGAATGGAAGGTGGAAACAAACACAGAGTAGGCTGGTCCCAACTTAGTAAGAATGGAATAGATAAGGTTACTATCTTCTTTCTTAACCTTAACACCTTCCAAGAGATATCTAAGGGTCTTGAACTTGGATAAGAAATCTTCAATGCAAGAAAAATTATTAGGGTCCAATGTAAGCAACTCATTTTCAAGTTGATGGGCTCTAAGTTCATTTTTAATCCCAAAAACTTTATTGATTTGTTTCATTGCTTCATCAGGAGTATCAAGTTCTGCAATATGGAATCTAAGATCTGGAGAAATAGACATCCCTATCAATACACGTGCTTGATCTTGCCTATTTTCCCATTTAGCAGCCTTATCTTCATCCTTCGGTTTCTTTTCTCTGCCTGAGGCTATTCTATAGAGACCTTTACTTCTAAGTAAATCCTCAATGTAGGACAACCATTGGAAGTAGTTGGTGCTGTCAAGGGTAACTTGGTATTGACTTTCCATTTCAACGAAAACTGAAGCTAAAGATGTTGAAATTAAGTGTTCCAATGGATAGATCTCAAAAAATTAGGCTGGTTTAAAAAAAAACAGCTCTGAAAAAGGCTTCCAGATGAAGAAGTTATGGCTTTTTGAAAAAAAGTTGTTGAAGATGCCGACGAAGTGCGAGAATGTGCGGAAATGAAAAATCCGCCCTCAAAAAAAGGAGATTTGAAACCAAGACCTCTACTCTCTTAAAATAGCTTTGAACCAATTGAGCTATACAAAAAATTTGAGAGAGAGAGAGAGAGGGGGGGGGGGGGGGGGGGGGTTGATGCTTTGGGTTGCATGCTTGCTTTGAGAAAGCTCTTTTTCCCTACAAAACAAAAAACACAAAACCCAACATGGACATGCAAAGAAAACGAACCTTACGGCTTGAAGTTAGCTTTAGCCGAAAAACTAAATATTTTCAAAAATGAACCTTGCGGCTCAAAGTTAGCTTTAGCTGGAAACTAAATATTTTCCTCAATGTTTCTGATTTTCCAAGATCACACTAAGGTGCAGGGAAAAGAGCATATGCATGAGAAAAATCCTTCCTTTCTGTTTCTGATTTGCCCAGATCGCACAGAGTCACAGGGCAAAGAGCATACGCAGAAATGAAAGGTATAGATCCAGTAATAAAAAAAGCTAAATAAACCGAAACCGAAATAAATAGAGAGAAAATAACTGTAAACTGCAAATAAACACTGTATACCTCCAGATCTTAAAAATGACGCAGCTAGGGCTACCGGAAACCTTTTCGCATGAAACGAAAAGGGTTCCTCACTGGAACAGATGCTCCCAACACAATAGAGCAGTCCTCTCGGCCTGAAAGTAGTCAGAAACAGTAGATCTGGGAAACAACAGTCGGATGCAGTTCTACCAGCTTCAGATTTGGATCACCAACAGACGCGGCCCTCAAATAACTCTGATACCATGTAGGAATTTACAGTGTAAGTTCCTCAGATAGAACACCAAAGGACACTGCTCACAACCAGATCATAGATCAATACACCAGTATCTTTGATGTGGTTAAAACCCTCAAAGAGGGAAACAATCCATGGCCTGAGCCAACATGGCCACTTCAGGCAATTTATTAATAAAAGAATGAAAATTTACATAAGCTTCTCTCATAGATGGATTACCCTACAAATGACCCTCCATGCGCTTTAAATAGAAATCATGGACCAATCGAGTGTCAAGCCACAGATCAAGTGTCGGTAATACCGAGGAGAGAATGAACCGTCGGATCACTACATATCGTGACCATCGGATTGTAAGTTACAAAATGTACAAGGTAAAGAAACACACTTTACCTAACTCTATACCTAACTCTATACTAGACCAAGTTGTACTTAACTATTTCCTATATGTCGGAATATCCTATTTGATATATCTATTTGGTGATATCCTCTTTTTGCGTAAGGAGCTAGGAGCTCCAACATGCTCCTAAGCTTCTTGAACCAACTCATCTGCCTTCCTGGTTCTCTTCCTCCCTTATCTAGAAGGATCTTTGTGAGTGGGTGTCTCCACTCAAATTTCTCTCTGATCCTCCACATGTGGTTGCTCTAGAAAATATTATGGATCTTTCTGTGATCCTCCTTTGGAGCTAGAAGTTCCTCCTCTGGTGGAATGCTCAACTCTCATTCCAGATATCTTCTCATGGCCTTCTCCTCATCAAATCTAACATCCCTCCTCATCATATTTATCTTGAGTGAAGGAATATACAACTAGTAAATATGAGATGTTTATGTGTATCGTACGAATATCCCCCTCTTTGTAATAGGCTCCAACTCTTTCTAGCTATCATTAGAGACATGACAATAAACGATGGATCCAAAAATGTGAAATTCGGACACATCTGGCTTCCTCCCAAAGAAAGCCTCTTTAGGTGTGATCATTCCAATAATTTTGCGACGGCTGATGTCCTACTAATAAACAATTGTATTACATTCTTCTTCCCACATGTATAGTGGAAGTCCCTAGTCATGGAACATTGCTCTTGCGACCCCTACAATGCTTCTATTTTTCCTCTCTGCCATCCCATTTTTTTATGGATTGTGAGGTGCAGTTAACTAACTTATAATACTCTCCTTCAAACATAATTAATTGAAATCATTAGACACATATTCTCATCCATTATTACTTCTCAAGGATTTAATTTTTTGTCCAATATCATTTTCAACTAAGGCTTTGAATTCAATTTTTTTTTTAATAAACCTCATCATTTTTATTCATAAAGTAGATCCAACATTTGTAGGAAAAATCATCTACAAAGATAGCATAATACCTATCCTTTGCAGCTAAGACCGTAGAAAATGGTCCACACAAATATCAGTGAAATCACACCAAGATGGCTCCATATTTGCTATCTCAACCTTGTAAGGAGAATTTAACATATTTTCCAAGAGTGCATCCCTTAAAAACATCATGTTGATTAAGGGTGTATTTTGGAAGTCCACTGATGATTTACCGCATTATTTTCAAAGATCCATGGTGTAGGTGTCCCATGCACCTATGCAAGATCTCTCCAACATCTTGGCTGTGAACATGTTATGCCTTATTTCTCAATGGAGCACATGCATCTGCCTCTAGCTTGTATATATTTTTCACCCAAATATCAATTTGTTTCAATTTTCTAGTAGAAACATGATTCGGATAATCTTTCCCCTTACTTAACACCACATCATATCCATGGTCTTCAAGTAAACCTACAAAAACTAGTTTTTTCTTCATCCCAAGCACATGCATTACATTCTTTAGGTAAATATGAGTTCTTGAATCCATTTTAAAGGTGATAGTAGCAATATCTTTGGTACTATACCTCCTGTCATATCTAAGTTGTATGTGTAATTGTGGGTTCTCCTCCAAGTTGCTGAAGATATCCTTATTTCCTGTCATATGAAATGAAGCACTAGAATCTAAGTACCATAGATTGCCTCATACAATAATTTCCATGCATGAAATGGGGGTGTAATTTAACTCGAATTGTGATGTGAGACCATCCCTTCCCGATGGTGCTATAGGATTCTTACTGGATTTCTTGTGTGGAAACTTGGTTGCATAGTGTCCATAATCATGGTAGTGGAAACATTTCTTCTTACCCCAGCTCTAGCTAGATTATGCCTTTCCTTGGGCCTTCTTTCCCTTAGATTTCTTTACTTTACCTATCAAAGCAATGTTTTCTTCCTTATCAGTTTTGGATGTGACACCATCTCTACTGTTTCTTCTAATCTCCTTTTGCACCAAATCAAACCAAATTCTCTCTCGATCTGGTAGCTTGTATCTTCCATTAACTAAAACATGGTAGTTGTGCTAGGATTTCAAAATTCCAAGGAGTGCTAAGTTACAAATTTCAAATGATAGAACCTTTTGTCCAACTCCTCTAAGTTCATCTCTCACCTGAGTTAATATGGATAGGCATTGAACAACAATTTCATTTTTACCCATTCAAATGTTCTTGAGCTTACCTTTCAATTCTAATTTTCTTACATCATTGTTGCTTTGGAATAGATCTGTGAGGATTTTCCACATTATAAATGGAGTCTCCTTACCATTCCAATTCTAAACTAAATGATCTTTGACTCCCTCTAGAATAATCCTCGTAGATTTTAATGTTTTTCTTCCACTGTGCCAATTGTTGATCATCTGAAGTTGTTGCTTTTCGAATATCAGTTTGTGGGTATTCCAATACTCCATTGTCATCTAGAAAAACCTACATCCTATCTTTCCAATCACATAAATTTGAGGTTCCCTCTAATCGATACTTAAGCCATTGAAAGAAATTGTTCCTGCACTGAAGAAAATTTGCACCAAAAACTATGTAAATTGAAATTTCTTTGAGAGAAGATCCGAAACCTAGTTTATATGTAGTCTTCAATAGCTTTGATACCATGTAGAAATAGACCAAAATTTGCAGCTGCTAGAGAATTCAAACTGAAAAAAATATACACAAATATCTTCTACTCAATATGAAGAAAGGAAAACTTACAATAGAAGCACATGCAATAACATGGAATCATTCAACCACAATGAACATAGTATTTTTACTATGGATCCCAGCAAGGAAAAAACCCTCCTTTTTTTGTATTAAATAAGATGAGAATATGGATCTATTACAATTAAAAATTCAATGCTTATCTCCTCCTACTCTGAGCAAAACTTAGCCAAAATATTCCTCAACCTTCCTCCAATTTCCTTGCATAATACCTTAGGAAATTAGTTCTTAAAAGATAGTGGAATCTCCTATTTCCTTGTGTAAATACAAAAAATTGCTTATGTGCTTTAATGAAAAACTTGTACACTCATTGGTATACATTGATGAATACAATGATGCCTTTTTCCTCCAATCAACTAGGAAATTCGAATTTTGTGCATGGCTAGGGATATTTTTAGTAACTGAATAGCTAACTAAGAGATAAGTGAGTTAACAATAGTTATAACTACTCAAATGAACTCCTACTAACTCTATTCATGACTTGATCTCAGATAATTGAGTTTCAATAACTATAGCTCCATTAGATTGCTACATATTAACAATAAACTCATGTAAAACTCTACTTCTTGCCCACAAAATCAAATTGACTTACTTAACTAAGTGACTTGGCTATGTCACTCCAGCTGAATGCAAGTCAAGTCATCATGTTGATGTGGAAATTCAATTTTCTCCATCTAACTAAGGCACAAGTCACATGGAGCATTTTCTTGCTACAATTTAACAAAAAAAGGTTTTTTCATTATTTTTCTCGAGGTTAGTCTTACTACTACCATGAGTTGGCATGAAATTGTACATATTCTAGGTTATTTTGGGTTTGTTCCAGGTACCAACACATTTACTAATTCCTTTCTTTTCTTTGCTTTCTTCTGTTGCAAGTTGGTATCACTTAGTGATATCTATTGCATATTACGACCGTATCCATATCTTAGTAAAATTTGCCTTGTTTATGTATTTATTCCATGGGAGCTTCACTCAATGAACCTCTGACATATCGCGTATGTTCACGACATACTAAACAATACCCCTAATTTGACTACATATTGGAAAATACCTCTAAAAATCACATTATATCAATATGAACCCAATACATCTTACCAATTTAGAAAACCCCTATCACTAGATATTGTAGGTATCAATTTCCTCATTAACATTTTTTTATACCCCTTTATATTTTTCATTAACTTTGAGCTCCATTTTATATACCTATCAATATAAAAACCCTTTACCCCCTATATATCCCCCAACATATTATGTCATTTTTTCCTAAATATATATCCCCCAATATGAACCCACATGGTATGATATTGCCCCCCGAGTGAAACCCCCGTGATTTATTCAAAGATTGAGTTTATTATAGTTTCTTCCAGTTATGCTACATCATTATGTTGAGTCTAAACTATTTCACATAGTCATATGTATATACATCTTCTTGTATTTATACAATATTTTTCTTACTTTCATTACATGGGATAAATTGTGTTTATTTATTTACCTAAAAAGTTCAAGTATATATATATATATATATATATATATATGTGTGTGTGTGTGTGTGTGTGTGTGTGTGTGTGTGTGTGTGTATATATATATATATATATATATATATAGATCTGTGTGTGTATGTGTGTGTGTCCTGCTGTCAGAGAGGAGAGAGAAGAGTCCTTGAGGATTTTCATTTTGCACCAATTTCCTTTGTTAAACATAAAACCCCTAGATTCAAGAATTGGCTTCAGCACCACTCCTAAGGGGATTGTGGTTTTGGGAGGAGTACCCCTGAGTAGCTCTCTGTCATTGATCTACATGATCAATTGTGTGAGAAATGACCTTTTGGCTCCTCAAGGCCTGACAAGGCTTCCATATCAAGAGTCATAGGAATGTTTCCGCATGGCCTGATGCATATCTCCCAATGCTTATACTTGTGTGCCCTTTGTAATCATCTGGGAAATCCTTTTTGGGCTTTGTTGTCACTGTGGGGACCTCCCGATCGACACCTTTATCATTGCCTACCACTTCCAACGTTACCGCCACCATTTCCTGGTGAAATGTCTCTTGGTGCTTTAACTTTGTAAGACTTAAAGATTTGTCGTGGCTTACTAATGGGCTAATCTGTTAAGTGGGGCCTCTATTAGCCAAAAAAATTGCTTCCCGCTACTTTTCTAGCACTCCTCATCATACCGCTCCATTTATCTGGACACTTCAAATTGTACACCATCACTATATCATCGAGGTAACTCCATCAGGCTAGGCTGTCAAGTGGGCTTTGTTTACGTCCAATGAAACTGCTTCTCCGTTATTCTACTATCTATGCCATGTCTACTCGACACTTGTTTTTGGTTTCTTTACTAAGTTTTCCACTATTGATTTTGGAAAAAACCAAAGTAACATGCTCCAAGGGGTCCTCCAACCACTTTTGACTCTTCCACTTAGACTTTGGGGCAACTTTGACTAGAAATAACTCCTAATCCAGGAGGCCATTTTTAGACTTCCACATTCCATTGGAAAGCTCTTTCTGCGCACTATCCAACTATTCCATATCCAAGAGTATTTGAGATAATCCCTTGAGGTAGAATATCATCAAAATTCTAGGACTCTCATCCATCATAGTCATCATTTTATGGCTTCTCCAATAAGCCTACCACTATGATGATTCTCTACAAGAGATTGCAACAACAATGGGACTTCCCTTGGGCTTATGCCAAGATATGTTACATCTAATCTCAATGCCATTTTGGTTGACATCAATGCCAACTTACTCACTACTACTATCCATTTGAGCAATGCCAACTATCCAACAATACCCCCCTTTGGCATTGATGGCAACACCTCATCACTTCTTCACTTTGATGTCCAACCCTCATGTTTCTCCCACACTTTTCATTGCATAAGCCACAAATGGCTTCCTCTCCTCTACATGGGCCATCACATCTTCTCCAATAATCTTCTCTCCCCATTTCACATCTATGACAAAGGGCTACAAGCTTCTCTTTCTCTCCCATGCAATCACTGACTATTAATGACAGAGGGTATGCCTGCTAATGTGAATTGTCCTCTGCAGACTTCTGTTCAAGGGCTAATAAATGATACTACTTTATAAACAAGACATATGCGATATGCTTCCCCTGAATATATTCTTCCTCCTTGATAATTATCTAGCTCTAGACACCTTATGGCTACTAGATGAGTACTCTCTTTGCCAATTCATCTTCTGTACCAATTGAAGAGGAAACTGATACTAATTAACATTTCTCATGGTATTGCTACTACATGCAAATGCCAACCATTAATGATGCATTTCAACTTGATTTTAATTGTTATTTCTGCTTGCTACTTCATAGATTGTGTTCAATTCTCCTAAGAATCTCCATTAACTAACTCCTCTCCTCATGAGATCAAGCTACTCCAAATATGGAATACTGCTTAAATAATACCAATTGCACCAACTCCACAAATTGATAAAAATCAGAAAAAATACTAGACAAACTCTAACAAATATTTCTCAAAAAGAGATGCCCATTTGCACAAAAAGGTTCCTCCACATGAACTAAATACCTCCAGTTGACATAACAGTATCAAATGAAAATCAATGGATATGAAAATATTATACCAATTATGTTTCATGAACATAAGACTACTAGGAAAAATCAAATTCCAAAACTTAAATGGAATAAGGGTATTTCACCGAAGATGCAAACCTTTCATTTCCTTGATAATATTTTTTCCCGAGGATGAAAATTGTTGCCTGCTACTACTTGCTAAAGCAGCTCCCCCTAAGCTAATGCTCTTTGATCTCCAGCAATTTCATCCTTCTATGTGGGGGACTAATCCTGTGAGATTGACTTGTTCGAGAGCTTCTTGTCATTCCACAATTCTATTGCAACTCATCCTCTTCTTCCACAACATAAAATGTTGTGTACTCCCCCTCAAACCATGTTTGATGCGCTATCCTTTATCTTTCAATGCTAATATATTTGAAATAAATACATTACTATAATCATCATGGGGAATTGGTCATACCTCTAATAATTGAGATGCACCTCTCTGTTTTTCCTTTCCTGGTTCCCTGCATCTGACTTATTCGGTCACCCTTGAGGCCATTCTCTTCCTTTATTGAAGAGAAATAAAGGTTCTACTTCGCTTGAGTATATTTCCCTCTTTCTTCATCCAAGCCTTCCTTGGCTGAGTCCAAATAGAAGCATTATCATCTAGCTTCTTCTTTTCCCATGTTTGCGATTTCTCTTGGCTACGCATGGCTGGAAATAACTTCTCCTTCAACTCCTCTTTCTTCACGCAAACCCACTTTATGCCCTTTTTCTTTGTTTTCAAGAGAATGGTAATTGGGTTATTGCTGCTCCCTTTCCTTACCTAAAGATTACGCTCATTATAGCTTCCAATCGTAGAAATCTTTCTTCCTCCTTTATTTCACAATTCCTTTTGATACTAGGGATTAAAGACAAACTCATAATCATTTTCTCTTTTGTTCCCTTTTGTCTTCAAAGACCAAGATGCAATAGTTGCATGTATATGTTGAGAAGCATACTTTTTCTTCTCATATTTACAACTTCCTCTTTTGTGCCCAAGATTGCTACAATTGTGGAATTTTTCATAGCACATGAAGGAGGAAAAGGAGTTACTATTGTTGACATCATGCTTGTCAAACCCGATATCACTAGCAACATGCTTACTCATGGCCACTTTTTGCATTCTTGGGTTGCTTCTTCCCAACAAATCTCATTTTCTTGCATGCCATCTACAATTTATGGCTTTATGTCCAAAGTTATTGCAAGGAAAACAATAACCATAAATGGGCTTTTGAGCACTGAAGAAACCTTTACCTTGAGGGGGAAAGGACCTATGTTTGTTATTCATGTCCCACCCATGGAATCTTGCATTATTTTATTACATTTCCTCTTGATGCTGCTTGGATCTCTTCTGTCACTCTCCTCGGTGTTGTTGCTTACCATTCTATTGCTATGTTTTCTTCTCTTGTTGTTGCTGATTTCTAATAACCTCTTTCCCTATGTTGTTTTTGGAACATCCAACTACCCTCACTTGGCTAACTGACCCTTCAACCTTTTCCTTCTTGGAGCTTGATTCTTCATCAAAAGTCACACCAGCCTTGATGAGTGGGGATATATGCTTAACAAGAATCTCATTCAAATCCTTTGTTCTCTCCTCTAGATTATAGTATTGAGACAACTCTTTATTTGAATTTTCTAAGTCTTATGTCAATGAGGCTACTTTGTCTTGTAGCCTTTCACAGTTAGATTCTCTTTCCTTTAATTGATTGGTCGACACCCCATTCAACACACTAGCCTCTTCATGTAGAGCACTAACATTGACTATTATTTTGTTCAACTTGTCATTCTCAAAATCATATTCCTGCAACTGCTCATTTTGCTTGAGATTTTCTTTTGATAGCTCCTTGATCTCTTTCAGAGTAGCGATCAACTTCTTCCTAAAATAGATAATTTAATCTAGATCCTTTTATTTGCTATCAAAGGTGCTCGCTGAGCCACCACAAAGATTTAAATCCATCTCTATATCCATGAAATCTTCCACAGGTGTGAGGAGTATTCCATCTTTATCACTTCTAGTGATACCCCAATTCTCTTCAGGGGATATACTCTCTTATTCTTCAGGGAATATACTCTCTTATTCTTCAAGGGATCCCTCATTTTCCATTTCTACTAAAGTGGGTCTCTCTTCACAACAACTAGATGTATGATTGCCTTCATATTCAAAAGAAGAATATGTTACATCTAGTGGCTAAATGTCCTATCTATTTACATTTATCATAGAGAAATAGGTTACCTTCTGACTAGCCTGGCCTCTCTTCTAATTATTCATCATCATCTTGAGAGTGATGAGAAACAACTTGAGCATTAAGAGGAACATATTCAATCTTCTCAACATCTCTTTTCTGATATGCTTTCTTCGACTTCTTTCTTCTCTTCTTCTCATTATCACCAACAAAAAAAATTGCATGTTTCGGTTCATTGCTTGAGCAATAGGGTTCATCAACCTCCTCTGTTATTGTGTGGCTTTCTCCTCCATGTAGACATCGTAATCTATCCAAAATTTCCTTTGTTAAATCACAATGCCTAACTTTATCAACATCTAGCTTAGACAACCCTTTCATGATGATTTCCTTAGCTTCTTTATTAAACTCATTCCTCTCTCCATATATCACAGACAACCAAATGTCTTCACTGATTACAATCAAATAAGCTTCCATTCTAATATTCCAAAGATAATAGTCTGAACCATTTAAAAATGGAACTCCTTATGGTGTAAGCCAAGCTTGATTAACCATTGTTTCCTTTTGATCTACCTTCTAGTGATTAAGTTGTTATTGAAGGAACTTGGCTTTGATACCAATTGCTGGAAACAATGTTAATACTGGGGGGGGGTGGGGTAAATCAATATTAGGGCTAATTTAAACTTTTTATTCCTATTTATATTTAACATTCACTCTTGGAAACCATCCATACTAACATCGACAACATATTATGTGGTAGCAACATAGAATCAATACATAAATTCATACACCATGAGAAACATACACATGAACACCGAGGTTTAACGTGGAAACCCTTCTAGGAGAAAAACCACCAAATCTTGTTTGTTATTATGATGTAAATAAGAGAACCTTATATATTACATCAATTTTTTTTGTGATCCACCACTCACAAGAGGCACCAACTACCTTTCCATTTCTTCACCTTTCTAGCTAAGGCATAGTTCTCCTCATCATCATGCTTAGATGAGGATCCATCTCTAGTGTTTTGTTGAATCTATTTTTGCACCAAGTGTAGTGTTGTTCTAATCAATCCCAATTGACCGAGACTGCAACATTTAGTTGTCAACCCAAGGTAGGTCTTGCTATTTCAATGGAGTTCACACCGTTTTTGCCGATACATTACAACCAAGAATGAGAAAATGGAAAGAACAGTAAAATATGTCGTTGAATCAAATTGTTGAATCAAATCATTCATATAGAGATTCCACAGAATTGAGACCACACTTTGCAACTACCAAAGTAAGGGCGTGCCACACAATGACTAATATCTACTCTAGCTGGTTACTACCATTCTGTTGATTAACTCATTGTAACAACCTAATATAAATTAGAACAACAACGAATGTAATTCACAATTCGTATAGCAACAATAAGAAACCATATAACAAATAACGAAACCAGAATGTACACTACCTCTACCACTACAGTCCCTGCCAAAGAGGAGGGCCCTTCCTCCTTAGTAGGGGCATAGGAATAACACGAAAGTAATTAACGGATCAGCTGAAGAGAAATAACAACATCACCATAATGATTAATCTTTAAAATAATTCAGAGTTATAGAAGTAGAGTAACAATACTCTTCTATATGTCATCCTTGTACAGAGGAAATCAAGTCTCTTTTATAGTTATTACATGCCCAAAATTAGAAATAGATCAGTCATGAGACTCTCACAATTCTCATGCTGATAAAAAATGAAAGGTAGTTGCAACTTATTTCTAAATAAAAAAATACATTACTTAGGATTGCAATCGTTTGGGTTTGTTTCTTCCAAAATAAACAATTCCTAATGCCGACAACTGTTATGTGGAATAATACCCACATTTGACATCTATGGTGCAATAACATCCTTTGAGTGAATAGAGGTTTAGGATGTTACGACAATCACCGGCGACAATGCCCTTGGTGTCACAACAGACCTTTGTAATAGCGCGTAGTGTAACAACATCCTGTAATAACATTTAATATGTAATAACAACCTGTAACAACATATAGGGTGTAACATCGAACTGCTCTACCATGCTTTGTAATTCATCGATGCTACCTGTTTACCCCATAGCCTTGTTCTGTGAGAAACACCTAAAAAGGAGAAGAGCTTCTAAAATACTCCTCCAATGCTCACCCTAGTTAGCCACAAAAAGGAATAAAGTATTGTATTATTCAGTAAAATACAACAAAATAACATGGCAGTAGAATAGGTTATAAAAGTGAGAAAAAGGGGGATTAATAATGTAAAGTTCATAGGCATGGAGGGTAAGAGGATCAAAACTAGGGAAAGAAGGTGCATAAAATAGGTAAAAAGTCACACCCAACATCTCCCCCGACTGAAGAAACTACATGTCCCCATGTAGAATCTTAGCTTCTCCTGTTATACCCCCGATGCAAGACTGTAAAATTGTAAGCACCAACAATGTCTTCATCAGAAGCTATGTACCCTTAAATGGCCATCAATTGACCTGGCTAGGATTCTTCTTTGTAATCACATAGGTGGTAGTCCAGCTGATACTCTTCTACTGGCAACCAAATCAAAGGAAATTTAAATCTGAGCCTAATCCAGAATGCCCCTAATGTCTACACAATCCAAGCATACTCAGGCACCCGTGTAATAGCAACCACAAAATTTCTATATTCAAAAGGATCCCCTTCTTTCAACTTAGTGCTACAGGCCTCGATGCATTTAAGACATCTTGCTAGTGCTCGAATTTTCATATGTGCATGCAGATTGAGGAAAATCCTCACAATCCTTTTCCTATAGATGTCTGACTATTCCCTAATCTCTAGAGTTCTCAAGAACATCTTAAACTCACACATGAGTTCATAAACCATCCATGGTTTGCTCTGACCCATAATGTTGTCCTTTATTAATTAACTTCTACTGATTTCATGGCTAGATGCCACGCAATCTGGTTCCTCTTAAATGAAACAAAGGCCTGCAACTGCAAATCTCCCATATAGGAGAGGACACTTGCTACCATTTTCGCACTAGCATACTCACACATGATATTATGTAAAAATAGACAAAGAAAGCTCTGTTCATCAAAATCGCAAGAGAAAAAAATATCAAGAAAAGTTCAGGTTGAAGAACCCAAATAAGACCTATTCTCAAAAGCTTCTTTAAATTGAAATAAATAATATCGTTCCCAAAGGAACACTGGACACGATGGGGACAGCCGTGTGCATGCTAGTAGGTTTAGGGCAAAATCACGAAGCTTTGTCTTGTCATTCGCCAGGTCTGAGACCTATCGCTGTAATTGATACAACTGATCATCCTTCTTCTTCATGGATTCCTTGCACCTCGTGCTTCCCATTCTCTCTCCCATTATTCCTTTAACCACTTCTCCCTAAGGGAATCCATCATCCTTTTATGTGCCCTGAGCGAGATCAACCCCTGTTATAGAGAGAGCACATGTTTCTTCCATTTTTGTAGTTCTGGTAACAACAACATATTTTCAGAACACCATCCTTCTTCAGGACCCGGTATTCTCCCACATGCACTATCAATTGAGGGTGTAATAGCCTCCCGAGGGTAAAACTACTCTACTTCGGTTGTTGGTTCTTGTGTAACAATGAATTTGTTAATGGATTTTGTTACAGTTTCCTTATCTCCCTGATCAAATTCCATTTCCACTACTAGTTCTTGTGTAACAGCAGTGTCATCCACAGACTCTTTTTGTTTCCACTGCTGGTTCTTGTGTAACAACAGTTTCAACCACAAACTTGTGGATGTCAACTTCTCCCTTTTTTTGGCTGACTTCTGTCTCCACTATTGGTTCTTGTGTAATAGTAGTGTCAACCAAGGACTCCTGTGTATCTGTTACCATATTACTTTCTGTGGACTATGTCATCTTAGTTGCTAGTTCTTGTGTAGCATCAATGTCCTCAACGAGTTTTTGTGTGTCAGCCTCCTAGATTTTAGTTTGTGTTTCCCTTGAGATGGTGTCTATTACACATACTCTAAACCCTATAGTCACTAACTTCTTAGCACAGGCTGTGCACACAGTGCCCAGGACATCTCCCTTCCTGGCCCTCTTTATGACCTCAGCCAAAGTGTCTAACCCTGGGGCTCTTGCCTCTGCCTTCCCCTATGCTATTTGTTCCCTTAGCTCTTTATTTTCGTTTTCTAAATTTTCAATTTTTAACAGTAAGGATTGAGTTTCGCTCTTACCAGGTGAAGAAAGTTCCTCTGGCTAAGCCTTCTCCTTGTCCTTCTGCTTTACTACCTCTTTGTTCTTCTTTGACATGGATGGGGACTCTAGGTGCTCGCTAACCCTTATCCTCGGCTTTGGCCACCTACCATCAATTGGTTTGTCAACTGGCCTCTTACCAACCCTTACTGTCGAAGGCTAGGGCTACTCCTTTCTCACCGCTTGAGCTTCCTCAGACGTCCCGGTTTTCCTCTTGCATGTTGTCTTGGCCTTATTCCTCATGAATTCTTCCCAATTCCTACCCTAGAAACTTAAGGTGTCCAACACAATGAGCTTGATGAGGCCATGGTTTGTGATGCATGTTTTTGGATGTGTAGTTTTTTTCACAGCTGCGACCATATGCTTAACGTTTCCTAGCAAGAAGTTGGGAAGATTGATCAATTGTTGATGCCAAAGGTGATTTAGCAATGGAAATTGGTAATTGAACACAATTGTTGCCCTTCCCTTGCAAGTAATGTACTTGATGAAGTAGAGGGAAACATCAACCCATTGCTGGGGAAGTGACAACTTGTCGACCCCCCTCCCTTTCTTCACTGGCGACTATTCCTCTTAGAGGAAATCCCCCTTCAATGAGGGGTCACTAACCTTCCTGTTAAACCACCTATTTCCTTCTACTGGTAATCTCGTCACTCGAGAAATCACCTCTTTTGTAACCTCCAACTTCAACCCCCTAACCTTTGTCTGATTTCTCTCTAAATTCTTTGCAAACTCCATGGCAACTTCACCGTCTGATTCCTCCAACCTTTGGAAGAACTCAAACCAGCCTGTGTCCCTGAAAATCTGGCATGCTTCAGGGAAATTCTCCAAGGTTTATGTTGACCCTGGCTCATGCCGAATTGCTACTCCACCCATTGCTACACAAATTCAATGGTGTTTTTCTTCCTTTTCCTTTCCTTTAGAAGTTTTGGGGCAGTCGACACACTGTTTAGCTGTTTCAGCCTGCAGCTATTCTTTTCCCACCTCTCTGAACACTGTGAATGGGGATGTAATGCTCCAGCAGGGGTAAATGGTAGGGTGGTGTAGGTGAGGATTTCAAATTAGGATTTTGCAATCATGGTTCATACTGCACAGTAACATTTCCTTATTAATGCTAGTTATGGGAGGTCTCGTTGAAGGCACACTTCCCTTTTTTGGTATGATCAATCATTAAGTAACAATAATTACCAGGTCACCATGTGTTAATTGCAGTTTTTTTGAATAATCATAGGTCATGCAAAGGTCATGTCGCAATATGATTTGCCCCCTCCTAGAATCAAATGTGAAAGCCATCCTTGGCAGTCAAAAGGGATGTTGTGTTAAGTTGCCATAATTATTGAATAAAGTGAATAATAATATTACCTTTGTATGACGTACCTGGGTGACATGGGGAGAATTCATGGGTGGCGAGACACACGAACCTATCTCCGGTGGTGAGACGCACGAACTTAACTCCGATGAAATGAACCACGATGATGCCTGTTGTTTATTGCAATGAAATATCTTATTCCACTTACTTCTAAAACTCATCGGCTGTTACAGGTGTAACAACCAAGACGACTATTATATATTACTAATTTTTTAAAAAATAGAGAAGAAAAGATCATGTAACAACACTAATCGTAAAGTATGCTTTGAAATGAAAATTGTGTTATAGAGTGTGTAACAGCCGCCACAAAGTGGTTTTTAACTGCTACAGAAATTGTTTGTTTGCACACAGAAAAGGTTTTCACAGCCAGATTATTTTTTTATTTTTATTTTTAAGTTTGAGTGTGTAACAATCACAAACTGTAGTTGAATTTTAGCTCTTACACTTATTGGAAAGATTAGAATTTTTATAGCACAGGGGGGGCTTTCCCTTGTTCCTGTAATCTGAAGATGCGAATTTGTGACAATGTTGACGAATGAATCCCTTGAAGTAGGTTTGTGATATAACTGAAGACAATGCCCATTTGCAAGAAGTGGCGTCCTCACACTGTCAATGGTCACTAAATTTACAGTCCCATTGTCAAAGACTGCATCTACCTCATAGGGACCTAGCCATCTGGTGCATAGCTTACCCTTGAAGTCTTTGAATGTTGAGTCGTATAAGAGAGCCCAATCTCCTTTTGGAACCTCTTCTTCTTGGTGAATCGGTTGTGCCACTTATCTCTCTATTGTTGGATAATCTCTATTTGCTGGATAGCATCTAACCATTTCTCCTCCAATTCATTGAGCTAGTTCAATCTCTGGTTTTGTGCGGCCGCCAAATCCAAATTTACCTTCAATGTTGTTCTTAATGTCTTGATTTCGAACTCAATAGGGAATAAGGGATTTTTTCCCTACACAAGTTCATATGGTGAGAATCCCGTGGTATTCCTCCATGTAGTCCTATATGCCCACAACACTTATGGAAGTTTGTCGGCCATATTCCTTTGGTGACTGGCCACAGTCTTAGTAAGGATCCCCTCAATGACTTTGTTAGTGCTTTCCACTTGGCCATTTTCTTGTTGATGATAAGGTGTTGTGGTTCTATGATGGATTTTGTATTTTTCAACCAACTTCTGGATCATATGGGATGTAAACTCGGGCCCTCCATCCATGACTATCTCGCTGGGTATGAAAAATTAGACAAAGATGTCTTCAAACAGAAAGTCTAAAACAACCTACTCCATGGCTTTGATTAGTGCCTTTGTCTCAACCCATTTTGTGACATAGTTAGTGCAGACCAAGATGTAATATTTCTGTCTAGATGAAGGATTAATTGGTTCCACAAAATCTAGGACCCATTTCTCAAAAAGTTCTAAGACGATTTGGGGCTGTAACGACATCTCATCTGATTGCAGTGCTTGGCCCATCCTTTGGAAACTATCAAATCCCTTCACAAACTTCTTGGCATCCTGAAATATTGTTGGTTAATAATACCTGTCAAAAGGACTTTGTATCATGTCCATTTGTCTACGAAGTGCCCTCCACAAGGTTCATTGTGACAAGCTTTAAGGATGTCAAAGATCTCATATTCTCTAACACAACGTTTGATCTCAAAATCTGGTCCAGTGTGATAGAGATTTCCATCTATCCCAATATAGATGGCACATTGTTGTATAATCTTCCCTTTCTCCTTGGAGGACAAATACTGTGGAAACTTTCCTGAAGCAAGATAATTGGCTATATCTGCATACCAAGGTGAGTAAGTAGAAATAGTAAAGAGATATTCATCAGGGAAAGAATCCTCAGTAGGAACGTAATTGTCATCAATAGTTAACCTAGAAAGAAAATCAGCTACTACATTATCTTTTCCAGGTTTATCGACAATTGTGATATCAAATTCTTGTAACAACAATAACCAGTGTGTGATTCTACCATCGGTAATTGGCTTATTCATTAAAAAATGAATGGTAGAGTGGTCGGTGTGTATAAATAATTGATACCCATTGATATAATGTCAGAATTTATTGATGGCGTGCATGACCACTACGAACTCCTTCTTAGTCACTATGTAGTTGAGCTCAAACGGGGTTAAATTTTTTCATGTAGTAAATATCATAAGGTTTCTTATCCTCCACTTGGCCCAAAAAAACACCTACAACAATATCAGATGCATCTGTAGTTATGTTAAATGACAGTTCCCAATTAGTTCCTCACAAGACCAGAGTTGTTGATACACAACATTTCAACTTTAGAAAGGCCTACTCACACTTTCCTGTCCATAAAAATTCGACATCCTTCATGAGAAAGGAAAATAATGGCGATGCAATTTTTGAAATTTTTTCTATAAATATCCTGTAATACCCTGCATGCCCCAAGAAACTACGTACCTCATTTTGCATCTTGGGGGTTGGAATTTTCATAATTACCTATATTTTTGTAGGGTCTACCTTAATTCTTTCAATAGAAATGTAATGTCTAAGCACGATCCCTTCAGTCATCATCAAGTGACATTTTTCAATGCTCAAAGAAACATTAGTCTATACACATCATTCTAGCACTTTTTCCATATTAGCTAATTCTGTTTCAAAAGCATCTCCATAAGGTGTAAAATCGTCCATGAAGATTTCAAGGAATTCATTCAACAAGTCAGAAAAAATCCCTAGTATTGCCCTTTGAAAGGTTGCTGGTGCATTGCAGAGTCCAAAAGGGAGTACTTTGTATGTGAAGGTTCACCAAGGGCAAGTAAAGGTTGTTTTATCTTGATCCTCTAGGGCAATATGTATCTAACCGTAGCCACTAAATCCATCTAAAAATGAAAATAATTTCTTTCTAGAAAGGATACCAAGGACCTGATCTATAAATGTTAAAGGAAAATGGTCCTTTTAAGTGTCCTTATTGATTTCTCTGTAATCTACACAGACTCTCCACTTGCCATTCTTCTGAGGAACGATGACAAGCAACGACATCCACTAATTGTTAGATATCGAATAAATAAAACTAGCACTCAAGAGTTTTTGTAATTCTTCCTTCACTACCTCCTTCAGTGCAGGGTTCATTCAATGTTGTGGTTGTCTGACTGGTTTGCAGCCATCCTTCAAATAAATACAGTGAGTGCATAGGTTAGGGTGGATCCCTTTCATATTCATATACTCCCATGCAAATTCCTTTTTGTATTTCTGTGTAATAGCAGTTGGTTTTGCTCAGCAGTCAGGTCAGGGTTAATATTATAAAAATTTCCTGGTTCTATTTCAATTGGACTGCTGTCAATATTCGGAGTGGTTCTCATTTGTTCAAAATCTATATCTTCCACCTCTTCTTCCTCATTCGCATTTTTAACAGAAAGCGAGTTACTAATAAAACCATTAATGATGTCATCTTTTGCCTCATTTTTGAAATATTGAGCTTTCCCTAGAGTGAGGAGTAGTAGGGAAAGATCTGACTCACTCTCAAACTCCTCCCACAAAGGGTTGGATAAATCTGCATTTGGTTTTTGGGGGTAAAGATTAAGGCTCTTCATTGCTTGGCCATCCGAGATCACCATAGATCTAGATCTGCAACCTATAAATGCATCCGTAGTGGCCAGCTAAGGTCTCCCTAAGATCAAAGGATGTCCCCCCAAATTGGATTTGGATCGTAAGAAAAGAAAGTCAGTCAGATACCTCCAGGAAGATATTGTAATCACTATATCCTCTAACACCCCCTCGGGTTTAACATAGGACCTATTTGCTAATTCAAGTACAGTAGGAGTATGTCTAAGTCCATGTAGCCTGAGAGTGGTAAAAAGGTCCTTTTTCATTACATTAATGATAGCCCCAAGACCAATGAACGTGTTAGCTATGGGCTAATTATTAATGTAGACAGTAACCGTAGGATTTCCTGGATCATTATACTTAGTTAAAAGAGGTTGAGTAGACAATAATTCAGATGCCCCAAGATTGATCAACTTGTTAGCTATGGGTTGATCATTAATGTAGACAATAATCGTAGGATTTCCTGGATCATTATACTTAGTTAGAAGAGGTCGAGTAGACATTAATTCGGATAATTTCCCCATCACATGTCTGGTGGCAGGGTCTTTAGGCTTCCTCCCAGGTTTCTTAATGCACAAATCTCTCACTGTTTTAGCATAGATAGGTACTTATTTAAGGGCTTGTAGTAGAGGAATTCGTACATGCATATTTTGAAACTCCCTAAGAAAATAAGATTCGGTCTGTGAAGTCATTCCAGGTTCAGCCAGTCTTTAAGGATAAGGAGGGTCCTGAGTTACAACAGTCGAGTCGGCTGTTACAGCTGTATCAACCTTTCCCGAGTTGGCTATTACATCAGTAATAGTTCTTTGCGGGTTGTTTGTTACAGATGCAACAACTTCCTCTGTATTGGATATTATAGGCACAAAATCCACCTCAGAGCCTCCGATATCTCTTTTGGATGGTTCACATTCCTCCTTTGTAATGATAGGGGAGTGACTTGGTTTAATTACCTTGCCCGATCATAATTAAATTTCATTAAGCCCCATGGGGGTAATAAGGTAGGTCTGGAAGGTTGTCAGAGCCTCTATGCCTGTGTTTGTTTATTGTTCGTGTTTGGGTTAGGTTACATAGGTAGTTGGGGTTGCACAGGCAGTGTAGGAGTAGGATTTTGGAAAGGAGGTAAATGTAGTTGCTATTGCATGGGTAATCCAGGTAAAGTTGTATTCTGGGCATTTCCTCTCTAGTTTCGGCTCCAAGGATATGGTTGAGATTGAGGATATTAGATAGAGGGAGATGGAGACCACTAGTTCCAGGGTGAAGGAAACTGCATTGAAGAAGGAGTAGGATATTGCCATGGATATTGCTGAGTACTATATGCATTGTTCCACAAATTGAAAGAGGAAAAATCTTGACACATACCTAGAGGTTGTGGTTGTCATGGCCTCCTTGGTGCAATGAAATAAGAGTATTGCACCTCCTTGCTTGACTCTCTAAGTACTACCTTCACTCTAGGAAGCTCTGGACATTGTCCTATTGAATGTTCCAGCTCGCAAATATTACACAAGTTGATGCTATTCAATTCCCTCAAAGGATGCTTCTTCTGGCAATTCAGATAGAACACAACTAAAGGTGTATCAACCTCTGCTTTCATCTTCTTGATCTATGATGTGATTATCTGGGCAGAGAGAGTACTGAGGATATCGGTCTTGAAATTTTTGAACAAATTCCCAATCTTTACTCTGGTTACTCCTCCTCCTGCAAATTTATGTATTCGAGTAGAGGCATCTCGAATTGTGCTCCTCCCCTTAAACGATCCTATAGAGCATTTTAGATAGATCTTTACAATTTCAGTGAATGGTTCCTGTGATATATCCCCTTTCCTTAATAGGTTCAGGGTGTCAAGGCAGTCATCCCTTATTCCTCTAATAAATATAGTTTTCAATATTTCGTGGTCTAGATTGTTGTGTTTAAACCTCTATAGATTATAGTAGAACCGCTCTACATAGTCTTCCAGGCTCTCATCCTCCTTCTATGTCATTCTAAAAACCTCCTCCCTTAAGTCTTTGGCTCTACAATAGTCTTGGTACTTTGATAAGAACGTCTCCTTCATATCATTCCAAGTTCGAATAGAAGCGAAGCCCAGTCCCATGAACCATCTCAAGGATGCCCCTTTTAAAGTAGCAGGAAATAATTTCAATTTCTGAGCTTTTGAGGTATAACCATAACTTCTTCATAAGACATAAAATTCAAATAAAAAGGTGTTTGGATCTTCCACAGTCATCCCCTGGAAGGATGGTAAGGATGATAGAGGAATATTTTTCATAGGAGCTTCACCTTCGATATCCCCGATTGGGAACTCAAAGGTGGTGATGGTAGCATCTGTTTTAGCATTGTTGTCATTGTTGTCCCCCACGACTAATCCTTCTAACCCTTGTTGTAATAGACGTCCTTCAAACTATTCTTGCGATGGTCTCGTAGGTGTGATTGATGGCTCAGGTATCCCCAAGGCTAGTTGTTTCACTGCACTGCCTGTATCTAGATATTGATAAACTAATAGGTGCTCTCCTATCTTAGTTGTTTGATGTTCCCCCTTAGTTTTCCCTTATCCTTCGGTCCTCAAGTTCTGGCTACTAACTTCCTCCTGCTACTCCTGGATTGGATTCTCGATATTGGGAGTGTGGGTGCTAGCTTTAGAAAGATATGGCATCGAGATAGAGGAATCAAAGGTTTTTTCCCTTGTTATGGGATTAATAGCTTTTTGTGGCCCTATTTTCCTTGCATCCCCTTGAGAGCTTGTTTGTTCTTTTTATGCCTTAGAGATTAGTTCCTGTATAAATGCTCTCCTTCCTAAATCAACACTCTTCCTTTCCTTTTACGACTCGTTTTTCGTGTGACTAATTAGAGTGGGGGTAGTTTTGGTATCTCTGTAATCCCTATGGTTGCACACATGGACCCTATGTTTATTAATACACACCCTATGTGTCTCAGTCTTCGATAGTGGTGAGCGCTACCAGGTATGTTAGAGTGGTGCGCAGGTTCTTACCTCTCGTCTTACCGCCCAACAATTGAAGCACTGAAGACATGCTAAAAAAAAACCAAAATTCCATACCCTAAGTGCCCTAGTGGTCATAACAGTGAGCCCGACCAAGTATGTTAAAGCGATGCGCAGGTTCTTACCTCTCATCTTACCGCCCAACAATTGTGGACTAGGAACACTCTATCATCAAACAAACAACTTGGATGATTGTATCGTCAATTGCCATCCCTGGCAATAATGCCAAAATGTAGTGTTGTTTTAATCAATCCTAATTGACTGAGACTGCAACATTTAATTGTCAACCCAGGGTAGGTCTTGCTATTTCAATGGAGTTCGCATTGCTTGTGCCAATACACTACAACCAAGAATGAGAAAATGGAAATAACAGTAAAAGATGTCACTGAATCAATTGTTGAATCAAATCATTCGTATAGAAATAAAAACACTCCACAGAATTGAGATCACACTTCGCAACTGCCAAAGTAAGGGCCCGCCACATAGTGGCTAATATGTACTCCAACTGGTTACTAACATTCTGTTGATTAACTCAGTGTAATAGCCTAATATAAATTGGAACAACAACAAATGTAATTCACAATTTGAACAACAACAACAAGAAACCATATAACAAATAACAAAACTAGAATGTACACTACCTCTACCACTCCAGTCCTTGCCAAAGAGGAGGGCCCTTCCTCCTTAGCAGGGGTGTAAGAATAACACGAAAGTAATTAACGTATCAGCTGAAGAGCAATAAAAACATCACTGTAGCGATTAATATTAAAAATAATTCAGAGTTACAAAAGCAGAGTAATAGTACTCTTCTATATGTCGTCCTTATACATAAGAAATCAAGTTTCTTTTATACTTATTACATGCCCGAAGTTAGAAATAGATCACTCATGAGAATCTCGTGATTCTCATGCTGATAAAAAATAAAAGTAGTTACAACCTATTTCTAAATACAAATATACATTATTTAGGATTGCAACTGCTTGGGTCTATTGCTTCCAAAATGAACAATTCCTAATGCCGACAATTGTTATGTGGAATAGTACCCACACTTTCCAGCTTTGATGCAATAACATCCTGCGAGTGAATAGCGGTTCGGGATGTTACGACAATCACTTGCGACAACAATCGTGGTGTAACATCGGACCTTTGTATCAGCGTGTAGTGTAACAACATCCTATAAGAGCATTCAATATGTAACAACAACCTATAACAACATACAAGGTGTAACAACGAATTGCTCTACCCTGATCTGTAACTGATCAGCGTTGCCTATTTACCCCATGGCCTTGTTCCTAAAAGAAACACTTGAAAAGGAGAAGAGATTCCAAAATACTCCAATGCTCATGCCAATTAACCGCAAAAAGGAATAAAGTATTGCAATATTTAGTAAAATACGACAAAATAACATGACACTAGAATAGGTTGTAAAAGTGAGAAAAAGGGGGATTATTCATGTAAAGTTCATAGTCCTGGAGAATAAGAGGATCAAAACTGGGGAAAGAAGGTGCAAAAAATAGGTAAAAAATCACACCCAACACCAAGTCAGACCACAAACACTCCCACTTTGGTAGCTTTTCCCTCCCATTTATTGAGTCCTGGTAGTTGTGCCAGCTCTTGGGAAGGTCTAAAAGTGCTAGGCTTACTAGATCATCTTCAACAACTGTCACACAAACACTTCCAACCTCATCCTGACATTGGGTCAACTTGGTCAAGTACTTTGGTATTGTGTCACCCTTCTCCATATCGATTTTTCTGAGCTTGTCCTTCAGTGCCAACTTCCTCTGGTCATTTTTGTTTTGAAACAGGTTTGTTAAGGCCTTTCACATCGCATATGGAGTCTCCCTACCATGGAGGTTCAAGACAATATGATCTCAAAATGCTTCTAAGATAATCCTTCTCACCTTTGCGAGACATTTTCTCACTCTGCCTGATCTTGAGTACCAAGTGGCTTAATAATATCTTTGTTTATGAATTGCTTAAGCTTGTTGTCTTCCAACAGTGCCTCCATCCTGTCCTTTCAAGCAATATAGTTTGAACTACCCTCAAGGGAATATTCAAGTCTCAATCCATAGGACGACATCTTACTCACTCTGAAGTATGAAACCACATATTCAATTTCACCTGCAAAAGACAAACTTGTATTTTCCTCCTCTATAGTGATTTATACTCTGATACCATGTAGAAATTCCTTGTAAATTCAAACGCTAATTGCAATTTACTAAAACAATAGACATGAGTCTACTCTAGTCATCAGCATAAACAATTGAACAATTGTGAAATCACAAAGTATACAAGACAAAGAGTTCAATGAACACAATACACAATGATTTCCTAGGGAAAGCCACAACTAAAAACCCTTGTTATCTCTATATTGCATTAGTCAATAAATATGAGAAGATTACAATGCTTTTCTCTATAGAAATTCCTTGAAGATTCAAACTACTAATTATAATATGCTAAAACAATTGACTTGAATCTACTCTACTCATCAGTAGAAACAATTAAACAATTAATGAAATCATGAAGCATACAAGAGAATGAATTCAATCACACATAAAACAATGATTTCCTGGGGAAAGCCATAGCTAAAAATCCCTGCTATCTATATATTGAATTAGTAAAAAAATATGAGAAGATTGCAATGTTTTTCTCAAGCCCGAGAAACCTCTACACTATCTTTATCTGTCTCATTGTTTCCTAGGAAACCCTTGGATGAATACAATATGCTCTACTCAACCTTAAGGTCAACCTGCACAAGTATTTTCTATTTGATTGACTGTGTCGTGCAAGTGTTGGCATGAAAAGAAGAGAGCGACTCTTTGCCAAGAACAACTTTCCCACAAGATTGTAATGGGTATGATGAACAATAATTCAAAGAGTATGCAGGCAAGTCATTCTTGGCTGAGTAACACACTGTGCCTATTTCTTAAAATAAGATAAGATCACATCAAATTAGATTAGATCAAACAACATGATGAACAATCCATTACAATAATGCCCACAAAACAAGATTGTAATGGGCATGATGAAAAATCCATTACCGTATGCATGCAAGTCATTCTTGGCTGAGCAACACTCTCTCCCTCTACATGCAAGAGCCTGAACGAATTTCTTTACAATTAGCTTAATTACTTGATAAAATCTAAGGACTCGTGAAACCCTAACGAGAAAAATAACATGTTAATTTGTTTCTCTCAGCAGAACTCCCACTTATTTCCTATTAGAATAACATGTTGATTTGTTTCTCTCTTAGCAGAACTCCCACTTACTCATTTCCTATTAGGAGAAGCGCTTAATATTCTTTTAATGTATTCCTAATAAAAACACCAGTTGAAAAAGAATCAACTGCAAGTAGACTAGTTGATATCTTAAATACTTGAAACAATAATAACTCTATCGAAGGGGTGGGCAATGGAAGAAAATGTAAATGATATATGATAGAAAGAGAGTGTTTATCACACATGTCGAACATTGCATGTTATTTCATGCAATTTAACTCAAGAAATAACATATAGAAAAACTCCGATCAGCCCTCAAATTCCAATTCTGTCATCGATCAGTACGCAGTCAGCAAACGATAGCGCAATGACTTGAGAATCTTATTCGAAGGACACGAAATGAAATTAGGTACGGTATGTATAGAACAATCTAATTTTGCAATAAACGGAGGATAGCGCAATGACACACAATCTTTATTCGTGGGACATGAAATGACATACACGTTGTTGAAATATCCTTTTCTTTGAGACATGAAATGGCAAGTCATTCTTGGTTGAGAACAACTCATGAATGGCAGAGGAATAGAATAGCGTCTCAGTTTGGAAAGAAAGAAAGGAGGAATATTTATACATAAAATGTCTCAATTTGGAACAGAGGAAAGGGGAAGACGGATATTTATACATAAAGCACGCACAAACCAATAAAATGGAATCGACCAGTCAACTTTATTGCTTAAAAAAACGAAAATTGGCCTGTAAATAATTACGTCTGACTCAATGGGCCCGCCAACATTGAAGGGGATAAAATTGATTCGCTTCTATCGGTTTATCAGCTTTAGTCGGATGTCCATTTGAGTTATAGTCAAGATATCATCGCCAAGCTATAGACGAGCACTCGCACACTGTCCTCACATCGAATATGCAGACTGCAGACGGCGACGAAATGCGCCACCTGGGTTTAGTCGGAGAATGTGAGACGATACAAAAACAGTTTATGGCAGCGAAGGATGGGGAATGGCGTCAGATATGCAAAAAGCAAAGGATAAGGGACTGGTTAGAGAATCCTTGCGCGGGGAAAACGAAACGATTTATGCTTTGCTGTCCTCCAGCGGTTTCGAGCCTCAACATCCTACGTTATAAGAACGCAAACTTGGGTCCATGATGGTTACTTTATTCAAAGGTATAAGGTTATTACCACTTCAAAATATAGCGCACTAGACTTTTCCCTTTGAAAATTGAAATTTGTATAAATTGAATGTTCCAGAAAGTTTTTAAAATTATTTATAAATTAGGAAAACACATAATAAACTCCACGAAATTAATTTAAGAGAAACCTAAATAATTAAACTTTTAAACTCTACTTTTAAATGTTAAAAACAGTTATATATAATTATTGATTTATAATTATTTATATTTTTTGAAGTTAATTTATAAAATATTGTTAAGATGGTAATATTACTATAAATGTGAAAAAAAGAATATTTGATTTTCTCAAAGCTTGATATTCAGAAATTTAAAGGAATAAGAGGTGAAGGTGGTAAGTATGGTAGTTCTCTTTCTTCAGAATCCACTCAAACGATCATTGTTGGTGAGGATATATAATTCTGAATCAAGTAATGTAATTTTAGTCAAAATTCTCCAAATACAATTATAATTAAGTTAGTGTTGCGAATCATCCTTTTATAAAGATATTTTGGAGAGTTTCAATCCTCTCATATGGTTGGAATTCAGCTTTAGTTCTTTAAAAATTTAGAAATATTAGTTTCTTTGCGAAGTATGAATGGGTTATTTTCTTACCTATTACAAAAAGTTATAAATTGGTTAATTTTTTTAAGTATATATTTATCATCCTATAAGTATAGTCTAATTTATAAATGATAATTTTTTTTGTTAAATGTAATTAAAATTTGAGAGAAATTTTTAAAAACTCTAGTTTAATTTGTAAATTTTGAGTGTCCTGGGGTTTTTCAAAACACTGAATTCATTTATGAAGTCAAAAATGCATTTTAAACAAAAAAAAAATCACATTCTTTCACCCAATTACAATGAAAAAGTCTATTTTATGATGATGATGATGATGGTTAACGTCCGCTGAGACCAAACAATGATCTATCGGACCTAAATAAACAAATTATTTATTTTGATTTAAGATTTTATTCCTATGTTCAAAAAGTTTGGAGAGAAGCCTCCCGAGCTCACTATAATTTTGACATTGTAAAAGGCTAGGAAGGTCAGTATTGTAACAAAGATTGTGAAATTGAGATCTAATGTGGTTGTACGCAGGGCACTCTAAGAGGAAGTGGTTTTCATCCTCGATGCTCCTATTCTTACAAATATGGCAGATCCTTTCCATCCATGGCGTTTTAGGAACTGCCCAACGACCTGTTTCACTATGGAGCTCATGAGAATTCGTTCTAATCTTTGCTATATTAATTTTCTTCTTTGAGCTAGTTAAAATAGAGAGATGCTTTTGATCTTCAAGGGTGGGGTTGATGACCTTCTTATAATAACTTAATTTTCTTTTAGACGCTAAATCTTTCTCACACCACAATTTCTCTTTGAACTTAGAAGTAACAATATCTTTAATGTTATTTATGTTTTGCAATGCATCATTCTCGTTGATCTCCCAATAGTTTAACCAGGCCCTTGTGTCTTTATGCCATCCTCAATTGAGCCTTAGGTGGTTTTGGCTGGAATTTAAAGCTAGCTTAGGAAGTCTATGATCGTCTATGTTATTGAGCTTGTGCTTGTACAACAGAAATCTAAGCATAGGTAGGCTCTCAATAGGAGAAAGACCTGCTTCTATAAGGAGAATAGGATAGGGTGTATTACTTTTAATTTTCAGGTTATAAGTTATAAAAAGCTTCTGGATTTGCTCAATCTTTCTCCATGATTCTCTGGAGATGCTGCAACCCCAAACCTCACAGCCATATAAGATAACAAGAGTGGCTAAAGTTTCAAAGAGGAACTTCTTTTTATCCCACATTACGAGGTTTGCTGTTTTACAATTACCCCCCATTAATCCTTTTCTCAATGCTATGGTTCCAGTTGAGCTTGTGATGGATATCAATTCCTAGGTATTTGTAAGAATACACTTCCTCCAAGTTATTATTGTCATACATAAAATTAGCGTAAGTGTCCTTCTTGGATTTGATAATCATAACTTTTGTTTTGTCAGTGTTAACAGTCATACCCATGGTAGAGCAGAAATCCTTAAGAAGCTTGAGTTGCTTATCAAGATCAGAAGGGCACCTTGCCAAAATAACAATATCGTCAGCATAGAGAAGAAGGATAACGACTATCCCAGCTAAGATCGTGCCATCACATCCTGCTTCCTCTAAATAGCCTTCGAGCTTATCGATGTAAATTATAGATAGGGTAGGGGAGAGGGGACAACCTTGTTTAACTCCGATGTTACACTTAATATCTTTCGACCACCCCTCATTGCTCTTTAGCTTGGCAATTACATTCTCGTATAACCTTATAGCAGCAGCTCTCAACTCAAGAGGAACCTTTAGCTCTTCTAACCTATTCCAAAGGTTGTATCTAGGAACCGTATCGAAAGCCTTTCTAAAGTCCACAAAGAAACAAAATAAATTGGATTTAGAATATATATATATATATATATATATATATATATATATATATATATATATATATATATTCTATTTATATACTAAGTTGATTTATCTTTAGTTTTATAGCTTGTGAGGTAAAGATAACTCCATATAATTGAAAATACATAATATTTATTCTCTATTTTAAAACAATTATTTCAATGAAAGCAAATGATAAAATATATATTTTATTGTTTATTTTATAATGGACTTATATTAACTTGGATATAATAATTTAAAAATAATAATGATATAACTTTAAGATTACAATTACATTAGGTACCAATTTAGTGTATAAGGTCCTTGTCATTGTGACAATAAATTTTCTTTCATGTAGCAATTTGATTGGTAAAGTATACAATTTTCATCAAATCACATTGCTTTTTACAAGCATTTATATCAAATTCATTCTAGAAAATTCTTCTTTCAATCTCATACCTACCCTCTAAAAAAACCATTTTTATTTAAATTATCACAACATTGTTACAATGTATTTTTTCCTCTTGTTTTTCTATTTTTGACTTCATACCATAATTTTTATAATATTCTTCTATATTCATATTTTATTTATTAAATAAAGCTAAAAACAACCAATACTAAAAACCACATATATAGAAAACCAACATTTTTTTGTTTTTTCACTAGACAATGCTTAAAATATCTATACAAGTGGAAAGACTTTCCATATAATGTTCATATCACTATAATTCTACATCTCTCGTGAATAAATTTCCATATAATGTTCATACTAGAATTCTACATTTCTCTTGAATTTTCTTAAAACTTTTGATAAATTGATGGTATATAATAACCTTGAACTTCGACATCTCTTTGAAAAATGATTTAAATATATAAAAACATTTCCCCACACATTTGGCACACAAATAATGACATATAAATAATATGAAAATTTTAGTGTTTGGAAAATTTTATGTCAGTATAACACATACGTTACATCCAACCTACATGAAAATTTTCATAAATTGATATCTATTCTATTTATATTATTAATTTTCTATTTCTATACATATCATCATGTTTAAAAGTACTTATTAATTAATTTGTCATTTGATTACTATTAGTTTAGCTTTGATTTATCGAAA
Organism: Pinus tabuliformis; assembly: GCA_031772625.1. Lineage (NCBI taxonomy): Eukaryota > Viridiplantae > Streptophyta > Pinopsida > Pinales > Pinaceae > Pinus > Pinus tabuliformis. The sequence goes on from CM062807.1 coordinate 876,019,071, forward strand.
CCTAATGTTAATTTTAAAAATAAATAATATATTTTTTATTATAAGTAAAAAAAATTGTAATCACTTGATTAGACAAAAATTTTGATGTCTTATTTCAACCTTAACGTTATTTATCCCAATCCCACTAATAAACTTTTCCATAATTCTGAGAATTTGTTCACGATGAAAAGTCACACTGACCTCTCTATCTACCTCTGCATGTACATTTGTCTCAGTTAATTAGTGTCATTGGGGTTTCTGCCATCTCCTAACAAAATAAATGTTTTTGTTTTTAGGGCTTGGTGGCCGAGATCGCATAAGCGTCGATGTAAATGCCATGTAGCTAACCTCCTTGAACCATCTCACCTAATTGGTTTGTTTGGTAAAAGGAGTAACTCAAATTGTTGATTCTTTTCCAGAGGTTGATTCTTTTCTAGAATAATATGCCCATGTATACATTAGGTGGTAACAATTTTTCTTTCTTGATTTGATGATTTTTTCTAATTTTCCTTTGAAGTTTCTTAAGCTTAGATGAAAATAATGTCTAATAGGGCTACAGTATCATAAGCATATCAGAAGAGATTGAACGAAGTTTTGGTTCATCTCTCAATGTTTTGAAGTTTCTTTCACTAATAAATTGTTGGTTTCTTCCACCTTTATGGATTAATTTTTTTTCTCCAGGAAGGATATTTTAAGTTCGAGCAAGGTCTAGCAAAAACATTTTCATTCAAGGTTTTTGTTTAGGTAATTTTCAAGGGGCTTTGATTATTTCATTATTTTTTGTGCTTTCTCAATATTTTCTTCTCTGAGGGTTCTTCAAACTTGAAGTCTACTCTACTATAACCTTCTCTCTCTGTGTTTGTAGAAACCTAGAGAGCTACTGTGAAGTTTTCATCCACATATCCCACTACTATTCTCAACCTCTAGCGTATACAATACCCAATAGGTAATAACTACGATTTTTAGGGTTGATTTCATTCATCGCCTTTTAAAATAACCAAACTCTTCTCTTAGTTAATTTATAGGGTTTATGTTTGCGTTTTGTCTTTTTTTTTTTTCCTTCTTTCATTTTTAGGGTATCAAAGGGGCCTGACCTTAGTTACCATGAGGCACAAGTAACATCCCAGTCCTATTTTTCCATTTCTTTTAAAACTCTACTTCAATTCTTATTTTTGACGAGACTTAACTACACAAATCTTCTACTTGAAAATAATTTTCTTCTTGCAGGAACTAACAACTTCCATATTCAAGAAAGTCATCTCATGAGGGATTATATGATTCCTTTAATTGATTATAGGGTTAGAGAATTTTAAACATTATGAATATTATGCTTATTTGGCTAACAAATATAGAAATAACTTGAAATTTTTAGTTGCTAATGAATTCAAACATGAAACAATAGACCCAAATTTCTTCTACTCAATCCACATAAAGGAAAACATAAAATAGAAACATATGCAATCACATGCAATCCTTCAATCACAACAAACACAATATTTTTAATGGGGAACCCAATTGGGAAAAACCCCTCCTCCGCTTCTATTAAATGAGATGAGAATATGGATCTATTACAATGACAATTCCAATCCTTGAAGCTCAACATGAACTACAATACTAATCTCCTCTTTCTCTACCTGCTCTGATCAATACTTAGCCAAAATAGGCATCATGCTTCCTCCTATTTCCTTACAAAATTCCTGGGGAAATTATCTCCTAAAAGATAGGGAAATCTGCTATTTCCTTGCACAAATCCAAGATAAATTGCTCACCTTCTCTAGTGCAAAACCTATACACTCACTAGTATGCATTGATAATTACAATGATACCTTTTTCCTCCACTCAAGTAGGAAATTCGAATTCCATGCATGAATACGGCTATTTTTAGTAATTGAGTAGTTAACTCAGAGATCAGTGAGTTAACAGACGTTACAACTACTCAACTGAACTCCAACTAACTCTATTCATGACTAGAGCACATATAACTGAGTTCACTAACTATAACTATACCAAATTTCCAGATCTTAACAATCAACTCTTACACAACTCTACTTCTTTCCCACAAATTTGAATTAACTGACTTAACTAAGTGACTTTTCCATGTCACTCCTAGTAAATGCAACTCAAGTAATCCTGCTAATGTGGAAATTCGAATTTTTCCATTTGATTAAGGCATAAGTCAAATGAAGCCTTTTCTTGCTACAATTTAACACTCCTTGTTAGCAAGGAAAGGGTTCTGAATTACCAACCCTATCCTGCTCCTATGGAAATCAAACTTGCATCTTGACAAGGTCTTTGTCAAAATGCTTGCATCTTTCTCCTTTGTGGGAATGTACTGCAACATGATGATCCTCCTATGTATAAAATCTCTCATGTGATGGTACCTGATGTCTAGACGCGTGGAACTATCATGAATGTAACAACCCCGGGTTAAAAATCCATGTAATAAAGTTAATAAAGGCAAAATAAGGCCAAGGCCACAAGACTCTTATTCAAAGATGAATCTTGGGAAAAACAACCTAGCAAGTTTTCATTTGGTTTATTATGGCTAAGTAAATTGACAAAGATAGTGAAAAAGGCATTGAAAAGGCAAAGAGGCATTATTTGGCATTTATTGACAAAAATAAAGGAAGTTAGGAGAAAAGGAAGGTGAAAGGTCACAGGTTGCATGTGAGGAGGAAAATGAAGGAAAAAATGGAAATTGAAGAAAATAGAGGCCTCATTAATAAAAAGGCTTCTAAGGATCATTACAAGAAAAAAGGTCGTTGGTGAGGGTCATTCTTGTGACGGGACTTTAAGGTCTATCACCAATGTTGTATATGGTGATGGTCCTTAAAATAACGTTGTTGTAAGTGCATATAGTGATGGTCCTTTAAAGTTTGTCACCAAAGCCATTTTCAGTGACACTTTTGGTGAGGGTCATTAAAGGCCCATCACTAATTCTCTCTTTGGTGACACTTTTGGTGAGGGTCGTTAAAGGCCATCACTAATTCTCTCCTTGGTGACACTTCTAGTGATGATATTTTATTGACCCTCACCAATGCTCTTTTTGGTTACTTTTGGTGTCAGTCAAAAAATGTTCATCATCATTGATCATTCCAATGAGTTTTTTATGATGCTATGTACTTGTTACTATATATTTTGTCAAAAGATAATGATTTAAGACCATTGTTGTGGAGTCCTTTTCATTATGTGTCCAAGGCCATAGTGGTTAGAATCAGTCAATTTGTTAAGAATTAATTAATGTCTATCATTTCCCTCAAGTCATAAGAATATAGTTTTCCTATGAGTCAACACATGATTCATCTCTATTAGGTTTATTATCTCAAAAATTCTCTTTAGATAAGGTTCCACTAGTGTGTGTAGGAACCATATTATTTAATACAAAATCAAGCTCTGTCAATTCTATTAATGAGAGAGACCTAACACTCCTCAACACGCATGGCACACCTTAACATGCTCTAGAACACACTAACATTCCTTGGCACCTCGCATGTCTTGGAATATATTTGTACTTGGAACATCTTTGTACCTAGAACATCTTGCCATGAGTAGGATGCCCAAGCACATGTTTCCATTCCCTATCATAGCATATAACTCCCCTAGCATGTGTTGGCATTCCATGTAGTCCCTAGCATGCCCTGGAACACCTTGACATAATATTGCATTGACATACATTAGGACTTGGAATGTATTGGAATATATTATTAGTGTGTCTAACATGCCCCTTTTGAAAATGATAAAGTCATAACTTATTAAACCTCTTATGTGTTCATTTCCTATCATTTTAGTTTGGTTATTCCTTTTTTTCCCTTGAAACTCCTTGACGCATATTAGCATACTCTAGCATCCTGCACATCCTAGCATGTCTTATCACCTGGCATGTATTTGGAATATGTTAGCATACCCCATAACTACCTAGCACACTCTATCACTTCTTAACATGCCCTGATATTCCCTGTCACACCTTACCCATGCTTAGCATACCTTTTCACTCCCTCCTTTGCATGACAACTAGCACTCATTGACACTCCTCGACACGCCCTCATTTTCATTCACTTCCATGCATTTTGACCTAGTTCTCCCTTGTGTTGTCCTAGTAATCCCTAACACTCCTCAACATGCAATGACACTCTTTAGCACACCTTAGCACTCTTCGACATGCTATGCCACTTCATAGCATGCATCACACTCCCTGACACACATTGGCACTTGGCATGTGTTGGAACTTGGTAAGTCTTAGAATGTTTGGCATGCATTGAGATGACTTGGTATACTTTGGCATGGTTTAATATTAAATTTATTTGAGATCAATTATTGGAAAGTAGATTAGAAGCAACAAAGGAATATTTGGCACTTAGAATGCACTCATACTTGGCACTTGGAACCTATTAGCACGTAGTATTGGTGTGCTTGGAAATCCCCTCATGGAAAAGGTAAATTGATGACTTATTAACCATATTATGTGTTCATTTCCTTGTAGTTTAACTTGTTCCTTCCTTTTTTTGCCTTGACAGTCACTTACATGCGTTGTCACATCCTTGCACATCTTGGCAGGCCTTAACACTTGGCACATATTAGCTTGTTTGACATGCCTTCGTACTATCTGGCACATGTTAGCATTCCCTAACATTTCCTAACACACCTTGGAAGTCATTCCCTCATAGCTAGTATTACATCTTTCCATGACTTGGGAACCTTACATTCCATAGAACACCTTGGAACTCCCTAGTTGTCATGCCCTCATAGATAGCCTTACTTTTTTTTCCACTTGAGAAACCAACCAATTCATTATCAAAACAATATTGTGCCCAACCCAAAGTCTCCTTTTTTCTGAAATTTCTTTGTCCTCGCCTTATCACGACCATAGTCTTGCCTCCTGCAAGTCCTATTATGAAATTCTCCTAAAACACTTCATCCTTAGGACACCTGTAATTCACTGACACTCCTTGGCACACACTCTTACTTGTTGATTTCCAAGCATTGTTCCTCTGACACTCCCTAACAATCCTCAACATCCATTGACATTGTCTGCCATGTGTTAGAACACCTTTTTATTCCTTGGCATTCCCTGGCACTCCTTATATATAATTCCCTAACAACTAACCTTACTCTTTTTAAGACTTGGGAACCCAACCAAGTCTTGCCTCGACTACAACTACTTAACCAAGTTATAGTTACTACAACTAGATTATGCCTTGTTCACCTAAGAACTACCTATAACACATCTTAGGTTACTCATGTCCAATCTCAACTCATCCCACTTAACAACTTACCAAGTCAAGGCTCGCATCCAACCATGGCCATAAAACAACTGAGCAACACAGTTTACATCTTGACATGTTGTAACACTTGGCATGTCTAACAATCCCTTAGCCATATGTGGCACACGTTAGCATCCCCTGAATTTCTTGGCATGCTAATTTGCACTCCCTAGCACTCCCTAGCACTCCCTAGCACTCCCTAACATGCCCTGGCACTCTAACATGCCTTAGCACTTTCTAGCAGATAACCTTGTCACTCCCTCCTTAGAAAACTTGGAACTCATTGACACTCCCTATCACACACTCTTATCTCTTCATTTCCATGCATTTTGAACTAGTTCTCCCTAGTGTTTTTGTGGAACTCCCTAACATTTTCTAGTGCATTGGCACACCCTAGCACCTAGCACATCTTGGCATGTTACCCTAGAACTATAGTATTGCTTGGCAATGCCTAAGATATCTTGTCACTCCCTTCTTACCACAACTAGAACTCACTAACACTCATTGTAAAACACTCTTATTCATTCATTTCCATGTATTTAAAACTAGCGATCCCTTCTATTTCCTTAGCACTCCATAACACTCCTTGGCATGCATTGGCAAACCCTAGCACCTGACACATCTTGGCATGTTACCCTGACGTCTATCATGCCTTAGCATTGCCTACCATACCTTTTTACTCCCTCAACACACCTGTATCTCACTGACACTTCCTGTCACAAACTCTTATTTGTTCATTTGCATGCATTAATTTGACCTAACTCTCCCTTGTATTTCCTTGGCAATCCATAACACTTCCTACCACATGTTGAAAGACCCTGTCACTTGGCACATCTTGGCTACATGTCACCTTAGGAATCTAGCATGACATAGCACATCGTAGCACACCATGTCACTCTCTCCTTAGCACACTTGGAACTCATTGACACTCCTTGTCACACACTCTTATTAATTCATTTTCATTCATTTTGACCTAGTTCTCCCCTATGTTTCCCTGGAACTCCCTAACACTCCTTAGCACACATTGGAACACCTTGGTGCTTGGCTCCTCTTGGTATGCTTCCCTAGCACTCTAGCACGCCTTGGAATTGCATAACATACCTTTTCACTCCCTCCTCAACACACCTATAACTAATTGAAACTTCATTTCCATGCATTTGAAACTAGTGTTCCCTTGTGTTTCCTTGGAACTTGGCCCTAGCACTCCCTAGCATGCATTCACGATACACCCTGGCACCCGACACATGCACATCTTGGCATGCCTTAGCATTTGGCTTGTCTTAGCATGCCTAAAATGCCTTGGAATTGTCTAGCATGTGTTAGTACTTCCTGCCAATCCTTGGCACACATTGGCACTCCCTAATTGTCATGCCCTCATAGGTAGCTTTACTATTTTTGTGACTTGGGAACCTAACCATGTCATTTGAAAAATAGTGTTGTGCCCAACCCAAAGTCTCCCTTTGTCTGAAATTGGTTTGACCAACCCTTTATAATTTTAACCATAGGCTTGCCTCCTACAATTCCTATTTTGACCTTCACCTAACACACTTTGTCCTTGAGACACCTGGAATTCATTGACACTCCTTGGCACACACACTTACTTGTTCATTTCCATGTATTTTGACCTAGTTCCATAACATTCCTCAACATGCCTTGGCAATGTTCGACATGTGTTAGAATGTCGTTTAATTCCTTGGAACACCCTGGAACTCCTTAGCTATAATGCCCTCACAACTACACTTACTTTTTTTGTGACTTTGGAACCCGACTAAATCTTCCCTCAACTACAACAACTTGACCAAGTTACAGATACTACAACTAGACTATGCCTTGTTCACCTGAGAACTAACTATAATTCATCTTAGGCTACCCATGTATAATTTCAACTTATCCAAATTAACAATTTACAAGTTACCATGTCAAGGCTCACGTCCAACCATGGCCATAAAACAATTGAGCAACATAGTTTACATCTTGACATGCCATAACACCTAACACATATAACAATCCCTTGGCTCTATGTGGCACGTGTTAGCACCCTCTACATTACTTGGTATGCTTTGGCACTCCCTAGCACTCCCAACACTCCCTGACATGCCCTAACAATCTAGCTTTCCTTGGCACTCCCTAGCATATAACCTTGCCAGTCCCTCCTTAACACACCTAAAAATCACTGACACTCCCTATCACACACTCTTATTCATTCATTTCCATGCATTTTGAGCTAGTTCTCACTTATGTTTAAATGGCACTCCCTAACACTCCCTAACACGTTGAACATTTTGGCATGTCACCCTTTCACTCTAGCATTCCTTGGCACTACCTAGCATACCTTGTCACTCACTCCTTAACACACCTAGAACTCACTCACACTCCCTGTCACATACTCTTATTCATTCATTTCCATGCATTTGAAGCTAACACTCCCTTGTGCTTCTGTGGCACTCCCTAACACTCCTTACCATGCATTAGCATACCCTAGAACTTGGAACATCTTAGCATATCGTTGCCCTGACCTCTAGCATGCCTTAGCATTGCAAAGAATATCTTGTCACTCCCTCAACACACCTGGAACTCACTAACACTTCCTGTCACAAGATCTTATTCATTCATTTCCCTGCATTATTTTGGCCTAGTGGTCCCTTGTGTTTCCATGACACCCTGTAACACTTACTAGCACGCTTTGGCACACCCTAGCACCTGTCACATCTTGGTTGGATGCTACCCTCGCACTCTAAAATGCCTTAACATTGTCTATCATACCATGTCACTCCATCCTTAACATACTTGGAACTTGTTTCATTCCCTGTCACACACTCTTATTCATTCGTATCCGTGAATTTTGACCTAGTTCTCCCTTGTGTTTCCCTAGCACTCACTAACATTCCTTAGCACACGTCGGCACACCTTGGAACTTGGTACATCTTGGCATGCTTCCCTAGCACTATAGCATGCCTTGGCACTGCCTATCATACCTTGTCACTCCCTCCTTAGCACAGTTGGAACTCGCTAACATTCCCTGTCACACACTCTTATTCATTCATTTCCATGCAATTGAAACTAGTGTTCCCTTATGTTTCTTGGCACTCCCTAACACTCCCTAGCATGTGTTAGTGCCACACCCTAACACTTGGCACATATTGGCATGTCTTAGCACTTGGCATGATTTGGAATGTGTTGGCATGAAAATGGGAACACGGAAGAGACCCTGGGTTTAGGAACAAGGGACCAACATGGATCTGTTGTAGTCTAGAACAACATCGACTTTTCACTTTACTTGGAGAGGCTAAGGAGTCTCACCTAAGGTGTGTCGTGACTGAAGTGTGAGGGGGTAGAATGAGGCATGAAGGGAATTGCAACCCGTTAACTCATAACAATCAAGCACCTATTGTAATTCAACCATAATATTCTACTCACATTACCTTAGGAAATAATACAACATATAGACATATATTTTAAAATTTTAAAGAACCAATATAGAACTCAACAATACATCATAGGTCCAAACTGTCTCTTACTTTATGGTTCATATAAAGAAATACATAAACAAGTACATAAGGCTCGAAGCTCGATCATCAACAGCAAGAATGACCTAATCCACATATCAAAGACCAATAGAGAAAGAGTGTACCCACCTTCTGCAACTCAGGAAAGCTACATTGATTCCCATCTTGCTTGGTTCATCAACAATTAGTAATCACCAACCCTTTCTCATCCTTTCTTCTACCCTTTATCCTTTGCTTCACACCTAGACTTCTAGTTCCACTTATTTCCTTCTCGGTTGACTCTGCCTTTTGTTTCCTTTCCTCTCTACTTTCCTGCCTGCTCTTGTTCTGCCCCGCCATCTTTTCATAACCGTCAGACCACTCCTATTTCATGTTCCCCCCCGGCTATCAGCTCCTCAACTCAACCAGTCATCCCAACCACCTATTCATGTCTTGTCTTCTCGCAAAAACTTAGAAAGAAAGCACCAACAACATGCCTAACATGCATTGGAACTGTCTAGCATGTGTTAGCACTTCTTGGCATTTCATGGCACATGTTGACACTCCCTAGTTTTCATGCCCTTATAGATTTCATTACCTCTTTTTCGACTTGGGAAACCAACCAACTCATTGAAAAAATAATGTTTTGCCTAGCCCTAACACTCCCCAAAAACTCCTTGGCATGCATTCATATTGTCTAGCATGTGCTAGTGCACCTTTTCATTCCTTAGCACGCTTAGCACTCCTTAGCTATCATGCCTCACAACTACCCTTAAATTTTTTGCAACATGGGAGCCCAACCAAATCCTGCCTCAACTATAACAACAACTTGTAGACTACAACAACAATTTGACCAAGTTATTATTACTACAACTAGACTATGGCTTTTTCACCTAAGAACTTCCGATAACTCATATTAGGTTACTCGCGTTGAATATCAACTCATACAACTTAACAAGATATGAATACAAGGCTCACATCCAACTGTGGTCATAAAACAACTAAGAAACAAAGTCTACATCTTGACATGCCATAAAACCTGGCATGCCTAACAATCCCTTGGCACTATATAGTATGTGTTATCATCCGCTGCATTTCTTGGCATGCTTTGGAACTACCTAGCACATCTTAGCACTCCTCAACACTTAGCACACCTTATACTCGCTAAAACTCTTTGTCACACTCTTATTCTGTTAGGATATTCCGACACATAGGAAATAGTTAAGTACAACTTGGTCTAGTATAGAGTTAGGTAAAGTGTGTTTCTTTACCTTGTACATTTTGTAACTTACAATCCGACGGTCACGATATGTAGTGATCCGATGGTTCATTCTCTCCTCGGTATTACCGACACTTGATCCGTGGCTTGACACCCGATTGGTCCATGATTTCTATTTAAAGCGCATGGAGGGTCATTTGTAGGGTAATCCGTCTATGAGAGAAGCTTATGTAAATTTTCATTCTTTTATTAATAAATTGCCTGAAGTGGCCGCATTGGCTCAGGCTGTGTACTGTTTCCCTCTTTGAGGGTTTTAACCACGTCAAAAATACTGGTGTATTGATCTGCGATCTGGTTGTGAGCGGTGTCCTTTGGTGTTCTGTCTGAGGAACTTACCCTGTAAATTCCTACATGGTATCAGAGCTATTTGAGGGCCGCGTCCGTTGGTGATCCAAATCTGAAGCCGGTAGAACTACATCCGACTGCCGTTTCCTAGATCTACTGTTTTTGATTGCTTTCGGGCCGAGAGGACTGCTCTGTTGTGTTGGGAGCATCTGTTCCAGTGAGGAACCCCTTTCGTTTCACGCGAAAAGGTTTTCGGTAGCCCTAGCTACGTCATTTTTAAGATCTGGAGGTATACAGTGTTTATTTGCAGTTTATAGTTATTTTCTCTCTGTTTATTTCGGTTTCGATTTATTTAGCCTTTTTTATTACCGAATCTATACCTTTCATTTTTGCGTATGCTCTTTGCCCTGCGACTCTGTGCAATCTGGGCAAATCAGAAACAGAAAGGAAGGATTTTTCTCATGCATATGCTCTTTTCCCTGCGCCTTAGTGTGATCTCAGAAAATCAGAAACATTGAGGAAAATATTTAGTTTCTGGCTAAAGCTAACTTTGAGCCGCAAGGTTCATTTTTGAAAATATCTAGTTTTTCGGCTAAAGCTAACTTCAAGCTGCAAGGTTCGTTTTTTTTGTATGTCCATGTTGGGTTTTGTTTTTTTTGTTTTGTAGGGAAAAAAAGAGCCTTCTCAAAGCGAGCATGCAACCCAAAGCATCAACCCCCCCCCCTCTCTCTCTCTCTCTCTCAAAATTTTTGTATAGCTCACTTGGTGCAAAGCTAATTCTCTCTCTCTCTCTCAAAATTTTTGTATAGCTCACTTGGTGCAAAGCTAATTTATGAGAGTGGAGGTCTTGGGTTCAAGTCTCCATTTTTGGGGGCAGATTTTTTCATTTCCGCACATTTCCGCACTTCGTCGGCATCTTCAACAACTTTTTTTCCAAAAGCCATAACTTCTTCATCCGGAAGCCGTTTTCAGAGCCGTTTTTTTTAAACCAGCCTAATTTTTCATGATCTATCCATTGGAACACTTAGTTTCAGCATCTTTAGCTTCAGTTTCTGTTGAAATGGAAATTCAATACCAAGTTACCCTTGACAGCACCAACTACTTCCAATGGTTGTCCTACATTGAGGATTTACTTAGAAGTAAAGGTCTCTACAGAATAGCCTCGGGCCAAGAAAAGAAACCGAAGGATGAAGATAAGGCTGCTAAATGGGAAAATAGGCAAGATCAAGCACGTGGATTGATAGGGATGTCTATTTTTCCAGATCTTAGATTCCATATTGCAGAACTTGATACTCCTGATGAAGCAATGAAACAAATCAATAAATTTTTTGGGATTAAAAATGAACTTAGAGCCCATCAACTTGAAAATGAGTTGCTTACATTGGACCCTAATAATTTTTCTTGCATTGAAGATTTCTTGTCCAAGTTCAAGACCCTTAGATATCTCTTGGAAGGTGTTAAGGTTAAGAAAGAAGATAGTAACCTTATCTATTCCCTTCTTACCAAGTTGGGACCAGCCTACTCTGTGTTTGTTTCCACCTTCCATTCTACAAGAGAAGCCTTCATTTCTCAAGGAACAGACTACAAGTCCCCTTCCTTTGACTCTTTTTGTGATTCTTTAATAAGAGAACAAGAAAAACTCTTACACCTTGGTCTTCTTAATCTTGGAAACTCTTCCAAGAAAGCATTAGCCGCCCAACAACAACCAAATTCAAAGAATCCTAAGAAGTCATATCCTAAAAAGAATGGTCCTAAACCAAACAAGGGTCCTAAACAATCTCAGCCTCAAAATGAAAAATCATTTCAACAAAATGATAAGACAAATAAAAACAAATGGAAGAAGACTGATAGACATTGCAACTCTTGTAATCAAGATGGCCACTTAGAATCCAAATGCTTTAAGAAGATGGAAGCCTTGGAAGCAGCGATGAAGAAACATAACATCCATTTGGAGAAATCTTCAACTTCAACTTCATCTTCAGGAACGACACTTTCTGCATGTGGTTGTCAAGCATCTTGGTCTGGCTATGCACTAAATGTATCTTCTTCTTCTCATTCTCATGAGTGGCTCATTGATTCTGGAGCTTCTTATCACATGGCCAAAAACAAAGCCATGTTTTCTTCTTTAAATGATTGTAACACCAGAAATATATATGTTGGTGATGATAGATCTCTTAGTGTTGTAGGGACTGGAACTATTCATCTAGACAATGGTCAGTTTAATGATGTATTATGTGTTCCAACCTTATCCTGCAACCTTCTATCTGTATATCAGATAACTCATTCAGGTGAAGGTAAAATCGTTGAATTTTCACCTCATGATGTTGTAATCAAGGACCTAAGAGATCCTAAATAGATTTTAACTACTGGCATTGCTGATGATTCTACAAGGTTGTATAAGTTTCACAACATTGGGTCATCAAATCTTCCCTCAGTATTTGTTTCTCATAATGATGAAGTGAGCAAACTTTGGCATGAGCGATTTGGTCGCTTAAACTATCGCTCCCTTCAGCATCTATGTAAAGAAAATATGGTGACAGGTCTTCCTATGGTATCTTGTAGAGATGGTGTTTGTTCCGGATGTGTAGTCGGGAAACATCATCGGGATAGTTTTGAAAAACGTGCCTCTTGGCACGCCTCAGCCCCTTTACAGCTTGTGCATAGTGATTTATGTGGTCCACTTCCAGTTGTTTCATTCTCTGGCTGCAAGTATTTCTTAACTTTCATTGATTATTTCTCCAGACGCACTTGGGTATACTTCTTAAAACTCAAGAGTGAAGTATTTAACACATTTTTGGCCTTCAAGGCCTTTGTTGAAAAACAATCTGGACATCAAATTCTTAAGCTAAGATCTGATAATGGCGGAGAATATGTTAAAAACACATTCATCAACTTTTTCACTGAGAATGGAATTCAAATGCAACATACTGTTCCATATACTCCACAACAAAATGGTGTAGCTGAAAGGAAGAATCGCACCTTAAAGGAAATGGCTAATTGTATGCTACAATCTAAAGGACTTGGTCTTAGTTTTTGGGCAGAAGCAATTAACTGTGCAAATTACATAATAAATCGCACTCCTACTAAGGCTTTAAAGAATATCACTCCAGAAGAAGCATGGAGCTCAATCAAACCAGATGTAAGTCACTTTCGTGTTTTTGGAAGTGAAGTGTGGGCCCATATTCCAGATGAAAAGCATAAAGCTTTAGAACCTAAGAGTGAAAAATGTACTTTTGTTGGATATTCTGAAGATGTCAAAGGCTATAGACTTATTCCATTTAAGTCCAAAAATGTTATCATTAGAAGAGATGTAAAATTTGATGAAAATATATCAGCCTGCGAGCCTAGTCCGGCGGATGTGTCACCTCTCCCTATCTCTTCTACTTTTGAAAACATTTCCTCTTCAGATGATGAAAGTGAGGATGACAATCCTCCCCCACCATCTCAGGATCCTCCTTCAGCTCCTCAGCTTCCAAAATGGGTTCGTGCTACTCAAGATGCAGCAGGTGATCTTGCCAGTGATCCTACAGATCAGCGACGCACACGTTCTTAGTTTGACAGAGCCTCTTCTTTACTGGCTCAAGCTCTAGTAAATTATGATCCTGACACCTTTGCAGAAGCTTCAGGCCATCTAGATTGGGAAGCAGCTATGAATGAAGAATATCATTCATTATTGGCAAATGATACATGGGATCTTGTTCCTCTACCAAAGGGACGAAAACTTGTTAGATGCAAATGGGTTTACAGAACCAAGTATGGACCAGATGGGAAAGTTGATAAACATAAAGCTCGTCTTGTTGCTAAAGGTTTTTCACAGGTTGAAGGCATTGACTACACTGAAAACTTCTCCCCTGTTGCCAAAATGAACTCTATCTGCCTTGTTCTTTCCCTTGCTACCTCGTTCAAATGGGAAGTCCATCAGATGGATGTTAAATCCGCCTTCTTGCATGGGGACTTGCATGAAGAAATCTATATGGAACAACCTATTGGCTTTATATAAACAGACTCCAGCCTTGTATGTCGGCTTAAGAAATCCCTTTATGGTCTCAAGCAATCTCCTCGAGCTTGGTATGCCAAAATGGATAACTTTCTTTTAGAATCTGGCTTTTCTATGTGTCATTCTGACAATACTGTCTACACCAAGAAAGTGGGCAAGTCTCTTATCATTCTTGTTCTTTATGTTGATGATATTATCTTGACTGGTAGTGATCCCAACCTTATAAACCATGTGAAGTCTAGCCTTAAAAGGAAGTTTGAAATGACAGACTTAGGACACTTACATTATTTTCTCGGTCTTCAAGTCTTGCAATCCAAGGAAGGTATTTCCCTTTCTCAATCCAAGTATGCCTGTGATATTCTACGCCACTTTCACATGGAAGACTGTAAGCCAGCCCCTTCTCCCTTTCAGTCTGGAGTCAAACTTTCAGTCACTTGTACTTCTCCTGAAGTTGATGCTACCTTATACCGTCAACTTGTAGGAAAACTTTTGTATCTAACCCATACTCGTCCTGACCTTTCCTTTGCTGTTGGCCTTGTTGCTCGGTTTATGCAAAACCCACGTGAAAGTCATTGGAAAGCAGCTAAAAGAATACTTCGTTATGTTCGAGGTACAGTTCAGTTTGGGATTCATTACAGTGCCGAAGCATCTCCCCTATTGGTTGGTTTCACGGATTCCGATTGGGCTGGTGACCCTGATGATCGAAAGTCTACTGCAGGTTATGTGTTCACTCTTGGTTTAGGACCTATTACATGGGCTTACAAGAAACAAGGTGCCATTTCTCTTTCTTCAGCAGAAGCAGAATATCGTGGTGCCGTAGAAGCTAGTAAGGAAGCCTCGTGGCTTTGTCAGATCCTATCAGAGTTTGGCTTTCAGCAGCAGCATCCGACTACACTTTGGTGTGATAATCAAAGTGCCATTCAACTATGAAAAGATCCAGTCCAACATCAGCATAGAAAACACATTGAACTGCACATGCACTTCATTAGAAAGCTCATTCACGACCATGTTCTTGAAGTGCAATATTGTTCAACAGATGATCAAGTTGCAGACATCTTCACAAAGGCTCTCACAGAGGCGAAGTTCACTAAACTTCGATTTATGGTTGGAGTTCAGGAAGTTGTCACTAAGGGGGGATAGGCTCTAGTGCCTCCTTCCTTCTCGTACTGTGTCATATTTGTAAATCCTTCAATCCTATCCCAAGTTGTTCTTAAGGGGGGATGTTAGGATATTCTGACACATAGGAAATAGTTAAGTACAACTTGGTCTAGTATAGAGTTAGGTAAAGTGTGTTTCTTTACCTTGTACATTTTGTAACTTACAATCCGACAGTCACGATATGTAGTGATCCGACGGTTCATTCTCTCCTCGGTATTACCGACACTTGATCCGTGGCTTGACACCCGATTGGTCCATGATTTCTATTTAAAGCGCATGGAGGGTCATTTGTAGGGTAATCCGTCTATGAGAGAAGCTTATGTAAATTTTCATTCTTTTATTAATAAATTGCCTAAAGTGGCCGCGTTGGCTCAGGCCGTGGACTGTTTCCCTCTCTGAGGGTTTTAACCACGTCAAAAATATTGGTGTATTGATCTGCGATCTGGTTGTGAGCGGTGTCCTTTGGTGTTCTATCTGAGGAACTTACCCTGTAAATTCCTACATATTCATTCATTTCCATGCATTTCAAACTAGTGCTCCCTCATGTTTCCCTGGAACTTGGCCCTAACACTCCGTAGCATATGTTGGCCCCACATCTTGGTGCCTAGAACTTCTTGGCATGCCTTAGCACTTGGAATTTATTGGCATGCCTCTAATGCCTTGGAATTTTTTGGAATGTGCTAGTACTTCTTAACATTCCCTAGAACACCTTGGCACTCTCGAGTTGTCATGCCCTCATAGATAGCCTTAATTTTCTGTGACTTGGGAACCCAACCAAGTCATTGATAAAATAATGTTTCGCCCAACCCAAATTCTCCCGTTGTTTGAAACTACTTTGTACATGCCTTATCCCAACCATAGGCTTTCCTCCTGGAAGACCTATTCTTAACTTCTCCCAACACACTTCATCCTTGGGACACTTGGAATTCATTAACACTCCTTGGTACACACTCTTATTCGTTCACTTCCAAGCATTTTGACCTAGTTCTCCCTTGTGATGCCTTGGCACTAACTAGCATACATTTTCACTCCCTCCTTAGCGCTTCTAGAACTCGCTCACACTTCATTTTCATGCATTTGAAATGAGTGCTCCCTTGTGTTTCCCTGGCACTTGGTCATCACACTCCCTAACATGCATTCACCCGACACCTTGGCACTTGACAAATCTTGGCGTGCTTATCATGCCTTAGAATTGTCTAGCATGGTTAGTAATTCACTTGTAAATAAAGAAAAACATAATTTCATTAACAGAGACAACTGGTTATTTAAGTTGTGCAAGCTGTATCAATTAGGAAATTAACAAGTTTTCTTGTTTCAGTCCTTGGAAATGGCAGTTATGTTATGCTGGACAGTTACATCATACATGGCTTTGAACATATCAGATTGAAGATATGTCATGGACTATGTTGCATGGCATGAATTTGTATGGGTACATTACTCCACAAACCTATTCAATCATAGCATAATTTCATTGATTTGTTTCTCTAGAATATAGTTATGAATTAGCTCAAGCATCCAAGGTTTCTGTTTTTCGAAGACTTGAGTTTGCCTTTTTTACGAGTTAATCCAACAAATGCAGATATATTATCTCAATTGTTATCTTTTGAGCATGTACTTCTACAACATGTAACCAAATCACATCTCAAAAAGCCCATCAATATTAGAGTTACCAAATCATAAAAACCTTTAGTAATGATATCAAATACTACTTACTTCCTCTTAGAGCAACATCCCTTTACTTGGTTTATTTTCCCATAATACTCAGAGTTCCCTTTTCCATGCTCTTCAACTTGAAAACATCAATCAATATGTTCCTAAAATGAATCAATAAAAAAGCTTCAACATCATATCCATCATGGTCTTTGCATCTTCATATGATGTTATCATGGCTGATTTTAATTTTTCAAGAGACCATATCAGATGTTGATCAATATCGCTAGGTTTTATGCATAATTGTCATGCTTCTATACATCAAGTACCCATATGAAGAGTCCTTAATTCATCTAGTATTTAACCAAGACATACCATGCACATGATTCCAGATATATTTATGCATCCAACCCTTCCTACCATATCTTTGTATACATGATTTCTACTTTCTAAAGAAGAGCTCTTATCTAAAGATATGCATACCTCTTTGCTTCATTTTGTCATCTAGTCAACTTCATTCACAAATTGCCTCTTTCTTTGAAGAAAATGTCTATGATGAGGCTCCTTTCCCAATATGATAAAATACTTCAATTATTCCTTCATGCTACAACTAAACTAGTAAACTTCTTTGATGCTTTCTTCCATAATATTCCAGACTGCATCCTATAAAGGGAGAATGTCTCCTAGGGTCTTGGGTTAATACCATAGCAGAGTGGGGGTTATCTATAAATAAAAACAAGAATTCCACATAGCCATGATGCTAATATAGTCAAACTACGTGAAGAGAGGTGTACCTGGGGGTCCTTCGTTTGAGAAGATCCAGCTAGGGTCCAAACCCTCTTGGAGTTCCTTTTGCTCCTTCAACCTAAAAAACAATCAATTCAAGAAAGCACAACAATATATAGACTAAACATCATAAAGAAATCAACTTCATAGCATATTGAAAGTTAGTTATGAAATTGAAATAATCATTCATCTGTAAATCATAACATTGATATCATAAACATGAAGAAGATTTATATCAGGAACAAGACAAGTGTTTGTTTTATTATAGATAACTAAAGTACAGAAATGAATGATTTCACCTAAGTCTTCTTTTCACAGGCTCTAAGAGGAACCATCCTCCGGATTCGTCTAATCTCAAGCCTTCAACAAGCTTCTTCCATAACTCACTCAAGGATATATCAACAAATGGAAAGACATCATAACTCAAGGAAACAAGGGTTTCCTGTAATGGGGGAAGTGCTGGAAGCACAAGGATCTTCAGACCTGATCTAGGATAATTTCAACAGAGTGATTTTCTCTCTATTCTCTCCTCCCTAAGGCCTTCCAATTGAAGCCTTTTTATACTTCTCCCAAAGTAGTTTTTTAGTTGGGAATTCGTTGGGAACAGTTGGGCCACTGGCACTAATAGGTAATCAACAGGTAAAACCAATGATCTCTACCTAAAATTAAGGAGATTAATTTTTTTTAAGTGTTTTAAGACATATATGTGGGTTGGGTATACACAGACCCGCATACACACGTGTTTAGCTCAGGTAAATGTCGCGTATAGGGAGTAAAACACTGTTTTTTAAGTATTTGGACTAGGTTTGGAAGGAGGGGTTGCCCTAGGCCATGAGTACAGCATCACAAACATCAAGAGTGAGAGTTGGAGCCATAAAAAATGCCTCCTAATATATGAGGTCAAAAGGGGTACATGATGGCTGAAATATATTATGTAAGTGCACGGAAAGGAAACCTGTTAAAAACTGAGAAGGAATTCACTAGAGTTTAGCCTGCCAAGCCACAAAAGGAGATCAGAAAGAAACACTATCTGAGGCAGGCATACCCATGCTCAGAGAAAGTAAAGCATGTTTGCATATCAAGTACAAGTGGATCCACTAGGTATACAAGTATAAAGCACTGGAAAATACATAATGGATCATCTGATCACGATCGAATAAGTACATGTCTGAATATCACATATAAGAATGTCAATGATGCTGAAGGATGAAGTGGATCACTGATATCAAAGACTGATCCCAAAAGAACCAAATGAAGATGATGGAGTAAGATGGTATTACACTGCAAACTCAGGTGCTAGCATATAGAGTGTCGCCATGAATGACTGCAACATATAAGGTGGAGTGGTATCAACTAGTAGTAATAGGAACAACTGTCAAGTGAACTAATGAATGCTGTACAGCCTGAGGTCTTCACCGACCGCTATGGTACATTTCTACACCATGGGAATAAATGATCTGAAGTCAACCATGTGAGAAATCGTTTGATTACTGGTCACTGATGTATACCGTTAAAAAACGCGAGACTACTCACCGATAATGATAATGAGCATCAAGGTACCGAGTACAATCTAACAAGTGTGAATAGATGAGCTAGAGTCGAACACCTATAAGAATCTATCAATCAGAAGACAATGATGGTTTCTCGTTGTTGATAGTGAAGGATCTGTCACTAATGATTGCAAACCCAAGGTACTACCAAATGGACTCTAGATCTTTGCCCCAGAGCAATGAGTTGTAGTCGATAGGGAAAGATCCACTAGAAGGAAGGCATTAAGGCATCCTTCATCAATCTAGCACGAGTGTAACCCATAGGCCAATAATGTGGAAGGAATTGGATGAATAAAGATATAATAACCCGATCGAAGCATGTTTCCGGTGTACACAAAGTGTGGCTAGCGCACGACAGAAACCCTCTGAGCCAACCAATAATGAAAGCTGACACAGAGGCGAGGTATCCACCAATAAGGTCAAATGGAAACTAAGGTACTGGATGGATCCCAAAGTGTGATAGTGTAAGCTGATGTCAAACACAAGGGAAACCACTCAGTTAAAGACCCATGATACTGATCGATGTTGAGCACAAGGTAACTTATCAATAATGAAAATAGGGCCAGGGTGCGGCTATGGGCCTGTCCTCAGAGCAAGATGTCATCGTCGATAAGGACAAGACCCGCCGGCAAGAAGTCAATGGGGACCTTCTCAAGCTGGCATGAGTAAAGGACCAATATAACTGATGTGATGATAGACAAGATACTGACAACTAGGGATGGCCGACTGAAAAATGAGTCAAGAGACACCACAAAGAGGCTAGCTCAGGTTAACTTCCCTTGAAAAAAAGCACGACTCAATGTGACTATGTGGCAGCATATGATGACTCTGTATAAGTTTGCCATGTAGGAGGCACGAACAAACCCTCCATATGATTGGAAGAGATAACAAATTGGGGAAGAACTGACTCGATAACAAGGTTGAGGTGTACCTAAGTCAAACTAAATCCCGCCCAAATGGAGGAGACTTTGTTTTGAGTGCTTTGTTCAAGGGCAACATGACTGACTCTAGCTGCCAATAATAATTGGAAACACTGTCCCGTTCCCGCTCTTTTTGGAATATATAATTTTTTTTGTCTTTTTCTTTAAGCTGGAAAAAGAATAAAAGAATGCTATAGTACAGTGGAAAGAACGAGTGTTGGTGAAATAGATGATCTAGTTCCTGGGATTGGAACATTCCTATGCTCAATGCAGGGAGGTGAAAACTGGTCAAAGACACTCAAAGGTGTGTTCCTTCCACGGGTCAAGGTGTGTCAAGTTGCAGAAGTCAAGGGCATGCAAGTTTGATTTTGCAGTCGTCATGGTCAAAATTTGGCTTAAACACAAGTCCAAGTGAAGCCGGCTCAAGGCCAAAAGGTGCAAATGGTCAAAATGCAATGTAGTAGTACAATTCAACACAAAGGAGCCTCTAGGGTATAAGGCCATAATGAAGCGAAGAAGCAAAGAGGAATGAGTCTTCAGTGCATAAGTCATGGCGAGACTACAGAGGACTCTCGAGCCAAATCAGATCGAAGCAACATGGGCAACAAATGTCAGTGAGGTGGTAACTACGATGCCCATGAAAAGGATGGCTCTACCATCATGTCATGATTTAAAAATCCACAAGTGAAGGTGGTTTACGAACCATAACACGATGAGATCAACTGTATGGCAAGTGTATTGGCAAATGGAGGCTAGTATGCATAATGCAACGGAAAAAATGGCTTCCCTAACCTATATGCTAGTGAATAACAATACCTACCATGACGGGTCAGCAGTCATGGAAACATCTCGAAACTATCGAAAAAGCGTCCAAAATGTCCTGAAAATCAAACCATTCTCGACATTCCAAGCTCCCAAGTTAAAAGTTACATGAGACAAAACAAAATCAAGATTTGAAAAAATTTTGCATTTTCAAAGCTTATAAAATAGTTTTTTGACTCACCATTATCACCATTTGGTTTGAGAGCAAAGAAGTGGAGCAAAAGGAGCAAGCATTGCCATTCGCCAAAACTGACCATTCAAATTGTCCCAAAATCACCAGGTAACCCTTAAACTTATCTTGCATTCAATTGTGATTGGTTTTAGAATTTTTAATTTAATTTTTACCGTTGAATTATTGTCAAAAATTTTGTCGTGGCGTATATGCGGGTTGGATATATGAAACCCGCATATACGCAGGCCCTACACGTGACTGTGTGTAAAATGGACCCGTGTATACGCCACGAAAACTTCAAACAAAAAATCTAACGGTCTAAATTCATTTTTTCTTTAGGATGCCAGTCACTTGGAGAGAAAGAGAGCATACCTTAGTGGATGATGAGGTTATGAATAATCCTAATGCTTTGGATGCCTTACGAGGATGTGGTTTGCTAAAGTTCTTTAAAATGCCAAATATGAAAGCAAACACCCTCCTGCTTGACATGCTCATTCACTACTGGAGCATCAAGGATGACGCGTTTATGATTGATCAGATGCCGCTCAAGATAGAGGTTGAAGAGATTTATTTCATCACTGGCCTTTCCCGGAGGGGAGAGGTAGTACATTCCATGGGCAGGTCACGAGGCAGTCTCTCTATCAAGGACTGTGTACACATCTATTGCCTGGGTCATCTTGAAAAGATTGGAAGTAAAATTCCAATCAAACATGTGGAGAGTTTATCATTGAGAATAATCCTGTTCACCATAGCTAGAGTGAACGGATTAGCTTCTTTGCACCAGGCATCACGACTAGCCATGAGCTTGGCAGTAGACTGCCTCACCACCGTCTTTTATTGGTGTACTCCTCTTCTTGCTAACCTGAAGAGCCAACTTACCTCTATCAAAAAGGGATAGAAAAAAACTTTGGGTATGGAACTATCTTGTTCTTTTTCTTATTTGAGAGGGTCCCAGCACTTCATCCTACAGTACCAGTTTTGATCGGCACCCCAAGAGATCCACGAATGGGTAGGTGGGCTAACTTGATGAAACGTCTAGGAAGTGGGGACGTCCCACAGATTGCTTTCGACAATGACTTCTTCTCCTGGTGGGAGCAGCAGATCATCGTCGTAGATGACTACCCTTATGCTGGGTTGGATTTCCGAGGAGATCTTGATCTAGCATTACCACTGACCGCAACATGGGGTGACATAGGTAACAAATATTTTTTATTTTACGATTTTTTTGTGATTTTTCAAATATAATAATGAATTTTGAATTTTTTTTTGATAGGATTCAAATGACTAATATGATGATCATGTTCCAGATATTGGGTCGGTGTGACTAGATGGGTTCCCACGGCATGGACATCGTGGCTGAGGGGCCGAAGAGGTGGCTACAAACATAGAGCAACTTCTACACACTGTTCAGCCACACTTGGTGAGACTAACTCACCGAGTACCGATGGAGGCCGTAGAGGATCTCCCTATAGATATGCAGCGTCACGTGGCTGGCATGCCATAAGATTGGGTTTGCACTCTTAGGCATGTGGGAAAAGCAGTAGTTGCATACTTAGCCGCTCATCCTGAGCCAAGGCATTAGATGTATTGGACATGATTATGGGCATTTGAGTCCCAATTTTTGTATATTATTTTGGACACTTATGTACACTCGAGATGTTTTATGATATATATATATATATATATATATATATATATATATATATATATATATATATATATATATATATACACACAGTTCTGACTTTTTGATGCTTGATTTTATTGTGATGAATGAATGATATGCCAATCTAATGCTTGATTAGCGATAGAATCAACTAACCAATTATGAGATCTTGGAATGTGCAAATAATTAATGTAAGTAAATGATCTTTGCAACAACCTCACCCTTAAATACTGGCGATATAAACATGGATCCCTTACTTGATAAATGTTATTCAGTTGTGACACTATGAATTGTGAATCAAGATAGACTACCAACGAATTGATTTCATAAGGAATTACTTCGGATAGTAAATTAATGACAACAGTATACTCAGCCATATTATTTGAAGCAAGACCAATGCATACTCCCCTTGATACCATCAATTGACCAGTTGGATAGTAGATTACCCAAGCTGCGGAACCAAGGTTCCGAGTGTGCCGACTAGCACCATCGGCAAATCCAAAATAGACCAAGTCATCCACCAACACCTGCCACAGTAGACCAAAAAGTGTTGATATCAAAAAACTCTCGATGAGATATGTACAAATATACAAAATGTACAAAGAAGCCATTGCCTAGCTGCTACTTAAGCAAAGTACTTCTTGAGGTAGAGCCCGTTTCGGGGCTCCGCCAACTTGTTTCCTTCAAAATCAATTAACTCATATGCCCCTTTTTCTAAGACTCGTTTAATTATAAAGGGACCGTACCACATAGGATTGAACTTGCCTACCCCCAAGGCATCCTTATCTTGGTCATAGACCAAGACAAGGTCGCCTTCAGAAAAAACTCGAGGATGAATAGCTTTATCATACTAAGCTTTAACCTTTTTCTTATGAGCCTCATTAATTGTGGCAGCATCTCGACGTTGCTCATCGAAATGCTCCAAAAGAAGGAGGCGCTCTTTGAGACTAGAGGTCTTTAGGAGGAGCTCAATAGCTAACTTAAGAGATGGGATTTCACATTCAACAGGAAAGATAGATTCCATCCCATAAACTAACTGAAAAGGTGTAAAACCTGTAGCAGTCTTTATGGAGGTTCGATATGCCCAAAGAGCCGGATACAACATAAGATACCAAATGGACCGGTTTTTGTCGATCATCCTTTGTAGGATCATATTAAGGGTTTTTTTCACTGCCTCGACCTATCCATTGGGTAGAAATTTTGAATAATATGACACTTATTCATAGAGATTATCCTGATTATACACTATTGCGGAATGCATGCATAATACATAACCTCCTCTATGTTGATCATCAATTTTGCAGAATTAAAAAAAATGAAACATCAATCGCATTCGCACATTAATACAGTATGTAATGGGGAAAGCATATAGCTGAAAACCCCGAACTATCCATATATTATAATGATTGAGAACATGTAACAATACATAGTACAATACTCCTCACAAGTACTCAGCATTATCTCCACCTGTTACACACAAACTAGCTCAGGTCGGAATCAAGTCACAGGTTCAAATCTCCTCCGCTGTCTGCCTGCCTCCACTGTGCAATCCTGCATGAGAATGGATGAGAATGGATGAGAATGGCTGATCCAAACTCGTATTTCCCTTGGTTGAACCACGCAATCCTCATTGACAATACTCAATCCATTGATTGTGCAAATCTCATGCACAACTATATTCACAACTGATAGCTGTCTTGCCCTTTCACTCACCTCTAACACTTGTCTCCACTGAATTGTCCATGCACTGAGTTAACTGATGTATTCTTTAGTTGCTTTATGAGTTAATAATTAGTGAATTAATTAACAATTAATTCACATCACTCATCACTAGTGTATTCTGCAGTTAGACTAAATACAACTAGTTCAACTAAGTCAAACTGAACACAACTCCATCAACTCCTCAATCAACTCCACCAAACTCAACCACTTGAGTTCTAACTGAAGTCCATCATGCAATAGCTCAACTGACTCATAAGAAAAGCGTATTTCCTTCTGACAGTTACATGTGCCACATCCGTAGCTCGAACTGAAGTGCTCCAAGAGGATAAGATAATGTTTATAGTCCAAATATTATTAAGAGCTAATAATATTCGACTGTTCTATTTTTATCCTGGCAGTCTAAAAATAGACTCCGCCCATATGTCTAAAAATAGAAGTCCATCTATTTTTACCAACATGACCAATCATCCATAAACAACATCCTGCAACTCATAGACCATGATCCATGTGTCTAAAAATAGACATAGTCTAAAAATAGACTTTGCGCCAAAAATAGCTTGCGGGCCCACTTAGTGAAGGCGAGTCCTTTCCACTAAGCTCCATCATCTTGTTGCATTTTCAACACTCCCTCTCAAAAAGATATGGATTATCTGCAACCCCTATCCTGCAACTCTGGAATGTTCTGCATGCAACAGATTTGCCCGGTCCACTTGCTCCAACAACACTTGGAACAAAAACACTCCCAACTGACCACTCTGTTGGGCTAGGAACATACTCTGATGCTGAAGCTCTACCTGATGCTGACAAGTGCTCCCTCTCTGACATCTGCGCTACTGCAACATCTCCATGCATCTCGCACCATTGTACACCTCTTTGTGCCACCTAGCACTGTGCAAAACACTTGTGCCTCTTGCATTACTGCAGCTTGCTAGCTATGTGATGTCATGGGATTCCCTACACTATCGCTCTCTCTGCCGCTCCATCCACATATGTCTCTACCCAATCAGTCAGTTCCTGCTACTCCACATCGGGGCTCACGTAGTAAGGTCTCATCCAAGAGGTTGGGTACCTCAAGGACCCTACCCCTCCTCCTTGGGACGATCACTCTATATTGCCCCACCTCCTATCTGGAGGTATGGCTGCATGTGATCCCTCAGCCCACCTGGCTCGAAGTTTCCCCCTACTGGAGGTCTCTTCATGAGTAGATGTCTCTACTCGATCTCCTCCCAGCTTCCCTTGTTGCAGCTGCTCCACAACCTCCTGAAGCTGCTGCACCAATCGTGGCTCCTCCACAATCTTCTGAGACTTCTTCTAGCTCTGTGTGTTGAGAGGTAATATACGCTCCCTCTCAATCACCAAGTCTCCATCAGTTGTCTCACTGCTCAAGGCTTTGCATGCATCTTGAACCTCAAGAGCATACAAGTTCTTGACCCGTGAACCAATCTGCTTCACCTTTCTAGTGATGATGTGTCTAAGGAAAACCTTTCCCTTACTGAAGACTACATCATAGCCTCTGTCTTCTAGCATCGCGATCGACACCAAGTTTATCTCAGTCCTAGTACATACTTGACATCGGTCAAGGTAAGGCCAGCTCCATGCTCCCTCTGAAAAATAACCGTGCCTACACCTGAGACACTATACTTCTCATCATTACCCATCGCTATGAGTATCTGGAGATCTTTCTCCTCCAAAGTACTGAACAAACTCTTGTCACCGGTCATGTGGAAAGAAGCTCCACTGTCAAGAAACCAACCACTTCCCACCATGGATGAAACCATGCATGCAAAGAGTGTGAAATCCAACTCAAACTGTGAAGCAAGTGCCTCACCTTCAGATCCTTCCCCGGATCCCTTCTTGGATTTCCTCCATGGACAATTTGCAGCATAATGGCCCACCTCATGACAACGAAAGCGTCACACTTTCAATTTGTCAACCTTCTTCCCATAATTGGAAGAAGTAGATTCATAAAGAGAAACCTTCTCCTTCCCCTTCTTTGCTTTGGCAGCCAAAGCGCAATTTTCTTCATCAGATGCCTTTGATGAAGATCCGTCCCTAGTATTCCGCCTGATCTCCTCTTGCACAAGAACCGACCAAAGTATCTCCCATCCTGGAAATTTCTCCCGACCATTGACAGAGTCTTGATAGGAATTCAAACTCTTCGGAAGACCAAGGAGAGCCAAGCTCACCAAGTCCTCATCATCGAGAGTCACCCCCACACTTCCCAGCTCATCCCAGCATTGGGTGAACTTCATGAGAGACTTGGGCATACTGTCTCCATTCTCACACTTAATGTTTCTGAGTTTATCCTTGAGTGCCAACTTCCTCTGGTTGCTCTTGCTTTGGAATAAATCTGTCAACACTTTCCACATCAAGTATGGAGAAGCCTTTCCATGCAGGGTGGATACAATGTGATCCTTCACACCCTCCAACAGAATCCTTCGACACTTTGTTGTCTTCTTTTGCCAAGCCTCAACGTGAGCAACATCAGTAGGCTTTTGGACCTTAGCATCTATGAAATCCTTCAACCCATTGTCATCTAACACCACCTCCATCCTATCTTTCCATGCAATATAATTCGAGCTGCCTTCAAGAGCATACTCCAATCACAATCCGTTGAAAGACATTTCAACTTCGACACCAAGAAAACACTGCTGCAAATTCGAATTCCACCAACTCAAAACTCAACTGCTTCTGATCTAAAATTCGTGAGAACAAAGTATTTATCATACAGAGATTGACTGTATGGGCATTTACCGGATATCTCACCTTCCAAAAGAAGGATGAATCCAGAGTCTACCTGGCCCGGTTACAGACTCTACCTGAAGAAATAAAATGTAATCACTTTCTAAATAATAGATCTGATGATCAACTCTACTTCGATACCATGTAGAAATTTTGAATAATATAACACTTATTCACAGAGATTATCCTGATTACACTATTTGGGAATGCATGCATAATACATAACCTCCTCTACGTTGATCATCAATTTTGCGGAATTAAAAACAATGAAACATCAATCGCATGCGCACATTAACATAGTATGTAATGAGGAAAGCATACAGATGAAAACCCCGAACTATCTATATATTATAATGATTGAGAACATGTAACAATACATAGTACAATACTCCTCACAAGTACTTAGCACTATCTCCACCTGTTACACACAAACTAGCTCAGATCTGAATCAAGTCACAGGTTCAAATCTCCTCTGCTGTCTACCTGCCTCCATTGCGTAATCCTGCATGAGAATGGATGAGAATGGTTGATCCAAACTCATATTTCCCTTGGTTGAACCACGCAATCCTCATTGGCAATACTCAATCCATTGATTGTGAAAATCTCATGTACAACTATAGTCACAACTGATAGCTGTCTTGCCCTTTCACTCACCTCTAACACTTGTCTCCACTGAACTGTCCATACACTGAGTTAACTGATGTATTCTTTATTTGCTTTATGAGTTAATAATTAGTGAATTAATTAACAATTAATTCACATCACTCATCACTAGTGTATTTTGCAGTTAGACTAAATACAATTAGTTCAACTAAGTCAAACTGAACATAACTCCATCAACTCCTCAATCAACTCCACCAAACTCAACCACTTAAGTTCTAGCTGAAGTCCATAATGCAATAGCTCAACTGAATCATAATAAAAGCGTATTTCCTTCTGAAAGTTGCATGTGCCACATCCATAGCTCGAACTGAAGTGCTCTAAGAGGATAAGATAATGTTTATAGTCCAAATATTATTAAGAGCTAATAATATTCGACTGTTCTATTTTTAGCCTGGCAGTCTAAAAATAGACTTCGCCCATATGTCTAAAAATAAAAGTCCATCTATTTTTACCAACATGACCAATCATCCATAAACAACATCTTGCAACTCATAGACCATGATCCATATGTCTAAAAATAGACATAGTCTAAAACTAGAATTTGCGCCAAAAATAGCCTGCGGGCCCACTTAGTGAAGGTGACTCCTTTCCACTAAGCTCCATCATCTTGTTGAATTTTCAACACATTGGCCTGAGGATAATATGGAGATGAGTGCTCCTACCGGAAACCCAATTTAAGAGCCAATTTAGACATTAGTTGGTTTTGGAAATGACTGCCATGGTCAGTGACAATCTCTCTCGGGATGTCGAACCTTGAGATAATCTAATTAAAAAGGAACAATTCCACTGTTTCACTATCATTTTCATAAGTGGGAATGGCCTCAGCCCACTTCGTGAAGTAGTCTATCGCCACGATAATGTACTTGTGATTCACTGCTAAAGGTGGATTACAAGTTGTAAAATCAATACCCCACTTGCTAAAAGGACCGATAATGACAACGGGGAAAAGAGGAGCTGGATGTGCGTGCATCTTCTGAGTATAGATTTGATAGGTGTGACAGCGTTTGAATGCTTCAAAACAATATTTGAAGAGCGAAGGCCAAAAATAGCTGACGCGCAAGATACGCTGGGCTGTAGCAAGCCCTGAAAGATGACCACCACAAGCTCCACTGTGGCAATCATTAAGCACTAACTCTGCTTCCTCTAGGGTTAAACAATTCCAAAGGATTGAATCAACCCCTCGATGATATAATGTGTCACTGATGATGAGATAGTTCTTAGCCAGGTGACGTAATTTTCGGCGTTCATCCTTAGAGAAAGTAGAGGGGAACTTCGAAGTTTGGAGATAGACAATGATATCTCCATAGCAAGGGTTGAGTGAAGAGATGAGGAATAAATGTTCGTCAGGTAAACTTTCCTCATAAACAGTATCCTCTCCACAAGGCAGCTTAGAGATTAACTCCACAAAAACCATAGATTTCTTAGACTTGGCAGACAAGAACTCAAGATCGAATTCTTGTAAGATGACTATCCATTGATTATATTTTCCCCCAGTCACTCGCCTACTGAGGAAAAATTGGAATGGATTGACCGTTGCTAAGACAAACGTTTTGTGTAGCAAAATATAATGGCAGAGCTGCTGGACAACTACCAAAGCCAACTTCTCAACAAGGGAATAACGAAGTTCAGGACCTATCAAGCCTCGACTCAAATAATAAATCACATGCTCTATGAGAGCATCGTCTTCCTGAATGAGAACCATACCGATGGTTGATTCTGTCGCAGTGAGATATAAAAGGAAGTCCCTACCATAATATGGTGGACTCAAAAGCAGGGCAAAGACTAATGCCTTTTTCAAGGCATTGAACGACCATTGCGCAAAGTCATCCCACACATATGGAACTCCTTTACATAGCAAACGCATAAATCCTTTAGTGACCTCGGCATAGTTCACTATAAACCTTCTTAAGAAATTAGCTTTCCCTTGAAGACTTTGAAGTTGTCGAATTGAGGATGGGGGATGTAACTGAATTATTGCCTCTACCTTGAAGGGATCAACCCAAATCCCTTCATTTGACACAATGAACCCTAAAAACTGACCAGATGTAACCGAAAAAATGCACTTATTTGGATTCAACCGGATCTTGTAAAATAGACATTGCTCAAAAACCAATTGAAGGTGACTAGGATGGTCAGTTCTCTTTCAAGAATGAGCAGCTAGATCATCCAAGTATGCTTCAATGATATGTTTAATTTCATGGAAAGCATATGACATGGCCCACTGGAAAGTATCTCCAGCATTTTTAAGACCAAAAGGCATCTTTTTGTATGCAAAGGTACCCCAGGGACATATAAAAGCTGTCTTATCCTGATCTTCAAGACGGATAGAGATCGGATTATAACCGGAAAAACTATCCATGAAGGAGAAAATCTCATTGCTCGCACACTGATCAATAATCTGATCAATAAATGGCATAGGGTAATTATCTTTGGGACAAGCTTTATTTAGGTCCCTAAAGTCAATGCATACTCGGATTGTTCCTTGCTTTTTATCCACAGGG
This sequence comes from Pinus tabuliformis, assembly GCA_031772625.1. Lineage (NCBI taxonomy): Eukaryota > Viridiplantae > Streptophyta > Pinopsida > Pinales > Pinaceae > Pinus > Pinus tabuliformis. The sequence goes on from CM062807.1 coordinate 876,049,709, forward strand.
ACTAGATTAGAAACCCAATTCGTAAGAGGAACGGGGTATATGAAACACGCCTTGAGAAACTTCTCTACTTCAGCTTTAATGGTTGTTTCTTTCCTAGGATTAACTGGCCAAATATTTTGATGAACTGGTTTGGCGTTTTCATACATCTTGATCTCATGTTGAACTATGGATGGATCAGTGCCAGGCATTTCTTCATAATACCAAGCGAATACATCTCGAAATTCCTTAAAAAGGTCGGTGTAAATTTGAATTTCTTTAGGGGAACATTCAGCTCTGATGAAGAGATTCTTGATCACATTAGGGTTCCTAGAGATGTTTATAGATATTGTTTTTGAAATCACTGACATATTACTTTCAGCACGAAAGTGTGCTGGAGCCAAAGGATTTGATACCATACAAACATCACTAGTAAAGAGTTGGGAGAACCTAGATTCTACTTCCTGCAATGGAGGAAGAAAATATGAATGATGGTGTAAATCTTCCCAAGGTCGATGTACACCCATAATTACTTCTAAGATTGCTTGCTCGGATGGTAAAACCATGTCAAAATAGTCCATAGCAGAGATAGAATCAAGGGTCCAGGCTGGGGCCACATCACCATCTAGCTCCTCCTTGGAGAAAGGAGTAGAAATGCTGTCTGCAGAGTTGACGATAGACTGATATCTGAGCTCTGCTGTAGACATAGGAAATTCCATTCCACCAACTTGTCCTTTAGCTAATGTGGTCGTAGGTGAAGGCAAGGTCCAAGGGTCTGAAAAGTAATGAGTTCAAAAGAACCCTTCTCATGAAGATTCCTTGGTTGATGAAACAACATTGATTCTAGCGATAGGAGAGGGAAGATCAAAGGTATGCATCAATGAAGAATACATCCCAACTCCTAGATTCTCGGTAGGCAGATGAGGGTTATCCACTAAAGGAACAGTAGAGTCTGAAGTTGCTCGAGGATCAACTAGACAATAATCCAATTGATCAACCTTAATGATTTTCTCTTCATGAGGAAAGCAAATGACACAAAAGAGAGTCAAAACAACGGTGTCCATTTCATATACCCAGTTCCTTCCTAAGAGGAGACTATAGTCTAGGTTAGCATCAATGATTTATACTTTAACATTAATGAATTTTCCCCCAACACATATGGGAAAGGCGGGATAATCCCATGTGGCTTATGAGAATGCCTGTCAAATGCAGTCAGGAGGGTAGGTGAAGGAACAACCGAAGGCGATCCGATGGCCTTCCAGCATGACATCGACATGATGCACGTGGAAGCTCCTTCATCAATAACAATACGAAAAATGTTAATTTTTCAGTATGTAGACTTTATTTGAAAAGCCATGTGATGAGGGAGTCGCTTTTCGACATTTAGCATGTTGAAAGTGAGCACTAAAGAGTTATTTGGATCAACTGCCCCTATCGCCGAAAGTAAAGAACTTCGTTGAGCTAGACACGACTGGAGAACCTCTAAAGTGGACACAACACATGGACTCTGAGCTAGATCCTCAACAATGGAGTAATTCTGGGCAGCCCCAGCATTTGGATTGATAGTCGCGCGTTTAGCAGAACCTTTCGGTATTTGTGGTATAGTCTCGACAGGGGTTCACTCAATATGAAGGTCACTACTTGCAGGAGTAGTTTTGTCCTTGGATGTTTCAGCTTCATCGTAATCACGTGACCGAGTGGCCAGATGGACATTAGAGCCCATCATGAAAACATTTGATTATTTCTTCCCTTCCTGGTTACCGCCTGCAGAGGTACCATGGTTTGAATTCGCACTAGCAAGCAGTTGCTACCCTTGGGGAAAAGGGTTGGTTAACATAGCTTGAGAACTAGAAGTCCCTTGCTTCCCTAACAAGCACTAAGCGTCTTGAATCTTTGGGTAGAGGTGATTTAAATGGTCTCCACTGCATAAGTTTTACAGAAACTTGACTTTCTTTCTAGACTCATTTCCACCACCACTAGCATTATTGCTGGATTTATTTGTGTTAGCCTTCCCATCTTGACTCTTTTTCTTACCTCCTCCTTTCTTTTTCCCGTTGTAATTTTGATTTCCTTTGGGGTTGGTATATTGGACGACATTAACTGAAGAGGGTTGGGAAGACAAAGGGTCAAATGATGTGACCTAGTTGTTAGGAGTACTTTGTAAAGACAATTGCTGTAATTGGCTCAACAGGTTCACTGCATTTATGTCTACCGATCCAATGATACCATCCGCATGGGGACCTAGCTTCGACTTGGCTATATCAACCTTAGCCCCGGGAGCATCAGGAAAGATTTTTTGTTGAATCCCAAACTGAGAATAAATCAATTCTAATTGTTGGGCCCTGAAAATAGCTTGCTCCTCAGAATAGACTTTGGACAGGGAAACATCCTTAGAGATTTCATGTTGTAAAGATTTCAAAAACCATTAGAGACAGTATTCTGAAGGGATTTCGGCTTTAATGAGCTTCTTTCTCCGTCTCCATTTCTGAATGTGATCAGAAATGTGAGTTTCCATATCCTGACAAAAATTGGCCAGAAGTTCAATTTCGGCATCATAATGGACAGGCAACTGGAAATGATTTAGGAAAATATTAGCTAAGTCGGCGAAAGATGTAAAGCTGCTCCCTGGGAACTCTATATACCACTTGGCTGCATTACCAGTCAAGATGCATTGAAAAAGTCTCAACCTAACCGAGTCATCGATAAGGGAGTTTGATGAGCACCATAAATGGAATGTGGTTACATGGTCGCCCGTGTCTTCACCGCTCTTCCCCTCAAACTTTGAAATGTCCGAAGGGAGTTTGGTTGGGACCAGAGGCTAGGCTGGGTTGTATTTGGTTGGATGGTTTGTTAATTTTGTGAGATCTCGTAAATTCAACGTTGCCAGAAAGGGAAGCCTAGGAGGACCTTGAGAATTCCACCCAGACTGGGCGAAGCTCCCAAAGTTCTGAAAATATTGGCCTGGATTTTGGAAGGCACCAGGCTGCATGAAGTAACCCGCAGAACTAGCTGAACCAAAAGGCGGACCTTGTGATCCAGCAAAATTCAGAGTTTGACCAACTCCAGCTGAAAAACCTCCATAACCAGCGAAGCTTCCTCCTAAAGGATTATAAGGAGTTGATAACCCTTGATAAGGATTCCAAGCAGAAGCTAAGGGAGGAATACTTCAAAACACACTAGTTGTGGAGTACGGCCTATTCCCTTGTTGGCCAAAAAATGGATTCCCAGTTCCCATGCCACTAACTGCAGGGTTAGTCCAACCTTGAAAGGGATTACTGCTTTGACCTATAGTGGAAAAAGGCATAGATCCTATTGTCAAGTTGGAATGTAGTTTTTGACCACTTCCAAAAGGAAAACCCTGAAATGAAGCTGATCCACCCATCATGGATGTGGAGGCACTGAACAGAACTAATGGAATACCCTGTGAATGGGTGCCAAACGGGAACAATCCAGAACTAAAAGCATTGGCTTGGGAATTTCCACTCATAGAAGGATTGGAGGTAGACCCAGTTAAAGATGTGCTAGCAAAAGACCCAAATAAAGATGTAGAGGGGATGGAAATAGTTCCTCTCCCTTGTACAGATGTTGGAGTCCGCATAGTTGTGGCACTTGTGGTAGAAGCCATGCTTCTAGTAGTGGTCATCAATGGTAAGTGCGTAATACGACCTGGACTTGATGGTCTATGCGTCAGAGTCCCAACGTATTGTAATACATCTGGATGGCTAAAGGGTAGAGGAGAATTCGGAGCCGCTAATGACTCTGGGAGTTCTTCTACCTCTATGTTATCTTCTGATTGAAAAAGAGCTCAATAAAGAACTGGAGTGTTCCTCTCTCATTCTGTGGAAGTACCAGGCCTGTCTTGAACACTAATGCCCTCGAGGGGAGGATCAATCCCTGATGCGTCAGCTGCCACGAAATGAAACCGACTGGTAGTATTACCTCTGTGCCTTCTAGGAGAAGGCTCCAAACTTGGTGGTGAAAGACCATGAAGTCTTTGATACTGTCTAGGCAATCGGTCAGCCACTTTGAATTTTTCATTAAGATTTAATTAAAGACTCAAGAAAAAATGAAAGCTAGGCCAACTAAGAGCACAGAGCACACACTAAAGAGTCCCTAAAAGATGTCAGCTAGTCAAACAACTTCCAATTATTTCTGCTCCGGGTGATGAGGACTTGACACCAAAATACAAGAAAGTGAAGTAAGGGGCCTTCCGAAGATATTCTGGGATAATGACGACCCAGTCCTACCAGCGAAGGTAACATAGGAAGTTACACTGACGTCCGAACAACAGCCTGTGCTGGTGCAAGCCCCTAAGCTTCGCAAGGGTGTCCTCCAGTAGTACCATTGAGAGTGATAGAAAATTGACCTCAGGTGCCACGGGATTCCCCTCCACAGCCACCTATGTAGATCCCTAGGAGAAGCAACTAAGGTTACCAACTTGTGTCAGAAGCCAGGTGGAATAGTCTTGAGGTAAGATTCGACAAGTAGGAGAAGGGGTATCTCTCTTCCTTATCTTCAAAAACCCTCGTGCTTAACTCCCAGATCCAGAGCTTTCTTGGTCTTCCTATTGCTATTGGATTTGTAATCATTATTCAGACTCCTATATTTGACAATTTAAATGGCCTTGGAGAGTGTTCTCTCCACTTGCCTAATCTAAGGCCCTAAAATATCTTAAAACTTGTTGGTGTGTCTAATTTGACAATTATAAAAATGTTTTAGTGTATTTTAATTAGAGCTTGTTTTTAAATGGGTTTTTCTTTAAGTTAAGGGATAACCGGAAGTGAAACTTGTGGTGTTTTGACGCAAAAGAAATTAATAAAAACCGAACTATATGCAAATGCACTCGTTTTGTTCTTCGACAAAAGAAATTTCTACTAGGTTCAGAGGAACTTCTAAGAAAGAAACAAATTTTTCTTTCCTTTTCTTTTACTCAAGCTTCACACTCACAAAAATAACAAAACTATGGATGCCCTAACAAGATGCACAAATTTATCCTAATGCAATGAGTACATGTTGATGCAAAACCTAAGACTACTCTAAATCAAGAAATGAAAGTAACTTGTTTATCACTTCTAATTTGCCACTTAAGATGTTTAGATAGAATATAAGTCGCTAATGCTCATTTTCATCCAAACACTAAAAGCAAGTTTCAAGAAAAACAAAAATGCACTTTCACTCGCAAAAAGAAACTAAATCAAAACAAAGTTCAAGAAATCCAAAACCAAGTTTTCAAGAAGTTTTCTTCAAAAGAAAAAACAAAAATGACTTTTCAAAAGTGCTCTTAAACAAGACTAAAACTTTATGATCGAAGAATAGGCAAAAAACACTTTGCAAGTTAACAACACAAAATGGGTGGAAACTAAACAAAAAAAATGTGTTTCAAGATGCTCTTAACGAACAAAAGCAGCAAAAAGAGCTTGGAAACAAAGACCAAAAGATCGAAAAGACAACTTTCAAGAAATTGTGAATCAACAACTTTCGGAAAGTAAGAAAAGTAGATGGTCACAAAAATGTAGTTTTGACATGTAAATAAAAAAGTCACCAAAACAAGATTTGACACAAAGATTGAGATCAATCTTTATGCCCTGAAAGACCAAAGCAACCAAGACTCTCAGCAAGAAATCTTGTGTGCTTAAACAAAAAATATGATGCTTGCAACAAAACAAAACAAGACCAACACTTTCCACAATCGGAGAGAGTTTGAAATCATGTACTTGCTGTATAAATAAAGATTGGCACAAAAAGGTAACTGTTCAGGACTGATCTAGATCAGCAGACAGATCTTCAGAAACAAAAATGTTTGAAAAATATTGAAAATTTTAGGGTATACGCGACTGTGTTAGTGCACAGCCGCATGTATACACTATTTAGCCCAAGAAAACCTTCGTATACGCAGGTTGACTTGAGGAAACTTGCGTACATACGCTTCTGTAAACTAGAAAAACAACGTATATAGTAGATTACAAGAAAAAACAAAAAATAATCTGAATAAACTGATCAAACTTACAGTTCAAGTTCCTATAGGAACAGACTACTTAGTTACAGCAAGTAAATAAATAGTTGGGCCCTGATTGGCTTGAATAAAACCAAACTAGGAACAACAATATTGTTGTCCCTAGCGGAGTCGCCAATTCTGTTAAGGGAGAATGTCCCCTAGGGTCTTGGGTTAATACCCCAGTAGAACGGGGGTTATTTATAAAGAAAAACAAGCATTCCACACAGCCATGATGCTAATATAAACAAACTACATGAAGAGAGGTGCACCTGGGAGTCCTTTGTTTGGGAAGATCCAGCTAGGGTCCAAACCCTCTTGGAGTTCCTTTTGCTCCTTCAACTTGCAAAACAATCAATTCAAGAAAGCACGATAGTATATAGACTAAACATCATAAAGAAATCAACTTCATAGCATACTGAAAGTTAGTTATGCAATTGAAATAATCATTCATTTGTAAATCATAACATTGATATCATAAACATGAAGAAGATTCATATCAAGAACAAGACAAGTGTTTCTTTTATTACATATAACTAAAGTATAGAACAAAATGATTTCACCTGAGTCTTCCTTTCACAGGCTCCAAGCAGAACCGTCCTCTGGATTCGTCCAATCTCAGTCCTTCAACAAGCTCCTTCCATAACTCACTCAAAGATATCTCAACAAATGGAAAGACATCATAACTCAAGGAAACAAGGGTTTCTTGTAATGGGGGAAGTACTGGAAGCACAAGGATCTTCAGACCTCATCTGGGATAATCTCAACAGAGTGATTTTTCCCTCCATTCTCTCCTCCCTAATGCCTTCCCATTGAAGCCTTTTTATACTTCTCCCAAAGTAGTTTTTTAGTTGGGAATTTCCCCGCTCGAAATTAAGGAGATGATTTTTTTTAACTGTTTTAAGACATATTAGCGGGTTGGGTATACACAGACCCGCGTACACACGTGTTTAGCTCAGGGAAATGTCACATATAGGGAGTAAAACACTGTTTTTTAAGTATTTGGACCAGGTCTGGAAGGAGGGGTTGCCCTAGGCCATGCGTACAACATCAAAAACATCAAGAGTGAGATTTGGAGCTATAACACATCCATAAACTTCTAGTGGAATATACTCTTTCCAAGATTCTTCCATATATTGAAGAACCTTCTCATTAAGGATCCTTGTGATACTTTCTTGGTAGAAGACTTTTTATATAACATGACATGCCTCCAAGAGGACATCTCCGAGGTAAAAAAAAATCTTTGTCAATGTATCATCATTGAGAAATTCTGCTTGTTGGAAACAAGGCAACGTCCTTGTCACTGCTACAGTGATATGAAACATAAATAAGGATCCTTTAAAAGGGAGAAATGGTGGTTTTTACCATCTCACATGGATATGCATGGATTTCCTTGTCAAGCAACTTGGAACAATAGCACTGTAATTACTCACTAACACCAACACAATGCACATGCATATCTTCCTTGCAAACAATCCAATAAAAAAGCCAAAAAATGAATTTTAGTGTTGTGTTGAAACAAAAGAAGATTGGGAATGTGGCATTGGGATTTAAATATTAGTTCGGTGATTTGGAAAAGAAAATGGGTCTATGTTTGTAACCCATATATCCCATTCTACTATACAATTTACACACAGAAATTCACCAACCAAAGCAAGCATACAACATTTAGATGGCCACATAATAGACATAAGGATGCTATTTTGAATTTCCAAATGGGAAAACCATCATTTGATGGGAATTTTATTATGCTTAAGAAATTTCTAGAAAGGCTTAGATATCCAATCTAAACAAAGCTTTTGGTGCATTCTTACACACTCACTCCCTATCACACACACGGTGTCTAAAGAGGCACATAAAGTGTGAAATGCAGCTTAAGATATGTAATTTATTAGTAATTTTGCCTGCTTAGGTTGCTGAAGAATTGGAAACTAAGTAAGTTGAGTTTTTGATTTTTCATCTTCTTGCTTGACACTAAAAAGTGAAGATTCTCCACCTTTCTCACTCAAACACATTAATGTGTGGGGTCCTTTAATGCCTTAGCCAAGGGGGCCCAAGGGTGTAGTTGTAGGGGCATTGGGACCAGATTTGGTGGTTCATAACATTAGGAAAAGTGGACTGGCATGACCAAAATGGTTGTGGGGGGGTATGTTATGGTATATTGAAAGGGGCAAGGAGACACAAGGGTAGCATGGATGGTAGAATTTAGAAATCTTAGGTAAAAACATGGTTTACTAAGATCTATAATCCTAGCATTAGAGAATGAGAACATGGCTTATGACTTAATTTAATAGGGTCTAGGGGACCTACAGGGAAGGTAGTAAGAGAAATTGATAGGGGAACCCCCAATAGTGGTGATAAGGGGATTAAGAGTCCAATTATCACAAACCGCAAGCCCTTAACCCATAAACACTAAATTCCTATCCCCTTAACCCCCAATCCATAATCCATTAACCCCTATAGTACTCACAACTCATAACCCATAAACCTCTTGACTCATTAAATCTTAAGACATTAACCCCTAACCTATAATCCATGAACCAACTCCTAAGCCATAACTCCTTATCCTCTTAACCCCTGACCCTTAACCCCTAACCCTTCACTGCCTAAACACCTTAACTACTAACCCCTTAACCACTAACATCTAAATCCCCTAAATCTTAATTTCTTAACCGCTAAACTTAACTGTGTCAATGTAGAATAATATACATAAGAGAAAATAAAATGATATTATCCATATCAATGCTTGAAATAGCCTTAAATTAGCCATGAGTAGTGAGCAAGGGGATGAATGTGGGGCATTATTAAAGTCACATCATGTTTAAATTCCTTTTACATTGGGAGGTTGTTATAGGGCTGAAGCATCATCACAAGGAAGCATGACACATTTTTGTAGGGGAGCGATTAAAGTTGTAACACAAGTCAAGTGATTTACACCTTCAATGTAAATGACATCATTCTATGTTTATGTCAGGTTGTTAGAGAGGTTATTTATAGACAATACATTCAATGTACTTAGACATCATATTTTCAGGGCCTCAACTCTAACATGGATTTGTACCAGGAACGCTCCATCCATGCTTCATGCAAATGAAAGGGGACTTTTTTGTTTAACCACATATGCACAAGAGCACCAGATGTTACCCTTCAGATCCCCCCTTGGTGCATTCAAAGTGGGTTTACATTCGTGTCATGTTGAAACTAATCATAATGACCTTTCTCAATATTATTAATAACATCTCCTAGCTTTTCCATATACGTGAGATAGAATTAAAGGATCACCTCACCTATAAATGCCCCCATTTATTATGATATTCAAGGGATCTTCTATTGTCTTTATCAACATTTGGATGGGTCATTATCTACATTGTTTAAATACATGTTTAGAACTTTTTATGAGGGAGGTCCTTTGATTTAGGTCTTTATATAATGCCTTATGTGGACTTCCCCTATAAAAGTCTTCCAGGGGGGTCACCTCCTTCCATGTTGCCTTGCCTAATTAGGGACAAATTGACAAACCAAGATTCAAACTTCTTCAACTACCAAATTAGTGAGGCATCATACCTACCTCTTCTTGACCTTGGCCTCAATGAGACACATTTCTTCAGAGATACTTTGAGGATGTCCCACCATAGATCACAAGCTGGATGTCATGGGATCTGTTACTCCATTTTCTATTTGGGATTTTAGAGGATATTTTAAATTTTTTATTGTGTTAAAATTGTCAACTAGGGCCAAATTCCACCGTGGGATAGATCATTTGATGGAGATGATGATTGCATTAAATTCCTCTTTTCGAGAGGACCAAAATTGATATAAATATCATCTCATTTAGACAAGAGGAATTGTGAATTTTGAACACATGTACAAATTGTTTAGGTTGATTAGATCAACATGTAGGCTAAAGAAGCCTAATGGATGTGTCTCTACACCCACAATGAATTGTATAAATAAAAGTGACCTCACACCTCATTTGGCATCATCATCACTCACAAATTCTTCTCTCTCCTCTCATTAGTTCATACGACTATTGGGCAACTTGTCTCTCTCACACGTGTCGAGGAAAGACGAGTTTTTTGGGCTGAATTTTAGGACCAAAATTTCAAGTAGCAAACCAAGTTTGACAAGAGTTGACTAAGGAGTTATTGACCAGCTTTGACTGTGATTTTTGGAGGATCTTTTATGTCTCTTTAGGTAGCATTTTTGGGCACAAAAATTGAGGGAATATGGGTAGTTTAACCAGTGTTGATTTCATGGTTGACTTCGTTTGGCTATAAAAAATTATAAAAAATTTTCTCTCTCCTTTCACCGAGTTTGAATAAGCTATTTTAGGTTGAATTTTACCTCCTAATTAGGTCGAGTTTTGACTAAGGATGATTGATTGCTGATTTGACCAACGTTGAGTTTCTAGTTTTGGTTGAAGTTTGACTGGATAAATTGATAGGACTATTTTGACTTTGAATTTGGTAAGTCAATTTGACTTTTGTACTCTCTCTCTCTCCTAAAATTTTCATATAATAATGAGAAGAATTGATCAAAAGGTTTTCTCAACATTGGGGTTTTTCCTTGGCATCCACAAAATCTAGTGTCCTCTTGTCTTGTCTTTTCTTCTGCATATTGTTTTATGTTCTATCTACTTTTACTATCAATGTGATTAATAGTTAATGTGATTGCTACTGGAAATCTAAATTGAAATTTCTATTGAGATGATTAAGGAACATTGAAGTAATTGTTCTAAGCATACAACATACCATCGTTAACTAAAATTAATAGATTATCATCTCAATCCCTACGATTCTTGTCACATTAATCAGTTTCCATCTATGGTATACAAATGTATATGTAATTAATGTATGTGTCATTGGTTTGATCACACCTTTCCTTAGACATCTAGGACACTAGGTGTAGGAAGAGCTTCCTTTAGCTACCACATTTAGCTAGATATGTATGATCCAGGTGTATATGATATTATGTCCAATGTGTACTATTTTTATTTTGTTCACTTAAACACTTTGTTCGAACTCTTAATGCTTTGGCTATAGGTTTTAATATGAGTTTTTCTATGGTGTTTCATAAATTTTCTCATAGAAATGTGTCATCTTGATGGTTTGGGTATATTCTTCGTGATTTGAGTAGGTGCTATACATTGATCTTATTACACCCCTTATTTACTTTAGTCAGAGTTTATTCCATGTCTCTCTTAACAACACATGTGAAGGCCTTCTAAGCTATGGCTAGCTTCTAATAGGATATTTTTAAGCTCTAAGTGAACTTCCTAAAAAATAATGGGCTACCTATAACTATTTAAGTTTATTGATAACATTGTTTACATATTTAAGCATATTTTTCACCTCCTTAAAGATTGATAGCTATTTCCCTTATGTGTAAAACTATGTTGTAGAGGCTACAACCACCCTCCAAAATTTTTCCTTAGCTTTGTTTTGGAGCCCCCCTACCAACCTTTCACAGCAACATGTCAAGCTTCATCAAGTACACAAGCTTCAAGGATTTTCTTGCAAATAGACAACCTGTCCATCAAAGCTTGTTGCATTCCCCTCACAAGTTGTTTCCCCTGAACTTGGTCTAGCTGCAGGCTAGCAACTCCATCAAGAAATTGCACAATTCTAGAGCACAACCAACCTTCCCTCCAAAAACTGCGTAACTTTGTCTGGCAGCTTGCTGGGATCTAGAATTGGGCAAATCTGCTAGTCAAGTTTCACCCAGAAAATTGCGTAATTCCTCCCAGTAGGGTTGCTTATCCTAGGAATTGTGCAATCCTGGGTAGCGGTCAGCTACTTTGACTAGAAATTACACAAATCTCCTTGGCAGCCAGCATAGCTCCCTCCCAAAAATGCGAATTTCTCCCAGCGGTTGAGCAGGCTCTTGCATGTGCAGTTGGTTGGACCGGTTCCACTTGGGACCACGAAAACATGGCTTGCATGCATGGGTTGATTTTTCTAGGAATAGAAAAAGAAACATGAAAAAAGAATCCCTAGATTTTAGGGATATTTTTTTAGCAGTTGGAGGTTACATGCAAAGATTATTTTAGAATATTTCCTCCCAGTGTCACTTTTTCCTACATTTGTGGCATGAGCGTCATGAGCTTCAAACATATTTATTCGACACTTTAGAGCTCATTTATTCACATCGTTCTTCGATCTTTTACATCCCACAACACATCTAGGACTCTTCAACACATCCAACTTATCTATTCACAGGTAAGTGGTCTCAACTTGTCTTTTGTAGAATTTCTGTCACTTTTTGTGTTTTTTCTTGTGTGAGTACTATTTTCTTGATTTATTTGAAATATTGTTGTCGTTTACATGCATACTAGCTTGTACTAGCACCACTTCAATTTTCGTTAGCATCTCACTGCTATCGCATGCATGAAACTGTTTTGCATGGACAGTCGCTGATTCAGAGACCTTCTCCACCCACATGCATGTTGTTCTGTTTTCTAAATTTTTCATTCATTATGTGCATGCACGATCATTTTCTTATGCTTACGCTGAGTATCTCCATGCATTCACCTTCACATTTGCTTTTAGTTCCTGTCGGTGGGTCTCGGTAGCCTTGGCATGGACTCTGCGACGCCAAGACAACATTGCACAATCCTGAGAACGAAGGCTCTATCTTCCTCTCAGGAAATGCACATTTCTACCTAGGAGATATCCTCGAGGCTTGCATTGCACAATTCTAAGGGACAGTGACTGCTGGCCCAGAAAATTGCGCAATGTAGTCACTGGGCCTGCAACCACTGATAGCTAAAATTACGCATTGCGTAATTCTAACAGCCAACAGGCCAACCTAGATTATGCATTTCACAAATATGGCAGCGATTCAGCCTCCCTAGACAGCCTAGACTACCTTTTACGTAGTTCTAGCAGCTAGTGAGCCAGCCTCCCAGAAGAAATTGTGCAATCCTTGCCTATCAATCCGCAGGTATGTTGCATGTCTTTCCTTAAGTTTTCTTTGGTTTTCACTGACATATTTCTTGCCATGCATGTCTCTTTGTCTCCATATCTAGCAGGCGTTCATCCACCTCTTTGAAGTTCAAGAACAATGGCCTCAAAGAGAGCAGGATCAAAGGACATTGTCAGAAGTGCAACTGGAGCAGCAGTTGAGTGAGTGTCCGCAAGTTTACCGATCTATGAAGATACCAAGCTGATTCTATATAAGGACATCAAGCTGAAATGGCAAGATGTCAACGATGCATTTGCAGGAACATTTTGGGAAGACCTCAAAGACTGCCAGGTAAATGTGAACATCCACAAGTCTGACTTGTACTGAATTGCATGTAGGTATCCCTTGCTCCCATGCGCAGACATGATACATTGGATCGTATCGAACACCAATCCTGAGACGATGACATTGAAAAGTGTCGGTGGGATGGAGATTGCCACCTTAAAGGCACAAGATTATGATAAGATGTATCAGATGATAGAGCTGATAACCATCATGGAGACACCCTTCATCTTACCCAGCAGTAATGCCAACTCCAAAGACATTTTGAATAAATGGGTGAAGGAGCCAGCTAAATTCAAGATGACACCCAACCATATCTACAAGATGAAGATACTATTAAAGGCATATCAATAGTTGGTCATCTTTTCATATCGACTATATGGGAAAGAAAGCACGAAAACCTTCCCAAAGAGTTGGGTGATAATGTTGGACCAACTGGCTAGAGAGGGTAAAGTATGTAACTGGTCCAGCATGTTGGATCATCAATTGAAGGAATAGGTAACAAGGGCTTGACATCCGCCCAAAGGTATGCAAGCAAAGATCTACATGTCTGCCTACATCTTGGATGCAATCTATGCCCAACAGGAGTTCCCAGGCTTGAAGTGGGCATGGACATCAACAGAGATTGTTGTGAACACTTACTGTAAGATGTTGTCCAAATACAGCTTTAGAGCAGTTATCACACAGTTGTTCAATCATTTTCTCACCCCAGTTTACAAGATGATATTCAAACATGATCCACCTTGCATGTTGAAGGTGACAATGGAGGCACTAACATACATTATTGATTGGTATGCCTCACCGTTTGGCACCTTCATACAGATTTACAGTGCGGGGAAGCCTCCAGATGTTCTACCAAATTTTCTCTTGGACATAATCGTCATGCATGAAGTATCAAATCACATCTCGGCATGATTGACAGATAGGCTGCACTAGAAGAAGAAGGAACCTTGGCTTGCTCTTTCGCTACACATTGGGTTATATGAGATCCAGAGTTTCAAGCATGCGGGGGTCGAAGCTGTGCAGATGAAGAAGTACCCATTCAACCTCCAAAGTTACAATCCGTATGACCCACATTGTCTTGAGAAATATCACTACATGAGTGTACAATTGAACTGGATCCATGGGGCATGTCATTGGGCTGAGGAGGACCCATGGAGATATTGTTACAACTCCTCCAGACTTAATGAACTAGTCGGCTTTGTTGTGGAATTGCTAGCGAAGCAACATGAAGCAACATCCCAGAAAGCTCCAGAAGTAGCAGCAGAAACATAGGTGAACATACTAGTGCATGACAAGGGTAAGAGGAAGATTGTTGATCGCATGGAGGAAGAGCAAAGCTGCAAGTTCTGAGCATATCCACTTGTGGAGAAAGAAGTTATGGCTATAGAAGTGAAGAGGAAACAATACGATAAGTGAAATGCACAAAGGCAGAGAGAGAAAAGGAGAATGGAGGAAACAAAGACGAAGTTGCATGAGTTGAAGGAACAACTCTTGAAGGATTAGGATTTGTATAGACATGAGAAGGAAGTGCAGCAATAATAGGTACAACAGGGGGCACATCTTATGCAGACTGATGAAAGAATTCCCATATAGGTAGTGGACTCATCAAAATAGTTGGCATTAGTCAAATAAGGTGAGCCATCGTAGGAGTATGAATTTGCTTAGGAGATAGAGCGAGCACTTGAACAAATGGATACGGATATGGAGCAGAGGGAATTACAGTAAGACACCGACCTCATGCCTCACCACCAAGAGGTCGACCCACTAGCTTCACCACATCCAAAAGATGAGAAAGTCCTAAAAGACCAAGGAGACACTAAGATCCTTGGAGATCATCCGAAAGGAGAGATGCACAACATCTCGTTTGACGAGTCTCAACATAGAGTTGTGCAATCTCGTAGAGTGTCAACTCCAGAAGATCATACATCTCCTGCACATTATGAGGAACAAGTAAATTTTTCTGACATGCACAAACATCCAGCAACATTAGACGATGCTACCAGAGCTTATGCCGAAGCTACTAGCTCGAGTGTTTTGTTTCCGATAGCTAAGAATGAGGGAATGATGAAGGAACTACAAATGGCCAAGTTGGGAGGAGAATTGGTTACAACATCTACCCTATCAGAATTGAAGAAGTAAATACTAGATGAAGTGTTGTCCCTTGACACAGTCATGTAGGCGTTGTATTCCAAGTTTGGTACCATGCATAAGGCAGTCATCCATCTCAATGGATGGAATCATCGATGTTCTAGAAGAGCATGTATCTTGTCCAACGTGCATGGTGTTGTTGATTACATGCAAACATGGACGATGAGATACAAGGGAGCCCCACATCACTTGCCTAAGATGATCAAGCCCAAAGCAGTCGAGCAAAAGGCATGCATCCGGAGTCAAATCTGGAACTATGAAGAGCTCCTGTAGCTCATCACTACTCTACAGGCTTCCCATGCAGGTGTATTCAAGAGTATGGATGTTATGGTGTGTGCACATGTAATCCCATATATTGGGACTCTCACCCAGGCAAAGAAAAAGGAGCAGGTCTGACTAGATCTTGACTCATACTTTGACGAGTTGATGTGCATAGCCACCAGCCTAGACTTGCCAGTCAGTGTAGACACCATGCACAAGTATGTCGCTGGTATGGCCGCGCTGAAGACAATGATGCATATGCTTTCATACGAATTAGATAGAGGAACCCAAGTAGTGTACCGGGATGCTATGGAGGCAAGAGTCAGGTTCCAGAAATATGTCACCTTGGAGTACATGGACACCATTGTGGACTATCGATCTTGGCATCATTTCGCTACTATCGATCATTGAGAGGATGTCAAAGAGTTAGACTTCCCGCAGTCGTCTGAGTCATAGTGATGTTTTGCATGGCTTTCTAAAGCCATTTTGTCTCACATGAGTACATGTGCATTGTAATGTAACAACTTGTCAAGTGTAATTTCAAGTGTCGATAGTTGGACGTAACAGTCATAGAGTAGATGAAGATTCATGAGGGTAGATGAAATGTCACAAAGGGGAATGTCGAGGGTCACTCGACCCTTTACTATAAATAGTCCCTCATAACTCTTTGTAAAGGATTTTGGTCAGCCAAGCTTCGATAGGACTATCTTGGAGAAATCTTGGGCAATATTGTAACGCACCTTGGCTTCTCCACTGCGCAGAGCTAGTATATCTCTTTGGAGGAGCAGGTGGTTATGGTTGTAATATTCTACAATTGGAACTAGCAGGTGTACATGGATGTATTGTATGACTGGAACTTACATTTCTTAATATAACAGAGCCAACACGTTTTCATGCATATTTTGTTATTTTAGTTGGACTATTTTGGTTGTTGTAGCAACATATGTTATTTAACTTATGCATTTGTGTATGAACTATTTTGTATGAAATTGTACGAATCTTGTTGCAGATGTGCTATTAGTTTGAACATCACTTTGGATTTCTCACTATATTGCTTACCAGCCGACTGTTGTACCTTAAGAAACCAATTTCCTAGCGGTAGAGAAATTGTGCTTAAGGCATTAATAATTATTGTTTGTTGTCACTTATTTGTCACTTTATTATCTGTTGTACTCTCAAATGAAGGACCTGGAAAACTTGGTCTTTAACCTTAATACACATGTGATTCGAAAATCTCAGAATGCCATTTGTTGCTAGGTATAAATGATGATGAAGAAAGTTTGAAGGAGAAGTGAAAGATAATATGCTGCTTAACACAGAACCTACTATCTGTCACTTAGAAGAATTATGAAAATGAGAACTTAATGATAGACAATATGCTGCTTGACACAGAAACTACTATTTGTGACCCTTGGAGAAGTTAAAGATAATATGCTACCTTACACAGAAACTATTATCTATAACTTAGAAAGAAAGGTGAAAACTTCAAGTATAGGAGCTCTCTTTTAAGGAATTTTAACTTTATCTACATAAGCAAATAAAGAACTACAACTTCATTACTATACTTGAAAGAAGAAAACATAAGATGACACATGACAGAGAAGTTACAAAATTATACCCAACAATTCATGGAAACTTCTGATTCTTTCATTAATCAACAATTATATCAAGAATATAGTGGCCTAGTCTCTGGGTTCTCCAAATTTGAACCCCTCTTTGTAAATTTTCATCTTTTTATACATTGTGGAATAGTTGTTGATTTCTGAAAATGTCAAATTATTTAACTGCTTCTCTAACTATCTGAAGTAAAACTATTACAGAATTTTACAGAGGGTAAAATACACCTTAAAGAACATGAAATAATAGGAAAATAACTTAATTTAGAAGAGGATGATAACTGTTAGCTTGCTCTATTAATCCGCTGCAAAGTTCCTTTGTATATGCCTTAATGATGTTTAATTTGTTTTAGCCGTAATGAAATGTGTTTGACTTGTGTAAACCCGGGCTTACATATGTATCAAGCATTTTGATTGGCAAAAATACAAAGAAAACATACCCGATTGTCTTCCTCTTTAGATTCAGCTCTAACACTTATTTTCCTCTTTACACAACGAAATCAACGCAAACCTTTGATTAATACGAAACTCAAAAAAGATTAATCTTGCTCCATAAATCCGTCGGATCTGCCTGTTTAGTGCTCCATTGACTTTGCATTGCAAATCGCAATTGGCCCTTTCAAATGTTATATCAATGTAAACCTTTACAATACGCGATAAGGCAGACACACCAAGAGTTTAAAACATAATGCATATATTTTTAGGTCCAGTCATTCTCCACCATATATTTCAACCCCACGATCCGACTGCTGATATTAATTTAGGGTGGGTTATTTGCATGAGAGTTACCTGCCCGAAATGAGTGGCTTTTCTCTGTCCTTTAGTGCTACGTGTCAACCATTGAATGGAATTGGGCACTTACCTCTAAATACTGTTTACCACTTTGCATCCTGTTGAAATCATGCTTATAGTTTTAAAACCACCCTTTTTCATCTTGGTTAAAGCCCAGACTTGTTCGTGCACGATGACCATAGATCTTCGACCATCGATGGTGGTGACACACCTTCGGATTTCTCTTCTAGTAGCACTTCTAGTTAATCTCCGCCATTCATTCCTTCATTCCAATCTACATGATTTAATCTGGATCGTTCATTTCCTTCAACCTTATATGTTGATCTCCAAGATCCAACAGTTCCTGTGCGTTCATTCTTCATCTGTCCACTCACTTTGACTTTGTGCCATTTCTTCAGTATCTTGTGGTTCCAAGGGCTTTAAAACATAATATATATGTGTTTTGGGTTTGACTATCGCAAATCGCAATCGGCCAAAGCTGAGGTGCTATGTTATAACTGCCCACTGTGATTTGCAATTGCGATTTAATCGCATCGTTGCGCCATTTCTTCAGTATCTTGTGGTTCTAGGGCTTTAAAACATAATATATATGTGTTTCAGATACGACTATTGTGAATCACAGCTGGCCAATGCTGAGGTGCTATGTTATAACTGCCCACTGTGATTTGTAATTGCGATTTAATTGCATCGCTAACACACACACACACACACACACACACACACACATATATATATATATATATATATATATATATATATATATATATATATATATATTGGTTATGGCTACATATAACCATTTATATTATGATTTGGTTTGATCCTTGGCTGTACCGAGGCCGATTCTTTTATTCTTACTTGTTCCTTTAGTGATTTCCGATATACCATTATCACTTCTTCCTTTTGCTTTTATCTATTTTTTGAAATATTTTCAAGTTCTTGAATGAAAAATGAATACTACAAGAAACAAAAATGCATGTTACAACATCTGGCTCCACTCGGGGATAGTGCTTTTTCTATAGAAGCACTAAGAACCGTGGATTAGTGCCTTCACTTCGGGCATGGAGTCATATATCGCTTCGCATAAATTTAAATTCTATGGCATTTCTACACTGATTTCACTCTAGTATTTACAATGAAATGATGCTTATTCCTCAGAAAGAAGTAATGCTTTAAGTATTGCCCATTGACAAGCAGCTGTAGAGTTTCACCATCAAGATTCTCAAGAATGAAGGTATTATTGGATCTTACTTCAGCAATTCTAAAAGGGCCATACCAAAGAGGATCAAACTTCCCATGTTTACCCTTATCTTCTCTTATGGTATCCCATCTCAATATTAAATCTGCAACTTTAAAATCAATTTCCTTGGCTTTTCTGTAAAAAAAAAATTTCATCTTGGATTGATACATAATCAAGTTGTCTCTTACCTTGTCCATGTTCTTGCTTAGCTCCGCCACTTTATTCACTCTTATTATCAAAGAATTTGGTTCTTCTTTCGCCTCCTAAATCATTGCAATCATTGGTTTCACAAGTTGACTTGGAAACAAAGCCTGAGTTTCATGTACTAATACAAAAGGTGATTTCCCTATAGATCTTCTTGTAGTTACTCTAGCAGCCCATAGAGCAAACTTTAAGCTAGAATCCCAATCTCTTTGATTTTCTGCAAAGGTTTTCTTAAGGATCTTCATCAAAGTTTTGTTAGTAGATTTAGCTAATCCATTTCCCTGCAGATGGTAAGATGTTGAATGGGAAAAAATAACATTATAGTTATGACGAAAAGAAATGAACTTACTTGAATTGAAGACTTGAGCATTGTATGTTATAATTTTAATGGGGGATCCAAATTTGCTAAAAATATTTTCTTCCAGGAACTTCATTACTATCTGATCTTTTTCTCTCTTAGTAGGTATAGCCTCTACCCATTTGGTGAAATAATCCGCTGCTATGAGAACCCACTTGTGTTGTCTACTTGAAGGTGGATTGATTTCTCCAACAAAGTCCAATCCCCATTGTCTAAATCGCAACTCTATGAAAATTGGAATCAAAGGTAAAGGGGCTAATCTCTTTTTCTAGGAAAAATTTGACACTTATATGTTTCACCAAATAAGGAAGGCCAATAAAATCCCACTTGAAGGATCTTATGTGTAGTTACTTTCCAACTGTAATGTCCTCCACATAACCCCTCATAATAATCTTTGATTGTTTCTGTAAATTCATCCTCTATTAAACATAGCAATAAGATTCTAGCAAGATCCTTCTAGTACAATTTGCCTTCCACAATCACATATGGTTGTGCCTTGATCTTTAGTGCCCTATACTTTGTTCTATCTAAGGATTGGGGATAGGAAAGAAAGAACAAATAATGAATTATATGTGTATACCATTCTGAACACACAAAAATTTATACCCGATCTTCATACCTGGATCTTGCTTTCCTTCACTTTCTTCAATTGTTTTTTCATCCACGGGTGCTAGCAAGTTGATTCCCAATGCCTGAAAGTTTGATTCTGTCAACATTTTTTCCAATCCTTGTCCTTTCACCAACTTTGTGGGTTTTATGTCCAAATCATATTCTTGGATCTTGGCTATCCATTTTCCTCTTCTGCCTTCTACATCTCGCTGTAGTAATACATCTTTCACTACAACATTTGGCACATAAGCAATGATTTTTTATCGCAGCACATCAGTTCTAAAAGCTTTCATGGCTTTTACTAGAGCATACACCTGTTTCTCAAGAATATTATATTTCAGCTCAAAATCCCTAAGAATCTTACTAAAGAATGCAACTGGCTGCTCTTTGTCTTCATCATTCTTTTGCAATAAGATAGTAGCTATTGAACTTGATGATGAAAATGAAAAAACTTGGAAAGTCTTTTGGTAATCAGGGATGATTAAGACTGGAACTACCTGTAATGCCTCTTTAATCTTGGAAAATGATTCTCTAGCTTCTTTGGTCCAATTCACTTCATTCTCCTTCTTTAGCATATTAGTAATTACTTTTACAATTTCTGCATAGTTGGATACAAATATTCTCAGGAAGTTTATCTTTCCTAGAAACTTTTGAATATCCTTTTTACTCCTAGGAAATGGTATTTTTTGCACAACTTGTACTCTGGCTGGATCTATTTTCACTCCATCTATGGAAACAATGTGCCCCAATAGTTTTCTTTCTTCCAGAGCAAAAATGAATTTCTTGGGATTTAAGGAAAGTCCAAATCTTCTACATTTGTCAAAAGTCTTTTCCAAATGGTCCAAATGTTCTTCATCAAACTTTGAGAAAATAGTAATATCATCCAAATACATTACTACAAATTTATCTCCAAAATGTCCATAGCCCTTTGAAATGTAGCTTCTGCGTTCATCAATCCAAAAGGCATTTGGCATACATAAAGGTTCCCCAGGGAGTTGTGAACATCGTTTTCTTATCATCCTCCTTATCCACAACCACCTGGTTATAACCAGAAAATCCATCTAGTATTGAAATTATAAAAGATCCCATTATCTTTTGTAGCACATGATCCATTTTAGGAAATGGATAGTTATCTTTCAAGGAAGCCCTGTTGAGATTTCTGAAATCCACACATAACCTTATTTCTCCATTTTTCTTTCTCACAGGCACTAAATTAGCCACCCAATCAGAATACCTGAGCGGAACTATTATTTTGGCATCAAGCAACTTCTTGACCTCCCTTTCAATTGCTGGTAGAAGTAACAAATTTATCTGTCTAAGCTTCTGTTTGAAGGGTTTAATTACCTCCTTCAAAGGAATCTTGTGCTGAATAATATTTACATCATAGGTTTTGAGATCTTCATAGGACCATGCAAAGACATCAACATAATTCTTTAAAATTTTAATATATCTCTCTTGAAAATTAGGTGAAACTCCACCGTATAAGTTTAGTAACCTGGGATTCTCTTGAGTTCCAATGTTGTGATCTTGAATATGTTCATCTTGTGAAATTTTCCCAGAGTCAATAACCACATCATTGGAATTAAAAAACCTTTCAAGAGGAAAAAGTCCCTTTGGCAGAATATTATCTTTCAATTGAAAGATCTTCTGATTTGCTATTGAATCTTTTAAACCACTGACTTCTGCAATTTTTGTTGTCTCTTCTTCATCTTGATCAATTTCTGTGCCTGAAACTCTTCAACTATAGTAAAAAACTCTTTAATCCACTAATAATCCTCAAAAACATGCCAATTCTTAACATTATCAGGGACAGAGGGTCTGTGTATCATCTCTATCTCATATCTTAGTCTTGGATTAATAGCAGGCTTGAAAGTACTAGCATCCACAACTAATGAATCTGCTAATCTATTCTCATCTCTTGGAATGAATTGAATGTTAAAAGCTTCAAAAAAGTTCTCAATAAAATCCCATACCTCATTTTTGTATACTCTAAGCCTAGGGTGCTTTATTTGGCAGTGATCTTTTATTTTCTTAATAATCAGCTTTGAATCTCCAAAAGCAGAAATTTACTGAACTCGCATCTGTTTAGCTGTTTGTAAAGCAATAATCAAGGACTCAATTTCTACCACATTGTTTGTTGCCTCGAACTCTAATTTAAAGGAAAAAGGGAACATATTACCTCCAGGTGCAATTAGAAGAAAACCAACACTTGTTCCTTCTTTGGAATAAGCTCCATCAAAGAAGCATTTCCACACTCCTTTAGTTTGCAGCTCTATAATTACATTGGCTGAAGTAAGTTACTTTTGATTATCTTCAACCAGCTCTGCATTATCATGCAATGTGAAACAAGAAAATTCATCCTTCTCCTCACTATATACAAGTGAATTACTTGCTCCATTTTTTGTAATTGTTTTTACAAATCTAGTTTCTCTATACAATCTCCTCTCTTCCCCACCAAAAATTGGTATAACAGCATATGTAAAATCCAATTTCAAAACACCACCCAATTTAGCCCCCCATGACCTAGATACAAGCATTCCAAATCTAGCAGGGATATCTTCTACTACTACATCTATGACCAAGCTTCTAGTTGGAATTTGGGCTAGTGACACTGCCAAATCCTTAATAACCCCCAGAAACTTGACTTTGTTTGAATCAAAAGAATACAAGTCCCTATAAGTTTTGGTCAGTTGTAGATTTAGTTGCTTCATCACTGATAAAGGCATAAGATTATGTGAACCTCCTGAATCAAACATACAATTATGTAGGAGGAAATCATGAACCAATAAGGAAATATAAAAAGGAGGTATTGAAGAATCTACTTCCTCTACATGTGGACCAAAAACACTACTGGTTTATCTTCCTGCAAATTTATAGTGTCATTTATACTATCATTTTCTTTTAAATTAAAAAACTTAGCAATCTCCTTTTGATAAATAGGTGTTTTGGCCAATTTTGTAAGGGGAACTTGTATTCTTACCTTTTCCAACTCCTTAGTAAGACTAAACAAGTGACCCTGTTTAGCAGTCCTTTCGTTCTCATCTTCACCTTTCTTCATGACTAGAATTACTTGAGGAATTGAAACAAGTTTCTCCAAAGGAATTTTTTTAGTTTGATCTTGAGAAAACGCACCTTGAAGTATTTGTGTCTTGCCATTTGCATTCTATTGTTGCTTTCCTTTATTTAATTGTTGTGTAGGTTGAGATTCTTGTGGAGTCGCCTTTGGTGAGGAAGTTGAAACTTGCTACTCACTTTCATTTTCTTGATTTCTTGATCTTTTCCTCAATCTCAAGTAATTTTTCTTATGTAGTTCAGCCTGCATAAAATCAGAGAATTGTTTCCAATATTCATCAATTCATTTTCATCATGAATGGCATCTGTTTCATCATATACATACTCTTCTCCTTCGATACCAAGTTCATCTTCATCTACTGCATATAATGTAGAAATTTTTTCTTCAGGTTGTTCTTCACCAGGATCTGCTTATATATATAATGGTGCTTGAATCTAATTTTGATCTTTTCTTTCCTTTTGCAAGATTTGCAAAGGTTGTCTTCTGTATTGGGGATTAAAGTTCTTATTATACTGTGTTTGTCTCTAAGAATTCTTATTTCCTAACTCTAATTTATTTAACTTATTTGACAAAGTTTTAATCACATTACACATATCCTCCAATGCTTGACTTTGAGAGGATTCCATCTTTGCCTTTCCCTTGTCTTGGATAGGCTGTATCTCTAGTGATTTTCCTACAGCCACTAGATTTGCTTCTATCTCTAATGCATTTGTTTGGATTTGGTCAAGGGTTGGAGCTCTTCTCTCCCTTAATGTGAATCCAAAATTTCATTCAAAAGCCCTTACAAAATTTATTTTTGCACCAGTAGGAGGAGGCTTAATCTCCGCTGGGAGACTATTGTACAATTTGTTAAATCTTCTGACAAATTTGACCACAGCTTCATCAGACTTCTTCTTTATTGCATTAAACTCTATTAATGAATACCCATGGTCTTTTTTTTCTCCCCATCTCTGAATCAATAAATGTTCCATCTCTTACCAAGAAGGAATAGTATTATTGTGAAGTCCTTTGAACCATTTCCTTGCTTCTCTATCCAAGGACTGAACAAAAAGTCTTAGAACAACATCTAAATGTTCAACATTTAGGCTTTCTGTAAAATTACAAAATACTACTACATGATTCTCTGTTGTCTATTCATCTTCCCCTAAAAAACAAGGAAGAGTTTTGAGGTAATCTTGTGGCATTTGATTGCATACCTATTCACCAAGAATGCAGGTGCTGCCATGTTTATTGAACTATGATTACCAACAAATGTGGAACCTGACTGAGAGGTAAATGGAATGTGCAAAGGTGGGTTATTGGTTCAAGTTGAATAATTATAGTAGGTAAATGAAAAGTAACAGACTCTAAAGATTGCTCTTGACAGTTAGGTTCCTGAAATGAAAATGATGAAAAAGATGACTCTTTATCTGATGGATGTTCGGATAAGTTGATGCTTGATGCAGACAATGTAGGAATTGGTGTAATTGGGATCTTAGACTTTCCAACCCTCCTAGAAAGTAGCCTTTTAGGATCTGAAAGAGCTTGAACCTTCTGTTGTGAAGTATCTGACCTTGTATGGGGTCTCCTTGAAGCCAGAGTTATTGCTTTGATTCAAAACAACCAAATATTTCCTCCTCACTGAAAAACTAGAGGAAATATTGAAAAACCCAGGGAAAAGTGTTCTTATCTTCTCTCCCCGGCAATGGTGCCAATTAATGTTGTACTTTAAGAAACCAATTTCTTGGTTGTATAGAAATTGTGCATAAGACATTAATAATTATTGTTTGTTGTCACTTATTTGTCACTTTATGGTTTGTTGTATTCTCAAATGAAGGACCTGGAAAACTTGGTCTTTAACCTTAATACATATGTGACCAGAAAATCTCAGAATGCCATTTGTTGCTCGGTATAAATGATGAATGAAGAAAGTTTGAAGGAGAAGTTAAAGATAATATGCTTCTTAACACAGAACCTACTATTCGTTACTTAGAAGAATTATGAAAATGAGAACTGAATCATAAACAATATGCTGCTTTACACAGAAACTACTATTTGCAACCCTTGGAGAAGTTAAAGATAATATGCTGCCTTACACAGAAACTATTATCTATAACTTAGAAAGGAAGGTGAAAACTTTAAGTATAGGAGCGCTCTTTTAAGGAATTTTAGCAAGTAAAGACATGAAACTTCATTACTATACTTGAAAGAAGAAAACATAAGATGACACATGACAGAGAAGTTACAAAATTATTCCCAACAATTCATGGAAACTTCTGATTCTTTCATTAATCAACAGTTATATCAGGAATACAGTGACCTAGTCTCCAGGTTCTCCAAAATTCGAACCCCCTTGTCGGCCGGATAAGTCGTTCTTGCGGACAAGACTGACCTCCCTAGTATCTAATGATATCTAGTGACAAGCAAACCAAATAAATGCTATCTTTCTCTAAATATGCAATTTATAGATAAAGGCAAACAAGTGTTTTAGGCCTACCTTGGGTCCAGTGCAAGTTTGTGGAAGCCACGCCCCATTGATCCAAATGAGCTCCCTTGTAAAGAATCTGCAAACACAAACAAGCACACACATTAAATAGAACTTGCAAAGACAATATAATAAAGCATATTTGTCATGATGATCAAGGAATTCATGAAACAAATCACATAAGACAATTTGTTGAGAAAAATGAATCTGATTGTATTAACTTTAATCAAAGAAGAACTTTACAACCTTTGTGCCTTGATGCTGTACAAGCTCCTCCCAGGGTCCAGCAAGAATTTCCTCTACTTTGACAAGTTTCACTCTCTTCCCAATGAAGCCAAAAGGTATGTAATCTCTCCTCTCAAGCTTAACTAGGAAGTCTCAATTCCAACATCATTTACCCTCAAAAATGTTCAGCTTCTAACCTCCCTAGCAACCAGCCCAATGCCTCAATTTATAGTGCAAAGGAGGGAAGTTACTAGGTCCACCTTCAAAGGGATAGAGTCCTCCTTCAAAGGGATAAGCTCGTCTCATCAAGGGGTTAGCTCCTTTAGTTATGGGATGCATGAACCACCTAGGAGCGAACCAACCACATCAAGATTCCTTCTAGAAGCATCCAGAATTAACCCAAAGTGAGTTTTTAAGAATAAACTTGCGCCTTTTTGAATTTCACAGGGGTCCGTACCCACTCCTTTAGAGATAGAGCGGGCAGGTCCACAGGTAACATGACCTAGGGGTGCGGGACCACAGGTAATGGTAAGAGAAAGTGCGGAACCAGAGTTTTATAGATTTTCAAAGACTTTCTCTCATTTTTAAAGCTTGACATGAAGAGCTGAGGTTTGAGACTTGCGAAGGAGGACAATACGAGTGATGATAGACCCACACTGACGGCAAATAGTCATGGTGAAAATATTTTGTGTAACACCCCTCTTTGTAAATTTTCATCTTTTTATACACTATGGAACAGTTGTTGATTTCTAAAACTGTGAAATTATTTAACTACTTCTCTAACTATATGAAGTAAAACTATTACATAATTTTACAGAGGGTAAAAGACACCTCAAAGAACACGAAATAACAAGAAAATAAGTGAATTTAGAAGAGGACGATAACTGTTGGCTTGCTCTGTTAATCTGCTGCCAAGTTCCTCTATATATGTCTTAATGATGTTTAATTAATTTTAGCCGTAATGAAATGTGTTTGACTTGTGTAAACCTAGGCTTACATATGTATTGGGCATTTTGATTGGCCAAAATACAAAGAAAACATACCTGATTGTCTTCCTTTTCAGATTCAGCTCTAACACTGATTTTCCTCTTTACTCAGTGAAATCAATGTGAACCTTTGATTAATACGGAACTCAGAAAGAATTAATCTTGCTCCATAAATCCGTCAGATCTGCCTATTCAGTGCTCCATTGACTTCGCATTGCAAATCGCAATCGGCCCTTTCAAATGTTATATCAATGTAAGCCTTTACAATACGCGATAAAGTAGACGCACCGAGAGTTTAAAACATAATGAATATATTTTCGGGTCTGGCCATTCTCCACCGTAGATTTCAACCCTAGGATTCGACGGTTGATATCAATTTCGGGTGGGATATTTGCACGAGAGTTACCTGCCCGAGATGAGCGGTTTTTCTCTCTCTTTTAGTGCTACATGTTAACCATTGAATGGAATTGGGCACTTTCCTCTAAATACCATTTACCACTTTGCATCTGCCTGAAATCCCGCTTATAATTTTAAATCTGCCCTTCGTCTTGGTTAACGCCAAGACTTTTTCACGCCCGATGACTTTAGATCTTCGACCATCAACAATGATGACGCACCTTTGGATTTCTCTTCCACTAGCGCTTCTGGTTAATCTCCACTGTTCATTCCTTGATTCCAATCTACGTGATTTAATCTGGATCATTCATTTCCTTCCACCTTATCCATTGATCTCCAAGATCCAACAGTTCTTGTGCGTTCATTCTTCATTTGTCCACTCACTTTGACTTTGCACCATTTCTTTAGTATGTTATGGTTCTGGGGCTTTAAAACATAATATATATGTGTTTTGGGTCCGACTATCGCAAATTGCAATCGGATTTGTGATTGCGATTTAATTGCATCACTAACATATGTATATGTATATGTATATGTATATGTATATGTATATGTATATGTATATGTATATATATATATATATATATATATATATATATATATATATATATATATATATATACACATATATATATATATACATATATATATATACACACACACACATATATATATATATATATATATATATATATATATATATATATATATATATATATATATATACATATACATATATATATATATATATATATATATATATATATATATACATATATATATATATATATACATATACATATATATATATATATATATACATATACATATACATATACATATACATATATTGGTTATGGCTACATATAACCATTTATATTATGATTTGATTTGATCCTTGGCTATACCAGGGCCGATTCTTTTATTCTTACTTGTTCCTTTAGCGATTTCTGATATACCATTATCACTTCTTCCTCATGCTTTTATCTATTTTTTGAAATATTTTCAAGTTCTTGAATGAAAAATGAATACTACAAGCAACAAAAATGCATGTTACTACACCAGCGAAGCATCTTTGCTCATATGTTCCCTTCTAAATTGAGTACTATTACAGGTTTCCAAGGGGCACACTCACCTCATTCCCCATGTGTTAGAACATCTCATGCACCTTCCTTGATTTGCCACAACTGTCACACCCTTGCTAGCAATAGGGACATCTTACTTGCCTCTATGTGAAATCGTGGTCAAGGCATTACCGTAAAACCCACTAGAACTCCTATATGAAATGGTCTGAGTTCTAATTAGGACATCTTACTAGGGATATCCCCTGATATGTTGGCAGGTCCAACACCGTCAACATTTCTAGTGCTAAAAGGAGGGCCAGATGACAATTTGTGTCCTCTCATCCTGTTTTGAACCTTTGTACATCTATCATGGATTCTTGCACTCTCCTCCTTCCATGATGTTTTTCACATGCCGAATCTATTACCATCATGAAGGAGTTTTTCAATCTCTTGTCCACATACATGTATGATGGTGAAGGTGAAGTGGCTTGGACTGAGTTGTTACATGAATTTCTTTTCATGCTTCATGGGGAAGATGGATATTCTGATGAACAGGCCAATCTGTTGCTCACATACTCATTTTACGAATCTCCACATCATTGGCTGTGTAGCCTATCGACTGATAGCGTGCACTCACTTGAGCACTTTGGTGATCTCATTGAAGACAATTTCCATCATTTTGATCCAAAACATATTGACTGAAAACTGTTACAACAACGGAAGGCTCCACATGAATCGCCTATGGATTTTTGGCAGCGCTTTCATGATTTGTAGTTTCAAGCTCTGAAGAGCCAGATGAAATTTTTCTATCTTTGGGACCAATTTGAGTATTTCCTTAAGAAATATGCTCATCCCAAGAACAAGTTTGAAATCAAGCCTCACTCAGTATTCTTTAGTGATGGAGCTGTGCAATCACAGATGGATGCAGTCAATATCACAAGTGATTGTCCACTGTCTCCTCATCAAACAGCTCTGCCACTATAGAGTGATGTGGGAGATCATGCTCACACATTTGTTCAACTATCACATCCTCCCAACATCACTTTGCTTAATTTTCATGCAGATTTGCTTGTGAATCCATTGAGTTTTCATATTCATTTTGTATCAAAACCTCCGTCTTCATACTTGGTCATTCCTTCGAATGATACTGCCTTGTGCTCTTCCATTCCAGAATCTACACCTGTTGTGAAAGAGGATCAAGCCACTAATGGAGTTGGTGTTTCAAAACCAACATGCACTATCATTCATGAAGAGTATGACTGGGGGCTTGAGCATCAAGACTCGGTGAAGGATGACTCCCCTCCATTCGAGCCTCCTCTATTCTTCCCTAACATCTTTGGTGAATCTGCCATCCATGATTTCGCATGTGTGTCTTCATCTACAGATGCACCCATTCTTGATCACTCGTAGGACACACCGGATGTCAGTCCATCATCCGAAAATGGAGAGGATAAGTTATTCATTGAAAATCCACTTGATATTTCATCTTCCTTTTCCAGAAAAACAGAGGCTAAATTTTTTCGCTTTTCATCTACCCCTCTGTTTGATTCATCAGATCATGAGGATGCCGATGAAATCATTGATTTTCCTGATCATGGCTATCGTGATCCATTTACTCCCATATTTGATCACGATCATGATTTTATCGTAGTTGATTTTTCAAAGCCACCGATTTATGATGATCTGTCTAATGATGAAGTCGAAACATCCTAGACTGTCTAGGAACTTCAGCCTGAGATGACGGTTATATCAGGCCCTTGCTGTCCTGAGGTTGGTTTCACTTCCGATCAGGGAATTGTTCAATCACCCGAGGTTCCTCATCAATCATATGTATGCATTGAAGATCAATATCATGAACACATCATGCTTCCTCCACTCGAACTACATGATCCCATCACTCATTCATGGTAGGAATATTACACTGTAAGCACACGCATGCGACGCAAGTTGTCTTTGTTTCTTTCATTTGCTTGCATGTCACAGTCAAGAGTATGTGTATGCTTCAAAGTTGCATGCAGTGTCGCACAACACCATGACAAGTAGATGGACCACATGTCATGTACTTGCACTCACTTATGTCCTGTGGACACTTTGAAACATGAAGTGTGTTTGTCTTTATTGTTATATCTTTCTTGTTTGTTGGTTTGCATAATTGGGTTGCTCGCCAACCAAGCCTTCACCAACATGGGTCAACCAATGTGCTGGTGGCTACATTGGAAATATCACTTCACGTGATTAGGCCCATGCACTGTGTTATCACCCTAAAACTTTTGTTTCTAAACTTTGGAAAGTTTGCCTTGTTTCTAGTCATAGTCTTATAATAGGTTTTGAGTCATCTCATCTCAATACTGTCATTCTCTTTTCCCAATAAAGTTTGACAGCCTCATTCCATGTCCTAGAAGCCTCACCATGTGTTTAGAAGTCATATATCACAT
Organism: Pinus tabuliformis; assembly: GCA_031772625.1. Taxonomy (NCBI): domain Eukaryota; kingdom Viridiplantae; phylum Streptophyta; class Pinopsida; order Pinales; family Pinaceae; genus Pinus; species Pinus tabuliformis. The sequence goes on from CM062807.1 coordinate 876,080,796, forward strand.
AATTTTGAAAATTTTTGAAATTAGCTATGAAATCGTGGATTCTGAACTAGGAGTTTTCATACCGTGCTATGAAACCACTGAAAAAAGCTCATTTCAGCATAAAAGACTATGTTTTCTGCTTTTACTAGTCGACTTCCAGAAGGGTTCTTGACCAACTGAGAACTCAATTTTGAAAAATAAAAGAGGCTTTTCTTCCTAACATACTTAACCACCAAAACCCCTTTCAGTTTCTTCAAATTCGTTATGAGGTTGGAGAAATTTATGGTTAAACTTGCACTACAAAACTGCTAAATGCCAAGCTTTGTCTTCTTGTTTTAGCAGTATTTTTCAAGATCAATTTATGGTCACATGAAAAGATATTTTGGAATTCAAAGGGAGGTTTCTATTCATAAACTCTCCAGCTACAATAACCTATCTCACTTTCTTCATAAGTGTTATCAGCTGGGAGATACTAAGATTTCTTTGAAACCCTAATTTCACAGAACAGATTTTTCCTATTTTACACGTGTTTTTCAAGGACAGATTCTAGACAACTGGAGAAGTTTTTTTTTAAAAAAAAAGTGGTTTTTGTTCTATACAGCATGGAATAAAGAAACCTCTTTCATTTTCATAAAATATTTCATGGATGAGAAGATAAAGGCTCTGTCCCACATGCCAATTTTCGAGGATCCTAAACCTAAAAACAGGGAAACATGTTCCCTAATTTCTAGGGTTTATCATCAGTAATAAGGTGACAAAGTGGGAGGCTTCATCAAGTTCAACCTCATGAGGTTGCAACTTTCGAGGAATGAATTTAATTTTTAGCTAAGGTGGTTTATTCATAACAAGGAGTTGTACTCCTAATTGTATTAGGACTCTAGGACTGTTAGTTAGTTGTCAAATGCATTTAAAGGTTTGTTTTATGGTTAGAATAGGTGTCACTCATAGCAAATTCGAATTATATTGATGAGGGATGAGGGAATCCATGTTGTAAATGCTATATATAGAGAAATAGGTCGAATTAGCAAAAGGGTTGGAGACTTTTTGGCTCAGCTACTGCTCTATGTGCAGACTGTGTATATTTTTAACCTAATGTATAGTTTCTACTTAAACAACTCAATATTCTGTTGAGGCCTCGAAGATCGCTGCCACAACAAAGGGGAAACCACCCGGTCCAGACCTTAGTGCAGCTCCTTTTCCGTTTGGAATAGTGGTTCCGACTGGGGATAATGGGACCAGTTTCCCAAGAATTATAAGTGAATGGGATGGGTGAATGACTTATGACATAAGATGGTAATAAGCGGATAGCTAAACTACAAACAAAATGTAATAACTATAATTGGATCCCGGGACATATCACTTGGTAAAGCGTAGCGTTTGATGGTCTGTGCTTTAACGCAGGCATATAGATGACTCTAACACTTTAAGCATAGACGTTTAAACCATTTAAACATTGCTTTGCATAATTAGTTATGCAGAGCGATTAGAGCGAATTACTACACTTAATCATTCATATCATTGATACATACATGAGTGAAAGAGATAACAAATCACCAAAACATTCAATAGTGAAACGAAATGAAGATTCGTTGTTATATCGCATACATGCATTCAACAATAGCAAAGATAATAACACAGCAATTCATATAATAAGAAAGAACACAGATACAGATAATAGTACCATGTAAGCTGATCGATCAATCCAATATGTTAATCACTATGTCGCAGTCCTTCCTTCAAATCGGAAAGCATTCCAAACAACAGACAGTCGTGCGCAGTTGTATAAAATAGCCTTCTAATCAAAATTAAGAACCGTTGGTCGAGTTTCACAAAAAGAATATAGACTGAAGCACAATAGTGCAAACTTCAGCCTTTAAGTCTTATTACAAAATTTTACGACGCTTTCCAAAACAATGAAAGGGTCTATAAATACTATACTAATCTAAATATCTAAACAACTAAAAAGCTATTAAATTGGCATCAATAAATGTTTGTTCCATCTTTCTTGGCAATCTGGCAGTTGGCGGCAATGCTTCATTCGGTGGGTTCTTTGCCTTTACTTCTTAGCTGACATATCGCCAGCATTGGCTCTACTTCTGGTGGAGTGTTGAGACGCGAAGTTAGCTGGGCATCATATGTAGCATCTTGAATGTCGGGGATCAGGCATCCGAGGGCATCTGTTAAACACTTGAGAGCAGACCTTTGAGTATGTGGCTTGACTAGAAAGAGCCAATATGTATCAGAGGTTAAAGTATTTACTCCTGTAATTAACTTCCTCTGTTCCTCCAAGTCATGGTAATTTGTTTGTTCAAGCATATCTGCTGTTGTTATGCTTCCAGGTGTGCACTTGGAAATCATGTTAGCCAAATAAAGTGTATCATTGACTAGGTCGGTCATATTGCTGGCAATTATTTTACACCTGGAAGCCACCCTTTCTGCTTTCATTACCTGAATGTTCCATTCCGTGAAGAGGATGTCTTTGTACGCTTCATGGATTCGGGACAAATTCGCCGCTTTCCCTTCGTTAGTGTCTTGCCACTCAATATAATCGGATATGGCTTCTTCGGCCTGATCTAGCTCATTACTAGCCTTCTCTATTTTCTCACACACTGTTGTAGATATTTCGCATAATTGCTCAGCCTTAGTAAGTTTTTGACATAAAAGTCTGATCTGAGATATTAATGCGCCATTTATTTGAGTTGCCTCTGCTCTGAAGACTTTCACATTCTGTGTGCTCTTGATACCTTCGAGCTGTACTGATAGTTGAGCTATTCGCTCATCTTTTGATTTCATCATTAGCTCATTTGATGTCTTCAACTGTGACAATGCCTCCGACAATTCTTTTGCCTTCTGAGTTTCACTTTGGTCTATCCTTTGTCTTTCAATTTGCAGTTGCTGGGTTAACAAATTGTTTTCCTGCTGTTGAGCCAGCAACTGCTCTTCCACCTGCGCTGCTTTGTTTTTCGCTTCAATTACCTCTGCCTGTAATGCATATATTTCATGGTCCTTAGTCTTCAACAGAAGACTTACCTCCGATGCTTTGTCGATGGTTGCTGCAGAATAAGCTCCCGCGAATTGCGACAGCTTTGTCAGATCATCGGAGGGATCCAAATCCTCCTTCCAGACAATATTGCCCGTGACTGTTTGCTCAGGCAAGATAGAAGGTTGATCAAGCCTTCGTCTTTTCTTAGAGCGCTTAATAACGGCTCTATGCTTTGGGCTGTAGAAAATATCCAGGGGAGGAATTTCTTCCACCTGGAGAACAATTTGATCGGAAGGGTCCTTATTGATTACCTCGACATCCTGTGAAATGGGTGGGTCGCTGGTCCCTCCTAGAACCTGAGAAGAAGTGGTATCAGGCGCATCGCTTGTTTTAGAGGAGCCTTTGTCTTTGGAGCCTTCCTTACCACTGATAATGGAATCGAATTGGTTCCATTGTTTAATCAATTCAGGATCGGTGGAGGTTTGCTTATGTTGCTCTGTAGGGGCTTTGCTCCGTTCTTTTTCTTGTTCTAACTTCTGCTGTTCTTCAAGTGCTTCCCGCTGCTGCTCCTCTTGCGCTTTGCGCTGTTGCTCCTCTAATTCCTTTTTCTGCCTATCTGCCAGTTCTTTTCTCTGCTTCTCAGCCTGCAGCTTCTTCTGCCTTTCCTCCTGTTGTTTATCCTGTTCTTTAGTTGTAACCGGAGGTGAATGTATCTGTTGCCGACCAGGCTCGCTTGAGGAAGACGCTGGGGTTGTGGATAATAACTCTAGGGGCAGAGTTTGCAACCTCTGTTCCCTAAGTTTATTAAACTCAGTCAACACCTCATCATTGTATTTCATTATTGCAAGCTGTTTGGCTTGGCTTATTTTCTCTGTACCTACGAACAGGTCATCAAACAGATCCTCTTGATGATCAACTTTTGTCAATTTTGCTTGTTCTAGGGCAGTGTAGGCAGTTTGCTTTGGATCATAGAGTCCGCTTGGGAGAGTGGCCAAGGATAAAGCTTGGATTTTTGTCGCTTCTTTTTCTGCGTGCTTGTAATTAAGCAGAGTAAAAACCCTAATTCTTAAAGGAAAAGAGGGCCAACCTTTCTTCTTCTCTTCTTTGAGAGTTTGTGTGACACTCTCGGCCATAATCTGGTAACAGATTTCCCGGGCTAACAGCTTGTCTGGGATATATAAAGGGGGGACGTGCGGCCTAGCCTTACTCCCAAAAACTCTGATATAGGTGAAATACTCCTCCCCGAACCAACTTGCTATGGCTGGTAAGTCAAAAGAAGCTTCATAGGAAATTCTGGAAATGGGTCTGTCATAAATAGAATAGTAAATGGGCACCATGAAACCATTACAAATTTGGTACAAATGGTCCTTGTAAGAGGACTTCCACAATTTCTGATGGTATAGATGAATGGGTGTTGGATCTTGGGTGGTCCATCTCCAACCGAGGACAGGAAACTCAGAATTAAGACACAGAGTATCCATAATGTAAGCAGAATAATAAAATGGCGGGATTTTCCTTTCGGAGACTATAGTTTTGTTTCTGAATTCACGAACAGCTACGACCAACTTATCAGAAAGAATAGTGGCCCAATCCATGATTATAGCATTGATAGCCGCTTCCATTAAGGGAACCATGTCAATATTGATATTAACAGAGTCATGTAATCCCCACAGTCTACACATCATAATCCCCGCAGAGCAATAGGGAGAAGCCAAAGAAACGTTGGAGTACTTACCCGAACTTTCATGCTTGTGCTTGGCTGGGTTCTGCCTCCAATCTCGGAGGGGTTCGGATGGTGATTCATTTTCATTTGCGAATTTCTCCACGAAGGTTCTGTTGTAGACTAGCTCCGGTTCAGGCAGATGATACATTCGCCTCAGGTCATTAGGCTTGAATGACCCGAAAATCCTTCCGTCCCTTGTATGGAAAGTTCTATCAGTGATGGGGATTTCTTCAATTGCCCAGCGCACCACATCTGTGTAAGGGAGAACCTGCTCTCTGGCCGCTATTCTGTGTAAAAAGGAGTCGGCCAAGTCTTTGAGCGTTGCATCAGATTTCCTTAGTACATCAACACTAGCTGTTCTCACTGTCACTTTTGGTTGCTCGGCCTCCAACAGATTATATGTGCCCTGCCATGTGGTCCTAGCAAGACCAGCGCACGTAGTGTCCGAGATTAAGCCTTTTTTCGAAATTGAAGCAGCTTGACCTACAACAGGTGTTGTAGTAGAACCAGAACTCTTCTTATTTTTCTTCCCCATCACGTTTAGGCTTTTCTCAACAAACGAACTCTACACAAGCGCAAGAGAAATCGTAACACGAGAAATAATGAAGACAAAGCATAATGGGAAAGATATATATCATTTGAAGCGTGGCGCTATTAATTTTCAAAAATGGCTGCGGATCCAATCACTGGTAAGAGATCGCATATGCATTAATGGTGATTTTAAGGCCTGCTACCCATTAAATGACCTTTACGCTATTATTCAGTTGAATGACCTCCCAACGCGTGCAACAGATATGATATGCCTTAGACGCAAGTATTCGTTAATCGAAGGGGCAAAGTTATTAAATACGCATGCATTACCTTATCCCTGCATTTAACGGCATTTTGAAAACTGCGCTTTATCCACCGGATTTAAATATAACTTTAAAGCTTAAAGCAATCGCTTTTTTGGAAATGCCAATTACCGATGAATAATGTCGCATCGCATGGGGGAAAGAGTTACACTATCGTTTGAAAGTAGCCCCGGCGAACGCCGATAGCGATATCGCATCGCATCGGGGAAAGACCTGAGCGCCTTATGAGAGTGCATAGGATACCGCCGACGGCCGATAGCGATATCGCATCGGGTCGGGGTTTAAAACTTAAAGCGTTTTCCCATAAGAGGCCGTGCCGATAGCCGATCGCCGATATAGCGTCGCATCGGGGTGTAAGATATGTGCTCTTTTTGTGTATGCATCGAATACCGCCGATCACCGATAGCGATATCGCATCGGCAAAGACCAAAGAGCCATTTAAATGCATCTCTCTTGTCATTGCGATATGCGATCTTGCGATCGCTTTATCGCAATAACAAAGATTGTTTTATTTTGGAAACATTGTTATTCGAAAAAGGCTCCAATTCACTAACACTTTTGATTATCATACCTTTTTCGATCAAATTCATTAATACCAATTAATTTTTTTAAAAGGGACCCATTTCATATGTTAATCATTTGTAAATACAGATGATATGAAATGGGGGGTTGTTGTAGGGCACAACAATTGGCGATTCGTTGGTAGAACCAGTTATCTCTGAAATTAATACAAACACTCAAGTTTTTCAAAAATAGAAACTCAATCAGAAGGAGAAACTTCTAATATAACTAGATATTCATGTGTTCTGAATAAAGTGAACTCCATTTTGTTAACTTTGTCCCATTTAGTTTCAAGAAACCAAATACATAATAAGTTTCAAAAATAAGTCTTTATTGGTTCATAGTGATAGAATAGAAAACTTTCCCAAATCAGCTTTTATAATTAACTCCTCTGTCATAGGTAGAGCCTCTGTTGCCAGCAAACATTTATAGTCTCGACAGGGATACCTTTTAACCATAGTATTGTCCACTTTTCCATTCACATAAGAGTGTGATTAACAGAATGAATCCATAAAATGTTTTCATATTTTATTTTTCATCTGTTTTTCTTTGTAATAAATAAGATAAAAAGCCACTGTCCTGGTTTGGTAGCCAGTTTATGACAATGCCATTCACTAGTAATAATTTAACTGATCAAGCTGGCTCGTGATGAGACCCCTTGTCTTGAAATTTCAAGCCATTACCCTGTTTTGGTAGGCAGTATTGGTAATGTCAGTTAACCTCTTTCCCTATGAACATGGTAAGTAGGCTTATGATAAGACCTCTTATCTTTAATCTTTTATATTTTAGAATTACACTCTGAGTAATCATAACCTTTAGTGAATGGGGTGAACAATTTTCTCCTTAAGAGTAGGTGGATGACAGGTGAAGAGTTGAAGATACTGAAAATGGGTTAGCCTCTATCTTCTAACAGATAACCTTTGGAGACTAGTTTTGGAAACAGAAAATGATTCAGAACTTTTACCTCCTGAAAGGAGTCTTCAAAATTTAGATTATAGTTTCAGAACACAATGATATCTAATTTCCTAGAAATTATTTCTTTTGATTGAGGGTTCTATTATCTAAAAAAAAATATTTATATTATTTTTGTGAAACAGCTTCCTCAAACACAACAAACGGTCAATGGAGATACTCTACAGTTTTATTTCCTACCAATCCTACAAACTACGCAAATCTACAAAAGGAGAAGGGGTTACCTTCTCAATTAAAGAATTTCTTCAGGATCAGGCCATTGACAGGGAGAGAATCTCTCATCCCTGATAAGTCTTGCAATATAAAAGTTGAATGGCCTATCTTTTCACAGATCTGAAATGGTCCGAGCCACATTTTCTGAAATTTAGTATGCTTACCTTTATCTTCATGGGCCTTGTCCCATTTGAGAACCAAGTCACCAACTTGAAGTTGTTTTGAACCAGATGATGCTGAGTCAAAAGATGCTTTGATGATTTGTTGATGTTTGGCATGAGTGATTCTGGCTTTTTCCCTCTCTTCTTCTAATTTGAGAATTTGGTCATGTCTAAGTTGGATAGAAGAAGACGGAGTCTCTTGAATGAACTGCACTAGGGCTAAAGATGGAAGAACAAGATTTGTAGGTAACACGGCTTCTTTTCCATATACCAGATTGAAAGGAGAGGTCCCTATAGAAGCCTTTTGTGTTATTCTATCAACCCATAATGCAAAGACCAAAGATTTATGCCAATTTCTATGATTCTGTTCAACAGTTCGCTTAATGATTTTGATGAGATTCTTATTAGTAGATTCGGCTAAACCGTTCCCTTGGGGATAATAATTGGAAGAATATTTCAGTTTAAACCCTCTTTTAATAGCAAAATCATATATAACGTTTCCTGAAAAATAAGAAGCATTATCAAAAACAAGAGCGTTTGGAACACCAAACCTGGTAATGATGAATTGGTCAATGAACTCGATGATTGCCTCTGCATTTGCCGCCTTCAAAGGAATAGCCTCTACCCATTTAGTAAAATAATCAGTAGCGGTAAGGATATACCTATGTTGTTTGGAAGATGGTGGAGTAATTTCCCCGATGATATCTAATCCCCATTGTTCGAATGGCTGTTCATTGTTGACAGGTTGAAGAGGGAAAGCTGATTTTCGTTGTCTTCCACCAAATGTTTGGCAATTAAGGCATTTTCTTACGTGCTCATGGAAATCTCTAAATAGAGTAGGCCAATAATATCCAGCATGAATAATCTTGTGAGCTGTTGTGTCAGCTCCAAAATGTCCCCCGGCTGGTCCATTATGTAGCTCCTGCAAAACCTTTTGAGCTTCAGGTTTCTCAAGACATCTTAACAGGATAGAATCATAATTTTGTTTAAACAACACATCATCAATGAGAGTGAAATTCTTAGCTTTTAACCTAACGGCCCTTTTATTCTTGTAAGATAAATTTGGAGGAGCATAACCGTTCTTCAGATAAAATATCAAATCAGCATATTGAGATTCAGAATCAGTGACACTTATCTGATTGATTGATTCAGTCTGATCCATATCGCTTGATTCAGGAATGTTCGATGCTCCTGCCAATATCCTGCAAAAACCTTGGCCCCTAACAATCTTTGCTGGCTTTATTTCTAAGTCATACTCTTGAAGCGCTGTAACCCAATTGGCTCTTTTTTCACCCAATTCTTTCTGAATTAATAGTTGCCTAACTGCCGGGAAAGGAACTATTACTTTTGTATGGGTTTTTAGAAGGAAGGGTCTATAATGCTTGACTGCTTTGAATACAGCAAAGGCTTGTTTTTCAACGTCTGAATAATTCAATTCGGCACCTTGAAGATTTGAACTGAAAAATGATATGGGTGCTTCTAAGTTATTATCATTCAGTTGTGTGAGTACTGCGGCATATGAAGTGTTGGACGCGATAGTATATAGTGTAAAATGATTAGAAAAATTTGGAGTATTCAAGGCTGGGGCATTAATTATTGACTGTTTGATAACATCAAAAGCTTGTTTTTCTTCTGATCCCCATTTGAAGACTGAATTCTTCTTGATCATTGTCTGAAGTGGTAATACAATCTGTGAAAAATCTGGAACAAATCGTTTGACAAAATTAATCTGACCTAAAAACGACTGCATTGATTTTTTGTTATGTGGGAAAGGGATTTCAGAAATTTCATTAATCCGATCAGGGTCAATATAAATACCATCTTTGGATACTATAAATCCTAAGAGTTTTCCTTGGTCTAGAGCAAAGAAGGACTTTTTTGGGTTTAGAGAAATACCATATCTTTTGCATCTCTGAAAAATCTGATTTAAGTCGTGCAAATGATTATCTCTCTTTTTAGAATATACAGTAATATCGTCTAGATAGACGACTACTGATCGATTAATTAACCCTCTGAAGGCCATGTCCATAGCTCTCTGAAATGTCGCTCCGGCGTTTATCAAACCAAAAGGCATCTTCTGATATGCATAGGTTCCCCATTTTGTTCTGAATGTAGTTTTAAGCTGGTCATCGGGTTGTACCAGAACTTGATTATACCCTGAAAAACCATCTAGAAAAGACATCAATTCAGAACCTGCCACCGATTGGAGAATTTGCTCCATAGTGGGTAATGGGAAGTTGTCTTTTAAGCTCGCTTTGTTTAAATTCCTGAAATCAATACAAATTCGAATGTCGCCATTTTTCTTCCTGACTGGCACCATGTTAGAGACCCAGTTTGAATGTCGGACTGGAAAAATAATTTTGGCTTTCAAAAGCTTATTAAGTTCCGACTTAATCTGGCTCTCCAAATTTGGGTGTATTTTTCTTAATTTTTGCTGAATTGGGTTTTTATCAGGAAGCATAGGAATGGTATGCTGGATAATAGATGTGTCATATGTCTTTAAGTCATCATATTTCCAAGCAAAAACCTGTTTGTTCTTTCTCAACAATTTAATAAATGCTTCCTTTTCATTCTGAGATAGTCCTGTTCCTAAATTGATGTTTTGAGGAGACTCTTTAGTTCCTAGATTTATCAATTCAAACCTAAGGGTAGAACTTTGAAGCTTTGTGTTAATTACAGGTTTAAACCTGTCTTTAATATCATAAAGATCTTCTAATTTTACCACTGGTTTGGGGATCGAATTTTCTTTGAGCACTTCTTTCATCTAGGAATCATGATCATCTTCGTCAATAACTTGCTTATCATAAGAATTCTCAGAAGTTAAAAATTGCAAAATATCATCATCATGATTAAATACTCTCCAATTAGTGACATTGTCAGGAATTGAGGGTCTGAAAAGTAATTCTACAGAAAATCTATCAAGGCTGTAGTCTTCAGAAGGTAGAAGCTTTGAAGCTACATTGGCTAGTAAATCTGCGGCTGAATTTTGAGATCGAGGTATAGAAGAAATGTTGAATGCCAAAAAGTGTGAGGTAAGCTCTTGAACGAGCGATTGGTAATGTTTAAGGTGAGTCGAAAGGCAATGAATTGCATTTCTAACCTGTTTGACAATGATTTCCGAATCACCGAATACCTTTAGATATCGCACCTCCAAGCCGATTGCTTTGTATAATCCTTGGATTAAAGCTTCGTATTCGGCAGTATTGTTAGTGCACTCAAACTCTAACCTACAAGACAACATTGTCTTTTCTCCTTGTGGACTAACCAATATACATCCAACTCCTGAACCTTCAGTGGACTTAGAGCCATCAAAATACAGAGACCAAAATAAAGGAATATTAACAAAAGTTTCTACATTTTTCTCAGCATCATTAAAACATCTGGACCTATCAGTTTGTGAAAAATTTTCTATTTGAGATGTAAAATGATTGACTGAAAAAGGAGATGGTTGGGCAACAAAGTTGCCTAAGAATGATTCTGCCGAATAATTCCCCAAAATGTTGTTGTTGAATGCTACAGGTTGGTTTTCTTGCTCGAATTCAGTAACTGTGTGGGTCATATGCTTCTCACGATCAATCCTTATTTGATTTGGCTTTCCCTTGTAGGGAAGCCACATATGTGACCAATCTGTAGAAATATACCCGTGCAGTTTTTCGGACCAATCTCTGCTCAATATTAAACCATAGAATTCAGGTATGTCGGCAATTAAAATATCAATTCTCTGTACAACCCTGGGGTCGGCAGACAACCTGATGGTTACAGAATTAATTTCCCCCACTACCTGCACTTTAGTCCTATCCAACTGCACAATATGAGTGGCTGACTTCTGTGGCTCAATATTCAGCTTAGAGCAAACTGAAGCTGGCATTATATTAGATGAAGCCCCTGAATCAATTAAACAGTTGTGCAGGTTTCTATTATAAATCTCGTATGTCAGCAGGAAGGGTGGGGTGTGAGAATTTGATTTATCTCCAATTAGAACTGAATCGGTAGCTTCAACCATACCTGCAGGAGGCTGGCCTTGATCGTTGGCAGCTCTTGTACTGGGAAGGGGAGTAGAGGGAACAGCATTCAATTCTTTGAGAAGTAACTTTTGTTGATGTTTTAATTTGCTAAGCTCAAACATAGTTATATTTGCCTTAGTTTTCTTCATGTCATCAACAATGTTATATTCCATTGAATCAGATATCACTAATGTCTTGGATGTTGAAGGAGAATTAGAAGTTGAAGGCTGATTTTGGGGAGCTACTACAGGCGATTTCTTATGGGGAACTTTTTCTTTTGCTGTAGAAGCACCCGCACTTCTTTTCTTCGATGTTGCCTGAGCAGGTTCAGAAGTACTTTTACTTCTTGTAGTAACTGGAAAGGCTTCTTCTTCATTCTCAGTATCAGAGTTTGGGAGTGTAAAATCCCACATACCATGGCATTCAGCTACTTCTTCTTCATCATCGGTTTGTAAAGTTGTTTCCTCTTCCTCTTCTTCTTGGTCTGAGTCTGCATTGGATATAACATTGGGTGGCTTTGATTCAGTTTTCTTGTAAGTTCTAAATGGTCTTTTATTTGAGGTTTCGGCCACCTGCTTCTTGATGTCAACCATTTCGTTAGACAATGTTTTAAGGACCTTTTGTAAACCTTCCATGTCATAGGGGTCCTTTGGGGTTTTCTTCTTGGAATCTTCTTTAAACGAGACTTTTTTAGCTTTTCGGTCTTCTAGAGCAGCTTTCTTCTCAAGAGCATTAATGCACTTTTCAACAGCAAGTGCTTCTTTCATGTTTTCGGCTAAGGTAGGTTTCCCAGCCCTGTCTACAAAAATAGCTATGTTAGCAGGTAGGGCGGTAATATACCATTCGCTTCGAATTTGTTCACTTGGTTTAGAATCAGTAGGGATTTTATTCAGGAGTTTATTAAATCTGGCATTAAACTCCTTTATTGGTTCCCTGTGCTCTATCCTTAGATTGGAGAGATCGTTTATTAAAGTAGCTAAGGACCTTTCATCTCCATACTTGGTAAGAAACTGCTCTTGGCATGTGTTCCAACTGGTAATTGAACTAGCAGGTAAGGAAAAATACCAGGATCCTGCTGATCCTTGTAAGGTATAGGGGAAGAGTCTTACAACAACATCTTGCTCTGTCACTCCTTTTAAGTTAACTGCCAACATAAAATTGTTAATATGTTCTTCAGCTTGGGTTCCGTTATCTGGATTAAATTTAGGCAGCCATTTTTCGGGAGCATCTGGTAGATCATGTAATGGTCCGGGCATGTTGACTGCACCAGGCCTAGTCCATGGGTCTGCCATTATGCTAGCGACAGTGGTTGACACTACTGTTGGGGTTCCAGATGTTGGGTGAGATATTGGAGATGAAGAGTGAATAGGTTGGGATATTGAGGCTCCTGCTCCCTGATGAACAACAATTTGTAATGGAGGGGTGGGTGGTTGACTTTGCAGATGAGGAGATGAAATGGAGGATGTGGAAGAAAAATCACCACTATCAGATCCTTCAGTATTTTTCTTTGGCTTTTTCCTTTTGGGTAAAGGAAACTCAGTAGGTTCAATACCAAGTTTTTCGCTCTGAAGTCTAGTAAGAGGATGAGTGAGGTTGAACTGCGAAGTCGCACTGCTTTCTGATATCTCAGATTTCTGTGGTGAAATCGAGAAGCTCTGAAGTTTATGGATTAGAGACTGAACTTCAGGAGATTCAAGACTTAGTTGTTCTGGGATATGATGGGATTGAGCAGTGGTGGTAGATTCCTCTTCTTCTTGGTTATGGGCTGGTGAACCAGCGTGTAATTGAGAAGAACGAGGAGATTTGGAGGGAGAATTACTCTTAGAATGACTTGCCGATTTAGGTCTGCTTGCCATTCACAGTCAAGGCCCTCCTTCTAGCGCCAATTTTGTTGAGGCCTCGAAGATCGCTGCCACAACAAAGGGGAAACCACCCGGTCCGGACCTTAGTGCAGCTCCTTTTCCGTTTGGAATAGTGGTTCCGACTGGGGATAATGGGACCAGTTTCCCAATAATTATAAGTGAATGGGATGGGTGAATGACTTATGACATAAGATGGTAATAAGCGGACAGCTAAACTACAAACAAAATGTAATAACTATAATTGGATCCTGGGACTTATCACTTGGTAAAGCGTAGCGTTTGATGGTCTGTGCTTTAAGGCAGGCATATAGATGACTCTAACACTTTAAGCATAGACGTTTAAACCATTTAAACATTGCTCTGCATAATTAGTTATGCAGAGCGATTAGAGTGAATTACTACACTTAATCATTCATATCATTGATACATACATGAGTGAAAGAGATAACAAATCACCAAAACATTCAATAGTGAAACGAAATGAAGATTCGTTGTTATATTGCATACATGCATTCAACAATAGCAAAGATAATAACACATCAATTCATATAATAAGAAAGAACACAGATACAGATAATAGTACCATGTAAGCTGATCGATCAATCCAATATGTTAATCACTATGTCGCAGTCCTTCCTTCAAATCGGAAAGCATTCCAAACAACAGACAGTCGTGCGCAGTTGTATAAAATAGCCTTCTAATCAAAATTAAGAACCGTTGGTCGAGTTTCACAAAAAGAATATAGACTGAAGCACAATAGTGCAAACTTCAGCCTTTAAGTCTTATTACAAAATTTTACGACCCTTTCCAAAACAATGAAAGGGTCTATAAATACTATACTAATCTAAATATCTAAACAACTGAAAAGCTATTAAATTGGCATCAATAAATGTTTGTTCCATCTTTCTTGGCAATCTGGCAGTTGGCGGCAATGCTTCATTCGGTGGGTTCTTTGCCTTTACTTCTTAGCTGACATATCGCCAGCATTGGCTCTACTTTTGGTGGAGTGTTGAGACACGAAGTTAGCTGGGCATCATATGTAGCATCTTGAATGTCGGGGATCAGGCATCCGAGGGCATCTGTTAAACACTTGAGAGCAGACCTTTGAGTATGTGGCTTGACTAGAAAGAGCCAATATGTATCAGAGGTTAAAGTATTTACTCCTGTAATTAACTTCCTCTGTTCCTCCAAGTCATGGTAATTTGTTTGTTCAAGCATATCTGCTGTTGTTATGCTTGCAGGTGTGCACTTGGAAATCATGTTAGCCAAATAAAGTGTATCATTGACTAGGTCGGTCATATTGCTGGCAATTATTTTACACCTGGAAGCCGCCCTTTCTGCTTTCATTACCTGAATGTTCCATTCCGTGAAGAGGATGTCTTTGTACGCTTCATGGATTCGGGACAAATTCGCCGCTTTCCCTTCGTTAGTGTCTTGCCACTCAATATAATCGGATATGGCTTCTTCGGCCTGATCTAGCTCATTCCTGGCCTTCTCTATTTGCTCACACACTGTTGTAGATATTTCGCATAATTGCTCAGCCTTAGTAAGTTTTTGACATAAAAGTCTGATCTGAGATATTAATGCGCCATTTATTTGAGTTGCCTCTGCTCTGAAGACTTTCACATTCTGTGTGCTCTTGATACCTTCGAGCTGTACTGATAGTTGAGCTATTCGCTCATCTTTTGATTTCATCATCAGCTCATTTGATGTCTTCAACTGTGACAATGCCTCCGACAATTCTTTTGCCTTCTGAGTTTCACTTTGGTCTATCCTTTGTCTTTCAATTTGCAGTTGCTAGGTTAACAAATTATTTTCCTGCTGTTGAGCCAGCAACTGCTCTTCCACCTGCGCTGCTTTGTTTTTCGCTTCAATTACCTCTGCCTGTAATGCATATATTTCATGGTCCTTAGTCTTCAACAGAAGACTTACCTCCGATGCTTTGTCGATGGTTGCTGCAGAATAAGCTCCCGCGAATTGCGACAGCTTTGTCAGATCATCGGAGGGATCCAAATCCTCCTTCTAGACCATATTGCCCGTGACTGTTTGCTCAGGCAAGATAGAAGGTTGATCAAGCCTTCGTCTTTTCTTAGAGCGCTTAATAACGACTCTATGCTTTGGGCTGTAGAAAATATCCAGGGGAGGAATTTCTTCCACCTGGAGAACAATTTGATCGGAAGGGTCCTTATTGATTACCTCGACATCCTGTGAAATGGGTGGGCCGCTGGTCCCTCCTAGAACCTGAGAAGAAGTGGTATCAGGCGCATCGCTTGTTTTAGAGGAGCCTTTGTCTTTGGAGCCTTCCTTACCACTGATAATGGAATCGAATTGGTTCCATTGTTTAATCAATTCAGGATCGGTGGAGGTTTGCTTATGTTGCTCTGTAGGGGCTTTGCTCCGTTCTTTTTCTTGTTCTAACTTCTGCTATTCTTCAAGTGCTTCCCGCTGCTGCTCCTCTTGCGCTTTGCGCTGTTGCTCCTCTAATTCCTTTTTCTGCCTATCTGCCAGTTCTTTTCTCTGCTTCTCAGCCTGCAGCTTCTTCTGCCTTTCCTCCTGTTGTTTATCCTGTTCTTTAGTTGTAACCGGAGGTGAATGTATCTGTTGCCGACCAGGCTCGCTTGAGGAAGACGCTGGGGTTGTGGATAATAACTCTAGGGGCAGAGTTTGCAACCTCTGTTCCCTAAGTTTATTAAACTCAGTCAACGCCTCATCATTGTATTTCATTATTGCAAGCTGTTTGGCTTGGCTTATTGTCTCTGTACCTACGAACAGGTCATCAAACAGATCCTCTTGATGATCAACTTTTGTCAATTTTGCTTGTTCTAGGGCAGTGTAGGCAGTTTGCTTTGGATCATAGAGTCTGCTTGGGAGAGTGGCCAAGGATAAAGCTTGGATTTTTGTCGCTTCTTTTTCTGCGTGCTTGTAATTAAGTAGAGTAAAAACCCCAATTCTTAAAGGAAAAGAGGGCCAACCTTTCTTCTTCTCTTCTTTGAGAGTTTGTGTGACACTCTCGGCCATAATCTGGTAACAGATTTCCCTGGCTAACAGCTTGTCTGGGATATATAAAGGGGGGACATGCGGCCTAGCCTTACTCCCAAAAACTCTGATATAGGTGAAATACTCCTCCCCGAACCAACTTGCTACGGCTGGTAAGTCGAAAGAAGCTTCATAGGAAATTCTGGAAATGGGTCTGTCATAAATAGAATAGTAAATGGGCACCATGAAACCATTACAAATTTGGTACAAATGGTCCTTGTAAGAGGACTTCCACAATTTCTGATGGTATAGATGAATGGGTGTTGGATCTTGGGTGGTCCATCTCCAACCGAGGACAGGAAAATCAGAATTAAGACACAGAGTATCCATAATGTAAGCAGAATAATAAAATGGTGGGATTTTCCTTTCGGAGACTATAGTTTTGTTTCTGAATTCACGAACAGCTACGACCAACTTATCAGAAAGAATAGTGGCCCAATCCATGATTATAGCATTGATAGCCGCTTCCATTAAGGGAACCATGTCAATATTGATATTAACAGAGTCATGTAATCCCCACAGTCTACACATCATAATCCCCGCATAGCAATAGGGAGAAGCCAAAGAAACGTTGGAGTACTTACCCGAACTTTCATGCTTGTGCTTGGCTGGGTTCTGCCTCCAATCTCGGAGGGGTTCGGATGGTGATTCATTTTCATTTGCGAATTTCTCCACGAAGGTTCTGTTGTAGACTAGCTCCGGTTCAGGCAGATGATACATTCGCCTCAGGTCATCAGGCTTGAATGACCCAAAAATCCTTCCGTCCCTTGTATGGAAAGTTCTATCAGTGATGGGGATTTCTTCAATTGCCCAGCGCACCACATCTGTGTAAGGGAGAACCTGCTCTCTGGCCGCTATTCTGTGTAAAAAGGAGTCGGCCAAGTCTTTGAGCGTTGCATCAGATTTCCTTAGTACATCAACACTAGCTGTTCTCACTGTCACTTTTGGTTGCTCGGCCTCCAACAGATTATATGTGCCCTGCCATGTGGTCCTAGCAAGACCAGCACACGTAGTGTCCGAGATTAAGCCTTTCTTCGAAATTGAAGCAGCTTGACCTGCAACAGGTGTTGTAGTAGAACCAGAACTCTTCTTATTTTTCTTCCCCATCACGTTTAGGCTTTTCTCAACAAACGAACTCTACACAAGCGCAAGAGAAATCGTAACACGAGAAATAATGAAGACAAAGCATAATGGGAAAGATATATATCATTTGAAGCGTGGCGCTATTAATTTTCAAAAATGGCTGCGGATCCAATCACTGGTAAGAGATCGCATATGCATTAATGGTGATTTTAAGGCCTGCTACCCATTAAATGACCTTTACGCTGTTATTCAGTTGAATGACCTCCCAACGCGTGCAACATATATGATATGCCTTAGACGCAAGTATTCGTTAATCGAAGGGGCAAAGTTATTAAATACGCATGCATTACCTTATCCCTGCATTTAGCGGCATTTTGAAAACTGCGCTTTATCCACCGGATTTAAATATAACTTTAAAACTTAAAGCAATCGCTTTTTTGGAAATGCCGATTACCGATGAATAATGTCGCATCGCATGGGGGAAAGAGTTACACTATCGTTTGAAAGTAGCCCCGGCGAACGCCGATAGCGATATCGCATCGCATCGGGGAAAGACCTGAGCGCCTTATGAGAGTGCATAGGATACCGCCGACGGCCGATAGCGATATCGCATCGGGTCGGGGTTTAAAACTTAAAGCGTTTTCCCATAAGAGGCCGTGCCGATAGCCGATCGCCGATATAGCGTCGCATCGGGGTGTAAGATATGTGCTCTTTTTGTGTATGCATCGAATACCGCCGATCGCCGATAGCGATATCGCATCGGCAAAGACCAAAGAGCCATTTAAATGCATCTCTCTTGTCATTGCGATATGCGATCTTGCGATCGCTTTATCGCAATAACAAAGATTGTTTTATTTTGGAAACATTGTTATTCGAAAAAGGCTCCAATTCACTAACACTTTTGATTATCATACCTTTTTCGATCAAATTCATTAATACCAATTAATTTTTTTAAAAGGGACCCATTTCATATGTTAATCATTTGTAAATACAGATGATATGAAATGGGGGGTTGTTGTAGGGCACAACATATTCATGAAGAGTTATTGTATGTTCTTGTTTTAATGGCATCTTCTAGTACTTACATTGTAGTGGTGTTTACTTATGATACTCGGAACTCATCAATGATGCTCTGACTTCCTTCACAGATAAACTAACTGTGTTTCACTGTTTTATATTTGCATTTTTGCACTTGAACTCTATAATGCCTTGACTTCCATGCTAGGTAGAATGTTTTGGCTTCACTACTCAGGATTCAAAGAGAGTTTTTAATGTCCTATTGTCTCATGGCTTTCCTCTTTCACTTACTTGCAGTGGTATGAATACATGTTACTTAGAACTCATCAATGATGCTCTAACTTCCTTCATGTATTTATAAACTGTGTTTCCTTGCATTGTATCTTTGTTTTGTTGATGTATAAAAACTCTCTATGCCCTGACTTTCATGTTAAGTTGATCTTGCTATGGTATTGAAACATACTTTGACTCCATAGCCCAATGGTATCCAGCCTTCATCTTTCAACCTATAAACATATAAAATCACAAACAATAGAGTTATCCATCTATCCATATCTTTAATCAATATCGTTAACCCTTTGAGAAAGCCCTCTCAGGCTGAGGAGGCTAAGCCTTAGCTAAAATATTGATTTGAAATAGTTACACTGAGATAGTCTGAACAACAGCCTATCAAGGTCCTATTTTGGTGATAACACACTGTTAGCTTAGGAGTAGGAGTAGTATTTGCTTTCAGTTCGTTTGCTTACTTGCTTTGCTTTTTTTTTGTTTTCCTACTTGTTTTCTTACTTCACTTTCAATTTTCTTCTACTTTGTTTTGTTGTTTTGTTTGTAGGTTAGTCTCGCATGAAACCATGTCTGACTCTTGACGAAAGCTGGGTAAAGTACAAGAGGCCTTGTACATCTATCACTACTTGGTTATCTGTCATCCTGCCTATGTATGAACAACTTGTTACTTTTAGTCCATGATACGTCGATGGAAAATACAAACTGTTTGAAGTGAACCTTGGTGAAAACACAACACTTGTGTGCTAACTAGTGTCACCTAATCTAGTCGGTTGTTTTGGGTTAACCCTTATTAGCTCAGTCGAGTAGAGTAATGTGAGGGGGAAAACCTTAAAAAGCACGTTAGAGGTATATAATAAAATACTTCTCTGAAGGAACAACCTCTTTTGCTCTCAATAAATCAGGATCCCTCTTCCGCCTCTAAAATGAATAAGTGTTATGCATGGTTATGAAAAAATGAAAAGTGAAAATGAAAAGATGAAAACTGAATAAGGTGAAAGAAGAGAAAGGCTTCCTATGCAGAGAGGTGATAAAAGTAACTCTGCTGGGGTAATGACCAGGCTCACTTGCAGCGGAGTGATGCTAGTGTTCCTACGTGACTCTGTTGGGGTACTATCCAGGCCTGCTGGTAGCGGGGTAACACCAGAGATGAAACTAAGGCTCTGATGAATATACTACTTGTGCACCAATATACCCCTCAACCCCAATCGAAACAACTATGTTTCCTTGGCTTGGAATGTGTGTCAATCGACCAAGAGCTTGGTACATGCTACATCTGACAATCAAACTAGTGTGAAACCAAGATGAAATGAGAACTGAACAATACTTCCAGAGGTGTTAGACTCACATTTCATGAACAAGGTCCATTCAGAGAGCTAGAGTTCTACCAGTGTGTCACCAAGTGTTGTAGCGGCTGCAGCCACCCTCCAAAATTTTGCCTTAGCTTCGTTTTGGAGCTCCTCTACCAACCTTTCATAGCAAAATTTATTGCTTCTTCAAGTACACAAGATTTAGTGATTTTCTTACAGAAAGACATCCTAGCCATCAAATATTGTTGCATTCCCCTCACACATTGTTTCCTCAGGACTTGGCCAAGCAGTAAGTTGAGAAGCTCTGTTACAGATCCATTTGGGCACATCACTCCCATCATCCAGATTGGTGTTTTAGGGGTCATCAAACCCTAATTTTAGTTGCTACATGCCCTAAACAAGTCAACCTATTGAATGCCTCCTTCCCAGACAGTTTCATGGCCTGAAGACATCTTGAAATGACTCATTGAAGGACTATCATAGGTAGGCCCATGTAAGGGTGCTCTGCAGAGCACTTAGGCCCATGCAAGTGTGCTCTGTAGAGCACTTAGGCCCACTTTCACCTGTGATGGGCGAGATTGAGAGAAATTTTCATAGGGTTATGTGAATATTCCTTGGTTCTAAATCATTCTAGAAGGATCCCACCTCTTATTCGCTCCTATGAGCTTGAAATTGGATAGGTTAAGGATCCACTAGCCTCTTATCCTCTCATCCCTTCCTCCATGAAAACTAACTCTATGTTTGGAATTCCATTCAATACCCTCATTGATGACAAAACCTCCTCCATCTTCCTATAAATTGAGCACTCATCTAAGTGATTAAGGGGGTTGAACTTTGATGATTGTAAGGAGATAATCCTAGTTTGAGATTTGAGACTATTGTAAGTGTTGTTATGCTATTGGAATGTCATTCTTATGATGTGACATGGATGGAACCAAAGCTGGAGGAGTGACTTCAAATCAGGCTTGATGGTTGTAACTCCTTCTTCCATTCAATAAAGTATTTGAACCTTTTTTCCATATGCATATATTTTTATATGATGCTTATATGTGTGAATGTATTTGATTCCATTTACTTGTATTGAATAGATCTTTTTCTTTGATCGGTTCTTTGTCTTCTATTTGTGTTTACAGGTACTTCTCAAGTGTGTTAAGTACAAGAAGGAGCGACAGGATTGATACAAAGGAGACAAGAGAAAAGCGAAACTACAAGTAGGTTTTCTCATCTTCTTTGTCTGATATATTTCTTATAGGAAAAGGCTAAAGTGCTTTAAACTATTGTTCTAGATATGGCTACTTATCTAGGGAATTAGTAGTTATTCGTAGATAAAAAATTCTCCAAAACAAATTGGAGACTCCACTAGGGAACGATCATCGTTCCAAGTAGCTTATCCACATCCTATGACACTCTAGCAGACCTTAATTCCTTTCATTGATTGTATTTTAGCCTTGTTGAAGTGTTATTTGGTCAAAAATTGAGGTTAGATGACTCTTGAGTGGCCTCTGAGGAATCAGCGTAGGCTTAGTTAGGGGACAGTGCTTTGTAGAGCACCTTTGAGTGAGAGACAGTTCTCTGCAGTGAAGTTAGGCCCTCTTTGACCTACGTTGATCCACCTTAGGGAAAATTTTCACCCTTGGATTGGGTTTTTCCTCCAAATTTCCTTCTGTTTATGCTTGTTGAAAGATCAATGATTGTAGTATGTCTCTGAAATAAACTTCTATTTTCTCTTTCCAGCCCTACTTTGACTTGATTGATTAATGTTTCTTAAATGATTTCTTTGTCATTATCGATTCATCGTTAAATTTAGATTATAGTTGATTAATCTTTGTTCGAAAGAAAGTGTCGTAAAAGTCTTCTTTTCCTTCGAAACTAAACTATCGTAAAGTCTTCGTTCTTATAAAAAGATTGATTGATTGTATGTGCATTATTTCCTTTTTTTTCATCATAACATTGAAGGATTCAAAAATAAAAGCTTGCATCGTTCATATTGTAGTTTGTGAATGCTTGAAAGGAATAGCTAGGGAAATTGCATTAGATGTGCTCTTTGATCTTTGTCAAATATTTGATTGCTTTATCCCTACTAGCTAAGGTTTTCATTGTTCAATTGAATGAAAATAATGCTTATCATATTAGTTTCATTTTAGGAATTGCAAACATACTTCACGTGGTGAACCTTGAAAGGAAAATTCTAAAGAAGATCAACTTAAAATTTATCTGAATTTACCTAATGGAGCATTGTCACCTAATGAAAAACATTTAATGGTTCTAGGCTAGAGACATATTCCGGCGTCGTAAAAAAAATTATTTGTCGCTAACTTGTCTACAATAGATCCTAAGTGTGATACCTCATTCCACGTACGTGAGTGTATCGTAGCTTGTCCATGTACCTTCGAGTATATAGGGCAGTGTTACAGTACGTAAAGTATATGGGAATGCTCTCACTGTGCGGTTTTGCATTAGACAATGCTTATACAGATTGGGCATCCACGTACTTTTGGGTATATATGGGAGGACAACACTAGGTTTTTATCCATCCTTAGGTAATCGAGTCGGCCGCCTTGTACACTGTGATACACCGAACACAACATTTAGGGAGATTGCCTGCCCGTACTTCTCAGTTCGTTGGGAGGTATTCTATAGTTCAAAGTTTCTTGGTAAACCTTTTTCCTAGATTATCCCTCTTTTTTTTTGTTGTGTTACTTTGATTAAAATAAAATTAATTGACTACGGATAACATCCTCCATGCTCACTCCTTAGTTGATCTTAGGTTGAAACATATGGCGACAAATCCGGAGTCCATCGATCAAGGAATTGTTTTTGATGGGAATCCTAGTCCTTTTCCTCCTTTCGGAAATATTGGTGCTCCATATATGGCTACATTGTCCCTTCTGGGATTTACCATTGGCTTGCCAGTATAGTTGTTTCCAACCTCCTTGGTTCAAAATGTCGTGATTTCTCTGCAATTGAGTACTCCTCCAACTGGACAAAATCAATCTCCAGTTGATCCTAAAGTTGACCCTTTTCCTTCTTCCTTGGTTGTTTCTTCCTCCCCTTCTTCCTCTTTGCCTAGTGAAAGTATTGGTACTAGTAACCAGGTGGCTAAGAAGAAGAAGAAAATTCAGCAGGGGGCCAACCAAGTAACCATTGCTTTGAATGCAACTTTTGATGAGAAACCATCCGATAAGCCTCACAAAGTTTGATATCCATGCAAACTTTGTACGGGAGACCATCTTCTTCGAAATTGTCCTAGAATTCCTCAGATCTTCGAAGAATGGTCTTCTCGTTCACATCATCCTATGTCATCAAATTTTGAAGATCATGCTGGTGACACACCATCAACTAGTGGTAGTAAATTTCATGGAAAGAAGGGAAAAGTTAAGTTTCCCTATAGGTTATGTGAAGGGAATCACCCCATTCACCTTTGTCCCTATCTAGATGAATCCAAAATTGTGTTAGATAATCGTCCTGCTTCACTGCAGTGAATTCCATCTGGTTACTGGAGGCTCTCCCTTAATCCTTCACTAGTTGGTGAATTTAATGACTCAAATCAACCGTCAACCAAACCCACTCTCTCTGAAATTGAATCCTATGAGTCTATACTTGACCCAATTCAATAGGTTGAGGAAACAGTTGACTCGATTCCACCTTCAGTTAATCGTACCTTTCCCGAAGAGAGTGAATATGATACCACTCAGGTTCTTTTCATTCCTTTAAATTCTAATGATCTTGGGGGCAGTTCTCTTGTTCAATCAAGACAAGAGGAAAATCACCCCACTCTCGTAACTGAAGGGGTTAATTCTCTCATTTTTACGGCACCCCCTCCAAGTAGCCTAGTCACTTCCTTTGATTGGAATCAACTAGTAGGATTCCATCTTCCTTCTTATGTGCCTTTCCAGATCATAGTATAGATTTGTAATATGATTGTATCTGGAACTATTATAGATGAAGGTGCATCAATGAGTATCCTTTCCTCAACTACTTGGAAAGCACTTGGTTCACCGCCACTTGTGCCTGTTACCCAGAATCTGTTGGCTTTTAACAGAGGAGCCAATCAACCATTAGGTATCCTTCCTTAGTTGCCTATTACATTGGGAGGAAAAATCATTTATTTGAATGTGATGGTAGTCCTAGGCCCTTTAGATTGCAATTTACTTCTTGGGCGTGACTATGTTTATGACATGGGAGCTATTGTTTCAAAACTCTTTCGAGTGATTTGTTTCCTGCATGAAGGCAGAATTTTCACTGTTGACCAACTTTCATTTCCTAGTCCAAATATGGCTTTCAGTCAGCCTTCTTCCCTAAATGGTCCTTTTCTACCAATGGTATCATCCCCACTATGGCTTGATTATGCGGCAACCCGTTCCATGCCTACATCAATTGATGATCAATTTAGTGATGTTATACATTATGTACTGGCGACATTGGAACCGGATCTCTCTAGTGGAAGCCTTGCTACGGATCCCTTCAAGAGCATTGTTCTCCCATCCGATGAGAACCTCTTGGAAGTCATGAACTCTTATCATTCTTGATTGAGGAATACGAGGATAGTTCTTTTACTATGTCAACATCATTAAAAAATGAAAAAAGGAGTATGAGGAGAGTTCCTTGTCTTGTGTCAACCTCGTTAAAAAATGAAACAAGGAATATGAGGAGAGTTCCTTGTCTTGTGTCAACCTCATTAAAAAATGAAACAAGGAATATGAGGATAGTTCCTTGTCTTGTGTCAACCTCATTAAAAAATGAAACCAAGGATATGAGGATAGTTCGTGGTCTTTTGTCAGCCTCATTAAAAAATGAAACCAAGGATATGAGGATAGTTCCTGGTCTTGTGTCAACCTCGTTAAAAAATGAAACAAAGGGTATGAGCATAGTTCTTGTCTTGTGTCAAGATCATTCAAAATGAAACAAGGAATCTGAGCAGAGTTCCTTGTCTTGTGTCAAGCTTATTAAAAAATGAGACAAGATCCCCTGGAGTAAAATTCCAAGTTGAGTATTTGATTAGATCGTGTAAAATCCTAGTCGAGTCTTTCACTTGATCTTGTAAAAGAACCTTCATTCCATCCACCTGATAGCCAGGAGTAGTCTACTTAGGTGAATGCATTGAAGCTTGGTGGGCATGCACCTAGTGGTAAAGTTAATTTTCCCCATAGGTTATGTGAAGGGAATCAACCCATTCACCCTTGTCCCTATCTGGAAAAAGCCAAAAAGGTGTTGGATAACCATCCTACTTCATCGCAAGGACTTCCAACTGGTTATAGGAGAATCTCCCTTTCATCATGCTAGGGGTATGTAAACCAATCTCAAGCATAGTTCTTCATTTAAATATTATGTAAAAATGAAACTGAATTCAAGCATAGTTCTTCATTTCAATCTTGTGTAAAAATTAAACTGAATTCAAGCATAGTTCTTCATTTCAAGCTTGTGTAAAAATGAAACTGAATTCAAGCATAGTTCTTCGTTTCAAGCTTGTGTAAACATGAAACTGAATCCAAGCATAGTTCCCTATGGTTCAAGCTTGTGTAAAAATGAACCCATTTCCATTTTTAACCCTCGTGATTTCCATTCTATCAGCCTCTTTTGTCAGATGAGCCTTGGTTATTTTCATCCCATCGCCACCATCCCTTTGGCCGATCATACACTTTCACTTGGTTGTTTTACCCTTTTTGAGGAATAGTTGCAATGAGTGGTCTTATTAGCCAGCCTCTTCACATAAATCAACATGTTTTGAGAAGTTTCAACATCACCAGAACCAGTTGCTACCCTAGACACCACTCGTTCCTCAAAGTGGAGTCCTCTTTAAGCTCTTTTCAGACCCCCGAAATATGAAAATATTGTTGAGCACTTGTCCTTTTCAGCCCATTAACATATTGGAAATGACATCTACTCAGTATAAGTTGAACCCTTTTTTGACCTGGGATAGATTATTTACGAAAAAGGAATATGTTGATTGAACATGGTCAATAGGTTTTCTCTTGTATTGTTTTATGCTTTTTCGGGCTTGAGAGACAAATCAATGAAAAAGAACTTGTGGAGTTTTATTTTTGTCCCTTTTCAAACTCTCTAAACTTGAAAAGGACCAAGTTATCTTTTTCATTAAACTCATTAAGACATCAAATAGTGACAAACTTGTCCATCTTGACAAGACCGAGTTTCACCTTCACTAGACTCGTTAAAACATTAAATAGTGATGGATTCCCCCGAAGGGTGGAATTATACAACAAGAATATGTTATCCTCCTCAAGCTTGATTAAAAATAAAGAGGTACTAGTCAATAATGACTGGGGAAAATGGAAAAAAGGGGAAAACCACTTTATGGTAGCAGGTTTCTCTTGGACATGACACTTTCACTCCATTATTGTGACTATTTGAGTTGGTTTATTAGCTTGATGGTTATCACACTGTTGGTCTATCATACCATCAATCACTTTGTTTTGGGTCAATGCTACCAATTCATTTCAGTGTCACCAACATGTTCAAGAGAAGTCATTTAGTCAAAATTCATCCTTTGCAATGCCATAAACCTTCATTTTCATGACCGCCATTCCTAAGCCCTATGTCATCAGTCAAATTCCATTTCTAAAATCACTACACTTGTTTCGTGTAATTGATGTGGGATACATCAAGGCCCTCCTATGATGAGTCACTTCTTGTCGACATCAACACATTATCCAAGAAGTTTACTTAGAAACACCCTTCCAGTACCTTGAGGCTTGCATACATCAATGGTAGGTTTCTCACTTTCAATGATAGGTTGACAACAATGGCTTTCGACCAAAAGAATTTGTATGGTGTTCAACATCAAATCATCCATTCACACCATTCAAAATGTATTATGATACCATGAGGATAATTATAATTATTTGTGATTTCTCTCACGTTTGTTAATGGCTTACATCATTGGCTGGTAACCAGATGGTATCTTCCCATGTTCAACTTCAGATCACATATTCGCATGGTTAGACTCGTACTTGAGCGAACGATTGAACAAGATAGAATACCCTAGATCTAGTTTCATCCATTTGGGCTGCGACTTCAGGAAATTTACCAAATCATCGGTACAATGGCTTTACATTGATGGTCATTCCGATCATGGGTCTATATTTGTAGACGACTGTCCATGATATATGTATTGTAATTGATGCAGGTCACCAACCACTTCGGAACGTCCTCATCACATCGTAAAGCATATCACTCGAAAATATTATTTTTGACTTCATGCTTTAGGGGGCAATAGTTATAGATCCATTTGGCCACATCACTCCCATCATCCAGTTCAATGTTTTAGGGCTCACCAAACCCTAATTTTAGTTGCTACATGACCTAAAAAGGTAAACCTATTGAATGCCTCCTTCCCGGACAGCTTCATGGCTTGAAGACATATTGAAATGACTCCTTAAAGGACCAGTGTAGGTAGGCCCATGTAAGGGTTCTCTGCAGAGCACTTAGGCCCACTTTGACCCATGCTGGGTGACATTGAGTGAAATTTTCATAGGGATCTGGGAATATTCCTTGGTTCTAGATCATTCTAGAAGTATCCCACCTCTTATCCCCTCCTATGAGCTCAAAATTGGATAGGCTAAGGATCCATTAACCTCCTATCCTCTCATCCCTTCCTCCATCGAAACTAACTCTAACTTTGGAAGGCCATTCAATACCCTCATTGATGACAAAAACTCCTCCATATTCCTATAAATTGAGAACTCATCTATGTGATCAAGGTGGTTGGACTTTGATGATTGTAAAGAGATAATGTTAGTTTGATATTTGAAACTATTGTAAGTGTTGTGATGTTGCCAGAATTTCATTCTTATGATGTGATGTGGATGGAACCAAAGCTGGGGGAGTGACTTTGAATTAGACTTGATGGTTGTAATTCCTTCTTCTATTTAATAAAGTATTTGAACCTTTTTCCCATATTCTTATCTTGTTATATGATGCTTATATGTTTGAATGTATTTGATTCTAATTAGTTGTATTCAATAGATCTTTTTCTTTGATCGGTTCTTTGTCTTCTGTTTGTGTTTACAGGTACTTCTCAAGTGTGTTAAGTATGGGAAGGAGCGACAAGATTGATGCAAAGGAGACAAGAGGAAAGTGGAACTACAAGTAGGTCTTCTTATCAAGGATAATTTTAGGGGCGAATGTTCGCCCTTTGGCGAAATTAAGGGGTTTTAAATTTTTAGTGGGCGAATATTTTGTATCATAGTACATTTTTACAAATCACCTCAAATAGCCCACCTTATTTTAAGGGAGAGAGTAAAAAAGGTAAATTTAGCCCTTGAAATTAGGACTTACAACCTTCCATTCGCCCATTTTCAAGAATAGGTTTTATTTAAGTGAATCCATTCACCCATTTTCAAGAATAGGTTTTATTTAAGTGAATCCTATGGGCCAAATACCATATTAATAAAAGAGGTATGGTAAATTAATAAAAATATAAATAAATGAGAGGTATGGCAAATAAATAAAACATTTTTTATATTTACTCCATAAGTCATCTTATATACATGTAAGGGTGTAAACAAATAAAAATATAAGTAAAGTGGAGGTATGGTAAATAAATAAACGTCTTTTTATACTTACTCAAAAGCTATGGTAAATAAATAAAAATATAAATAAACTAGACGTATCGTAAATAAATAAAACCTCTTTTTATATTTAGTCCATAACCCTCGTTCTATTTATGAAGGCTCAAGAAAGAGGTTTTATTTAAGTGAATCCTATGGGCCAAATACCATATTTGTAAAAGAGGTATGGTAAATTAATAAAAATATAAATAAACGAGAGGTATGGTAAAGAAATAAAACATTTTTTTATATTTACTCCATAAGTCACCTTATATTTACGAACACTCAAAAAATGGGTTATATTTAGGTGAAACCTATGGCCAAAATACTATGGGACAAATACCATGGACTAGATTGTTATTAACACCATGCAAAAAACCATTATTAACCCTAATATTAGAATTAATAAAAATAAAAATGGCACATGGTATTGACCCATGGTATTCACCAAAATGGCACATGGTATTGACCCATGGTATTCACCTGGAATGTAGCCTATTTAAATGGGGGAATTAAACCAGCATGTAACCTATGCTAAGATTCACTAGGACTTTACAAAGTTTTATTATTTAGTGAAAGACTCTCCAAGATCTTACAAGATTTTATAATTGAGTAAAATATTGGCCATGCCTGGTGAGAGATTCGCCAAAAAATTATATATACATATTATATTATTGATAAAATCGCCTTCCATTTTTCCTATATACCATGGAGATTCGCCCATTTATTATATTTATAAATTTAGGGGGGGTTCTTAAAATTTTCCCTGCTTCTTATCTTCTTTGTCTTATCTATTGTGGTGGGCTCCAATATTGCAGCAATAATGCTGCAACTCCTGGGACTCTTTTTTTTACTTTTATCAACCCATTAGTTCGTAACAAACTTGGAAGCGACAGTGCTATATGCACAAGTACTAGCTCTTGTTGCAGGCTGTCACTTGATCAGCTGGCACAAGTCTGCTAGGAGCTTAAGCCAACTTCTATGAGCTCTCAGAAGAAGCTTTTAACTATGATGGATGAAAGCTAACTCTAAGGAGGCTAATCTATTTGCAGAAAGAAACTAAAAACTGAAAGGAAATGCAAACCCTAGCAAACCCTAATTTTACCGACTAACCCTACTGGTGCAAGAAAAGAGATGAAAGCTGCTGAAATGGATGCCATTGACTCTTGGAAAGGTAAAATGCATGTGTCTAAGCTACTTCTGAAGTAAGATCTGAAAAGAACATCTTTTTGTATTTTTGAGTAATTTTGCAGAATTATTATGCATGTGCTTGAACTGTTTTTAACTGTGCAGAGGTTGATTGGCGAAAGGAAATGGCGTAGGTGCTTGCAGGAGGTTGGGAAGGTAAGAAGAGGGCCTAAGAGGTCCCTAACACCCTTCCAGAGAGTTTCACAGTGTTCAGACCTCGAAAAATCACTCACGTGATCTTCTACAGGATGTTCTACAAGATGTTCTACAGGATGTTCTGAAAGGGGATTTTGAAGGGTTGAAGGTAGAAGAAAGGTGGAAAAGTGGAGATGGAGGTTGGATGAAGATGTGGAGGGGTCTAAGACCTGGCATATGAAGCTGAGAAGTGATGAGGATGGTTGGATTTGTTCAGGGATGGATAGAGCAATGTTGCACAAAAATATGGAAATTAGGTCAAAGTGAGAAAAAGTGGCAAACGAAGGGCAAGAATCTCAGTTGGGGGATGGAGTAGGTTTCACTGATGGAGGAAGGGTAGGTAGGGAGGTATCACAAGCTTTTTTCACACTATTTCTTAAAACTTACCAAATAAAGACCATGCAAACAAAATATCTAGCTATTCTAACCTACTTTGACCTAGGAACCAACAACCATGATGAACAGAAATTCATTGGTAGAAAATCATGTAAAATAACTATGAAAACCAAGCAAGAATGGATTTAAGAATGTAATCACATCTGGTATCAACTTTTTCAATTGAGAAACTAACACTAACAATTGCGTGAAGAAGCAAGAACAGTGTTTTTGTGGAAGGAAGGACACCTTGGTCTCAACTCGTGTTGAGATTGCAACAAGATGATGGAGCTTAGTGAAAAGAGTCGCCTTCACTAAGTGGGCCCGCAGGCTATTTTTGGCGCAAGTCTATTTTTAGACTATGTCTATTTTTAGACATATGGATCATGTCTATGGATTGCAGGTTGCTGTTTATGGATGATTGATCAAGTTGGGAAAAAATAGATGGACTTCTATTTTTGATGAAAGTGTGAGTGATCACAATGTGAGTGATCACAGTGTGAGTGATCACAGTGTGAGTGATCAAAGTCAAAAATAGAAAAGTCAAATATTATTATCTCACAATAATATTTGGACTATAAACTTAATCTTATTCTCTTGGAGCACTTCAGTTTGAGCTACAGAGGTGGCACATGCAGCTGTAAGAAGGAAATACACTTTTCTTATGAGTTAGTTGAGTTGTTGCATGCATGACTTCAGTTAGAACTCAATCAGTTGAGTTTGGTGGAGTTGATTGTGGAGTTGAGGGAGTTGTGTTCAGTTTAGCTTTGTTAAACTAGTTGTATTTAGTCTAACTGGAAAATAGACTAGAGATGAGTTGGGTGAATTAGTTATTAATTAATTCACAAGTTATTAAATCATAATACAACTAATGAATACATCGGTTAACTCAGTTGCATGTCAGTGCATGTTCAGTTCAACAGGGACAGGTGGTAGAGTATCAGATTGCTATCAGTTGTGACTATAGTTGTGCACCAGATCTTTCACAATCAAGGGATTGAGTATGCCAATGAGTTTGCCCACGTATTTTCCCACATTATAGCTTGTGCTCACGTCCAACAAAGTGTGAGTGACTATTTTGCAAGTGAAAAACGAGTTTGGTAAGCCATTCTCATCAGTTCTTGAGTAGGTATTGAGCAGTGGAGGCAGGCAAGCAGTGGAAGAGATTTGGAGATCAGATCTGAGCTGTATTGTGTGTAACAGAGGTGGAGATACTTGTGAGAAGTATTATGCTGTGTAATGTTACATGACTCAATCATTAATATACAGATAGTTGGGGTTTTTAGTGAGATGCTTTCCCCGGGATACATACTGTGTTAATGTGTGAATGTTCTTGATGTTTTATTGTTATTGATGTTGCTATATTGATGATCAACGTAGAGGAGCTTATGTATTGTGTATGTTTTCTGCAATAGTACATGATCAGGATAATATCCATTGAATATGTGTTAAATTATTCAAAATTTCTACATGGTATCGGAGCGAGCTAGATAATTGTAGAAAAAATTTCTACATGGTATCAGAGCTGTTGATCATCAAATCTACTATTCAGGAAGTGTTTACATTCTATTTCTTCAGGCAGAGTCTGTAATCGGGCCAGGTAGCCTCTGGATTCATCCTTCCTTTGGAAGGTGAGATATCCGGTGAATGCCCATACAGTCAATCTCTGTACGAGAAATATTGTGTTCTCACGAATCTTAGATCCGAGGCGGTTGAGTTGGTTGCTGGTGGAATTCGAATTTGCAGCAGTGTTTTCTTGGTGACAACGCAGCAATGTCTTTCAACGGATTGCAAATGTTATTCCAAAGCAAGAGCGACCTGGCACTCAAGGATAAACTCAGTAACAATAAGTATGAGAATGGATCTTCATCAAAGGTATCTGATGAAGAGAATTGCGCTTTGGCTACCAAAGCAAAGAAGGGGAAGAATGAGAAAGCTTCTCATTCCGGTGCGAAAGGCAAGAAGCACGACATGTCGAAGGTGAAGTGTTTTCACTGTCACTAGCATGGACACTATGCCACAAATTGTCCGCAGAAGAAGAAGAACAAGCAAGCTGCTGGATCTGCAGGGGGAGAGGCCTTAGCTTCTCAGTTTGAGCTTGATTTTTCATTGATCGAATGCTTGGTTTCAAGTGTGAGGGGATCAGTGTGGTTCTTGGACAGTGGTGCGTCTTTTCACATGACGGGAGATAGAGATTTGTTCTCTGATATGGAGGACAAAGATCTTGGAGTGCACATCGAGATGGGCGATGATGGTAGATACAGTGCGACTGGTATCGGTACCATTTCCTTTGAGAGGGAGTCTGGTAAACCCTTTGTATTGAAGGAAGTCATGCATGTTCCAGGATTGAAGAAGAATCTCATCTTAGTGGCGATGTTAGAAGACAAGGGGTATGATGTTGTTTTCAGCGAGGGAAAGGCCTTCCTGCGCAGCAAGACAACTGGTGAGACTCGGAAGATAGGGGTTCGAGTGAGGAACCTTTATCAATTGCATGTAGATGGATGCGCAACAATGGCAGGCAAGGCAGAAGGATTGGTGAGCCGGGATGATGGCGAGTTGTGGCACAGGAGATTGGGTCACCTTCACCATGGAGCCTTGAAGATACTGTAACAGATCACTACAGGGCTTCCTAAAGGCACACTTGCGCAGTCAGATCAGTGCAAGGGGTGTACTTTGGGGAAGTTTGTGAAAGCCACCTTTCACGAGAAGGATAGTCACGCCACGACGATCCTTGAGAGAATTGACACAGACGTGTGTGGACCTTTCTCAGTTGCTTCGACAGCAAAACACAGGTATTATGTGATTTTTGTTGATGATTTCTCTCGTAAGTGCTGGATCTTCTTCATGCAGAAGAAGAGCGAGACATATTCAAATTTCTGTGAATTCAAAGCACTGGTTGAGAAGGAGTCGGGGAAGAAGGTGAAGGCTCTTAGGAGCGATAATGGTGGTGAATACATCTTGGACGAGTTCAAGGATTTCTGCAAGGGAGAAGGGATTCGTAGAGAGCTCATAGCTCCCCATAACCCACAGCAGAACGGGGTAGCTGAGCAGAAGAACAGAACGATCGTGGGTGCTGCACGGGCAATGTTGCATGATCAGGCCTACCCCTTCACTTGTGGGCGGAAGCATGCAATACAACAGTTTATGTGCAGAACCGTTGTCCTCATAGGATACTTGGCATGAGTACACCTGAGGAGACTTATTCTGGTAAGAAGCCTGATCTTTCTCATTTGAGGATTTTTGGTGCTAACGTTTACATGCATGTGACGAAGGATGCCAGGAAGAAGTTGGAGCTGACCGCAGAGGTTGGGATATTTGTGGGGTACACTGATACGCCCCACAACTATCGTGTGTATTTGCCAGACAGTGGTAAAACTGTTGTGCGACAGGATATAAAATTTCAGGAGGAGAGAGCCATGAAGTGTTCGCTTAAGAGGGAGCTACACTTGCATGCAGATGAGGAGCTATTAGTTCCTAAGGATGAGCTTCAGGACGTGGATCAGCCACAGGACGAGGTTCATGGAGTGGAAGAGACCACTCATGCAGCGCCAACCATCAGAGGGCGAAAGCACTTGACAGAAGCTGAGCGACTGGCTCAAGATGCAAAGAAAGTTGTAGGACCACCTACAGCCCAACGCAGGCAGAGACAGTCACCTGATCGGTACACTGGATACATGGCTCTTATGAGCAAGTGTGTTGTGACTGAGCCATCCTCTTTCGAGGAAGCTGTGGAGGATCCCGCATGGGTAGACGCCATGGTGGAAGAGTATGATTCTATTGTCAGAAACAGTGCATGGGAGATTGTTCCTAGACCGGAAGGGAAATCAGTGGTGGGTTCAAGATGGATCTACAAAGTTAAGCAGGCAGCTGACGGGAGTGTGGAGAAGTATAAGGCAAGATTTGTTGCCCGAGGCTTTTCACAGATTGAGGGGATCGATTATGAGGAGACCTTTGCACTTGTCGCAAGGTATTCTTCCATACGAATGATTCTTGCTCTCTCAGCGCAGATGGGATGGCACATTCATCAGATGGATGTGAAGACTGCGTTCGTCAACGGAGTCATTGAGGAGGAGGTGTACATTGAGCAACCTGAAGGCTTTGAAGTCTTCAGCAGCGAGTCGCATGTGTGCAGGCTCAAGAGAGCGCTGTATGGGTTGAAGCAAGCACCACGTGCTTGGTACACACGGATAGACAGCTATTTCACAGGACTTGGATTCTCCAGGAGCGAGACGGATCCTAACCTATATCAGATTGTGGTGGAGGGTAAGTTGCTTATCATTGTACTGTATGTTGATGATTTGATTCTAACGGGTGATGAGCTGTTGATACTGTCATGCAAGAAGGATCTTGCTACAGAGTTTGAGATGAAGGATTTGGGCCTCCTTCACTATTTCCTGGGATTGGAAATATGGCAGCGCAGTGGTGGACTGTTTGTTTCTCAGGGCAAGTATGCTCAGGAGATACTGGAGAAGTTCAACATGCATGGCTGCAAGCCTATTGATACTCCTCTTCCTGGAGGTTGGAGGAAGGAGGATGCCACTTCGGGAGAAGAAGTGGATGCCACTGTTTATTGACAGTTGGTGGGGTCGCTGATGTATTTGGTCAATACACGACCTGATATATGCTATGCAGTTAACTAGCTTTCACAAGCTATGGTTAAGCCTACCAAGCTCTTCTGGAAGGCGGGCAAGCATGTATTACGCTACTTGAGAGGCACATCGGGATATGGTTTGTGGTACAGACAGGAGGATGAGGTGAAGCTATGTGGCTTCACGGATGTAGATTGGGCAGGGAGCCCAACAGACAGAAAGAGCACATCAGGAGGGGTCTTCAGTATTGGATCGACAGCAGTTTCTTGGTACAGCAGGAAACAGAGATCCGTGGCACTCAGTTCAGCGGAGGCCGAGTATATGGCAGCAAGTTTGGCTGCATGTGAGGCTATATGGATGAGGAAGTTCCTGGTTGGTTTGTTCGGTTCTCATTTGGATCCTACTGTGATTTACTGTGATAACCAGAGTTGCATTAAACTCTCGGCTAATCCTGTATTTCATGATAGATCTAAACATATTGACATCAGGTACCATCATATCAGAGATTGTGTGCAGTGGAGGATCATGTTACTTTCGTACATTCCAACGGAGGATCAGGATGCTGATATTCTGACGAAGGCTCTTACCAGGAGCAAATTCGAGTACCACCGAGGCAGGATAGGGGTTGCTGATAATCCATATCTTGTCGAGAGGGAGTGTTGAGATTGCAACAAGATGATGGAGCTTAGTGAGAAGAGTCGCCTTCACTAAGTGGGCCTGTAGGCTATTTTTGGCGCAAGTCTATTTTTAGACTATGTCTATTTTTAGACATATGGATCATGTCTATGGATTGCAGGTTGCTGTTTATGGATGATTGATCAAGTTGGGAAAAAATAGATGGACTTCTATTTTTGATGAAAGTGTGAGTGATCACAGTGTGAGTGATCAAAGTCAAAAATAGAAAAGTCAAATATTATTATCTCACAATAATATTTGGACTATAAACTTAATCTTATTCTCTTGGAGCACTTCAGTTTGAGCTACAGAGGTGGCACATGCAGCTGTCAGAAGGAAATACGCTTTTCTTATGAGTCAGTTGAGTTGTTGCATGTATGACTTCAGTTAGAACTCAATCAGTTGAGTTTGGTGGAGTTGATTGTGGAGTTGATGGAGTTGTGTTCAGTTTAGCTTTGTTAAACTAGTTGTATTTAGTCTAACTGGAAAATAGACTAGAGATGAGTTGGGTGAATTAGTTATTAATTAATTCACAAGTTATTAACTCATAATACAACTAATGAATACATCAGTTAACTCAGTTGCATGTCAGTGCATGTTCAGTTCAACAGGGACAGGTGGTAGAGAATCAGATTGCTATCAGTTGTGACTATAGTTGTGCACCAGATCTTGCACAATCAAGGGATTGAGTATGCCAATGAGTTTGCCCACGTATTTGCCCACATTATAGCTTGTGCTCACGTCCAAAAAAGTGTGAGTGACTATTTTGCAGGTGAAAAACGAGTTTGGTAAGCCATTCTCATCAGTTCTTGAGCAGGTATTGAGCAGTGGAGGCAGGCAAGCAGTGGAAGAGATTTGGAGATCAGATCTGAGCTGTATTGTGTGTAACAGAGGTGGAGATACTTGTGAGAAGTATTATGCTGTGTAATGTTACATGACTCAATCATTAATATACAGATAGTTGGGGTTTTTAGTGAGGTGCTTTCCCCGGGATACATATTGTGTTAATGTGTGAATGCTCTTGATGTTTTATTGTTATTGATGCTGCTATATTGATGATCAACGTAGAGGAGCTTATGTATTGTGTATGTTTTCCGCAATAGTACATGATTAGGATAATCTCCATTGAATATGTGTTAAATTATTCAAAATTTCTACAGTCCCAAGGAAGGAGAGGTGAGATCCAGGGTTGCTTGATGGCCTTTTTCGAAGATCTTTTCTATTACCAACCTATCAAATCACTCTGAAACATGAAAAGCTTTTTTAATCATAAAAAATTACCTAGGTAACCAAGCAAGATTTTAATCTACTAGCAGAAATTATTTTATGAAGATAGAAAAAACATGTAACAATACACAGGAAGACCTGGCACTTGGGTTGGGCCCAACCCCAAGAGCTACAGGCTCCTAAGAAGAAGCTCAGAGTTGATGCAAACTGAAACTGATTTCCATTACTCAGAAAATAACCATGTCAAGAAATGTTTTACAGCAGAAGCTCCCAAATTAGCTGAAAGGCAGAGCAGCCCTAAAGTGCCAAATACAAAAATGTTCCAAAAAAGTAAACTACGAATGCTGGAAGCCTTCCTACTTATGCACTACGAGAACCTCCAACAACCCTCCTTAATTCAAGGGGCTTGGCTACTCAAAACTACAATTACTCAGCCACTTCACAAAAATTGCTCGGTTGCCCTTTGAAATCAACTTTGGTGGGATGCTGAACTTCGAGCTGATGGTGGAGAACTCAAGGAAGGGCCATTTAGTGTAGGAGACACCCTTCCTACGAATCCTTAGCCTTGTTCCCTCGTATTTGGCTGTCAAATGGCTCATAAATGCTTGACCTTGGTCCAGAAGTTGTTCAAAAATATGCAATAAACACATATTAGCCTTCATGGTGAAGTGACTATTCTCATTCATCCAATTAACATAAATATACTCAAAAGCATGCATAAACTATGAATAATGGTAGATTTATGGAGAATAATAGGCAAAATGAGCCCAACAAGTTACCCATTTTTGGGGCTCATCATCACCCCCCTGCCAAATGGGTTGCTCATCCTCTGAGCAACTAATCCAACTCATCATCTTTGATTGCTTTGACTACCTCTCTCACATCCTAGGCCTCTGAGGTGATGTCTTCTTATCGGTCATGGAATCCTGCTTTTCTTTCTACCTCCTCCCACTGCCTGTGTTCCTCTTCTTCTTTGACTCCTTCCGGTAGTCCTAAAAGCAAGGGAGGACTGAAATTTAGGCCGATCCAGTTGGCCTGCAGATTTTGCATTGACTGTTTATAGAGGGTATCCTTGCCAAGGCCTCCCTCATCCTGGTTGGGGAGTGGTATTCTCTTATTTTTAGATTGTGGGGCAGTGTGTTCCACCTCCTTGTGCAAGCATGAATGTAGTTATCCCCCAATAGTCTTTCCATGTCCTCAAAGTGAGCAATGGCTTGAGCTTGTCGTTCAATGTAATCTGGTAAATCCAGAGGGTTTTTGGCCAGATGCTGATGGGCATATATTAAAGCTGTTGTATCATTTGGTTCTGCCCTGATCATGAGTGGTTCACTTAGCCCTCTGTTCATAATATTCCGAATCTTTGCTGCCCTCTTTTCCTCATGATTTAACCAAGAAGCCATGGCCATAAGTTGCACATCTCCCAATGTAGCATTGGGGTCCCATAGAGTCATGTTTGGAAGGACCAAGTTGTGTAAATAGAATTCGGATAACTTGGCCTTATCTTCTGCTGAGCTGTTGTCACACAAAGTCATGAATTGATGGTAACTTTGAAATGGAATGGTGCCCCTTTGGGCCAAGGTGTTAATCTGGAACTGCAACCATTGATCTTTAAGGTATAAGGCATATGACTTGGCAGGTTGCCTACACTGCAAGGCCTCTGCTGCCCAGCTGGCCATGTAGGCCAATTGGGCTTCCTTCTCTTGTACTTGTTACTTTAGAGACTGTATTTCCTCTGCTGCCTGTGACTCCTTCTCCTGTAGCTATTTTGTTAGCGCCTCAACCTCAGCCTACAGCCTGTCCACTCTCTGCTATTCATCAGAGGTTTTTTTGTTTGCTGGAGGCTTTTCATGTTGCTGCTGTTCTCCTAGAATGGAGGGCCTGTCTTCCTTATAACGTCCCAGTAGTTGTAGATACTGTTTTAGTAGCTTGTTCTCTTCCTGTAGTTTTTCCCTTTGACTACTTTCCACATGCTTCACCATGGCCAATTCTTTCCTTGACTCCTTGAGTTTTTCTTCCAGGTGGCCTATGTCTGCCACACCCTTGGACTTGGAAATCCTCATCCATGTGTGAGTCCTAATTCTTTCTTCTTCCAGTGCAAAGAAGAGCGACACTGCAAATTTATGGGGAATTATTTTCCTGGCTTCTAACAGGTTATAGTATGAGCCCAAGCTAGGCTGAGGGCTTGGTTCCAATATTTCCTTTGTCTTTTCTTCTTCCTGTGATTGTTTGGCCGCCTTTTCCTCCAATTTCTTGGTCTCTTTTAACTTAGCCCGAGTTTCCTGTAGAGATTTCTCAGCTTCCTGTAGAATTGTCTTTGAGTCCATCGCCTTAATTCTTTCTCTTTAGGTGGAGGTTTTTGGGCTTCCTCGTTCATAGGTGATGGATATCTTTGAAGGAGACCCTTCTTTTGGTTTAGGTGTTGTGTCCTCAATGACAATTGGCTCCTTTGACTGTGGCTAGGGTCTGCCCACTTTGATCCGTGTGCTCGTTTGTGCTTTAAAGTACATGGAGATTTGCCTCTTTCACTTCCCTTTTTGTTTTGGAGATGTGCTTAAGGCGTCAAGCACAGATGCTGCCTCCCTTGCTAATATTTCAGGTGATTTCTCCTTTTGTTGTTCTTTTTCCATGCTTCCTGTAGAAGTCCTCGTGTCAACTATTTCTGTCTGTATTGCGGCCATTTCAGGATGTGTCTTTCCCTTTTGTTTCTTTGTGGCTGCTTTGGATGTGACAGCCTTCATTTGGGGTTTTTCTGCCTTCTCTACTCTCCTCTACATTCTCTTTTCCCTGGGTGTTTGTGCTGTTGTTTCTTCCTCTATTCTAGGCTTAGCAATCTGGCCCTTTCCCCCTTTTTCTTTCTGTCCTTGTTGTGCTTGAATGTCTTGTGTTCCTTCACCATTGGTTTTCTTACCTTCTTCAATGTGTTCTCCCTCCTCACTGCTGGATGAGATGATGTCTTCGGCCAGAATTCTAATATTGTCATCCCGGGACATGTGTTGGAAGATTTCCCAAGATATGGGGATAGTGTAGGTGTGCAGGGCATATTCCACTAATAGCTTGATGAGCTCATGATGGGCCAGCTGATCTGGGATCCCTTCATTTGATTTTATACCACGTTCAATTAGTGACTGAAGAAGAAAATAGGGTATGCTCAGTTTCTTTTCTGGAGGTAAATCAATTCCATGTCGTAGTTCACACAACAACCTGAAATGATAACCATAGACAATGCTAAATCTCCCTTCACATGTAATGTACTTCATAATTTGGAAACTGACCACACTCCACAGAGGAGGCAAGCTAGTTCTTCTAACCCCGTTTTTGTCTTCTACGGGATGCTCCTCAGGTAGGAAGAATGTTTTCTTGGCAACTTGGCCCAATGACCTCTCTTCTTTGCTCCAAGGGAGCCCTAATGGTAGACCAGTAACACGACTGATGAACTCAGGGGTAAGTTCTAGGGTCAAACCCCTAAAATAACTGTGGCCTGTGTCTTTGATTGAGGTCTTAGGGACATTAAGAATTCCTCCATTATCTCCTCATTATTACCCCAAATTTTGTTAAAGAATGACATCCAATTGGCTCGAGTGAAAATGTCCACCACCTCAGGATGCTCATGCAGTTTGCTAGGGTCCGAGGGTTCTTTCCTTATGAATCCCCCTCGCATGGTGAGAGTGCTTTTTTTATACTTTAATCAAAAAAAGGAATGTTGTCTATGGTTTCCCCCCTGAACTCAAGAAGGGATTTCTCAGGTATCCACTATTAATTAGAAACTATTCCCTGGTTTTCAAGACTACTATTGCCCAGAACTCGACTGTCTGTTTATGAAAGGAAGAATTTTGTTTCTATAGACAGAGTATAGAGCTCAATTTTTCTTCTCAGCACACATACAGATATACAAATTCAAAATTTTTCATACATAGGCTGGCCTCCATAGTTTCATATCTTCCCTATAGGAGAATTTTAAAAATAGGAACGTGGAGGAGAATCTTGATGCAGAAACAACTGAGAAACCTAGTGCAACACACAGGCAAACGTTTTACTTCCAATTCCCAGGTAGATTTTTCTGATACCATTCAATTCACCACCTTTTCAAATCATACCATGCATAGAAGAGTTTTTCAAGCCTACCTTGTTTGGAGCTCCAAATTCGACGAAGAAAAATCCCAAGCTTTTCTACTTCAGAAAGCTGTGCAGGGTTTCCTATAGAACCCTTCTTGTAGAGGACTCCCTGGTTCCTGTAGAATGTCTCTGTGCCTCTAAGTGAGCCTGATATGCAGGAGATTCTCGAAAATAGGTAGAAAAACCAGTGGAGGACGACTGGTTAACAGTTTTTGGAAGCGGAGGACACGTACTTTAGTTGAGGACATTGCAAGTGCAAAATGAACAGAAGGTGGTGTGAGTTTCAGCCAAGCATATATGAATTGCGGAGTGATTCGTGGTGAGGGGATGAGGTGACCGGACTGAACCGTTGATTTGATATCAAGGCCATAATTCCTCTACGTGTTTCTGACTGCCATCACCTCCCCTCTACCGTTAACTGCCGCCATCGCTACCAGTCCCGACGATTTCTTCCTGAATGGACACTCCACACATGTTGGCTGCACACCTCATTGGAAATTTTGAATGTAGCTGGCTTGTTTGGATCCCACGAGGCTATGTAACTAGCCGAGGGTGGCCAGTTGACTGGCCACTGATTCCATTCAATCCGAACCATTTCCATAGGCATGCAGCTCTTAAAATATAGTTTATGCAATTTGACAAATGAGTTT
Source organism: Pinus tabuliformis (assembly GCA_031772625.1). Taxonomy (NCBI): domain Eukaryota; kingdom Viridiplantae; phylum Streptophyta; class Pinopsida; order Pinales; family Pinaceae; genus Pinus; species Pinus tabuliformis. The sequence goes on from CM062807.1 coordinate 876,122,415, forward strand.
AGACACTTACCTGCGTGGTCACGGCCACGTTATGTAGATTTCGGGTCTTGGAACCACTCCTTTGTTTGCTGCTGCTCCGTGCACAGGTGTTAGAACCCATTCCTTCCTTCGTTCATGCTGCATGCACGAGTTTTGGAACCCATTCCTTTGTTTCCTACCGCTGCATGCTTAGGTTTTTCTTGGCTTCGACTGCTGACGATATTTTCTTGTTCGAGATGAGCCCTTTGCATGTTTCCTTTGTCATTTTCGGCTGTCTCTGTCTCCAGAGTATGTCTCCTAGAGGGATCGGTTGCTACAGGATTCCTATAGGATGTCCTGTAGCTACTTCTCCTCCTGGTATGCAAGCTAACATGAGCAGGGCTATACTGATGTCGAGGGGTTTGGCTGACGAGGAGTCCAGATGGAGATTGACAGGTATGGGAAGTGAAGAAAAAATTGCTCTTGATTTGTCAATAAAAGGTTTTGCTGGCAATATGAGGAAAACAGGGTTTTTTTGTGACTTTACGGGAACAAATAATAGGATGGGTGCAACGGAGGTGTAAAGAGATGAAACATGGTGACATGTGGTGATGGATGGAAACAAGGGTGGTTGCACGCCTAGCAGGCAGATTCCAACCTTTAGATTCCCTTCCAAGATCAATTTTGGCCTGTCTGAAGGTTCTATAGGATCTTCCTATAGAAGACATGGAACTTCCTGTAGAAGGCCCAGAACTTCCTGTAGAAGGTAAAATCTTAACCCGAATGTGATAAAATCCTAGGAAAATGGAGTGGTCATGGAGGAAGTGTCTGTGAGGGATACGTGTAGCCTGTTGTGACCTCTGTCCTTGTTTTGCGGGACCCCCCCAACTTGCAATGTCTTCCCTGTGTCCTGCAATTATTCAATAGAAATTAGGTTGATTTCCTTTTTTTTTTTTTGGTGTGACAGCTCGGGCGCCTCCAGGAGGTTTTCACCCTCGCTGTCTGCCCCAGGTGCCTCTAAGAGGTTTTCACCCAAGGATCTTTTTATTCTTTTCTGTTTTTTCCTTTTTTTTTCTCTCTCTTTTTTTTTTTTTTGATGATCAAGGTGTGGGTGGAGTAGAGACAGGGCCCTACACCACCAGCACTGATTTATCCAGAGTTTCAATGAACTCTTGCTTGGAAAGGGGCTTCATGTAGATTTACAATCGATGCCTATTGACGAGCATGGGGATGGCTTCTTCATCAATGGTCCTAATAAGGACTGAACCATTTTCGTTGCATTTCTCCACTGCATATGGTCCTAGCCACCTTGTCCTCAGCTTCCCTTTGAAATCCTTATATCTTGAGTCATATAACAGTGCCCAATCTCCTGGCTGAAATTGCTTTTCGTTAAGGTGCCAGTCTTGCCATATCTTTCTATGAAGTTGAACTACTTCTGAGTGGAGGAGGGCCTGCATTCTCAGTTCATCTAATGCATTCAGCTGTAGTAACCTTTCCTATTGCGCATGGCTGAGATCCAGGTCCAACTGAGCTGCCAACCTTAATGTGTTGTACTTGAACTCTATGGACAACAGAGCCTTCTTCCCGTAGACCAACTCATAAGGTGTGAAAGCTGTTGTGGTTTTCCAAGTGGTGTTGTAGGCCTAGGTGGCCTCAACCAAGTGATCTGCCCAATCCTTTCTGCTACTGCTCATCACTTTAGTCAAAATCTCTTCTAAAGCCCTATTAGTGACTTCCACCTACATATTTGCTTGCGGATGATAAGGGGTGGAAGTTTTGTGCTTGATCTTGTGATGAGTGAGCAGGTCTTCAATCAGGTTAGAGGTGAACTGACTTCCTTGATCTGTGACTAATTCTCTTGGGTAGCCAAACTTGTAGAAGATATTTTCCCTTAAAAACTCAGCCACCTTTTCTTCTGTTGCTGCCTTGATTGCTTTTGTTTCTGCCCACTTTGTCAGGTAGTCTGTGCACACAATGATGTAAGACTTTTTCTTTGAAGGAGGGTTGATAGGACCCACAAAATCCATGCCCCACTTCTCAAATGGCTCGAAATTCACTTGAGGTTAGAGGGGCATTTCATCCCTTGGAGTCGGTTTCCCCATCCTTTGATATTGGTCACATTGGCTGATGTATCTTCTGACATCTTGATGAAGAGTGGGCCAATATTAGCCTGCCTGTAGAATTTTGAAGGCAGTCCTTTTTGCTGCAAAGTGGCCTCCACAGGGTCCATCGTGACAAGTTAGGAGAATGTCAAAAACTTCCTCCTCCCTAACACAACACCTCAGGATCTGATTTGGGCCGAGTTTAAACAAGTTGCCCCCAATCGAAGTAAAGGGGGCACTTTTACTCATGATTCTGCTCTTCTCTTTTGAGGATAGGTGTGGAGGGAACTGTGCTGAGACCAAGTAGTTTGCTATATCAGCAAACCATGGAGAGAGTACTGAAATAGAAAATAGGTGTTCATCTGGCATCTGGTCATCCACCGTCCCCTCTTCACCTGTAGGCAAATGTAATATAGACAGAAAATTAGCAACAACATTTTCCTTTCCTGGCTTGTCAACAATGGTTAAGTCAAATTGCTGCAATAAAAATAACCATCTAATGATACGAGCATTCACCTCAGGTTTATTCATCAAATACCTTATCGCAACATGATCAATGTGTACAAATGTTTGATAACCAGTGATGTAGTGTCTGAACTTGTTTAGGGAATGGACTACAGCTAGGAGCTCTTTCTCGGTCACAGTATAGTTTAATTCTGCCTTGGACAGGTTTTTGCTGACAAAGTATATGGCATATGGTAGCTTCTCTTCAACTTGTCCTAAGGCTGCCCCTATGGCTTTGTTCAAGGCATCAATGTGGATGTGGAAAGGTAGGGCCCAGTTGGGACCTCTCAAGATTGGGGTAGTTACCAGCTTATCTTTCAACTCATCCAAAGCCTCTTGGTAGTTGTCAGTCCATTTAAACTCAACATCTTTGCCCAAAAGACCAAACAATGGTGAGGCTAGCTTACTAAAATCTTTAATGAATCTTCTATAGTATCCTGCTAAGCCTAGAAAAGTTTGAACATCTCTTACCTTTTGAGGAGGTGGAACCTTTTGGATGATAGAAATTTTGTTAGGATCCACCTGTAATCCTTGCTGAGAGATTGTATGACCTAGCACGGTCCCTTCAGTCATCAAGAATTCACATTTTTCAGGACTGAGGGACAAGTTCATTTCGATACACTTGGTTAAAACTTTTCCCAGGTTAGTCAATGCTTCTTGGAAGTCGGACCCATAAGCAGTAAAGTCATCCATATAGATTTCTACCAAATCATGAACCAGCTCGGCAAATATGCTCAGTAATTCTCTCTGGAAAGTGGCAGGAGCATTGCATAGCCCAAAGGGAAGGACCCGATAGGCAAAGGTACCCCATGGACAAGTGAAAGTGATCTTATCTTGGTCTTCCAGGCTGATTTGGATTTGATTATACCCGCTAAACCCATCTAGGAAAGAAAAGAACTTCTTCCCTGCTAGCCCATCTAGCACTTGATCTATGAAAGGCAAAGGGAAATGGTCCTTCTTGATGGCTTTGTTAAGTTCTCGATAATCTACATTGGTTCTCCACTTCCCATTTTTCTTGGGCACAAGAACTAGAGGAGAAACCCATTCATTGTCCGAGATGGCGTAGATGAATCCTGCATCCAACAACTTTTGTAGTTCTTCTTTAACAATGTCCTTAAGGGCTGGATTCATTCTCCACTGAGGCTACCTGACTAGTTTGCAATCCTCTTTAATGTAAATGTGATGGGTATAGACTGACGGATGGACTCGTTTCATCTCCTTATAGCTCCAATCGAAAGCATCCAAATGGCGGTTCAATAAGCTACACAGCTCCTTCTCCTGAGAGGGAGATAAGGATGAGCTTATCTTCAAGGTTCTTTTAGGGCCAAATTCCACATTCTTAACTCTTGGAAGGTCGAATCAACCACACAGAGGTTCACTACAACACTGGCTTAGGTATCTTCCACCAATTCCTCTAATGGCAGCACACCGGGAGGTGGACTTTGAATCAAATTCTCAATTAGGTCATCCTCTGTTTGAGGCCCTCCCCGGGTGGCTTCCATTATGCACACTGGTGCAGGGCAGACTTCATCCTCATCTTCCTCCTCGAACCAGAGAGGTAAGTCATGTTCTAGCAGAGGTTGGGCAGGAGGATATAGGACTAGCTGTTTGGACATAGGGCCATTCTTGATGGTCATGCTCCTAGCTTGACAACTGATGTAAGCATCCATAGTAGCTAACCAAGGCCTTCCCAAAATGAGGGGGTATCCAGTGAGTTTTTCCTTTGGCCGAAGGACCAAAAAGTCCGCAGGGTACTCCCAAGAATCAACAGAGACCAGGACATCCTCCACAATCCCTTTGGGAGTAACGGTGGAGCGGTCTGCTAACTTCAGTACTGTCGAGGTCTTTCTTAAGGAACTCTAAAGGTTGAGTTTAAGAATAGTGTCCCTGGTCATCACATTAATGGCAGCCCCTAGATCGATCAGGGTGTGGGGGATTATGGTGCCATTGATGTGGACATCAACTACAGGACTCCCAGGATCCAAATATTTTGGACAGATTATATGCCCCAACATCAAATCGAACAGTTTTCCTATGACATTGATAGTCGGGGCATCTCTCTTGCACTTGCATGGGTGCCTGAAACACTTCTCCTTGATCAATTTGTTGTAGATTCGTACATCTTTTATGGCCTGGAGAAGTGGGATTTTCACACACAACTGTTTAAGTTCTCCCAGAAGTTTAGTCTCCTCTAGGTTTGGTTGTGTGGCTACTATTAGTCTCTCAAGAAAGGGTGGAATGGCTTTGGGTTCACTTTCCTATTTCCCTTCCTCATGCTCCAGGGGAGGAGGTTGGCAATCTGGAAGGACCTTTCCAAATCGAAGGTTGATTTCCTGAATCTCCACAACATAAGTAGGGCATGTCATCTCTCCAGTGTATACCTACTGGGCCTGTCTATTGTTGGGGTTCAGGTTTGGTTGAGCAGGCATCTGGGGTTGTCTTGGAGGAGCAGGAGGTAATGGTCGTGGTTGAGTAAGCGGTGGAGGCAAAATAGCAGGAGGAGAATTGTATTGGGACCTCCACCCCGATTGAGGTGCATTCCACTGAGGTTGTGGCTGAACATCAGAGTGAAATGAATGAGCAGCTGGTTGAGTATGCTATTGAGATGGATAAGACCAAGGAGGAGCTGTGGACCAGGAAGGATGAGCAAGGGGGCCCCAAGAAGGCATGTGAGCAGATTGGTTGGGGTTGTAATAAGTTTGGGATGTCCCTTGCATCCCCTGCTGGTAAGGTCTGGATCCATGTGGCCTCCTTTGGTTGAGGAAGTAGAGTGGTTCAGTGGCTCCTTCAGCCCCGTGGTACATGGCTTTAAGTTCGGGTAAGGTTGGGCACTGGTTTGTGGGGTGGTCTTCTTCACAAATGAAACATACCTCCACTAAGTGCAATGGACATTTGTTCTTAGGATGCTTCCTTGTACATCTGGGACAAAAGATGGTCAAAGCCTTCTTAGCTTCCTCTTTCTTCTGTTGAATTCAGAAAGTATCCAGTTGCATGGCATTGGTCTGTCTCATCTCACTTTTGAGGTCTTCCATTTGATTTGCAAACTCATGTTTGGAGAAGGTGGCACTCACTGAAAGTGGATTCCCCCTACCTCTTTTCCAGGTTGCCCTAGAGTGTTTTCTAAACGCAGTCTTTATGTCCTCATAAGGTAGTTGGTAGATGTCTCCTCCAGCTAGCAAATGGAGGGTATCTAGAAGGTCTTTCGGGACTCCTCGGAGCAGAATTAGCTTTAGAGATTTTGGGTCAAGTGTGCACCTGGACCTTTTATAACTAAGTTGGAACCTTTCTTCGTAGTCTTCTAAAGACTCATCACTTCCCATGCTCATCTGAAAGATCTCTCCCTTCGTTTCCTTTGACCTACAGTAGTCTCGGTATTTGTTGTTAAAGGCTTGCTGCATCTGAGCCCAAGTTGTGATACTGTTTCCAGGTAGCCGCATGAACCAGCGTAGTGCTGCATCCTTGAGGGTAGAGGGAAAGAGTTTCAACTTTTGCTTGTCTTCTGCATAGTCATAAGTTCAACAAAGGATAGAAAAATCAAACAAGAAGGTATCAGGGTCTTCAGTGGTCAATCCATGGAAGTGAGGTAAGGATGAGGGACTTATGTTTTTCATTTTCATATCCCCGTTGGTCTCTCGGATGCGAAAGGAACCTTCAATTCTCTCCCCATCTCCTATACCGTTTCTATGTTCAGCCATGGTCTCAAGAGGAATGTTTTCTTGCTCTTCTTCTATTATAGGATCTTCGTATATCTCTGGAGGTTCACCTATAGGTTCTTTTGGATCACTGCCACCGAAGAAGAGAGAAGGGTGACTCAGTGATGTGGTGGGGGTGTTGGGTAAGAATTTCCCTGTATTGTCTCCGTTCCTATGAGACATGAAGTGGAATATTTTTGGTGGAGTTTTGGTGTTTTTTTTGCTTGTACCTACAAAACTGAAAGAGATTGAACTGCAACTAACTAAAATATATCTTGCTGAAACGAAAATTTAGAATTGAAATGAAAGCAGTAAATGACTAATCTATGTTGCTGAAATGAAATTGTAGAAATGAAATGTTAAGCTACGCTTGCAGAATTGAAATTGCGGAATTGAAATGCTAATATATGAAAGTGGGAAATACCTAATCTATGCTTGCTGAAATGAAATGAAATCAGGAAATGTCTAATCTACTTTTGTGGAAATGAAATTGCAGGATGAAAATGAAACAATTACTCTACGCTTGCTAAAATAAACTACTTAACAGAAGATTGAAGTAGAAAATAGAAGAAAAGTAGCAATCACAAATACTTTGACGCTTCCCCGGCAATGGTGCAAAAAAGATGGTGGGCTCCAGTATTGCAGCAATAATGCTGCAACTCTTGGGATTCCCTTCTTTACTTTTATCAACCCAGTAGTTCATGACAAACTTGGAAGCGATGGTGCTATATGCACAAGTACTAGCTCTTGCCGCAGGTTGTCACTTGATTAGCTGGCACAAGTTTGCTAGGAGCTTAAGCCAACTTCTATGACCTCTCAGAAGAAGCTTTTAACTGTGATGGATGAAAGCTAACTCTAAGGAGGCTAATCTATTTGCAGAAAGAAACTAAAAACTAAAAGGAAATGCAAACCCTAGCAAACCCTAGGTTTACCGACTAACCCTACTGGTGCAAGAAAAGAGATGAAAGCTGCTGAAATGGATGCCATTGACTCTTGGAAAGGTAAAATGAATGTGTCTAAGATACTTCTGAAGTAAGATCTGAAAAGAACATCTTTTTGTATTTTTGAGTAATTTTGCAGAATTATTATGCATGTGCTTGAACTGTTTTTAACTGTGCAGAGGTTGATTGGTGAAAGGAAATGGGGTAGGCACTTGCAGGAGGTTGGGAAGGTAAGAAGAGGGCCTAAGAGGTCCCTAACACCCTTCCATAGAGTTTCACAGTGTTCATACCTCGAAAAATCACTCACGTGATCTTCTACAGGAAGTCTGCAGGGGTTCTACAGGATGTTCCGAAAGGGGATTTTGAAGGGTTGAAGGTGGAAGAAAGGTGGAAAAGTGGAGATGGAGGTTGGATGAGGATGTGGAGGGGTCTAGGACCTGGCGAATGAAGCTGAGAAGTGATGAGGATGGTTGGATTTGTTCAGGGATGGATAGAGCAATGTTGCACAAAAATATGGAAATTAGGTCAAAGTGAGAAAATGTGGCAAACGAAGGGCAAGAATCTCAGTTGGGTGATGGAGCAGGTTGCACTGATGGAGGAAGGGTAGGCAGGGAGGTATTGCAGGTGTTCTACACACTATTTCTTGAAACTGACCAAACGAAGACCATAAAAACCAAATATCTAGCTATTCTAACCTACTTTGACCTAGGAACCAACAACCATGATGAACAGAAATTCATTGGTAGAAAATCATGTAAAATAACTATGAAAACCAAGCAAGAATGGATCTAAGCATGTAATCACATTTGGTATCAACTTTTGCAACTGAGAAACTAACACTAGCAATTGCATGAAGAAGCAAGAACAATGTTTTTGTGGCAGCAAGGACACCTTGGTCTCAGCTCATGGTCCCGAGGAGGGAGAGGTGAGATCCAAGGTTGCTTGATGGCATTTTTTGAAGATATTTTTTGTTACCAACCTATCAAATCACTCTGAAACATCAAAAGCTTTTTTAATCATCATAAATGACCTAGGTAACCAAGCAAGATTTTAATATACTAGTAGAAATTATTTTATGAAGACAGCAAAAACATGTAACAGTACATAGAGGAAGACTTGGCACTTGGGTTGGGCCCACATGTAAACTGAAACTGATTTCCATTGCTCAGAAAATAACCATGTCAAGAATTGTTTTATAGCAGAAGCTCCCAAATGAGCTGAAAGGCAGAGCAGCCCTAAAGCGCCAAATACAAAAATGTTCCAAAAAATTAAACTACGAAGGCTGGAATCCTTCCTACTTATGTACTACGAGGACCTCCAACAGCCCTCCTTAATTCAAGGGGCTTGGCTGCTCAAAACTGCAAGTACTCAGCCACTTCACAAAAGCTGCTTGGCTGCCCTTGGAAATCAACTTTGGTGGTCTCCTGAACTTTGAGCTAATGGTGGAGAACTCAAGGAAGGGCCATTTAGTGCAGGAGACACCCTTCCTACAAATCCTCAGCCTTGTTCCCTCGTATTTGGCTGTCAAATGGCTCATAAATGCTTGACCTTGGTCCAAAAGTTGTCCAAAAATCTGCAATAAACACGTATTAGGCTTCATGGTCAAGTGACTATTCTCATTCATCCAATTAACATAAATATACTTAAAAGCATGCATAAACTATGAAGAATGGTGGATTTATGGAGAATAATAGAAAAAATGAGCCCAATAAGTTACCCATGTTTGGGGCTCATCATATTTCTTATAGGAAAAGGCTAAAGTTCTTTAAACTGTTGTTATAGATATGGCTACTTATCTAGGGAATTAGTATTTATCCGTAGATACCAAATTCTCTGAAACAAGCTCCCTCAAGAAATTGTGCAATTCTCAAGGGCAACAAACCTTCCCTCTAGAAATTGCGTAATTCTGTTTGGCAGCTTGCCGGGCTCCAGAATTGCATGCTAGCCAAACTTCATCCAAAAAATTGTGCAATTCCTCCTAGCAGGGCGACTTAGCCCACGAATTTTGCAATCATGGGTAGAAGTCAGCTGCTCTGCCTAGAAATTGTGCAAATCTCCTAGGCAGCCAACCCAGCTCGCTCCTAGAAATGTGCATTTTCTCCCAACAGTTGAGCAGGCTCTTGCATGTGCAATTTGTTTTATAGGTTCCACCCAAGAATAAGAAAACTTGACTTGCATGCATGGGTTTATTTTTCCCAGAATAGAAAAAGCAACATGCAAAAATCATCCCTAGATTTTAGGGAGCTATTTTTAGTAGCTCGAGGTTACATGCAAGGATCGTTTTAGAATCTTTCCTCCAAGTGTCACTTTTTCCTTGATTTGTGGCATGCATGTCATGAGCTTCAAAATTATTTATTCGATGCATCAGAGCTCATTCTTCACATTGATCTTGGAGCTATGACATCCCACAACACATCCAGGACTCTTCGACACATCTAGCTCAACTATTCATGGGTAAGTGGTCTCAACTTGTCTTTTACAACATTTCTGTTGTTTTTTGTGTTTTCACTTGTGTGATTGTTGTTTGATTGATTTCTTTGAATGCTTGCTATCGTTTACATGCTTACTAGCTTGTACTAGCATCATTTCAGTCTTCGTTAGCATCTCACTCTTGTCGCATGCATGAAACTGTTTTGCACGAATGGTCGCCGATTCAACGACCCACTCCACCCACATGCATGCTGTTTTGTTTTCTGAATCTTTCATTCGTTTTTTGCATGCACGATCATTTGACTCTGGTTACACTGAGTATCGACATGCATTCACCTTCACATTTGCTTTTAGTTGCCCATCAGTAGGTCTAGGTAGCCTTGGCTTGGACTCTGCCACACCAAGACATCATTGCACAATCCTAAGAAGGAAGGCTCTGTCTTCCTCCTAGGAAATGTGCATTTCTATCGAGGAGCTATCCTCCAAGTTTTTATTGTGTAATTTTTAGGGATAGTGTCTGTTGGCCCAGATAATTACACAATGCAGTAACTGGGCCTGCAACCATTGCCAGCTGAAATTGTGCGTTGCGCAATTCTAGTAGCTAGCAAACTAGACTGGATTTCTCATTGCACAAATCCAGTAGCCAGTCAGCCTCCCTAGATAGACCAGACTTCCTTTTGTGCAGTTCTAGTAGCTAGTCAGCCAGCCTCCCAAAAGAAATTGCACAATCCTTTCCTATCAATTTGCAGGTATGTTGCATGTCTTTCCTTAAGTTTGCTTTGGTTTTCGTTAACATATTTCTTGCCATGCTTGTTGCTTTGTCTCCAGATCTACTAGGTGTTCATCTGCCTCTTTGAAGTTTATGACCAATGGCCTCCAAGAGAGCAGGATCAAAGGACACTGATGGAACTGCAACTGGAGAAACAGTTGAGCCAGTGTCCGCAAGTCTACCGATTTATGAAGATACCAAGCTGATTCTGGACAAGGACATCAAACTGAAACGGAAAGAGGTCAACGATGATTTTTTAGGCACATTTGGGGAAGACCTTGAAGATCGTTGGGTGTATGTGAACATGCACAAGTTCGGCTTGTACCAGATTGCATGCAAGTATCCCATGCTCCCATGCATGGACACGATACATTTGATTGTCTCACACACCAATCTTGAGACGATGACATTGAGCAGTGTCAAGGGGACGAAGATTGCTACCTTCAGGGCACATGATTATGATAAGATATATTAGATGACAAAGCCCATGACCATCATGGAGACACCCTTTAGATTAACCAACAAAAATTCCAACTCCAGAGACATTTTGAAGAACAAGGTGAAGAAGCCAGCTAAATTCAGGATGACACCCAAAAAGATCTACAAGACAAAGATACTGCGGAAGGTGTATGAATACTTGGTCTTCTTTGCATGTCATTTGTATGGCCAAGAAATCATGGAAACCTTCCCACATGGTTGGGTGATCATGTTGGACCAACTAGATAGAGAGGACAAAGTATGTAACTGATCCAACATGTTGGCTCATTAAATGAAGGAATAGGTAGCAAGGGATCAATAGTGGCCCAAAGGTATGCAAGCATAGATCTACATGTCCACCTACATCTTGGATGCAATCTGCACCCAACAAGAGTTCCCAGGATTGATGTGGGTATGGACACCAGGGAAAACTACTGTGAACACTTACTATAAGATGTTGTCCAAATGCAGCTTCAGAGGAGTTATGACATAATTGTATAATCATTTTTGTTATAGCTCCAAATCTCACTCTTGATGTCTGTGATGCTGCACTCATGGCCTCGGGCAACCCCTCCTTCCAAACCTGGTCCAAATACTTAAAAAATAGTGTTTTATTCCCTATACGCGACATTACCCTGAGCTAAATGCGTGTGTACACAGGTATGTGTATACGCAACCCACGTATATGTCTTAAAACACTTAAAAAAATTAAATCTCAATTTCGGATGGAGATCATGGGTTTTACCTATTGATTACCTGTTAATGCCCGTGGCCCAACTGTTCCCAACGATTTCCCAACTAAAAAACTACTTTTGGAGAATTATAAAAAGGCTTCAATGGGAAGGCCTAAGGGAGGAGAGAATAGAGAGAAAAATCACTCTACTATGATTATCCCTGATCAGGTTTGAAGATCCTTGTGCTTCCAGCACTTTCCCCATTACTGGAAACCCTTGTTTCCTTGAGTTATGATGTCTTTTCATTAATTGAGATATCCTTGTGTGAGTCATGGAAGGAGCCTTTTGAAGACTTGGGATTGGACGAATCTGGAGGATGGTTCCGCTTGGAGCCTGCAAGAGGAAGATTCAGGTGATATCATTCCTTGTTCTACTTTAGTTATTTGCAATAAAGAAACATTTGTCTTGTTCTCAAAATCAATCTTCTTCATGCTTATGATGTTGTTATTATAGTTTGCATATGAATAATTGTTTCAATTATATAACTAACTACTTTTCAATATGCTATGAAGTTGATTTCTTTATGATGCTTGGTCCATATACTGCTATGCTTCTTTGAATTGGTTATTTTGTAGGTTGAAGGATCGAAAAGAACTCCAAGAGGGTTTGGACCCTAGCTGGATCTACCTAAACGAAGGACCCCCAGGTGCACCTCTCTTCATGTAGTTTGCTTATATTACTATCATGACTGTGTGGGATGCTTGTTTTTTTGTAGTAGATAACCGTCGCTCTGTTAGGGTATTGACCCAAGACCCTAGGGGACTTTGTTCCTCAATAATTTTGTCACCCCGGTTTACATGATGATAGTCGAATAGGATCCACCCTACATGTTGAAGGCAACAATAGAGGCACTGATAGACATTGTTGATTGGTATGCCTCAATATCTGATACCTTCATATGGATGTACAATGCAGAGAAGCCTTTGCGTGTTCCACGGAAGTTTGCCTTATACATATTCATCATGCAAGAAGTAACATATCAAACCTCGGCAGGATTAACAACTAGGTTGCACTGGAAGAAGAAGTCACCTTAGCCCACTCTTCCACTGCAAATTGGGTTATACGAGATCCAAAGTTTAAAACATGTGGATGTCGAAGCAGAGTAGATGAAGAAGCATCCATTTGACCTCCAAAGTTACAATCTGTATGACCCGCATTGTCTTGTGAAAGATCATTGCACGAGATTACAATTCAACTATATCCGCAAGGCATGTCACTGGGCAGAGGACGACCCATGGAGGTATTGTTACAACTACTCTAGACCTAATGAACTGGTCGGCTTCACTGTGGAATGGTTAGCGAAGCAATGCGAAGCAACATCTTGGAGAGCACCATAAGAAGCAACAACAACAAAGGTGAACATATGAGTGCATGACAAGGACAAGAGGAAGATTGTCAATCGCGTGGAGGAAGAGCAAAGCTGCAAGTTTCGAGTCGATCCACTTGTGGAGAAAGAAGCTATGGCTATAGAGGCGAAGAGGAAACGATGTGATAATCGAAATGTGCAAAGGCAAAGAGAGAAAAAAATAATGGAGGAAACAGAGAAGGAGTTGCATGAGTTGAAGGAGCAACTCCAGAAGGAACAGGAGCTGCATAGATAGGAGAAGGAAGCGCAGCAAGAACAAGTACAGTTGGGTTTGCATCTTGTGTAGACATATGAAACAATGCCCATACACATAGTGGACTCATAAAAATAGCTGGCATCAAGAAAACAGGGTGATTCATCACAGGAGCATGACTTCAATTAGGTGATAGATCGAGCACTTGAACAAATAAATACAGATATGGAGCGGAAGGAATTAGAGAAGGACACCGACCTCCTACCTCGCCACCAAGAGGTCGACCCACTATATTCAACACATCCAGAATACGAGCAAGTACTAAGTGAACAAGGAGATCCTTGGAGATCAACTGGAAGGAGAGATGCACAAAATCTCATTTGACGAGTCTCAACATAGAGTTATGCAATCTTATAGAGTGTCGACTCTAGAAGATCATACATCCCCTGCATAGTATGAGGAACAAGTGATTATGTATGACATTCACTAACATCCAACAACATTGGTCGATGCTATCAGAGCTTATACCGAAGCCACTAGCTCAAGTGTTTGCTTTCTGATAGCTGAGAACAAGCGAACAGTGAAGGAACTATAGACAACCAAGAAGGGAAGAGAATTGGTTATAGCATCCACCCCAGAAGAATTGAAGAAGGAAATACTAGATGAAGTGTTGTCCCTTGACACAACCACGTGGGAATTGTATTCCAAGTTTGGTACCATGCATAACGTAGTCATCCATCTCAACGAATGGTGACAGCATGTTGGTTTATAGGGGCCTGACCAGGTTCGGAAGAGTTATTAGCCAAACAAATCCCGCACTACCGGCCCTTTTGGCAATAGTCCACAGAGCGTGGACTAAAGTCTCACCCAAGGCAATAGGGGATGGTGCTGGAACCAGGTTTCCGCACCCTTGGGATGTCTTGATGTGGTTTGGAGGGGTCATGAACCATTCTGCAGCCTTGTGCCACTCTATACTAATGTCAAGCTTCTATGTAGATCTGCACAAATGCACTTTCTTATTAATGAATTTATTACGGATCTGATCCCCTGATTACAGTCTTTAGGAAAACATTTAATAATAAAACCCAGTGCACACAAACATTGTTAACAAAAAGAAAGATAGTGCATAAATTCAGAACATAAGGAGCATATAGACTTGTAATAAAGCACACAATGTTTCAGAACCTCTTATCTTTATTTATCTTCTATCAATACAACCAGATCCACCCTACACACTCAACTGTAGGGGTTTGCGGACACAGCTGCTCTATCTACCCGGCCTCTGTGAATATAGCTGTAGAGCCTCTATCTATCTACTAACACCCTTGACTTACACTTACAGACACCGAGAAAATATTGCCCTCATAAACCCATAACATTCAAGATCCAAACCAAAAACTGACTTCTAACGATAGAGCCTTGCTCTATTTATACATTTCCATGGTCCACAGACCATGGGAAGGCTGACTCACTTTCTATTTTCTTACATTATTTTCGGGTGGACAACCCTTTGACTTGACTCATTACAATTCATGCTCTGCACACCTCGTGGAGCTTTTACCATACTTTTACCAAAAATTGTGGGCTTTGAGCCCCAAAACCATTACATGGGCCCTTCGCTACCGAACAGGCCCCCAACACAATCATCATGACTCGTCTCAAGTCACTCGACTGGTGTGGCAATCTTCGTGCGGAGGTCATTCAGCCACTTCTGTGCTTTTCTTACATCCGCAACAAAATTTTCCGCCATCTAATATATCCGTTATACGCGAGCCTCCAATGCATCAGTATCAGTTTCTATTTTTGTTTGGGTTCGTATACTGCCTGCATGTGTGCTAACTTTCCCTCGATGTTAGTGGAGACCGCAAATACCTCATCAAGCCATGGCTGGATGCATTCTTTAAGCACTTTTTCCTTCTGCCGAGTGGCGTGAAATTGTGCCTTGAGAACCTGTGCCTCCCTCATTTTGGCCAATCGTTGCGTGATGGCGATTGTTTGCATAGTTCCTCAGACTTTGTCATAAGCTTGCTATAACTCCCATGCCTATAACTACTGTAGCATTGGGTCTTCCTGGAGGGATGTGAACGTTAGGAGCGACTGATCCAACACTTCTAAGCAATCTTGGACATTGTTCTTTATCACTTCCAGTCTTGCTTGAATTTCCCCACGACGCTGTTCTCAAACTTCTGGGGGTGTGGGTGGCTACATCTTTAGTCTTAGCTCCGTAATTTGTAAATTTAATTCCCACTGGGCTTTCACAGCCTCCTCTTGGGTCATGCAGAATCCTGCGACCATGTGATGAATCTTGTCAGCCATAGGAAATTCCACTAGGACAGCCAACTCTAGTACCTTGTTGCAGGCCTTATCCATGACCTGTTTGACTTCCTAGTTGTGTGTGACAAGTCATTGCAATGTAGACAGACCTGCTCCAGATTTTCCTTGTGCTCCACTAAGATTTGGAGGGCATGACCTTCCCTGGCACGAAGCTTAGCAGTTACCCCATCCTGCAGTTGGTATAGGGTTTCTCTAGGAAGGGTGGCCAAATTCAACCCCCAACTTTGTATGTCACCTTCTACTTTTTCTAAGACAGTGACTGTTGGCAACACTAAAGTGTTCATTGTGAGGGTACACACCATTTGCTTGGCTACAACTATGTCATATGCTAGGTTTGGTATCATCCCTCCCAGGGGTCACACCTGTAATGCCCGTAGCTACACTCTGAGCTCCCCAAACACAGCTGTCTGCTCTATGATCAACACCTCCAATGCACCTGGAGTGAGATTGCGCACCAGTCCACTGCTATCAAGAAACTCCTTCTCCAAAGCCTTTACTATTTTTGACTTTTTGCGTGTATGTGGTGATTCCTTGATGCGCAGTCTCTTGCCTTGGGTTGATTTTATGGGATGGTTCATGTGTTCCTGTGTCTCTATTTCCCTCTGCATGTCCTGTTCCAATGACATTTCCTGATCTTCCGTGATCTCCTCGGCTATTACTTCCTTGTTTGCCTCCTGCTGCG
Source organism: Pinus tabuliformis (assembly GCA_031772625.1). Taxonomy (NCBI): domain Eukaryota; kingdom Viridiplantae; phylum Streptophyta; class Pinopsida; order Pinales; family Pinaceae; genus Pinus; species Pinus tabuliformis. The sequence continues at coordinate 876,138,597 of CM062807.1, forward strand.
AAGCAGCCTCTTGTCCCTGATGTGTCCTTTCCACCAGTTTAGTGAGTCACAGCTAGATTTCCTTCTTTCAATGTTGTGCTGCCATCATTTCTAATACAACCACATCTGGAGTGTGCCACTACGGAGGCCATGCTTCCAGAACCTTGTAAATTGCATCGTCTGTTGTAATGAATGGAAGCTTTACCCATATTGTTCTGTGCCCGGATATATAGGTTATGCATGTCTGCTTTGAACTCGGTCGTGATTTGTAAATTTTTGTATACTATTGAGGAAAACCATGGTCTATGAAGGATCCATGTCCGAATACTCGCCTCCATGAATATCCAAAATACCTTGATGTCAGGAATCCTCATGGCGTCCTTTGTAGCCCAGAGCGAGTTATATCGCACTGCTTCAGGTAGGTTCTTCTCGATGTTGGGAAACTAGCTACCCTACGGTAGTTCTCCTACAACCAGAATGATTGATAGTAGCAACCATGCATAATGGAAAGTCTTACCTTTCTCTTGTGCTTCCTTACAATTGGTCAAAAATTTGTCGCATAGAAACTGCGCCCAGTTGAACTAAACTCCTTCTGCACACTACTCCACAAGTGCAATGACAGGGGATGGCACCTCATCTGCACAACATTTCTACATGAGATTACTGGCCAGTGGCTGGGTTGCAACTCGCACCCCTCGGTCTTTGATGCTTGCTGTGACATACCCGCACTTCCGCTTTTCCAACCAATAATTAGCCTTCATTGCTTTGGCGAGACCCACATCGCTACTGGTGTTGGCTATGTCTATGAGGTCATTCCCTTTAGTAGGCAGATGGGTAAGTCGGTGTACTATATTGGTCGTGATGGGAATGGGCTCCTCCAACTAGAGATATCCATCATGTACTAGACGTAGTAGCTGTCGGATAACAAAAATGGTGATGGTCACGTGGTGATAGTGGGGTATCCACCTCATATTGAGTAATCTCACCTTTTCCACACCCCTTAGCCACTTTCGCAGCATTAATTTATCTTCGGCCAATTGAGGGAACTTCTCGTTATCCACAAGATCCCAATCTTCGAACTTGATACTTGGAATTTAGCCTGGTGGCAGACCATCAAATCTTATCTCATTCGGGAGAAGCAGGGTCTGGAGCGTACTCTTTGCGGTGTCTAGATCCTTCGGTATCTTGGCCATCCCATGCCATGGAGAGATATATGGTGGTAGCGATGGTATTTAGACATCATCCTCTACTTCTTCATCCCATGCTTTGATTTGAGTGGTCAGGTCCCGCAAATCTTCCTCATCCTCATCAATTTTAGTGGTGATTGATTTGCCCTTTTCTACCACTGACAATTTACTGAATCTCGGTGATACCCGAACTAGCCCCATAGTCTACCTTTCTTTTCGGGGTTGCAGTGTGTGAGTGGACTTTGGAACCTCGGGGGCAGTAGCTGCTTCTTTCGGGTCCTCCTGGGCCGGATGCAAATCTTCTGCAAACCTTGCTCATGTTTTCGCCATGGTACTCATCAGAGGCCTGATAGCTGGGTGGTTACTGTTCTGTACTAGCTCAATTCTCAAATATCCCAGTGTTGGCCAAGGGTTTTTATAGGACTGCATGAGTTTGAATGTAATCCTTCCCTTCATTTTCAACTCATTAATGTCTTCTTGGCGGTAGATATTTTTGTATCTATCTTGGAACTCCTGCCTTAATGGCATGCCGCCTGCTCCTCTCTGCCATAATCCAAACTTCTTATCATGAATAGTGACATTAACAGTCACCTCCCATCCTTCCCACATGGCAGAGTAGCCCCCTCAGCGTGGCCGTGCTCAATACTACATACTAATCTTGTGCACTATGTCCGCGCCACGCAACCTCCCTATAGGCTTCTTTATAGTCTCGTGCCCTCTTCCAACTATGTGGGATGCTGAGACTGGGCCTTCTACAAATAGTCAGGTGGTTGCACCCCCTATGTGAGGCTTCCACTTTCCTGCTAGCCCAAGCTGTGGGCACCCTTCGCGTATCTTTTCATTTAGTAGTGTGTCACGTTCTGTGCTCCTAAATTCAGTAGGGTGTGGTCACAACCATGATAGCAGGGTCGCAATTCGTATGAGTATTGTTGGGGAGCTAGCCAGGTGTGGTTCCCTTTTCCTTAGATTCACGTAGCCCAGTTGTGTGACTCCACTTTTTATTTTGCTAATTTCTTCATCTAGCCTCGCATTTTTCCTCCTCAGCCTTACCCATTCCTTATCAAGTTCGTGAAGTCTCAAGCTGCCATGCCAAATAGCTTCATGCAATTGCTTAATGCCTTCGCCCAGGTTAGTTCGAACTATTGGGGTAGTGCACAGGGAAATTTTCTCCACCTTCCTGGTTTCACCTGATTTGGGTGTGGATACGGTCATCCTCGCATGTTGTGCCTTGTTTACGGTCCTAACTGCCCATCAAACCCTTGGTACGCGCAAGTTTAGTCACAGCAGTGGTTCTGTAGCACATAGCTGCATCCTTCGTTGGAAGTTGGCACCCAAACCACTCCATCCTGGCTACCCAACCTGCGGTCGACACTGAGGACCTCTCTCCCATACCTGCAGCCACATTTTACATTTGCGCTTGTTCCACCTAATTCTCTGAGGTGTTGTCCACCCTTTTAGGCGTAGCACCACCTTCTGGGCATTGTCCTGCTTCCGCTTCATAGTTGCAATTCCCCAATAGTCTACACCTTTCTCCTCATTTGTTGCACCGTCACTTTCTGGTAGCGTTTTTACTTTGATCGTTACGTGTCGCAGTGATCTGATCATCATGTTACAATTTACCATCGTTACCTCATGCAGTCGATTCTGCCAACGTTCTACTTCTTCATCTGAATCCGACATGAAGGAACTGTTGCATTCCCATGAATGTCTTCTACCCACTGTTGGATTCATCTGATCCTGATCTTGTGATGTGATCTGGTAAATACAGTCTAGTTCATCATCACTGTCCTTATCGCGCATAGGCTTAGTATGGTGTGCCCCTTTGGCTGGGTCCAGCAGAACCACGACACAGAGAGACTTTTTCTCAAATATCATTTTTCATCGCTTTAGGTTGATGACTCCATTCATATCCGTGGCCTAGTCTATCCTTAACAATGCAAGATATGGGCTACTGTCATCCACATTTTTTATCACTACAAAATCTGTCTGTGTGCTCACACCTTCAATGTCTACTGTGACTCCTTGTAGTCTCCCCATCGGCAAGATATTTTGTTGGTTTGCCATCCGTAATTGAATAGGAGACCATTGTAGTGCAGACCTACCCATATGCTGCTAGGTTTGTTTAGGTAGCACATTCGCATCTGACCCCAAATCCAGAACATCCTGATCCATCTCATAGTCACCTATATGGGCAGTCAACTGCATTTCCTGCCCATTGTGCAAAGCATACTTTCCTAGTTTCCGGACCATGCGCCTTTCGCCTGACCCTGTGCACCTAGTTATCAAATCTTGCAACCCCTTAACTACTTTATTGTCTTGTAGTAGCTTCATGCATGTTTCTAAAAAGGTAGCTAACATGGAAGGATCCATTTCCAGCTCAACTTGATCCTTGCAGCCTGAAGTAGAAGCCTCCGCGAAGCTCTTCTTAGTCTCCATAAATGTTTCTTTCACGCTTTCCAAATCAAACTCAGGTTACTTTGTAGGGGCCTTGTGAATCCATGTATCCTCCTCGGGTTGCTTTCCCTTATCTTCTCCTGTAGTGGCACCACTTCTAAGTACCATGTTCATGTTAGGGTCCTCTTCGCGCAGTTCAGCCTTCATCATTTGGACGTTTTGAGCGGGAGTAGTCTGAAGCACCCCTTTTTCACTCATTTGTGCAATTAGTGTGGGGAAATCCATTGCTTCATGATAAAATTGGGAATAGCATGGGAAACATGTCCTAGTCAGCTTCGTGTAATCACGTGCATAGTGCCCAGGTCCTCCACAATTGTAGGAGATTAATTGTCCATGCCATTGTCTAGGTCCCATTCCTCATCCTTGCCCACATCCCTGGAATCCACCGCACACTATTGTTGTAGCTGGATCTTGACTTCGCGCCTCAGTTTTCATCCTGTAGGCAGGTAATCGATCCATCAGCAACTCATAACTTCGGCAATTTCGTTCGTCATGGCCCATCGATCTACAAAAATTGCAAAATAGTTGCTGGGGGGGCTGTATAAGTTTCTACAATATATGATAGTTGTACGTAGTGTGCTTTCCTCCCACCTGATAGATCGTGCACCAGAGGGCGGGTGTGCACTTGGCCCTACCTGTGCCTCTGGTCGCAATGGCATTGCTCCCCCCTACCACATAGTTTGGGAATATGGGGCAGTGGTCCTTGTCGTGACCTTGACCTTTGCATTTGATACACCACACTCCTTCACGTGCCTCCGGTTAGAGTGCCCTATCTTGCTTCAAACTTTTCATGTGCAAGCATAGGTTTTGTAGTTGCGTGTGGACTTGCTGAACTTTCAGCCTCAGATCCTGAATTGGAGTTTCATGCAACCTCATCGCTATCTCTTATGCTTCAGCTTGGGTTGAGATCTTTTGCTGTGACAATGCCATCCTCAGATGTGGTGTCAAAGACACCACAAACCACATGCGGTGCTGCGCATCTGTCATTGTCATGTTAGCCTCATGGATTGTACTCTTCAATCCTTGATCCAGATCCCACGAGGTTTCACCAGGTAGCATCACGATCTCCTTGAACCCGATGATTGACTGTGTTTTTTATTCTGGCCAATTAAATTCTTTGCTCAATGCATCCTAGATCGCTGCTATTCCTGCATTCGGGTGATCAGTCAAGTACTTTATATACCAGTCAACATGCCATCTAGTAGCGCACTAACAAGAGTAACCTTTTTGATGTTCTCATCCGTTACACCTAGGGCTTCCCATACAAGCTTTACCACGAACCATAACTGATCTGGTTCCTCATTTCCCACGCCTCTAAATACCGGCAACTTGATCACACTCGCCCTTCTGACCCTCGATGGTGGCGAAGGTGGGGTAGGCGAAGATGGGTTCAATGTAGGTGAAGTGGGGGATGGGATGGATGGTGGTGGTACCAGTGGAATGTGTTGCTTTATCAATCAGACTACACTTCTTGGAGAGAATATTGTGAGCTCCTCCTTTCTTTCTCATGAAACAGAAATCAGAGGAATGTTCTCTAATCCTTCAGTACCTCGGTAGCCTCTTCCACTCTGCATTATGCCAGACATCAATGGATTCGCATAACCCATTTTTCACATAACAACATTTTAATCCAAGTGTTCAATGATTTGATGTACTTACCCCATAGTCCTGAGAGAAAGTGCCTTTCTGCTTCGATGTAACTCACTGTTGTGTCTATCGCAAACTCAGTGGTAAACCGTCCTATTATTCAATCCAACCAGTGATCTACTACTTGTGCGATTTTATCCTCAGATGTTTCTAGCCTACGAACCAACTATAGCGTTCACACGATGGGCTGATCCAGTCTACACCTTCCCTGACTATCATCTAGCCTTGTGAACCACTCATACAGTTTTGTCGAGAAGGAGGCAAAGAAGATATCGTGGATTTCTGTGTATATGTAGCGATCCAACCACCTTTCCTTAGATGTTCGTGGATCTCTATTTCCTTGTACCATGAACTTGTGAAGCTTTTGATCCAACTAATCTTCAATTTCTTTCTTCGTAGGGTTCCAGTGTTCCAACATCCGATATCCCTTCGGTAGATACCAGTCTCGGCAACGGAACCATTTGTTGGCTTATAGGGGTCTGACCCAAGTTTGGAAGAGTTATTAGCCAAACAAATCCCACACTACCTGCCCTTTCAGCAATAGTCTGTGGAGCATGGACTGAAGACTCACCCAAGGTAGTAGGGAAGGGTGCTGGAACTAGGTTTTTGCACCCTTGCGATGTCTTGATGTGGTCTGGAGGGGTTGTGAACCGTTCTATGGCCTTACAACACTCTGTAATGCTGTCGAGATTTCACGTAGATCTGCACAAATGCACTTTCTTATTAATGAATTTGTTACAGATCTGATCCTCTTCTTAAAGCCTTTAAGAAAACATTTAATAATAAAACCCAGTGCACGCAATAATTGTTAACAAAAAGAAAGACAGTGCATAAATTCAGAACATAAGCAACAGATATATTCGTAATAAATCACACAATGTTTTAGAACTTCTTATCTTTATTTATCTTCTGTTAATATAACTAGATCCACCCTGCACACTCAGCTGCAGGGGTTTGTGCACACAACTGCAAACTCTACCTAGCCTCTGTGCACACAAATGCAGAGCCTCTATCTATCTACCAACACCCTTGATTCGGACTTACAGACGCTGAGAAAATATTGCCTTCATAAACCCATCACATTCAAGATCCAAACCAAAAACTGACTTCTAACCATAGAGCCTTGCTCTATTTATACATTTCCATGGTTCGCAGACCATGGGTAGGCCGACTCACTTTCTATTTTCTTACATTATTTTCGGGCAGACAATCCTTTGACTTGAATCATTACAATTCATGCTCTGCGCATCTCACGGAGCTTTTACCATACTTTTACCCAAAATTGTGGGCTTTGAGCCCCAAAACTGTTACGTGGGCCCTCTTCTACCAAGCACAGTGATGTGCTAGAAGAGCACGTATCTTGTTGAACGTGCATGTTGTTGTTGATTACATGTAAACATGGATGATGAGATACAAGGGAGCCCCACTTCACTTGCCTAAGATGATGAATCCCAAAGTGGTCGAGCAAAAGGCATGAATCTAGAGTCAGATCCGGAACTATGAAGAGTTCCCATAGCTCATCACTAGTCTATAGACTTCCCATGCACGTATATTCAAGAGTATGGATGTTGTGGTGCGTGCACATGCGATCGCATCTATTGGGACTCTCACCTAGACAAAGATAAAGGAGCAGGTCTGACTAGAGCTTGACTAGAACTTTGACGAGTTGATGCACATAACCACCAGCCCAGACTCGCTAATCAGTGTAGAATCCATGCACAAGTATGTTGCTGGTCTGACTGTGCTGAAGATAATGATGCACATGCTTTCAGATGAGTTGGACAGAGGAGCCCGAGTAGTGTACCTTGATGCTATAGAGGCAAGAGTCAGGTTCCAGAAAGATGTCACCTTGGAGTACACGAACACCATTGCGGACTATCGATCTTGGCATCATTTTGCTACTATTGATCATCGAGAGGATGTCAAAGAGTTAGACTTCCCACAATCATCCAATTCATAGTGATCTTTTGCATGGCTTGCTCAAGCCATTTTGTCTCACATGGGTACATGTGCATTGTAATGTAACGTCTTGTCAAGTGTAAGTTCAAGTGTCGATAGTTGGATGTAACAATCATAGAGTAGATGAAGAGTCATGATGGTAGATGAACTGTCCCAAAGCGGAATGTCAAGGATCATCCCATCCTTTGCTATAAATAGTCCCCCATAACTCATTGTAAAAGATTTTTGTTAGCTAAGCTTTGATAGGACTATCTTAGAGAAATCTTGGACAATATTCTAGCACACCTTTGCTTCTCCACTTTGCAGAGGTAGTATATCTCTTTGGAGGAGCAGGTGGCTATGGTTGTAATGTTCCACTATTGGAACTAGCTGGTGTACATAGAGGTATTGTATGACTGGAACTTACATTTCTTAATATAAAAGAGCCAACACATTTTCATGCATATGTTGTTATTATAGTTGGACTATTCTAGTCGCTATAGCAATGTATGTTATTTAACTTACGCATTTGTGTATGAACTATTTTGTATGTAATTCTATGAATCTTATTGCAAATGAAATGTTAGTTTGAACATCACTTTGGATTGCTCGCTATATTGCTTTCCAGTCGGTGATACATCTTTTCTTGTGTGTTCCCTTCTAAGCCGAGTATTATTACGGGTTTCGAAGGGGTGCACTCACCTCACTCCCCATGTGTTAGAACCTCTCATGCACCTTCCTTGACTCACCGCAGCTGTCACACCCTTGCTACCAATAGGGACATCTTACTTGCCTCTGTGCAAAATCGCAGTCAAGGAATTACCATACAAACCACTGCTGGGACTCCTATACCAAATGGTCTGAGGTCTAATTGGGGTTTCTTACCGGGGAGATCCCCTGACATGTTGGTGGGTCCAGCACCGTCAACAAAATCCTATCCATTTTCCCTCCTTATATGAACATACTTACATATATTAGAGAGGCATCATATAGTTTTTATTGATGCCATAATTAGACTAACATTAGTATTTATCTTCAACATCATTAGATATAACTTCTATTTGAGATGTCGTCCTTTTTCTCAAACAAAAATAATCTTAATGAAAGCCTAAGCGACCATAACAATTAATTTATAAGATTTTACTACCTACTAAAATCTAATTTGGCGGCTACTCTAAAATCTAAGTGGACCTATTAAAATTTATTTTCCCACTGCTATTCTCCCTTGCCAGGTTTGGGACTCTATTTTCTCTTTCTCTACTCATAATATATATGATTTCGCAGAAGATTTTGTACCCTTCTATGATATTCAATTCTTCGCTACCTTATTGATTCAACTATATTTTTCACGTGTATTTATTATATCATACTTGGTTTCGCTCTTCTTCTAGCTTTAATTGAGATATTCTTCTCCTTATTTGCATTTTGAGGCTTTAGCTGCAATTCGGAGTAGAAAACATGTCGTCTGCGTATGAAGATAAAATTACAACCTTCGAGAACTCCGAGGTGTATGGATACATTTGAAAGGTTAGATCGTTGTCCCCTTGCAAATTTATTTTCCACTTGTCAATGGTGCAATGTTAGCATAAAAACTTAGATTAGAGAGCAAGTGGCAATGTTGGCCATTCGTTTCCAAGCATGAAAACTCACTAGATGTTTGAAAATCGAAGTGCTTGAGTTTATTTATGCCTAGGGTTAGATGAAAATCTATGTGCAAGGATACCAAATCAAAACATCATTTATGCTAAATTCAAATGATAAACCTTGAGAAAAACTATTAGCATGACAGGATCTAAGTTCAAAAAACTGAGCAATGACAATAAATCCTTATATCAAAGAAAATGAAGGTAAGCCAATTTGGAATCAACCCCTTTTAAATGGACAACTTATAGATAATATCATACAAACAACAAATCAATCTAGAGATTATGCCATATCTTATGATCGACCCGTAGAACAAAATCTGTTTGTAACAAAAGATGAAGAAATTAGCTCATTGAAATAGGAAAAAGGAAACTGAGTTCTAAAGGTAAAGATACACAAGTCCTAGGCTGCAAGTAAACAAAAGTTAGAGGGAAAACTCAAAGAGACGATTGGAAAAGAAAAGAAAAGGCCCTAAATGTCTCCAGTAGGCATGGAGTCTTATCTTGACCCTCAAGCAAAAGCCGTTTTTCCTTGTATTTATGAAGTTTCTACACATTCCCTGATGAATTATTGGAAAACATCGAGAGGCTAGAATAGTAAAGATCTAGCATAAGTAATGCAACTAAAAAAATTAAAATTTCTAAGCTGAAATGTGAAGTAACGAATTAATTCTTAAAATAGTCAACCCCAATAATCAAAATTTAGTTTAAAGATTTTTGTAATGAAACAATGTAGGAACAATCCATATCTTACTTGCATTTGTTGATGTTTTACCAGCTCCTTCCTTCAATGTAATGTGCATGCCCAAAATCCTTTCTATTTCTAACTTGGGACTAAATGCTTAAGAGACAAGCAAAATTTCATACCAATAGAGATAAAATGAGAGTTTTATTCCATTTCCAACAATGTACAAATTAGAGGAGTGCCATCCTATTATAGGAAGAGAGTCCTCCTAATCCATTATTACAAAACCATGTGCCGTCATGAAATGTTGTGCTCAATACAAGCGGTAAATAATTGACTCCCAACTAGCTTCCTCATATTTGTGGACCTCTCTTAGATGTTAGGTGGTGCACTCCAACCCTTTCCCACTCTTGATGGTCAAAATAGTCAAAGGCAAGAGTGTCTTACTCCTTTTGGCCAACAAACCTTGTTTCTTTAAACATTTAAAATTGAATTTGTTATTACCTATTTAATAATAGAATTTAATAAATATAATGATATTTGGGAAACCCTAACCCCAATTTGAAAGCCCCTCCTACTTCAAATGACCCCTAATTTCTCATTTTTGGTGTAAACCTAAAACCATGAAACACAATGGAGATGTTTCAACACCTTAATGTAATAAATGAGGGCTTGCTAAAGGCACCAAAAACTACTAGCAAGAATCCTCTACTCATTCAAATGCCTCAACGCACAAGAAGAACCAAAAAAAATCCTATGAGGGAAATTATGGACCTTCATCGCCACTGTTAGAGTCATTCCTTTGGCCTTCCTTTAGTGATCAAAATGGGCCTCTTATTATGTCTATTTTGTTAGATGTTTTGCACATGATCTTCAGTTGAAAACATGTCATAAGCATGTTCATCAGAAAAAGCTCGGAAAAATATTTCTAATGGTATATCACTCTCCCAAAACCGGCTCCCGGATTAGAAGACATGATCGAAATGAATGATTGATTCCTGGTTATGCATGTTTTGAGGTCATTTGCTGCACACAGGGACAAGTTTAATACAAAATCAGTTTCTGAAGTAATGGATAGGGATTTTACAAAAGTGAAAGATTTTTTTGTCAATCACATACCAAATAACAAAAACCTCCTTCAGTTTATGCATAGGTGTTACTATGTGGGAGATATGCAATGATATTTGAAGTCTACATTAAAACAAAACAAATTTTGAACGTGTTTTACTATTTTAGTCATTATAGTGTGGCGCCATTTTACAACAGATGGAAATTAATTTTGAGAAACCCAAGGAGGTTTTTGTCAACCACGAGCCATATAAAAACAAATCTCTTTTATTTTATTCCCAGGTGTCCTGAATTGTAATATTTAACTAGATCTTTTCAGCCTATTTTTACAGATTTTAATATTTAAAGATTTCCTGTTTTAGAGATTATTTTGCGACACAGATTCCGAGAAAATGAAAACTAATTTCCAAAACGTGAGAGAGGTTTTTTTCCAAAATAACCTTATCTACAAAAACCTCTTTCAGTTTTGTAACAAGTGTCATGGTTCAAGAGATACGAGTTTATCTTTGAAACCCATTTTCAGAAATTCGGTCCTAATTTAATGTAACTGATTCTATCTTGAGGGAGATGGTTGAGCTCAACTCCCTTAGTACAAGGATGAGCTAATTGTATATATTTTATGAATTTCAGAGTGTAAGAGGTTGGATTCTTGTAGTAGATGGAGGCTGCATTGGACTGTGTAAAGTTTTCTTTGAGTATTATTTTAATGAAGCTTTTTCTGCTCTTTAAATTTGGGATTCATCACGGTGTTTAATGTGTAGTATATTTTTCTTGTAAATTCATTTCCATGCTTTGTTTCTTTTGCTAATTTGGTTAAAAAATTCTCTAAGGGAAGTGTTAGGAATCCATCCATACATGATTCTCCTTTCACAATGATTATGCTATTTGATGTAGTGGTTATCTTTGCAGAATTCATCCTCTGTTAGATGCTCTATTGAGTAACTCTGTGTTTCTTTTTCTTCTAAGGCTACCACTGTAGATCCATCCCTTGATTGATGCCTGCAATGCAGTGGGATTTCTCCTCTTTCCTTCTCTCATTTAAATTTTTTATTTGGCTGAACATTGCACTTACTTTTCCCCAAGTTTGCCGACAGAAACTAGCCTCGATTCCATAGCTCAATGGTCCCTTCTCTTGCTGTTTTTGACCCCCAGCTTTCAATCAAATCCCCATACTTCATAGCTAGCCTAAGATTCACTTATTTCAGCCACATTTTGTTGGCAATGAGAGAGCCCTCTTTGGTTTGGCAGGGCTAGATTCTAGATCAAAAGCTTGGTCTGTGGTTACCTCAGAATTGCCTCTTCTCAGCCTTGAGGTTGATTCTGAGTGATAACATATTGGCGCCGTTGCCGGGGACGAGGTGACAGATCTTCTCCAGGAAAGATCATTCAAGTTGCAGATCTAGTTGCTGATGGTGGACAATAGTCAGACACATACGAAGGCTGAAACATTCTGTTAAGTTATGGTATGTTCTATGCTTATAACAGTTTACTTCTTTTTCTTATTATGTTCCACTGATTAGCAATCACATTTACATAAAGTAAAGTGCAGATAGAACATTAAACGATCGACAGAAAACAAGCCAAGACAAGAGACACAAGATTTGGCGGCTAGCCAGGGACAAACCCCACAATGTGTGGGGAAACCCTTTGATCAAATCTTCTTTTATCTTCAATAATTCAGTAGAGAGAAATAGTACAATAAATCGGATTCATATCAGCAGTAGCAAACCCTAGATCAGTAGCATCAGCATTAGCGGCTTCATTATCAAACTAGGGCAGACCATATCTCACAAACCGACAGCCGGATTGACTTCATTCCACCAACAAAAGTTTCGGCTTCCAGAGGAGGTTCAGATGAACCTACAACGTAGTTCAGATGAGGAGATCTTCTAGGCCACGCAAGTCAATCTTTGCTTCTGCAGTTGCAGCTTCAGTTTCAACAGTTTCCGGCTTCAAGCTAGGGCAGTGGATATCTTGCAAACCGTTCGTCTAATTGACTTCATTCCACCACCAAAAGTTGCATCTTTCAGAGGAGGTTCAGATGAACCTTCAGCGTAGTTCCAAAGAGGAGATCTTCTAGGCCACACAAGTCAATCTTTACTTCTGCAGTTGCAGCTTCAAATTCAACAGCTTCCGGCTTCACATGTGTGAGAGAGAGAGACCCATTTCAGCGCAGTAGAGAAGAGACTCATACCTGCACAGTAGAGAGAGAGAGATGTGATGAGATGAGTGAGTCTAAATGAGGAAAAGTCCTCTTATATTTATACACAACTTCGGTGGGTGAATAGATGCGACTGTTGGGCTTCTGAGCCTACATGAGTTGTAGGTCGGCTTGATAATAATTCCATAATCAAAATAAATTCATATCTCCATGAATACTTATCGGAATTGGATGATCTTTATATCAATCCTACACCTCTCGATGAGAGGAATCTAATAAAAATATTATTAGCCATGAATAAGATGACCCACATGAAGTTTTGCCCTGGTTGCCAATTTTAACACTCCCTCTCAACCATGGAGAACTTCATATGCAATCTGTCTATCAGTCGTTACTATTCATCCATCAAATGCACTACCTTGTACAACCTGACCCTTGCCCTGATCTACTCTATTTTGCCTGTTCTGTTTTGTCTTGTTCTGCCCTGCACTGATCTGTACTGTTTTGTTTTGTTCTGCTCTGCTCTTGCATTGTTCTGTTCTACTCTGCTTTTGTCCGAATTATGAAGAAGAAGAAATGATCGAGGATGTATCATACTAACTCAAAGTCAGTCTCAAAGTATGTACCACTGGTCCCAGACCAGTCTCAACCAACCCAAAGTCAGCGTCATAGTGAGTACAACTCCAATGGTCCCAGACCAATATCATCCTCCACTGACTCAAAGTCAGTCTCAGAGTATGTACCACTGATCCCAGACCAGTCTCAACCGACCCGAAGTTAGCATCATAGTATGGTACAACTCCTACCACTGGTCCCAGACCAGTATCATTGATCCCAGATCAATGGAGGTCATCCTAGCGTAGGGAGTACGGTAGTTACAACGATGCGTCCATCGGTACTACTATGGTCCCTAACTTCATTTCCCTGCTCATTGATCAGATGAGAGGTACTTCCCATGAGTCCCAGACTGCATGGGTAGGATGCCTCGACAGGAGAACTAATCAATCCTGTCCTCACAGGAGAACACATCAATCTTGCTACAATTTCCATGGAGAACACATCAATCCAGGCCTCACAGGAGAACACATCAATCCTGCTACAATTGCCATGGAGAACACATCAATCCAAGGCTCACAGGAGAACACATCATTCCTGCTACAATTGCCATGGAGAACACATCAATCCAGGCTGCCATGGAGAACACATCAATCCAGGCCTCACAGGAGAACTAATCATCCTACTACACAAGAGAGCGAATCATCCTATTCCACAAGAGAGTGAATCATCTTGTCCCACAAGAGAGCGAATCATCTTGTTCCAGTGTGCACCACCAGGGGAGGGTGAGTCACCCTGTGGTCATACGTTGCTCCAGTAGGAACCGCAAGCCCTCAGAGCTCCCAGAGCTTAATGTATGCAACATGCAGAACCCTTGTACAAGGGTTTCTTGCCGACTCCAAGTCGTTTGGGAAAATCACAGATTAGATCTTTCCTCGGGGCTTTGACAAGGTGTATCAACTTGTACATCATCTTAATGTGATGGAGCTTCCTTTCTCATCGACTTACCATATCCCAGATGATGTCTATCTGCTAGAGCAATTGACAAATACAGGATTCCTCAATAATCGAATCCCACCTCTGGTTGTTACAGAGAATCACAGTGGTATCCAATGTAAATCCAAACAGCTCACTGAAGAGCTTTCGCAACCAGACTGCCTCACACGAGGTTATGCTAGCAACAATATATACTGCTTCGGCGGTGCTCAAAGCCACCGACGTCTGCTTCCTGCTCATCCAGGATATTGAAGCAGATCACAAGGTGAAACAGTACCCAGAAGTGCTCTTACAGTCCACCACACTGCCTGCCCAATCAACATCAGTATATCCAAGTAGTCTCACATCTCCAGTAGTGTATCTTAATCCATGAGAGATTGTGTCCTGAAGACATCTCAGAAGATTCCTGGCATCAATCCAGTGAGGCTCAACCAAATATGAGCTCACAATGCTAACTGCAAAACATTTGTTTGGACGGAGGTTCACCAAGAACATCAATGCGAATGAGTTTTTGAAACTCAGAGGCATTTCCCAAGTCTGGTCCGACATCACTACCATATAACTTCTAAAAGTTAAGATCCTCGAGGTAGTCACAGTCTTGCAGTCCATCATACCGAATCTTTCCAATATCTTTACCACATATTTTCCTTGAGATAGGAAAATTTCCCTTGGCTTCTGCCACACTTCAAGTCCTTGGTCCTTCATTTCAAATTCAGAAGCCATCTCCCTCATACATTTGTGAAAGAGAGGGTTTGCACCTGTTAGAAAGAGGTCATCCACATACAACGCCAGTATGAGAGGCTTGTCATATTCAACCTTAAAGTAAAGGTTAGGATCATCTTCACTCCTAGTGAATCCTAGCTTCATCAAGTAGCTATCGATCCTCTCATACCATGCTCGGGGTGCTTGCTTCAGCCCATAGAGAGCCTTCTTCAACCTGCATACATGAGATTTTCAATCATAAATCTCAAATCCTTCAGGTTGCTCCACATAGACCTCTTCTTTGATAGAACCATGCAAGAATGCGGTCTTAACATCCATCTGATGTAGGTCCCATCCTTGTGAAGCCACAAGAGCTATGATAAAGTGGATGGTCGTATATCTGGCAACAGGTGCAACTATCATAGTCTATACCTCCCTTCTGGGATAAACCACGAGCAACAAAATGAACCTTATACTTTTCCATACTTCCATTTGCTGCATGCTTTATATTGTAAAGCCATTTTGAAGTAACAATTGTCTTGTCCAAGGTCTGGGAACTACTTCCCAGACATCATTCTCCATAATAGACTCATATTCTATGGTCATAGCATCCTTCCATAGTTAATGCTTGATGACATCTGAGAATGATGAAGGTTCATTTTGTATGATTGTGCTCATGATGGTCAGCTATCCCTGATACCTGTTAAGTTTCTTAGATGGAAGGTTCCTCAGGGTGCAACATGTCCTTCAGCATCATCAAGTATCCCCCTAAGCCATGAATGCCTCTTCCTAGAAGAGGAAGGCTCATGTGGATGAGGATCAATCAGAAGGCATTGATTCATCATCCTTTTCTTTCGGTTCCCTGGTGTCGGTTTCTTGAGAGCTACTTAAAGTCAGCAAATTGTCCACCTTGCTGAGAGCCATATCTTCGTCAAAGGTGACATCATGACTAATTATGACTTCCCTTTGACCGGCTACATAGATTCTATAGCCTTTAGTATTTTCACCATAGCCCACGAAAATTCCCTTCTTTCCAGATGCTCCCAATTTATTTCTTTTCTATTTCGGCACATGAAAGTATACAGGGCTTCCAAAAATTTTAAAATGAGAAACATCAGGTTTCTTACCGGTGAATTTTTCTTCAGGAGTCTTGGAACCCAATGCTTGATGAGGGCATCGATTTTATACATATACGGCAGTGTTTGCAGCTTCAGCCCATAGAAACTTAGGAAGACTTTGATCATGTAGCATGGACCGGACAACTTCCATAATTGTGCAGTTCTTCCTTTCTGCCACACCATTTTGTTCAGGAGTATATGGTGTAGTAGTCTCCCTCTTGATGCTAGCCTCTTTACAAAAATCATGGAACTCATTAGATTCATATTCAGTCACATTGTCAGTTCTTAAGATCTTGATCTTCTTTTCGGTTTGATTCTCGATTAGGGCATTGAAGTGTCGGAACCAAGGGAACACTTCATCCTTCTTTTTCAAGAAGTATATCCAGGTCTTTCGAGAATGGTCATCTGTAAAAGTGAGATAATATGAGTATCCTCCCAAGGAGTTCACAGGCATCATACCTGATATGTCTGAGTGAACTAGTTGTAATATATCGGAGGTCTTTCTTTGACTTGAAGGGAATGGTCCCCTTTTGAGCTTTCCTTCGGCACATCCCAGACATACACCTTCTTTCTCTACTTGGAATTCAGGCATCCCTGTTACCATCTGTCTTACATCGGGTAGAGCTTTGTAATGAAGGTGGGCAAACCTCCAATGCCAAAGTTCGGACTGAAGCGTTGTGTCACAAGACATGACACCTAGCGGACTTCCACCGACTTGATATAAAGAATCAACTTGAAACCCAAGAGTGAAAGCATCTTTAACATTATTTTTCCATATGCGTACCTTACCATCGCTGAAGGTTACCTTATAGCCTTTGTCTTCCATTGCCGAGATGGATACCAGGTTCTTTTTGAGATCAGGTACATATAATACATCTTGTAAGTGAATCGTATTACCTTGATTCAGTTTAAGAGAAACATTGCCTACACCTTTCACTGGGTATTTCATGTCATCTCCAAGGACAATTTCCAGGTTAGTTTCTTTCTCTACCAGATTATAGAGTACTTCTTTGTAACCAGTGAAGTGTCTTGAGGCACCACTATCAATGAGACAAATTCCCATTGAGTCCGAAGGAGCGGAGGTAGATAGAGCAGCTGGTAGATAATATTCAGCCTGCTTATCGTCAATAGTGTTAGATTCATACCTGGAATTTCTAGCCTTCTTGAATGGTTGCCCTCTTCCTTGATTTCCCGCATTCCTTTTTCCTTTGTTGTTTAATTTTCCATTCCTTCGATTACCATGAGAGGGATTTTGATCATCGTCACGGTGAGAGTCCTTTCTATCAGGGCATTCCCTTGCATAGTGACCTGCTTTATTGCAAATGAAACATCGTCCTTTTCTTCCACCCTTAAATCCAGCCTTTCTTTTCGATTTAGACCCAGAATTATTTCTTTTCTTAGCATGAGAAGAAAAAGCAGCAGGAGGACCTTTAGGCAAGGGCATTTCCTGCTCTTCTACCCTTGTTTGTTCTTGAATGCATCTAGCCATTAATTCCTTGAAACTAGGAATTACATTATTGTTCAGAAGAGTAGTCCTGAACACATACCATTCAAATGGTAATCCTTCGAGAGTTGTGAGTGCCATTTCTCTGTCAGTAATGGTTTCCCCAATATATAGGAGATCGTTCTTGATCTCGGTGATTCTTAAGAAGTATGCTTGGATACTTTCATCTTTACCCTTCTTGATTTCCCTCAACTTATTTCTAAGAAACAAAACTTGATTTGCATCATTAACTTTAAATAAACTCAACAGTCTGTCGTAGATTTCCTTGGAGGTGTCTAGTTTAGAGATGTAGGCCACCAAGCACTTGTCAATAGAGTCCCGGATGATCTTCTTGGTTTTGACTTCTCCATTTTTCCATTTGTTCCAGGCAGCAGAAGATGCATTTGATGAAGGCTCAACAATGTTGCCTCTTACATGGTCCAACACTCCTTGATCTTCAAGGGTTAGATCAATAGACATCTTCCATCCATGATAGTCAGCTTTCTCACGGAGCTTGTCTTCGGTAGGAAAGAGTGTTGAGGACCCCATAGTTCTTTTAGGATAACCTTGCCAATCTTCTCTTCAATGATTGCTCTTGCTCTTGCTTGGGCTTTGTCTTCACCTCAACTCTGATACCATGTTAAGTTATGGTATGTTCTATGCTTATAACAGTTTACTTCTTTTTCTTATTATATTCCACCGATTAGCAATCACATGTAGATAAAGTAAAGTGCAGTTAGAACATTAAATGATTGACAGAAAACAATCCAAGATAAGAGACACAAGATGTGGCGGCTAGCCAGGGAAAAACCCCACAATGCGTGGGGAAACCCTTTGATCAAATCTTCTTTTATCTTCAATAATTCAGTAGAGAGAAATAGTACAATAAATCTGATTCATATTAGCAGTAGCAAACCCTAGATCAGTAGCATCAGCCTTAGCGACTTCATTATCAAACTAGGGCAGACCATATCTCACAAACCGACAATCGGATTGACTTCATTCCACAACCAAAAGTTTTGGCTTCCAGAGGAGGTTCAGATGAACCTACAACGCAATTCATATGAGGAGATCTTCTAGGCCACGCAATTCAATCTTTGTTTCTGTAGTTGCAGCTTCAGTTTCAGCAGTTTCTGGCTTCAAGCTAGGGTAGTCGATATCTTGCAAACCATTCGTCGGATTGACTTCATTCCACCACCAAAAGTTGCGGCATTCAGAGGAGGTTCAGATGAACCTACAACGCAGTTCCAAAGAGGAGATCTTCTAGGCCACGCAAGTCAATCTTTACTTCTGCAATTGCAGCTTCAAATTCAACAGCTTCCGGCTTCACATGTGTGAGAGAGAGAGACCCATTTCAGCGCAGTAGAGAAGAGACTCATATCTGCGCAGTAGAGAGAGAGAGATGTGATGAGATGAGTGAGTCTAAATGAGGAAAAGTCCTCTTATATTTATACACAACTTTGGTGGGTGAATAGATGCGACTGTTGGGCTTCTGAGCCTACATGAGTTGTAGGTCGGCTTGATAATAATTCCATAATCAAAATAAATTCATATCTCCATGAATACTTATCGGAATTGGATGATTTTTATATCAATCCTACACCTCTCGATGAGAGGAATCTAATAAAAATATTATTAGCCATGAAGAAGATGACCCACATGAAGTTTTTCCCTGGTTTCCAATTTTAACACATTCACTTGGTGACTCCAACTCAATGCAAAGATTCCAGCACTAACTGATCCATTCATGCACTAAAATAAGATGATGATAGGGTATGTGGAAAACCCTGTGTGTTGTGAAGCTTTCAAAGAAGTTAGAGATCAGTTAGTGGATATTGAAATAGATGAAGTATTTTTAATTATCGTGCTTCAATGTTTGAGATCTCTGAAGTTTCCTCCTAAAGTTAAAACTGGTTTATTGGGTTAATTGTTGAAAAATTTGAGAAGGAGATTTAGTATTTAAATGATCAGATCTAATCATATGAGTGCTCAGATCCCAAAAAGTTCTTAGAAACTCTCCCTCCTTCAAAGAAAGAAACAATAGAGCTGTCCATGGATGTTTGCATTGATAGTTTGCAGTTCGGGGTCTATGTTGAGGAGTTAGGGCAACAAACACAGTCTAGTTTCTATGATCCTATTGTCACATATATGGAGTATTTTTTCAGTTTAGATGATAAGTCAGATTGTCTTTCACACAGTCAAATTCAGTTTGTGCATGGATGGTTGTTAGAATTTATATTTGTGTCCTGGTTGAAGCACTTCCAAGCAACATCCTTGTCACAGTTACTTGATTGGATGATCTGGCATTATAACATCACTTGATCTAACAATTTTGCATCAGAGTAGGGTATATTTGTGGATAAATAAGCTTCCCAAGGTAGCATTTCAATTTTCGGCATTTTTTTTAGTTTCGTAATGTATAGGTTGGAGTATCTGTGTTTTTTTTGTTGTTGGAATAAGTTGTTCAAGTTTGCAGCTATTTGACCGTATTGCCCAATGGACGAGGCACTAATATACATGTTCCTAGAGACCTACGGTTCTTGGCACCTCCAAGGAGTGACCATCCCAGATGGCGCCATTGTTATAGTCAGTACTTTGGCCTTCCTTCAGTGATCAAATTGGGCCTCTTATTATGTCTATTTTGTTAGATTTTTTGCACATGATCTTCAGCCAAAACATGTCTTAAGCATTTTCATCAGAAAAAGCTCAAAAAAATATTTCCAATGGTACATCACACTCCCAAAACCAGCTCCCGAATCAGAAGACATGATCGAAATGAATGATTGATTCTTGGTTATGCATGTTTTGAGGTCATTTGATGCACATAGGGACACATTTACTACAAAATCAGTTTTTGAAGTAATGGATAGGGATTGTACAAAAGTGAAAGACATTTTTGTCAATCACATACCAAGTAACAAAAACCTCCTTTAGTTTATGTACAGGTGTTACTATGTGGGAGATATGCAGTGATATTTGAAGTCTACATTAAAACAAAACAAATTTTGCATGTGTTTTACTGTTTTAGTCATTATAGTGCGGCACCATTTTACAACAGATGGAAAGTAATTTTGAGAAACCCAAGGAGGTTTTTGTCAACCACGAGCCATATAAAAAAAAACTCTTTCATTTTATTCCCAAGCATCCTAAACTGTAATATTTGACTAGATTTTTTCAGCCTATTTTTACAGATTTTAATATTTAAGGATTTCCTGTTTTAGAGATTATTTTGCGATAACGATTCTGAGAAAATGGAAACTAATTTCCAAAACGTGAGAGATTGTTTTCTCGAAAATAACCTTATCTACAAAAACCTCTTTCAATTTTGTAACAAGTGTTATGGTTCAAGAGATATGAGTCCATATTTAACACCCATTTTCAGAAATTCGTCCTAATTTAATGTAACTAATTCTATCTTAAGGGAGATGGTTGAGCTCAACTCCCTTAGTATAGGGATTAGCTAATTGTATATATTGTATGAATTTCAGAGTGTAAGAGGTTGGATTCTTGCAGCAGATGGAGGTTGCATTAGACTGTGTAAAGTTTTCTTTCAGTATTATTTTAATGAAGCTTTTTCTGCTCTTTAAATTTGGGATTCATCATGGTGTTTAATGTGCAGTATGTTTTTCTTGTAAATTATTTTCCATGCTTTGTTTTTTCTACTAATTTGGTTATAACATTCTCTAAGGGAAGTGTTAGGAATCCATCCATGCATGATGCTCCTTTCACAATGATTATGTTGTTTGATGTAGTGGTTATCTTTACAGAATTCATCCTCTGTTAGATGCTCTGGTGAGTAACTCTGTGTTTCTTTTTCTTCTAATGCTACCACTGTAGATCCATCCCTTGATTGATGCTTGCAATGCAGCAGGCTTTCTCCTCTTTCCTTCTCTCATTTAAATATTTTATCTGGCTGAACATTGCACTTACTTTGCCCTAAGTTTGCTGTCAGAAACTAGCCTCGATTCCATAGCCCAATGGTCCCTTCTCTTGCTGTTTTTGACCCTCAGCTTTCAATCAAATCCCTGTACTTCATAGCTAGCCTAAGATTCACTTATTGCAGCCACATTTTGTTGGCAATGAGAGGGTCCTCTCTGGTCTGGCAATGCTAGATGCCAGATCAAAAGCTTGGTCTATGGTTACCTTCGAATTGCCTCTTCTCAGCCTTGAGGTTAATTCTGAGAGATAACAGTCACTTCTTAGAAAAAAAAGAGATGGAAAGCATGGGGAAAGTTATCCACAGAAGAAGGAAAAATTGTCTAAAGAATACTAGGAAGAAGAGTTCAAAGGTTACATTTATGATCCCAGGTACTTGATAACTCATGAAACAAAGATATTTAACTTGTATGAGTTGTATTGGATGAATAAAATATTCACATTCGAGGTGGTGGTGGAGAAAGGTAGGCAGTGTCATTTTGTTTTGCATAAATTGAGTGTGATCGAGAAAACATTTGGCATTTTTTGAGAATATTTGAATACCAAGATTACAATGCACAATGATACAAAAAAATAAAACAATACACTAGAGGAAAATAACTAAGTCCAGAATTCCAAAGGGGCTCCATTGAATCCCATTATCATGAATGAGCAAAGAAAAGTCCAAAGATCAACAACCATTACAGACATGGAGATTATTGAAGTATGTAACTCATGTGTAGTGTCACCATGCATGTAGGAGAGAAATTGACCATTGCATTAATCTAGAACCAAGGGTTTGAGGATTAGGTTCAAGCTTTAGATTAGATAAGAAGGCATTTTGTTTGTATCCACGATCATTGGCTACAATGTGGACTTGTTGGAGTGCCTACTAGACACTGTAAATTGTGTTATGCATAGAATGAAGAGTTGTTTATCTAGTGAGAGAGTTTACTAGACTACATATTTTCTCAAGTGGCCATGTAGATATTGAGTCAGGTAGATATATCGACCACTGGTTCTCCTCCATGCATTACTATACTATTGAAACATGAAGTGCCAAAATACTCTATTATTCATGGTTATAGCCTCATAGAGATTGCAAGGATGAAGGACACGAGAATGTGGATTTTATATACAACTATTATCATATAAGTAAAAGAAAAAGGTTACGTCATAGTTCATTGGAGAGTTATCATTCTGTTTGATAGGTTAAATTTGTGTGTTGATTGAAGAAGACCATTGAGAGGTGCATTAGCTCAAGACAATGTTCCTGTCCGTTAAGATCCATGTGCAAGTTTATTTATCAAGAGAAAGAGTAGTGAAAAAAGGGGTTAGGTTGCTAGAGTATGTCATGGAGCACATGGCTATATGCAATCTCCAAACCACATTGTGAGTGTGTTTTACAACATGGTGATTGTGTTTGATGTTGACATTGTATTCCCATAGAAACTTATGCCCACAAAGGTTCAATTTTGAAAGTAGAAGAAGTGCATCACCATTTTTTGCACCAAGGTGAGCATTATCAGTGTGGAGGTTTTCAATCTAAGCATCATCATTGTGGAGGATTTCAATGGAAAGTTTGAGAGGCCCAAGCGGGTTTTCAATTTCATAGACTGAAATTTCATTCAAGTTTGAATTGTGTCAAGGTAGTGGAAAAAGCTCATGGTAGTGACATGGATTTGAGAGGCCAAATGATGAGGAAGATAAATAATGGTCGAAATTTGTGTGAATTAGAAGGGATGAATCAAAAGTGAAATTTATGAAGAATTCCATGTTAGATAATAAATGCACAACTTACAACAAAAGTGTAAATTTTAATCTCTTTCATGGCATATGATATCTTATGCTTGGCGATAGTTTTGTTGACATGTTTTGGAAGTGAAAACAACATGAATACATGCTTAAGTGATAAAATCCCAAGCCTTAATTTCATTTAGTAATTTTTCTCAATGGTAAATATTTTAATGGATTTGGCCTCATAATTTCATGAATGGTCCGATGGATTAGATCAATATGTTTGGTGATATTTTGGAAGATGTGTTTTTGAATATTACATGCATATGTGATAAAAGCCCAAACCACATCCAACAAATTTCCTCAATGGTGACTTCTTTAATGGCTTAGGTCTCATAATTTCATTAGTGGTCCCATGGATTAAGTAAATAATCTTTTTGGTATCTCATTTATATGGTATGGGAACATATTGTTCATAGGAAATTGATTACAATAGAGCTTGTCACATTTAATTATAAGAATAAATTAGATTTAAATGTTACCTTTAAGAGAGTTTATTGAAATGATTTGTGTTGATACCCTATCTTTATAATTTTGAAGTTTTGAAACTAAGCACTCTTATTGAATTTTTCTACCTCAAAAGGATATAGAATTATTTTGTTAGAATTTTCCACTTTAACAATTGATGGGTGAAAAATAAATATTGAAGACAAATATTTTATAAAGATGTTGAAGAAGAAAAGGTCAAAGACATAGTTGAAGACACTAAGCATAAGGAGGAAGACAATATTACTATCACGTGGCTTACCTTTTTTTAATGATGACATGTAGTCTTATGTAGCAATATTATGTGATGTAAAATAATTCCTAATCTTGCATGCTAGTTGAAAAAGAGTTCCCGATGAACTCTTTGTTGAATGGTGCACCATAAATCCTCATTCCATTAATAAGTATAGAGAAGTGAATATTAAAATAAATACATTTGATAACCTATTATTCTAAATAACTCATAAACACCAAAGTTAGTTCCTTAGATTGCTTATTAGACTACATCCACGAGGATTTTAAGACATTAATTTAAGAAGAAATATAATTTATTCTCAACGTAACCTTTTCTCTATTTATTATTTATTTTAATTAATATTTACTATATCTCTACCAACATAGCATAAATCAACTGATGGTGGTATCAAACTACTTTCAAATCCTAATTTTGGTTTTGGCAGTATCATTCAAATCTTAATTTTGGTTCTGAAATTCCAGTGCTCAAGTTTGTCCTCCATCATAATTTGTCTCTTTGTAGGTGTTGGTAGGAAAATCAAAGTGCTTATTGGTAGGTTTTCTAGGTGTATCTGATCAGCTTATCATTCTAAAACTATCGACATGTCTGGGCTACATCAGGACTGGATCGATCTAAGGTGAGATGTTTGGGCTAGATTGGAACTGGGTCGATATGAGGTGATTATTGTTGCTTTAATGGATTTTGTCGAGGTGGCGAAGTGCACTCTAAATAGAGATTGTCATTGCACCTGCTAGTACAATATTTCTGGGAAACAATAGAAGAAAACCCCTATCAAACTAATCTCAGTACATTTTCGATGCCAGAAATGTCATGTCAATTTGGGTTTTTGCAACCCATCTAGTTTCGTTCATCCCATCTCTCATAATTTTATCCATTAACCCCCCGCCACTATTGAACTTCAGGACCCATACAGTTTCGTTAATCCCATCCCTCTGAATTTTATGCATTAACCCCCTGCTGCTATTGCACTTATGAGCCTTGCGCTACTAGAAGAACGCACTCTCAGGCCCACTTTTTCATATCTCTTTTATAAAACATCTCGAGGCATGATGAATTAGACAATTTCATGAAGGAAACGATGCTAGGGATTTTATCGCTACAGGAGTTTAGATGTGAGAAATTAAACGATCGATGTGAGTAATTAAATGAGTGAAATATAGGTAGGAGATGCCATCACTGACCTTTCCAAAGGAAATAGTTGCCAATATCACCATCATCGTTGTCCATCATCCATAGGGCCACAAGGGTTAGAGGTATGGCGGTAAGGGTTAGATGTATGGTGGGAAGTGATTAATTTTGGGCATATTGTAGTTTGGAATCTGGATGTCGGCCTCCATTCTATTTATTTCTTATTTCTATGCTTGTTTTAGTTTTCTATTTGCTGCATAGTGCAACCATAGATGAATTTTGGCTGGGAGTATTGAGGATCATCAAATCTTAGGCCTTCCCCTCTTGTTCAGACCTCAAGTGCCCTGTTTTCTTGAATCATGCCATTATAATTATTGGTGAGTTTCCTGTGTTTATAATTGATTGAAGTAAATTTCTTGGAAAACCTTCAGCTCTTGGAACACAAAAAAACGCTTCATGAACTGAATCAGAATATGAATTTAGTGAATAAATCTGAAACAAGATTCGTTCATGTATGGAGAAATTTCAATTTATGGGGTTTTGATTCATGGATTCAGCAATGATTTCTTGGTCTCCGTAAAATTTATTTGATCATGGATTACGATTTCTTTTTCTAGTCCCCACTTGCATGTTTTATTTTTATGTTCTTCAATGCATCAAAAACATTTATATCAAGCATTTAGAATGCATTTCATGGTAGTGATCTTTAATTAACCTCAACTCAGTACGAACTCTCTCTATTGATTTCCCTTGGTAGGATAATAGCATAGCCCTATGGTGCATTCCTATGATCTTTTCACTTCTCTTTCAACTCATTCCAGTTACAGAAAGAACCTAACCACTCACTTGGATCTAGGATGTGCAATTATTGCCATTTTTTTTGTCCCTTCCTAGAGTGTAGCATCTAATTTTCGAGTTCCATAATCCCCCTGAATCACATAAGCAACTCAATCCACAAGGATTAGATGCTTTCCCAACCCAACAAGTGGAGTGGCTGGTACTGAACCCGAGCCGGTTGATTTTGTTGATGAAGGCACCTTCATAGGTTTCAAGGCTTATGCCAAAATGGTGGGTAAGAAAAATGGGTCCTGACTTTACACTTATGGTTGCTTACCTTGAATGAAAGCGGTTAGATCAATAACAACCAGCTAGTTAAATAGATGTTCTTTTGGGGTTGGTAATCCCAGCCTGAGGTGAACAGGTTAATCGTATAGGTCAGTGAGTTGGCCAAGCCATGGGTTAGTGAGCTTAGGAGATAATACCAGCATAACTAACATAGAGGAGGTCTAATGGAGTTAGTGGAGGTATGCTCCCTAGCAGGCAAGGTAGGTGAGGACACATATTTTTGGAATGATTCAAATTTCTATTACATGGTTTGGCACCATTTCTTTATTCAACCATCTTGTTTAGTTTCATCTCCCAGCCACTTGGCGGCTTGGTTTTCACTCTTTCCAAAAGGACTAGAAGCAACAATATGGCGGGTATCACTAATAAATAGCTGACCCTTGAATTCTTAGATTTGTAGTTTTATTGCTGATCTCTGTGATCTGTGTTGGTGGGAACTAGCCCTATCATGGAAGAGTTATTTAATTTTCTCTTCATCATTATTGTAGATGATAATGTAATCACATATTCAATTTTGTAAATTTTAAGCTCCCTTATTAGACTTCTATTGGAATGATGTTATAAATTTTTAAATATTCAAATGAGAAGTCAGATTGCATTGAGGAATGAAATGGCTACAACTCCCAAGCCATGGTGAGAAGTGGGTGCTTGGATTTCGGTCGAGGCTGCTAGGATTTCTGCAACCTTGCAGTGATGGCCTAAAATTGTAGATTCCGCTTCAAAGAGAATTGAATTTCCAAATTTGTCAGGAATCAGGTAATCTTGAATCAGATCAACATTTCAAAGTTGGTTTCAAGAGATTAGTGATTTTTCAGTAATTATATTATTGAATATCAGATGATTGTGAACATGGTAGAAGCTATAGATTTCGCTCTACATACTCTGAGTTCTAGACCTTTGTGTTTAGATCCTATATCACTAGGAGCGGAGTCAATGAATGTAGTTGAATCAGTTGCCAGAAAATCAAGAATAGAGACACCCCAGAGCCCTAAATCAAATCCTAGTTCAACTTCCACTATTGTGGATTTCTGCAAGTTTATGAGAAAGCATAATTATAACTACGTTGTGGACATCTTTGACCCCAATGTAAGAGATCATAAGTTATATAATGGTAAAGAAAGTCAGCCATGACCATGCCTAAGTTTTACCTGAAGGGCACTCCCCAATAATCCAGGGGCTGGACAAAAGAGAACTTGCCTCATTTTAAGGTGATATCTATTATAAGCCCTTTCAAAATCTCTACTTCAATCAACACTCTAGCCACTCTCCAAGCCTTGTTTCTACATTAACCTTCATGCACCAAGAGAGTTTTTCCAACTACATTGCTTATAGCTCCAATGTCTCTCTTTGTCCAAAATTGGGGGAAGTTGAGCCATAAGCAACCACACATACCTCATAAGAAACGCCTCATGCCTAGGATCGAAACCGGGATACCAATTCCCTGCATTATAACTCCACCATCCTGCCTCAATTTGAACTGGAATAAAATCCATCGTTTTAACAAGATATGAAACATTTGCAAGTATCCTAATTTGTGTTTCCACATGTCAGAAATTCATTCTCCTAGCAATAAATGATTGAATTTCCTGTCAAGGAACCGACCTATTACACCAACTTTGGACATCACCATTGCATAATCCATTGAAAGGTCAAACCCTAGCAAGCATTCATATCTCCTTGCCTTAGCTTTAACACACTTAGATTTCCTTTTATTTATTAACCCTAAGGTCATCCAAAAACCCTCATATAATGGAACATTATATACCAACACTTATTGTGAAGAATGTGTGACTTTAGCCCTACATCTTTCAAGATGGATTTCGGCATAGATTAAAATTAAGCACTTAATTGATAGTTGCAATTTTCGATATGTAAAATTGATCTATACATGTTAGAGGCTTGAAAGCTATCCAAACACAGTAGGAAATTCGTAGTGATACATCTGGTGAAATTAAGATTATGATCAAATTGTTAAACATTTTACATACTTGAGTATTCTTGGATAGTTTTCTCTAAATTTCCTTCTAAGAATAAAGTCACCCGACCAATTTTAATTTGAAATTATAGAGGACCTAAAAATCCCAAGACAATGGGCCATTTCACATTTGTACTTCTGTGTGATTATGGTTGCCCATACGAATACTTAGAAAATCTTTAACAACTAGGCATCTCAATTTTTACATTATACTTTTTGAAACATTCTCCAAGAAATTGGAACCTGCAATAATTGCACGTTAATGTCCTCACCAAACCTAGGTACCTCTTTCTGCTACATATAATACATAGAACAACTTAAATACAATGACACATAATTATATCTTAACATCACACATTTAACCTAATGCTTACAAATCACAATTACATTAATGCATATTTATATGAGAATATGAAATGACATGGAGGTGACTCTGCAACCACCTCAGTCAGCTTTGTGTCCTTTTTTATCATTCAAAACCTTACGTTCTGACGAGAATCAAATTTTGGGTCTACCCATTAATGGTTACTTATTTTTTCTTTCCACATTCTTTTGTTTCTTAAATAACATTTAACTTGTGATACCTTATTTAAAATTCTCATATTCAAAATTATATTTGTAAAAGTAAAATGTATAAATATATTAAATGGTAATAATATAGCTGCCAAAATGAATGTATATATAAACATCATAAAATTTTAACTGGTTTCCTCTATAATTGGTTCCCAAGGCTATCTACAATCGGGTTCAAATAATGTTCGCCAAGACTTTTGTTGGTGCATGTCGCTTCTCAATTCCATCAACCGCAGCACAACCTCGGGTGTTATGATGAAAAGGAGAAACCAGATGTTAAGAGAAACCTCCGTGGGATCTATCAACGCAAGTAAATGTTGCTCCGGTAGCGAATCTGAATGCTAACAAGTATGCACCGCACTTTCCCATGTTGTCACTAAAGACTAGACGCCCAGGTAAGTTCCAACTGTACCATAGTCTACATTTATGCAATTTACTTATAAACAACTTATGGTCGCTTACCATCCAAATTATAGTTGGTTTCTCATAAAATAATTTATAGTTGCTTTCTCATAAACCCATATACATGCCCTCTGAATTGCAAGGGGCATGGCCATGATGCATATGTACATGGCATATTGCTGGAAACACTATGGTTTCTCTTGGTTAACTTCTGCACATAGCACATATCTATCAATAAAAACGATAAGTGATATCTTACGTAGTGTACCTAACAGTAAATTTATATAAAAACAAAAATACAAACAACGATACGTATATCCATGCTGTAATAAGGAAAACCCAAGAATTCCCTGCAGTAAAATTACTGGGTAATATACATATATTCTTTGTGTGTCGCAGAACTGAAAAGAAAAGAACTAGAGACAATTCAGTTTTATGCTAGAAAGATTATTTTATTTAAGCATCATATCTCCTTGGCTTAGCTTTAACACACTTAGATTTCCTTTTATTTTTGTTTTTTTTCCCTTAATCACTACTTTGCTCTAAATTCACCTCTTTTTCTCTATTTTCTCTCTTTTCATCTCTTTGCTTCACCAATCTCGAATCTTGAATAGACCGAACATTATCCCTACTCAAATTACATCGCTCCTTTAAACCCTGGGGATTGTTTCTCTTTTCCCTATATTGTGAGAATTATCAAAATCTAACTCTTTTGGAGTTGAAACATTACACTTTAGGCATAATAGGATTTGCTGCTGACATTTACATAGGAACCATTATTCTAGGTTGTCACTAAATGGTTCTTAGAGTGATTGAATGTTTAGTATTACATATTCTACATAATAACCTGAGTAAGAGTAACTATGAGCTTGACTTCTCCATCCATCTAAGAGCTTATTTAAACATCATCTTATTAAATATGATATGTGTAAATTAGGGAAAGTACAACCCTGTCATTTCCATTACTATAGATTACAACAACTTCCTTATGTAGATTGAACCAATGGAACCAATAGAAGATTAAAGCTTTGATAACTTCTAGTTATACTGTACTTTTCTGAAACCTGTTACACAATCTTACCATTGTCTTATTTGTCTCAATGCTACTAGTACATAACTAGATGCTATTAGAGCTCACAAGTTAGCCAACATTTCCTTAGAAACTGTAGCAACTAGTGGAGAGTTGGGCACTATTGACTTTTCTGCAAACAATGAAAGCCCAACATGTCCATGCTTCACTCAATGCACATGTCCCTCAAAACGAGCAATGTGTATTCATAAATTGGCATATACATATTGTCAATGTCATATATAGATTTAAGCCCCTCAAAACCATACAAAAGCACCTATTCCCCATGTATTTAAAGAAAACAAGACAAATCCTTCCTTTGCAGCTCAATTTGACCAACAGTTTCAGGAAAACATGCATCAACAAACTACAAGCGTAGGAATGGAAAAATGTAGGTGACAAAAGCTGTGAGAATGGAGAAGCTTTTTTCTGCAACTATGTCTATCAATACTAGCTCTTGATCTCCACCCAACACCCTTCAAGTATGGCAGCTCATCTTGTTTAGCTGGAATAGGTCGAGGGGAGATAAAGTGAGCGATAGCAAAACAGGGAACTCTGAAATGGAAAGGGGGCATTCCACCAATAGAGATTAGCATTAGATAACTGCACCCATTTGTGAATGTGTAAATCTGAACCGTGGCATGCCTAGCCTATGGTTCCTTGTTTTTTGAGTTTTTCTTGAGAGATTTCTCTACCTCTAGCCATAATTTTTTTGATTTTAATCGTTAATGCTCCTCTTCCTTCTTGTTTGTAATAGCTTTTGTGATCTCTTTTTCTTCTTGTTGCATTTCTCTTATGACTTCTTGACTATCCTGTTTGGTTTGAAGGGTAGTCAACTTGAGTTGAAGGTCTTCTCTTTCCTTGGAGGGGGGAACATAATGTGTCTTTGCCCATTCCTTCTACTTCAACTTGACATTGCAAACTTTTCTTTCCCACACAAAAGAAGGTGATCCCTGCACTCAAATGCCTACCACCAACAATAAGATCTTTCATACCTTGTATGCCAATCACCCAATTACCTTGTGAAATTTAACTGACAATTCAAACAAACATCATCAACATGTCCTCTTAATCCTTCAATATGTTTTCTATCTCTTGTGCAACAAGACCTGTGATCCCTTAACATTTCTACAACTCGTCCATGCCTAGGAAACATAACTAAACAGTCTCCATTATTTAAAACTAGTAGAGTTCTCCCAAAAAGCACTGTAGTTAGGGTTTTTATACTTGATGAGAGAACAATGTGAAGTAAACAAGCCTTAGCAAATGCTTTTTCTGTCTGTGTAAAAAAAATTATATTTGCTCTCTCCAGTGCTAAAGGAAAATCAAGATTCTCTACAATGAACCTGGATAGATTTTCATTAACAAAATGGGCAGACTCTTTTCCTCCATTTCCATCAAACACCCTATAGAAGACAACAGGACATTGACCAAAGTAACTCTGGCATATATTTTTGAAAAAATAAACAATGCGTAAATTTACGACTTCCATGTTTTCATAACCTCCTATTATTAGACTAGAATTAAGAGTGGAGGATTGGCATAAATTCTATTTCCAAACATTCTCTATTTTTATTTCAAACAATGTTGGAAATAATCATGCAATATCTATATTACCCCTCTATGACACTGATAGAACCCTTAAAATCTTAGCAACAATATACTATAGCATTCGCCTTATTAGAGCATGGCCAAGGTGGCAGTTCTGAAACCTTTTCAAGGTTGAAGTAGTTGTATAGAATACCATTTTACTCGTTGAAATAATGTTGCTTGATGATTTGTAATGTTAAAAATACCTACATAAGACACTCCTGCAATAATATTTATGTGCAACTGATGTCATGTTAACCGTGACTTTCCCACTACACAGGAATAACTCCAACCATTTGTTCCTTCTGTTTGTTGCTTGCATTTTCCTCCTTTAATGTTGATTAATAATATAAAATAATGAGCAATATTTTCGAGATTAACAGTCATGGAAAACCATCTGGAACTTGCCTTATATAAGGAGGATATCTATAATTTTTTCTTGGAAATAATACTTTTATTGACTACCTGAATATATCATTGTTTTACGACTACCATTTCTAATCCATCAGTGAATACTCTTTAGAATAATTTTAAATATGAAGATCAACAAAATAAAATAGCAGGAGATGACATTACCTAGTGTTTTATTCATCCAATGAGCCTTGGAGAAAATAAAAGAAGGTGAAAGTCAATTCTATCTTCAACAAGCAATGATACAAAACCAATATTTTTCTAGCCTAGTGCTTTTCCTTGTTACAAATTGAGCAACAATAATTTTCTTTAGGCCCTCTGATTTTGTGTATGAACATCCTAAAGGCCCTTTTCCCACTTTAAAATTTGACTTTGATTTCAATTTTTTAACCCGATAAATCGATTTCCTTCTCTTTTGGTTTCAAACTTTAGATTTCACTTGCTCAACCGTGATCAAAACAACTAGGGTATCAACTTTGAACATGTTGGGAATTTTACATGGAAGTCTTTGAACACATTGGGACTTGTCAACCTCTTACCCATTGATTTGAGATTAGTGGTAAAGGTTCATTTTTAAAATCAACATTTAAAGACTAAAATTTAAAAGAACTAAAATGTCATAGGTAATACTTAGCCAATTGATAACAAAGTTCGCTCATATGGGCTACATCTCTAGGTTCACTTCAATTAAAAAATCGATCCATTCATAAAGATGAAAAGTACATTATATTTCCTCTTTACATAAAATAGTGGCCTCAATCCATACAAACTACCTCTGATGTTATCTAGGAATATGACAATGGCTTCTTCTTGCAATCCATGAACTTATGATTTCCTTATTCTCATGATGAAGGGGCACTTTGTTGCTGATTGAATCCCATAGCTCGAATCTATTACCTTTTATAATTTATTCTTGCTAAAGAGTTGTTGAACCAGGAGGCCTTTTAGATGAAAACACAGGAAACTAACTCATACATGTCTTCATACATAAGAAAATCCTTCCTCTTGCTTGTTTATCTTACCAGAAAAATAGATTACATAGCATTCCAGCACATAGATTGTGGTATGTGTCGTAGATTTATTTACAGAGGTGTTGGCTCCTTGAATTTTTCCAACTCTTCATTTGTAGATCCCCTTTTTTGATCTCATTAAGCAACTTTATCCCACTCGCTTTCTTGTGTTTTTGAGTGCTTCCATTGCCTTCCCCTTTGCATCCATCATGGGAGTCCTATTTAAGGTACAATGTGGCACCATTGGAAAGCTCACGAACTTTCAGTTAACTTATGGTTTTTCAATTTCACTTGGAATTTACCAATACTGTGGTATAATATCTTTCATAAGTAAGTCTTGGTTAGTAGACCGTTTTGTGTGTATCTGGTTAGTATATAGACATTTGGGACAAAAAACATTAATTTTCGTTGTTGATTTGGTTTCCAATTTGTAAACCATAGAAAAGGATTTTGATATTATGTAATATGGTATCAATTTTAAAGTATAGCCCCTTAAACTAGACCTTGGACTAGTTTGATGAGATTTCCCATACTTAAATGACCAGTTTGGAAACCAATCTTGTTAGATTGACTAGTTCTGGTTCTGCACCAAACCAGTCTGGATGTGGCTACAACAAAATCTAGAGGATGAAGCAAATTTAAAAAAACCGTGAAATTCCCTAGTGCCGTAAAACCCTAAAACATTGTTATGTAGTAGTTTGTAGCATGTTGTGTTTTGGACTCTAGAGGACACTTAGAGCATGACTGTTTATGTATATTGTTTCATATTTGTATTGCAATTGGTGCCATTTTTCCATATTCACCCTTACATGGCATATAAATGAGTGTCATGTTTTTTCTTGGACTCTGCAAGCCATCTAGAGCCTCACTACTTATGTATTTTGTTTTGGATATGGATTGTTCTTAGTTCCATTTTGTTATATTTAACCTTAAATGGTATATCATGAACAAAATTTGCATATTTGGTCTCTAATGATTTACATTTACATTAAATGATTTATGTGTGTGTGTGTGTTTCTTTATTGATTAAAGTTTTCATATTTCAATGATCTTTTTAGTGAAATGGTTTATAAGCACAATCATCAATTGAATCTGATCTAAGTACAGTTTGACCCAAAATCTAATTCTAACTTTTAAAGCATTGGTCATGTTATGAGCATTGTGAGCATTTGGAAGCCAAACATAGACCAAAAAGTTGAGATTGTGATTATATTAAAGAAGGATCTATGGGGATTGTAATTGGTATCAATTTAGAGGAAGTATGTATCTCATTTTGCAGGTAGTTTCAAGGTAAAATTTCAATCCTTGAAGTGGATATCCTTCAATTTTAAACTTCTCTCAAATATTTCTAGTAGACAATCCCTTCAGGGCCCATGCAACTAATGTATACCAAGATTGTATAAACGTCCTTTTCAAGCATTTCTTGTAGTTTTTGATTTAATTTTGAAGAAAGGTTGATCTTTGATGACTATTCCTCCTTAATAGATAGAAATATTTTCATTTCACTATAAAAATACTCCTTGCACTGTTGAATATAATTGTGTATACTTATGCATAACCTAAATTTATTATTGCTATAGTTCAATAACAAAATTCAGATCAAATTTTATTATTGAACCAAAAAACTCTTGTTTGATGCTTAGTCCATGCAAGGAAGTATAACTATCAAAACTTGAAAATTTTAATGCATGCATTCAATCAAATATGAACATGGATGTCAGTAAATAATACATTTTTTGAAGTGTTCTTATATATCCTTGGGTTAAAGTTGAAGCGTGTTTGACCATCTAGTGTTGCTAGTTCCTAGTGAAATGATAAGTACATGCCTTGAAATTAGCAGTATATTTAGACTTAAGCAGACATATGAGGATATGAATTACTTGTCACTTAACAGGGAAAAATTTAGAATGTTGATTCTGGAAAATTTATATGGATTCCTCTTTCAAATGAGAAAAGAATAGCATCACATGTGAAGACAAGGCATAGTTTTGATTCCTACTATCCCATCTATTTCAACTAAAGCCACCAATTCCTGTTAAAGTATTTTAAAATAAATAATGTTAGCATTGTATTGTATGGTTTAATACTGGTTGTTCAAGTATTTAAAACAACTAAGTATTATGGCTTTTAATCTCACCTATCAAATAGTTGTATGTCATTACAAGTACCCAAAAGAAACATCAAAGTATTTGGAGTTAAGCTGCACAAAACATGGCCTTTATTTTAGTGATTCCAGCTCCCCAAACTGTGTTGACATGCCTTATATGCATAAGTTATCCTCACATATTTATTTGATACACCTTTGACCTTGATTTGACTAAAACTAATGTTATGAACTTTACTATTAACTGAATTAAAGCGATTCTTCCAATCTTACTGTCATGGTTGCATAATGGAGGCTTATTGAAACTTTAATCATAATAATTTTAATCGCATATTTTAGTAGTGGATTCTTAGTAAACCTTAAGCATAATAATCTTAATCTAGTGCTTGAATAGTGTAGGCGTAGTGAACCTTTAAGCATAATTAAGTATTACCTATAGGTTGAAATTTTTTCAAGCCTATCATAAATTTAGATTTGAAAGGCATTTGTAATGATGAGAAGAACATTTTTGTTTTCCAATAGATTAGGCTTTTGTTAGTTTTGGAAAACCAATTCTGCTTCTTTGTATTCTTGATGACATTGATAGATCCATTATATTCATTTTCATTTGTATCAACTAATTACATATTTTTTTATTTTTTATGCTTTTATGTTTTTTTCTTCTTAGTGCATCAAGTGAGTTTTTATTGTTATTATACATTAGATGAGTTTAATTTTGTATGTTTTCTTGCCAATGCCCTTTTATTTATAATGTTTGGAAAATGTTACAATTTTGTTTTTAAGTAAAAATTTAGAACTCATCTCACTCTGTTTTAAAACTATGCTTTCTTTTTACAAGATAAGTATTGGCAAGTTCATTATATGGCAGCGAATTAGTTATATGCAATTTGTGAGGTAGTTGGACCACAACCTATCAGATATTTTTCCATTGAATTAATGAGTTCATACTTGTGAATGCTCTCATTGGCATAGATACTTGACAAATAATATCATGGATGTAACCCTGCAGTTTTGACCCTTGGAATATAATCAATCATATTATACCTATATTGTAATAACATGGGTATTTTGAGGTGTTTCAAGCCATGTGGGCTCACCTATGATGATGCTATGATGTAGCTAACATAAATGCCTTGTATATATTTCTAGAGAATATATATTTTATCTTAAGCACAAGGCCAAGGCCTACCTAGACAATTCTTATGGTTTGTATTTTCAAGTTTGGATATTGGTTTATATTACCTAGGGACAATGGGTTTGTCACTATGGTACAAAAAAACTTGTTAAAAACATTTCTTTCTGTTAACAGAGGGTGGGAAGGTCTTGCCAATTCTCTTGACAAAAAAAATCAAATGGAGTGGTAGAATTGTGTTTTAAAGGGTGAGCTAGAAATCAGTACTTGAAAGGTAGAACTTGAGAATAGAAAGCTATTTGATTTGGATCTAGAGACATAACAGACCATGGAAAAACAATGATGGTATTGACGAGTCTTCCCTGCAAATAATCTCTAACTGTTAGACCACTACCTAAATTTTAGTTATCTGCAATGGAAATAGTGACTCTAGCTTTATTTGTATGAATATTGACTTTGGACATTGTCTTGTTTGTTTCCTATGAATGATTTTGATTTTCAAACTCCAACTAGTTTGTTGTTAAACTAATTAAAGCTTTGATGACAAACATATAGTTTTTAAAGTTGTTTTCAAAACTATTTTCTTGAGAGAATTTGTCTTTTTTACTTTTGGTACTATAGATTGCTACTGTGTGACATATGCTATGATATAATTTCCTGGATAAATAGATAGAAGTGTTGTACAACGTAGGTTTTTTTAAATATAAAGAAACTGAATTTCCAAATACAAAGTTTATTAGTTAAGAACATATTTTAGACTTTTTAGCTAAGCTATGATTATATTTCAGTAGGTGATTTTGTGTACGTTGATAT
The DNA here is from genome assembly GCA_031772625.1 of Pinus tabuliformis. NCBI lineage: Eukaryota > Viridiplantae > Streptophyta > Pinopsida > Pinales > Pinaceae > Pinus > Pinus tabuliformis. Next base: position 876,175,999 of record CM062807.1, read on the forward strand.
TGTGCTGTCTCTTTGGTTTATGTTAGGTAACAATGGTTAATAAGGAAAATGTTATTGAGCAATAGGCACAAATCTTAATCTACTATCGACATGGATCTCCACGGTTCTTAGGCATGGAAACAAAAATGCAGATGTTAGTGGGATCTGCAAATTCCATGTTGGATGAATTTAATACTAGTGATCTGATTTTGACTTCTTGTCAAATAAAGAATGTCCCAAGTCAAATTCAAATAAATAGAAGTAGCTGAAGAATGAAGGTGAATATATTGCTTTCTATTCAATTCATTTTTTTTTATTTGTTGGTTGTTCTCATATTTTGAATGTGGACTTGTGAAATTCAAAATTGCATGTTGGCTTATGTGAAGGGCATATATATATATATATATATATATATTATTTTGTTCATGGTTTCTGGAGATCCGTGTTACATTTGCATAAAAATTTAGATATCATTCAGATATATAAACACCCAACAACATAAACATTGAGATTTTTCCTTCACTCAATCTATAACATATTTCATATGTCTTCATCAATTCTCTTCTTCCATATGTTATTCACTTATGACATCTCCTTTTCTATATTTGGTGCATTTTCTAGTTATAGGTCATTTATAGGTTATGAATGTCTTCAAAGTTTCACTTCTAATTGAGTATTCAATTGAACATATTGATTTACTTATATGTAACTATTTTTCCCTCCACCCACATTTCATAACTTCCATAATCATTAGGTAGGGACCTAGAACTTCGATGTTGCTTTTCTTGTTTAGTAAAATATTGCCGAGACTTTAATTTATTGAAAGTTGTAGAATTTACAAATTATGAAGTTTGAAGGTCTACTTTTTAAAAGTCTAATTCTTTAAAGGGTGCTATCTCAATGGAAGAGCAACTACCCTACAAGTAGGAGGTTGGCGGTTCGATTCCATTGTGCCATAATATCCATATGGAATGGAAATGATCAGTTTTTGGTGACGAAGACTCTTTTTCCATCACCAATGAGCTTATGGTGACATTTTTCGACCCTTGCCAAAATATGAAATGGTGAGGGTCCACAAACACCACCATATATACGCATCAATAATGACGATCGTGAAAGTTCCGTAACCATAAATCATTTTTGTTGATATGAAATGGTGACGGTCATTGTCCATCATTATAGTCATTGTTCATGATGAACCTTGAATGTCACCACAACACCTATACTTTTGGCAATGCGGCTTTTGGTGATAGTCAATGAACGTCACCATAAATATGTACCAATAATGATGACCATGAAAGATCCATCACAATAAATCATTGTTGTTCATAAGAAATGGTGACAGTCACTATCCTTCATTATGATCAATATTCATGATAGACCTTGAATGTCACCATAACATCTATACTTTTGGTGACGCTACCTTTGGTGATGTTTAGTTTTTGGTGACTGAGGCTATGGTTTGTCACCATTTCTCATATGAAATGATGATGGTCACTATCCATCATTATAAATCATTATTGGTGATGGACTTTGAATGTCACCACAACACCTATAATTTTGGTGACGCCACCTTTGGTCACATTTAGTTTTTTGTCACAAAGGTTCTTTTGACTCTCACCAATGAGCTTATGATGACATTTTTTTCCCCTCACTGATGTCCTTTTTTCTTGTATTGGATAATTTCACAACATTTTTTCAGTTAAATTTTGGAGTTCTCTCTATTGTCTCTACTCTCTCATACTCTTGCACACTTAGAGTATTCTTGGAGCACTCTAGCATTGGAGGAAGGAAGGAAAAGGAAGGACAAGAAAGAAAAGGGAAGGAAAGATAAAGTAAGGAAGAGTGGGATCAAGTGACTATAGTGGGATAACTTGAAGGTACCGAGTTGCATGTATTATTCCTTGCTAGTTTTGGCATGCAAGGTACATATGTGTGTGTATTTGGTTGTCCTGTTTTCATTGGCATGGGTCTTACTAGGTGTGACAGTGGATTTCAGCCTTTCCTTACATTCTTGGATAACCATGGTGTGATGGGGTTCTCTTACTTGGTTGAGATGGATTTCGGAATGGTTTCAAAAATGAGTGGGGTGGTCTAAAAAGAAATCACAAGGCCTAGGAATCCCTTGACTGGTAATGGCAAGATACACAGTAAAGCCTAGTTGTGAATACTCTCTTTGGGCCTAGGAATCCCTTGACTGATAATGAAAAGATACAATGTAAAGCCTAGAGGGTGGAGCCTCGTTAGGCCTAGGAATCCCTTGATCGCTAATGGCTAGAAACACGGTGAAAACATAGAGGTGGAGACACAAAAATTCCTCACGGTTTAGGTGGAGAGATCTAGAGGCATCCATGCTTATTTAGGGTCTAGTGATCTCTTAACCAGTTTATGGTGGTATTGCGGTAAAACTATAGTGTATGTTTATTGTTTGGGCTTAGGAATCCATTGGCGGGATACACAATCAAGTGTGAGGAAACCTTTATTGGTTTTTTTGTGAGTCCCACATTCATGCTTGAAATATGGCACATGGGTGATTGGATGAAAGAAATATTTGGTTCAGCCCAATCTATGGCCTGCTGGTGTGTGGAAGTCCTTGACTTGGTTGGATTTTCATATGTTGATAAGAGCTCTTTTCCTTTTGTGTATTATGTGTAAATATGTTGGTTATTACATGATGATAATGACTAGTCTATCATACTAATATTATGGATATATGTTGGTTATAAGCATGGTTTCATGACATATTCTAGTTATGGCTCTTAACATGTTTTGATTGGTAAATGAATGTCTATTAAATGCATGACCTAATACATGTTATTACAACAGTTATGAGAAGGTATTATACCTTCTTGGTGATATTCAGGTAACAATCAAACCCCTAGGTTGAAATATGCATTTATAGCCTGTAGATTACATGTTCCCAATGTGTTGGACGAAATGTATGTCATTGTTAAGATTAGTTAGGCCAATTCCTTGATTAAGTTTTGTGTTATAATCTTTGTATGTGTGTCATTTATTTTCTTGGAAAGTCTCATCAAGTTCTGAGGAGTGGTATAGAGACTAGCCTTGAAAGAGTGGCTCAAATCTTGTGGTACTAGGCACAAAACTAGCTGAAAAAGACTACAGTCTCTCCCTTGTATGCTTATGGAAGAAAATGGAGGCTTACAATCACACAGATGTAGGTTTGTGTGTGTGACTAGGGTATTTTTTTATGAAAAATAAATCAGACTTAGGGTTTGGGTAGCTAGAGTGGTTGGTTAGCCTCTAGGGTTCCTATAGCTCTTAAGGAAGGTCAATTTGGTTTTGGTTTGTTGATTCCACTTCCTTAATTGTAATTGGGGAGTTTAATCATATCATAGTAACTCTTCCTTACCTGTTTACCATGGTGGACCGATTATCTTGGGTAGATGTGGGAGTAGGGTGTTACAATGAAACACTATATTTTTAGAGAGTTTTATACAATTATGATTGTCACAGTGGATCAATGTAGGATCCATCCCCTGAATGAAGATACCAACCAAGATCTTCCTCATCCAAATAGCATCACATGTTTCTTGACTAGCAACCATATACTTAGCCTCTACCAAGCTAAGTTCTATAGATCTATGTTTCTTTCTATACCAAGAAAATGTTGTTGACCCAACACTGAAGATATCTTAGAATGTGCTCTTCCTATTTGATGGAATCCTTGCCCAATAGGAATCTATGAAACATTGGAGCTTCACTCCATTAGTCCTCCTGCACCATAAACTAAAATATTACATGCCTTTGAGGTATTTGAGAATGTGTTTTACTTCTTTCGAGTGAAGCTTTGTAGGCTACACCATAAACTGAATAAGCTAATTAAAAACAAAATAAATACGAGTCCTTGTGTTCACCAAGTACATTGAGGACGCCATCAACTATATGTAGAAAGTGTCATCTACTTCCTCTCTTGTAGAAGCATCCTCTTTCCTCTTGTTAGTAGCTATAGTATTTTCCATGGGCTTGCAATCCTGTAGATGGAATCTTTGAAGGATTTCAGAGGTGTATTCCTTTGACCAAAAAATATATCTTCATATCTCCCTTCCATACCTCCAAACCAAAGAAGTAGTGCATAAAATCCATATATTTAATCTCAAACTCTCTTGTAAGGTCCTCCTTACAAGTTTGGATCAACGATTAAGATGAGCAAACTACCATATACCAAAATGTAATAGAGATTGGCATCTTCTTCACTCTTAGTGAAGCCCAATCCACTGAGGTAGGAATCTATGTGAGTGTACCAAGCATGAGGTGCCTACTTGAGACCATAAATGGCTCTCCTGAGTCTACACACATGTGTCTCCCTTTTAAATGTATGAAATCCCCCAGGTTTCTCAATGTAGATCTTTTCCTCAACCACCCCACTGAGGAAGGAAATATTAACATCCATTTGGTGGATCTTCCACCCAAACTGTGTTGCTAATGCTAGTTGGTCCTAATAGAAGAATATATTTCCACAGGGGAAAATGTATCCTCATAATAAAATCCCTCTAACTATGAGAAGCCTTTGACCATAAATCTAGCCTTGAACTTCTCAATGCTACCATTAACTAGACATTTCACCTCATACACCCACTTGGAGCCAATAATAGTTTTTCCCTCAGGTCTAGGCACAACCTCCCAAATGTCATTCCTCATGATGGATTCATACTCCTCAACCATGAAATCTACCCACACGTTCTAGGGAACTACTTCCTCCAATGAAGAAGGATCAAAATCAATCAATTTGTCATGAGTGCCATATATTCGATATATCTATCTGGTGATCTCCTCTTTTTGTGTAAGGAGCTAGGAGCTTCAACATGCTCCTAATCTTCTTGCATCAACCCATCTCCCTTCCTGATTCTCTTCCTCCCTTCTATAGAAGGCTCTTTGTGAGTGGGTTCCTCCACTCAAATTTCTCTCCGCTCCTCCACATGTGGTTGCTCCAGAAAATCTTATGGATCTTTATGTGATCCTCCTTTCGAGCTAGAAACTCATTCTCTGGTAGAATGCTCAACTCTCATTCTAGAGAGCTTCCCATGGTCTTCTTCTCATCAAATCTAACATTCTCCTCATAAAAGTCATCTTGATTGAAGGCATATACAACTGATAAATATGATATGTTTATGTGTATCCTACAAATACCCCCCTCTCTATAATAGGCTCCAACTCTTTTCTGCTATCATTGGAGACATGACAATAGACCATGGATCCAAAAATGTAAATGTTGGACACATATTGCTTGCTGCCAAAGAAATCCGCTTTAGGTGTGTTCATTCCAATAATCGTGACGGATCATGTCCTACAAATAAACAACTATATTACATTCTTCTTCCCACATGTATAGTGGTAGTCCATAGTCATGGAACATTGCTCTTGCAACCCCTAAAATGCTTCTATTTTTCATCTTTTCCATCCCATTTTGTTATGGATTGTGAGGTTCAGTTAACTCACTTCTAATACCCTCCTTGGAACATAATTAATTGAAATCATTAGAGATATACTCTCCTCTATTATCACTTCTTAGGGATTTAATTTTTTGCCAAATATTATTTTCGACTAAGGCTTTGAATTCAACAAAATTTGAATAAACCTAATCTTTTTTATTCATAAAAGAGATCCAACATTTGTAGGAAAAATCATATACAAAGATAACATAATACCTATCTTTTGCAACTGAGACTGTAGAAAATGGTCCACACACATATCAGTGAAATTGCTCCAAGATGGCTCTAGCTCTTCTATCTCAACCCTGTAAGGAGGATTTAACATATTTTCCAAGAGTGCCTCCCTTTAAAACATCATATTAATTAAGGGTACATTTTGGAAGTCCAATGATGATTTATTGCATTATTTTCAAAGCTCCATTGTGTCGATGGCCCATGTGCCTATGCAAGAGCTCTCCAACATCTTGGCCTAAAGGCTCAAAAATGTTATGCATTATTTCTCAATGGAGCACATGCATCCACCTCTAGCTTGAATATATTTTTAACCCAAATACTATTTTTTTTACTTTTCCAGTAGAAACATGCTGCGGATAAGGTTTCCCCTTACTTAACACCACATAATATCAACGGTCTTCAAGTACACCTACAAAAACAATTTTTTTCTTCATCCAAGGTACATGCATTACATTATTTAGGTAAATATGAGTGCTTGAATCCCTCTTATAGGTGATAGTACCAATATATTTGGTACTATACCTCCCGTCATCTCTAAGTTCTATGTGTAATTGTAGGTTCTCCTCCAAGTTGTTGAAGAAATCCTTATTTCCTGTCATATGAAATGAAGCACCAGAGTATAAGTACCATAGAATACATCATACAATACTTTCCATGCATGAAATGGTGGTGGAATTTAACTTGAATTGTGATGTGAGAGCATCCCTTCCTACTACTCCTATAGGCTTCTTACTAGATTTCTTGTGTTGACACTTGGTTGCATAGCGTCCATAATCATGGTAGTGGAAACATTTATTATTACCCTGGTTCTAGCTAGATTATGGCTTTCCTTGGGCCTTATTTCACTTAGCTTTATTTACTTTACCTGCCAAAGAAATGTTTTCTTCCTCACCAGTTTTGGATGTGACACCATCTCTAGTGTTTCTTCTAATCTCCTTATGCACCAAATCAAACCAAAGTCTCTCCTGATCTAGTAGCTTCTCTTCCATTAACTGAAGCTTGATAGTTGTACCAGGATTTCAAAATGCCAAGGAGTGCTAAGTTCACAAGTTCAAATGATGGCACCTCTTTTCCAACTCCTCCAAGTTCATCTCTCACCCGAGTGAATCTGGATAGGTATTGAACAACAATTTCATTTTTACCCATTTAAATGTTCCTGAGATTATCTCTCAATTCTAATTTCCTGGCATCACTATTTCTTTGGAATATATTTGTGAGGTTTTTCCACATTGTAAATGGAGTCTCCTTACCATGCCAATTCTAAACCAAATGATATCTAACTCCCTCCAGAATAATCCTCCTAGATTTTACCATTTTTCTTCCATTGTGCTAGTTGCTGAGAATCTAATGCCGTTGCTTTTCGAATATCAGTTTTTATGTATTCCAATACTCTATTTTCATCTATAAAAACCTCCATCCTATCTTTCCAATCACATAAATTTGAGGTTCCCTCTAATCGTTACTCAAGCCATTGAATGACATTGTTTGTGCTTTGAAGAGAATTTGCACCAAAAACTATGTAAATTGAAATTTCTCTAAGAGAAGATCTGGAACCTAGTTTCTATGTAGTCTTCAATAACTTTGATACCATGTATAAATAGCTCAAAATTTGCAGCTGCTAATGAATTTAGACTAAAAACAATATACACAAATTTCTTCTACTCAATATGCAGAAAGGAAAACATACAATAGAAACACATGCAATAACATGGAATCATTCAATCACAATGAACATAGTATTTTTACTAGGGAACCCAACAAGGAAAAACCACTCCTTTTTTTGTATTAAATCAGATGAGAATATGGATCTATTACAATGAAAAATTCAATGCTTGAAGCTCAAACTACACGAAAATACTTATCTCCTCCTACTCTAACCAAAACTTAGCCAAAATATCCTTGAACCTTCCTCCAAAATCCTCGCATAATACCTTAGGAAATTATCTCTTAAAAGATAGTGGAATCTCCTATTTCCTTGCTAAAATCCAAGGAATTTCTCACTTGCTTTAATGCAAAACTTATACACTCACTGGTATACATTGATAAGTACAATGATTGTTGGACACCTAATCCTCGATGGGTTAGTGTCGAAGCCGAATGGACAAAGGGAGTCCAAGAGACCTTGGGATGAGAAACCCAACAGTCACAACATGTACTATAAATGTAAATCATTTGTTAATAAAAATTGCACTCTCATGTTTTATCTTTCATATTCTATAGCTGCCCATGTGTGTTTAACATGGTATCAGAGTGAGCGATTGCTGGTCCTGCCCCAATTTGAGCCACTTGTTTTGTGGTCTCTATATACATGTCCATTCTGCCTTTCTTCTAATCAGAGTTGATCAGAATTTCCACCTTATAGAGCGTTTTACTATGTGCATACATACCTATTTCATTACTAAGCAGATTTCATAGGTATCTGTCCATTTTCCTTGCCATACGCCTATGGATCTGACCTCTCAGCATGAATCTCGCTGAGTTCTTTTCCACACTTGTCAAATATGTCTCTAAATTGGTTAGATTTTGCCAGTCCAATAGCCTTCTTGACAACATTAATTAATTCCCTATCTGCTTGTTAGAATTCAGCATTTTATTACTTATTATGTGTCTGTCCTGTCCATAGGGATCCTAATGCTCCACTAAAATTTGTTGTCTGAAAAAAGCCATTATACTTGTTCTCTGCATTATTCATTCTCTGCATTTCACTGAGCATTATCTACATCTGAATAATTTGGAAGTGTGCGTTGAAGGAGATCGAATTCCAGCTCCTTCTATCATGGGGATTGCTCTCAAACAAATAGAATAAAAAATAAAATAAAAGAAAACTCAGAATTGAATGGTATGTTTGAACTGAGTATATGTTGCATATGATTGGTCAAACATTCATGTGCGGTATGTAATGGGTATAGCGTGGGTTGGAAGATAGTGTTCAACGTATTTTCTTTCTCTCCTCTCAATGTCGATTCATATTATATGCATTGAATTATATGAATACTTGTTTGAGGACTAAACGTAGCCTAATTGTATGTGGTCATTGGCTCACACGGTGAATGCCACCTAACATCGTAACTCCACTGCCATTATTCTCTGTCCTTCTCCTCAAGTTCTGGAGAAAGATCATTTGGAATGCCAAGCGTCTGACGGACTCTTTCGGGTGTTTCACAATTCTTAATTATCTCGGCAGAAATTCTGCGCTGGAAATTTAATCATATTGCTTATTTCCTGGATGATCGTTCATCTCTGCTGTTAGATAAAAAAGACCAGACCACCTGCGTATGCAAGAAATATTGGCTCGAAGGACAAAGCTTGACGGCCTTGAAGTGAATATCCTGTGGTGTATTATTATCAAACTTGCGGGAGCTTTCTCTCTCTGTTAGTATGTAGGAGTGCTCGACATGATCCCTCCTAAGTGATCTTATATTACTCGAAGACTCTGCTGATGATAGCAAATGGATTTCTTCTGCTTTTGATGGGGCTGCGACATATTTGATGACTCCTATCTCAGACAACAGCTCTGTAAATGTAAGTTGAAGATGAATGCATATCGTATGGTTCAAGCTATGTGTTAAACAAATTTTACATGTGCGCTCCTTGTTGAAGGCCATGTGGTTCCCTCTGTGCATTAAAGACTCTGGCTTGGCATGCCCGGTGGGACCCGAACCCACAATCGCCATATGGAATAGCATATTCATTTGTCTCTTCTTGATTTCTAGTTTGTAAAGATGCTAGTATCTTATGGCACTAGAGTTGATGAATCCATCCCCACATGAAGGCAAATGCACCAGTCCATTGCCACCATCCCAGTTTCAAAAGAGAATTTCCATACTATAAAATTTCAACTCTATGACAGCTATACGAGCTCTTTGTCTTAATACAGAAAGAACTACTTGGGTGATAATATAAGAGGACACCTCTGGGACACGCAAACTGCACATTGATAAGGATGCTGCCAGGTAGAAAAAGAATCCACGGAGATACCCTAAAACGTGCATACGGGCAGAAGAACTATAATTGAACACATACACAGTCTCATACAAGCGTCTCAGAACTTGTGCCTCCATCAACAACAACACGAACATGGTCTTCCATGCTTGCTGACTATACTTTACCAAAGTGGAAAAGGGTTTTGCAAATGATAGTGAGTCTGAAGTTCCTTCCAAAACAACAATGATTATTCATGATATCACTTGCCACCTGTGCATGACAAACTCAAATGAAACATTGAAGCAACCCAACATGGACCATATTGCTCGGAAGGCATGGCTCAACAACTGTTAGTTTTAGCACTACATACAATTGGGATAAACTGAAAGCTGGGATGAACTGAATGATGTGCTGTTTTGAACACGGTATGGTACAATTTTGTGTGTTGAGTCTTTTTGAAGTTCATGACCATTTATGCTCGGTCCAAATGACATGAAAATCGTTGGTGAACTAATACAATTCGTTGGCCGGGTAACAATGTTATTTTTTGAAGGTTGTGCGAGTTGGTTTATGCTTTGGATAAGTCTAGTATTCATGTGGCTCCATTCAAAATGCCCCATTCAAATTTGTTGAAGCAGTAAGATCCCTATACATTGGTTCATATTTTAGGATTCTATTGCACTTAATACATGTTATTATATGCTTAATACACAATGTTGAATTGGTATGCGTATTAAAAAAAAATGGTATTTTTCATAGCCATAGGGTTATAACAGATTTAGGAATCGAATGAATATGTGCTGGGCTCTAGCCTCTTTGAAGGATTCAAGAATGTTTGCAGTTGTTGTTGGCCCAGTGTGGCATTGTATTTAAAACTCATTATAGTGCATTGATTCCTTGATTCCACTACTGCATAAAGAGTTTGGCGGGATGATTGTAATCTTTTATGGAGAAAAGTTTTGTCGGTTGTATTATCATAACATAACGTTGGTGCTTGCTGGTTGCACATTAATCATTTGCTGCATATTTATAAAGGATATTGCTGTGTACTGTGAGTGGGTATTACTTTTTTGCATTGAGTCGTAGTTGTGATCAGTTTTTTAAGGTGTAAATCTGACATGGAAGAAAAAATTGGCCAAAATCAGTGAAGTATTAGAGTTCCTAAAAACTATGATATTGTCTACTAATCATGATACATTAAAAGTCAACAAAGTTTCTCTCACAGACATTCAAGTCTATCTACAAAATACACAAGAGAAAATTGACTTTTTGCAGCTTGAAACGCAGCTACAGCAAGAAGAACTAAAACAGAGGAGTCATTCTGAACATGTTTCTGTTCAGAACATTGAGACTACAACCCATCAGAAGCAAGTCAATAATGTTAAAGCTGGTTCAGATTTAGTACCCAATAAAGCAACAGTTGTACATGCAGATGTAGAAACTCAGTCTGCACTTCCCAAGCCCATCATCAGACCTTGGGAACAGCTTGTCCACAACAAGCACAGAACTGGTCTTGGATATGACAAGGACTTGTCCTTTCATATTCCAGACTATGCCAAGCCCATTTAGTTTCAGAGTGATGGATTAATTCATGACATTTCACCTCCAGCTATTCCAGACAATGCCCCTCTTCCACAGCAACAACAACAATAATAGACTGTGAAATGCCAACACTATGACCGAGTTGGCCATTTGGAAGATCATTCTTTTGATCTTCATCCATGTAAGCACTGTCATAAAACCACCCATTCTTCACACAGATGCTTTAGAAATAAACGTCCTGCAAGAACAAAGATTCCTCTTGGATGGATCGCTTCTTGGCAATGGGCATCAACAACCAAGAAGATATTCCAAACACATGTCAGAACTTGTTCCAGAGTATTGAACGGTCTTGCAGTTGAGTTTTCTCCATCATCTCACCTTGTATCTGATAGGGGGGGAAATGATGGTCATCTACAAGCTTCAAAGCCACATGAAGTGAGTCTGAGACACAACCTGCCACACCAGTTTTAGAGTTGTAGCTAGAGACAAAGATGCCCATGAACATGCCTTCAGTTGGTAATCTAGGACACTTCCCCTAGCAGAAGACTCTAGCTTCTTGCCAGTTTCGGAAGAATTCCAGGAACAAAATTGAGAACACTTCCTCTAGCAGAAGACTCCAGCTTCTTGCCAGTTTTGGAAGAGTTCCAGGAATTGCATTAAGCATTCCAGAGTTGTTGGTCATCATTAAACCATCACAGGTTGAGACTTCCCTTTTCAGGTTGAAGTTCTCCTTTTTATGCGGGGTGAGACCTCCCTTTCATGGTTGAAGGTTTCCCTCTTTAAAACAATAGGAGCACTTCCTTTAGCAGAAGACTTCAGCTTCTTTCTAGTTTTGGAAGAGTTCTGGGAACTGCACTAAGCATTCCAGTGTTGGTGGTCATCCTTAAAACACCACCCTTTATAACAACATTTCAAAGAGCATATTCAGCCTAGTGTTGCCATGCATTTTTGCACATTTTGTATTAGAGCTCTCTTCTTGGACTCATACATAACCCTTCGGATTAAGGGGGGGAATGTTGGACACCTAATCCGCAATGGGTTAGTGTGGAAGCTGAATGGACAAAAGGAGTCCAAGAGACCTTGGGATGTGAAACCCAACGGTCACAACATGTACTATGAATGTAAATAATTTGTTAATAAAAATTGCACTGTCATGTTTTAGCTTTCATATTCTATAGCTGCCCATGTGTGTTTAACAATGATGCCTTTTTCCTCCAATCAAGTAGGAAACTTGAATTTCATGTATGACTAGGGAGATTTTTAGTAATTGAATAGTTAACTAAGAGATAAGTGAGTTAAAAATAGTTACAACTACTCAACTGAACTCCTACTAACTCTATTCATGACTTGAGCTCAAATAGTTGAGTTTCAATAACTATAACTCAATTAGATTGCTACATATTAACAATCAACTCATGTAAAACTGTACTTCTTTCCCACAAACTCAAATTGACTTAACTAAGTGACTTGGCTATGTCACTCCAGATAACTACAAGTCAAGTCATTGTGCTGATGTGGAAATTTAATTTTCTCCATTTGACTAATGCAGAAGTCACATGGAGCCTTTTCTTGCTACATTTAATAATTCCTTTCTTTTCTTTGCTTTCTTCAGTTGCAAGTTGGTATCATTTAATGATATCTATTGGCCTTAGTAAAATTTACCTTGTTTATGTATTTATTCAAATAATGAGTTTATTACAACTTCATCCAGTTATGCTACATCGTTATGTTGAGTCTAAACTATTTCACATAGTCATATGTATATACATCTTCTTGCATTTATATAATATTTTTCTTTACTTTCGTTATATGGGATAAATTGTGTTTATTTCTTTACCTACAAAAATCAAGTATGTGTATATATGTATATATGCGTGTGTGTGTGTGTGTGTGTGTGTGTCTCGTTGTCAGAGAGGAGAGGGAAGAGTCCCTGAGGTCTTTTGTTTTGCACAAATTTCCATTGTTAAAAAATAAAACCCCCAGATTCAAGAACTAGCTTCAGCATCACTCCTAAGTGGATTATAGTTTTGGGAGGAGTGCCTCTGAGTATCTATCCATCATTGATCTACATGATCAGCTGTGTGAGAAACCACCTTTCGGCTCCTTAAGGCCTGACAGGGCTTCCATATCAAGACCCGTAGGAATGTTTGCATGTGGCCCAATGCATATCTACTGACATTTATATTTGTGTTCCCTTTGTAATCCTCCGAGAAAGCCTTTACAGGCTTTTGTGTCACTATGGGGACCTCCTGACACTACAACAAAATATGTAATTTGCGTCAAATTTAGCACCATATTTTAGTGCATTTTTTATAATTGGGATGAATGACCTGATACTAAATCTAGCTCTATTGTACATTTTTTAAGGCATCCTTTTTTGCACCTAATTTTGCATCCTTTTTCATGCTAGATTTTGCAACCTTTTTTAGACCAGATTATGTGCCATTTTTTGTGCCAACTTTTGCACCAAGATTTGTATATGATTTTATGATAGGTTTTTCTTCTAGTTTTGTGCCATTTATTACATCTAGTTTAATCATTTTTTTCTTCCTATTCTATGTCATTATTTTCTTCCACTTTTGTGCCATCATTTGCATCAAGTTTACACCCTCTTTTGTGTCCAATTTAGCAAATTTTTTTACATCCATTTTGTGCTCATTTTTTCATTTAGCTACACCAAGTTTTGCATCTTGCCTTACATTAGTTTTTGCTTCTAATTTTGCACTTATTTTTACATCTAGTTTTGCATCTAGTTTTGCATCTACTTTAGTGCCTATCTTTGGACCATATGTTGAATTTAATTTAGCACCAAGTTTGGCATCCATTTTTGTGCCCATTTTTGCGTGTATTTTTGGACCCTTTTTTACATTCGCTTTTGCATTTGATTTTCCTTCCTTTTTCACATTCCTCATCGTTTGCTATATCCAATTTTACATCATTTTTAGCATAATTTCTTGCATCCAATTTTACAGTGTTTTGAGCATGCAAATTTTCATCTGTATTTGCATCCTATGTTAATTCATGTGTTGTGTCCACCTTTTCATCCCATTTTTTGTCTAATGTAACATTCAATTTTGAGCCATTTTTTACGTCCACTTTTGCATTTCTTTTACCACCAAGTTTTTAATCACTTTTTTCATCCACCATTACATCTCAATTTTCATCCAATTTTGAGTTATTTTATGCTCATTTTTTACCCCTTTTTTATGTCTACTTATGTGTCCAATGTTGCACCATTATTTACGTCTACTTTTTCATGTAATTTTGCATCCTTTTTGGTGTCTAATTTTACATCACTTTTGCCATCCAAATTTCCATCCTTTTCCTACCTCATTTTGTGTCCACATTTTCCTCTCATTTTGTGTCTAAGTTTGACCCTAAATTTGCATCTAATTATGCTTCATTTTTGGCATCCAATATGGCATCCTTTCTTTCACCCATTTTTTAGCCTCAATATGCATCTTGTTTTATGTCTTTTCTTACTTCTTTTTTTTTTTTTTCTTTTTTTTGTGCCCAAGTTTTCATTCCAACCATTCCTTGCATCATCATTTGGCATCTTAATTTGCATCAATTTTTTCTTCTCTTTAGCACCCAACTTGGCATCACATTTTTCTTCATATTTTATATCTAGTTGTATGCCCTTTTTCATCTAGTTTGGTGTCCATTTTTGAATCCTTGTTTGTGCCCAATTTGGTATCTTTTTTCATGCCATGTTTTGTTCCCTTGTTTGTGTCTAATGTTGTAGCTTTTTAAACCTCTAGTTTAAAACACTTTTTGTGTCCTTGTTTGCATCTTGTTTTAATGCTTAATTTAACATCCAATTCTATACCGAATTTTGCATCCATGGTTACATCGCCATTTACATTTGGATTTGAATTCTTGTGTAGAGTGTATTTTTCATTCCATTTATGACCCCCTTTATGGATTCATTTTACTAGTTTCAATTGCCTATTGACATATATCACAATTTCTAAATATCATTAAAGAAGATATCACATTTCAAATTGATAACAATGTATGTAAAGAAATTCAAAGGAAATTGACAACATCCTTCCAAAAAAAATAATGTCATTATATAAATTAATTCTATATCAAAAATCATTAACAAATTTTAATTTACATATATGACTATCAAAACAATACTCATCGAAAATATAATTATTCCAAAATAAATTCACATCCACACAAGGAAGGAACCTTTGGTCACCTCTCCTCGAGACTCAAAGGAATAATAAGAATGTGAAGAGATACAAGATGTTGGCCATAGTCTATGAATACTAAGAATTCTCAACAAGAAATCTCTTTTATCCAACCTCATGTCACTTTAATATATATATATATATATGTGTGTGTGTGTGTGTGTGTGTGTGTGTGTGTGTGTGTGTGTGTGTGTAACACAAGAATTAGCGAGGGCTAGATCGTAGCTAGTACCTATTTCTTAGCTTAAATATAGCTTAATTAAACTAAAAAATGATAAAGAGAAATTTTTATCCAAAAAATAAAACAACTAATGAAATAATGTAATATTGAATGTCATCACAAAAAATTAAGAAATATGATTAAATAATATTGTTTATATTAACATTTATACACTTTAATATATTTGTTTTCTTAATAATATAGTTTTTTATAATTAAATTTATTAAAATGTATTTTTAAAATAATACTAAGTTATTTTAAATTGGAAATATAGAGGAAAAAACTATAATTCATGAAAATTGTAATAATAGAAAAAGGGAAAAAAATCAAAAAGTTAAATAAAAAGGAAAAAAAAACCCAAAAAAAAGTAACTAATAGGAATGAAAGTTACTAAACATTCCATAATAAAACCTCAACCAATCACATTACAAATAAATAAATTTAAATGGTAATAAAAAGTAGCAAAAAATTAACTCCCAATGTTAAACTATGGGTAATCTAAAATTTAATATATTGTTTTAAATTTATTATATAAATTCCTAAATATGAGAAAGGAAGTTATTGATTAATAGAATTTGTTTAAAAGAAAAAGCATTTGTTTTAACAATATTTTTTTTATTTAAACAAAGCTTTTTGGTAGAAATCACATGAGAGAATTTTTTGGCGATGTGTTTCGAACCAACAAGTGTGGTTCATCATCAGGACTAGATCATGAAAAAAATATGCATGAAAATAATTGTTATAAAGAATTTATTCAATTAATAATGGTATGAAAACTATAATGTTCACAAAGGTTATTAAACTTTTATTACATACTATTTACTATTGTTTAATTTTATATCTATATATATATATATATATATATATATATATATATATATATATATATATATATATATATATATATATATATATATTTGACATATTTTGTGAACCGTATCTATTTTAATTTAATATACATTTTTTAATTAATAATAAGAATAATAGTAACAATTTAAAGTAAAGTTATGATTGGTTTTATTTATTTAAATTTTTCCAATATAAAATATTTAGCAGTCAAATCGTTGTGCGGAGGTGGGTTCCTTCTCCCACAAACAAAGGGGTCTCAAACACCAACTATGTGTCTGGCTTGGTTGTGACCTTAAAATTGGATGTATATATATATAAACACAAAAATTAATATAAATAATTTCAAAAACAAAATGCATATAATTGTATAAATGGCATGACTAAATAATAAAATATTACAATTTCACCACCCATTAGTTTTTTATATCACATCAAACATTTATTTCTTTTGGTATTAAGGTTATGTGATTGATGTATAATGCTTTAGGATCCTTTTGAGATATGGTTGTAGGTCAATTATTTTTGCAACAACAATATCTTCTTGTTAGCCATTGGTACACATGCTTGCATGTCAACATTTTTTATTTCCGGAAAGAAAAAGTTGCATCTTGTTATTTCAAATATAAATCAAATCTTAAATACATATACATAGTTGAATATGTCCAAAAATTAGTTCAAAACTTCACCCAATAATGAAGAAGCGAATATGGAAAAACCAAAATTTTCATAATTTTTTGAAGTCATTTCAGTTGTAATTTGTTTATTGGTCTTCTATCCTAATATATAATCACCTCAGTCAACAATATAGATAACATTATGGCATCCAAAATACTTCATTGGCACATGCGTGGAACATCATCGTATCATCTCTCAATAATTGTGGCACATTGTATAACATATTAGGGATGTTATATTATAATGTAAGTTATATGGCATATTAGAAATTTTATAATATACTGTAAGTTGTTGCTTTTAATTGTAGTAATGTTGAACATTTTTTTTAATTGATAAAGATATTTAAAAAAAGAGAAATGGATGAATAATGGGTGGAAGTGATAAACTAATTATTTTAAATATGATATCTTTTAATAACATGGAATATGTATTTACCACTAAATTCAAGCTCCAAAGTTCTCTAATGCACCAACTAATAGATAAAGACCCATGTGTTGCAAAAATAGTGTAACAATATTGTTTGTTTTTTAATTGGCCAATCATAGAAAGTATAAAAATGGAAAACACCCACTATGGCTCTTATCATATACAGAGAGAAAAAGTGATATTAGGAAAAAAATATATGAGAAACATCACTGAGTAGATTGAAGTTGTTGTTTTGTTATTCTAGTGATCTTTATAAATAATAAAATATTAGATGACATTTTGATGCTCCACGAGGATATTTCCATTCAAAATGTTGAATGAGAGCTTTAAGAATGCCAGACTTCTGCAACTACTGAGTTGATAAGGTATCTATCATTTTAATTGACTATCGAACAAACTAAGCTTCTTCAAATGAAAGAGATGTCCCAATTGAATTGGGATATGAGGGTAGAACACATTTCTAGAAAGATCAAGTGAGTGGAGAAATGAAAAATTGACTAGGGGATGAGAAATAGAGCCTTCCATATCCTTGGAACTAAGGTCGAGAGCGACCACTCTTCGTGGATGGAAATGGTGGCAGGTAATACTACTCTAGTTACAAAGAGGGACTTCAACACTCTAATAGGCCATATAATTATGAAAATCCTTGGTAACGAGCTTCTTAAATTCCAAGAGGGACTCCTAATCATGAGTGAAAAGAAAATTGTTCCCCAAAATTTTGATTGCTACATTTTTGAAATAATCTAATGTCACCTAATTTCTTTACAAAAATGGAAAAAATCAACAAAAAAATTTTGATTGGTGCATTTTTCAAAATATTATGATGTCGCCCAACTTCTCTTCAACAATCTATTCATGGATATGAAAAATAAAAACCTGTTAAATTACAAGGAAAGTGTGGCCAAGGAAGGCCCTACCATTGGTTGTGGCAATTGTGATCTTCGATTGTGGCACTATTGCCCAACACATTCTGAAAACAAATCATCTTTGATTGTGGCATTATTGCTCAACTCCAAACAAATCATCTTCTCAATTAAATGAATTTGCCTCTCACTTGTATTTTTCTTTCCAAAAGATACAAAAAGCGGGAAATGATGAAATTATTTTGAAAAATATATTTCTTAAAATGAAAAAGTGGAAAATATAAAAAAAAAAATATTTATTCACATTTAAAAATAAAAAAGATAAATTTCTAAAACGTAAAAAGAAAAAATATCAAAATAAATTTGAAATGGGAGTTTTAAAGTAATATTTAAAAATATTACTAACTCTGGTATCTTATTTCTAAATATTTGTGCATAGAATTTTTTTCTTAAATGTTAAAAAAGGTAATATTTAAAAAATTAAAAATATTACTAATTTTTGGCATTTTGTTTCTAAATATTGGTGCATAGAAACACATGTTATTAATATTATATGGGTTGAAACTTTTAATTTCCTTTTCTAATTAATGTTTAACCCATGATTTATGCTTCATTAAAACCACACTCAACCCATGATTTACCATTCATTAAAAATATTCTCAATATTCTAATTTATATAGATTAAGATATTAATTTTATTTTTAATATTTAATATAGTTTTAGGTCACTTGGGCACCATTCACACATAAGGTAGGTAAATCATATTATTAAAAAAAGTCACCTATACCCAAATTAAATAATAAAAATTTGTCATGTCATTTTAGGTGCATAGCCACACCTGCATCTCTATTAAAGTTTAAAGGATTTTAATTCTCTTACATATTATGATGTGTAAATTCAATATTAAACTTTTAAAATAAAATTTTCTCTAACTGCAAGAAATCCCTTTTACACAACCTCATGCCAATAAATCCCTTTTACACAACCCCATGTTAATTACGAAATCTATAACACACTAAATGGATAATTATTAGATCCAAGGTACACACAATCACTAGAATACAATGGTTTCATTGTTCCTTACTTACCCTATGGTTAGTCTTATGTAATATGAATAAATGGAGATAATACTTCTCTGTATATGCATTATAACTATAATTTAGAGTAATGTAACATAGTGTGAGCTAATTTAAGCTTTCACAATAATGACTACTCAACAACCTAAAAAACTAGAGTTATTATGGATATTAGCTTAGTTCTTAAATCTTATATGATTCATATTATTATAAGGAAAAGAAAGGTTTATATGACTCATATTGGTACAAGGAAAAGCAAGGATATATAACACATCTCATAGTAAGCTCTTCCTTATCTAATATATATGGTATCACTAGTGATTATCCCTAAAGAGCATGTAACTCCAACATATCATATCATTAAATATGGAAGCTCAGCTAGGAACATTGTTCCCCCCCCCCAACATTACTCGTTTTTCCCCATCTTATCTTTTTTAATTAGGTTGTGCAATGCGTGTTTACACTATCTCCAGGGTAACTCGTGGAACATTGATCGATTGCAAAGGTGTAAACACTAAGTGACTCGGAGTATGGACCAAAGCTGGGGTGGTAGTGGGAGGATCCCAATTTACACTTTTAGTTGAAGAAATACAAGTAGATCTGTAGTCATATTACTGGATGTTTCTCTTGGATGTATGAGGAAGCCACCTTGAGGAGCCTTGTGTTCTTAGATCAATGGTGATCATGGTGATCATTTGTCCAATTTTATTCACTTGATCTGTAGATATCTCACTCTAGATCAAGACACTCTAAATTCTCTCTCTCGCTCACAACACCCCAATGAAAAGCAACCCACACAAGAGGAGGATTACAAATGATTCTGTTTTAGCCTAAGTTAGAAGTTTCAACCATGATAAAAAGAATATAACGTAAGTGTAAACAGAGATATGACAAGCATAAGTCTCAAGCAAATTGAAAAGTAGAGAGACAGAGAATTTGGAAAGAGATCAACTCAAAGGAACATGTTATAAATTACTCTTCCCACTTTAACATGGACTCAAATTATAGTAAGGAAGATATAAGATAATACATGACCTTGATATTCCTCTTGACTTAGGGTTACATCTTGATTTCAACATGGAGTTGCCCCCACTGATGATGAGATCAAATTAATGCACATACACCTAGAGATCCACATGACATATAGCTAGATTCTATAACTCCATTGACTAAAAGTTGAACCATGTAAACTTGTAGCAAGAATACTAGGTGGTATAGTAGAATACAATTTTGTGAAAAGTTATGTACATATAGTAGCAACCAATATAATTGTACATAATGATTCATTGACAATTTTCAACACATATACATAAAATAGAAACATAGTACTAATAAAATGATTATTATTTTTAATAAAATCAACTAAAATTCAAATGTGATTACAAGGTAAAAATATTTCATGACTATCATTCTTCTAAGATAAATTCACAACAGACATCCAAAGATGGTAATATCATCATACATAATAATTCTCCATCAAAATAATGGTGATAATTTCTAATATATACATCAACTAAAAATACAATAATGATAATGTCATCATCATCTTTAATCAAATCAAATTCATTGTATGATTACCAAATCCAAATGTTTCATAGTTATCATTATTCTAAGGTAAAGTCACAACATCCATAAAAAAATAGGAATTTAATTCTACACAGTAATACTTCATAAAAAACAATGCATGTTCATGCCTAGCTAGAACCATCAAGATCATCCTTATGATCATCATCTTGACCATCTTGACCATCTTGATCAGTCTCTTCGACATCATCATCACCAACACTATTGCTATCCTCCTCATCATAATCTCCTTCACTAACACTATCGTCATCCTCATCATCATAATCTCTTGATGTGTGGTCAACATAGTCTAGATCATCATCTTGGAAGTCATTACCTATAGCATTTTGGAAAAAAAATTCAAAAATTCAATATTACATGTTAGTATTAATTGCATAGAACAATGCATATTTTTGTTTTACAATGCTAACCATAAAACGAGGTAGGGTATAATATCTAATAGTGCTAAAAAATAAAATTAAAATATGGTTAAAAGATATATTGGAAATCCAACTAAGATTACATACATCAGACCCCATCTACACCACAAAACCAACCCATCTCATTTTCTACAACATCTCTTTTCGCAAATGATTTGGATGTATTCCATATTTTAATTCCCATCACTCAATAAATAGAGAGAAATTAGATAACAATGATTTTCTTCTAGTACAAATTTTATTAAAAAAATATCACATATTTAATATACTTACAAAAGTTGTTATCAGTTCTTTTAACCCTTTTTGACCGCAACGTTAAGTGTCTTTTGACATTTCTAACCTCACCTTGGAAGCCTTGTCCTTAAACATAAATCAATTCAATTCATTTTCACACAAATACACGTCTAAGTAATGGAAGTAACCTAATAGGAATTAGAGCTAGAACCAACTCCTCTATATTTCCATATCATGAAGCTTCATGTTTCATTATGTATTTATCTGGTATTTATAATTATATTAAAAAATTAAGATATATTAGACATTATATATAAATAAGATGGAGAGTGTATTTAAATCATTAAAATTGGTACCTATAATCAAAGGATCACTCTATAACCTTAGATGATCCGAATAGAAAATCGCATCAACCCATGGTATTCATCCACCCATGTTATCATCCACCCATGGTAATGTAAGTGGCATCCACCCATGGTATTTATTCACCCATGGTATTCATACACCCATGGTATTTTCCCATGGTATTGTGACATCCACCCATGGTATTCATTCACCCATGGAATTGACCCACGGTATTGTGACATCCAACCATGGTATTTATTCACCCATGGAATTGACCCGTGGTATTGTAACTAAAAAAGACTATAAGTAACAAGTCACATTTTGTAAAAGGATAATTTGTCTGCCATGATGTAGCTTTTACAATTATTCTTTGTTTTAATAAAAAAATTCTTTGTGGTTTTGGTTATTGGGCATTCTGTGCTTTTTCTTCTGCCATTTCAATTTTTCAGTACTTGGGGGCCTCTCCCCTAAAATCTGTTTCAATCATTTAGATCTTGGGGGTCTCCCCCCAAGATCTGGATTAGTGGTATTAGAGCAGGTTATGATTCCATGGGAATGAGGGTTTGATCCATATTTAAATTTCAAATTTTGTAGCAATATTCAACAAACTTTAGGCATCCTATATGTCCTCCACAAAGCATTTTCTTGGGCCAAGCGAGGAGAATTTTTCTTTTCTCATTTTTTTGCAGGAATGCTTTTGCGTGGTCAATTTGTAGATCAGATCTGAAATTTTTGGTGAAAAATTCACCAAAAAAAATAATAATAGATCTGAATTCCTTGCAAAAAAGTACCCAAATTAAAAAAAGAAAATCCTCCAAATTGGAGTCTGAATGAGGGAGATATTACTGATTTAAAATCAGCTATATTGTAGAAATGTTTATGACGACAATTCATGGATGACGACTCTCCTATATTTTCTGCAATTTTGGTGCAAAATTTTAGAAATATGATTGTAGATCTAAGCTCCTATGGAAAAGTTACTCAATTTCAAAAAAAAAATGGGTCGAATTGGATTTCGGATGTGTGAGAAATCGCTGATTTAAAATCATCTATTTTCAAAACTTTTGTGATGACGGAAACGTTGCAGCATGAATTTGAGATTCTAGAGTGTCCATATAAATATTTCCAACACAAAAGAAGATGAAAAATGGTCCTTATGTTTCCAAAAACAGGTTATAATAAATATTCTGAGTCATATTGATTGAGTTATGTCCATTTTAATTCTGGAGAAAAATTCAGAGTGGGTTACCTTTGGATATGTGCCCTCCCAACTTACTTTAGTAGGCACTTGCTTCACATTCATCAGTTTCACCATAGCAGCATTTGGCTTGGGTTCTTTGGAGACATGCCCTCCCACCTGAGGCTATGTAGGCACCTGCTACTTCATCAACAACCAACATCATGGTTATGGGTCAACTGCACAAAATCCTTATCATCGAAGTCCATCTACTAAGCTGCACATTGTTAGTATCATAGTTGGTCACAAGCATTATAGGGTATCTCTATCCTCGAATCTTTGTTTATCATGGTTATGGGCCATCCATGTAGAAATCCCCACTGTAGATCAATAGATTATGCAATATGCTAAAGCAAAATACAAGATCTACTTCTACAAAAAACTTTGCGGAAGCTTATTCGAATATGAGCAAGACCAATAAGAACACATATAACTGAGAATGAGAAGCAATCACACATCAACACAGAAGAATAATCCTGGGGAAAACCTCAGCCTAAAACCCCAATCTCTGTAATATCATACAAGTGGAAAATAGTCCAAATTACAAAAAGAATCAGCTCACAAGCTATCCTGATCTCTCTACAATCGCTCTGCCCTCTAAGCCTCCTATTTCCTTGCGCAGTTTTTCTTGGGATCTAGTGCTTCCACTTGTGTGAATTCCGACCTCACACTGCTCAATTGGCTTAGAAATAACTGCACAGTCCTGAAGGAGATAATTCCTTTTGCATGGATGAGTTTCGTATATAGGAAAATTCCTCCAACTGATAGTACACTGTCCCTTCCTCTGATATCAACTAGGTCTTTGACTGAATTGACACTCATGAGTTATTTATGAGAGAATATTCAGTTATCTGAAGTGTAGCAGTTACATGCATGCAAGCATTAACTAACTAAACTCACAATTAATTCTACAAACTGTTAGAACTAAACTAACTGGACTTGACTCAATTAACTGAGCCAACTAATTACAACTCAATATTACAACTCATCCTTATCTCTTTAACTGATGGATAAATTTCTCAATCAATGGAGAAACTGTTGCATGTCCTCACATAGACTTCATGTTTGATTTTCCTCAACTAATTAACTCATGCTGAATTAATTAATTATTTTACAAAAAGCTGCTAAGATCAAATTTGACTTTTACTTCTCAATTTTAGTCTAGGGACTGACTAAAATTAGAATCCATCCTGAAATTCTATTTATAGCAATGTTATTTTTAGCACTTCCATTTTTCATTTCTTATTGCTATGTCCAACACTAGTACCCGAACTACTATTTATAGCAGTGCTATTTTTAGCATTCCTTGTTGCTATTTTCAACACTCCCTCTCAACAAGAAAGGAATTCAAATCAAACCCGATCCTGTACCTTTGGAATGTCCTGCATGCAACACTTCTCCCAAGTGTTATTTCTCCAGTAACTCTAGAAACAAAAAAAGCTCCCAATTGACCTCTCTGTTGGGCTAGAAACATCCTCTGATGCTGAAGCTCCATCTGCCACTAACAAGTGTTCCCTCTCTGACCTCTGAGCTGCTGTAACACTCAATGCATCTCGCACCATTGTACACTTCTCTATGACATCCTGCATTGGTGCAACACTCCTGTGCCTCTCGCATTGTTATAGCTTGCTAGCTCAGCACAGTCTTGGGACTCCTACACTGTAGCTCTTTCTTCCGCTCCATCCACATCTATCTCTACCGACTCAGTCAGTCCTGATACTCCTCGTTGGGGCTCTTGTAGCAAGGTCTAATCAAAGAGGTTGGGCACCTCAATGATCCTGGCCCCATTCTAGCCTTCTTGGGACTGTCACTCCACATCACCCCACCTCGTACTTGGAGGTATGGATGCATGTGATCCCTCTGTCCACCTGGCTCAAAATTTCCCCCTACTAGAGGTATCTACATGAGTGGATGCCTCCACTCTGTCTCCTCTCAGCTTCTCCAGTTGTGCCTGCTCCACAACGTCCTGAAGCTACTTCACCAATCGTGGCTCCTCTACAATTGTCTCAGACTTCTTTTGGCACTGCATGTTGAGAGGTAATGTACTCTCCCTCTCAACCACCACGTCTCCATCAGTTTCTTTGCTCCTCAAGGTTTTGCATGCATCTTGAACCTCAAGAGCATACAGTTTCTTGACTCATGAACTGATCTAGTTCACTTGTCTCGTGGTGATGTGTTGAAGGAAAACCTTTCCCTTACTAATGACTACATGATAGCCTCTGTCTTCCAGCATTGTGATCGACACCAAATTTCTCTTTAGTCCTGGTACATACTTTACATTGGTCAAGGTAATGCGAGCTCCATGCTTCCTCTGAAAAAAACTGTGCCTACACTTGAGACACTATACTTTTCATCATTACCCATCGCTATGAGTATCTGGAGATCTTTCTCCTCCAAGGTACTGAAAAAACTCTTGTCGCCGGTCATGTGGAAAGAAGCTCCACTATCAAGAAACTAACCACTTCCCACCATGGGTGAAACCATACATGCGAAGAGAGTGAAATCCAACTCAAACTGTGAGGCAAATGCCTCACCTTTAGATCCTTCCCTGGATCCCATCTTGGATTTCCTCAGTGGACAATTTGTAGCAAAATGGCCCACCACATGACAATGAAAGCATCGTACTTTCGATTTGTCAAACTTCTTCCAACCATGGGAAGAACTGGATTTTAAATGAGAATCCTTCTCCTTCCCCTTATTCTCCTTACTCGCTAAAGCACAATTTTCTTCATCCTCCTTGGATGAAGAACCATCTTTGGTGCTTCTTCTTATCTCCTTTTGCATCATATCCAACCAAAGTCATTCCCAATCTGGTAGTTTCTCTCTTCCATTTAACAAGTCTTGGTAGCTATGCCAGCTCTTAGGAAGATTGAGGAGTGGATGACTCACCATGTCATCATCGGCTGTCATGATCCCTACGCTTCCAAGCTCATCCCTACAGGTGGTGAGCTTGTTTAGATACGTAGAGATCGTGTCACCCTTTTCACACTTGATTTTCCGAAGCATGTCTTTCATCGCCAACTTCCTTTGATTGTTGTTATTCTGGTATAGATCTTTCAATGTTTCCCACATTGAAAACAATGTCTCCTTCCCATGGAGACTTGAGACTATGTGGTCTCGAACTTCCTCTAGAAGGATTCGCCTTGCTCTAGGCACACATTTCTTCCATTCCGCCAATTTAGTAGCATTAGTCAGCTTGGGAACTTCTTGATCAATGAAGTCCTTTATACCGTTATCCTCTAATACTACTTCCATGTGGTCCTTCCAGGCTATATAATTTGAACTACCATCAAGAGCATATTCGAGTCTTAAACCATTGAACACCATTGGTGGAAATGAGATGTGATAAAAACTCGATTTCTATATTCAGGAACCACAAACTTCGAACTTCTCCCTTCTTGTATACTGTTATCTCCTTGATCACCTTTGCTTCGATACCATGTAGAAATTCCCACTATAGATCAACAGATTATGCAATGTACTAAAGCAAAATACAATATCTACTTCTACAACAAACTTTGCAGAAGCTTATTCGAATATGAGCAAGATTAAGAAGAACACATATAACTGAGAATGAGAAGCAATCACACATGAACAAAGAAGAATAATCCTGGGGAAAACCTCAGCCTAAAACCCCAATCTCTGTCATATCATACAAGTGGAAAATAATCCAGATTACAAAAAGAATCAACTCACAAGCTATCGTGCTCTCTCTGCAATCCCTCTACTGCTCATAGATAGTCAAAGGCAGGAACAATGAGGTAAGGGGTTAGAAAATTTGTGACATTCGTAGTTGATTCAACCAATCTGTGGCAGCAGTCAGGAAACCCTTTTCAGCATGACAAGTAGCCTCATTTGGTGGCAGCACAACTAAGAGTATGTTCCAGAATGTTGGGTAAATATCCATAAAAAAATAGTCAAGGTGCTTTATGTTTGCAGGCCAAGGAGAAACTTATACCAACATATGAGTGTTGAATCGATAAAAATATTTGGAATGCTATTATAGAGAAGTTTTGGAGAGATTCTAAGTAGTAAACAAGCCTTTTTATCCTAAGAACCTTGAGGTGACCACAGTACCCATTCATTGCAGCATCCATAATAATTTTCTGAGAAATTTTTAAAGTTGTAGCAATCTTCCTTCAAACCATATAAATACAACTTGAAAAAA
Organism: Pinus tabuliformis; assembly: GCA_031772625.1. Lineage (NCBI taxonomy): Eukaryota > Viridiplantae > Streptophyta > Pinopsida > Pinales > Pinaceae > Pinus > Pinus tabuliformis. Next base: position 876,203,426 of record CM062807.1, read on the forward strand.
TGTGTGAATTAGACCACTTTTCAGTGTTAAAGGGACTCTATCATGGGCAACAAAAAAGAAGTTCTTCTAGCAACATTTTGGGGGCATTTGTGTGGAATGAAATACCTCACAGAACATTACAATAGAACAACAAGGGATATTGAATAAGGGTTAAGAAGATGTCTCATTTTTGGGCTCCAAACAAAGTGCTCCAACAAAACGTCACTTTCTACTCAACACTAACATATATACAGATGGAGTTGGGGAGATGGCTTAGCATTTGGGGGTTTGAACCATCCTCTACTTGTGTACCAACCTGTGATCTCTCATACCCTATTCTGGAATTTTCACATGTATGTAGAAGGTTTACCTCTGATATGAGGAGTTCTCTAACCTAGTGCCCTACTTCAGGGTTAGCCCATTGTTTTATTGGCTCGTGGTATTGGAGCTAGTGCCCACCTTTGGAGGTTTAGATCATGGAGTTGGCATAGATCTTGAGGTGACCACACATGGATTTTTTATTTGGAGACCTATGAACCCACCATTTTTATGGAGTTTGGCTTGGTTTGGGGGGGTTCGTCAAGGTATCTCTTCACCTTTCACCCCACTTGGAGCCCTTTTTCATGGATCTATGACCTTTGGAAGTGGAAACCAGTTTTGAAGGCTTTGGAGACCACATATGCCAGCATTATCTCATGAATCATTCACTTGGATAACCTAGTGCCCACTTTACTTGGGGGACCTTAAGGGATTTTTGGTTACTCTTCACATTCCTTACCTTGTTGACACATATTTGACACCACACATGCATAGTGCCTGTTGACCCTAAAAAAGGGGTACCCCTAAAGTTTTTGAGAAAAATGCATAAGTCAACGAATGGCCCTAGTTGGAACAAATGTTGGTCCACAGACAAAGTGATCCCTATCATGCATGTGAGTATGCCTTGACAAAATATTATATGTTGGCCATGGGAAAAATGTGATTGAAGTAAGGAGATTTTCAGCAATAATAACAATCAGATTTATGACAACCCTTGAAACCCTGAAATAAGAAAATTTTCACGTGGAACATGACACTTGATGATTTGAATCGGGCCTTAAAAACAAGAAGCTTAGTTTTCCCGAAATTCAAATGACATTAGAAGCTATGTTTGTGGCCCTATTGAACTAGTATATGATCTCCATTGACAGTAGTGAATTCAGCCTCAACAAGACTCAACTATTGAAGGATGACATTGTCAACAGTAGAAATTTTTTTATATGACCTAAAGGGAATTGTAGCTACAATTGTTAAGGTAGTATCAATCCAAATTCAATCGCAGGTAGAGCGGAGCATCAGAGACAAAATGAAATGGTTTGCAGTACAATTTTTCCAACAACAATGTTTGGTTTCTAATGCATAACCATAAAAATCACAAACTAATTGACTTGAGGCAGAATTTGGAGGATATTGTGCAACATATTATAGCCAAATTTATGGTAGCAAGGTTCCTAATCCCTACAATGCATTGACAATGAGTCTAACACCTTGAAAATTACACTATTGTCATGTCACAAAATCTGGGCATTGTCTTTTTGGATTGTGGAAAGTAAATTTGGTGTGTTTTCTACCTTATTGAGAGTAAGGAAGGATACGTGTAGAACCCACTATATATCAACAATATTAGAGGCAATGGGTGGCCTAATTTCATGCACTATTTACTCCTAGAAACAATGGTTTGGCAACCTTTATCTGGCAGTGACTACAAGGTAAGCCACAAAATTTTGGAAGAATTCTGAGGATCAAAATTGTCCAAGCATTTGACATTTGGCACTATACTCTAAAGCAACAGTAGAATGAAACTCTTTGATAATTGATTTTGACGAATATATGACAACAAAAAGGCCAAATATCCTACAACATGGTTACCCTCCTTAAAGCATGCAAAGGAAAACCATTTACCTAGTCATAAAATATACATATTTGTATTGTTAAAGAGCCATATAGCAACAATTTGGGATTTAAACTAGAAATGCAATTTTTCCCTTGATGCCCTGTTGATGCTTTTGAAATAGGACTGAATAGCGAGCAACATCATGACTAACTTTATGATAGTCCTCTAGTGTCATCTAGGAAAAATAATATAGAAAGGGATAAACTTTGCTCAGCTGTAAGTTTCCTGCACTAAATTCATTCCCTAAAAAGAAAAAGAGGAAGCCACTTGGTTGAAACTTGGAGACGAGAGTACCAAGTATTTTCATCACTTTGAAAATTCTAAGAAGAGTACTTGGTGCAGGGCTACTACCCACACATACCCACAGTATGCATTTCATCAGTAATAATGCATCTACACCTCTCCTAGGATATTTAACTCTATAATGGAGTCAAATCTACAGACCATAAATGGTCAAGTGGTCCTCTTATCAGTTCCCGTGTATAGGAACTTCAATCACCCCACCTGAAACATCCTATCAGAACTAATTTCATCCTCAAGCCTTTGTATGAGGCTTGGTGAAAGCTTTCCCTTTAAACACTTCTATCGGGGATTAAAACCCTTTCAAAACCTTTAAACTGCCCTTTACACACACACACACACACACACACACACACATATATATATATATATATATATACACATATATATATATATATATATATAACCAGTCCTCTTGACCTTGGTTAATATATATATTAACACTTAAATGCCCTATTAGTGCTCTTCCTTATAAAATCCCTGTATAAAGGGAAAATGCTCAAAACATAACTTTCTCTGCCACTACACGAGTTATTCACAGACCCCGAGACACCACCTTTTTTGCAATCGGCCATCGCATGTCCAACAGTTCATATTACATATATGCCTCACACCTTTCGACATGCGATTTTCCTTTGGAATTGGATCACATCACTTAAAACATAAATACAAAGGAATAAAGGGAAAACCCGCTCTAAAACACATATAGCGGATCTCAAAACTATTACAACCGCAACTATAATATCATCAGGTTCGTTCACCACTATTCATGCACTAATTCTCTGATCTCCGCCAGCTCTAATCTCGATTGTTGATAAGTCGACGCCAATCACCGATATATCACTATCGGCGATATTTCAACAGTCATAAGTCGCTGACCCTTGGCACCTCCGATCGTTGGTACGCGATTAAATCGTGACCGTTGATCTGGCCATGATGCAACGTCCATGATTAATCGCTACTCGCTCTTATTCTGATAACTTTAAAAGGACTCCTGTCGATGCAATTAATTCTCAGCCATTGATCTAACTGATCCAATGGTTGTTGAGCATCAATACTTCACTTCTCTGCAATTTCTTTTACTTAGAAATTCCGCTATTTTCAATGGTTTCTACGGCTCTTTGGGTTCTTCAAAGGTTTCGGTCGTTGTTGTTTCCACTGCACAAATCTTATTCACTTATCCACTCTTCTTTTTGAAGATATATTTGATATCTTCTCAGCGTTTCTCTAGGGGTTTTTGTCTCACCCATTTTTCTTTCGTTGTTCTGCTCAAACAGTCCTCAATGTTTCCTCTGCATGTTCCGCAGAACTTTACCTGCACACATCGTGTAACAAAACCTGTGAGTTCAATTCCTAATTCATCCTAAACACAGAATTCACACTCTATTGAGACATTTAGAAATAACATTGTATATATATTAATGTAAAAGAAGGATTACATTCGAGACCCCTCGGTCTCATTCGCACACACATACAGGCCTCATTCTACTATTAGTGGCCTCTTCCTCATGGCCTGATATTCAACTATGCATGGCCTCTCCCTTGCCAATAGGCTTAGATATGTTTATATGGAAACTAGGATTGGATTACTATGAAGGACCTGATCCCATCCTTTAACAAAAGCCTAAAGCTCGCTAGATGCATACATATATGTGGCACACTTATCCACTCTAGCTATCTCTCTATTTTAAAATAACAAATTCCCCTTATCAACTCAATGGTCCATATCTACTTTAGTTAATTCTTAAAAGCCCTATCTTGCTCCTAGAGAGTTGGATTTGACTTCTGCCACTCATGTTCTCATTTATTTATTTTGAAAGCATTTACATATTCTCCCATTACCTAATAAAATCACACTTAAATGCCTAAATACTACATTGACTTGAGTTTTAGGAAAGTTATTTCCTGAAATGCATGACCCCCTATGTCTACTATTTACAATGAGTTTCCTTGGGCTGAATGCTCCAACATCAGACTCCCAAAGTAAAAAATATTCATGATCTCTTAATCATGTGTCTTTTGGTCTTGGTCTTCCTGGATCCCACACTTTGTTCTTTAACTATCTAGATGCTTTATTCTTTTGCTGCTACTGCACTTCTACTGTCTTTTGCTCCATTTTATTCTTCATATCAATCAGGTTCAACTTCTGATTGATCTTGCTTGCTGTTGTTACCATTTTCCTCCATTTGAATTGCTTCATCATCTACTACCATATTTCTTCAATATCTATGTCCAGCATATCTTTGGGTTGGTCCATCTTTTGCTTCTTACTTCTATCTTCTTCTCTTTGTTTCAGGTTACTGTTGTTGTCTTCTATGCTGACTTTCCTTTTACTTGCTTCATTCTTTGGTTTACTTGCTCTTGCTTTACTTGCTGCCATTTTTGTTGCCTCCCTATCATCCTTACCCCTTTCATGATTGAATCATGACTTTTCATCATTTTCTCCAGCAATTTAACATCTTTGTTCCATGGATTGAATTCTTCCATGAATTCTTCTTCTTTCATCTTTACTTGGTTTCTCACCTATGCCAAATCTCCTCCAGCAATCGCAACAAAATCTACATTCACAAAATGCTTGTTAAAATTAAAAACATGAGGCCTTGGTGCTTCTTCTTTCTTTGGAAAAATTTTAGTTTGCTGCCTTATTTCCTTTTCCTCTGTCAGCATATCAATATGCTGATTTGAATTCTTAGTAGAATTCATGAGACTTTCCATTAGTCCCTCTTCCACACCATCTGTTCTAATGATGCCTTCCTGCTCTTGTCCACTGTAGTGAACTCCTCCTCCTTTAACCTGTTGTTGGTTATCTTTACCTTGAAATTTTTTGATTCCTACCGCCTCTTTACCATCTTCAAAAAATCTCTACTCAATCTCTTTCATCACATACTCATACTCATTCATGCTACTTAATCAACCTGCAAACAAATTATTGCATATTCCTGTCCCCATGACTACTTGAGGCACATCTTCTTCTTTAGAAACTGTAACTGCAGCTTCTATTCTACTGTCAGGTTCTATGATCAATTTCTCTATCAGTTTAATATCTTCTTCACACTTAGAAATCACTTCATCACAATGCTCTCTTCTTCCAAATTCATCCTTTACATGTTGTGTTATAGTATTAAAACACCGTCTTCCTTTAATCCTTGTAATCTCAAGGTCTTTTTGTTGTAGCAAATCACTACTTCCATTATTCAAGAGGTCTTCTCCATTATACTCTGTTCTCCTAGAGTACTCCTCCAGACTTTCGATATCTTCAAAAGACTATCCATCCTCTTCAAAGCACTCCTTTGTTAGTGTTCTTTCTCCCTTTCCTAAGTCTTTTGCATAGACTTCTTCCTTTTTAACATCTTTCAGTAGATGTCCTTCTTTCCTACTGTCTATCTCAACAGTTTCCATGGCTATCTCTACTCTGCCTATCATCATAGTGAATTGATGATCCTTTACTATGTTTTCATCTAACATAGTCTCTTCCTCAAGTTTTCCTTCAGTCCCTTGCTGTTTATCTCCTCTGAAGATATCTTCAAATGGCTATTTTTCTCATGCAATATTTGCCATCATACATAAACTATCAGTTTTAAAAATATAAGACCCTATGGGCTCACTTGATGGTTCAGCCATCATATCTCCTTGTTGTTCTAAATCATTCATATGATTTAGAAATTCTTCGATGGTATCTTCTTCAATCTCCTCAAGCCCTTCAGTTAGTTGCTTGACATATTGCACTAGCTATATATGAGATCTATCTACCTCATCTTCTTCCAGAACAAAATTTTGATTTTGCTAGTCTTTTTCCTTCTTCATGACAATATTAGCCAATTGTCCTTCACCTACAAACATACACAAATTGTCATATTTAAAACCATGTGACCCTTCGGCCTTACTTGAAGTTTCAATCTTCAAGTCTTCATCTTCACTATCTCCCAGAAATTCTCCTTGTTCTGGTTCACAAATGGATTCTTCCATTTCTAACTCAACTTCCTTGAGTTTCCCCTTCAGCCACTTCACTTTCTTTTGCTACAGCCTTCTTTGCAAATTATGCCACTTTACTGGCCTCTTACTCAAGAACCAACCTAGTCTCTGGCTTTGCTCAAGCATTCTCCTTAATGCATTGAGTTGTTCTTTTAATTCTGCAATCTCTTTGTCAATTTCCTCTTCACTCATCTTCTTTCCATTTGCCCTAGCATCTGTTATGAAACCAGCTCAAGAAAAGATAGAAAAGAAAGATCAACGCCTTAGAATTCAGCCTCTTCGAGGGGGCAACCTCCTTTACATTACATAAATGAACAATTCTTGGATGATACAAATGACAAAACCTCCTTTCTATATATAGGAGTCTAAGAAGTCACAATATAATCCAGCCGACCTAACAATAATAATATAAAGCCACAAAAATAACAATAGAGGGATTCTATGGGGCACAGAAATAACAATATGGGGGTAATAGGGGCACAACAATATAAATAAGGGGTATAACTACAATAGTAATGGGGTAATCACTAGTATTATAGGGACCCAACATGCCCCTCTCCTTCAAAAAAGTGTTGTCCTCAACGCTCGAGCAATTCTAGATACTTCTGCATAAAATTCTCATCCTCCCATGTGGAATCTTCAGCGGATAAGTTCTTCCACTTGATAAGATACTCTGAAATTGATCGATTTCGTAGATGTCAAGTTCTTGTTTCTATGACTGCTTCCGGTTCCAATATAATTTTTCCTTCCTCGTCAAGTTCTGGCAATATTATTTGAATTGGGAGCTTGTCGCCTATAACCTTCTTTAAACATGAAACATGGAAAACTGGGTGCAATCGGGAAGCTGCAGGAAGCTCCAATTTGTATGCCACAGTACCAATCTTTTCCAACACCTTGTACGGACCATAATACTTTGGTGATAATTTATTATCTTTCTTAGCTTGCTTTAGGGACTTTTGCTTATATGGTTGTAGCCGTAGGAATACCCAATCACCTACATCAAAACTTCTTTCACTGCGATGTTGATCTGCCTGTTGTTTCATTCTATTTTGTGCCAACACGAGGTTATCCTTTAAGCGTTGGAGGACTTGTTGTTGATGTTCGATGTGATGTTCCACTGCCTAAACCTTAGAATTTTCTCTTAAATATGATGTGATTGATGGTGGTTGGTACCCATAAAGTGCCATAAATGGGGTCATTTTTGTTGCTGTATGGAAGGAAGTGTTATACCACCATTCAGCCAGAGGCAACCATTTGACCCATTGTGTCTGTTTATCAGATACAAAGCAACGAAGATATCCTTCCAAACATTTGTTTACTATCTCAGTTTTCCCATCAGATTGAGGATGATAAGATGAGCTATGAGCTAACTGAGTACCAAGACAAGAAAATAATTCTGTCCAAAAATTTCCAGTGAAAATGGGATCTCTGTCACTTACAATAATCTTTGGGTTTCCATGTAGCTTTTGAACTGTTTCCATAAATGCAGTAGAAACTGTACTAGCTTTAAATGGATGTGATAATGCACAAAAGTGTGCATACTTGGTAAGTCTGTCAACTACCACCATGATGACACTCTTTCCCTCAGACTTGGGTAAACCTGTGACAAAATCCATTGAAACCTCCTCCAAACGTTGGCTTGGAATGGATAAAGGTTGTAATAGACCCGGTGTCTTAATTGTTTCAACTTTATTTTGTTGGCAAACCAAACATTCCGCTACAAAATTTTGAATATCTTATTTAAGGCCATCCCAAAAAAATTCCTTCTTAACCCTGTGGTAAGTTTTTAAAAATCCTGAGTGCCCTCCTAAGGGAGAAGTGTGCAATTCCATAAGAATCTTTTGTTTTAGCTGGGAATTCTTACAGAGGTATAAGCGATCTTTGTACCATAACGAATCATTTTTCCAGCTAAATGTATCAGAAGTACTGGAATCTTGTTGTAGCTTTTGAATAAGTGCCCACACTTCTTCGTCATTCTTCCATTCCTCCTTTGCTTCGTTTATCCAATCTGGTTGGATAATAGAAATGGCACACAACAATGCTTCCATATCCTCATCCTTTCTTGAGAGTGCATCTGCCACCACATTTTGCTTCCCTTTTTTGTAGATGATTTCAAAGTCATAACCCAACATCTTTGTGACCCACTTTTGTTGCTCTTCAGAGGATAATCTTTGTTCTAAAAAGTATTTAAGGCTATTGTTTTTACCTTGAAGTGTCTTCCCATTAGGTAGGGTCGCCATTTCTTAAGTGCATGGAGTATTGCCAACATTTCCTTCTCATAAATAGCTTTGCTTAAAAACTTTCCCTTGATTGGACGACTTTCAAAAGCAATGGGTCTTTCATCTTGCATTAGAACAACAACAATTCCATTTCCTGAAGCATCACATTCCACAATAAAGGTTTTTGTGAAGTCCGGTGTAGCTAAGACCGGTGCTTGGCACATTGCCTCTTTAAGATGTTTAAAGGCCTTTGTTGCTTCTGGAGTCCATGAAAATGAATCTTTCTTCAATAATGTTGTTAGAGGTGCTGCTATTCTCCCATAATTCTTAATGAACTTGCGATAATACCCTGTCAACCCAAGAAATCCTCGCAGATGCTTTATGGATGTGGGGATTTTCCATTCCTTAATGGCTTTAATTTTGTTAGGGTCTACCTTAACTCCTTCATGAGATACAATATGACCCAAATATTCCACCTCTTGGACTCCAAAGAAACATTTGGATCTTTTTGCATATAATTGTTTCTCCTCCAATAGTTGTAGCACCTTGTCAACATGTTCAACATGATCCTTCCAAGACTTGCTGTAGATTAGTATATCATCAAAAAATACTAACACAAATTTTCTAAGGAATGGTTTGAAAATTGAATTCATCAAACCTTGAAATGTTGAAGGTGCATTGGTAAGGCCAAAAGGCATGACCAAAAATTCATAATGACCCTCATGAGTTCTAAATGCCGTTTTCGGAATGTCTTCAATCTTCATTCTGATTTGATGATATCCCGAACGAAGATCCAACTTGGTGAAGTAAATTGATCCATGCAATTCATCCAGTAATTCATCAATGACAGGAATGGGGAACTTATCTTTAATAGTGAGCTTGTTGAGCTCCCTATAATCTGGACACATGCGCCATGATCCATCCTTCTTGTGCACCAATACTACTGGAGCTGAGAAAGAACTTTGACTCGGTTGAATTATACCAGCCTCTAGCATTTCTGCAACCATACGTTCAATTTCACTTTTTTGGACATATGGATATCTGTACGGCCTAATGTTTGGAGGAACACTTCCTGGAATCAGATGAATAGCATGATCATGATCACGCATAGGTGGGAGACCTTTGGGAGTCTCAAATACCTTGGAATGATTGTCCAGGACTTTTTGGAGATCTGGAGAAATAGATGATTCCAATGTGGAAACATCTAGCGAACATAATTGTGCAATTACACCTCTTTGCTCCTTTTTTAGAAGCTTTGTCATGCCATTAGAGCTGATTATCTTTTCTGGTTTCCCTGCAATACCCCTTAATTCAACTTCCTTTCCTTCCACAAAAAATTTCATGAAATGTTCTTGAAAATTAAAAGCTATTGTACCCAAGGATTGTAGCCATTGGACTCCTAGTACAACATCAGCACCTCCCATTGGAATGGAAAGCATTGGGCTAGTCAATACATATTCTCCCATGGATAGCTTGATATTATGGCACTTTCTAGAACAATTTATTGTTCCTCCATTTGCAATCATCACTTGACACTCTGGTGCTAGATATAGGAAGCAATTCAATTCTTTTGCTACCCTACAATGAATAAAATTGTGGGTGCTTCCTGAATCAATCAACACTATTACCTTTTTCTTCTTGATTTGTCCTTCTATCTTGATGGTTTGAGGAGTGGTAATTGTTATAGACATTTTTGTGCCTTACAGCATTGAGCATGAAATGTCCATAATCTAAGGGATCCAAAGTCCCTAAACATGTTGTTCCTACCCCTAGAGGAACAAGGCTAACAAACCACAGCAATTCACAGAAGTTCTCCACCAGAAACTGCTCAAAAACAATTCAATTCAGGATCATGTCAATGGCTCCACTGACTGTCTGTGCTGAATGTCAAAGCCAACACTGGCTACCTGCACTGAATGTCAAAGCCAACACTGGCTACCTGCGCTGAGCGAGAGTGGACATGTGGCAAGCTCATTTCTCAAGGTGTAAAAACCCAGGAAGCTTCCAAAATGACACTTGCCTCAGGGAATTCGACTGGTGATGAGTAAGAGGTTCCAAATCTCCAAGTGGAAGCAAGAACCTCCAAGTGGAATCAAGAACTGACAGAGGGAGAGGACACTAGTCAGATCTCAAGCTGACTCATCCTCTCTCCAAACATCTATATATGGATCTCTCCTCCATGAGATCTAGAGGCTGGAATTTTGTTATTGCAAAGAATTGATGTTGGTTTGAGATTAGAATCATTGGGTGCTTAATGCTTTGAAGGGAGGCGAAGATAGGAATTCCATTTTGCTGGGAAGGAGATGCTGGATTGGAGCCCTTTGGGTTGTATCTCTTCCTGAACCTTGTTATTCATTAATAAAGCTATCTTGGTTTCTCCTATATACTGATGTATCTTTGATGTATGATTGCATTAGTATGTTTAGTTTACTCCTAATCCTGAACTAGTTATGTTTATGAATCTATGTCTTTGTGTAGTGTTCTTCTCTTGTGATCTTGCAGAGACCTATTGAAGCTGGGCGAGCGAGAAGACAAGTAGTTGTGAACTCCCAAAGAGAAGAGAAACCGGATCGAGGGACAAACGGAAGACACCGGTTACTCCATCTATCTCTCTTCATTCTTAATTCATAAAGGAAGAATACTAGAATAGCTGTCTCTGTTTGTTGCTAAGGCACTGTCACACCTTAGGTGGATAGGATCGTCCTGCATAGGCATTTTTCCCCACAACAAATTGGCGACTCCACTGGGGAAATCTGTTTAGTCATTTTATTCGTGTCTCTATCATTGTTTGTTTCATAGACTCAACAGCAACAATCGAACTGCATCTGCTCTTCTCAGATGCAAAGTAGACAGTTGCTGCCTTGATCCAATCACCGGATTTGTCTATGATCTGAACAATGGACTCACAAATGATTTGATGATCCTTTGTGATAGATCTTAGTACCCCCTCAAAGCATCCCTTTGATTGTACTTTGCTTGTTGCTTTTATTTGGCCTGAAACCGTTGATTAATCAGCAATCTGTGACCCAGAACCCAGTGAGAAACTCTCGTTTCTCCTTCAGCGCGACCCCTGTGAAGAGCTTCTGCATTTCAACGCAGGTCCCGTGAAGGCTACCTACGCTGAATGTCAAAACCTCTGTGTTGAGGTTGCGCTGAACCAGTTTGGCCTTGTGCAGCTGGGGTTCTCTGCTCTGTTTTGCCCTGTTTTGATCTCTGATTTTTGCAGCCTGTAACCAGCATAGGTACCAGTCTGATAACTCCTTTTCTCTGCTTAAATTCCACCTCCTTTTGTACAAAAAGACTGTGAGTGTTTTTTTTGTGTTTGTGGCATCATTTACAGTTTTCCTTTGCATGAGTGAAATAATCATCCTGTAGCCCTTGATTCAGATCTGTTGATTGTGATCTTAGGAGAGAGTTCATTGGCTGTTTACAGTTGATTATACATTTACTTTTGCTTTTGGTTTGAGTTTGTATCTTTTAAGTGTCGAAACAAGTGTTCATTTCGAAAGTCGTAAAGTGTTGTATTCTCTTCTACCCTTTCTGATTTCGAAAAAGTAAACTTGTTTGTACTTGTCATTTAAAAGCAAATTCAAAGTTGTACAAAAAGCTTTCTTTGTAGGCATCAATACTAAGAAAGCGGAAAACAAACACCTGCATTGTGCATTTGCATCTTGATAGTTTGCATGCTTGATTTAGGAAAAGTGCATTAGAGTGTGTTGATTGCTCTTTGAGAAAAGATGGTGTCTTTCTTTTCCCTTAGTAGCTAGGATTTTCAAAGTTGAAAAGATATAAAGCTTGCTTATCATCTTTAGACTGCATTTAGGAATTGTATCATACATCTTGTGGTGATCCAGAAAGGCGAACTTCTAAAAAAGATCAACCTAAAATAAACTGAATGAACTTAACAACGCTTTGCAACATAACGCACAACATAGAGGTCTAGGCTAGAGACGTGTTCCGGCGTCGTAAAGCCTGGTGACTGTCGATCTCGTTGAAGGTGGGTGATTCCTCCTGAGGAACGATAGCGCTAGTACGGATTGTGCTCCCACGTACCGTCGTGTATATATTGGGAGATCCCTATAGGCATAAAACCTTTTATCCTTAGGAAGCCGTGTCGGCCGCCCTACTGATCGCAATGCACTGAACACAGCATTCAGGAAGATCGACCACCCGTACCCTAAAAAGTATTCTGCGGTTTTGCGAAAAGTTTGGCACACCCTCTGCCTAGAACTCCAGAGCAGTTTCTTTTGGCCTTTTTCAGACTCTATAACAGAAAAAGTCCATCCGAGCATTTGTCACTTCGGGCTCGTTAAAACATCGAAGGAGACTAGAGTCATCTTTATCTTTTTCTCGACTCTTTAAAATTGAAAAAGCAAGTTGTGTCTAAAGCGTCGTTAAAAATTTATTTTAAACGGAACAATCACCCTTTATTCCCGCGTTGATCTTTAGGTTGAAAAGATGGAGCCCACCAACCAAGGAATTCCCCTTGGTGGAAATCCTAGTCCCTTCTCCTCTTGGGGAGATGTTGGTGCGCCCCATATGGCCACATTGTCACTTCCAGGACTGACAATTGGCCTGCCGGTCTGGCTCTTTTCAACCAATGTCGTTCAGAACACCACTATTAATGAACAGTCAAGTCAACAGTTAGATCAGACCAGAACTGCCCACCAGCCTTCGACTTCATATAATTCTTCCTCTCCTCCTTCCTCTTCGCTTGACGGAACTGGTAAAACAAAAAACCGAGTTCCTAAGGAGAAGAAGGAAAAGAAGAAGAAAGAGAAGAAGAAGAAGGAGCCAAAAGCGACTGGGGGCAAACAAGTGTCGTCTGACAAAAATCCACACACAGCACTAGCAAGGCCTAAATCGCCATGCGTCATATGCAAGGGATACCACTTCCACAGAGATTGTCCCTGCATCCCTCGGATACTAAGGGACTGGTCTCCCCGTTTGCACAATTCGGTGACGTCAACCTCTGATAACCATGTTGACTGCACACCGTCAACTAGTGAAAGTGAAGCCCCAGGACAGAGAGGGAAAACTAGATTTCCCTGCAAACTGTGTGAAGGCGACCATGCCATCCACCGTTGTCCCTTCTTAGACGAGGCTAAAAGAGTTTTGGAAGATCGCCCGATTTTATGAGCGCAACTTCCTCCTGGATATCAAAAACTCCTGCCAGGTCCTTCACTAGTTGAGAACCCGGCTGGCCCGCTCAGGTGGTCAGCCGAAGCACCTATCATTGAAGATGAACCGTTTGAATCCATACCTGACGAAAGTCAAAAGGTTGAGGTGGTAGTTGACCCGGTTTTGCCTTCAGAGGCTCTATCTTCGAATGATACCGTCACAGAGGAGAATAAAGACGACACTGTCCAAGTTCTCTTCATTAACACAGACTCTGACGAACAAGGGGGCAATTTTCCCATTCCTTTATCGCAGGAAGGAACTTCGTCAAGGTCATACCCGGCCATCTATTCGGTCCCACCACCAAGCAACCTAGTTGTCTTGTTCGACTGGAACCAACTAGGCAGACCCCGGTTACCAGCCAGTATACCATTCAGAATTATCGTTCAAATATACAGAATGGTAATGGCTGGCACAATCATTGATGAGGGGGCATCTATGAGTATCCTTTCCTCTATTGCTTGGAAAGCGCTTGGTTCACCAGCGCTTTTGCCTGAAATGAGAAATCTATCAGGCTTTGATAAAGGAACCAGTCGACCTTTAGGGATCCTCCCCAATGTGCCTATCACATTGAAAGGGAAGACCGTTCAAATGAACGTGATGGTCGTTCAAGGACCCTTGGATTATAACCTACTCCTTGACGAGACTATATATATTGCATGGAGGCCATTGTCTCCTCACTCTTTAGAGTAATGTGTTTTCTGCATGAAGGAAGAGTGGTCAAGCTCGTGGACCAACTTTCATTTCCCAGATCACGCATTGCAAATAGTCATGTACCATCCCTAAATGGTCTATTCACGCAAGAAGTGTCTCAACCCACGGTCCGTCCTCCTGATGAGCGCGAGTAATCCGGGAGGATATGACTGGAACCCAGGGGGCATGCGTCCTGGTCTGCTTCGGCAGGGAAACTTTGGGTATAGAGTAGGTTTCCGCGGGAGAATATGACTAGTCTGTACCCCATCCGTCTAGGAAGAGGGTTATTCTAGAATAAGATTCTTTTGTCAAAGTTATGTGAGTTGGCGGGCTACGTCGCTCACCTTTGTTTATCTCGGTAGACATCGCCGAAGAAGTGTTTCATTCGTGCCCGTGAATGAGACAATCTTTGGGTGACCTGAAAGAGGTAGGCCTCTCTCGGTGAAACGAATGTTTTGACGGAAATGAAGTAGAGGTAACCTTGAAATCGTACTTTATGCCTGGGGGCATGCAAACCTTTTGGAGTGCTAGCAAGGGGCGGCTATTTATTTTTTTAAATTTTTAGGACTTCTAACCCTCTAAACTCGTAGGATTAGTCGTTCCCGAACTTGCATAACGAAAGGATCCGGAGCATAGCTTACGTAAGATCTAAGCTCCCTAAAAAATAGCATCTTCAATGAGACACTCTTATCATATGACTGGGTTATTCGAGCAGTTTTAGCACACAGTTCATGCTCGTTAAAAAATAAACAATCCGAGCAGTTTTAACGCGGACTTCATGCTCGTTAAAAAATAAACATAAGCAATGAGCAAGTGTTTCCACCAGCGTTTAAGCTCATTTTAAAATAAAAAATGAACCATTACCCGGTAAATAACCACTGTGAATGTAACCTTATCAGCCATTAAAGCCTTGGTCGTGTTTGCACCGTCACCTCCACTTTTCATTTGGCCGATCGTTCACCTCCAAATGATTGTTTACCCATTTTGAGGAACAGCTGCGAAGAGTGATTTCACCTAGCCATCCTTGTGACACTGCCGTGATTGGAAAATTCCAACCTGTACCTGGAATCAGCTGCTAACCCTGTTTATCACTCGTTCCTCAAAAGACGAGTCTTCTTTAAGCTCTTTTCAACTGACTCGTAAAATATGAAAAGATTGCCGAGTCCTTGGCCTTCCAGCTTGTTAAAGGGATAGGAAGTGCTATCCCTCCTCTAGATTTTAATCTTTTTGGACTTGAGGGATTATTGCACAAAAAGATCGAGCGCTTGTTTTGTTCGGCTCGTTAAAACTATCGAAAACTCATCCCTTCTGTATTGTTTTATACTTTTTCGGACTTAAGGGATTAGATGACGAAAGAGGAACTTTGGAGTTATCTTTACGTACCTTTTTAGACTCTCTAAAAATGAAAAGGGACCGAGTTGTCTTTGTCGTTAGACTCGTTAAAATCATTAAATAGCGACAAACTTGTCTTTAGACGAGAACGAGTTTCACTATCGCTAGGCTCGTTAAAACATAGCGATGGGCTTGCCCGAAGGGCAGGTTATAGAACAAGCATATGTTATCCTCCTCAAGCTTGACAAAAATAAAGAGGTACTGGTCAGCAATGACTGGGGAAAAATTGGGAGAAACTAAAAAAACTTTGATGGTAGCAAGTCGCTCTTGAACATGACACTTTTCCTCCGTTCCACAATCAGGTTGGGTTGTTTCATTCACCGGTCACATCACCATGGTCTCGCCATACCATCCATATTTGGGGTAATGCTACCGATCCATCGCATCAGTGTCGCCATATGTTCAAGAGAAGTCGTTCAGAGAAGTCAACCGTGTCCCATCCACTGTCGTACATTATCCTTCATCCTTTCATGACCGCCATCCTGAATCATATGTCACAGATCGTTTTCACCTCCATCAAAATCATTAGCTCCATTCCGTGTCACTGATGTGGGATTCATTAAGGCCCTCCTTTGATGGATCGCTTCTTGTCGACATCAGCTCATTATCCAAGAAGTTGATCTAGGAACAACCCCTTCAGTACTTTGAAGCTTGCATGCCTCAATGGCAAGTTTCTCACTTCCGGCGACAGGTATACATCAATGACCTTCGACCGAAATATTTTGCATGGTGTTCGACGCCAAGTCCTTCATTCACACCACGTGAATTGTACTGCAGTACCTTGAGGGTCATTATCATTATCGGTGATTCCTCTCGCGCTTGTTAACGGTTTACCTCATTGACCGGTAATCAAGCGATGTCTTTCCATGTTCAACTTCAGAACATTTCTCACATGGATCGACGTGTACTTAGAGTGAAGATCGAACGAGTTTGAAGACCCCGGATCTAGTTTCATCCATCCGGGCTGCAATATATATTCAAGAAAAATAAAGACATTGACATGTACATCATTGCAGCAGATAATCATCCTACTCAAAGGATGATAATTTCATCAAAATTATCAGTCTACCATCAGACGATTGTCTACTCTATGTACAGAAAAATGAATTTATAAAGCTGAGCATGGGAATGCCGGCCTCAGCTAGATCATGAAAGCAGTATGAAAATAATGTATTGTATTGTATCTTATTACAGGTCTCCTCCCAGCATTGGATGAACTTCGGATCCTCCTGGATAAAGCATTTCACCCGATAAACGGCCTCATACTTTAGGGGGCAACTGTTATAGACATTTTTGTGCCTTACAGCATTGAGCATGAAATGTCCATAATCTAAGGGATCCAAAGTCCCTAAACATGTTGTTCCTACCCCTAGAGGAACAAGGCTAACAAACCACAGCAATTCACATAAGTTCTCCACCAGAAACTGCTAAAAAACAAGTCAATTCAGGATCATGTCAATGGCTCCACTGACTGTCTGTGCTGAATGTCAAAGCCAACACTGGCTACCTACGCTGAATGTCAAAGCCAACACTGGCTACCTGCGCTGAGCGAGAGTGGACATGTGGCAAGCTCATTTCTCAAGGTGTCAAAACCCAGGAAGCTTCCAAAATGACACTTGCCTCAGGGAATTCGACTGGTGATGAGTAAGAGGTTCCAAATCTCCAAGTGGAAGCAAGAACCTCCAAGTGGAATCAAGAACTGACAGAGGGAGAGGACACTAGTCAGATCTCAAGCTGACTCATCCTCTCTCCAAACATCTATATATGGATCTCTCCTCCATGAGATCTAGAGGCTGGAATTTTGTTATTGCAAAGAATTGCTGTTGGTTTGAGATCAGAATCATTGGGTGCTTAATGCTTTGAAGGGAGGCGAAGATAGGAATTCCATTTTGCTGGGAAGGAGATGCTGGATTGGAGCCCTCTGGGTTGTATCTCTTCCTGAACCTTGTTATTCATCAATAAAGCTATCTTGGTTTCTCCTATATACTGATGTATCTTTGATGTATGATTGCATTAGTATGTTTAGTTTACTCCTAATCCTGAACTAATTATGATTATGAATCTATGTCTTTGTGTAGTGTTCTTCTCTTGTGATCTTGCAGAGACCTGTTGAAGCTGGGCGAGCGAGAAGACAAGTAGCTGTGAACTCCCAAAGAGAAGAGAAACCGGATTGAGGGACAAATGGAAGACACCGGTTAGTCCATCTATCTCTCTTCATTCTTAATTCATAAAGGAAGAATACTAGAATAGCTGTCTCTGTTTGTTGCTAAGGTACTGTCACACCTTAGGTGGATAGGATCGTCCTGCATAGGCATTTTTCCCCACAACAGTAATTCCCGCCAATGCATTACAAGATATGGTCAGATTTATTTGTTCTTCATCTAGGCTTTGTTCCTGGAATATATCCTCTTCTTTTGACCTTTCTTGCTCCTTTTCTTCTTCCTCTTCACAATCTATGTAGAATAATTTCTTCTAAGCACACTTATGACCTTTTGTGTATTTGCTATCACAATTGTAACAAAGCCCTTTTGCTCTTTTTTCTTCCAATTGTTGTGGTGTCAACCTTGTAAGTTGTGGAAGACTATGGGCAACAACACTTCCATCTTTATAGTTGTGAATGGTATTCTTCCTAGTTGCCATAATTTTTCTTTCCATTTTTCTTTAAAGACCCTATGAACACATCAATGCTATGCTCCTCTGGAATATCTTTTACCCTTATGTTCAATTTTTGGAACTCCTCAATGTGCTCCATTATTAAACCCTTTTGTTTGAGACTTATCAATTGGCTAAAAAAAGTGTTGCTTTTTGTATCCTCATAATGTGCTATCGATTATTCCGTAAAAATTGCCCAAGTGATAAACTGTTTACGAGAACAAAGCCATTGATACCATACAAACTGATTTGGTTCCAAATATAAAGTTGCCATACGTACCTTTTGTGTGTTTTGCACATTATTGAGATCGAAGAATTGCTCCATCTGTAATATCCATGTGGCGGGATCCTTGCCATCAAACTTCCTCATATCGATTTTTGGAACATGGTGAGTCTTCGATCCAACATTAGAGTCTATGGAATCATGATTAACATTTCTTTTGTTCTCATCTTAGAACTCTTTCACCCTTAGTGACCATTTCTTGTAGCAACTTATTCATATTTATCTTCAATTCTTCCATCTTATCATCCATGCCATCAATTTTAGCGTCCATGCCATTCACCTTAGCTTCCATGCCATCCATCTTAGCTTCTACGCCTTTCTTTAAATAGTCCATCTTAGCTTCTACACCTTTCTTTAAACCATCCATCTTAGCTTCTACATCTTTCTTTAAACCATCCATCTTAGATTCTGTTCCTTTTTGTGCAAGGGACAGTTGTTGCACTTGGTCTTGTAATTTTGATATATCATGTTGCATTTCTTCCTCTTCTTCATGAGTCATGCTAGAGCTTTCAGGTTCCTTACTAGATGTTTGCATTTTCTTTCCTCGGGGCATTAGTTACCGATAATAATGTTCTACTATGCCCTTTGAATTCCTTCAAAATAAATTTTCAAACCAAGCTTAAGCAAAAATTTAAAAAAATCTACACACATTTTTTCACTTTGTAGGAGCTAGATATTGCCTCTGATGTATCTCTGTACTTTCCTATCATCTAGTCTTGAAATTGTGACCTGTAGTAGCTCTCTGTGTCCTCTTTCCAATGCCACCAGTCTGATCCAAATTGGATTCTCCAAGAAAGAGTTATGCATAATCTCCCAAGATGACCTGATTATATACCTTTCCAGAAGAGTGAACTTGTATGAAGTGCCACGTGTACAATTTTCGACCTTTGGTTCTGAAAAAGATATAAAAGAAACTATAATTTTGTTTTCTTTCTATACCTTCTTACGAAATTTCAATCTGATACCCAGAGATAAAGTTATGACGATTTTCCCTAGGTCACCTGTTTTGAATGTAATTCAGGAGTCTATAAAAAGACCCACTTCCTCAGAGCATATCTCCGCAAATATATCGCTAAAAGATCTTAAATTCGGACCTAAGGTTCAACGCGATTTCTTCTCAAATGGGTTTTTTTTGCAACTTCTGAAACATCACAAAAAAAATGTTATAGCGAAATTTCCACGATGACCTGTTTGGAGCAGCGAAACCCTAGAATCCAAAGCTCTGATACCAAATGTTATGAAACCAACTCAAGAAAATATAGAAAAGAAAGATCAAGGCCTTAGAATTCAGCCTTTTCGAGGGGGAAACCTTCTTTACATTACATAAATGAATAATTCTTGGATGATACAAATGACAAAACCTCCTTTCTATATATTGGAGTCTAAGGAGTCACAATATAATCCAGCTGACCTAACAATAATAATATAAAGCCACAAAAATAACAATAGAGGGATTCTATGGGGCATAGAAATAACAATATGCGGGTAATAGGGGCACAACAATATAAATAAGGGGTATAACTACAATAGTAATGGGGTAATCACTAGTATTATAGGGACCCAACAACATCCTTCTTCTCATATCTTCTTCTATGTCTTCTCTCTGAACCTCTGCTATGACTATTAGTAGTCATCATCCTCTCTACTTTCTTCATGAACTCTTTTGCAACAAGCCTCTACAACAGCTATTCCTCCTGGCTGCAATCTTACCTCACTAAGCTCTCCTCACCCAGTCTTTTGGTAAGCATAGGTCCTCTATCTGGAACCTCTTCTTCTTGAGCAACACCTTTACTCCTTCTAGGTTTCTACTCTCACTCCCTCTTAAGAACACTTCAGTTGTCTTCTCTGTCCAATCTCTTGTTGGATTCTTCAGGTTCACTGCCACTTCTCCTTTAGAGTATTCTCCTTCTTCTATCTTTAAGAACTCACAAATTCTCTTTCTATCACCTGTGAATTAATATAAAAAAACACATCCCTAATTTAAAACAGAACACATTACCTCACTTCCAAGATCTCAACATGATATTGTTTCACCATTCCAATTGTCCTTTGAATGGATTGTCCTTTGGTTGGTCCCTCAAGTCCTCTTCCCTTTAGAACTTGCATTAAGCAATCTTGCTTTCTCTTTCCTTCAAGGAATCCTCTGTTCCTGCTTACTCCAAGCCTCTCCTGGAACTGCTACAACCTCCCACTATAGTCTTTATCATTCAGCACATTACCTTTTCCTGTGTTCAAATTCCTTTTCACAGAAATCTTACCCGCTTTATTTCTGCTCTAATAGTAATTCTGCTTTGACCTCAATTCTGCTCTAATACCACTAATGGTGCAAGGTTACCACCCACACATACCCACAGTATGAATTTTATCATTATTAATGCATCTACACATGTCCCGGGATATTTAACTCTACAATGGAGTCAAATCTATAGACCATAAATGGTCAAGTGGCCCTCTTATCAGTTCAATGGTCCATATCTACTTTAATTAATTCCTAAAAGCTCTCTCTTTCTCCTACAGAGTTGGATTTGACTTCTGCCACTCATGTTCTCATTTATTTATTTTGAGAGAATTTACATATTCTCCCATTACCTAATAAAATCACACTTAAATGCCCAAATACTACATTGACTTGAGACTTAGGAAAACTATTTCCTAAAATGCATGACCCCCTATGTCTATTGTTTACAATTATTTTCCTTGGGATGAATGCTCCTACATCAGAATACAGGCCTAATTCTACTATTAGTGTGTTAAGGGATAAAGTCCCCTAGGGCTTTGGGTCGGAACCCTAACAGAGCAGGAGTAATCTACAACAAGAAACAAGCATATAACTTAGGAAAAATGCTTAAATGAACAAACTATGCGAGGATGTACATACCTGAGGGTCCTTCATTTGGGTAGTTCCAGCCAGGGTCTAAACACTCTGCAAATCCTCACGATCTTTGAACCTACAAAACAACCAAGTCAAAGATGCACAACAACATATAGATAAAGCATTATAGTGAAATCAACTTTATAACATATAAGTAGATGGTTAGTTATACATTGAAATATTCATTCATATATAAACCATAACAATAACATCAGATGCATGAACAAAGTTGATATCAGGAACAAGACAATGTTTCTTTATATTGCAGATAACTATAATAAAATAGGGAAAGAGTTCACCTGAGTCTTGCTCTTCCAGCTCTAAGCGGAATTGTCCTCCAGGTCCATCTAGTCCCAGTCTTCAACAGGCTCCTTCCACAACTAATACCATGATATCTCCAAGAGTATGAGAGAACATCAAAACTCGAGGAAACAAGGGTTTCTTGAACTTGGGGAAGTGCTTGAAGCATAGAGATTCTTCAGACTTGATCAGGGGATAATCTCGGTATATTAATTCTATCTCTTCTCCCCTCCTTAAGGCCTTCCCATTGAAGTCTTTTATACTTCTCCCAAAGTAGTTTTTTAGTTGGGAAACAGTAGGGAATAGTTGGGCCACGGGCACTAATAGGTAATCAACAGGTAAAAGCCATGATCTCCACCCAAAATTAAGGAAATTTAATTTTTTCAAGTGTTTTAATATATATACATGGGTTGGGTATATACTGACCCGCGTGTACACGTGTTTAATATAGGGTAAAGTCGCGTGTGGGGAGTAAAACACTGTTTTTTAAATATTTTCACCAAGTCTAGAAGGAGGGGTTGCCCTAGGCCATAAATCAAGCATCACAAATACCAAGAGTGATATTTGGAGCTATAACAGATGCCCCCTAATATATGAGGTTAGAAGGGGTACATGATGGCTGAAATGTATTAAGTACATGGAAAGGAAACCTGTCAAAAGCTGAGAAGGACTTCACTAGATTTCAGCCTATCAAGCCAGCAAAAGAAGATCAGAAAGAAACAACTGCCTGAGGTAGGCATACCCATGCTCAGAGAAAGTAAAGCATGCTTGTGTATCAAGTACAAGCGAATCCATTATGTATACAAGTATAAGGAACTGATAGTACATAATGGATCATCTGATCATGATCGAACAAGTACATGTCTGAATATCACATATAAGAAGATGACCAATTATGCTGAAATATGAAGTTGATCACTGATGTCCAAAACTGATCCCAATAGTACCAAATGAACATGATGGAGTAAGATGATACTACATTGCAACTCAGATTCCAACATATATGATGTCGTTGTGGAGGTCTGCAACATATAAGGTGGAATGGTGTCAACTAGTAGCAACAGGAGCAACTGACAAGTGAAACAAAGAATGCTGATACAACTTGAGGTCTTCACTGACCGCCGTGGTACATTTCTACACAATGGGAATAAAATTTGATCTGAAGTCGACCATGTGAGAAATCGTTTTATTACCAGTCATTGATGTATACCATTAACAAACACGAGACTACTCACCGATAATGAAAATGAGAGTTAAGGTACCCAGTACAATCTAACAAGTGCGAATAGATGAGTTGAAGTTGAACACCTGGAAGAATCTATCAATCAGGAGACAATGATGGTTTCCCACTGTCGATAGCGAAGGATTTTCCACTAATGACTGCAAACCCCAAGGTACTACCAAATGGACTCTAGACCTTTGCCCCATTGCAATGAGTCATAGTCGATAAGGAAAGATTCGCTAGAAGGAAGGCATTAAGGCATCCTTCATCAATCTAGTGTGAGAGTAACCCATAGGCCAATAATGTGGAAGGGATCAGATGAAAAAAGATGTAGTAACTCGATCGAAGCACATTTCCGACATACATAAGATGTAGCTAGCGCATGATAGAAACCCTATGAACCAACCAATAATGAAAGCTGACACAGACGTGAGGAATCCACCAATAGGGTCAAATGGAAACCAAGGCACTGTACAAAACCCAATGTGTGATAATGAAAGCTGATGTCGAACACAAGGGAAACCACTCAGTCAAATACCCATGATACTAATCGATGCTGAGCACAAGGTGACCTATCAATAATGAAAATAGGGCCAAGGTGCAGCTGTAGGCCTGTCCTTAGAGCAATATGTCGTCATTGATAAGGAAAAGACCTGCCAGCAAGAAGTCAATGGAGACCTTCTCAAACTGGCATGACTAAAGGACCAATATAGCTAATGTGATGATAGACAAGACACTGACAACTAGGGATGGCTGACTGAAAAATAGGTGAAGAGACACCGCAGAGAGGCCAACTCAGGCTTACTTCCCTTGAACAATAGCACGACTTAATGATGACCATGTGGCAACATATGATGACTCTGTATAAGCTCGTCATGCAGGAGGCATGAAAAAAATCTCCATATTATTGGAAGATATAACCAGTCAGAGAAGAACTGACTCAATAACAAGGTTAAGGCATACCTAAGTCAAACTAAATCCCGCCCAAATGGAGGAGAGACTTTCTTTTGAGTGCTTTGTTCAAGGGCGACACAACTGTATGGAAATGTTGTCCCATTCCTGCTCTTTTTTTGGAATATGTAATTTTTTTGTCTTTTTATTTAAGTTGGAAAAAGAATAAAAGAATACTATAGTACAGTGGAAAGAATGAGTGTCAGTGAAATAGATGATCTAGTTCCTGGGATGGGAACATTCCTATGCTCAATGCAGGGAGGAGAAACTGGTCAAGGACACTCAAAGGGATGTTCTTTCTAGGGGTCTGAGGGTGTGTCAAGTTGCAGAAGCTAGAGGATTGCAAGTTTGATTTCTATAGAAGAAATGGTAAAAAAAGTGGCTTAAACACAAGTCCAAGTGAAGCCGGCTCAAGGCAAAAAGGTGTAAATGGTAAAAATTCAGTGGAATAGTACAACTCAACACAAAAGAGCCTCTAGGGTATAAGTCCAGAACAAAGTGAAGAAGCAAAGAGGAATGATTCTTCAACGCACAAGTCATGGTGGGACTAAAGAGGACTCCTGAGCCTACTTAATGAAACAGCATGGGTAGCCGATGTCAGTGAGGTGCTAACTAAGATGCCCATGAAAAGGATGGCTCTACCATCATGTTATGATTTAAAAATTTGGCGAGTGAAGATGATTTACAAACCATAACACAATGGGATCGACCCTATGGCAAGTGTATCGACAAATGGAGGCTACTATGCAAAATGCAATGGAAAAATGGCTTCCCTAACCTATATGCTAGTGAGTAAACGATACCTACCATGACGGGTCATCAGTCATGGAACCAACGTGAAATCACTGAAGAAGCATCCAAAAAGTCCTGAAAAACAACCTATTCCTGACAATCCAAGCTGACAAGTTAAAAGATTAATGAGACGAAAAAATCAACTTTTGAAAAGAAATTGACATTTTCAAAGCCTATAAAATGATTTTTTGACTCACAATTGTTACCATTTGTGTTGAGAGAAAAAGATGTTGAGAAAAAGAAGCAAACTTGTCCCCCAAAGAATTCTACCATTCAAATTGGCTCAAAATCATCAGGTAACCCCCAATCTAGCTTGCATTCATTTGTGATTGTTTTTAGAAATTTTAATTGAGGTTTTATCGGAAATTATGTTAAAATTTTCAATGCAGCGCATACACGGGTTGATTATGAGAAACCCGTGTATACACAGGCCCTACACGCGACTGTGTATGAAATGGGCCCGCGTATACGTAGTTTGAAATTAAAAGAAAAAAACTAACGGTTGAACCTTGATTTTCTTTCAGGATGACAATCACCTGGAGGAAAAGGGAGCATGATACTATTTAAGATGAGGTTATGAATGATCAACATGCCTTAAATGCATTGAGGGGATGCAATTTATTAAAAATTTTCAAAATGCCAAATATGAAGGCAAAGACCCACTTGCTTGAAATGTTAATCCACTATTGGAGTGTCGAAGGTGATTCATTCATGATTGATCAAATTCCTTTAAGGATAGAGATAGAAGATATTTACTTTATCACTGGTCTCTCCTGGGGTGGAGAAGTTGTACATTCGACAGGCCAGTCATGAGGTAGTCTTTTAGTGGAAGACTACGTACACATATAATGTCTGGGGCATCTGGAGAAGATTGGAAGTGAAATTCCAATAAAACCTGTAGAGAGTTTGTCCATGAGGATCATACTATTCACCATATCCAGGATAAATGAATCAGCCTCATTGCACCAAGCGTCATGAATATCCATGAGCTTGGTCGTAGATTGTCTCACTACTGTGTTTGACTGGTGCACACCTCTTCTTACCATTATGAAGAGTTAGTTATCGTCCATTCAAAAAGGACAGACAAAAAACTAAGGATATGGGACCATTTTGTGCTCCTTCTTCTTCGAGAAGGTTCCAGGGTTATGTCCAGACTATTAGTTCCTATCAGTAGCTTAGATGGGTAGGTGGGCTGACCTGATGAAATTCCTTGGAGGCAGAGACTTACCGAGGACTGCTTTTGATGATGATTTCTTCTCCTAGTGGGAGCACCAAATCATCGTTGTGGACGACTATCCCTATTCTCACATGGACTTCAAGGGAGATCCAGATCTGGTGCTGCCACCAGATGCAGCATGGGGAGAGATAGGTAACCATTTTTAAAGTTTTATCACCTTTTATGAGTTTTTTTATGTTTTTCAAATATGAAAATGAACTTAAAGATATTTTTGATGGGATTAAAATACTAATTTAATGATCGTGTTCCAGATGTGGGTCTGGTATGACCAAATGGATTTTTGTGGCACAAGTGTCATGGAAGAGGTGCTGAAGAGGTGATTGCAGACACTGAGAGAGTCTTATACACAGTCTAGCAAAACTTGGTGAGATTGACTCACCGGGTACCGATGGAGGCTGTAAAAGATTTGCCAGAGGATATTTAGCGATGCGTGGTAGGAGTGTTATGTGACTGGGTTCGCCTTTTCGGCATGTGACCAAAGCAGTGATTACCTACTTAGCCGCTCATCCTGATCCGGGTCATTAGATGTACTGGACACGATTACGGGAATTTTAGTCTCGATTTTGTATATTATTTTTGAAAACACTTTATGTACACACGGGCGATTTTATGATATATATATATATATATATATATATATATATATATACAGTTCCAGATTTTTTATGTTTGATTTTATCTTGATGAATGAATGATATGCCAATCTAATGCTTGATTAGCGATAGAATCTGCTAATGAATTGTAAGATCATGGAATGTGCAAATAAGTAGTAAAAACAAATTATATTTGCAACACCCTCACTCTCAAAAATTGGAGATACAAATAAGGATCCCAAACCCGATAAATGTTATTCAATTGTGACACTACCAGCTGTGCGTCAAGATACACTACCAACGAATCAATTCCATAAGAAATAGCTTTGGATAGTAAATTAATGACAGTGGTATATTCGGTAATATTATTTGACGCAGAAACAATACATACTCCCCTTGACACCATCAACAGACCACATGAATAATAAATCACCCAAGCTGCGGAAGCAAGATTCTGAGTGTGCCGACTAGCACCATCAGTGAATCCAAAATAGAACAAGTCATCCATCAACACCTTCCAAAGTAGATCAAAAACTGTCGATATCACAAAAAAACTCTCGATAGAAGATATACAAAAATACAAAATATACAAAGAAGCCATTTTCTTGGTTGTAACCTAAGAAAAGTACTTCTTGAGATAGAGCCCATCAGGGGGCTCTGGTAGCTTATCCCTAGAGATGTTTATAGGTACAGTCATTGAGCCAATCAATATATTACCTTCAGTAGATAACTATGTTGGAGCCAAATGAACCGTACAAACATCGCTAGTAGGCAAATTGGAAGACCTAGATTGGACTTCATGCAAAGGAGGACGAAAACATGAACGATGATGTAAATCTTCCAATGGTCGATCTACCATTGTCATTGCTTTGAATATTGCTTCGTCAAATGGAAAAACTGTATCTAAGCAATCCATAGCAGAAGTAGAGTCAAGCATTAAAGTAGGAGCTGCATTACCATCTAACTCTTCCTCTAAAAAAGGGGTTGGGTGGTCATCTACAGAGATTGATAAATTCATATCTAAGTTCTGCTACAGACATAGGAGATGCTATTCCACCCACCTGCCCCTCATCTGCTGTGGTCACAGATGAAGGTAAGTTTCCAGGATCCAAAAAATAATGAGTTTAAACAAAATAGTTTCATAAAGGTTCCTTGGAGGATGAAATCATATCGATTCTAGCTGAAGGAGGGGGAAGATCAAATACACCCATCAAGGAAGAGTACATCCAAGCTCCTAGATTCTTGATAGGTTGACGGGGGTTATCCACCATCATAAAAGTAGAATCCAAAGTTGCTCGAGGGTCAACTAGAGAATAATCCAATTGATAAACCTTACCAATTTTCCCCTCGTGAGGAAAAAAAAGGACTCGAAATAGAGTCGAAATGATGACATCCATTTCATAAATCCAATTACATCCTAAGAGGATATTATAATCTAGGTTGGCATCAACAATTTCTACTTCGACATTAACAACATCTCCTCCAACACATATAGGAAAGGCCAAGATAATCCCGCGTGGCCTATGAGAATGACTGTCAAATGCTGTCAGAAGAGTAGGTGAAGGAACAACTGAAGGCGATCCGATGGCCTTCCAACATGACATAGACATTACGCATGTGGAAGCTCCCTCATCTATAACTGTCCGAAAAATATTGGTTTTCTGGCAAGTAGACTTTATCTAGAAAGCCATATGATGAGGAAGTCTCTTTTTGACATTGTGCATATCAAAAGTGAGAGCTAAATAGTTATTTGAATCTATTGCCCCCATTGCCGAAAGTAAAGCACTTCTTTGAGTTAGACACAACTAGAGTACCTCTAAAGTAGACATCGCGTATGGACTCTAAGCCAGATCTTCTATAATGGAGTAGTTCTAGGCTGCCTTAGCATTAGGGTTAATAGTAGCGCTCTTGGCAGAACCTTTCAGTATTCAAGGTATAGACTTGACAAAGGGTTGCTCAATATGAAGTGGGTTCATAATTCTGGGAACAGATTTATCCTTGGATGTTTTAGCTTCACCATAATCTGTAACCGTGTAGCCGCATTTACATTAGAACTCATCATGAAAACATTTGAGGAAATAGCCCCCTCCTGATTGCCCCGTGTAGAGGTACCAGGGTTTGAGTCATGCTAGAATGCAACTACTACCCTTGGGGGAAAGTGTTAGTTAAGATAGCTTGGGAGCTAGAAAACCCTTGCTGCACTAACAAGCGCTGAGCATCTTGAATTTTTGGGTAGAGATGAGTCAAATGTTCTTCACTGCATAACGTGCATGGAAACTTAACTTTCTTCTTAGACTAATTTCCACCCTCACCAGCACCATCGTCGGGCTTATTTGCATTACCATTCCCAACCCGATTCTTCTTTTTACCCCATCCCTTCTTCTTCCCATCGGAATTTTGATTTCCTTTGGGGTTAGAAGCCTGAACGGCGATTACAGAAGAAGGTTGAGAAGGTGTAGGAGTAGATGGTGCAGCGTGATTGGAAGAAGCAGTTTGTATAGACAACTACTGCGATTTGCTTAAAAGGTTCACTGCATTCGCATCAATTGATCCAAAAATACTGTCAGCATGCAGAGATGGCTTTGGTTTGGAAATATCAACCGTAGATCTAGGAGCATTAGGAAAGATCTTCTAAAGACTCCAAGACTGAGAATATATCAGTTCTAACTGTTGGGCATGAAACATAGCCTGCTCTTCGGAATAAACTCTGGACATAGAAACATCCTTGGAGATCTCGGATTTTAATGGTTTTAAGAACTATTCAAGATGGAATTCAGGTGGAATTTTGGCTTTGATGAGCCTCTTTCTCCATCTCCTTTCTTGAATATGATCAGAAATGTGAGTAGCCATGTCTCGATGAAAATTGGCTAGAAGTTCAGTTCCGTCTTTGTAACAGACAGGAAACTGGAAATGGTTTAAGAAAATGTTAGCCAAATCGGTGAAAGAAATAACGGTGCCCTCTGGCAACTCTATATACCACTTAGCCACATTCCTAGTTAAGGTGCACTAAAATAATCTCAAGCTGATCGAATCATTGATCATGGAGTTAGGTGAACACCATAAATGGAACGTGGTTACGCGGTCGTCTGGGTCTTCACCACTCTTCCCTTAGAATTTTGGGATATCCGATGGAAGTTTGGTTGGGACCAAAGGCCAAGCTGGATTGTATCTGATTAGATCATTCGTTAACTTAGTCAAGTCTGCCAGATTGAGCATGGCCAGAAAAGGAAGTCTCAGAGGACCTTGGGGATTCCACCCAGATTGGGCGAGGTTCCTGAAAGTCTGAAAATAATGACCTGTATTTTGAAAGGCACCAGGTTGCTCAAAGTAAGCGGTAGAACCTGCTGAACCAAAAGGTGAACCTTGTGGTCCAGGAAAACTCAGAGTTTGACCAACTCTAGCTGAAAAACCTCCATAATCGGCAAAGTTTCCCCCTAACAAATTATTATAAGGCATGGACAACCCTTGGTAAGGGTTCCAAGCATTAGCTAATGGTGGAAAACTTCGAAATGAATTCACTGAGGAATACGAAAAATTACCTTGTTGGCCAAAAAACTGATTCCTAGTTCCTATTACGCTAACCACAGGGTTTGTCCAACTCTGGAAGGGATTACTACCTTGACCTGTGAAAGAAAAAGGCATAGACCCCAATATCATATTGGAATGTGGTATATGACCACTTCCAAATGGGAAACCCTAAAAAGAGGCTGATCCACTCAGCATAGACGTGGAGGCGGTTAATGGTACACTTAATGGAATTGAAGGAATACCTTGAGAGGGCATTCCAAAAGGGAAGAATCCAAAACTGGATGCATTAGCTTGGCAACTTCGACTCATCAATGGAATGGAAGTCGACCCAAACAAGGATGTGCTAGTAGTAGACCCAAATAAAGATATAGAGGGGATGAAAATAGTTCCTCCCCCTTGTACTGATATAGGAGTCTATATACTCGTAGCACTCGTGGTGGATGCCATGCCTCCAGCAGTGGTCATCGAAGGGACGTTTGTGTGTGGACCTGGGCTTGAAGGCTTGCGTGTCAGAGTTCTGACATATAACAATACATTTGGATGATCTGAAGGGAGAGGAGAATTTAGAAACGCAACTGACTCTAAGAGCTCTTCTACCTCAATATTATCTTCCAACTGGAAGAGTACCCGAGAAAGAACTAGTGTGTTCATCTCTAACTCTATGGTAGTACTAGGTATACCTTGTACACTGATGTCCCCAAGCAGAGGATCAATCTCCAATGTACCGACTACCACTGGTTGAAAACCACTGGCAACGCCTTCTAGGAGAAGGCTCTAGACTCGTAGGTGAAAGCCCACGAAGTCTACGGGACCGTCTACGTGATCAGTTAGCCACTATGAATTTTTTAATAAGATCTACATAAAGACTCAAGAAAATTGAAAGCTAGGTTGAATAGGAGCATAGAACACACACTAAAAATGTCCCTAAAGAATTTAGCAGTCAAACAACTTCCAAGTATTCCCGCTCTGGGTGATTAGGACTAGACACCAAAATATAAGAAAGTGAATAAAAAGGGCCTTTATAAAATAGACTAGGGTAATTACACCCCAAGTCTACTAGCAAAGGTATCAGCAGTAGTTACGCTGACCTCCAGACAACAGCCTTTGCTAGTGCAAGCCCCCAAGCTTCGCAAGGGTGCCCTCCAGAAGTACCATTGAATGTGATGCAATGTCAACCTCAGGTGCCATGGGATTCCCCTCCGCAGCCACCTGTGTAGATCCCTAGGATTGGCAACTAAAGACACCAACTCATATTAGAAGCTGAGTGGAATAGTCGTGAGGTAAGATCTGACAAGTAAGGGAGGGCGTTTCTCTCGTCCTTATCTTGACAAACCCTCGTGCTTAATTCCCAGTGACAGAGCTTTCATGGTCTCCCTAATGCTATTGGATTTCACTCTTTATTAAGAATTCTATGTTTCATAATTTAGAGTGGCCTTGGAGAGTTTACTCTCCTCTTGCCTAATCCAAGGCCCTACATAACCTAAAACTTGTTGGTGTAACTGATTAACAATATAAAAATTTCTAGTTTATTTTATTAAGTGGTTGAATTTAAGGCGTTGTTCTTCTTAAGTCAAAGGGAGAATATGGAAGTGAAACTAATGGTGTTATTATGACGCAAAAGAAATTAATGAAAAACTAACTTATATGCAATGCACTTTTTTTTTCTTTGATGAAAAGAAACTTCTACTTGGGTTCTAAGAAACTTCTATAAAGAATTTTTTTTTTCCTTTTCTTTTCTTGTAGAAAACTTCACACTCACAAAAAATAAAAGACTATTGATGCTCTAAAGATTCAAAACTACCCTAAAGCAAGGTGAGCACGAAAGCCTTCCAAAGCAAGCAGGACTAATAAAAAAAGATCCCAAATCACTCTCAAAAACCAAAAGAAACCAAACTCAAATTCGGCAAAGAAAGAAAAAACAATATTTTTGAAGGACTTTTCTTTTTCAAAAAATCAATAAAAGAAACTTTTCAAAAGTACTCAAAATGCTATGAAAGACTCAAAGACTGAAAAAAAACAACAAGGAAACTTTGCAAGTTGTCAATTCAACATGAATGAAAACTTAACAAAATAGGTGTTTCAAGATGCACTAAATGATCCAAAAGCAACAAAAAGGGCTTTGAGAAAACTGATCAAGAAATCAGGAAAGAAACTTTCAAATTCATCAACAAGAAACTTTCGAAAATAATTAAAATGTGAATGGCCACAAAACTGACGGGAAGCAAAGCAAGCAAACCATAAAAATGAAGTTTGACACAAAGATTGTAAGCAATCTTCTGTTCCAAAAGACAAGAACAATCAAGAACCTCTATAAGAAGCCTTGTGTGTTCAAACACAAATGATAAAACTCACTGTAAAGCAAATCGAGACCAAAAACTCTTCAAAGCAGGAGAGAACTCAAAACAGTAAGATCACTGAAAAACTAAAATTTGAAAATAGAAAAATGACCACTCAGGAAGCACACAGGCCAAGAAACAAATACTCCCAGATAAAAAGACTTGAAAAAATCATGCAAAACAAATGTATACGTGGTTGTGTCTCTACACAGCTACGTGTACACGTGCTTTAGCCAAAACAAACCCGTGTATATGCGGTTTCAGTTCAGAGAAACTAGCGTGTATACACTTCTGTAACCTGACAAAGATGCGTATATAAAGGTTTATAAGAAAAAACAAAAAATGAGGACTGATGAAAAGGATCAAATTTGAAGTCTTACTTCCTACAGGAGCAGACAGTACAGACACAAGAAGAAAACTGAAAGCTGAGCCTTGATTGGCACTAAATAACCCAAACTAGGAACAACAAGATTGTTTCCCCAGTGGAGTCGCCAATTCTGTTAAGGGATAAAGTCCGCTAGGGCTTTGGGTCAAAACCCTAGTAGAGTTGGAGTAATCTACAATAAGAAACAAGCATATAACTCAGGAAAAATGCTTAAACGAATGAAATATGCGAGGATGTACATACCTGGGGGTCCTTCATTTTGGTAGTTCCAGCCAAGGTCCAAACCCTCTACAACTCCTCACGATCTTTGAACCTGCAAAAAAACCAATTCAAAGACGCACAACATCATATAGATAAAGAATTATAATGAAATCAACTTTATAACATATAAGTAGATGGTTAGTTATACATTGAAATAGTCATTCATATATAAACCATAACAATAACATCAGATGCATGAACAAAGTTGATATCAAGAACAAGACAGTGTTTCTTTTGATTGCAGATAACTATAATAAAATATGGGAAGAGTTAACCTAAGTATTCCTATTCTGGCTTCAAGCGGAATTATCCTCTAGGTCCGTCTAGTCCCGGTCTTCAACTGGCTCCTTCCACAACTAATACCATGATATCTCCAAGCATATGATAGAACACAAAAACTCAAGGAAACAAGGGTTTCCTGAACTTGGGGAAGTGCTTGAAGCACAGGGATTCTTCAAACTTGATCAGGAAATAATCTCAGTATAGTAATTCTATCTTTTCTCTCCTCCTTAAGGCCTTCCCATTGAAGTCTTTTATACTTCTCCCAAAGTAATTTTTTAGTTGGGAAACAATTGGGAATAGTTGGGACACAGACAGTAATAGGTAATCAATAGGTAAAAGCCGTGATCTCCACCCAAAATTAAGGAAATTTAATTTTTTTAAGTGTTTTAAGACATATACTCAGGTTGGGTATATACTGACCTGCATGTACACATGTTTAATACAGGGCAAAGTTGTGTACAGGGAGTAAAACACTGTTTTTAAAATATTTGAACCAAGTCTGGAATGTAGAAATTTCACACCTGTAGATCAAACTTATATATGCAATGTACTAAAGAATAATACATGATCTAGTTCTACAAAACATTAAGTGGAAGCATAATGGATTTCATGAGCAACATCAAGCATAAACACATATAACTGATCAAGAGAAATAATCAACCATAAAACAAGATATATCGCTAGGGAAAGCACTAGCATAAAACCCCTATCTGTATTATCAATCAAGTGGAAATCCTCTTCTGTTTACAAAAGGAATCAGCTCAAGAGCTATCCTGTACTCTCTACAATCAAAAGATGAAGATCATAGACTACCTAGGCCTCAATATATAGGCCACAAGTCCTCCAATCTCCTATATCATGTAATTCTCTTGGAAATAAATCCTTCTCCATGCAATGAATACTTACTAGAAATATCCAAGCATATGATAGTACATTGTCCCTCATCTGAACTCAAATGGTCTCAGTCTGAACTGACATGCATCAGTTATCCATGAAGGAATGCTGAGTTATCTAAAATAATAGTTGTCACATGCATGCAAGCATTAACAAACTATATCTCATTAATTTAACAACTTGTTAAATTAATCTAACTGGACTTGACTAAGTAAAACTAAGTTCACTGATCCTCTCATTATAGAACTCATACTTGATTCCTAAATCAGTGGAGAAAATCAAGGATAAATTCCTTAATCAGTGGGACAACTAATTTGCATCTTCTCACAAAGACTTCAAGTTTAATTTTTCGTAATTAATTAACTCATGGAGATTAATTAATTAATATTTTAAACTTCTGTTAAGACCAAATTCATTTTTAGTTCCTATAGTTAGACCAGGGACTGCTAAAAATAGGAAGGGACCCAGAAATGCTATTTTTAGAAGATTCTATTTTTAGCAGTTTCACCTCTCACCCAAGGTGGCCAAAATGCTCATTGGCCAAACTGCTATTTTTAGAAGTGCTAATTTTAGGAGTTTTATTTTTATCACATTCTAAATTTATCATTCCTTGTTGCACACTTTTCATTATGGAAGGAGGGGTTGCTCTAGGCCATAAATCAAGCATCACAAATACCAAGAGTGATATTTGGAGCTATAACATAGTGGCCTCTTCCTCATGGCCTGATATTCAACTATGCATGGCCTCTCCCCTGCCCGTAGGCTTACATATGTTTATATAGAAACTAGGATTAGGTTACTATGAAGGACCTAATCCCATCTTTTAACAAAAGCCTAAAGCTCGCTACATGCATACATATATGTGGAAGACTTATCCACTCTAGCTTTTCTCTATTTTAAAACATAAAAGTCCCCTTGTCATCTCAGTGGTCCATATCTACTTTAATTAATTCCTAAAAGCTCTCTCTTGCTCCTAGAGAGTTGGATTTGACTTCTGCCACTCATGTTCTCATTTATTTATTTTGAGAGCATTTACATATTCTCCCATTACCTAATAAAATCACACTTAAATGCCTAAATACTATATTGAATTGAGAATTAGGAAAATTATTTCCTAGAATGGATGACCCCCTATGTCTACTGTTTACAATGATTTTCCTTGGTTTGAATGCTCTTGCATTAGTACTAACACTATTTTGGAAATGGAGGATGAGGAGGGTAATATTTTCAAAAGTTCTAATGAACTGGTTGGTATAGGGGTGAATCACATTGATGAGATTTTTCAATAGCCAAGAAGTACTAATATGATTGAGTTCATCAAACTTGCTTTGTATTTCCCTAGATTAAATAATTCGGAGGTAATAGGGCTATTTATGAGGAAATCTCCTTCAGGGAACTATTGGTTATACTTTCTAAATTTGAGAAGGACAAGAGTCTTGGGCCTACCAAACTATGGAGTTTTTTAGTGGTTTTTTTAATATTCTTGGCACTGATCTACTCTGAGTGGTGGAGGAAGTAAGGATTTTGGGTAAGGCTTTTGTGCCACTTAACACTACATGTTTAGCCCTAATACCTAAGTTGATAAGATAGACATTAGTTAGACATTAATTTAGATTAGCTAGACATTAATTCACATACCCGAGTAAATGAATGAAAAGTTGAAGAAAGTTGTTAAAGCTCCCTGAATTTGAGATAATGGAAGAATATAACACCCTATTTTGGAGGCAGCAATTGTTGATAGGATGAACACATATCAACATAAAATACAACCAGGAATTTGGCTTAACGCACTTGGGGAATTCTAGGGGATGGAAATTGATAGATTTGATTGAAAAAGAAACAATGACTTGTTTGCCTCTGATTTCATTGCATATCATAATCAAATGTTTGGAAAGTAATTTTAGACAAGTAATATCAATTGAACATAGAAATGAAGTTAGTATTCTTCACCTTTTGACTTCCACAATGAATTACTATTGAAGACCTTCACAATCTAACTATAGCTTCACTTAGATTACCTAGATATTAATTCACATGCCCAATTAAATGAATGAAAAGGTGAAGAGGGTTGTGGAAGCTTCCATAATTTGAGATAGTGGAAGAATATAACACCCTAAGTTGAAGACAACAAATGCTACTAGGTATAAATCATATGCATTTGTATCAACATAAAATCCAACCAGAAATTTGGATCAACATGCTTAGAGAGTTATGGGGATGGATTTTGACAGATTTGAACCAAAATGAAAAAGTGCCTTATTTTCCTTTGATTTCATTGCATATCAGAATCAGAAGTTTGTAAAGTAATTTTAGACACATAATCCTAATTAATCATATAAATGAAAGTAGTACTCTTCCCCTTTTAGCTTGCACAACAAATTGGGATTGAATACCTTCACAATCTAGCTATAATTTTATTAAGATTAGTCAAATATTATTTTACATTGAAAATTAATTTATGACAAGGTGAGGAGGCTTGTGCACACTTCTGGAATTTGAGGTAGTGGAAGAATACAACATCCCAAGTTGGAGGTAGCAATTGTTACTAGGATTCAGGTTGGTCTGAGCATATGCACACAAATCAACAAAAGGTCCAAATAGGAATTTCGTTGAACAAACTTGAAGAATTCTATAGGATGGAATTTGACAGGTTCGAGCCAAATTGCACGTGTCACATTTGCCTCTGATTTCGTTGCATGTCTGCTACATGATTTTTTTTGGAATTTCAATGTATTAAGTGTTAGGTTTCAATAAATTTGGGCCTTTTCCAAGGGCCATGGAGTTATGAATTATAAGGAAGATTTAAATCTTAACCAAGAAGCAAAATAGAAGTTAGAAAGCTCACTAACAATGATGATCACCAACCCTTAACAGTTCTAAAATATAGGCAACATACACATGCAAATGTTCAAAAAATACATCAAGACTTCTAGAAAATAATTATATGAAGATATGGAATCACATATGAGAGAATGAAGCTGAAATAGGATCCTTCTATTGAAAATAAATCATGACAATCAATACAAAACATATCTGAAATCATATCAGCTATGCGAGGATGAACGTATCTCTCTTAGCAGCCATCTTATGTAAGAAACACTACCTGTATAATAGAAAACACAATTCATCAACATTAAAAGTGAATAAAAGCATGATATTGCAAGTGTACAAAACTATTTCAACCCCTGGACAACTGGAAGCTCCAAATTAGCATAGTCTAACCAGACAACTTCTTGGTTTTTTGGTCGAAATCTAGTGACATGATTCTTGGTCATATTACAATATTTTGTTATTTAAAATTCAATTTTGAATGAAAAATGGATCCAATATCCTAACAATCCCCAAGGGCACACAGATTATTGTAGAATCAACATCTCAAAACTACAATTTTCCTAATTTCTAGCCAGATTTTAGGAAAAATTGACCAGTTTCAGAAAAGGGAAAAAAAGTCACCTCCTTTGACTACTGCTTCCAAATATAACACAAATAGTTGTAACAACCATACCATGATTTGTGGTATTTTTCTCCACCTGAAAACCATCCTTCACAAATGAGATGAAGCCTCTCTTTCATAGGATTCACTCCTAACTAGCTCATGAACAAAATATTCATGGCATGTTATAGAAACCCTTTCAAGTAGGGCTCTTCCCTATTTTGATTCGATGAGAGGTTTGAAGTGGTCCACATTTCCATATGGCACCTTCATAGATCAGGGTACCCTCCAACTTAACCACTTTGACCAAATAAAATACTAATAGACCTCTTAAAGAGGTGATGCAACCTTGGTACATGTGCATGAGTGGGTTATGGTATTCGTTCAAGCCCTTGAAGCTAAGACACCCTTATTAATTACGATAATTATTCATCAAATATGCCAATAAAATATAATTAACACCCTTATGTTGTGGACCACACCTATACTCTTAAGCTATATCTAGATTTAGGGCTTCTAGGATGGTTATCAAGTCAACATGTACTCTTCCATGGAAGGAAGTTCTTCTAGATAAGTATGTTTACCCTTGTTTCATGTTCCTTGGGCCATGATTACCCATGTAATATGTTCTCTGAAATAAAAACATTCTCTTGGTATGGGCCCTTCTTCTTTATTTTATGCCATTATGTGCAAAAAGTTCTTCTCTAAGTGTATGCTTCGAACAGAGGTGCAGAGGAGGTCTTGGAAGCATCTTTGATCATTTCTTCATGAAATGTGCCATATCTCCTCTCAAATTGGAACACCATAGTATTATGTGCCATATTTTCCTTGAAAGTGACTCAAATTATTTTCTTAACCGGAGCACACATCTTCTCTTCTGAATTTGAAATTTAATTATGCCATAAAACCATCCAACACCAAATAGAGTAGGACACTCTTCATGTCTATAATCTTGCTATTTGACCATGCCATTGGGTCCATATTTCCTCCTTATATGTATGTTATGCCTCATGAATATAAATATTCCCCAAATTCATTCTTCAATGGAGAAACATGCATCAAAATATTTTTCCACAAATGCCACAAATGATTAAGTGTTGCCACATGTGCCATAGGGCCTCCAAATATGTGAATGCAACAAAGAAACACACCTCCAAGTACATGAGAAACAATCAACATGAAAAAATAAATATAATTGCATGGATCTCCATCACTACCTCTCTCATTCATCATAAAAAAGGTGATTCTTGAACCATTGAGTCCTACCAAGATCCCATAATTACATTGTTGGCACAATGCTATTGAAAAGAATGCCTCTAAACTTGCATTTTCAGGAAGTAAAGAATCGTAATGTCATAAAACCAATTACATAGAGCCCTACACTTGACAAGTGTTTAAAATATTTATAAACCTTAGAAAAATTACCCAAACCACTTAACTAACCCTTGTCACCAACTAGAAAAATTGTTTTTTCACTAGGTTTGAGTTATATTTCTGAGGATTAACACCTATCTTCCTTGCTTTAGGGTTTTTGACTAAATATTGGTTTGCAATCTATGTGACTTGTCATTGGAACCTTGGGTGAGAAATTATATAATGAAATGTAAACTTCCATGCTTAGGAGGTAATCTACAAATGTAAAGCCCAAGCTCCCAATCCTTGTGAAAGCATTTGTGTGCCATAAGCCCTTCAATGCCCTCAATGGAACATCAATCACTAGATGAAGTTTCATTGTATTGTTCCCATGTTGGGAGGGCATGGTTGTGTGCCCATCATTGCTATTCTAAGTCATTACAGACCTCTAGTGCAAGCCAATGAAAGACCTTTCACCCTCTCTCCTCACCCACAAACTCTAGAAAAGAAATTTAGTCCAAACATGATTCCATGTTAAGTCACCTTCATCAACTAGCTCTAGTGGGATAATCACAAAGAAAAGGTTATGTTGAACAAACATGTAAGTGTATAGTAAAAACATAAATTATTAAATACATATTTATACAGATATTCATCTCTAGCCAAGATATCTCAATTTTGCAATAGTTATTGCCCCACAAAAAGGTTACATTTTTCACATTTTAGGCTTTTGGGTATCAATGCCTTGCAATGATCATCCTTTATGTTTCAATTTTGAGTGTGTCATCGCCTTGAAATGAATAGTATAAAACATATTGAAATATCACAGGGCAAGAGAGGAGAATCAAGATTTATTTACAAGATTATTTGTGAAGCTGATAAAGCTGATCAATGCACATAACTATTCAAACTCAATCAAAGAGGGTCAATTGAGTGAAACACTGGAGTTAATGAAGATGGAAAATGATCTCTATAAAATAGTGAACCATGTAAAAATAAACTTACTTGAGATTTATGAAAATAGACTATGGATTCATGGAATTGAAATTTGAAATTAACGAAGGAGCTAGATATGCCTTGTTGTAGCAGGAAGTTGGAACCACAAAATTAGGGGATTCTACTGAATCTTTTAACTGTAGTAAGCATGTGATTTTGGTGTAAAAAACAACTTTCTATTGTGTTGTCACTGATGGATAACATGAGGTTTTCAAGTAAATATTCACCATCCAAATTGGAAGATTGATGTAATGGAAAATGCCATGAAATTAGAGAAGAATACTTTGAACAAATTATTATAGTATCTTTTCCAACGTGAATTTTCCAATGGGGTTTCTAGGAAATCCAGGCCTAGTGGAGGAGGAGGTGTTATATTCTTATCATAACCCCACAAACCTCTCTTTGAGTGTGGCATGGGAAGGCCTGTGAATAAGTCATAACCTAGGACATCTCAAAAAACAGTGGAGAAAGGTGGTTATAGTAAGGGAGAATAGTGAAACAAGGAATAGAAAGAAACAATCATGTACTAGTAGTTGCTCCTTGAAAGAAGATTTTGATGATAAGGTATTTTCCTGATATTGAGGTAGAGGGGCCAACATTTAGCTTATTAGTATTGAGTGGGGATGGGATATATGCAACAGGGACATGAAGGCAGAGACAAGAGAGGTGCAATGAGGCATAGATGGGAAGCACATGTTTCTTGGCATAGAGAAAAGTAAGGATGGTTAAGAGTGAAAAGGATACAGGTAAATCTTCATAGTTTAAGACTGGGAAAGAAGAGTTGTGATATTAGGAGTAGTATGGACTAGATAGTAGATGGGGTTCTGCTACCATACCCTAGAAATTTCAAAATCACAACCTTGATTTTGATAACACTTTCATACATCATTTGGCACTGACACCACCAAGGTTACATAGCTTAAGAAATAATTCATCCTCTCCTTACATAGCTCAAGGAATACTTTAGCCTCTCAGCTATTAGGTCCCTCCGATCTTGTCATACATCAGCGTCTCTACGATGGCTTTGAAGAGCTCTAAAATCCCATTTTCAAAATACCTCATATATTCATTTATGTTATCTTTCTCCTCCACAGTTAGTGTTTGGTAGTTACCATGGACCGTTGCTGCATATGATTTTTTGACGAAACCAAAGCCAAGATGACTATGAAAAATTCATTTATTTTGGTAACTCAGATGGATTTGGATAGACAAACTAGTTCTCTCATAGGGGTACACATTTTCCCTTAATGATCAAGTTCAATTAGGCGCTATTCCATGGTGGAAGTGCATTTTCACTGCTCATGAAGTTCACTGTAAAGAAGTGTTCATTGATTGTTCGGGTGAAATATGACTAATTTGGAAAGATCAAAGAGTAAGTGGAGACATCTACAATTTTCTAAATTAGATTTTAGTTCTTGTCAAGAAATCACTAAATTCTATGAAGGGAAAGTAGTTGCTAATGGAACTAAAATTATCTAGTGGGAAACCATATTTTTTGACAAAAATAATTCCCATCAGAAGATTCCATTAGCAACAAGTTTTGTTTTTGGAGGTTGCCACCAAAAACAAAACTTGCAGGAATGTTGGTTGTTGTTTGTCTTGAGCACGAGGATGGGGGATTATACCATTTATTTTCTTGATCAAGAACATAGAAAAAAATACATGAACTTGTGGGATCTCTTATTGCTGCTAACAAGCTACAGGAAAGGGGTTTGGAATACCAAATATACAAGAGGATTTATTTTGAACATGAAAAAAACCAACAGCCACCATGACCTATTTTTTTTTGCATGTAATAGAATGAAAATATGAACATAATTGTCATTGACCACTTCTAACACTGAGATTAGAAGGGAATTCCTCGTGTGTCTTACAAAGGAATTATCATTAGCTTTACCTTGAAAACATTTATGTCATACTATATTAGAAGCACGAAAGCATGAGACCTTAAAAGACTAAGCTAGTGTTTGGAGCATTTTGAATTATTGTTGCAAACATTGTTGAGTAAAAAAGAATGTGATTTCTATAGAAACATTCGTTCACCCTTCACCCAATAATTTTTTCATTTCTCTTTTCCTTCACAAAATGTTTCTACCTTTTCTATCAGGGTTGCAATGCCAAAATGTTTATGTAATTAAAGGAGGACATTGGACATTGCTTTTATAGACTATTTGATATTTGAAAGTTGGATGGTGATTTACCATAGTCTGGGGGACTGTATATGAACACATTATAGCCATTTTTCGATAATCATGACCTTATACATATAACAACACCATCATTACAATTTAATTTTCTATCATTTTTATATTATCTCAAATACCAATTATATTACAAGGTATTAAATAAAAACTTAGAATGTTATGATGTTATAGAATCTGAGTCTGCAATATACCTGACAAATAATATTGTTGGTTAGGTAAGGCTAGGCAAAGAAACACTCTTGAAGAGAGAAGCTTCGACAATTTTGTTCAACACTTAACTAATTTGAAAATATTGTGCTTGGAAGTGATATAGCTTCAATAGCCATGTTCTACCAATAAAAACTCCCCACCTTTTCCCCTCTAAAAAATACAAATATAGATTTCAATCATCCCAAATTCTTTGTCCAGTCAAGCCTTATTCAAGAACCATTGCCTCCTCTTTGGTCAAAGGTTTCTAGAGCATCTTTTGTATTTATGCACCTTCTTTCATTTTAAATCATAAAATGGTTAACTTTTCCAAGTTCACACATATTTTAACAAATTAAAGGCATTCTTGATGATCAATTTCATTGTTTGAAAATACTTGTTGACTGCACTTTAATAGATCAGCCCTACAAAAATTGATTCATGACCATATTCAAAGGGCTGTCATAAGAAAGGAGTTTCCTATGCATGTAAGACAAATACATATAAAATGGGAAGTAAAAACATAAAGGGCAAGGGGAAAAACAATATTTCACATTACATAGTAGATCAGAAAGAATATTTTATTAAAGATATAATTCACCTAAGTCTCATGGGATAATCTGTTGATTTTACTGAGGCTTTTAACTACTGTAGATAGATAAGTACTCTATACAACAAATTGCATTTTTCCTAAACACTCCGAGAAATGGAAAGAATATTGCTATAAACCTGTAACATGTAAACAAACTTTAATCTAATGATACAACAACATGAATAGAAATTAAACATTTAGTGTTTCCAATAGTTACTTGAAACATACATTGAATCCATCAGTTTAAATCTTTCAATCTCCTTACTAATGTATCCATGGACCTTTTTCTGGGATTTTTCTTTAAACTCCTACCCCCCAAGCTTCCAAATAGCCTTTCAGGTGCATCTCTGAATTTTCCAGAAATCATTGCAACCTTTCTATAATCCAAAGCACTGTAGTGTTTCTCCCTTATAACAGGGTTCATGAATTTCTCTGGCTGGTTGCTCAATAAAAGATTAACCAGCTGCCGCACTTCTGCCAAGTAGTCCTTCAAACTTGTAGCACCCTGAAGCTCACTCAAGCTAGTGTTGTGGAATCTCTCCTCAACAAAGGACTCTAGCACTCTTAAATCATTATCAATACCCATTATAGCATTCATATTGAATCTTTTGACATTGTCCCTCATAAGTGTCACCATGAGGTAGTCTAATATGTGCTTCAACACCCCCCTTCCTACCTTCTCCAAAGCATCCAATGGTAATATTTGTTGTGCTGTAGAAACCAATGTCTCCAAGTAAATTACCACCTCATTTAGATACTCACTTCCATTTTGTGGAACTTCATTTGGGTTCCAATTGATGTTGTCAGTTACCAACATAAACTCATCCACCTTAGACTTGACTAGTCTCAACATCGCTTCATGTGCAGCATCTTGAGAGTTCTTCAAGACAATTCGAGTTGACAATGCAACATGCAGCCTTTCTGCCACGCACATAGGAATGCCACAAAATTGGGTAGCATGTTGCATAAAAAAGTCACAAGCTCACTCCAAAACTGTCATATTGGTAGCAATATGCATGGCATGAGATACCCCCAGCGTGGAAATGTTGATCAATTTGAGTAAAGCCTCATTCATAACATTGATCAAAATCTTATCTAGATACTTCTTCACAACA
The DNA here is from genome assembly GCA_031772625.1 of Pinus tabuliformis. Classification (NCBI taxonomy): domain Eukaryota; kingdom Viridiplantae; phylum Streptophyta; class Pinopsida; order Pinales; family Pinaceae; genus Pinus; species Pinus tabuliformis. Next base: position 876,247,559 of record CM062807.1, read on the forward strand.
TAATAGAAGTCCATGTGACCTCCATAGGACAGATAGCTCACAAAATCCTCTATGAAAGACCTCACAATGCGACAACAATCAGGCACTGTAGCAAAAAATAATGCAATGTAAGGGAAAGCAAACATGATATCTAATGTCTGTAAATGGAATGCCAACACATTCATGTTGTACTCATACTCTTTTTTCATCACCATTTGCTCGTATTTGTTATTAGCAAGGACATCATTGATCTGTTTTCTGCATTCATTGAGAAGAATTTCATGATATTTTTCTTCGTTCTTGTCCAAAATATCAAGAAAAGGACCCACCTAGTGGCCATATCTTCTCAAAGTCACATCAAGTAGACTCACATAATCCTTGATAAGAAGAAGATGGCTTGCAACCTGCATACACGAAAACTGATCCTCTAAAATACAACTCATCTTTTCTACAACTCTATTCGACATCATTTCCACTTGATGATCCAAATTGGATCCATAAAAGACTGTCAAATAACCATGACTACATCAGGTCAGAGCAAATCTCTAAGGAAATCCAAACAGCGATAAAAAATACCCTGAACCAATGGCAATGGTAGCCAACATGGAACGAAAAGGACCTCGGTCAAAGCGTGCTGACTGAGGCCCATGGAGACCGCGCAGGAGGTCAAATTAGCCCCTGGGAGCCCCGGATCAGGAAACAAAGGTGAACAGGGCCAAAATGGAGGAAGCCCAAGCACTCGGTCGCGTTGGGAACTGGAGAACTACGGGTGGAAAAGGTAAAAGTGCTAAACGTACAAGGTAGGACCTGTGCTCTGGAAAACCAGCGGCATTGATCTGGGCACCCTTGAAGGGTAAGAGGTTTTGGACGAGAGCGGAGTGATTCCATACATCGATCAACACATGGAAAGTGGGGCAGAAGTGGAAAGCAAGGAAGGCTAACACTGCACAGAAAGCCAAAGCTCCATGCACTCACTGTAAAAAGGAGGGGCATGATGATGAGCATTGTTGGATTCTGCATCCAGAGCTGAGACCTAAGAAGTTTGAGGGCAAGAAGAAGAAGACAGCTGCAGCTATTCAGAAAGATTTGGGATTAGACTCGGGAGATGAAACAACTATAGCAGCCACAAGTATAATAGGTAAGAATTCTGAAGCATCTACTAGTAATTCTGCTCAATCTGTTATTGATGAAGAAAATGAGAGAAGAAGACATGAGCTTTTCCATATTCGAGTTATTTACAAAAATCAAAGGATTGATACATTGTTTGATAGTGGCTCACAAGTAAATTTTATTTCCGAAGCAATTGTAAAGAAATTGGGATTAGCAACTACACCTCACAAGAAACCATACCCATTAGGATGGTTGAATGATAAAGCACAACTACAAGTGACTAGACAGTTCAAACTCAAGTTTTCTTTGAGGTCAGCATTTGTAGATGAGGTTGAGTTAGACATAATTCCTTTGGGTATATGTGGAATTGTTTTAGGAAGCCCTTACTTGTATGATAGAAAGGCTATTTTCTATAGAGTTGAGAACAAGTATCTACTTGTTAAAGATGGAATCGAATATTTTGTAAGAGCTCATAAGCTCAAGAATAGTTATACTCTCATAAATTTGGGACATTTGAAAAGAATGATTAATTCATGCAAACAATTCTTACTGATGGTTGTAAAGGAAAAGAAACCTGATAAAACCAATGTATTTGAGGGCTGTAATGCCAAACATCAAGCTAATATAGGAAACGTTGTTTCAGAGTATGATATCTTATTTCAAGAACCTAAAGGTCTACCACCCAAAAAGGGAATAATACATGATATTATTTTGCAGCAAGATGTTCCATTCCCTAACATTGGGATGTATAGGTTGTCTGCTTTAGAGAATGCTGAAATCAAGAAGCAGGTGTAGGAGTTTCTCGAGTAGGGCTTCATCAAGCCTACCACATCACCATGTGGGTCACCTATCATTTTGGTGAGAAAGAAACATGGCTCGTGGAGAATGTGCATTGATTACCGAGCACTGAATAAGATAACAATAAAAAATCGTTATCCCCTTCCTCGCATAGATGATCTTCTAGATCAATTAAAAGAGGTTGTTTATTTCACCAAGCTAGATTTGCATAGTGGATACCAACAGGTCAGAGTTACAGAGCAAGGTGCATGGAAGACTACTTTCAAAACAAAGTAGGGATTGTATGAATGGTTGGTTATGCCTTTTGGCTTAACCAATGCTCCTACTAATTTCATGAGATTAATGAATGATGTACTCAGACCTTTTCTTGATGATTTTGTTATTGTGTATCTGGATGACATTTTGATTTTTAGTAAAATGTGGGAAGAAAATTTAAAGAATGTTAAGCAAACATTAGATGTTTTGAAAAGAGAAAAACTATATGTTAAACTCTCAAAATGTGAATTTGGCAAAACATCTCTAAATTACTTGGGTCATATAGTGGTGGAGGGGGGGGGTGAATTAAAAATAGATCCCTCTAAAGTGGCAGTCATTGTGAACTACCCTAAACCCAAGTCTGCTATAGAAGTGAGGAGCTTCTTAGGAATAGCAAAATATTGAAGTTCATTTCTAACTTCTACTCGATTGCAGCTCCCTTACATGCTTTAACAGGATTGAATAAGGTGTTTTAGTGGGGAGGCAAGCATCAGAAAGCCTTCGAAACCTTGAAAGAGAGAATTAGTACAGCACCTATAGTAGCACTGCCTGATTTACAAAGACCATTTGAGATCCAAACTGATGCTAGTGACTATGCCATGGGAGCAGTGTTGACACAGCACGGTAAGCCCATATGTTATCATTCTAAGACTTTTAATCCTGCAGTAGTTAACTATCCTACATATGATAAAGAATTGTATGCATTAGTTCAAAGTGTGAAAAAGTGGAAACATTACTTAATGGGCAAAGAGACAACAATACATACTGATCATCAACCACGTCAATATCTACACCCCCAAACTAAGTTGCAGCAATCAATACATTACAGATGGATGAGTTTTCTACAACAGTTTCATTTGGTCATCAGATATAAAAAGGGCATACATAACAAGGTTGCAGACATGTTATCTAGACCCATTATAAATGCATCCACCATACTTAAGCATAATTTTGTGTTACATGAAAGCTACATAGAACGATATGCTCAAGATATGGACTTTAAAGATGTATATGAAATTTTGAGTCAAGGCAAAAGAGTATAAGAATTGGACTATCATGTGAAGGACTAACTCTTATACCATTGTGGGAAACTCTGCATTCCACAAACTAAGAGGATAAAGATAATTAGGGAAAACTTTGGGGTAAGTAAAACAGTTTCACAGCTACAAAGGTTCTACTATTGGCCGAAAATGAATGAGACAGTTTCTAGATGTTTAAGACAGTGTGCCATGTGTGCAAAAAGCAAGCCCAGCAATAGAAAACTAGGCTTGTACACTCCATCGCCAGTTCCTTCTCACCCTTGGGAAAGTGTTTCCATGGATTTTTTTGGAGGACTGCCTGAATCTAGAAAAGGTCTTGACTAACTATATGTTGTTGTGGATAGGTTCAACAAAATGTGTATTTTGATACCTTGTAGCAAACAGATCACAGTTGAATAGACTACAAAATTGTTCTTTGAACATGTATGGGTTCATTCTGGATTACCCCTTTCCATTTTATCTGATTGAGACACCCGATTTGTGGGGAAGTTTTGGTTGAGTCTATAGGAACTGATGGACACCAAGTTGAAGAAAATCACAACTTTTCATCCACAAACAGATGGCCAGACAGAAGTAGTTAACAGGACAGTGATCCAGTTACTAAGAGGTTATTGCAGCAAACATCCTAAGCTTTGGGATGAACAGTTGTGTTATGTGCAACATGCTTACAACAGAGCCAAACACTCTTCTTCACAGAGATCTCCTTTTGAGACCTATTTTGGTTTCACGCCAAGGTCTCCTTTGGATTTTGTCTTTGGTAAAGATACCATGTTTGATAGACACAGTGATGTGGAAAAGGAAACTAGGTTCATTGAACAGATCTAGGAGATACACCAGGCAGTACAGGAACAACTGGAAAAGAGCCAGGCCAAGTATAAGGCTAAGCATGACAAGCATCGGATGGAGCATAGTTTCAAGGTTGGAGACCAAGTTTGGCTATGTATCAACAACAACAGGATGCAAGGTGAAGGTAAAAAGCTAAAGCCTATCAAGTATGGACCTTTTAGGATACTTGAGAAGATTGTTGAAAATGATTTTCGCCTTGATTTACTAGCTTACATGCACATCTACTCAGTCGTAAATGTAGATTGCTGGAGATTGTTTGAACCTTCAATGGTTGAGGACTGTGAAGAGTAGAGTCAGTTACCTTCTACTGATGACCTGCTACCTGAATATCTCAATGAGTTGTAGGAGGACACAGTGTTGGATAGGAAGGTAAGGACGACGCACAGGGGAAACGTGGAGTACCTCAGTATTGGGCTCAAAGGTTCAAAGCCGAGCAATGCAAAGTGGACTGAGATTGGACAAGTGAAGAAATAGTATCCTCACATAGTCAATGTTTAAAAACCAAATTTTGGTGTTCCAAAAGCTTTTTCAGTGGGAAGGCCGTGATTCGAATTGGATCCATAAAATACTGTCAAAGAACCATGATTGCATTAGGTCGGAGCAAATCTCTAAGGAGATGTAAACTGTGATAAAAAACACCCTGAACTAGTGGCAATGGTAGCCAACATGGAACGACGAGGACCTTGGTCAAAGTGCGCTGATCGAGGCCCATGGAGATCGTGCAAGAGGTCAAATTATCCCCTGGGAGCCCCGGATCGGGAAACAGAGGTGATTTTTAATCCTGCATGAAACGTGCATATGGCATCGGATTTGGAGGGCCCAGATCAGATGGCTGAGATCGCACCCGATGGAGGAAGTGGAACCGATAGAGAATTAAGCCGCATTTTAGAAGGGATTTGGAATCTGTTTGACCACCATGGTGGAGGAATAACACATTGATGACGTAACTAAAGAAATGAATCGATGAATCATGATGGCATGGTTTAGAGGAGGACAAGTGGACACTCTCTGAGCATTCATGATGACGCCGAATAGGGAACTCCAAGTGCAGCTGCAGAAGGTGAATCAATAGAGGCAGAAGACGAACCAAACAGTCATAGGGTTCGAATGGCTAAAGCCATGAACAGAGATAGTCAAATCAGAGGGGGAAGTTAGACATAGAGAGAAGAGTCGAGAGACAAAGAAGTGGAACAGTGAACCTAGAGGGGAGGAATGAACATAGAGAACAGTAAACCAAAGTATAAGAGACAGAGGGCTGAGCTAACCAGTGACAACATCGAGCACCAGAGAGCTTGAAGGCTCAAGCCATCCCATAGGGGAATCTATCCAGGACTGAGCATCACATTTGGCTCTTTCCACTATAGACCAGAAGGTCACAGATAGGAAGAAGAGTCTATGTACTCCAACGGCTTGGGGAATCCAAGAACTGCCCTGCCAAGAAAAACCTACTTCAGGAGAACTCACATTGAGTCCCTGTATTGTAATTTCTCTGCTTAAAGGCACAATAAAACAAGGCCACCACTGAAAGCTGGACCGGAGATGTAGCCTTGGAGAATAGGGTGAACTCCTTATTAAAATTGCTTGTGTCTTTATGTTTTCTTACTATATTTCTCTAATATATTTCCATTTTATTGTCTGTGTATTGGCAATTTGATTGATTCATTGCTTCAATAACACAAAATACACACACTAGCACATGAGTCTGTAATACCTTAGTTTAATAAATCTTTAATTGATGTCACTCATAGGGTGAATATCAGATCACTTGGGGAGTGGAGATTAATCCTCCACCCATCCTCAAGACCTGATATTTGACTATTAAAAGCGCAACAATATGAGCAAGGCTACACTGATGAGACTTGCAAATCTGAATTAATCTGTAGGTGACGATTTATATAGTAGTAATCCTAGAATTGGTCTTCAAGCCCAAGACAAGTTTGGATATGGTGTGCCCTATAAACTGGAGCGATGTCGAATTTCAAAACAGAATCAACATCTATTGTATCCTCAATGTCTAAAGCATATGCACATTCCCTTACACCTAACCTACTCTATTCCTCGGCTTGCTTTTTGCTGGCCTCGCAGCTCCTCTTCTCACTACTGAGCTGAAGAAGCTTGCCTCATTATGAATTGGCCAATTTCTTTAGTAGTACTCCTAATCTTCATTAGTCATTCATCGAATTCCCTTTTCACTCTTTTAACGATGTAGGATTTGATTTCAGGGATCTTTTCTAGCATTTGTTGAAGCGCATTGGTTGGAATTCAGTGTAGGGTAGCAACTATCATTTATAACATGTTGGTTGAATTTCACAAACAACTCCATGGTCTGTGCACAAATTTTCGATTAATGGATCGATTATGTTAAGTTTTTCTTCATTGCATAAGCTTCTATAAGCTCTCCAACTTTAGCCAGGAGAGACTTGTCCACTTGTTGAAGCTTTTAATTCTCATTGTTCATCCTATTCTTTAACTCATTTTCATCTACTAAAACCCCATGGGGCTCAACCACTGCATGGACAAATTCCTCATAATGAACTTTACATGAGTCCTTTATTTCAATATCCTTTTTCTTGACAAAATATTTGAGCTGATGGAATAGAGATTCTGGTTTCCCAACCTCAAGTGCTTGTCTAATGATTGAATCCAAATCATCTCCATTACCGATTGCATATGCTAAGGCCAATTCCTCCCCTTTTTCACTCCCATTCTCTACCATTCCTCTCCTCTTGGTTTTAGTTTGCATTTTATCATATATGCATAATCCTAATCCTCAAAAGGGTCAACTAGTCATTGGTTCTGGTTTAGAAAATTCAATTGTTTCCCAATTAAAAGCCTTAAACATCCCTCACCCTCATAATCCCCAAACATCCCTTGCCCTCATATCTGAATGGATTAATTGATCATTCATGTTGGTTCAGAAAATTTAAAAATTTTCCATTGAAAACCACAAACATCATTCCCCTTGTAGCTGAATGGAAACTAGGTGAAAAATCACAAAACAAGAATTTTTTTCGTTATATATTTCATTCAAAGTTTCAAACCTTGCATTAATGAGTTTGTAATCACTGAATGGAAAATAGGTGAAAAAATCACAAATCAGGAATTCTCTCTTCATTGTATATATTTCATTCAAAGTTCTAAAACCTGCATTAATGAGTTTGTAATGAACAAAAAAACAGAGTGATGTAATAGAAATTAACTGTTACCTGGATATCCATTTGGGTAGATGGTTTTTTTGCTGACCCAACAAGGTAGAATATCCCATACACAGAATTCGAACCAGAAATCTGGTGCATCCACCTATATTATTTAAGAATTGTTAGAGATTCCAGCGACCACTCCATTAAATACCCCTGTTCCTTCCCTCCCTCGTTTACCTACCTGGCACCTTCCAACATTTGGTGGTCTGCAATTTTGCTTAAGAATCCATGATCATTGTGGTTGCTTGGCCAATCAAAAAAATTGCAGGGAAAATCATGTTTTCCAACTAACCCACAAAGGAATGAATGGAAAATTGAGTATTTTTCGTTGTTTTCTCTTTGATATTATATTGTAATGTCACACTGTAGGTAAAAAATTTTCTATTATGTATCTATTTTACAAATTAGTGGATTTAGATGATTATTCAATTATGTGATTTTTGAAAAAATAGCTCCATTTTGTTGTGTTATTTGGTTATCAAATTCATTTTGTTGTGTTATTCAGTTATAAATTTGATAAGAAATGGTATATTATATTATTATAGTTTTATTTTATTATAAATTTGATAAGAAATTGTATATTATATTACTATATTATAAATTTATTTATTTAGATATATCACACAAGGTTATAGGTTCAATTTCAAATTGGCCTAGTATGTATATCTACATAAATTTTAAAGGTTAAATTATCTTTCTTTTAGGAATAAATGGATTTTATATAGAAATTTGGTTTGTGGCTTAATTGTAACCTTAAAATTAGATTATTATTAATTAAGTAATTATATAAAAAATTTAATGATTGACTTAAATTTATAAGTTTGGAAGGATTAAGTTAATTTTGTAACTTTATGAGTTAATTTTTTAGTAGACAGATTTTTTTATTGGACCATAAATTTACTAAGAAATTGGTAAAAATTCCAAACATCAACGTAGTTTTAGCATGATTCAAGATGTGTGTATAGTTGAATGTCATATCCTCTAGCCACCCCATGCAAAGGCATGTGATTGTTCTTCTATCATGATTCAAAATATGTGTATAGTTGAATGTCATGTCCTCTAACCACCCTAGGCAAAGGCATGTGATTGTTCTTCTAACTCCAACACTCCAAAATTCCAAATTTCCATTGTACTTGGTTCTTAATTTCATAATTAAGAAACTTTGATACCAATTAATAATTATTCTCTGCATATAAACAAATATGCAAGCTTGACATCCTATATAAACATGTGTAGTTAAGGTATAACCAACAAAAACATATTATGCATCACATTTACCATAATAACAATAGCAAATACTAAATACAAATTACACATAATAAACCACATTAAGGTATTCATAAACATGAGAATACCTATCTTTGTGAAATCATTATCTGGTTGTTAACTAAGGATGTTCCTCCCAATATTAGACATAGTTATTCTAGAACTCTCAACAACATGCCACCCACTGCAATTTTTCCTGGTAAGTAATGCACCCCTTGCCATCATTACTTTTTGTCTTACTCATGGGGCATCTAAGCAGTTCATCTACCCCTGCTCATGAATATTTATACTCTTAATATGTGTCTCCTTTGTTTCTCTTAATGCCCAGCCATGACATATGAATCCTCTCACTCTCTCCCTTGACTATCTAAATTGTGCCCCTACATAAACACTTGAATCCCTACTCGATTCTCAGAATTTAGCCTCCATCCTTTCAAACCCTCATCCATAATATCTTTTGCAAGGGTTTCTACCTTGAATCTAACCCACATTTCATTGGCTAAGTGTCATTTTGATTTCCCAATTATGAAGCATGAAATCGTATGAGTTTACTCGCGAAATCATATGAGTTTATTGATGAAATCATATGAGTTTATTGGTGAAATTGTATAAGTTTATTTGATGAAATCGTATGTGTTCACTTGGTTCAAATCATATATATTCATTTGGGGGAAATCATATATGTTTATTGGTTGAATTCATATGCTCCATTAGTTTAAATCTTAATCGAATCATATAGCTCATTACATCGCGCAATAAATCCTTGAATTTGTGATTTATAGAGAATGCTCATTTCCACTAAATCACAAATTGTGATTCCAATGTATACTTAGAGCCTCATCGGTCTCAAAATGTGATTGGTGACTAGAATGGTCATCTTCCCTGTCTTAAGTTGCAAATCGCATTTACAAACCTCAATGATGTGAAGATCCAAATATGTGACTAGACTAGGCATCCTCCCTTTCTCAGAGTCGCAAATTGCATTCTCAAGCATCAATGACACTAGGATTTGAATCTACGACTAGAGTAAAAGGCCTTTATTCCTCAAGTCAAAAATTGCATTTCTAGTTCTCAGTGACACTGGAATTTAGATTTGCAACTGAGATAGAATATAAATATGCAACTTGCCTATAAACATGATCTGCAACTAGCCTATCTTGTCCATTGTTGATGCAATATGCAACCTAACCCTGTTGTCTCAAAATTACAACCTAAACCATTGAATTTTTTCTTTCCGGACTTGCAATAAGTAATCTAACATTTTATGTCTACATTGAATATTTTTTAGATGTCAGGTACAATTAATTTGGATTGCCTCATCATATCCTCTTCTTCTAGAGAAATGGTTCCACCCATCATAAGAGGATTCAACAGAAGTTCTGGTAGAGTGGAAAGAAACATAGGAGTTATGGATGACCCTCCTAAATTGCCACTATATGGTGATACTACTTGTTATATTGACAAGGCAACAAAACTTACTTGGGGTGACATCTACTCAAAGTTCTCTAGGAATGATATTCCATAGGACGAGGAAGATTTTCAGGTTTACATAATGTGAAGAAGTCTTGGTTGCACAAATTTGCCACACACCTACTAGTCTTCCCTTGCACAGAGACTTTAGAATGGAATTTTCAATGTACATATGAGGAAAAATTTATAATCAAAAGTGATCAAGGAGAATTAGTGGCATCATTCATAGTATATGATATAGAAAATTATTACAATCTTCCCAAACCTCAAGCGGATTTCAATACCATGTGGTTTGCTAGCTTTGATGGATCAACTAAAGATGTATTGAAGTCTTGGTAGCAAGGGCCAAGTAAGTTTAGGCACAAACAAAATGGGATTTATAACACTAAATCACACATGAAGGTTTATCAAATGCTAGTAGTTATGATAAGTAGGCTTTATGGAAAATCAAGCAAAGAGACCTTCTAGGGGAGTTGGGTTCCATTAATCCATGCATGCACGACTAAAGGAACAATATTCAATTGGGAAAACGTGTTGGCATCTTCCAATAGATCTAATGTCCATGCAACAAATAATCCAATAGAAGGGTAGCAGTTGAAATTCTATATGGCATCTTACGTATCAGATGTCGTGTGTGAAAAATGTGGCATTGAAGGGTTAGGTTTAAAATGGATTTTTGATCAAGAGCAACCTATGCACATTTATTTTAAGATTTTATGGAATAATGGATATAAGGGAATGTATGATAATATAGATTAATATTTCATCTCTCCCATGCATCATATACTCTTTGGTGTAAAGCCTACATGCATGTCTGACAGAGCCAAAGCTTCTTTACCTGATATTGTAGATTGGTTTCCCCTTGGGGACTCAACTTTCATTAAATTGTACGATGCATACAAACCTCTAGATGATATGCCTACATTTATTATGGACAAGGTTGTGTCACCGAAGGTAGCTTACCAACTCACTATAGAATTGTACAAGAACTTGGTTAAAGAAAAGAAAGCTTTGTGGCACATTCTCCCACTTGATATTGGAGCCTACTTGCTTAAGAACTTCAAAAAAGTAGAAGCAAACCCCAAAGAATTACAACGTTTTAGATTTGGTGAAATGAGTTTCCATAGAAATGATCCAAGAGGCATCACCATGGGATGTAGTTTCTTAAAAGTCATATGTCAAATTTGGAAGGAGAAAAGTATGTACCCTTATTTAGGTTAAATATATTTGAATTGTTGGGTGAATGGGGTTGTAAGACTCTATGTTTTCATCTTGAGAAAATGGAGTCCTCTACAAGTCACTCACATAGTTTAGGTTGTCATAGTTTAGTTTAGGTGGTTTCAGCGAGGCATTAAAAGATGGAACGAGCATGCACATTGGGATGCTAGTGTTACATTCTACTTGAGGCATGAGTGCACGTCTAAGAAGACTTTAACAAGGGTTAAAGAGGTGGAATCATTAGAGAGGTTGGGGGGTTGTAGTCTCACTTAGAGGTGTAGACAAGCAAGTTAAGCACCATGAGAAGTTGTGAAGAAAAATTAAGACATTTGACAAGCTGCACAAAGGCACCTTGGTAGTGGTACTGAGTGAACATTCCTTGATCAAATTTGATACCCTCTCCTTGGCACTACCACTTTGTAAGATGAAGAAGAAATGTGAAATATATTTGCAACCCACTAAAGAACTCCCTTTTACATCTTTCCACTCCTCATGACCGGGAGTGTAACGAGTTCCAGGTGTTTTAAGGAGGGAGTGACATGGTATGCTAGGTAGTGATAAGGCATGTTAGAGTGTCAGGGTAGCATCCAACCAAGATGTGCCAAGTTCCAAGGTGTGCCAATGCGTGTTAAGAAGTGTTGCAGAGTACCATGGAAACATAAGGGACCACGAGGTCAAAATAATGCATGGAAATGAATGAATAAGATTTTGTGACAAGAAGTGTTAGTGAGTTCTAGGCATGCTGAAGGAGTGATAAGATATTCTTTGCAGTGCTAAGGCATGCTAGAGGCTAGGGCAAGAATATTCCAAGATTTTCCAAGTGTTAGGGTGTGTCAATGCATGCCAAGGAGTGTTAACGAGTGCAACAGAAACACGAGAGAGAACAACTAGCTTGAAATGCATGAATAAGAGTATGTGATAGGGAGTGTCAATGAGTTCTATGTGTGTTAAGGAGGGAGTGACAAGGTATGTTACATAGTGCTAAGGAATGCTAGAGTGCCAGGGCGACATTCCAAGATTTTCCAGGTGCTAGGGAGTGCTAGGGAGTGCCATGGGAAAACAAGGGAGAACTAGCTCAAAATTCATGGAAATGAACAAATAAGAGTGTGTGATAGGGAGTGTCGTGAGTTTCAAGTGTGTTAAGGAGGGAGTGACAAGGTTATATGCTATGAAGTGCCAAGGCATGTTATATTTCCAGGGCATGTTAGGGAATGATAGGGAGTGATAGGGAGTACCAAAGCATGTCAAGGGATGTAGGGGGTGCTAACACATGCCACATAGTGCCAAGGGATTGTTAGATGTGCCAAGTGTTATGGCATGTCAAGATGTAAAATATGTTGCTAAGCTTTTTTATGGTCATGGTTGGACGTGAGCCTTGACATGCTAACTTGTAACTTGTTAAGTTTGATGAGTTGAAATTGTACATGAGTAGCCTAATATGAGTTATAGTCAGTTCTTAGGTGAACAATTGATAGTCTAGTTGTAGTAACTGTAACTTGGTCAAGTTGTTGTAGTCAAGGCAAGACTTGGTTGGGTTCCCAAGTCCCAAAAAACGTTAGGGTAGTTGTGAGGAAATTATAGCTAAGGAGAGTCAGGGCATGCTAAGGGATGAAAAGGCATGCCAAAACATGTTGGACATTGATAATGCATGTTGAGGAATGCTAGGGAGAATTAGGGCATCACAAGGGATAACTAAGTCATAATACATGGAAATGAACAAATAAGAGTGTGTGCCAAGGAGTGTTAATGAATTCTAGGTGTCTCAAGGACAAAGCGTATTAGGAGAAGGTTATAATAGAAATTGTAGGAGGCAAGCATATGGTTACGATTATAAGGAGCTGATCAAAGAAGTTTCAGATAAAGGGAGACCTAGGGTTGGGCACAAAACTATTTTGCCAATGACTTGGTTGGGTTCCCAAATTGCAAAAATAGTAAAGTTATCTATGAGGGCATGAAAGTTAGGAAGTGCCAAGGTGTGCTAGGGAATGCCAAGAATTATTAACACATGCTAGACAGTTCCAAGGCATTATGTTAGGCATGCTAAGATAAGCCAACTACTAAGGCATGCCAAGATAGTCCAGGTGCCAGGGTGGCGCGAATGCATACTAGGGAATGTTAGGGGCAAGTGCCAAGGAAACACAAGGGAACACTAGTTTAAAATTCATGCAAATAAAGTGTCATCAAGTTCCATGTGTGCTAAGGAGGGAGTGACAAGGTATGTTATGCAGATCCAAGGCATGTTAGATTTCTAGGGAAGCATACCAAGATGTGCCAAGTGCCAAGGTGCATCAATGTGTGCTAAGGAGTGTTAGGGAGTGCTAGGGAAACATAAGGGAGCACTAGGTCAAAAAACATGGAAATGAATTAGTTAGAGTGCGTGAGAGGGAGTGTCAATGAGTTCCAAGTGTGCTAAGGAGAGAGTGACATGGTATGCTAAGTTGTGGTAAGTCATGCTAGATTTCTAGGGTGACATGCGGCCAAGATGTGCCAGGTTCCAAGGTGTGTCAATGTGCTAGGAAGTGTTATGGAGTTCCAGGGAAACACATGGGAGCACTAGGTCAAATTAGTTCATGCAAATGAACAAATAAGATTTTGTGACAAGATGTGTCAGTGAGTTAAAGGTGTGTTGAAGGAGTAATAAGGTATAGTAGTCAGTGTTAAGGCATGCTAGAGGCCAAGGAAACATGCTAATATGTGCCAGTGATAGGGTGTGCCAATGCATGCCAAAAAGTGTTATGGAGTGCAAAAGAAACAAAAGGTATCACTAGTTTCAAATACATCGAAATTAATTAATAAGAGTGTGTGACATGGAGTGTTAGTGAGTTCTAGGTTTGGTAAGGAGGGAGTGACAAGATATGTTAGGTAGTGCCAAGGAATACTAGAGTTCCAAGGAAACATGCCAAGACGTGCTAGGTGCCAGGGTGTGCCAACGCATGGCAACGAGTGTTAGGGAGTGCCAGAGAAACACAAGGGAGAACTAGTCCAAAATGCATGGAAATGAACAGATAAGAGTGTGTGATAGGGAGTGTCAGCAAGTTCCAAGGGTTCTAAGGAGGGAGTGAGAAGGTTATATTCTAGGCAGTTCTAAGGCATGCTAGAGTGTGAGAGAATGTTAGTGAGTGCTAGGGTGTGATAGGGAGTGCAAAGCATGCCAAGAAATGCATGGGATGCTAACACTTGCCACATAGTGCTAAGTGATTGTTAGATGTGCCAGGTGCTACGGCACATCAGGATGTAAACTGTGTTTCTTATTTGTTTTATCACCACGGCTGGACGTGAGACTTGACTTGGTAACTTGTTAAGTGGGATGAGTTGAGATTGGAAATGAGTATCCTAAGATGTGTTATAGGCAGTTCTTACATGAACAAGGCATAGTCTAATTATAGTAACTATAACTTGGTTAAGTTATTGTAGTTGAGGTAGGACTTGGTTGGGTTCCCAAGTCTAAAAAAAGGTAAGGGTAGTTGTGAGGGCATGATATCTAAGGTGCGCCAGGGCATGCCGACGAATGAAAATGCGTGCTAACACATGGAATAAAGTGTCAATGGATGTTGAGGAGTGTTAGGGAGAGTCAGGGGAACACAAGGGAAAGCTAGGTCAAAATGCTTGGAAATGAACAAATATGAGTGTGTGCCAAGGAGTTTCAGTGAATTCTAGGTGTCCCAAGGATGAAGTGCTTTATGACAAGCTTAGAATAGGACTTGTTGGAGGCAAGCCTATGGTTTTGATAAGGCGTGGACAAAGAAATTTCAGAGAAATGGATACTTTGGGTTAGCCATAATATTGTTTTGTTAATGAATTGGCTAGGTTCCCAAGTCACAAAAAAAGTAAGGCTATCTATGAGGGCATGACAATTAGGGAGTGACAAGGTGTTCTAGGTGTTAGGGTCCTATATTTTATAGGATGAATTGATTGTAGCTGTAATTTTGTATATGCGATGTTGTAAATAATTTTCCATTCTGTAATTTATTTCCAAAGAAAAACAAAAGGGAAAAATAGAAACACAAAAGAGGGTATAAAAAACACATATATGGAAAGAATAAAAAGTAAAAAATAGAAAGAAAAAAAGAATGAAAATACACCACAAAAATTTGTGTTTGCAAGTGAGAAAGTCTAAATGCCACTCAAAATAAAAAATGCATCAATGGTGCTTTAGAAATTTTTGAATAAATTTGTTGTTAGTTAAAATGGCACATTGAATTAGGATAAATAGATTAGTTAGCATAATCAAACTGTTTAAACATGATTAAGCCGCATTGAATAAATTTAGTTTAGATTAGTGAATAATTAACCACATAGTTTAATCGTGGCTGAATTAGATTAGGTAGAATAAAAATTGATTAACCAGATTGTTTAAGCTTGGTTGATTGATAAATAAATGAGGAGAAGAGGAAAAAACCTTAGAAAAATTAAAATTTAGGCATGCTAGTCAAAACGCATCTTTCTTAAGTCAATTAAGTGTGTTTACATTAATTAAATTGCAAACATTTAATAGTGATTATCAAATTTGTAATAAAGTTATGGTTAAGGTCGGAAGTGACTTTTTATCATATTTGATAAGTGGTGAGCAAGTTCTGACAACCACAATCTACCCCACTTGGATCAATGGTGGGGGATTACCTTCACACATCCCCCCCTCGAGCCCTTCTAAGGTTTAATCAATGGGGCGGTTCGAAATGGTGGTAAACCTTTGTAACTCGGTAGCTCCAAAGCAATTCACACCCCCTCGCCTATTCCCACTTACCACTACCTCCCCCCCTTCGAAAATCGTTGTCCCTCTCTCACTCATGCAACCATTGACATTTTCTTCTCACGTGCCACTATCCTTCCACCATGTGGACTCCCCCATTTCCCCACCATTTATCCTACATCATCCTTTCCCCTCCGCTCACTATCTACCACCTCACCCCTGCAGACCCTATTACCCTTTCGCTACATCACCTTGGTGAAGCCCACATAATTCCTACCACCAATTCTCCCCCAACACCACTCTGCCATGTGGCACTCCTACCACCATCTTAGAAAGTCATTGGGATAATTAATATTTCCCGCTCCTGTGAAAACATACCCACTCCTTAAATAGTTAATAAACAATGATTAAAACACATTTTTCCTATAAACCCATCAAACCTCGTTACTCTACATCATTTTCACTATTTTAGGTTAATCAAGAAGCTCCAATTCACTGTCAATAGAACATAATTACCCCAACATCCAATCAGTGTGCCATGGCATCACTGCGGCAATCAACATAACCAACTACTACCACCAAGTACCTTTCTGCATCTAGATACCAATCCTCAGATATTTTCCTGGGTAATTCTGAATTTCTTGTTCTCTTGTTTCTAAAAATGGAACCAAAAGGAAAATCTAAAGCCTCTAATGATAACCCTATGCTACCCCCTACCATAGACCTAGATCACCAACCATTAGTGGACCAACAATACAAGATTGTTGAAACCAATTGTGATTTTGACCTCTATGAGCTTCACAGTTGGCTGAAGCAAAAGTTTCTTGACCTAAGTGATGAATTGGGCCTTTGGGAATCCTCCCTACCATAATTCATCTTCCCAAAGACCTATCATTTCCCATAATTCGTATCTTGGTGCCAAATTTGTTATATCCCTAGCCAAAGAGAAATTGTGGCTCAAAATGGTGACATCCTTTTCACCATCACAACAAAAACCATTTCTCAGATGCTACAATTGCCAACTTCTGACTCCCTAAATCCATTTACAGTAGATTCCCTCATGGAACTCTACAGAAACCTAACCTTTCCATAGAGAGCCAAAAATTTTGAGATTTTCTCCCAGAAGATGCCCAATTACCCAAGAAAATTCCCCCTACTCGTCTTCCATGTTTCCTAAGATGACCAAGAAAATAATTTCAATCATATCATGCATACTTGGCTATCACTTTGATCAATGGGTGGATGATTCCATTGTTGGATTTTTATCAGTTTTTACAACTGGTGAAAAACTCCCTATTTTTAATTACATTGAATTCATTGTAGAGACAATTCATGACCAACTCCTCAAGTTCTCTACCGAGGGGACTTTCAAGTATTCTTTAGTGTTGTTTTATTTGTTTCTTTACCATAAATTAGATAGGTTTTTGTTCCCCCTTTAGAAATTATATGATCAAAGTAATCCATAGTCTGTCATACATTGGACCTCCCTGGTGAGCAAAAATTCCACTGAGTACAATTTTTCTTATTTTTGTGATCAATTCCTACATACAGTTGCATGCTTACTTAACAGTGATGTAGAGGCTTGAACAAGACAAAAAATACAAAGGATTATGCACCTCAGTGAGCAGACTAAGACAGGGGACTAGTACTTGTACCAAAATTATACAAATATTAGGGTTTATGGTTGTGAATTGCCACCCTATAGGCTACCAAAGTTGTTATAGCTCTGATACCACTTGTTATAGATCTAACCCGGAAATATTATAGATCTGATATGAAAATATAAGACAATGCAAATAAACCCAGAAATTATATGAAATGATTCTTTATTGATCAAACCCTTAAGGTAGGGCAACACCATACATTCACTCCTTAAGGAAGGAGAGCACTCCACAAGCCATATGCATGTTCATACAATAATCCTTCACTATTCCTTGACTTGGAGTCTCTAGCCTCTACATAGGCCTCATACATACAATACCATGGGTCATTACCATGGTTCCCTCATACCATCAACTAATACCATGGGTCCCTTACATTATTATTAACTACTTGTGGTCCCTTACATGATATGGGTTAACCACCTTATTTATTACTATGGCCCATCCCATTATTACATTATTACCTTGGGTACCTCCCTTTGTACCCCATATTACCCCCCCTAGGTATATAACATTCCACCCCCCTTAGCATGTTTCATCCCTGAAACATGGGAAGAACATAAATAATAAGATCTACTCAAAAGAGTAGTCCACTGATACCATGCATGTGCATCTAGCCATCCAAGAGAAAGGTGAACCCTCGATCTTGCTGGTGCCTCACTCGCTCGAGATGGAAGTTGACCGTGGCAGCTCTTCTGTGTTGATGTGTAGTAGGTGGATCTTCTCTCCTCGCTATCTGTCATACGGGGGTTGTTGTCCTTGTGACTACTTGGTTTCCATCTTGATGGTTGTCTTGCGGGATGATGTGGGTGATGATATGTTGAAGTTTTAACCCACGATGTCTTTTTCTTTAATTCACCCTGTTGTGGTGTCTTCTTTTCCAATATGACTTCAACCACTGAACCCTCATCAGATGTGTCAGCACCTGTTACCTTTTCGGCTTCAGCCTCTGTTTGTGTTTGATTGTCGACCATCAACTGCTCATCATCTGATATGTCAGTCCCTGGAACATCTTCTGCGTCAAGCTCCTTGCATTCTACCTGTTTATTAATGGAAATATCCTGTAATGTAATTTTCTTCTTTTTATACCAGAGCTTCAGGAATTCTTTTTGTACATTAATATTGATAGTACCCATTGATTCCATCCAAGGGTATCCCAAAACAACATCCATGTTATCCATATCTGAAGCATAAAAATCACCATGCAACACATACTTATCCATAGAAATCTTCAAATCCTTATACAATTGAACATCCTCATCATCCACCTGTGTGTTTTCAATGTGTTTTTCTGGAACTTGCAATTTTTTTACCAAATTAACATTGATAAAATTATGCTTGCAACTAGGATTTATAGAAACAATGATCTTCTCTTTCTGAATCAATCCATGAACCTGAAATAAGGATATACCAGTAGGAAATAGCCCCACATGTTTCTCCTTATCTTGTTTTCTGGCATGAGACCATCTGTCTAAAAGTAATCTTTCAAATTCTTCATCGGACAGGTTGGAACACTTCTTTTGGTTAAGTAATCCCCACCATGTGGCTGCCTCGTCTTCAAAATTACACACTACAAAAGTTTTCCAATGATTTTTCCATAATAACTTGTGTGTTTTTATGTATTCTTCAATAGTAGGACCCTTATCTTTTCCTGTAAAACATATAACCGCCATGAAGAGGGTTTTGAAAAAATTCACTTACTTGGCGAAAATTTGAAATTGTCACAGTTTAGTCAATATTGCTAAGAATCCTTATTATGACCTATTTTCAGAAATGGAACAGTCATTCTGCATCTACCCATGTGATAGAAATCTTGATCCCGGCACTAAAATTTCAGATCTGCGCTGCAACTCTCTCACCGTCACCAAAATTTCTGCAAAAAGAGCTGATTTTAAATCAGCAATATCTCCCTCATCCGGACACCGATTCGACTGATTTTTTTTTTTGAAATTAGGTATTTTTTCACAAAGATCCCAGATCTACAATTAGAATTTTTAGATCTAGCACCAAGACGTCTAGATCTGTGCCGCAAACGCGCTGCCATGAAAATTTGTCTGCAACCCCACTGATTTTAAAATCAACGATATCTCCTTCATCCAGACTCCGATTCGACTGATTCTTTTTTTTGAAATTAGGTAATTTTTCTCAAACAATTCAAATATACAATTAGATTTTGTAGATCTTGCACCAGGACGTCTAGATTTGCACCACAAACTCGTTGCCCCCAAAAATTGTCTACAACACCACTGATTTTTAGATCAGTGATATCTCCTTCATCCGGACTCCGATTTGACTGATTTGTTTTTTGAAATCGGGTATTTTTTCACATAGAATCTAGATCTACAATTATGTTTTGTAGATCTTACACCAAAATGTACAGATCTGATCTGCAAACTCGCCGCCCCCGAAATCCTGCAAAAATAAAAAAAAAATCTCCACTTTTTTGCCAAAGAAAGTGCTCTGATACCACTTGTTATAGCTCTGATACCACTTGTTATAGATCTAACCTGGAAATATTATAGATCTGATATGAAAATATAAGACAATGCAAATAAACCCAGAAAGTATATGAAATGATTCTTTATTGATCAAACCCTTAAGGTAGGGCAACATCATACATTCACTCCTTAAGGAAGGAGAGCACTCCACAAGCCATATGGCTGTTCACACAATAATCCTTCACTATCCCTTGACTTGGAGTCTCTAGCCTCTATATAGGCCTTATACATACAATACCATGGGTCATTACCATGGTTCCCTCATACCATCAACTAATACCATGGGTCCCTTACATTATTATTAACTACTTGTGGTCCCTTACATGATATGGGTTAACCACCTTATTTATTACTATGGCCCATCCCATTATTACATTATTACCTTGGGTACCTCCCTTTGTACCCCATATTACCCCCCCTAGGTATATAACAAAAGTAGTTCCCATGGGAATTTTCTCATTGGAATATATAAGGTAGATGGTACACATGGATGACTTAAATTTTGTTGTAGCCAAGAAGAAGTCTCAATTCAATATCAAGGCACAAGTTGGACCCTTCATTTGTAACACCAGGGAAGCAGGTAAAGAGGCTGACTCACTCCTAAAACAAATGAACTTCAAATTGAGTTTTACATGGCCATATGACCCTTTTGGAAATATCTCCAAACTAAGAGTGGATCATAAAACCACTCCATAAGTGGTATCAGAGCACTTTCTTGGGCACAAAAGTGAAGATTTTTATTTTTATTTTTTGGCAGGATTTCGGGGGCGGCGAGTTTGCAGATCAGATCTATATGTTTTGGTGAAAGATATACAAAATATAATTGTATATCTGTATTTTTTGTGAAAAAATAGTCGATTTCAAAAAAGAAATCGGTTGAATCAGAGTCTGGATAAAGGAGATATCGCTGATCTAAAAATCAGTGGGGTTGCAGACAATTTTTCAAGGCTGCGAGTTTGCGGTACAGATCTGGATGTTCTGGTGCAAGATATGCAAAATCTAATTGCAGATTTGGATTCTATGTGAAAAAATACCCGATTTCAAAAAAAAATTGGTCGAATCGGAGTTCGGATGAGAGAGATATCGCTGATCTAAAATCAGCTCTTTTTGCAGAAATTTTGGTGACGGCGGGAGACTTGCAACGCAGATCTGAAATTCTAGTGCCTGGATCAGGATTTCTGTCACATGGGCAAATGCAGAATGATTGTTCCATTTCTGAAAACAGGTCATAATAGGGATTCTGAGCAATATTGACGAAACTGTGGCAATTTCAAATTTTCGCCAAGTAAGTGAATTTTTCTCAAACCCTATTCATGGAGATGCTATATTTTACAGGGAAAGATGATGGTCCTACTATTGAAGATTTCTATGGATAAGTATGTGTTGCATGGTGATTTTTGTGCTTCAGATATGGATAACATGGATGTTGTTTTGGGTAAAAAATTCCTTGCTAGAAGCCATGAAAGTTTGGAAAAAATTCACTTACTTGGCGAAAATTTGAAATTGTCACAGTTGAGTCAATATTGCTTAGAATTCATATTATGACCTGTTTTCAGAAATGGAACAATCATTCTTCATCTACCCATGTGATAGAAATCTTGATCCAGGCACTTGGAATTTTAGATATGTGCTGCAACTCTCCCGGCGTCACCAAAATTTCTACAAAAAGCGATGATTTTAAATCAACGATATCTCCCTCATCCGGACTCTGATTCGACTGATTTTTTTTTTGAAATTGAGTACTTTTTCACAAAGAATCTAGATCTACAATTATATTTTGTAGATCTTACACCAAGTCATCTAGATCTGCACCGCAAATCTGTTGCCCCGAAAAATTGTCTGCAACCCCACTGATTTTTAAATCAGTGATATCTCCTTCATCCGGACTCCGATTTGATCGATTTGTTTTTTGAAATCGGGTATTTTTTCACATAAAATCCATATCTATAATTATATTTTGTAGATCTTACACCAAAACATACAGATTTGATCTGCAAACTCGCCGCCCCCGAAATCCTGCAAAAATAAAAAAAATTCTCCACTTTTTTGCCCAAGAAAGTTCTCTGATACCACTTGTTATAGCTCTGATACCACTTGTTATAGATCTAACCTGGAAATATTATAGATCTGATATGAAAATATAAGACAATGCAAATAAACCCAGAAAGTATATGAAATGATTCTTTACTGATCAAACCCTTAAGGTAGGGCAACACCATACATTCACTCCTTAAGGAAGGAGAGCACTCCACAAGCCATATTCCTGTTCATACAATAATGCTTCACTATCTCTTGACATGGAGTCTCTAGCCTCTATATAGCCCTCATACATACAATACCATGGGTCATTACCATGGTTCCCTCATACCATCAACTAATACCATGGGTCCCTTACATTATTATTAACTACTTGTGGTCCCTTACATGATATGGGTTAACCACCTTATTTATTACTATGGCCCATCCCATTATTACATTATTACCTTGGTTACCTCCCTTTGTACCCCGTATTACCCCCTTAGGTATATAACAAAAGTAGCTCCCATGGGAATTTTCTCATTGGAATATATAAGGTAGATGGTACACATGGATGACTTAAATTTTGTTGTAGCCAAGAAGAAGTCTCAATTCAATATCAAGGCACAGGTTGGACCCTTCATTTGTAACACCAGGGAAGCAGGTAAAGAGGCTGACTCACTCCTAAAACAAATGAACTTCAAATTGAGTTTTACCTGGTCATATGACCCTTTTGGAATTATCTCCAAACTAAGATTGGAGCATAAAACCACTCCATACACTCACACTCTAAGACTAGAAATAGAGAAGTTCATGAATCAAAATCAGTGGGAGGAGAATACACTACAGGAGGCCGAAGAGCAGGTCATATCTACAACAACCTCCCAGACTCTAGTACCTCAAGAGAAAAAATACAAAATGCCAAGGGAGGAAGAGTCTCCTTCAGTCATAGAGATTGGGGTCAAGGAATTTCTATATACAAGAATAAACAAAATATAAAACCAACCTTTTTGCAGGAAGATGAAGAACAAGCCACCATAGTCTTAACAGGCCCACATGTTTCTACAAGGGAGGAAGACATTTTTATAGGTTCTCCCTCTTCTTCAGCTTCCCAAGACCCCCAGATGCAACTCAAAATACAGAATTGGCTCAAGATCAAGCTGAGCCTAACATATTTTCCAAGTTCAAGGAGATCAAATAGAAGAATGAAATGCTCAAGGCAACTACATACACCTAGTTCTAGAAACAAACAACCTCCTCAGAACATATGTTTCTTTTACCATTTGATACGGAGAAGGGAAAAAGGCATATTTCATTTCTCCAAGCACAAATTTCATTCCAAAAGACAACAATAAATTACAATAAATCCCTGCTTTCTTTTGATGCCAATCATATTCATCTGATTGACCAAATGGATATGCACAAGAAACTAGAGAAATGTTGTACTCAACTTTAACCAATACTACCATGACAGCTTCAAAGTTGTAGGCCTCAATTAGTAATATACGGTCATAATCGAAGCTGGAAAAGATTTCATCTTTCGCCAAGGGCACCAAGATCAAATCACTAGAGGACTTGGTCATCAAAGCAGGCTACAATCCCAGTGATCTAAAGGCAACAGAGGAAATTTTAAGGAGAAAAAATTGCAGATATAGCAACATTGAAGGAACAACTTAAGTTGATGTTGGCTTGAGAGGGCCTGACCCAAGTTCAGAGTTAATTAGCCAAACAAATCCCTAATCTACTAGACCTTTTGGCATCAGCCCATGGAACGCAGGCTGAAGTCTCACCTGAAGCAGATGGGGGGATGCCGGAACCAAGTTTCTGCACCCTGGAGATGTCTAAGGGGTCGATTTAGTCCAACTATGCCTACCTTCGCACGGGTCACTTTGTGCACTATCTTGACCTATGAGACCTTCACGACCTTCTAGGATTGCCTTTCACATATCCCTATCCAGGGGCTGAGGTGATTTCACATTGCTTATGGCAGCAATCTAAGCTATTTCCTAAAGTTACACCGCAGATCTTGCTTATCTTGTTGCAATTGTTAGTTATCTTTGCGTAAACAAAGACGTATCTCACATTTACTTAATCAATTCAATCATATAAGTTGGTCCACTATATCAACTGTGAAAATGCAATTCATACCCAATATCCTCAAAGCATAAAAACAAGAAATAGATACACAAAATTGATGTGAAACTTCTCTTTAGCAATTATTCAATTGCTACAGACTCGACTCACCCTGCGCACTAAGTTGCAAGGGTCCATGCACTTAGCTGCAGACTACTATGCCTCTGTTCACTCATCTGCGAAGCCTTCTCCTACTCTATGACCCAAAAGCTCAACTCTACACTCAAGATAAGACTTAATTCTCCATCCTTCCTTTCAATTCTATTCTTCTCTTACAAATTAGAGCCTCGCTCTATTTATACAGTCCCATGGTCCGCGGACCATGGGTGGATCTCTAAAGCCGACATTACATTACAAAATTAAGGGTGGATAACCCTATGACTCGTGTACAAACTTTGCACTCTGCACCCACAAAATGTAGAGTATTTACATCGGATTTACATCTTTTGACCAAAATTTGGGCTTTAAGCCCTAGAGCTTCCATTGGGGGATCTCACGCATTCAATGGTGGAATAGTTCTTTCCTGCTTTAGACAATCTGCAACTTGCAAACGCGATAGGGTGATCCAACCCTCTCCGCCATCCTATGTTAGTATCACTCCGAACGCTATACACGATGCATCAACATGGACATGAAACTCTTTGTCCCAGTTTGGGAAGACAAGAATCAGTGCAGGGACCATCTTTTCCTTCAATATATCTAGGCTTTTCTTGCAGTCATCATTCTGGTAGAATGTAACATCCTTCTTCAACAGTTTCTCCATTGGCACGGTGATTTGGGCATAAATTTTGATAAACTTTTTGTAGTACCTTGTATGTCAAAGTGTAGCGCATAACTATTTCACACTTCGGACGCTTCCAAGTTCAGAATCACTACAATATTTGTGAGATCTACCATTAGTCCCTATCTGCAAACCACATGACCTAATAGCTTCCCAAAAGGAACAAGAAACACACATGTCTTAAGGTTAATCGTGATTTGGTATCTTTAGCAGGTATCTAGCATCAAGCATAAGCTCGCTACATGGCGCTTGACTAGCCCAAATGTAGTCCAATCATCAAGGTAAACCTCCAAGAACTTATGAATATATTCCTTGAGTGCTACAACAACCACACATGAGAATATGGTCGGCGTGTTCTTCAATCCAAACGACATGACAGTGTATTGAAAGAAACCCCACTCAGTCGCAAAGGTTGTATTGCTCCTATCCTCTGGCATGGTTCTGATCTGGTGGTAACCTGATAACCCATCAGTGAAAGAATATGCTTCCTGCCCATCAACAGTTCCCAACACTTAATCTGTGAATGGAGTTGGGAATGGATCATGCACACAAGTGTCATTCAATTTTCTGAGATCCACGCATATTCTTATCTTGTCCTTCTACTTCTTTTCCTGCACCACCATTGGACTTACCCAGTCATATTCTTCCACCGACTTAATGATTCTTGATGCGAGCATTTTGTCTAGTTCTACGTAGAACCTATCCTTGTATTTAGGATTTATGGGGTAAGGCCTCTGCTTAACTGGCTTTGCATTGGGCTTTAATGTGATCCGCATCATTCCTAAATCTTTGATGATTCCCTTTAACTCCATAAAATTGGTCGGGAATAAGTCCTGGTACTCGGGGAGTATCTCAGCGACCTTATCCACCATCACGTTGTCACAATAGTCGCCAAGCTTTGAAAACTTAGGTTCAGCCTTGGTACCAATGTTCACCTACTTTGTTTTTACTGTCGCACTTATGTCAAGGTTCTCAATCTATGGTCCTTGAATCTCACGATGGCCTTCTGTCTCTAGAATGTTAAGATTCCTCGAATCCTCATTCTCCTGTTCAGTAGTTACATTATAACGTTCTAGTGCTCAACTCAGCTGAGTAGCCCATTCAGGCTGACTTAGGGCTAAAGGCTCCTACGATATCCTAAAGATGGCTGCTTTTATCTCTTGTAACACTTCATCAATATTGTCCCCCCATCCATCCTCAAAATTGAAGGTCAGCATGAACCCTTTGCGCAGGATATCCCATTCACCTGTCCCATGGCGGAGCTCCGTCTCTATATACCAATTCATGGGTATAAAATCTAGGGTATGAAAAAATAGGTGCACCCACTCAGGTTGTGGCTTTTCTCCATAAACCTTTGTCCACTTGGCCAAGTGTGTGCGCGAATCATCCCGTCCATCATACTTGTCTATTAGTCGCATCTTAGGCTTCCTAAAATGCGTGCATAGCATCCTTCTACATTCATGCTAGTTGTCAAAGCTCCCTTTGTGCGTACCCCACCACCTTGCGAGCATATCGCATAGTACCCAATTCAAGGCCTGAAAATGTTGCTTTTTCGGTACCTCCCTTTCAAACTTATCTAGGAAAGTATCTACCTCAATTAACCCATCATAAGTAGGCAGATCCCCACTTCCGTTGATACGTAGCGCATTGATCTTGTCATCATATTACAACTCAACATGGTTACCTCATGTAATCGGTTCTGCCATCGCTCTATCTCCTCATCAGAATCTGATGTACAGGATCTTTTGTGCTCCCATGAGATCTGTCTATCTATAGTTGGATTTACCCAATCTTGCTCTTGTGCAGTTATTTTGTAGATGCATTCCAAATCATCGTCCCTTTCATAGTCACTTAATGGATCTATATAGCGTGATCCTTCAACAGGGTCCAAGGGTATAACTACACACAGGGACTTCTTCTCAAAAATCATCTCGCGCTTCTTCAGATTAATCACCCAGTTCATGTTAGTGGCCCGCTCAATTCCTAAGAGCACGGGGTAGGGATTATCAACAATCTCTATTACTTCAATGTTTGCTAGTGTGCTCGCTCCCTCAATATCCATAGTGGGTCCCTACAATCGCCACATGGGTATTATCTTTTGTTGGTTCACCATTCGCAGCTAAATAGGAGATCATTGTAGCGTAGGTCTCCCCATGCGCTCCCATGCCTACTTTAGCAAAATGTTCACATCCGATCCTAAATCCAGAATCACTTGGTCCATATCATATTCTCCAATTTTTGTGGTTAACCTCATTTCTCTCCCTTTCCTCATCTTATTCTTTCCAATCTTCCAGACAACATGCGGTTCTCCTGGCGCGGTCCTAGTGCATCTGTTCATGAGTTCATGTAATCCCTTTATAGCTTTACTGTCACACAGTAACTTCATGTATGTCTCTGAGAACATTGTGATCATAGATGGGTCCATCTCCAGCTCCGTTTTATCCTTGCTTCCTAAAGTGGAGGCATCATAGAAGCTCTTCTTAGCTTCCATGAAGGTTTCCCAAGTGCGCTCCAAATCAAAATTCACTTCTTTCGCTGGAGTTTTGCGAACCCAAGTACTATCTTCAGGTTCTTTTCCTTTGTCATCCCCTGTCATGATTCCACTTTGGAGTACAATGTTCACATTTGGATCTTCCTCACACGGCTCAGACCTCATCATTTGCAGGTTCTGAGTCAGGGGAGGTGGTAGCACTCCCTTTTCGTGTATCCTAGCTATCAGCGTAGGACAATCTTTCATCTCATGATCAAAGAAGGTACAATATAGACATGATGGATGCATTGGGTTCATACAATCATGGGCATAATGTCCCAGCCCCCTGCAATTGTTGCATATCAGTTGTCCGCGACCTCTTCTAGGTCCTCCTCCACCTCGACCTCGTTCGTGCCCCTGAAATCCTGCTCACACCACTCTTACATTCTGGTGTAAGGGTTTCATTTTGGTCTGAACTCTATAGGTGGGGGTTCTATCCATCATTACCCCATAGCTTCTACAATTTCACTCATCGTGTCCTACTGACCTACAGAAATTACAGAACAACTATTGCGAGTTTTGCATGTACTTCTGTAACAAATGGTAGTTTTTTGTAGCATGCTTTCCACCTATTTGACAAATCGCGCACAACAAAGCAGGTGTCGCACTTGGTCCTGCTTGTGTTTCCAGCCTTAATGGCATCAGTCCTCCTCTCGTGAGGTAATTCGTGAATATCGGGCAGTGGTCCTTATCATGACCCTGACCCTTGCATTTTACGCACCACACCTCTTCGCGCACTTCTGGTTGAGCTGTTCTGTTGTATTTCAGACTCTGCATATCAAGGCATAATTTTTTCAACTACACATGGATCTGCTAAACTCCTAAGTTAGGATCCTACATTGGGGACTCATGAAGCCTCATTGTGATCTCTAAGGCCTCTACCTGAGTTGTTAACTTCTACTATGACAATGCTCTCCTTAAATGTGGCGTTAGTGACACTACAAACCATTCACGATGTTGTCCATTTGTCAGATTTATATTAGCTTCAAAAATTGTACACTTCAACCTCTAATCCCACTTCATATTAGCTTCAGACTTCGGCCTACTAAATTCTCTATTGAGCGCTACTTGGATATCCACGATTCCCGCATTTGGATTATCATTGGAGTGCAATATACCAGGTCAGCACGTGGTCCTGTAGGGCGCTAACCAGTGTCACTTTCTTTATATTGTCATTTGTAACTCCCTGCACTTCCCGTATGGCTCATATGATGAACCAAAATTAGTTCGAATCCTCATTTCCCACTCCCTTGAACACAGGAAACTTTATCGTTCTTTCCATATTGACGCGCGGTGGTGGTGGAGGTGGTACGGGTGAAGATGGAGGTGATGGTGGTGAAGCTGGTGGCAGTGTGGGTGGGGATGGTATGTGTGGAATCCTGTGCCATATTAAATGGATCGCACTTCACAAAGAGACCTTCACGAGCTCTTCCTCATCCCCTTGTGGAGGTGAAATCAAAGGGCTATTCTCTAGTCCCTTATTTCCTTCGCTTCTATAGGTTTTTCCAATTCGCATAGCTCCGAACATCAAGGTAATTTCATAACCCTCTTTTCACACAATATCATTTTAATCCAAGTATTCAGAGACTTTGCATACTTACCTCGTGGTCCTTTGAGGAAGCGTCACCCTACCTCGCTATAGTTGACTGAAGTGTCTACCGCAAACTTAATAATAAATCCTCCTATAATCTGACCAAGCCAGTGATCAACAGCATGCGCGATATTATCCTCCATTGCTTCCAGTCTACACACCAACTCTGGGGTCCACACAATAGGACCATTGAGTTTCCACCTTCCTTGGCTATCTTCTAGCTTCACGATCCACTCATACAACTAAGTAGGGAAATATGCAAAGAAGATTTTGTGGATGTCTGTGTACAGGTAGAAGTCTAACCACTCTTCTTTTATCAGTCGCAGATTCCTATTCTCCTGTGTTGCGAACTCATGAATTCTCCTATCCAACCAACCTTCAATTTCCTTCTTTGCTGGATTCCAATGATACAACATCAGACATCTCTATGCAGATTCTGGTCCCGGCAATGGAACAATTTGTTGCCTTGAGGGGGCCTGACCTATGTTGGGAGTTAATTAGCCAAACAAATCCATACACTACTAGCCCTTTCGGCATTAGACTGCGGAGCGCAGACTGATGTCTCACCCAAACCAATATGGGGGGATGCTCGAGCTAAGTTTTCGTACCTTGGATATGTATAAGGGGTCGATTAGTCCAACTATGCCTACCTTCGTGTACGAAACTTTGTGCACTGTCTTGACCTACGAGACCTTCACGATCTACTAGGATCACCTTTCGTGCAACCCTAACCAGGGGCTAAGGTGCTTTTGCGCTACTTATGGCAGCAATCTAAGTTATTTCCCTAAGTTACACCATGGATCTTGCTTATCTTCTTGTAATTGTTAGTTATATTTACATAAACAGATACTTATCTCACATTTACTTAATCAACTCAATCATATAATTTCGCGCACTATATAAACAGTGAAAATGCAATTCATACCTAATATACTCAAAGCATAAAAACAAGAAATAGATACACAAAATTGATGCGAAACTTCTCTTTAGTAATGCTTCAATGGTTACATACTCGACTCACCCTGTGCACTCAGATGCAAGGGTCCGCACACTCATCTACAGACTACTAGGCCTCTGTGCACTTAGTTGCAAAGCCTTCTCCTACTCTACGACCCAAAGAATCAACTCTACACTTAAGATAAGACTCAATTCTCCGTCCTTCCTTTCAATTCTATTCTTCTTTTACAACTTAGAGCCTCGCTCTATTTATACAATCCCATGGTTCGTAGACCATGGGTGGATCTCTAAAGCCGAAATTACATTACGAAATTAAAGGCGGATAACCCTATGACTGATGTACAAACTTTGCACTCCGCGCTCACAAAATGTAGAGTCTTTACATCAGATTTACATCTTTTTACCAAAATTTGGGCTTTAAGCCCCAAAACTTCCCTTGGGGGATCTCGCGCCCAATTGTTACCTTCTGCAAAAGACCCACAGACCAAGGAAGTGGGAGAGCTAGAAAAACAAAAGGATGACATGTTCAAAATCGTAATTAAACAAAGCAACTAGATTAAAGAAATTGAAATGGAAATGGAAACACTGTTGAAAGAAAAAGAGTAGTCATCACAACTGGCTATAGTGTCTCTTACAGTAGTCCCTATCTCGATATCAACAATAGTAGGAACATCTACAATTACTACAACATTAGCACAAAGTACAAATTCTCCTAATGGGTTATTTAAAGTCATGGAAGACTTGTCCATTTAGGGGAGAGAAATTGAAAAGTTAAAGGCTCAACTCAAAACTTTGTAGGAACAAAAGTTAAAGATAGATAACTCATATGTAACAGAGTTGCAGAAGTCTCACAAGCTCTCTCAGAAGATTGAACAAACTGAGAGTGAATCAGTTATGACACAAACTTTGGCACCGACAAAGGAAACTATATGGGTGGAAATCAATGAGGCCATGACTGAGATATGGCCTTCCATTCAGATTATTTTTTAACAAGAAGACTTGATCCAAAAATAAAAAGAAGCAGTGGTAGAAACAAAAGCAGATTTGGGGTAGAAGCCTAGTGAAGCTAATGCACTAATAAAGGTTTTGAATTCTAAAACTAGAGACGAATTAGAGGAATTGGATATTTAATATGGGACTGATACTATTTTGGAGGTAAGAAGGATCCTTACCAAAGGGATCTTGATGCTACAATTGGAGAACAAGTGTCAAACAATGGAATCTAGCATTCAGAAATTTCACAAAAAGTTTAATGTACTTTATCAGAAAGGGTTGCCAGGGTTAATTGGAATTGGAGATAAGTTGATTAGCTTAGAAGATTACCACTAGAAGTTGTATTCAATTGCAAGAGATAAGTAAAAGTTTGCTGGCATCAAAGGAAGAAACATAGGGAAGGCTTTTATGGAGGCCTTAGACTTCAACTTATTCATCAAACATGAGATTAAGCACCTATTTCTCATCAAGCCTACCTTCCAAAAGTATACTGAGGTAGATGAGACTTACAGGAAGTTAATAAAATTTTCTACTTCAAGTGAAGATCGATGGGATAAACTGTGTGAGCTTCTTGAGTAAATCAGTTTCACCTCCAATAGCCAAACAACAAGACAATATTT